>CM073753.1:24506894-26906894 GCA_037127355.1 Schoenoplectus tabernaemontani
TTAAACAAAGGAAAAAGGGAGGGTGAACCTGGTCTAGATGTTTCAACCCTCTCGCTCTTCTCTCTCTCCTGCGTTTTGGCGCATGGAGACCAAGCCCACCTATCCCGGTTGAGCACTCACCCCGCTCCCTCTTCTCCTTCTTCTCCTCGCGCGTGCAAGCCCGCCTCTTCCCATGGCGTCTCACCATCGTGGAAGCTTCAGAAATAGTTGACACGCATTAATGAATTGATTAGAGAGATTAGAACAAGGAGTTAGCGATGGAAAGGAAATTAAGCAGTGAATTCACCTCAATTCAAGCTGAAACAGTACAAGCGCACTTCTATTGAATGTAATTGAATGCTTCAAACTCCAAATTAAGCACTGGAATAGCTTCCTTGTGCTAAGGCGACGCCGATTGATGAATGATTATGGAGCAATTGAGTCAAAAGAGGGTTCAAAGATCGGAAATTGCCAAAAGCGATGAAAGAGATAGGTGCAATTGATGCTTTAGGGATCAAATTGCATTACTAAGTGGCATCTCTGAGATGAGGCGACACTAATGGAGGTGGATTAGCGGAGCGGTTGAGTAGAAAGATCTGGAATTGATCAAAAGGAAAAGCGGAATAGAAACTCGGTTTTGAAATGGGTGAGATTCAGTGAAATCAAGAGAGAGAAGAAGCTAGCTACGGTGTAGAGACATTTAAATACGATAAGAGGGCTCCTCGCTCACCCATTGAAACACGTGCTCAATTGGAGTTAAGATGGGCGCGACACGATCAAGCCATAACAGAAAAAAACTAACTTGTCAGAAGAGATTAGAAACAAGCACAACTGCATCTCAATCGTCAATTGAAGTAAAATGGAGGGTAGAGATTCATCCAAGTTGGCAATCCGACCTAAAGATGATTAACCAATCACAATTAACCAAAATTGGCCGAATTAGTCTATATAAGTTGAGAACCAGCAACAGTAGAGGCAACACATATACCCATCCATACAGTCAGGAGTAGAGAGAGAAAATAATACACCAGTGATTAGCTATTGTAAAGAGAGAAAGAGATAAGGGAGATTAGCAAGTTAATTAGCATATTCTATTCGGATAAAAGGTAATTGAGTTATGCTTTTCAACTCAGTTGATATTTCTTGATATTTCTTCATATGAGACTAAGCTTATACATTCAATTCATGTTTTCAAACAGTTAATTGAATTGCTTTCTTCATTCTTGTTGCTTCTTGTTTAGCAATTTTCTTATTTTCTTTCTATTTCGCCATTTCAGTCAATTGAGCCATGATTGAATACTAAATTAATCATGAAACTAGCATCCAGTGAGCCACTGGCCCAAACACAAAGTGTTTGGCGAGCCTTTAGGCCTGGATTAATCAATAATAATAAAATTTGTGATGAGATTACTGTTCCATCTTCACCGCCGAAGTGAATTGATCAATGCCGTCATAAACTCAGCGAGCCATTGGCCCTAGACTTGTCAGGTGTGCCTCTAGGCACGAGAAGCATTAATTGAGCAAGAAGAATTGATAAAAGATCATGACTTGTATCAATTGAAGTTGGTACCACGATCGATGCACGTGCTTTGCTAATCAATGGAGAGTCTCGGCGTTGTCAAGAATGAAGCGAGAGCCTTAAGTCTACTCCGGATCACATCTACGCATCAAGGCGATGCTCACCGGCCTTACAATTATCAAGAATGTCAATCAATTCATTAAATTCGATCAAGAAGGCAAATCGATGCAGGTTGCAGCGACACATCGATTAGCATTACTTGTGTGAAGCTTTGTCACCGTATAGATCTCCAATCAAGAACTACGAGAGGCTCACCGAGTGAGACGATGCTAAGTCGATGATCGATCGGAAAAAGAGTGCTCGGTCACCGGAACACCACATTGCACGGATCTCGATGCATTAAAAGGTCGGAGGGTCAAGAGGCTTTCTTTGCACGATCATTAAAGCGATCACCAATCTTGAAGATTCATCGGCGGATGAGATCCATTAAAAGTTTAGAGAAATTAAACGGAAAAGATCCGGGCCTTAGAATCATTAAACACGCATCTTAATTAAATCAAGCGGCCCAGGATATGTTTAAACATTTAAATAATAACTCGTGTTAATCTGGGTAGTAGATCCATTAAACACTCATCTCAAACTAATCTGGCGGCCCAAGTGAAGAAGAGAGTTAGAAAGATGCGCACCAATCTCAGAGCAGATCTGGTGGCCCAGATTAGGCCCATTAATTAAATAATAACAGAATAGTAATAATATGGAGTAAATAAATGATTTAAAAATGCTATTGAACTCCAAATTGACTCAAATTTATTTCTAAAATTTTCTTATTTTTCATGTTATTTTTCTATACAATAATATTCCAGTTTTAAAAATATAATCATGATAAAACAATTTAAAAGCAAAAGACATTACATATGTTGATATATTTGACCTTGTTTTGACTTGTCATTTTAAATACTATAAAAATTCCAAAAATACAAATAAAATCATGAATAATAACTAGATATATTTTAGTGATTTTTCAAGTGATTTTCCACGAAATAATAATGATGATAGTAATATACTATAATAAATGATGAGATTAGCTATATTCTTTGATAAATAAAAAAAAATATGAATAATAATGAATATTATGTTGATATTTTCTGTAAAAAAATAATAAAAATAAATAGCACAAAAATACAAAAATATAATATCATGGTAATAAATAGTAAAATACATTTTCTTTTATGAATTGTATTTCTTTTGTTATTTCTATACAAATATACAAAAATATACTTTTGATGAATAAAATGTAATAAAATAATAGTTATAATAAAAACATAATGAATTTCATCTCTTATGACTAGTAATAGAAATCTTATACTTTTCTATAGATAATAAATAGAAATAATAAAATAGATATAATGAATGATATAATAAATAGGATAGAATATTAGTAATGATTTCTTTTTAGCTATTATAGATATTAAAAATAAAAAAAAATATAATAAAAATAATAATGGTAGAATAGTATAGCTAACCACCTTTTAATTTTGTAAATGATTCTTACATAATGAATAGTATTTCAATATAATAGAATATAATAATAAAATCCTATTACTTTAGCTATTATGAACATTTTAAAAATACAAATAAAAATCATAGCCATTTTATTTTCTATTATTTTAGTAAGTGATTTTCTATAGAATAAATAGAGTTTAGAAATAATAAAAATAAAATTCTACTATTTTAGCTATTATAAAAATCCCAAAAATATAAATAAAGTTCTAAGTTAATAGCTACCCATGTTCCATTATTTTTGTAAATAGTTTTCTACATAGATAAATAGAGTTTAAGAAATAAAAAAAATATATATAATAATAATAAAAATAATAATAGTAATAAGAATATAATATAATAGTAATAATAATAATAATAATAATAATAATAAATAAATATATCTTCATAATAGGAATGAAGGACTTTGCGCATTTTAGAAATGAATAAACATGCTCACATAGGGAGTGTAGAGTCACATATGAATATTCGCACAACATTTAGGACGATTAGTCAAGACAAGAACATCTTGACGTAGGATGATTAAAGATTTAATAGCAATATGAGAAGATATGTCGAGACAAGAACATCTTGACATTTGATGAATAATAATAAGATACGTTGAGACAAGAACATCTTGACGTGGGATGATTAAGGCTTCGATAGCAATATAAAGAAGATGCGTTGAGACAAGAACATCTTGACGTGAGAAGATTAAGGCTTCGATAGCAACCTGAGAAGATACATCGAGACAGGAACATCTTGATGTTTGATGAAGAATAACCAGAGCTACGATACTAACATGAAGATATACGTCGACTCTGAAGAAGAAGAACATTACGATGTCCTAGAGAGGTGACATCTTAATGACTCGCGGCCATGAGCAAGTAACTCATGATTGAATACGCTCACACAAGAGGTGTAGGGCAACATAGTAATTTTGCACAAGCAATGCAACACGTAGAATGATTAGTCGAGACAAGAACATCTTGACGCTCGCTGAAGAATGACCAAGGCTACGACATCAGCATGGAGAGACATGTCGACTTTGAAGAAGAAGAACATTACGATGTCCGAGCAAAGTGACATCTTAATGACTCGGTGTCATGAACAAGTAATTCATGACCATTTGAGCTGGCAAGACCGAACTCGTCCGTCGATGAGTTTGTCTCCCGACTCATTTCCCGAGAATGTGTGAGATTGAATCGGTCATTGGTAGATTCATCCACAAAACGATGAATGTGAACCGTTACGTAGGTAGGTTCCTCCACTTACACATGCCTCAATGTTGAACCGGCCCGGCGCTTCATGTTTGACATTGTGTGCAATTGTGTTTCCTAGGTTTATGAATCGGCTTAGTGCTACGAATTCATGATCTAGAAGATCGGTGAGAAGAAATACGTGAGCCATAGCCACCCTTCTCCCGATTCACCAACCTCAAGATCAACCGCTCGGTGCTTCGAGTTGTATTTTGTGTGATTGGTTGTTGACTAGTTAAGATTGAACCGTCTGTTTGTAGGTTTATCTTCTAGATCAACGGAGGTCGAGTCGGTCTGTATGTAGACTCACCTCAAGCCCCTATGAAGAGATTAACTTGGTCTGTTGGTAAGGTTACATCTCGAGGAGGCATGGACTGAACCGGTCTGTTTGTAGGTTCGTCCCCCATAGGATAAAACCGATCTGTTTGTAGGTTTTGTCCCCCCCTAGATTGAACCGATCTGTTCGTAGGTTCATCTTCCGTAGATCCCCTTTTTATAAACCTAGACGACCACTTGACCATCTTTTAACTATACTATTTGCTTCTCTCTTTCAAAGATCCGGAGGTGCCTCGAGGTTCGTAGCCTAGGGTAATTAACGGTGGGGGCTTGCGCCCACCGAATCTACAAGAACTCACAATCACTAAAAAACCCCCGAATGTGCATCCAAATATCTCTAAACGGCGAGAATCGGCCGACACCCCATCGATGCACGCTCGGGAGGGATCTCCGTGTCCTTCTTCCGCAAACCCATCGCCGGCGGCGGCGGAGCGCGCGAAAAAGGGTCGCACAGATCTCGCACGCCCAAATGGGACCTAGATTCTCCTCTTATCTCTCGAAAGAGAGAGTCAAATAGAATAGTTAAGAGATACAAGTGGTCTTCTATGCGCTAAAAATGACTAATAATTTTCAAGTGTTTTTGTTTTTGCAGGAAATGGCATACTTTGGAAATTTCAACCTCGCTCCCTACACCGTCACTCCTGCACAGAGCCCGGAGGGCAAGCTCTTCATGTTCTTCGGGACCATCCCGCAAGAACTCACCATCTACGGCCCAGCTCCAGTGGCCACGATCACTCCCGCAACCGTCCGGATCTCCATCCCGGACGAGGAGGAAGAATCGATCACCCTGACTCCCAAGGGGATCTCAAACAATATCATGGCCTCTCCTACTACCTCCCCAAAGAGGAGAAGGCGCCCGTCCAAGAGGACAGCCCCAACGGCCACAGCCCAAACTACCCACAACTCTCAAGCGTCCAGGAAGAGGGCCCTGGATGCATACCGACCGCCGGTGGTGGCTAGGCCGGCCTATCCCGCCTCCAACAAATTCACGGCTCTCGTATAGTGGCCAAGAACTCGGCCACGGCCGGCTCCGCCGTGCATGGGAAGTGCCTAAGCCCACACCTCGCCCATCTCAAAGGCCTCGGCGCGCCGCCAGATAAGTCTCAAACCCCCGCAGAAGCCATCTATAAGGCTCACGGGGGCCCTCAAACGAGAGGAGAAGCGTTAAAAACGCTAGGTCGAGACGAGTCGTCTCCCGCCCTAACCAATCTCAAGGCGTGGCTCAACCGCAAGCCATTGCCTCCACTCCGAACACAAGGAGGTCTATACCAAAGGCAACACCTAGCACCCAGCAGGTGTGGGTCCCGAAGGGTTCCCAGCCAATAAAACCCCAGTCTCAAGCCCAGCCCAACAAGGCCGGCAGGTCCAACGCTTCGTCCGAGAGCGTATTCAACCGCTTAGGTCAAAAGAGTGTATTCAGCCGATTAGGCTCGAGAATACCACTCAATAACCTGAAAATAACTGCTCCTGACCAAGCAAAGAAGAAGAGAAGAACCGCTCGCTATGAAGAGCACTTCTCAGTCAACACTATCAGCATAAGCTACGATACGATCCAGACACTGATGCTTTGAGGTGAATATGACTCAGGATGACCAGTCCCCGCCTAATCAAGCTCACGTCACCAATACCAACAAAAATAATGGTAGAAAAGGGAGACCTCCCAAGAGAGTCAACCCCGAGGGCAACAGCAGGAAGGGGAAGACCACAACGAAAACCCCGACTTCTTCGATAATGAAGATGACGTTGAAACACGTCCTGAAGTGCCAATCGATGAAATAGAAATATTAAAAGGCCACATCGAGGCACGGGACGAAGAGCTGATTAGGCAACGGGAGCTAATCGCTACCATGCTGAAACAAAATGAAGAATTGATTAAGGCAGTCAAATCGTTACAAGAATCACAAGACGCCAATTTCAAAGCTGGTAGCTCCCGTCAAGAAGGGGTCCACAGTACCAAGAGCAATCATAAGGGAAAACAACCCGTCAATTCTAAACCTCATCCACATAGAACCATAGAAGTGGAGGAGGTTTGAACCAACGGGAATATCCCGGAAAGAGATTCAAGCCATGATTGCCCAACAAATGCAAATAGCTGGAGGTGGATACGCTATCCCTCCCGTTAAAAACTGTGGACATCCATACCCTGCCATATATGACTTAGAAGAATATCCTAAAGGGTATGTGATTCCCCGTTTCAGGACCTTCTCCGGGGAAGGCAACAAAGACCTGAACCCCGAACAACACCTGGCCCACTTTGTAGCCTCATGCGGCAATACGGGCGGCAATGATGCACTGTTGTTAAGACAATTCCCTCAAAGCCTAGTGGGAACCGCCTTCCAATGGTATTATTCGCTGGAAAACAACAGCATCAGGACCTGGGACGAGATGGCAGACTCGTTCAGGGCACGATTTGTCATGGTGTCTGACAAGATAAACATAGCCGATCTGGCAAGCACTAAACCCAAGAAAGGGGAGTCAATGACAGATTTTATCAACAGATGGCGGAACCTCAGCATTAAATGCGACCGCACATTGACCGAAGATGAGGCCGTCAACCTAATCATGAAGAACATTGACGGGTGGATGGGCATGCTGCTTGGTGTGACAAAGGTCAACACATTTAAAGACTTGCTCAGGTCGGTATCCAACATGGAAAGAATGTCACCACACACCATGCCGAGCTTTATGAATAATAGGCCGCAACGAGGAGCCCGAGCCGAAACCAAAGTGGCATTCACCTCGTTGAAAGATAAGATGGTTGCCAATGCAGACACCCAAGGCGGCAGCAGTAGCACAAATGGCAACAATTATAACAAGGGACCCAGGCCCAATCCAGGAGGGAGTTCACGGAGTTTTGAATCTCTCAAACAAAAGAAATCTAGACCGTACTCCTTCAGAAAAGATAAAGTTGCCCAAATCTTCAGAGGGGCACTGAAGAATGGCCTAACCCTGCCGGCCAGTAAACGCCCGGAAGATGCCGATAAATCGGACGAACCCAACTTCTGCCCATATCACAGAATAATAGGGCACTCAATTGAAGATTGCTGGGTCTTCAAAGATTGGGTCGAGAAGGCGTATAAAAACGGTGAAATTACTTTACCAAAAGGGTTCTTGCAAAGCCCATCAGCCCATGAGCAGGCCAACACGATCTCTCATGAGGAAGAGAAAGTCCCGGGCCAATCAAGCGAAGACCAAGAAGAACAATGGACTACGCACCTATCGAAGAAATCAATTAAAATGCTTAAAGCCCTTAAGAAAGAACCTGGCATGAAATGGAAGGACGATATCACGCCAGTGGTCCCGCCGAAACCCAGGGTATATTATAAGGTGGACCAGAGCCAAGACCAGGTTCTTAAGAAAAGAAAGAAGCATAGAAACAGTAAGTCTAAAAAGAACAAAATTGAAGAATACGAGCAGGGCAGTCCCGAGGCGATTACCCTCCAACACTTCATCTCCAAAGAAGACTGGGAGAAGTTAACCCTAAGCCAAAAGAAAGAAGATGTAAATGAAGAAATAAATAAAGAAGAAAGCGAAGAGATCTGGGGTGCTTCGTGCGATATGGTATATTCTTCTCACGACGAAGATATGCCAACTTTAGAGGAGATATTCTTCCCGAATGATGAAGGAGAAGCAAGCACCTCTGGGACCAAAAATGAAGAATGTAAAGCCGTACTCCGGTCCGGGACTTATATACCCGAGAGACAAGCTCCCAAGGATTCCGATAAGGGAAAGGATAAGGCCCAGAATAAAGGAAAAGAGACTGAGAATCCAAGCAAGAACCCAGAAAAGACCCGGTCGACGGGCGAAGAATATAATGTGTTGGCACATCTGCGTAAGATCCCAGCGCTATTAAGCATATTTGACGCGTTGATGATGTCACAAGACCTAAGGGAGGTGCTAATCCAGGCCTTGCAAGATCCCGAGAAGTACAAGTCATATTTCATCGAGCAAAATATGCAAGAAGCCCTATTCACCGCCAAACGGGCCGCCCGTATAAATTTCACGACGACGACCTCCTAATAGGCACCGTCGACCATAACCGCCCGCTATACATCACCGAAACCTGCGGAGGGCAGAAGATTGGCCGCATCTTGGTCGACGCAGGGTCTTCGATCAATATTATGCCGCTCAAAACCCTGAAGACCATCACCTTAGACGTAAAGAACCTATCTGATGAAAAGGTGATTATTCATGGCTTCAATCAAAACTCCCAAAAGGCCCTGGGAGCTATAACCTTAAACCTGCAATGCGGAAGTCTAAAAGCGCCTACTAAATTCTATGTCATTGACGCTGAAACCTCTTATCGGCGTTCTTTGGGTCGCCCGTGGCTTCATAGTAATCAGGTCATACCCTCTACCCTGCACCAGTGCCTGAAATATATTGAGAATGGTAAGCAAAAGAGAATTGACGGAGATGTCAAGCCATTCGGGGTGCATGAGATTAAATTTAATGACGCCCAATACTTTCTGCCTAAGTCCGCTGTGGCACCGAGCCGGCCAATAACAAAAGCAGGTCAGAAACCCTTCAACAAAGGCCCTAAATTTGATACCTCATCTGGAGAAGAAGAAGAGGTCAAATTTAATATTAAACCCCGAGGTGTTCGAGCCCAAAGACCCGGAAGAAAGTCGGGTGAAGAAGCAACCTTCCGCTTCAAACAGATGGCTGCGTATAAGGCCCAAATAAAACCGAGCGAAATCAATGCGAGTGATTCTGAAGAGGAGGTCATTTTCAATTTTAAACCTGCCAACACCCTCAAATTCGATCATAGAGGCAACTTCGGAGAAGACTCCGAAGATTCTAACAACTCGGGCGATACCACCTCGGGGGAAGAATCTGGCCATGATCGTCAACCCTGGGAAGAGGAGTCTGACGAAGAGATCATTTATCACATCCTCAAGAAGCCATATAAAGGGCCTGAGACAGATAATGAAAGTGAGGAGTCATATATGATCAACACGGGACCCGGTAGCGGAAGGGATAACCCGGTTAGGCCGAGGCCTATAAATGAAGAACGCTCATGGCGGGAAAATTTTGAAGGTCGCGTCTGGAATGCGATCGACGAAATAAGGCACCAGGTTGAAAATAATAGAAGAGAGGTGTCTGAACAATGGGAAGTGATGCAGGATATCAAGGTGCAACACAATGAAATCATGATAATGATTGAAAACCTGCAAACCGCGATCTACAACTCCGAGTTACTCAAGGAGGTGACGAGCGAACCCCGTTCCGGGACCCCCGAAAAACAAGCACCCGATAGCGGCAAACGGGTAATTGTCATAGTAGATGAATCAAAAGGGGAAGAAACGAAAGCTAAGCAACCGACCGTCATGCAAACTCTCAAGGTCAAGAAGAGTAAACCATACTCTTTTCTGAGAAATAAAACAGCTCGGATATTTGAACAGGCCCTAAAGAACGGATTAACACTTCCCGTCTGTAAAAGACCCGCTGACATAGAAAGAGCCGGCGAAGGCGAATTCTGCCCTTATCATCGCATACTAGGCCATACAATTGAAGAATGCTGGGTATTCAAAGACCTAATAGAAGAAGGGCATAGAAATGGGACGATCCAACTCCCGAAGAGCTTTCAACAAGACCCAGCTCCGCATAACCTGAATAACAAGGGCAAAGGGGTGGCTTATACGATCTCGCACACTCCCGTACTTAGTAAACCTAAGATTGCGAGACGTAAGCCTATCAAAGAGATCTACCGCTCCAACTCAGTCATGAATATTGAGATAGAAGAAGAGATGGCAGCGCTAGAAATTACTGTGGTCCCCGAAAGGCATTTTAAAGACCTTATACCGAGGGAGGTGAACCACATCCAAACCCTGAAGACCTTTGTTGTGCCGGCAAAGGTAGAGCGCCTCAAAGGGAAAACTATCATCCACAAGGCTATCATTTTCTATCAGAGCGATTCAACCCAGTCTCTGAAGAACCCTGACCACAACAATTGGAAGAAGTGGGTGATAGAACAAGAATCGGAGAATGCAACGAGCGGTGACGCTGCATCTCATCCCTTTGGAAAGGAGCTGTATAAACTGGCAAAAAGGGCAAAATGTCTGAGAGACATATCCAAGGCCGAGGCCAATCGCTTCGATGAACTCTGGAATGGCGGCCAGAATAAGGTCCTGGGCCTGGATGGCAAAATAAAATACACCCGGGGGTTAGGGTATAACTGCGATGACGCAGCATGCTTCGAAGGGTCTCTCAACGAGTACCGTATGAAAGAGAGCTGTTGCATGACTTCTGTTGAAATGCCAGACAATGAAACAGAAAAGGATAATGCCCCGGTCCTGAAAAATGCTTTGAAGCAGCTAGAAAAGGAGCCTAATACAGTCGATGAGTTAGCTGAAATTAATCTGGGACGAAAGAAGACCCACGACCAACCTTCATAAGCGCGTCCTTGCGGAAGAGGTGGGCGACGGAGTTGAAGACATTCCTTAGAAGCTATATGGACTGCTTCGCTTGGAGTTATAAAGAGATGCCTGGATTAGATCCCAACGTGGCGGTCCATTACTTGAAAATTGACCCAACCTTCAAGCCGATTAAACAAGCGCCGAGGCGGATGAGAATAGAGCTCGAAGAGAAGGTCGTGGAAGAAACGAAGAAACTCATCGACGCAGGCTTCATACGAGAAGAAGAGACGCCGGAATGGGTGGCTAGCATTGTCCCGGTTAAAAAGAAAAATGGGCAAATCCGCATTTGTGTGGATTTTCGGGACTTAAACAAGGCGTGCCCTAAAGATGATTTCCCGCTCCCGGTGACCGAAATCATAATTGACCATACATCCTCCTATGAAGTCTTCTCCTTCATGGACGGTTACGCGGGCTATAATCAAATCAAAATGGCGCCAGAAGATGAGAGGTACACGGCATTCCGCACGCCGATTGGCATATATTGTTACAAAGTCATGCCGTTTGGGCTGAAAAATGCAGGTGCCACCTACCAACGGGCGATGACGAAAATATTCGACGATCTAATCCACAAGATAGTTGAGTGCTATGTGGATGATCTGGTCATCAAAGCCATGTCATATGAAGAACACCTCCAATATCTTGAGGTCGTTTTCAACCGCCTGAGAGAACATGCGCTCAAATTAAACCCGTTGAAATGCGCATTTATGGTATCATCCGGTAAATTTCTGGGGTTTGTAGTACGCCATAGGGGAATTGAGATAGACCCGGGCAAGATCAAAGCAATAACTGAACTATCCCCGCCAAAGAATTTAAAACAATTGCGATCTTTGCAAGGGCAATTGGCGTACATCAAAGCGTTCATAGCCAACCTATCGGGTAAAATCCAACCCTTCACCCGGCTGACTAAGAAGAATATCCCGTTTAAATGGGATGGTGAGTGCCAGCGAGCCTTTGAAGAAATCAAGGCATATTTGCTCAACCCTCCAGTATTGGCAGCGCCCATACCCGGGAAGGAGCTCATTCTATACACGACCGCCCTGGATGGATCCTTGGGAGCTTTGTTGGCACAAGAAAACCAGGATGGTAATCAAAATGCGCTATATTACTTAAGTCGCATGATGGTGGGGGCAGAACACGGGTACTCACCAATCGAGAAGCATTGCCTAGCCCTAATCTTCGCGGTGAAGAAATTGAGGCATTACATGTTAGCCCACAAAATCATTTTAATATCCAAGGTGGACCCTCTCAAGTATCTGATGACTCGGCCAATGCTGACGGGTAGGCTGGCCAAGTGGGCTATCATTCTCACTGAGTTCGACATCACTTATACACCGCAAAAGGCGATCAAGGGGCAGGCGCTAGCAGATTTCCTGGCTGCACACCCGATTCAAGATGACTCCCCATTAAAATGTGACTTTCCCGACGAGGAAACTCTACATGTTGAAGAAGGAGACCCTATATGGGAGTTGTACTTTGATGGTGCTTCTTCAATCAAGCCAATCGCGGGCCCGGGAGTCCCAACTGTGCGAGCTGGCGCCGGACTAGTCTTCGTAACCCCGGAAGGCGGGATAATACGACATTCTCTGGCTTTAACCGAACCGTGCACAAATAATGAAGCAGAGTATGAGGCACTTATCGCCGGACTAGAGCTATCATTGGAGCTGGAAATCAAGGCTGTGCGTATCTTTGGGGATTCACAGCTGATAATAAATCAAATAATTGGCGAATATAAGGTTTTGAAGCCGGAACTAATACAATATCACCAGAAGGCCATGGAACTAATGAAGAAAATCCCATACGTGTCTATCGAGAAAGTCACGAGGGCCGTGAATGGTGAAGCAGATGCGTTGGCCAAACTCGCCAAGGAGCTGGGTGAACCAACAGAGCCGGAAATCCACATTATCGTCCGCAATAGGAGACCATTATCATTGTGTCAAATAACAGATGATGCGAGTAATGAAAATGCCAGGCTAGGAAGGATAGAATGCCAAGAGACAATGATAACTGAAGAAGACGATGATTGGAGACAACCGTTCATCGAATATTTCCGGCATGGCACCCTCCCCAAGGATAAAAGAATAGCTGATCAACTAAGAAAACGGGTACTACGGTATGCATATGTGGGTAATACGCTATACCGTAGGTCTTATGATCAGTTATGGCTGAGGTGTGTATCAAGACCTGAAGCCGGGCAAGTTATGAAAGAAGTTCATTCCGGGCTATGCGGAGCACATCAGTCTGGGCCGAAAATGAAGTTGAAAATCAAGCGAATGGGGTATTATTGGCCCACGATGGTGGCTGATTGTGAAGAGCACGCGAAGAAGTGCCGCATGTGCCAGATACATGGCCCTTTTATACATCAAGCGCCAAACCTGTTGCACCCCACGGTAGCATCCTGGCCATTTAATATGTGGGGCACAGATATAGTAGGGCCCATAGACCCTCCTACGTCGAGAGGTCACCGGTTCATCCTGGCGGCGACAGATTACTTTACAAAATGGGCCGAGGCCGTCCCGCTTAAAGAAGTCAAAGCATCCGATGTGGTTAAGTTCTTCAAGACGCACATCCTCTACCGATTCGGCACCCCACAACGAATAATATCCGATAACGGAACGGCCTTCAAGAGCTCCAAAGTCTATGCCCTGGCGGAGCAATTTAATATCGATTGGAGATTCTCGTCCATTTATAATCCGAGAGCCAATGGCCTGGCCGAAGCCTTTAATAAAACCCTGATCAATATCATGAAAAAGACCGTGGACGGCAACCAACGAGACTGGGATAATCGTCTACAGGAGGCATTATGGGCTTATCGGACCACATACCGAACACCTACGCAAGCTACCCCGTATTCTTTGGCTTTTGGGGTTGAAGCCGTCCTCCCTCTTGAGGTGGAATTACCGTCATTGCGGGTGGCTATGCAAAATGATATGACCATGGACGAATGCCAACAACTTAGATTGGACGAGTTGGATGCCATGGACGAGAAGAGATTAATAGCCCAACAAAACCTTGAAATATATCAGGCAAAAATGGCAAGGGCATATGACAAAATGGCGCGAGTCAGGGCATTTCAACAAGGGGAGCTTGTTCTTGTCCTTAAGAGGCCGATCATTGGCCGGCACATCGGCCCAAAATTCTCCCCGAATTGGGAAGGGCCATATGTAATTGAGAAGGTATACGAGGGCGGCGCATACCAACTCATAGATCATGAAGGTGAAAGGCCCATGCCACCGATTAATGGGCGATATCTGAAGAAGTACTACACATAGCCCGGAGCGGGGCCAACCGAGTAGTATTTATTGTAAATAAATAAGGAGGGAATAAGTGTTCGTTTACACACACGTGCACGAAACACGAACCCATGTCTAACCTCCACTTTTGCATAAAATTCCAAAAACCCTACTTTTGCATCTGTAAATAGAATGCATCCAAAAATCCAAAACCACACAAACACATTTAGCCCTATAACAAAACAAAAAAAATAGAATAAGGGAATACAACGCCAAAACCACGCGAGAATGTAAGGCGAGAGCTTTGGTGTTTGGGCTCACAATACAAATACCACTGGGTTTGTCCATTTGATACAGAATAAACACAAAAATGGGCAGGGTTTGCGGTTTGTCCCTCAAACTATCTCGTTGCCCAATGACGAAAGTTGCTCATATTGGTCGCCGCGC
This sequence comes from Schoenoplectus tabernaemontani, assembly GCA_037127355.1. Classification (NCBI taxonomy): domain Eukaryota; kingdom Viridiplantae; phylum Streptophyta; class Magnoliopsida; order Poales; family Cyperaceae; genus Schoenoplectus; species Schoenoplectus tabernaemontani. The sequence continues at coordinate 24,521,620 of CM073753.1, forward strand.
GCAAGCCAAGGGATAGGTCGAGCAAATTGGTGACTAGTAAGTAGTCGCTTCTGAGGGCATGTAAATAAATAACTCTCGTATTATTAGTAGCATGTATCACTAATAACAAAAATTTGCCCTCTTCTGATAAAATAAAAGGATATATATGTAAAACAATAAAAACCTACTTTCCTGCTCATAAAAATAAAAAATAAAAATAAATAAAAATAATAAAACATTTTCAATAAGGGGTTGCCACCTTTGTCCCCGACACCACGAGTGTTATACAAAGCCAGGTTGGGTGCATTCATCCGTAAAAGCACCACACGCCCGAAGAAATGGTGTGTCATAATCCCACGACATATTATGGAGGGGTCAGACCAAGGGTTTACGCTTGTACCCGATATTTCATGTTAAACAAAGCGGCTCGCTTAAAGAAGTGACTCAGGTCATGGAGAGCGGACCTACCCGATGAAAGCCTGTCTCGCAGGGATGCGTGATGGATGTTTGAGGGTAGCTAAAATATAAAAAACAGGTTGGGTACATTCATCCGCAAAAGTACCACACGCCCAAGGAGGTGATCTGTTTCTAATCCCAAAATAGATCATGGAGGGGTCAGATTAAGGGTTTATGCTTTTGCCCGACATTCAGTGTCAAATAAAGTAATTCGCTTAAAGAAGTGACTCAGGTCATGGAGAGCGGACTTACCCGATGAAAGCCTGTCTCGCAGGGATGCGTGATGGATGTTTGAGGGTAGTACCCCCACAAAACAAATTGAGTGGAGATGAGTGAATGTGAGTTTCCACTTTAGCACGTAACGGTGCACAAATGAGGGGAGAGTGGGTGAGCTTCCACAAATAAAAGTCAATTAAATATATAAGGAGCATCCACAAAATGGTGTTATCAATTGCATCCATAATTCAATTGATACTGGTAAGTTTATCCATCAGTAATAAAGGGATAAACGGGTTTATTTTGTACCCGGCCTAGAGGTCAATACAGACAGGTTCGGTATCCGTAAAATACCCCGGTTACTTGAGTTTTATATTGCCATGAATAAAAAGAAATGATGTATAGAATGAATGTAATAGGATGTTGTAAGATTTTCCTTTTATTATGTTTAGACGCTGCGAAAGAATGAAGCAGTTGTAATAGGGCGCTTTTGCAAATAAGATTAGAGGTGCACAGCATGAATGGATGAAATATTTCCTCGCGCTGCAGAGGAAGCGATGAAGGGATAATAATAATAAAGGCAAGCATCATCCACAACAAGAGATCAAAATGATAAATGTCAATACATCCTATATCAAGTATGGCAAAAGAAAAGGAGAAAAAAAGAAATAGAAAGTGCGAATCTATGGGCCCAAAAAGCGGGACTCCAACTCTAATAGCACGGTACTAATAGTCTCTAAATGAGTATGGAGGGAGTGCCTATCCTCCTCCGAAGCCGCCTCGAAGTCCAAGAACCGAGCGAAGGCACTATCCCGACGCTCGTGTGAATCTGCGGCTCGGGAGACGTCCGCTAGATGTCGGGAGAAGCCCTCCACCGATGATCTCGTGGTCCTCTAGCTCCCGCGACGAGCGCGAGCGGGCCCACCGTTGACTCCCATAGAGCGGAGAGTGGCACAAGAAGAGAGCCGCTGAAGATAATGGAGTCGAGCAGCCTCCAAATGCCTGCGCAGCTCATGGATCTCCAACTCGTGCTGGTATACGAGAGAGCTCGCATCCTGGTAAGCCCTGAGCAGCTCCTCACACCTCCTGGAAATGAAAGTGCTCTCGAGACGAGGTGCAATGAGTAGAGCTGGCGCGATGGTATCCCGCATCAGCCCATACCAATCGAAGGAGAAGCCACTGGGCAGAGAATCCAGGATCTCGAAATCTAGCGGATAGCCCCGAAGAAGGTATCTCGAAGTGCATCCGCCAACGCGCCAAGGCGAGCGCACATCCCTCGATGAAACATCTCGTAAGTAAAATAAATGGGTTAGACAAATTGTTATAACCAAAGAAGAAATAGAAGGAAGAGAAGATCTAACCTATCGCCTCGTCGCCTGAGACAGACGGGACTGAATCGGGGGCAGGGATGTCGGTCGCCTCAGGAGGACCCGCAGGTGTACCAGACCCGGCTACAAAATAAAATGGAAAGCATAAATACATGAAAAATAAAATACGGGCAAATGATAAAGGAAATATAAGGTACCGGGAGAAGCATGAGGCTCGGCGAGACCCTCGCTAGCCGGAAACCCCGTCTCTCGGGCTGTGGAATAGCTGCTCCACCAGCCAACTCTCATCCAACTCTGAGTCGTAGTCGACTGCAACCCGCTCAGTCGAGACTCTGTCATCTGTGGCCATGAGAGGCTGCACGTCGGGAGATGAAGAAGTATGAGATGGCCCTCCCTCGATCAGTAAAAGCTCGTCGCCTGCGGGCTCGACAGCCAATGGACTCCCCTGCTCTAAAGAAGCCTCCTCTGGTAGTGCAAGAGTGAGCACTGGCCCCAGAATCACATCGAATGAGTCACCATCTCCAGGTGGGTACCAGCAAAATCGACGGTGAAGCAGGGCCGTCATGGAAGAAAGGCTCCGAGCGGTGAGGAGACGCCATGTCATCGGCCTCAGGGTCTGTAAAATATACATGTAAGAATGAAAATACTAGTGCATGCTGGCAACTAGGTATTAAATGAAGCACACGAACCTGCGACGGCAAGGTCGGTGCAAAACCCCGGAATAGCAAGGCTCGCGGCGCCGATAGATCTCGCTATGATGTCGTCTCGGCCCCTCGGGAGACGTCCCATGAGCTGAAAGATAAACCCTAATCAGAAATATAAATGAAGCGCGCCCGAATAAGGATAGGCGAGTCAAAAAAGAAAATCACCCGGAGTGGGAGAAGGAAAAGAAGATGGAGAAGACGGCTGAGAGGCGCCGTCTCGATCCCTCCCCATAGCAGCTGGAGCCGTGGCTCGACATGTGGATGAGAATGAACGCCAACTACTCGCGGACGAGGGACCGAGAACCCGGCTCCGCGTGATCATACTCATAAGCCGCTCGAATCAAAGAGAATTGGTCGAAATGAGATGAGGCTTATCGAAAAGAAATAACCTAAAGGGTAATGAAGCATACCTGTGAGAATGGTCCTAACAGGAGCGTGAGAAAACCGGCTGTCTAGACCCTGAAAGTCGACAGGCTCTGCAGCAATGGCCGGGAAAGGGCTGCGATCACGCGAAACGGTGCCATCTAATAGAGGCTGGCCATCTCGCGGACATGTACTCCGGACGACCACCGGAGGGGTATATGACTGATAAGAGCGAATGGTCTCATAATACCACCGCCGATAACGCCTCGTGAAGGTGGAAGTCCTAGAGGTGGATACCATCGATAGCGAGTGCCCGTGCCTAGTCGGAAGAGGTGAGTGTAGCACCATCCGATACCCTCCAAATCAGCCGCCAATGATATAGGGCGGAGAAGAGGCGCTGGAATATCCTGATCCAAGCCAAACTGATGTGCACATCTATGTGGCGAATAGGGCTCGATGAACATATGATCGCCCAATCTGAGAGGAAGAAAGCCCTGACGAATACTGATCAAGTACTCCAAGTCAATAGGCCTGGCTCGAATGCTAGAAGAGTCAGAAGAGGGGACCCTGCTGTCAATCACCATCCTGTCAGCAACCCTAGGTGTCCCACGAGCCACCGATCCGTCTCGAGAGAAGCGCAAATGGTCTCGGCTCCCGAAGAATCATACGGCGACCTCCCGAGTCAATGAAGCCGGCCGCACCCCGGCCCAAGTCACTCGATAAGGGTAGACGATCTCGTAGCGTGACCGCCATGCCGGGATCATATGAACCGGACCAATGTAAATGGAGCCATCCGCTAATCGGATGCCACGGGATCGCCTCACGGCACCGCGAAGGACTACGAGATGAAGTCGACCACGGAGGCACCTATAAATGTTGGCCGACGGCACGGCCAAGGAAATCCTGTCGCCACGCGCGATCGGGCTCGCCATAACGAACACCGAGGGTCGAATGGTGTATGCGGGGGAGCTAGGTAATAAGAAATAGCAGATCCACCAAGAAATGAAAGGCGTCGATAAGTCTCCCGATCCACGTCATGTGAACACGGGTATCCTGAGATGGGATAGGGCCGTCGTGATGAATCTCGAGCCGACCTGTACCAAATGGATCTCTGGTGGAAGCCAAACCCGTAGGGCGAGTATGGACCCGATCGGTGAAATAGGCGATCCAATGTCTGAACGGAACTCCGGATGCCCCTCTCGTAAATGATGATAAATCTCATAAATCCTATACAAAGAAGGTGGAAATCGAGTGAAGTCCCCCGAGTCGGCGGCGAGACCATGAACTCGTCATAGAAATGACCGAAGATCGGCGGCCGGTCAACCAACTCGTATCTCTAGGAGGGTCGGAGTCGGCTCCCCGATCGTCGATGAATAGAGTGTTGGTGGAATAGTTCCACCGCTCACAAAAGGCCCGTAGCCGGGGTGTGTCGATATGATAATGAAACATCGACAAGAAAACCGAGTCATATATCTCGCTCGCCTAAGGGGTCCCCTCCCGCATGAGCACGTACGGGTCCACTCTAGCGATATCCATGGCACTCTAAGGGAGTGATGAAAGGGGCGATGGTCCATCCGTGAGCCTCCCCCCGTCTATAATCTCCTTGCCCGGAGATGTGTCAAAGGAGCCGTAGAAGCGACGCCTAAAGGTCGAAGGGGCATGATGTCATGAGGCCGATCATCCCCGAAGAATAAACCGCCGCCTCGCGGTAGACAAGTCGCTCGGATGGCTGAGACGAGAGGAGTCCAATCGCTAGGATCCTCATAAAAAGAATGATAATGACCCAAGGAGCGACGCGGAATGGCGTCATGAGAAAGAACTACAATACCCGAAGAAGAGAAGACGTCATGAGAAATGAAGTGATGAATAATAAGGAATAATGCACCAAGACAAGCCTTTCGAGCGTTCAAGACTCGTCTTGGTGGGTGGCTCTTTGTTTACCCTTGAAAAGTTTCAAGGATGAATAGATGAATAAATGAAATAAACTGATGATTAATGATGAATCATAAGAAAGGGGGAGAAGAGAGAGAGCAGTGGAAAGGTGGCCCACTGATCAGGAAAGGTCGCTGCATAACCCCGAACAAATCCATTAGTCCCACAATGGAATGTTGGGCATGAAGTGAAGAGTATAAATACCCCGCTATTCTCTATCCACTCAGCATGAGTGACACCCAAGAAGATCGAGGGAGAGAGGAGACCTCTTGGGTGTCACCATGTGATTATATCTTTTCTGACAAGTGGGACCCACATGGCGCCCCTTATGAGCGACCCCAACGATATGGACCTAGCCTATTTTGCTAAGAGAGCTAACTAACCCTGAACAGAGGTTAAGCATTAATCCCACAATGGAATAATATGGTGAAAGACGAGGATATAAATACCCCACCACCTCCTACTCATTCGAGGTGGCTGACCCTCGGGAGATTTAGGAGAGAGAAAATCTCCTGATGGGTCAGCCATTTGATTATATTTTCTCTGACAAGTGGGACCCACCTGTCAGTCCCTTGTAGATGAATCTAACAACATAGCCTATCTAATGAGTCACCATGTGACCATTTTCACCGACAAAGGGTGGGCCCACACCTCGGTGACCTATTCAAGGAGTCGAAATTGAACCTTAGAAATCGCCTTTGAAGCTAACCCTAGAAAGGAGTCAAGCAAGATAATCCCTATGCTACATGAAATGATGTCAATGCCAAGCTAGCATTTTGATGCAACCGGTTATAAGAAATCCCAAATGTGATTTTGCTTTCAAGGTGACACAGTGCCAAAGCTCATGCGAGCAACCACCTAACCATGCTTTGATTTGTGTCAATTATCGATAAGTAGTCAGGTTCTTTGACCAAGTCACCCTCATGTTAAGGGATTGAAAGTCAATTTCACAAGACTGATCAGATGCCAAAGCTGGGAGCAACCACCTGATCAAGTCTAGATTTGTATTAATTGCTGATAAGTAGTCAGCATTTGATCAAATCAAGCCCTAATGGATATCAATATAAGTCTAATTGGTATTTAGTTAGGGTGGTTTCTGCAAGAGGGAGATAATTTGGCAGAGACATTGAGCTATAATTGAGATCAGGGATTAATTCATAAAGAATAATAGGGTTTTATGAATAAAAGAATTTTTAATTCAGAGAAGGAGGGGTAAAAATGGAATTAAAAATTACAGGGATGATCATCATGAATTTAGGGATTTTTGGTGAAATTTTCATGATTTTTGGATAAATGGAGCTATTAAAATAAATTCAGGGAAGATAAAAGCAGAATAAATGAACTGATCAAAGGCTGAGATTCAATCAAGGGTTCATCTGGGTGCAATCTGGGGACAGAGACACATCTGGGTGCAAACTGGGGATCCTAAGCACACCTATACCGAATCAGAGAAGAGAGAGGGTGTGACACGTGTCAGCATTTCATTGGGCCACCTCATGCCACGTGTCGGCACCCCATTGGTCCACCTCAGCCATGTGGGCCCCACACCTCTACAGACCTGACAAGTGGGCCCCACCTATGCCACGTGGCAGTCAGCCATTGATCCACGTCAGCAGCCACCTCATACAACAGTTAGACAAATGGCAGCATGCTATAAGGCCACCTCAACAGCCAGGTGCCATGTGGCCTTCCCTTGTTGGTCCACCTCACTCAACTCGTGACACATGGCAGAATACCCTCTCACCCGGTCGGACCGACGAGCAGCATGTGTGGCGCATGTCATTGGTCCACATCACAGACCACATCACTATTTTAGCCACATGGCCATCTGTGAGTGATCCACACCAGCAAGAGGTATGCCAAATGGCAGCACACAGAGTGAGCCACCTCAGCAGCTAGATGCCACATGGCACTTCTCTATTGGTCCACCTCAGCCATGTGGGCCCCACCATACCACAAGATGACTGACACAAGTGGGCCCCACTTGGTGCCACGTGTCATGCATTAACTGGTGCCATGTCATCGCATAGTATACACAGGGATTACAGGTGGCTCCATTGGATTGGTACAAATCAGCACAAGGTGATACACATGGCATTACTGGACAAGCCCACATCATCCAGTCATTAACAGACCATTAGTATTAAATAATTGTTCATCAGATAAATAACCAATCAGGCAGAGCCACCTCAGCGTATTAACCCTAATCAACTGCTAATCAATCACTAAACCTTATGAGTGGGACCCAACGGTCAGAGCAATGTGAGTAAGCGCATGAACTAAAGCTGTGAACCAAACCCATTCAATCTACCTATTCAGATCAATACGGTTGAATTTAAACAAAGGAAAAAGGGAGGGTGAACCTGGTCTAGATGTTTCAACCCTCTGCTCTTCTCCTCTCTCCCGCGTTTTGGCGCATGGAGACCAAGCCCACCTATCCTGGTTGAGCACTCACCCCGCTCCCTCTTCTCCTTCTTCTCCTCGCGCGTGCAAGCTTGCCTCTTCCCATGGCGTCTCACCATCGTGGAAGCTTCAGAAATAGTTGACACGCATTAATGAATTGATTAGAGAGATTAGAACAAGGAGTTAGCGATGGAAAGGAAATTAAGCAGTGAATTCACCTCAATTCAAGCTGAAACAGTACAAGCGCACTTCTATTGAATGTAATTGAATGCTTCAAACTCCAAATTAAGCACTGGAATAGCTTCCTTGTGCTAAGGCGACGCCGATTGATGAATGATTATGGAGCAATTGAGTCAAAAGAGGGTTCAAAGATCGGAAATTGCCAAAAGCAAGAACGAAGAGATAGGTGCAATGATGCTTTAGGGATCAAATTGCATTACTAAGTGGCATCTCTCGAGATGAGGCGACACTAATGGAGGTGGATTAGCGGAGCGGTTGAGTAGAAAGATCTGGGAATTGATCAAAAGGAAAAGCGGAATAGAAACTCGGTTTTGAAATGGGTGAGATTCAAGGTGAAATCAAGAGAGAGAAGAAGCTAGCTACGGTGTAGAGACATTTAAATACGATAAGAGGGCTCGCTCACCCATTGAAACACGTGCTCAATTGGAGTTAAGATGGTCACGCACAAGCGATCAAGCCATAACGAAAAAACTAACTTGTCGAAGAGATTAGAAACAAGCACAACCGCATCTCGCCGTCAATTGAAGTAAAATGGAGGGTAGAGATTCATCCAAGTTGGCAATCCGACCTAAAGATGATTAACCAATCACAATTAACCAAAATTGGCCGAATTAGTCTATATAAGTTGAGAACCAAAGAATGAGAGGCAACACATATACCCATCCATACAGTCAGGAGTAGAGAGAGAAAATAATACACCAGTGATTAGCTATTGTAAAGAGAGAAAGAGATAAGGGAGATTAGCAAGTTAATTAGCATATTCTATTCGGATAAAAGGTAATTGAGTTATGCTTTTCAACTCAGTTGATATTTCTTGATATTTCTTCATATGAGACTAAGCTTATACATTCAATTCATGTTTTCAAACAGTTAATTGAATTGCTTTCTTCATTCTTGTTGCTTCTTGTTTAGCAATTTTCTTATTTTCTTTCTATTTCGCCATTTCTGTCAATTGAGCCATGATTGAATACTAAATTAATCATGAAACTAGCATCCAAATGAGCACACCGCCCAAACACAAAGTGTTTGGCGAGCCTTTAGGCCTGGATTAATCAATAATAATAAAATTTGTGATGAGATTACTTGTTCCATCTTCACCGCCGAAGTGAATTGATCAATGCCGTCATAAACTCAACCGAGCCATTGGCCCTAGACTTGTCCGGGTGTGCCTCTAGGCCGAGAAGCATTAATTGAGCAAGAAGAATTGATAAAAGATCATGACTTGTATCAATTGAAGTTGGTACCGATCGATGCAGGTGCTTTGCTAATCAATGGAGAGTCTCAGCGTTGTCAAGAATGAAGCAGGAGCCTTAAGTCTACTCCAGATCACATCTACGCATCAAGGCGATGCTCACTGGCCTTACAATTATCAAGAATGTCAATCAATTCTGTTAAATTCGATCAAGAAGGCAAATCGGTACCGGTTGCAACTGACACATCAGTTAGCATTACTGTGTGAAGCCTGTCACCGTATAGATCTCCAATCAAGAACTACAGAGAGGCTCACCAGAGTGAGACGATGCTAAGTCGATGATCTGATCGGAAAAAGAGTGCTCCGGTCACCGGGAACACCACATTGCACGGATCTCAATGCATTAAAAGGTCGGAGGCTGAAGAGGCTTTCTTTGCACGATCATTAAAGCGATCACCAATCTTGAAGATTCATCGGCGGATGAGATCCATTAAAAGTTTAGAGAAATTAAACGGAAAAGATCTGGGCCTTAGAATCATTAAACACGCATCTTAATTAAATCAAGCGGCCCAGATATGTTTAAACATTTAAATAATAACTCTGTGTTAATCTGGGCCGTAGATCCATTAAACACTCATCTCAAACTAATCTGGCGGCCCAAGTGAAGAAGAGAGTTAGAAAGATGCGCACCAATCTCAGAGCAGATCTGGTGGCCCAGATTAGGCCCATTAATTAAATAATAACAGAATAGTAATAATATGGAGTAAATAAATGATTTAAAAATGCTATTGAACTCCAAATTGACTCAAATTTATTTCTAAAATTTTCTTATTTTTCATGTTATTTTTCTATACAATAATATTCCAGTTTTAAAAATATAATCATGATAAAACAATTTAAAAGCAAAAGACATTACATATGTTGATATATTTGACCTTGTTTTGACTTGTCATTTTAAATACTATAAAAATTCCAAAAATACAAATAAAATCATGAATAATAACTAGATATATTTTAGTGATTTTTCAAGTGATTTTCCACGAAATAATAATGATGATAGTAATATACTATAATAAATGATGAGATTAGCTATATTCTTTGATAAATAAAAAAAATATAATAATAATGAATATTATGTTGATATTTTCTGTAAAAAAATAATAAAAATAAATAGCACAAAAATACAAAAATATAATATCATGGTAATAAATAGTAAAATACATTTTCTTTTATGAATTGTATTTCTTTTGTTATTTCTATACAAATATACAAAAATATACTTTTGATGAATAAAATGTAATAAAATAATAGTTATAATAAAAACATAATGAATTTCATCTCTTATGACTAGTAATAGAAATCTTATACTTTTCTATAGATAATAAATAGAAATAATAAAATAGATATAATGAATGATATAATAAATAGGATAGAATATTAGTAATGATTTCTTTTTAGCTATTATAGATATTAAAAATAAAAAAAAATATAATAAAAATAATAATGGTAGAATAGTATAGCTAACCACCTTTTAATTTTGTAAATGATTCTTACATAATGAATAGTATTTCAATATAATAGAATATAATAATAAAATCCTATTACTTTAGCTATTATGAACATTTTAAAAATACAAATAAAAATCATAGCCATTTTATTTTCTATTATTTTAGTAAGTGATTTTCTATAGAATAAATAGAGTTTAGAAATAATAAAAATAAAATTCTACTATTTTAGCTATTATAAAAATCCCAAAAATATAAATAAAGTTCTAAGTTAATAGCTACCCATGTTCCATTATTTTTGTAAATAGTTTTCTACATAGATAAATAGAGTTTAAGAAATAAAAAAAATATATATAATAATAATAAAAATAATAATAGTAATAAGAATATAATATAATAGTAATAATAATAATAATAATAATAATAATAAATAAATATATCTTCATAATAGGAATGAAGGACTTTGCGCATTTTAGAAATGAATAAACATGCTCACATAGGGAGTGTAGAGTCACATATGAATATTCGCACAACATTTAGGACGATTAGTCAAGACAAGAACATCTTGACGTAGGATGATTAAAGATTTAATAGCAATATGAGAAGATATGTCGAGACAAGAACATCTTGACATTTGATGAATAATAATAAGATACGTTGAGACAAGAACATCTTGACGTGGGATGATTAAGGCTTCGATAGCAATATAAAGAAGATGCGTTGAGACAAGAACATCTTGACGTGAGAAGATTAAGGCTTCGATAGCAACCCGAGAAGATACATCGAGACAGAACATCTTGATGTTTGATGAAGAATAACCGAGCTACGATACTAACATGAAGATATACGTCGACTCGAAGAAGAAGAACATTACGATGTCCTAGAGAGGTGACATCTTAATGACTCGCGCCATGAGCAAGTAACTCATGATTGAATACGCTCACACAAGAGGTGTAGGGCAACATAGTAATTTTGCACAAGCAATGCAACACGTAGAATGATTAGTCGAGACAAGAACATCTTGACGCTCGCCGAAGAATGACCAAGGCTACGACATCGCATGGAGAGACATGTCGACTTTGAAGAAGAAGAACATTACGATGTCCGAGCAAAGTGACATCTTAATGACTCGGTGTCATGAACAAGTAATTCATGACCATTTGAGTGGCAAGACCGAACTCGTCCGTTGATGAGTTTGTCTCCCGACTCATTTCCCGAGAATGTGTGAGATTGAATCGGTCATTGGTAGATTCATCCACAAAACAAAGAATGTGAACCGTTCGTAGGTAGGTTCCTCCACTTACACATGCCTCAATGTTGAACCGGCCCGGCGCTTCATGTTTGACATTGTGTGCAATTGTGTTTCCTAGGTTTATGAATCGGCTTAGTGCTACGAATTCATGATCTAGAAGATCGGTGAGAAGAAATACGTGAGCCATAGCCACCCTTCTCCCGATTCACCAACCTCAAGATCAACCTAAGCTCGGTGCTTCGAGTTGTATTTTGTGTGATTGGTTGTTGACTAGTTAAGATTGAACCGGTCTGTTTGTAGGTTTATCTTCTAGATCAACGGAGGTCGAGCTCGGCCGTATGTAGACTCACCTCAAGCCCCTATGAAGAGATTAACCTGGTCTGTTGGTAAGGTTACATCTCGAGGAGGCATGGACTGAACCGGTCTGTTTGTAGGTTCGTCCCCCATAGGATAAAACCGATCTGTTTGTAGGTTTTGTCCCCCCCTAGATTGAACCGATCTGTTCGTAGGTTCATCTTCCGTAGATCCCCTTTTTATAAACCTAGACGACCACTTGACCATCTTTTAACTATACTATTTGCTTCTCTCTTTCAAAGATCCAGAGGTGCCTCGAGGTTCGTAGCCCAGGGTAATTAACGGTGGGGGCTTGCGCCCACCGGAATCTACAAGAACTCACAATCACTAAAAAACCCCCTGAATGTGCATCCAAATATCTCTAAACGGCAAGAATCGGCCGACACCCACCAGATGCACGCTCGGGAGGGATCTCCGTGTCCTTCTTCCGCAAACCCATCGCCGGCGGCGGTGCGGAGCGCGCGAAAAAGGGTCGCACAGTCTCTCAAACAAAAGAAATCTAAACCGTACTCCTTCAGAAAAGATAAAGTTGCCCAAATCTTCAGAGGGGCACTGAAGAACGGCCTAACCCTGCCGGCCAGTAAACGCCCGGAAGATGCCGATAAATCGGACGAACCCAATTTTTGCCCATACCACAGAATAATAGGGCACTCAATTGAAGATTGCTGGGTCTTCAAAGATTGGGTCGAAAAGGCATACAAAAACGGTGAAATTACTTTACCTAAAGGGTTCTTGCAAAGCCCATCAGCCCATGAGCAGGCCAACACGATCTCTCATGAGGAAGAGAAGATCCCGGACCAATTAAGCGAAGACCAAGAAGAGCAATGGACTACGCACTTATCGAAGAAATCAATTAAAATGCTTAAAGCTCTTAAGAAAGAACCTGGCATGAAATGGAAAGATGACATCACGCCAGTGGTCCCACCAAGACCCAGGGTATATTATAAGGTGGACCAAAGCCAAGACCAGGTTATTAAGAAGAAAAAGAAGCATAGAAGCAACAAGTCCAGAAAGAATAAAATTGAAGAATATGAGCAAGGCAGTCCCGAGGCGATCACCCTTCAACACTTCATCTCCAAAGAAGACTGGGAGAAGCTAACCCTAGGTCAAAGGGAAGAAAATGTAGATGAAGAAATAAATAAAGAAGAAAGTGAAGAGATCTGGGGTGCTTCGTGCAACATGGTATATTCTTCTCACGACGAAGATATGCCAACTTTAGAGGAGATGTTCTTCCCGAATGACGAAGGGGAAGCAAGCACCTCTGGGACCAAGAATGAAGAATGTAAAGCCGTGCTCCGGTCCGGGACTTATATACCTGAGAGACAGGCTCCCAAGGATTCCGATAAAGGAAAGGATAAGGCCCTGAATAAAGGTAAAGAGGTCGAGAATCCAAGCAAGAACCCAGAAAGAACCCGGTCGACGGGCGAAGAATATAATGTGTTGGCACATCTGCGTAAGATCCCAGCGCTATTAAGCATATTTGACGCATTGATGATGTCACAAGACCTAAGGGAGGTACTAATCCAGGCCTTGCAAGATCCTGAGAAGTACAAGTCATACTTCGTAGAGCAAAATATGCAAGAAGCCTTATTCACCGCCAAACGGGCCGCCTGCATAAACTTTACAGACGATGACCTCCTAATAGGCACCGTCGACCACAACCGCCCGCTATACATCACCGGAAACTGTGGAGGGCAGAAAATTGGCCGCATCTTGGTCGACGCAGGGTCTTCGATCAATATTATGCCACTTAAAACTCTAAAGACCATCACCTTAGATGTGAAGAACCTATCTGATGAAAAGGTGATTATTCATGGCTTCAATCAAAACTCCCAAAAGGCCCTGGGAGCTATAACTCTGAACCTGCAATGTGGAAGCCTAAGAGCGCCTACTAAATTCTATGTCATTGATGCTGAAACCTCTTATCGGGCATTACTGGGTCGCCCGTGGCTTCATAGTAATCAGGTCATACCCTCTACTCTGCACCAGTGCCTGAAATATATCGAGAATGGTAAGCAAAAGAGAATTGACGGAGATGTCAAGCCATTCGGGGTGCATGAGATTAAATTTAATGACGCCCAATATTTTCTGCCTAAATCCGCCGTGGCGCCAAGCCGGCCAATGACAAAAGCAGGTCAGAAACCCTTCAACAAAGGCCCTAAATTTGATACCTCGTCTGGAGAAGAAGAAGAGGTCAAATTTAATATCAAACCCCGAGGTGCTCAAGCCCAAAGACCCGGAGAAAGTCGGTGAAGAAGCAACCTTCCGCTTTAAACAATTGGTCGCGTATAAAGCCCAAATAAAACCGAGCGAAATCAATGCAAGTGATTCGAAGAGGAGGTCATTTTCAATTTTAAGCCTGCCAACACCCCTCAAATTCAGATCATAGAGGCAACTTCAGGAGAGGACTCCGAAGATTCCAACAATTCGGACAATACCACCTCGGGAGAAGAATCTGGCCATGATCGTCAACCCTGGGAAGAGGAGTCTGACGAAGAGATCATTTATCACATCCTCAAGAAGCCATATAAAGGGCCCGAAACAGATAATGAAAGTGAGGAGTCATATATGATCAACACGGGACCCGGTAGCGGAAGGGATAACCCGGTTAGGCTGAGGCCTATAAATGAAGAACGCTCGTGGCGGGAAAATTTCGAAGGTCGCGTCTGGAATGCAATCGACGAAATAAGACACCAGGTTGAAAATAATAGAAGAGAGGTGTCTGAACAATGGGAAGTAATGCAGGATATCAAGGTGCAACACAATGAAATCATGATAATGATTGAAAACCTGCAAACCGCGATCTATAACTCCGAGCTACTCAAGGAAGTGACGAGCGAACCCCGTTCCGGGACCCCCGAAAGGCAAGCACCCGATAGCGGCAAGCGGGTAATTGTAATAGTAGATGAATCAAAGGGGGAAGAAACAAAAGCTAAGCAACCGACCGTCATGCAAACCCTCAAGGTCAAGAAGAGTAAACCATACTCTTTCTGAAAAATAAAACGACTTTCGGATATTTGAGCGAGGCCCTAAAGAGCGGATTGACACTTCCCGTCTGTAAAAGACCCGCAGACATAGAAAGAGCCGGCGAAGGCGAGTTCTGCCCTTATCATCGCATATTGGGCCATACAATTGAAGAATGCTGGGTATTCAAAGACCTCATAGAAGAAGGGCATAGAAATGGGACGATCCAACTCCCGAAGAGCTTTCAACAAGACCCAGCTCCGCACAACTCGAATAATAAAGGCAAAGGGGTGGCTTATACGATCTCGCACACTCCCGTACCTAGTAAACCTAAGGTTGCGAGACGAAAGCCGATCAAAGAAATCTACCGCTCCAACTCAGTCATGAACATTGAGATAGAAGAAGAGATGGCAGCACTAGAGATTACTGTGGTCCCCGAAAGGCATTTTAAAGACCTCATGCCAAGGGAAGTGAACCACATCCAAACCTTAAAGACCTTTGTTGTGCCGGCAAAGGTAGAGCGCCTCAAAGGGAAGACTATCATCCACAAGGCTATAATTTTCTATCAGAGCGATTCAACCCGGTCTCTGAAGAACCTTGACCACAACACTTGGAAAAAGTGGGTGATAGAACAAGAATCGGAGAATGCAACGAGCGATGACGCTGCATCTCATCCCTTTGGAAAAGAGCTATATAAATTGGCGAAAAGGGCAAAATGTCTGAGAGACATATCCAAGGCCGAAGCCAAGCGCTTCGATGAACTCTGGAATGGCGGCCAGAATAAAGTCCTGGGCCTGGATGGCAAAATAAAATACACCCGGGGATTAGGGTATAACTGCGATGACGCAGCATGTTTTGAGGGGTCTCTCAACGAGTACCGTATGAAAGAAAGTTGTTGCATGACTTCTGTTGAAATGCTGAATAATGAAACGAGAGAGACAATACCCTGTCTGAAAAATGCTTTGAAGCGGCTAGAAAAGGAACCTAATACGGTCGATGAGTTAGCTGAAATCAATCTGGGGACGGAAGAAGACCCACGACCAACTTTCATAAGCGCGTCATTACCAAAGGAGGTGGCTAACAGGTTGAAGACATTCCTTAAGAGCTATATGGACTGCTTCGCTTGGAGTTATAAAGAAATGCCTGGATTAGATCCCAACGTGGCGGTCCATTACTTAAAAATTGATCCAACCTTCAAGCCGATTAAACAAGCGCCGAGGCGAATGAGAATAGAGCTCGAAGAGAAGGTCGTGGAAGAGACAAAAAAACTCATCGACGCCGGCTTCATACGGGAAGAAGAGACGCCAGAATGGGTGGCTAGCATTGTCCCGGTTAAAAAGAAAAATGGGCAAATCCGCATTTGCGTAGATTTTCGGGACCTAAACAAGGCGTGCCCTAAGGATGATTTCCCGCTCCCAGTAACCGAAATCATAATCGACCATACATCCTCCTATGAAGTCTTCTCCTTCATGGACGGTTACGCGGGCTATAATCAAATTAAGATGGCGCCAGAAGATGAGAGGCACACGGCATTCCGCACGCCGATTGGCATATATTGTTACAAAGTCATGCCGTTTGGGCTGAAAAATGCAGGTGCCACCTACCAACGGGCGATGACAAAAATATTCGACGATCTGATCCACAAGATAGTAGAATGTTATGTGGACGACCTAGTCATCAAGGCCATGTCATATGAAGAACACCTCCAATATCTTGAGGTCGTTTTCAACCGCCTAAGAGAACATGAGCTCAAATTAAACCCGTTGAAATGCGCATTCATGGTATCATCCGGTAAATTTCTGGGGTTTGTGGTACGTCACAGGGGAATTGAAATAGACCCGGGCAAAATCAAAGCAATAACTGAACTATCCCCACCAAAGAATTTAAAACAATTGCGATCTTTGCAAGGGCAATTGGCGTACATTAGGCGGTTTATAGCCAACCTATCGGGTAAAATCCAACCCTTCACCCGGCTGACTAAGAAGAATATCCCGTTTAAGTGGGACGGTGAGTGCCAGCGAGCCTTTGAAGAAATCAAGGCATATCTACTCAACCCTCCAGTATTGGCGGCGCCCATACCCGGGAAGGAGCTCATATTATACACGACCGCCCTAGATGGATCCTTGGGAGCCCTGTTGGCACAAGAGAACCAGAATGGTAATCAAAATGCGCTATATTACCTAAGTCGCATGATGGTAGGGGCAGAACACGGGTATTCACCGATCGAGAAGCATTGTTTAGCCCTAATTTTCGCGGTAAAGAAATTAAGGCACTACATGCTAGCCCACAAAATCATTTTAATATCCAAGGTGGACCCTCTCAAATATCTGATGACTCGGCCAATGTTGACGGGGAGGCTGGCCAAGTGGGCTATCATTCTTACCGAGTTCGACATCACTTATACACCGCAAAAGGCGATAAAGGGGCAGGCGCTAGCAGATTTCCTGGCTGCACACCCAATCCAAGATGACTCCCCATTAAAATGTGACTTCCCTGATGAGGAAACCCTACATGTTGAAGAAGGAAGTCCTATATGGGAGATGTACTTTGATGGTGCTTCTTCAATCAAGCCGATCGCGGGCCCGGGAGTCCCAACTGTGCGAGCTGGCGCAGGACTAGTCTTCGTAACCCCGAAGGCGGGATAATACGACATTCTCTAGCTTTAATCGAACCATGTACAAATAATGAAGCGAGTATGAGGCACTTATCGCCGGGACTAGAGCTATCACTTTGGAGCTGGAAATCAAGGTCATGCGCATATTTGGGGATTCACGGTGATAATAAATCAAATAATTGGCGAATACAAGGTCTTGAAGCGGAACTAATACAATATCACCAGAAGGCCATGGAATTAATGAAGAAAATCCCGTATGTGTCCATCGAGAAGGTCACGAGGGCTGTGAACGGTGAAGCAGATGCGTTGGCCAAACTCGCTAAAGAGCTGGGTGAACCAACAGAGCCGGAAATCCACATCATCGTCCGCAATAGAAGACCATTATCATTGTGTCAGACGACAGACAATGTGAATAATGAAAATACTGGGCTAGAAAAGATGGAATGCCAAGAAACAATGATAATTGAAGAAGACGATGATTGGAGACAACCGTTCATCGAATATTTCCGGCATGGCACCCTCCCCAAAGATAAAAGAATCGCTGATCAACTAAGAAAACGGGTACTACGGTATGCGTATGTGGGCAACACGTTATACCGTAGGTCTTATGATCAGTTGTGGCTGAGATGTGTATCAGGGCCTGAAGCCGGGCAGGTTATGAAAGAAGTTCATTCCGGACTATGCGGAGCACATCAGTCTGGGCCGAAAATGAAGTTAAAGATCAAGCGAATGGGATATTATTGGCCCACGATGGTGGCTGATTGTGAAGAGCACGCAAAGAAGTGCCGCATGTGCCAGATACATGGCCCTTTTATACATCAAGCGCCAAACCCGTTGCACCCCACAGTAGCATCCTGGCCATTTAATATGTGGGGTACAGACATAGTGGGGCCCATAGACCCTCCAACATCGAGAGGTCACCGGTTCATCCTGGCGGCGACGGATTATTTTACAAAATGGGCTGAAGCCGTTCCACTTAAAGAAGTTAAAGCATCCGATGTGGTTAAGTTCTTCAAGACGCACATCCTCTACCGATTCGGCACACCACAACGGATAATATCCGATAACGGGACAGCCTTCAAGAGCTCCAAAGTCTATGCCCTGGCGGAGCAATTTAATATCGATTGGAGATTCTCGTCCATTTATAACCCGAGAGCCAACGGTCTGGCCGAAGCCTTTAACAAAACCCTAATCAATATCATGAAGAAGACCGTAGACGGTAACCAACGAGACCGGGATAATCGTCTACGGGGAGGCATTATGGGCTTATCGAACCACATACCGAACGCCTACGCAAGCTACCCCGTATTCTTTGGCTTTTGGGGTTGAAGCCGTTCTCCCTCTTGAGGTGGAATTACCGTCATTGCGGGTGGCTATGCAAAATGATATGACCATGGACGAATGCCAGCAACTTAGACTGGACGAGTTGGATGCCATGGACGAAAAGAGATTGATAGCCCAGCAGAACCTTGAAATATATCAGGCAAAAATGGCAAGGGCATATGATAAGATGGCGCGAGTCAGGGCATTTCAACAAGGGGAGCTTGTTCTTGTCCTCAAGAGGCCGATCATTGGCCGGCACATCGGCCCAAAATTCTCTTCGAACCGGGAAGGGCCATACGTAATTGAGAAGGTATACGGGGCGGCGCATACCAACTCATAGACCATGAAGGTGAAAGGCCCATGCCACCGATTAATGGGCGATATCTCGAAGAAGTACTACACCTAGCCCGAGAGAGGGGCCAACCGAGTAGTATCTATTGTAAATAAATAAGGAGGGAATAAGTGTTCGCTTACACACACGTGCACGAAACACAAACCCATGTCTAACCTCCACTTTTGCATAAAATCCCAAGAACCCTACTTATGCATCTGTAAATAGAATGCATCCAAAAATCCAAAACCACACAAACACGTATAGCCCTATAAAAATAAAAAATATATAGAATAAGAGAATTCAAAGCCAAAACCACGCAAGAATGTAAGGCGAGAGCTTTGGTGTTTGGGCTCACAATACAAATACCACTGGGTTTGTCCATTTGATACAGAATAAACACAAAAATGGGCAGGGTTTGCAGTTTGTCCCTCAAACTATCTGTTGCCCAATGACGAAAGTTGCTCATATTGGTCGCCCACGCGCAAGCCAAGGGATAGGTCGAGCAAATTGGTGGCTAGTAAATAGCCGCTTCCGAGGGCATATAAATAAATAACTCTCGTATTATTAGTAACATGTATCACTAATAACCAAAAATCGCCTTCTTCTAATAAAAATGAAAGGATATATATGTAAAACAATAAAAACCTATTTTCCTACTCATAAAAAAAAAAAAAAAAATGATAATAAAAATAATAAAATCTTTTCAATAAGGGGTTGCCACCTTTGTCCCCGACACCACGAGTGTTATACAAAGCCAGGTTGGGTGCATTCATCCGTAAAAGCACCACACGCCCGAAGAAATGGTGTGTCATAATCCCACGACATATCATGGAGGGGTCAGATCAAGGGTTTACGCTTGTACCCGACATTTCATGTTAAACAAAGCGGCTCGCTTAAAGAAGTGACTCAGGTCATGGAGAGCGGACCTACCCGATGAAAGCCTGTCTCGCAGGGATGCGTGATGGATGTTTGAGGGTAGCTAAAATATAAAAAACAGGTTGGGTACATTCATCCGCAAAAGTACCACACGCCCAAGGAGGTGATCTGTTTCTAATCCCAAAATAGGTCATGGAGGGGTCAGACTAAGGGTTTATGCTTTTGCCCGACATTCAGTGTCAAATAAAGTAATTCGCTTAAAGAAGTGACTCAGGTCATGGAGAGCGGACCTACCCGATGAAAGCCTGTCTCGCAAGGGATGCGTGATGGATGTTTGAGGGTAGTACCCCCACAAAACAAATTGAGTGGAGATGAGTGAATGTGAGTTTCCACTTCTGCACGCAACGGTGCACAAATGAGGGGAGAGTGGGTGAGCTTCCACAAATAAACGTCAACTAAATATACAAGGAGCATCCACAAAATGGTGTTATCAATTGCATCCATAATCCAATTGATACTGGTAAGTTTATCCATCAGTAATAAAGGGATAAACGGGTTTATTCTGTACCCGGCCTAGAGGTCAATACAGACAGGTTCGGTATCCGTAAAATACCACGGTTACTTGAGTTTTGTATTGCCATAAATAAAGAGAAATGATGTATAGAATCAATGTAATAGGATGTTGTAAGATTTTCCTTTTATTATGATTAGACGACTGCGCGGCGATTGTAATAGGCGCTTTTGCAAATAAGATTGGAGGTGCATAGCATGAAATCAATAAAATACTTCCTCGCGCTGCAGAGGAAGCAATGAAAGAATAATAATAGAGGCAAGCATCATCCACAATAAGAGATCAAAATGATAAGTGTCAAGACATCCTATATCAAGTATAGTAAAAGAAAAGGAGAAAAGAAGAAATGAAAAGTACAGTCTATGGGCCCAAAAAGTGGGACTCCAACTCTAATAGCACAGTACTAATAGTCTCCAGATAATCATGGAGGGAGTGCCTGTCCTCCTCCGAAGCCGTCTCAAAATCCAAAAACTGAGCGAAGGCACTATCCCGGACGCTCGTGTGAATCTGCAACTCCGGGAGACGTCCCGCTAAATGTCGAGAGAAGCCCTCCACTGATGATCTATGGTCCTCTAGCTCCTGCACGAGCAGTCGAGCGGGCCCACCACTGACTCCCATAGAGCGGAGAGTGGCACAAGAAGAGAGCCGCTGAAGATAATGGAGTCGAGCAGCCTCCAAATGCCTGCGCAGCTCATGGATCTCCAACTCGTGCTGGTAAACGAGAGAGCTCGCATCCTGGTAAGCCCTGAGCAGCTCCTCACACCTCCTAGAAATGAAGGTGCTCTCGAGACGAGGTGCAATGAGTAGAGCTGGCGCGATGGTATCCCGCATCAGCCCATACCAGTCAAAAGAGAAACCACTGGGCAGAGAGTCCAAGATCTCGAAATCTAGCGGATAGCCTCCGAAGAAGGTATCCCGGAGTGCATCCGCCAGCGCGGCCAAGGCGAGCTGCACATCCCTCGATGAAACATCTACAAGTAAAATAAATGGGTTAGACGAATTGTTATAACCAAAGAAGAAATAGAAGGAAGAAAAGATCTAACCTATCGCCTCGTCGCCTGAGACAGACGGGACTGAGTCAGGAATAGGGATGTCGGTCGCCTCAGGAGGACCCGCAGGTGTACCAGACCCGGCTACAAAATAAAATGAAGAAGCATAAGTACATGAAAAGTAAAATACGGGCAAATGATAAAGGAAATATAAGGTACCGGGAGAAGCATGAG
Source organism: Schoenoplectus tabernaemontani (assembly GCA_037127355.1). Taxonomy (NCBI): domain Eukaryota; kingdom Viridiplantae; phylum Streptophyta; class Magnoliopsida; order Poales; family Cyperaceae; genus Schoenoplectus; species Schoenoplectus tabernaemontani. The sequence goes on from CM073753.1 coordinate 24,543,449, forward strand.
GCTCGGCGAGACCCTCGCTAGCCGGAACCCCCGTCTCTGGGCCGTGGAATAGGCGCTCCACCACCCGGCCGGCTCTCATCCAACTCGAGTCGTAGTCGACCGCAACCCGCTCGCCGAGACTCGTCATCCGTGGCCATGAGAGGCGCCCGTCGAGAGATGAAGAAGCATGAGATGGCCCTCCTCGATCGGTAGTGGCTCGTCGCTGCGGCTCGACGCCCGATGGACTCCCCTGCTCTAAAGAAGCCTCCTCTGATCGTACAAGAGTGAGCACTGGCCCCAGAACCACATCGAATGAGTCACCATCTCCAGTGGGTACCAGCAAAATCGACGGTGAAGCAGGACCGTCATAAAAGAAAGGCTCTGAGCGGTGAGGAGACGCCATATCATCGGCCTCAGGGTCTGTAAAATCTACATGTAAGAATGAAAATACTAGTGCATGCTGGCGACTAGGTATTAAATGGAGCACACGAACCTGCGACGACAAGGTCGGTGCAAAACCCTGAAATGGTAGCACTCGCAGGCGCTGGTGGATCTGCTACGATGTCATCCTGAGCTGCCTCTACAGGAGATGTCCCGTGAGCTGAAAATAAACTCTAATCAGAGATATAAATGAAGTGCGCCCGAATAAGGATAGGCGAGTCAGTAAAGAAAATCACCCGGAATAGGAGAAGGAAAAGAAGATGGAGAAGACGGCTGAGAAGCGCCGTCTCGATCTCTCCCCATGGTAGGCTGGAGCGGTGGCTCGGCAGGTGGATGAGAACAAACGTCAACAGCTCTCGGGCGAGGGACTGAGAAGCCGGGCTCTGCCTCATCATATTCATATGCAGAATCTGATTAAAAAGAAATCTGTCAAAAATCTAGCCTGAAATCTAAGCTTAAAGATAAGGAAGGGATGAATCTAGAGTGTACCAGTGAGCTGAGTCCTAGTAGACGAACAAAGGCAGCGGCTATCTAACCCCTGAAAATCCACTGGCACTGAAGAAAGAAGCGGGAAAGAGATGAAGTCATCATAAGAGAAGCTAGATGATGAACTGCCTCTATCCCTGGGGTAAGTCCTGCGTACCACCACTGAAGGGGTGTATGACTGGTACGAGCGAATGGCATTATAATACCACCAGATGTAGCGTCTCGAGAATGTGGGTGTACGGGAAGCAGGGACCGTCTGAAAGTGAGAACCTGTCCCTAAGCGGAATAGATGTGAATAGCACCACCCGAGGCCCTCAAGGTCCATCGCTAAAGACTCAGGACGAAGGAGAAAGAGAGGCACGTCCTGATCTAAACCAAACTGATGTGCACATCTGTGTGGAGAATAGGGCTCTATGAAAGCATAATCGCCGATACGGAGTGGTAAGAACCCGTGGCGAAGACTGATGAAATAGTCTAAGACATCCGGGGCTGATCTCTCGAGAGGAGAAGAACCTCTAGAATGAAATGCCGCATCAACTAGAGATCCGCAGATGGTCCCGACCCGGATGGTGAGTAGCCAATCTCGTACGAGCTAACCTCAGATGGTCATGGCTGCGGTAGAATCTGAAACGAGCATCCTCTGGAGTCAAAGAGGCAGGCTCTGTACCGGCTAAGTCACCCAAGATGGGTAGGCGAGCCCTCAAGTCTGATGATAAGGATGGGTGATACAAGCCAGACCAATACATATGCAACCATCCACTAATAAAATGCCAAGGTACCAACTCCCCACAGTGAGAAGGATCGCGTGAAGATGCCATACCTCGCAAACTCCTGTAGATATTGGCCAAGACGGGCACGGCCAATGAAACTCTCTCACCGCGAGCAATCTGACTCGCCATCACAAATGCTGAGGGACGAATGGTACGAGCCCCCGAACTGGGAAGTAGAAAGAAACAAATCCACCAGGAAAGAAAGGCTGTCAAATAAGTCTCACGATCGATCTCATGTGAGCACAGAGTGTCCTGTGAAGGAGCGGCCACATCACTGAAAAGACCGAGATGTCCGGTGCCAAAAGGGTCACGAGTAGAGGCACAACACTCGGCATGAGAATGTACCCGATCAGTGAAATAAGATATCCAGAATCTGAAGGGGACAGAAAGATGCGGCCCTCTCAACTGATAATAAATCCTGTACACCTCCCGAAGAGAAGCGGGATGCAGGGAAGGGTCCCTCAAGTCATCCTCTGATAGTAAGAACTCGTCATAATAATGACCGAATACGGCAAGACGGGTCGGTGACGAATCTCCCATAATGTGGGAGTCAACTCTCGATCATCAATAAAGAGGGTGTTGGTGGAGTAGCTCCACCGCTCGCAGAAAGCACAGAGCCAAGGTGTGTCAATGTGGTACCGAAACATCGACAGAAAATACAACCGTACACACACGAACTACAAAGAGCATCCCTCTCCTGTGTAAGGATGTAGCGAATCCACTCTAACTGATGCCCATGATATCTGAGTGGAAGACTGAAGTCAATGCTAGCCCAGCGAGAGGCCTCTCCATCGATCATCTCCTTGCCAAGGAGATGAATAGGAAATCTTCTTGGCCGAAAGGTCTCGAGGCGATAAGGGTGTAATATCGTGAGGCGCTGAAAATTTACCCTTGAAAAATTTCAAGGATGAGTAGATAAATAAATGAAAATAAATTGATGAATAATGATAAATCATAAGAAAAGGGGGGAAGAGGGAGAGCAGTGGAAAATGGCCCACTGATCAGGAAAGGTCGCTGCCTAACCCCGGAACAAATCCATTAGTCCCACAATGGAATGCTGGGCATGAAGTGAAGAGTATAAATACCCCGCTATTCTCTATCCACTCAGCATGAGTGACACCCAAGAAGATCGAGGGAGAGAGGAGACCTCTTGGGTGTCACCATGTGATTATATCTTTTCGACAAGTGGGACCCACATGGCGGTCCCTTATGAGCGACTCCAATGACATGGACCTAGCCTATTTTGCTAAGAAAGCTAACCAACCCGAACGAGGTTAAGCATTAATCCCACAATGAAATAATACGGTGAAAGACGAGGATATAAATACCCCACCACCTCCTACTCATTCGAGGTGGTGACCCTCGGGAGATTTAGGAGAGAGAAAATCTCCCGATGGGTCGACCATTTGATTACATTTTCTCGACAAGTGGGACCCACCTGCGGTCCCTTGCGATGAATCTAACAACATAGCCTATCGATGAGTCACCATGTGATCATTTTCACCGACAAAGGGCCCCACACCTCGGTGACCTATTGAAGGGGGGTCGAATTGAACCCTAAAAATCGCCTTTGGAGCTAACCCTAGAAAGGAGTCAAGCAAGTATAATCCCTATGCTACATGAAATGATGTCAATGCCAAGCTAGCATTTTGATGCAACTAGTCATGAGAAATTCCAAATGTGATTTTGCTTTCAAGGTGACTGGTGCCAAAGTCATGAGCAACCACCTAACCATGCTTTGATTTGTGTCAATTATCGATAAGTAGTCGGTTCTTTGACCAAGTCACCCTCATGTTAAGGGATTGAAAGTCAATTTCACAAGACTGATCAGGTGCCAAAGCTGGGAGCAACCACCTGATCAAGTCTAGATTTGTATTAATTGCTGATAAGTAGTCAGCATTTGATCAAATCAAGCCCTAATGAATATCAATATAAGTCTAATTGGTATTTAGTTAGGGTGGTTTCTGCAAGAGAGAGATAATTGGCAGAGACATTGAGCTACAAATGAGATCAGGGATTAATTCAGAAGGAATAATAGGGTTTTATGAATAAAAGAATTTTTAATTCAGAGAGGCAGGGGCAAAAATGGAATTAAAAATTACAGGGATAATCATCATGAATTTAGGGATTTTTGGTGAAATTTTCATAATTTTTGGATAAGTGGAGCTATCAGAATAAATTCAGAGAAAATAAAGGCAGAATAAATGGATTAATCAAAGGCTGAGATTTGATCAGAGCAGATCTGGGTACAAGTTGGGGATGATAGCGGCTACGGGTACAAACTGGGTGCAATAAACAAACACAGGAGGCATAAAATAATCGAAGAGAGAGAGGGTGTGCCACGTGGCAGCCTCTCATTGGGCCATGTCAGCAAGTGGGCCCCACCCTGGTATGAGTCACTGACAGGTGGGCCCCACCTTAGTGCCACGTGGCAGACAGCCAGTGGGCCACCTCATCACTCTATTGCCACATGGCACCACACAACAGGGCCACTTCACCCAACCCCATGCCACATGGCACAGCCAGAGGAGGCCACTTCACTCACCCCCCGCGCCACATACGGCACCATACTATAAGGCCACCTCAGCATTGGTTAATGGATAATCAGAGATAAAGGAAGATGATTAAACTAATGGGCCAATCATAACATGCCATATCATATCAATTAACCCAAATCATGCACTAATCAATCATTAACCCATTACTATGCGCCTAGACTCAGTAATCCTACAGATGGGGCCCATTGTCAGATCTATGAACCTATGGTGCATAAGCAAACTACAAACCGCTTCTATATGGAAACATCTGCAGAGATTTAAATTTGAAATAAAAAGAAGTATGCACTTGGCGCACGCTGCACCTTCTTTCTTCTCCGCCTCGGCTCATGCGCGCCAGGCGCAGGCGCTGAAGGGCCCGCTCCCTCCTTCTTCTCTCTCCTTCTCTTCTTCTTCCTCGCGATAACAGAAGAGTCTAATGGCGCCATCAATGGAGATCACACAAAGGGATTAACTTCAGATCAATTGCTCTTAGCCCTGGCTATCTAGTACAAAGGAGAGAAGGTGTATGGATTTAGATTTCAGAATGATGCAATATAAAGAGAGAAATGGCAAGAAGCAACACCTCGGGTCAAAACTGTGAACTTGTAAATTGAAGATCAAAACTTGCAATTGATGGCTGGGAGAGCTTCTAGGACCTCAGGCGATGGTGTTAGAGTGACAATTGCGAGGAGATAAATGCTGGATGTAGGAGTTGCACCAATTCACAATTCGGCCTAGAAGTGAGTTGATCAAACACTGTGATGGAGCTTGCAAATCGACTAGATGAGAGCACAGGGAGTTGCCTGACACTGAATTGATGATGGTGAAGCTTTGAGACAGAAGAAATGAGCAAAGAACCAAGGTGAAAGATTGAAGCTTGAATATAGCCTGTAATGAGAGAAAAGATGTGAATTGAGATCAATTCTGTAAAATGGAATTAAGGGAGCATGCTAGCAGGCTTATATAGACATGGTATGGGGTCTGGAAGGATCTAGAAGAGGCTAGAGAGGCTTGCAAGAGCATGGGAACCGAATAGTGGCAAATCAGTAAATAAATTGAACTTGTAACTGCCTCTAGGGCATTGCACATGAGCTAGGCAATGGAGACTCGGTTCAGTGGACCATAAGGCATACAAGGAAGCAGTTAGAGTGAAGAGTATAATGCACCATGTGTAATTGGGTTGAGATGGTCAAAATCGGTCAAACCAATGGATTTCTATATAAACCCCTTATCCCGTGGCTGGAACTAAGAACCAGAAGCATACACACGACCCTGAGAGCATTTACAAGATCCCTGAGAAGCTTAGAGAGCAAGTGAGAAGCCAGAAAGCCAATTGATCTCACAAGTGTTGAGAACTTGGCAAACAGTCACCCCTTTCCACTATTATCAATCGATTCAAGGAGATATAATCACAGAGGAGAAAGATAGGTGAGTATGATTGACAAGAATTGAGAATTTGAGTTGTAATTGCATCTGTCTTTGACCAATTCCAAAGTGTAATTTGGTACTGTTTCTCAATTACTTGCAATTTCTTTTGAATTCTATCGAATTTCTTTGAATTCTTTGATTAAAATACTTCTAACACTGTCGCCTTACTAGTTAGATGGATTCTTTGATGATTATTCACTTCTTTTCTGATTAATATGGGTGATTAGCGTTGGAGTTGCGATTGTCAGAAAACCAGTCGAAGGCCAAGTTGCCTCCTGGTTCATTGTTGCAACATTTGATTGATCGAAGGTCATTGACCTCTCAATCTTTATGTTTCTAAGCAATTGCTCCAAGATTTCAGCTTTAAATCGATTAATTGATTTGAATTCTTGAAATCTGTTGCTACGATTCAGACCGATGCAGTGATCACACCTTTGAATGCTATAATCATTCGAATTGATTGTTTGGATTGGTGTATACTGCATAGGCGATGAGTTGTATAGTCTAAAGATCAAAGAAATCTGGACAATTGCTTAGAAATGTAATGATTGATACCAAATTCTTGATCGGTACCGAGTGGTACCATGGTGCATTTTGAATAGAGAAGGTATACACTGATTTGAATGAGCTTGATCATGCTAGAATACATCAATATACATACACGATGTGAATTAAGTGCTCAATTGACGGAAACAACAGTTAATTGGATTGAATTGTCGAGATTCAAGATTCGGTGCCGGATAATATCAACTGGTTCTATTCGACGCTGGTGAATCACACAATCCATCATAGGGATTAAAAATCGTGCGCTATAGATGGATTCTCCGCGATGAGACGATGCGATCTTTGTCTGTCGCTTTGATCGGAATGAGGTGGCCCTCGGGCCACCGCGTCGTCGTCGTTGGCGTGAATCTTGAAGGAGTTGTGACCGGATGGTCGATAATCGCAATGGCACGAATATTAGAACAAGTGCGTGAATCTTGAAGAGGTTGAACGATACAGATGGGGCACTGTATTAAATAAAGATATTAATAAGAATCTGGGCCGTCCATCTAATACAACTCAATCTTGAAGCGAATCCAGCGGCCCAAATGAGAATAGAGTTAAATGAAAGATAGGCGCTGATCTTGATATAGATCTGGCGGCCCAGATTAGGCCCATTAATTAAATAATAACAGAATAGTAATAATATAGGGTAAATAAATGATTTGAAAATGCTATTGAACTCCAAATTGACTCAAATTTGTTTCTAAATTTTCCTTATTTTTCATATTATTTTTCTATACAATAATATTCCAGTTTTGAAAATATAATCATGCTAAAACAATTTAAAAGCAAAAGATATTACCTATATTGATATGTTTGACCTAGCTTTGACTTGTCATTTTAAATACTATAAAAATTCCAAAAATACAAATAAAAATCATAAATAATAACTAGATATATTTTAGTGATTTTTCAAGTGATTTTCTATGAAATAATAATGATGATAGTAATATGCCATAATAAATAATGAGATTAGCTATATTCTTTGATAAATAAAAAATATATGAATAATAATAGATATTATATTGATATTTTCTTGATATTTTCCTGTAAAAAGAATAATGAAAATAAATAACACAAAACATACAAAATATACTACCATGATAATAAATAGTAAAATACATTTTCTTTTACAATAAAGAGTGATAATATAGTTTTATAATATGAATTGTATTTCTTTTGTTATTTCTATACAAATATACAATAAAAATACTTTTGATGAATAAAAATGAAATAAAAATAATAGTTGTAATAAAAGTATACTAAATTTCATCTTATACTTTTCTATAGATAATAAATAGAAATAAAAAAATGGATATAATGAATAGTATAATAAATAGAATAGAATATTAGTAATGATTTCTTTTAGCTATTATAAATATAAAAAAAAAATAATAATAATAAAAAACATAATAATAAAATAATAATAGTACAGCTAACCACCTTTTAATTTTGTAAATAATCCTTACATAATGAATAGTATTTTAATATAATAGAATATAATAATAAAATTCTATTACTTTGGCTATTATGAATATTTTAAAAATACAAATAAAAATCATAGTTACTTTATTTTCTATTATTTTTGTAAGTGATTTTCTACAAAATAAATAGAGTTTAGAAATAATAAAAATAAAATTCTACTATTTTAGCCATTATAAAAATCCCAAAAATATTAATATCTACCCCTTTTCCTATTATTTTTGTAAATAATTTTCTACATAGACAAATAGGGTTTAAGAAATAAAAATAATAATAATAAAAAAAATAATAATAGTAATATAATAATTGTAATAATAATAATAATAATAATAGTAATAATAATAATAATAATAAATGTATCTTCATAATAATGGAAGATATTATATAATAGATTCTGTGCATTTTAGAAATGAATAAACATGCTCACATAAGAAGTGTAGAGCCACGTAAGAATATTTGCACATATGATATAACATTTAGAACGATTAGTCAAGACGAGAACACCTTGACGGAAGATAAATAAAGTTTCAATGACAGAAGATACGTCGAGACAGGAACATCTTGACGTGAGATGATTAAGGCTTCAATAGCAATATGAAAAGATATGTCGAGACAAGAACATCTTGACACTTGATGAAGAATAACAAGATACGTCAAGACAGGAACATCTTGACGTGAGATGATTAAGGCTTCAATAGCAATATGAAAAGATATGTCGAGACAAGAACATCTTGACACTTGATGAAGAATAACAAGATACGTCGAGACAGGAACATCTTGACGTGAGATGAATAAGGCTCTGATAGCAGCATGAAGAAGTATGTCGAGACAGGAACATCTTGACACTTGATGAAGAATAACCAGAGTTGCAACATCAACATGGAGAGATATGTCGACCCTGAGGAAGAAGAACATTATGATGTCCTAGATAGGTGACATCTTAATGACTCGCTGCCATGAGCAAGTAACTCATGATTGAATACGCTCACACAAGGGATGTAGGGCAACATAGTAATTTTGCACAAGTAATGCGGCATGAAGAGATATGTCGAGACAAGAACATCTTGACACTTGATGAAGAATAACCAAAGCTACGACATCAGCATGGAGAGACATGTCGACTTTGAAGAAGAAGAACATTACGATGTCCGAGCGAAGTGACATCTTAATGACTCGGTGTCATGAACAAGTAATTCATGACCATTTGAGCTGGCAAGACTGAACTCGTCCGTCGATGAGTTTGTCTTTTGGCTCATTTCCCGAGACTGTGAGATTGAATCGGTCTGTTGGTAGATTCATCCACAAAACAGTGAATGTGAACCGTTCTGTAGGTAGGTTCCTTCACTTACACATGCCTCAATGTTGAACTGGCCCGGCGCTTCGGGTTTGACATTGTGTGCAATTGTGTTTCCTAGGTTTATGAATCGGCTTAGTGCTACGAATTCATGATCTAGAAGATCGGTGAGAAGAAATACGTGGGCCATATCCACCCTTCTCCCGATTCACCAACCTCAAGATCAACCGCTCGGTGCTTCGAGTTGTATTTTGTGTGATTGGTTGTTGACTAGTTAAGATTGAACCGGTCTGTTTGTAGGTTTATCTTCTAGATCAACGGAGGTCGAGTCGGTCGTATGTAGACTCACCTCAAGCCCCCTATGAAGAGATTAACTGGTCCGTTGGTAAGGTTACATCTCGAGGTGGCATGGACTGAACCGGTCTGTTTGTAGGTTCGTCCCCCATAGGATAAAACCGATCTGTTTGTAGGTTTTGTCTTCCCTAGATTGAACCGGTCTGTTTGTAGGTTCATCTTCCGTAGATCCCTTTTTATAAACTTAGACGACCACTTGACCATCTTTTAACTATACTATTTGCTTCTCTCTTTCAAAGATCCAGAGGTGCCTCGAGGTTCGTAGCCCAGGGTAATTAACGGTGGGGGCTTGCGCCCACCGGAATCTACAAGAACTCACAATCACTAAAAACCCCCTGAATGTGCATCCAAATTATCTCTAAACGGCGAGAATCGGCCGACACCCACAGATGCACGCTCGGGAGGGATCTCCGTGTCCTTCTTCCGCAACCCATCGCCGGCGGTGCGGAGCGCGCGAAAAAGGGTCGCACACCGACAAATCGACGCTCAACTTTTGCCCATACCACGCGGGCACTCAATTGAAAAAAGGGTCGCGTATAAAAACACGCCAGTGGTCCCGCCGAAACCCAGGGTATATTATAAGGTGGACCAGAGCCAAGACCAGGTTCTTAAGAAAAGAAAGAAGCATAGAAACAGTAAGTCCAAAAAGAACAAAATTGAAGAATACGAGCAGGGCAGTCCCGAGGTGATCACCCTTCAACACTTCATCTCCAAAGAAGACTGGGAGAAGCTAACCCTATGTCAAAAGGAAGAAAATATAAATGAAGAAATAAATAAAGAAGAAAGCGAAGAGATCTGGGGTGCTTCGTGCAATATGGTATATTCTTCTCACGACGAAGATATGCCAACATTAGAGGAGATGTTCTTCCCAAATGATGAAGGGGAAGCAAGCACCTCTGGGACCAAAAACGAAGAATGCAAAGCCGTGCTCCGGTCCGGGACTTATATACCCGAGAGACAGGCTCCCAAGGATTCCGATAAGGGAAAAGATAAGGCCCTGAATAAAGGCAAAGAGGTCGAGAACCTAAGCAAGAACCCAGAAAAGACCCGGTCGATGGGCGAGGAATATAACGTGTTGGCACATCTGCGTAAGATTCCAGCGCTATTAAGCATATTTGACGCGTTAATGATGTCACAAGACCTAAGGGAGGTGCTAATCCAGGCCTTGCAAGATCCCGAGAAGTACAAGTCATATTTCATCGAGCAAAATATGCAGGAAGCCCTATTCACCGCCAAGCGGGCCGCCTGCATAAATTTTACAGACGATGACCTCTTAATAGGCACCGTCGACCATAACCGCCCGCTATACATCACCGGAACCGTGGAGGGCAAAAGATTGGCCGCATCTTGGTCGACGCAGGGTCTTCGATCAATATTATGCCGCTCAAAACCCTAAAGACCATCACCTTAGACGTAAAGAATCTATCTGATGAAAAGGTGATTATTCATGGCTTCAATCAAAACTCCCAAAAGGCCCTGGGAGCTATAACTCTGAACCTGCAATGTGGAAGCCTAAGAGCGCCTACTAAATTCTATGTCATTGACGCCAAACTTCTTACCGGCGTTCATTGGGTCGCCCGTGGCTTCATAGTAATCAGGTCATACCCTCTACTCTGCACCAATGCCTGAAATATATCGAGAATGGTAAGCAAAAGAGAATTGACGGAGATGTCAAACCATTCGGGGTGCATGAGATTAAATTCAACGACGCCCAATATTTTTTGCCTAAATCCGCCGTGGCGCCAAGCCGGCCTATAACAAAAGCAGGTCAGAAACCCTTCAATAAAGGCCCTAAATTTGATACCTCATCCGGAGAAGAAGAAGAGGTCAAATTTAATATTAAACCCCGAGGCGTTCGAGCCCAAAGACCCGGAAGAAAGTCGGGTGAAGAAGCAACCTTCCGCTTCAAACAGGTGGCTGCGTATAAGGCCCAAATAAAACCGAACGAAATCAATGCAAGTGATTCTGAAGAAGGAGGTCATTTTCAATTTTAAACCGGCCAACACCCCTCAAATTCAGATCATAGAGGCAACTTCGGAGAAGACTCCGAAGATTCTAACAACTCGGGCGATATTACCTCGGGAGAAGAGTCTGGCCATGATCGTCAACCCTGGGAAGAAGAATCTGACGAAGAGATCATTTATCACATCCTCAAGAAGCCATACAAAGGGCCCGAAACAGATAATGAAAGTGAGGAGTCATATATGATCAACACGGGACCCGGTAGCGGAAGGGATAACCCGGTTAGGCCAAGGCCTATAAATGAAGAACGCTCATGGCGGGAAAATTTCGAAGGACGCGTCTGGAATGCAATTGACGAAATAAGGCACCAGGTTGAAAATAATAGAAGAGAGGTGTCTGAACAATGGGAAGTGATGCAGGATATCAAGGTGCAACACAATGAAATCATGATAATGATTGAAAACCTGCAAACCGCGATCTATAACTCCGAGCTACTCAAGGAGGTGACGAGCGAACCCCGTTCCGGACCCCGAAAGGCAAGCACCCGATAGCGGCAAGCGGGTAATTGTAATAGTAGATGAATCAAAGGGGGAAGAAACAAAAGCTAAGCAACCGACCGTCATGCAAACCCTCAAGGTCAAGAAGAGTAAACCATACTCTTTCCTGAAAAATAAAACAAATTTCGGATATTTGAGCAGCCCTAAAGAGCGGATTGACACTTCCCGTCTGTAAAAGACCCGCAGACATAGAAAGAGCCGGCGAAGGCGAATTCTGCCCTTATCATCGCATATTAGGACATACTATTGAAGAATGCTGGGTATTCAAAGACCTCATAGAAGAAGGGCATAGAAACGGGACGATCCAACTCCCGAAGAGCTTTCAACAAGACCCAGCCCCGCACAACTCGAATAATAAAGGCAAAGGGGTTGCCTATACGATCTCGCACACTCCCGTACCTAGCAAGCCTAAGGTTGCGAGACGTAAGCCGATCAAAGAAATCTACCGCTCCAACTCAGTCATGAATATTGAGATAGAAGAGGAGATGGCAGCACTGGAGATTACTGCGGTTCCCGAAAAGCATTTTAAAGACCTTATACCAAGGGAGGTGAACCACATACAAACCCTAAAGACCTTTGTTGTGCCTAAGCAAAGGTAGAGCGCATCAAAGGGAAAACTATCATCCACAAGGCCATAATTTTCTATCAGAGCGATTCAACCCAGTCTCTGAAGAACCCTGATCACAACACTTGGAAGAAGTGGGTGATAGAACAAGAATCGGAGAATGCAACGAGCGATGACGCTGCATCTCATCCCTTTGGAAAGGAGCTATATAAATTGGCGAAAAGGGCAAGATGTCTGAGAGACATATCCAAGGCCGAGGCCAAGCGCTTTGATGAACTTCGGAATGGCGGCCGAATAAAGTCCCGGGCCTGGATGGTAAAATAAAATACACCCGGGGATTAGGGTATAATCGCGATGACGCAAAGATGCTTCGAGGGGTCTCTCAACGAGTACCGTATGAAAGAAAGTCGTTGCATGACTTCGTTGAAATGCCGGATAATGAAACGAAGAGGACAATACCCCTGGTCCCCGAAAAATGCTTTGAAACAACTAGAAAAGGAACCTAACACGGTCGATGAGTTAGTGAAATCAATCTGGGACTAAGAAGACCCACGACCGACTTTCATAAGCGCGTCATTACCAAAGGAGGTGGTCGACGGTGTTGAAGACATTCCTTAAGAGCTATATGGACTGCTTCGCTTGGAGTTATAAAGAAATGCCTGGATTAGATCCTAACGTAGCAGTTCATTACTTAAAAATTGATCCAACCTTCAAGCCGATTAAACAAGCGCCGAGGCGAATGAGAATAGAACTCGAAGAAAAGGTCGTGGAGGAAACGAAGAAACTCATCGACGCAGGCTTCATACGGGAAGAAGAGACGCCAGAATGGGTAGCTAGCATTGTCCCGGTTAAAAAGAAAAATGGGCAAATCCGCATTTGCGTGGACTTTCGGGACTTAAACAAGGCGTGCCCTAAGGATGATTTCCCGCTCCCAGTAACCGAAATCATAATCGATCATACATCCTCCTATGAAGTCTTCTCCTTCATGGACGGTTATGCGGGCTATAATCAAATCAAAATGGCGCCAGAAGATGAGAGGCACACAGCCTTCCGCACGCCGATTGGCATATATTGTTACAAAGTCATGCCGTTTGGGCTGAAAAATGCAGGTGCCACCTACCAACGGGCGATGACGAAAATATTCGACGATTTAATCCACAAGATAGTAGAATGCTATGTGGACGACCTAGTCATCAAGGCCATGTCATATGAAGAACACCTCCAATATCTTGAGGTCGTTTTCAACCGCCTGAGAGAACATGCGCTCAAATTAAATCCGTTGAAATGCGCATTCATGGTATCATCTGGTAAATTTCTAGGGTTTGTGGTACGCCATAGGGGAATTGAGATAGACCCGGGCAAGATCAAAGCAATAACTGAACTATCCCCGCCAAAGAATTTAAAACAATTGCGATCTTTGCAAGGGCAATTGGCGTACATTAGGCGGTTCATAGCCAACCTATCGGGTAAAATCCAACCCTTCACCCGGCTAACTAAGAAGAATATCCCGTTTAAATGGGATGGCAAGTGCCAGCGAGCCTTTGAAGAAATCAAGGCATATCTACTTAACCCTCCAGTGTTGGCGGCGCCCATACCCGGGAAAGAGCTTATTCTATACACAACCGCCCTGGATGGATCCTTGGGAGCTTTGTTGGCACAAGAAAACCAGGATGGTAATCAAAATGCGCTATATTACCTAAGTCGCATGATGGTAGGGGCAGAACACGGGTATTCACCGATCGAGAAGCATTGTCTAGCCCTAATCTTCGCGGTGAAGAAATTGAGGCATTACATGCTAGCCCACAAAATCATATTAATATCCAAGGTGGACCCTCTCAAATATCTGATGACTCGGCCAATGCTGACGGGTAGGCTGGCCAAGTGGGCGATCATTCTCACCGAGTTTGACATCACATATACACCGCAAAAGGCGATCAAGGGGCAGGCGCTGGCAGATTTCCTGGCTGCACACCCGATTCAAGATGACTCCCCATTAAAATGCGACTTTCCTGACGAGGAAACTCTACATGTTGAAGAAGGAAGTCCTATATGGGAGATGTACTTTGATGGTGCCTCGTCGATCAAGCCGATCGCGGGCCCGGGAATCCCAACTGTGCGAGCTGGCGCAGGACTAGTCTTCGTAACCCCGGGAGGCGGGATAATACGACATTCTCTGGCTTTAACCGAACCATGCACAAATAATGAAGCAGAGTATGAGGCACTCATCGCCGGACTAGAGCTATCACTGGAGCTAGAAATCAAGGCTGTGCGTATCTTCGGGGATTCACAGCTGATAATAAATCAAATAATTGGCGAATACAAGGTCTTAAAGCCTGAACTAATACAATATCACCAAAAGGCCATGGAATTAATGAAGAAAATCCCGTATGTGTCCATCGAGAAGGTCACGAGGGCCGTGAACGGTGAAGCAGATGCGTTGGCCAAACTCGCCAAGGAGCTGGGTGAACCAACAGAGCCGGAAATCCACATCATCATCCGCAATAGAAGGCCATTATCATTGTGTCAAACAACAGATGAGGCGAATAATGAAAGTATTGGGCTAGGAAAGTAGAATGCCAAGAAACAATGATAACCGAAGAAGATGATGATTGGAGACAGCCGTTCATCGAATATTTCCGGCATGGCACCCTCCCCAAAGATAAAAGGATAGCTGATCAACTAAGAAAACGGGTACTACGGTATGCATATGTGGGCAATACGCTATACCGTAGGTCTTATGATCAGTTGTGGCTGAGATGTGTATCAGGGCCTGAAGCCGAACAGGTTATGAAAGAAGTTCATTCCGGGCTATGCGGAGCACATCAGTCTGGGCCAAAGATGAAGTTAAAAATCAAGCGAATGGGGTATTATTGGCCCACGATGGTGGCTGATTGTGAAGAGCACGCGAAGAAGTGCCGCATGTGCCAGATACATGGCCCTTTTATACATCAAGCGCCAAACCCGTTGCACCCCACGGTAGCATCCTGGCCATTTAATATGTGGGGCACGAGATATAGTAGGGCCCATAGACCCTCCAACGTCGAGAGGTCACCGGTTCATCCCGGCGCGACAGATTACTTTACAAAATGGGCCGAAGCCGTCCCACTTAAAGAAGTTAAAGCATCCGATGTGGTTAAGTTCTTCAAGACGCACATCCTCTACCGATTCGGCACCCCACAGCGGATAATATCTGATAATGGAACGGCCTTCAAGAACTCCAAAGTTTATGCCCTGGCGGAGCAATTTAATATCGATTGGAGATTCTCGTCCATTTATAACCCAAGAGCCAACGGCCTGGCCGAAGCCTTTAATAAAACCCTAATAAATATCATGAAGAAGACCGTAGACGGCAATCAACGAGACTGGGATAATCGTCTACAAGAGGCATTATGGGCTTATCGGACCACGTACCGAACGCCTACGCAAGCTACCCCATATTCTCTGGCTTTTGGGGTTGAAGCCGTCCTCCCTCTTGAGGTGGAACTACCGTCATTGCGGGTGGCTATGCAAAATGATATGACCATGGACGAATGCCAACAACTCAGATTGGACGAGTTGGATGCCATGGACGAGAAAAGACTGATAGCCCAGCAGAACCTTGAAATATATCAGGCAAAAATGGCAAGGGCATATGATAAGATGGCGCGAGTCAGGGCATTTCAACAAGGGGAGCTTGTTCTTGTCCTCAAGAGGCCGATCATTGGCGGCACATCGGCCCAAAATTCTCTCCGAACTGGGAAGGGCCATACGTAATTGAGAAGGTATACGGGGCGGCGCATACCAACTCATAGACCATGAAGGTGAAAGGCCCATGCCACCGATTAATGGGCGATATCTGAAGAAGTACTACACCTAGCCCAGAGAGGGGCCAACCGAGTAGTATCTATTGTAAATAAATAAGGAGGGAATAAGTGTTCGCCTACACACACGTGCACGAAACACAAACCCATGTCTAACCTCCACTTTTTGCATAAAATCCCAAAAACCCTACTTATGCATCTGTAAATAGAATGCATCCAAAAATCCAAAACCACACAAACACGTATAGCCCTATAAAAATAAAAAATATATAGAATAAGAGAATTCAAAGCCAAAACCACGCGAGAATGTAAGGCGAGAGCTTTGGTGTTTGGGCTCACAATACAAATACCACTGGGTTTGTCCATTTGATACGTAATAAACACAAAAATGGGCGGGGTTTGCGGTTGTCCCTCAAACTATCTCGTTGCCCAATGACGAAAGTTGCTCATATTGGTCGCCCACGGCGCAAGCCAAGGGATAGGTCGAGCAAATTGGTGGCTAGTAAATAGCCGCTTCCGAGGGCATATGAATAAATAACTCTCGTATTATTAGTAACATGTATCACTAATAACCAAAAAATCGCCTTCTTCTAATAAAAATGAAAGGATATATATGTAAAACAATAAAAACCTACTTTCCTACTCATAAAAAAAATGATAATAAAAATAATAAAATCTTTTCAATAAGGGTTGCCACCTTTGTCCCCGACACCACGAGTGTTATACAAAGCCGGTTGGGTGCATTCATCCGTAAAAGCACCACACGCCCGAAGAAATGGTGTGTCATAATCCCACGACATATCATGGAGGGGTCGATCAAGGTTTACGCTTGTACCCGACATTTCATGTTAAACAAAGCGGCTCGCTTAAAGAAGTGACTCAGTCATGGAGAGCGGACCTACCCGATGAAAGCTTGTCTCGCAGGGATGCGTGATGGATGTTTGAGGGTAGCTAAAATATAAAAAACAGGTTGGGTACATTCATCCGCAAAAGTACCACACGCCCAAGGAGGTGATCTCGTTTCTAATCCCAAAATAGGTCATGGAGGGGTCGACTAAGGGTTTATGCTTTTGCCCGACATTCGGTGTCAAATAAAGTAATTCGCTTAAAGAAGTGACTCGGTCATGGAGAGCGGACCTACCCGATGAAAGCCTGTCTCGCAGGGATGCCGTGATGGATGTTTGAGGGTAGTACCCCCACAAAACAAATTGAGTGGAGATGAGTGAATGTGAGTTTCCACTTCTGCACGCAACGGTGCACAAATGAGGGGAGAGTGGGTGAGCTTCCACAAATAAACGTCAACTAAATATACAAGGAGCATCCACAAAATGGTGTTATCAATTGCATCCATAATCCAATTGATACTGGTAAGTTTATCCATCGCAATAAAGGGATAAACGGGTTTATTCTTCGTACCGCCTAGAGGTCAATACGGACAGGTTCGGTATCCGTAAAATACCACGGTTACTTGAGTTTTGTATTGCCATAAATAAAGAGAAATGATGTATAGAATCAATGTAATAGGATGTTGTAAGATTTTCCTTTTATTATGATTAGACGCCGCGGCGCTTGTAATAGGCGCTTTTGCAAATAAGATTGGAGGTGCATAGCATGAAATCAATAAAATACTTCCTCGCGCTGAGCAGAGAAGCAATGAAAGAATAATAATAGAGGCAAGCATCATCCACAACAAGAGATCAAAATGATAAGTGTCAAGGCATCCTATATCAAGTATAGTAAAAGAAAAGGAGAAAAGAAGAAATGAAAAGTACGATCTATGGGCCCAAAAAGTGGGACTCCAACTCTAATAGCACAAGACTAATAGTCTCCAGATAATCATGGAGGGAGTGCCTGTCCTCCTCCGAAGCCGTCTCAAAATCCAAAAACTGAGCGAAGGCACTATCCCGGACGCTCGTGTGAATCTGCAGCTCTGGGAGACGTCCCGCCAAATGTCGAGAGAAGCCCTCCACCGACAATCTGTGGTCCTCTAGCTCCTGCACGAGCAGTCGAGCGGGCCCACCACTGACTCCCATGGAGCGGAGAGTGGCACAAGAAGAGAGCCGCTGAAGGTAGTGGAGTCGAGCGGCCTCCAAATGCTGCGCGTAGCTCATGAATCTCCAACTCGTACTGGTATACGAGAGAGCTCGCATCCTGGTAAGCCCTGAGCAGCTCCTCACACCTCCTAGAAATGAAAGTGCTCTCGAGACGAGGTGCAATGAGTAGAGCTGGCGCGATGGTATCCCGCATCAGCCCATACCAGTCAAAAGAGAAACCACTGGGCAGAGAGTCCAAGATCTCGAAATCTAGCGGATAGCCTCCGAAGAAGGTATCCCGGAGTGCATCCGCCAGCGCGGCCAAGGCGAGCGCACATCCCTCGATGAAACATCTCGCAAGTAAAATAAATGGGTTAGACGAATTGTTATAACCAAAGAAGAAATAGAGGGAAGAAAAGATCTAACCTATCGCCTCGTCGCCCGAGACAAAGGACCGAGTCGGGGAATAGGGATGTCGGTCGCCTCGGAGGACTGCAGTGCACTAGACCCGCTACAAAATAAAATAAAAAGAATGAGTACATGGAAAAGTAAAATACGGGTAAATGATAAAGGAAATATAAGGTACCGAAGAAGCATGAGGCTCGGCGAGACCCTCGCTAACCGGAACCTCTCGTCTCTGGGCCGTGGAATAGGAATAGTTGCTCCACCGCCCAACTCTCATCCAACTCGAGTCATAATCGACCGCAACCCGCTCGCCGAGACTCGCTATCTCGTGGCCATGAGAGGCCGCCGTCGGGAGATGAAGAAGCATGAGATGGCCCTCCCTCAATCAATAATGGCTCGTCGCCTGCGGGCACGACAGCCAATGGACTCCCCTGCTCTAAAGAAGCCTCCTCTGGTCGTGCAAGAGTGAGCACTGGCCCCAAAACCACATCGAACGAGTCACC
Organism: Schoenoplectus tabernaemontani; assembly: GCA_037127355.1. Lineage (NCBI taxonomy): Eukaryota > Viridiplantae > Streptophyta > Magnoliopsida > Poales > Cyperaceae > Schoenoplectus > Schoenoplectus tabernaemontani. The sequence goes on from CM073753.1 coordinate 24,562,591, forward strand.
ATCCCCGGTAAGCACCAATAAAATCGACGGTGAAGCAGGACCATCATAAAAGAAAGACTCCGAGCGATGAGGAGACGCCATGTCATCGGCCTCAGGGTCTGTAAAATCTACATGTAAGAATGAAAATACTAGTGCATGCTGGCAACTAGGTATTAAATGAAGCACACGAACCTGCGACGGCAAGGTCGGTGCAAAACCCTGGAATAGCAGTGCTCGCAGGCGCCGATAAATCTGCTATGATATCGTCTCGGGTAGCCTCCACGGGAGATGTCCCATGAGCTGAAAAATAAACCCTAATCGAGAGATGTAAATGAAGTGCGCCCGAATAAGGATAGGCGAGTCGAAAAGAAAATCACCCGAGTGGGAGAAGGAAAAGAAGATGGAGAAGACGGCCGAGAGGCGCCGTCTCGATCTCTCCCCATGGTAGGCGGAGCCGGTGGCTCGACATGTGGCGAGAATGAACGCCAACTACTCGTGGACGAGGGACCGAGAACCCGGCTCCGCGTGGTCATACTCATAAGCCGCTACGAATCAAAGAAGAATTGGTCGAAATGAGATAAAGCTTATCAAAAGAAATAACCTAAAGGAATGATGAAGTGTACCTGTAAGAATGGTCCTAATAGGAGCGTGAGAAAACCGGCTTGTCTAAACCCCGAAAGTCGACGAACCTGCGACGATGGCGGAAAAGGGCGCGATCACGCGAAACGGTGCCATCTAATAGAGGCCGGCCATCTCGCGGACATGTACTCCGGACGACCACCGGAGGGGTATATGACGATAAGAGCGAATGGTCTCATAATACCACCGCCGATAACGCCTCGTGAAGGTGGAAGTCCTAGAGAGTGGATACCATCGATAACGAGTGCCCGTGCCTAGTCGGAAGAGGTGAGTGTAGCACCATCCGATACCCTCCAAATCGGTAGCCAATGATATAGGGCGGAGAAGAGGCGCCGGGAATATCCCGATCCAAGCCGAACCGATGTGCACATCTATGTGGCGAATAGGGCTCGATGAACATATAATCGCCCAATCGAGAGGAAGAAAGCCCGACGAATGCGATCGTGTGCTCCAAATCAATAGGCCGGCTCGAATGCTAGAAGAGTCGAAGAGGGAACTCTGCCGTCAATCACCATCCCGTCGCAACCCTAGATGTCCCACGGCCACCGATCGACGTCTCGGGAGAAGCGTAGATGGTCTCGACTCTGAAGAATCTATACCGGCATCCCTCCGGAGTCAATGAAGTCGGGCCGCACCCCGGCCTAAGTCACTCAATAAGGGTAGACGATCTCGTAGCGTGACCGCCATGCCGGGATCATATGAGCCGGACCAATGTAAATGAAGCCATCCACTAATCGGATGCCATGGGATCGGCTCCGGCATCTCGAAGGACTACGAGATGAAGTCGGACCACGGAGGCACCTATAAATGTTGGCCGCACAGCACGCCAAAGAAATCCTGTCGCCACGCGCGATCGGGCTCGCCATAATGAACACCGAAGGCCGAATGGTGTATGCGGGGGAGCTAGGTAATAAGAAATAGCAAATCCACCAAGAGATGAAGGCGGTCAGATAAGTCTCCCGATCCATGTCATGTGAACACAGGGTATCCTGAGATGGGATAGGGCCGTCATAATGAATCTCGAGCCGACCTGTACCAAATGGATCTCTGGTGGAAGCCAGACCCGTAGGGCGAGTGTGGACCCGATCGGTGAAATAGGCGATCCAATGTCTGAATGGAACTCCGGGATGCCCCCTCCGTAAATGATGATAAATCTCATAAATCCTATGCAAAGAAGGCGGGAATCGAGTGAAGTCCCCCGAGTCGGCGGGTGAGACCATGAACTCGTCATAAAAATGGCCGAAGATCGGCAGCCCGGTCAACTGCTGTATCTCTAGGAGGGTCGGAGTCAGCTCCCGATCGTCGATGAATAGAGTGTTGGTGGAATAGTTCCACCTCTCACAAAAGGCCCGTAGCCAGGGTGTGTCGATATGATAATGAAACATCGACAAGAAAACCGAGTCATATATCCCGCTCGCTCAAGCGAGTCCCTCTCCCGCACGAGCACGTACGGGTCCACTCTAGCCGATATCCATGGCACTCTAAGGGAGTGATGAAGGGAGCAGTAGTCCACCTGTGAGCCTCCCCGTCGATAATCTCCTTGCCCAGGAGATGCGTCAAAGGAGCTGTAGAAGCAACGCCTAAGGGCTGAAGGGGCATGATATCATGAGGCTGATCATCCCTGAAGAATAAACCGCGCCTCGCGGCAGTAGACAGGAGTCGCTCGGATGGGCGAGACGAGAGGAGTCCAATCGCTAGGATCCTCGTAGAAAGAATGATAATGACTCAAGGGGCGACGCGGAATGGCGTCATGAGATAAAACTACAATACCCGAAGAAGAGAAGACGTCATGAGAAATGAAGTGATGAATAATAAGGAATAATGCACCAAGACAAGCCTTTCGAGCGTTCAAGACTCGTCTTGGTGGGTGGCTCTTTGTTTACCCTTGAAAAATTTCAAGGATGAATAGATAAATAAATAAAATAAATTGATAATAAATCATAAGAAAGGGGAAGAAGAGAGGGAGCAGTAGAAAGGTGGCCCACTGATCAGGAAAGGTCGCTGCATAATCCCGGAACAAATCCATTAGTCCCACAACGGAATGCTGGGCATGAAGTAAAGGGTATAAATACCCCGCTATTCTCTATCCACTCGGCATGAGTGACACCCAAGAAGATCGAGGGAGAGAGGAGACCTCTTGGGTGTCACCATGTGATTTTATCTTTTCGACAAGTGGGACCCACATGGCGCCTCCCTTATGAGCGCTCCCAATGACATGGACCTAGCCTATTTTTGTTAAGAAAGCTAACCAACCCGGAACGAGAGGTTAAGCATTAATCCCACAATGAAATAATATGGTGAAAGACGAGGATATAAATACCCCACCACCTCCTACTCATTCGAGGTGGTCGACCCTCGGGAAATTTAGGAGAGAGAAAATCTCTTGATGGGTCGACCATTTGATTACATTTTATCCGACAAGTGGGACCCACTGGCGGTCCCTTGTAGATGAATCTAATAACATAGCCTATCCGATGAGTCACCATTTGACTCCATTTTCTCGACAAGTGGGACCCACTGGCGCGATCCCTTGTAGATGAATCTAACAACATAGCCTATCCGATGAGTCACCATGTGACCATTTTCACCGACAGTGGGGCCCCACACCTCGGTGACCTATTGAAGGGGTCGAATTGAACCCTAAAAATCGCCTTTGAAGCTAACCCTAGAAAGGAGTCAAGCAAGTATAATCCCTATGCCACATGAAATGATGTCAATGCCAAGCTAGCATTTTGATGCAACTAGTCGTGAGAAATTCCAAATGTGATTTTGCTTTCAAGGTGACTCGGTGCCAAAGTCATGAGCAACCACCTAACCATGCTTTGATTTGTGTCAATTATCGATAAGTAGTCAGTTCTTTGACCAAGTCACCCTCATGTTAAGGGATTGAAAGTCAATTTCACAAGACCGATCAAAGTGCAAAGTCCGGGAGCAACCACGATCAAGTCTAGATTTGTATTAATTGGCGATAAGTAGTCGCATTTGATCAAATCAAGCCCTAATGAATATCAATATAAGTCTAATTGATATTTAGTTAGGGTGGTTTCTGCAAGAGAGAGGGTAATTGGCAAAGACATTGAGCTACAATTGAGATCGGGATTAATTCATAAAGAATAATAGGGTTTTATGAATAAAAGAATTTTTAATCCAGAGAAGGAGGGGTAAAAATGGAATTAAAAATTACAGGGATGATCATCATGAATTTAGGGATTTTTGGTGAAATTTTCATGATTTTTGGATAAGTGGAGCTATTAAAATAAATTCAGGGAAAATAAAGGCAGAATAAATGAATTAATCAAAGGCTGAGATTTGATCGAGCAGTTCTGGGTGCAAGTTGGGGATAACAGCAGCTCTGGGTACAAACTGGGTACAAGAAACACAGGAGGTATAAAATAATCGAAGAGAGAGGGTGTGCCACGTGGCAGCCTCTCATTGGGCCATGTCAGCAAGTGGGCCCCACCCTGGTATGAGTCACTGACAGGTGGGCCCCACCTTAGTGCCACGTGGCAGACAGCCAGTGGGCCACCTCACCACCCTAGTGCCACATGGCACCACACCAGAGGTCCACTTAACCCAACCCTATGCCACATGGCACAGCCAGAGGAGGCCACCTCACCCTTCACATGCCACATGGCAGCCTTGTAACAATACACCTCACTCCCCATGTGCCACATGGCAGCATAGTAATGACACACCTCAGCAGACTACACCACACCTATTAACACATGGCTACATGCTATTGGTCCAACTAGGCAGCATAGGCCCCACAAGTGACAAATGGCACTACATTACAGAGCCACCTCAGCATGGATTAAATGCCATGGCAGATGATTAATGGGGTAATTAGACAAATGGACCTATCAGATTGCACCAGATCAGATCCATTATACTTAAGCAGGCTGTTAATCAAGTCGCAATTTAATCCTATGGGCCTAGACTCAGCTACTTACAGATGGAGCCCATATGTCAGGTCCATGAGAGTATAGCACATATTAGCAAGTATGCACCATGTCTATACGCATTCACAGTCAGAAATTTAAATCGAGCAAAGAACAAGGCGTGTACCTGGTCCATGCGTCTCCTCTCTCTGACTTTGCACTGCTGGGAGTGTTGGCTCACATGCACCGCGCGCGGCCGACGATGATCCTCCTTCGTCCCATTCTCTTCTTCCTCTCTTCCTCTTCCTCCCGCCCGACTGTGAAGGTGCCATCAATGGGAGATGAGTCTACACGATGCCTTATTCCGATCCTTCTCTACAGAGGCTTCCAGGCACTATTGAGATCTCATTCAAGCAGTCAATTGAAGGAATTAGCAAAAGAAGAGATAGCATTCGACAGAAGCAATTGATCGGCTTGAAAATGGAAATTACCTTTATAAATGCTTATAAGTTCAATTGATCATGCAAGCTCACTTCTTTTACATACACGACGCTAAGGCAAGAGTCAGAGCGATTGTTTGAAGCCTCTAGGTCGATGTTCCACCGATTCACAAACCGGCCATGGGCATGAGTGCTTGAACTCAGTGGAATAATGCTCAATTGGCTAGGCAGGGATGCTAGATCGACTCCGGGGGGTAAGGAGAGGTTGAACAAGCTGTCAATTGGAAGAATAGATGAAAGAAAGGTGATAGTTGAATGGATAGGCCGAGTATGGGGCTTGGGAGAAGAAAGGAGCTTTCGGTTGATCAATTGAGATTAGAAAACATTTGGAGAATATATAGGGAGTGTTTCAAAGTTTTTCAAACGAATGGAATGTTCTAGAAAGGTCCGAAAATATAAGGAAGCCGATTGATGCAAAAGAGTGGCAAAAGAGTAATAAAATGAAGAACTTAACTAACTCGAAACGGCCATATTGACTCAAGGCGAGAATTGATCCAGAGAAACACAAAGAGATCCTGACCATTGGGTGAGATGCAATGAAAGGTGGAGATCAATTGCAAGGGTGCAATCCGGCCACTAATCAACCCACCAATCACAATTGAGCTCCTAATCTATATAAACCCTATTCTGGCTATTGAAAAGGAGGATTAGAAGATAGCAGTGAGGAGATTAGAAAGCAAGAAGAGAAATTAAAAGAGAATAGCAACAGAGAGAGAGAGAGTTAGCAAAAGAAAAGAAAAGAGAGAGAAACAGTGAAGAACTCAATCAATTCAAGGTTAGATCTTGATCAGCTACTCATTCATCTCAGGAGGCATCAAAGTTAGGTAATTGTTGTTAATTGTGTGATTAGTAGAAAGATTAATATAGAAAATAGACAATTTGTTGAATTCTTTGAATTTCTTTGCTATTTATCGATTTTGTTGCTTTCTTCTACCTCTGTTCTTTCTTTTTAGTTCCTTTGTCACTTCGATATTGAGCATCTTTGAGAGTGAGTGAGATAGGATTCGGTTGAAGGGTTTTTGTAACCCTCCCGAATAGTATTCAAAAGAAATTAATATGAATTGTAATTGAGATCAATTGAAGGGTTTGTGTAACCCTCTTGGCTCTATTACAAGCTTAATTGATTAGTTAGAAGCTCAATTGAGTGAGAATTATAACTGAATTGATAATAGTTTGATTTGTTCGGTTGAAAATTCATCTCCTTATATAGCGACTTGAAATCCATATTCAATTCACGATTAGAATCATGATACAATTCAGATAAGGTTGTGCAGAGGTATGATGTATATATATTACTTGTTTATAAAGCTCTGGTAATTAAAATCGCAACTAATCTCGCGACTGGTACTGAACTGCTTCAATTACTTTTGAATCTTCATTGCAATTCAAGCTATCTACTCGCAAATAACTAAGTAATCATGCTAATTATGTCATGGCGATGAGGTATAACATAAGAATCGCAAGAATCAATGCTCAATTTGATCGATAAATCCATTTAATCCAACTCGGTACCAAGTTGTATCACTGTACCGAAATCGGTACCGGCATTCTTGATAATTCACCGTATAGATTCTTAATCAAGAGGTATCATTATGTTCTTACTACTTAGACAATGCTAAGATTGTCGGCTGATCATCGATCGGAGTTCCCGATCACCGGAAACCACCACCTAGCACGAATCCTGACGACGGGATAAGTCAGAGGCTTAACAGGATCATCTCGCACGAATACTAAAGCGCCTACCAATCTTGAAGATTCTTTAATGGGTGAGATCCATCAAGAGTTCGGAAATTTAAACGGGGAAAGGATCTGGGCCGTAGATCCATTAAACACGTATCTCAAACTAATCATTCGGCCCAAATAAGAACAGAGTTAAATAAAAGATAGGCACACGATCTTGATACAGATCCGGCGGCCCAGATTAGGCCCATTAATTAGATAATAACGAAATAATAATAATATAGAATAAATAAATGATTTGAAAATGTTCTTGAACTCCAAATTGATTCAAATTTATTTCTAAAATTTTCTTATTTCTCATACTATTTTTCTATACGATAATATCTCAGTTTTAGAAATATAATCATGATGAAACAATTTAAAAGCAAAAATACATTACATATATTGATATAGTTGACCTAACTTTGACTTGTCATTTTAAATACTATAAAAATTCCAAAAATACAAATAAAAATTATAAACAATAACTAGATATATTTTAGTGATTTTTCAAGTGATTTTCCATGAAATAATAATGATGATAGTAATATACCATAATAAATGATGAGATTAGCTATATTCTTTGATAAATAAAAATATATGAATAATAATAGATATTATATTGATATTTTCTTGATATCTTTCTGTAAAAAAAAGAATAATGAAAATAAATAACACAAAATATACAAAAATATACTACTATGGCAATAAATAGTAAAATACATTTTCTTTTATAATAAAGAATGATAATATAGTTTTATAATATGAATTGTATTTCTTTTGTTATTTCTATACAAATATACAATAAAAATACTTTTGATGAATAAAATGTAATAAAAATAATAGTTGTAATAAAAACATAATGAATTTCATCTCTTATGACTATTTTCAACTAATAATAAAAAATCTTATACTTTTCTATAGATAATAAATAGAAATAATAAAAATAGATATAATGAATAGTATAATAGAATAGAATATTAATAATGATTTCTCTTTAGCTATTATGGATTTTGAAAATAATAAAAAAAATATAAATAAAAAAAAATAAATAATAATAATAATAATACAAAAATAATATAGCTAACCATCTTTTGATTTTGTAAATAATTCTTACATAATGAATAGTATTTCAATATAATAGAATATAATAATAAAATTCTATTACTTTGGCTATTATAAACATTTTAAAAATATAAATAAAAAATCATAGCCATTTTATTTTCTATTATTTTTGTAAGTGATTTTCTACAAAATAAATAGAGTTTAGAAATAATAAAAATAAAATTTTACTATTTTAGCTATTATGAAAATCCCAAAAATATGAATAAGATTCTAATTAATAGCTACCCCTTTTCCTATTATTTTTGTAAATAATTTTCTACATAGATAAATAGAGTTTAAGAAGTAGAAATAATAATAATAAAAAATAATAATAATAATAAGAATATAATAATAATAATAATAATAATAATAATAATAATAATAATAAATAAATGCATCTTCATAATAAAAATAATAATGGAAGATATTATATAATAGATTTTGTGCATTTTAGAAATGAATAAACATGCTCACATAAGGAGTGTAGAGCCACGTAAGAATATTTGCACACATGATATAACATTTAGAATGATTAGTCAAGACGAGAACATCTTGACGTGAGATGAATAAGGCTTTGATAGCAACATGAAGGAACATGTCGAGACAAGAACATCTTGACACTTGATGAAGAATAACCAGAGCTACGATACTAACATGGAGATATATGTCGACTCTTGAAGAAGAAGAACATTATGATGTCCTAGATAGGTGACATCTTAATGACTCGCTGCCATGAGCAAGTAACTCATGATTGAATACGCTCACACAAGGGGTGTAGGGCAACATAGTAGTTTTGCACAAGTAATGCAACACGTAGAATGATTAGTCGAGACAAGAACATCTTGACGCTCGCTGAAGAATGACTAAGGCTACGACATCAGCATGGAGAGATATGTCGACTTTGAAGAAGAAGAACATTACGATGTCCGAGCGAAGTGACATCCTAATGACTCGGTGTCATGAACAAGTAATTCATGACCATTTGAGTAGGCAAGACCGAACTCGTCCGTCGATGAGTTTGTCTCCCGCTCATTTCCCGAGAATGTGAGATTGAATCGGTCTGTTGGTAGATTCATCCACAAAACAAAGTGAATGTGAACCGTTACGTAGGTAGGTTCCTTCACTAACACATGCCTCAATGTTGAACTGGCCCAGCGCTTCAGGTTTGACATTGTGTGCAATTGTGTTTCCTAGGTTTATGAATCGGCTTAGTGCTACGAATTCATGATCTAGAAGATCGGTGAGAAGAAACACGTGGGCCATATCCACCCTTCTCCTGATTCACCAACCTCAAGATCAACCGGCTCAGCGCTTCGAGTTGTATTTTGTGTGATTGGTTGTTGACTAGTTAAGATTGAACCGGTCTGTTTGTAGGTTTATCTTCTAGATCAACGGAGGTCGAGTCGGTCTGTATGTAGACTCACCTCAAGCCCCCTATGAAGAGATTAACTCCGTCTTGGTAAGGTTACATCTCGAGGTGGCATGGACTGAACCGATCTGTTTGCAGGTTCGTCCCCATAGGACAAAACCGATCTGTTTGTAGGTTTGTCTTCCATAGATTGAACCGATCTGTTTGTAGGTTCATCTTCCGTAGACCCCTTTTTATAAACCTAGACGACCACTTGACCATCTTTTAACTATACTATTTGCTTCTCTCTTTCAAAGATCCAGAGGTGCCTCGAGGTTCGTAGCCCAGGGTAATTAACGGTGGGGGCTTGCGCCCACCGGAATCTACAAGAACTCACAATCACTAAAAACCCCCGAATGTGCATCCAAACATCTCTAATCGGCGAGAATCGGCCACCCCCATCGAGATGCACGCTCGGGAGGGATCTCCGTGTCCTTCTTCCGCAACCCATCGCCCGGCGGCGGTGCGGAGCGCGCGAAAAAGGGTCGCACAGTTCTACTATACTAATTTTGCGCAAACCTCAATTAAAATGTACTAAAAGATGCTGTTTAAACAGGTTGTCTGAGTTCTCAATATTTTTCTGCCACACAACTACTCATAAATTCGTGCAAATTAATATAAACACTCCTAATTATATCTATTAGAAGATTCTCCAACCGATACATTAATATGAAAATTCTACGACACTTATTTTGCATAAAACGTAACTAGAATGCATTAAAAACAAATTGTTTAAACAAGTCGTTCGAGGTTTTCATAATAGGGCCGCACAATAACTTTGAATAAATTCGTGCAACGTCATATAAAATACTCTAAATTATGTCTATTCTGAGATTTCCAATTAATATTTCGATATGAACATTCTACAAAGACATTATTTTGTACAAAACATAATTCGGTGCATTACAAACTACCGTTTAAATATGTTTTTTGACTTTTTCATCAATTCGGGACACATAACCATTCATAAATTCGTGCAAATTAACACCATTACTCCAAATTATGTACAAAATAATATTTTCCAATTGATACATCAATATAAATATCCTACAATACTAAATTTGCATAAAACGGAATTGGGATGCATTGAAAACACTTTTGAAACGAGTTATTTGAGTTTTTCATAATTTTCGACCACACACTCCGCATAAATTCGTGAAAATTAATACAAACACTCATAATTACATCTATAATAAGATTTTCTAATTAATACATCAATTATTATATTTTATGACACCATTTTTTCACAAAATGCATTGAAGAAATCTTTTTAAACTAGTTATTTGAGTTTTTTCATCATTTTTGGCCTCATAACCACACATAAATTCGTGCAAATAAATATAGGCGGTCTTAATTATGTCTATCATAAGATTTTCCCATCAATACAACAATATGGATATTCCGCCACACTAATATTTTACAAAACTTAATTTCCACGCAATAAAAACTGTTGTTTAAACAAATTGTTTGAGTTTATCATCATTTTTGGCCTCATCACTAGACATAAATTCATGAAAACAAATATAAATACTCATAATGATGTCTATTGTATGATTTTAAAATTAACATTTCGATATGAATATTTTACGACACTAATTTTGCACAAAACATAATTAGAATTCATTAAAACCGCCGTTTAAGCAAGTTATTTGAGTTTAGCATAATTTTTAGTCACATAACTATGCATAAATTGATGAAAATTAATATGAATGCTCCACATTATGTCTATTATAAGAATTTTCAATTAGCATTTCGATGTGAACATTTTTTGATGCTATTTTTGCATAAAACATTATTCGTATGCATTACAAACTACTGTTTCAACATGTTATTTTGAGATTTTCATCATTTCGACCTCATAAGTACACATAAATTCATGAAAATCCATATAAGAACTCATAATTACCTCTATTATAAGATTTTCCAGCTAATATATCGGTATGAACATTCTACGACACTTATTTTACATAAATTGATTAGAATGCTTTAAAAACTAGTTTAAACGAGTTGTTCGAGTTTTTCATCATTTTTTGCCACATAACTACGCATAAATTCGTGAAAATTTGTATAAATACCCTTAATTATGTCTAATATAAGGTTTTTTAATTAATATTTTGATATGAATATCCTACGACACTAATTGTTCATCAAACTTAATTTTGATGCATTACAAGTCATTGTTTAAACAAGTAGTTTGAGTTTTTCATCATTTTCGGCCCCATAACCACAGATAAATTCTTAAAAATTAATAAGAATGCTCATAATTATGTCTATTAGAAAATTTTCCAACTGATACATCGATATGAACGTTCTACTATACTAATTTTGCGCAAAACTCAATTAAAATGTACTAAAAGATCTTGTTTAAACAGTTGTCGAGTTCTCAATATTTTTCTGCCACACAACTACTCATAAATTCGTGCAAATTAATATAAACACTCCTAATTATATCTATTAGAAGATTCTCCAACTGATACATTAATATGAAAATTCTACGACACTTATTTTGCATAAAACGTAACTAGAATGCATTAAAAACAATTGTTTAAACAAGTCGTTCGAGGTTTTCATAATAGGGCCGCACAATAACTTTGAATAAATTCGTGCAACGTCATATAAAATACTCTAAATTATGTCTATTCTGAGATTTCCAATTAATATTTCGATATGAACATTCTACAAGACATTATTTTGTACAAAACATAATTCGGGTGCATTACAAACTACTGTTTAAATATGTTTTTTGACTTTTTCATCAATTCGGGACACATAACCATTCATAAATTCGTGCAAATTAACACCATTACTCCAAATTATGTACAAAATAATATTTTCCAATTGATACATCAATATAAATATCCTACAATACTAAATTTGCATAAAACGGAATTGGGATGCATTGAAAACACTTTTGAAACGAGTTATTTGAGTTTTTCATAATTTTCGACCACACAGCTCCGCATAAATTCGTGAAAATTAATACAAACACTCATAATTACATCTATAATAAGATTTTCTAATTAATACATCAATTATTATATTTTATGACACCATTTTTTCACAAAATGCATTGAAGAAATCTTTTTAAACTAGTTATTTGAGTTTTTTCATCATTTTTGGCCTCATAACCACACATAAATTCGTGCAAATAAATATAGGCGGTCTTAATTATGTCTATCATAAGATTTTCCCATCAATACAACAATATGGATATTCCGCCACACTAATATTTTACAAAACTTAATTTCCACGCAATAAAAACTGTTGTTTAAACAAATTGTTTGAGTTTATCATCATTTTTGGCCTCATCACTAGACATAAATTCATGAAAACAAATATAAATACTCATAATGATGTCTATTGTATGATTTTAAAATTAACATTTCGATATGAATATTTTACGACACTAATTTTGCACAAAACATAATTAGAATTCATTAAAACTGCCGTTTAAGCAAGTTATTTGAGTTTAGCATAATTTTTAGTCACATAACTATGCATAAATTGATGAAAATTAATATGAATGCTCCACATTATGTCTATTATAAGAATTTTCAATTAGCATTTCGATGTGAACATTTTTTGATGCTATTTTTGCATAAAACATTATTCGATGCATTACAAACTACTGTTTCAACATGTTATTTTGAGATTTTCATCATTTCGACCTCATAAGTACACATAAATTCATGAAAATCCATATAAGAACTCATAATTACCTCTATTATAAGATTTTCCAGCTAATATATCGGTATGAACATTCTACGACACTTATTTTACATAAATTGATTAGAATGCTTTAAAAACTCGCCGTTTAAACGAGTTGTTCGAGTTTTTCATCATTTTTTGCCACATAACTACGCATAAATTCGTGAAAATTTGTATAAATACCCTTAATTATGTCTAATATAAGGTTTTTTAATTAATATTTTGATATGAATATCCTACGACACTAATTGTTCATCAAACTTAATTTTGATGCATTACAAGTCATTGTTTAAACAAGTAGTTTGAGTTTTTCATCATTTTCGGCCCCATAACCACAGATAAATTCTTAAAAATTAATAAGAATGCTCATAATTATGTCTATTAGAAAATTTTCCAACTGATACATCGATATGAACGTTCTACTATACTAATTTTGCGCAAAACTCAATTAAAATGTACTAAAAGATGTCTTTTTTAAACAGTTGTCCGAGTTCTCAATATTTTTCTGCCACACAACTACTCATAAATTCGTGCAAATTAATATAAACACTCCTAATTATATCTATTAGAAGATTCTCCAACTGATACATTAATATGAAAATTCTACGACACTTATTTTGCATAAAACGTAACTAGAATGCATTAAAAACAAATTTTTTAAACAAGTCGTTCGAGGTTTTCATAATAGGGCCGCACAATAACTTTGAATAAATTCGTGCAACGTCATATAAAATACTCTAAATTATGTCTATTCTGAGATTTCCAATTAATATTTCGATATGAACATTCTACAAAGACATTATTTTGTACAAAACATAATTCGGTGCATTACAAACTACTGTTTAAATATGTTTTTTGACTTTTTCATCAATTCGGGACACATAACCATTCATAAATTCGTGCAAATTAACACCATTACTCCAAATTATGTACAAAATAATATTTTCCAATTGATACATCAATATAAATATCCTACAATACTAAATTTGCATAAAACGGAATTGGGATGCATTGAAAACACTTTTGAAACGAGTTATTTGAGTTTTTCATAATTTTCGACCACACAAATTCGCATAAATTCGTGAAAATTAATACAAACACTCATAATTACATCTATAATAAGATTTTCTAATTAATACATCAATTATTATATTTTATGACACCATTTTTTCACAAAATGCATTGAAGAAATCTTTTTAAACTAGTTATTTGAGTTTTTTCATCATTTTTGGCCTCATAACCACACATAAATTCGTGCAAATAAATATAGGCGGTCTTAATTATGTCTATCATAAGATTTTCCCATCAATACAACAATATGGATATTCCGCCACACTAATATTTTACAAAACTTAATTTCCACGCAATAAAAACTGTTGTTTAAACAAATTGTTTGAGTTTATCATCATTTTTGGCCTCATCACTAGACATAAATTCATGAAAACAAATATAAATACTCATAATGATGTCTATTGTATGATTTTAAAATTAACATTTCGATATGAATATTTTACGACACTAATTTTGCACAAAACATAATTAGAATTCATTAAAACTCCGTTTAAGCAAGTTATTTGAGTTTAGCATAATTTTTAGTCACATAACTATGCATAAATTGATGAAAATTAATATGAATGCTCCACATTATGTCTATTATAAGAATTTTCAATTAGCATTTCGATGTGAACATTTTTTGATGCTATTTTTGCATAAAACATTATTCGATGCATTACAAACTACTGTTTCAACATGTTATTTTGAGATTTTCATCATTTCGACCTCATAAGTACACATAAATTCATGAAAATCCATATAAGAACTCATAATTACCTCTATTATAAGATTTTCCAGCTAATATATCGGTATGAACATTCTACGACACTTATTTTACATAAATTGATTAGAATGCTTTAAAAACTCGCCGTTTAAACGAGTTGTTCGAGTTTTTCATCATTTTTTGCCACATAACTACGCATAAATTCGTGAAAATTTGTATAAATACCCTTAATTATGTCTAATATAAGGTTTTTTAATTAATATTTTGATATGAATATCCTACGACACTAATTGTTCATCAAACTTAATTTTGATGCATTACAAGTCATTCTTTGTTTAAACAAGTAGTTTGAGTTTTTCATCATTTTCGGCCCCATAACCACAGATAAATTCTTAAAAATTAATAAGAATGCTCATAATTATGTCTATTAGAAAATTTTCCAACTGATACATCGATATGAACGTTCTACTATACTAATTTTGCGCAAAACTCAATTAAAATGTACTAAAAGATGCCGTTTAAACAAAGTTGTCCGAGTTCTCAATATTTTTCTGCCACACAACTACTCATAAATTCGTGCAAATTAATATAAACACTCCTAATTATATCTATTAGAAGATTCTCCAACTGATACATTAATATGAAAATTCTACGACACTTATTTTGCATAAAACGTAACTAGAATGCATTAAAAACAAATGCTTAAACAAGTCGTTCGAGGTTTTCATAATAGGGCCGCACAATAACTTTGAATAAATTCGTGCAACGTCATATAAAATACTCTAAATTATGTCTATTCTGAGATTTCCAATTAATATTTCGATATGAACATTCTACAAGACATTATTTTGTACAAAACATAATTCGGTGCATTACAAACTACTGTTTAAATATGTTTTTTGACTTTTTCATCAATTCGGGACACATAACCATTCATAAATTCGTGCAAATTAACACCATTACTCCAAATTATGTACAAAATAATATTTTCCAATTGATACATCAATATAAATATCCTACAATACTAAATTTGCATAAAACGGAATTGGGATGCATTGAAAACAATTTTGAAACGAGTTATTTGAGTTTTTCATAATTTTCGACCACACAAATCCGCATAAATTCGTGAAAATTAATACAAACACTCATAATTACATCTATAATAAGATTTTCTAATTAATACATCAATTATTATATTTTATGACACCATTTTTTCACAAAATGCATTGAAGAAATCTTTTTAAACTAGTTATTTGAGTTTTTTCATCATTTTTGGCCTCATAACCACACATAAATTCGTGCAAATAAATATAGGCGGTCTTAATTATGTCTATCATAAGATTTTCCCATCAATACAACAATATGGATATTCCGCCACACTAATATTTTACAAAACTTAATTTCCACGCAATAAAAACTGTTGTTTAAACAAATTGTTTGAGTTTATCATCATTTTTGGCCTCATCACTAGACATAAATTCATGAAAACAAATATAAATACTCATAATGATGTCTATTGTATGATTTTAAAATTAACATTTCGATATGAATATTTTACGACACTAATTTTGCACAAAACATAATTAGAATTCATTAAAACTCCGTTTTAAGCAAGTTATTTGAGTTTAGCATAATTTTTAGTCACATAACTATGCATAAATTGATGAAAATTAATATGAATGCTCCACATTATGTCTATTATAAGAATTTTCAATTAGCATTTCGATGTGAACATTTTTTGATGCTATTTTTGCATAAAACATTATTCGATGCATTACAAACTACTGTTTCAACATGTTATTTTGAGATTTTCATCATTTCTCGACCTCATAAGTACACATAAATTCATGAAAATCCATATAAGAACTCATAATTACCTCTATTATAAGATTTTCCAGCTAATATATCGGTATGAACATTCTACGACACTTATTTTACATAAATTGATTAGAATGCTTTAAAAACTGCCGTTTAAACGAGTTGTTCGAGTTTTTCATCATTTTTTGCCACATAACTACGCATAAATTCGTGAAAATTTGTATAAATACCCTTAATTATGTCTAATATAAGGTTTTTTAATTAATATTTTGATATGAATATCCTACGACACTAATTGTTCATCAAACTTAATTTTGATGCATTACAAGTCATTGTTTAAACAAGTAGTTTGAGTTTTTCATCATTTTCGGCCCCATAACCACAGATAAATTCTTAAAAATTAATAAGAATGCTCATAATTATGTCTATTAGAAAATTTTCCAACTGATACATCGATATGAACGTTCTACTATACTAATTTTGCGCAAAACTCAATTAAAATGTACTAAAAGATGCTCGTTTAAACAGTTGTCCGAGTTCTCAATATTTTTCTGCCACACAACTACTCATAAATTCGTGCAAATTAATATAAACACTCCTAATTATATCTATTAGAAGATTCTCCAACTGATACATTAATATGAAAATTCTACGACACTTATTTTGCATAAAACGTAACTAGAATGCATTAAAAACAACTGTTTAAACAAGTCGTTCGAGGTTTTCATAATAGGGCCGCACAATAACTTTGAATAAATTCGTGCAACGTCATATAAAATACTCTAAATTATGTCTATTCTGAGATTTCCAATTAATATTTCGATATGAACATTCTACAAAGACATTATTTTGTACAAAACATAATTCGGTGCATTACAAACTACTGTTTAAATATGTTTTTTGACTTTTTCATCAATTCGGGACACATAACCATTCATAAATTCGTGCAAATTAACACCATTACTCCAAATTATGTACAAAATAATATTTTCCAATTGATACATCAATATAAATATCCTACAATACTAAATTTGCATAAAACGGAATTGGGATGCATTGAAAACAAATTTTTGAAACGAGTTATTTGAGTTTTTCATAATTTTCGACCACACAAACTCCGCATAAATTCGTGAAAATTAATACAAACACTCATAATTACATCTATAATAAGATTTTCTAATTAATACATCAATTATTATATTTTATGACACCATTTTTTCACAAAATGCATTGAAGAAATCTTTTTAAACTAGTTATTTGAGTTTTTTCATCATTTTTGGCCTCATAACCACACATAAATTCGTGCAAATAAATATAGGCGGTCTTAATTATGTCTATCATAAGATTTTCCCATCAATACAACAATATGGATATTCCGCCACACTAATATTTTACAAAACTTAATTTCCACGCAATAAAAACTCGTTGTTTAAACAAATTGTTTGAGTTTATCATCATTTTTGGCCTCATCACTAGACATAAATTCATGAAAACAAATATAAATACTCATAATGATGTCTATTGTATGATTTTAAAATTAACATTTCGATATGAATATTTTACGACACTAATTTTGCACAAAACATAATTAGAATTCATTAAAACTCGCCGTTTAAGCAAGTTATTTGAGTTTAGCATAATTTTTAGTCACATAACTATGCATAAATTGATGAAAATTAATATGAATGCTCCACATTATGTCTATTATAAGAATTTTCAATTAGCATTTCGATGTGAACATTTTTTGATGCTATTTTTGCATAAAACATTATTCGATGCATTACAAACTACTGTTTCAACATGTTATTTTGAGATTTTCATCATTTCGACCTCATAAGTACACATAAATTCATGAAAATCCATATAAGAACTCATAATTACCTCTATTATAAGATTTTCCAGCTAATATATCGGTATGAACATTCTACGACACTTATTTTACATAAATTGATTAGAATGCTTTAAAAACGCCGTTTAAACGAGTTGTTCGAGTTTTTCATCATTTTTTGCCACATAACTACGCATAAATTCGTGAAAATTTGTATAAATACCCTTAATTATGTCTAATATAAGGTTTTTTAATTAATATTTTGATATGAATATCCTACGACACTAATTGTTCATCAAACTTAATTTTGATGCATTACAAGTCATTGTTTAAACAAGTAGTTTGAGTTTTTCATCATTTTCGGCCCCATAACCACAGATAAATTCTTAAAAATTAATAAGAATGCTCATAATTATGTCTATTAGAAAATTTTCCAACTGATACATCGATATGAACGTTCTACTATACTAATTTTGCGCAAAACTCAATTAAAATGTACTAAAAGATGTCCGTTTAAACAAAGTTGTCCGAGTTCTCAATATTTTTCTGCCACACAACTACTCATAAATTCGTGCAAATTAATATAAACACTCCTAATTATATCTATTAGAAGATTCTCCAACTGATACATTAATATGAAAATTCTACGACACTTATTTTGCATAAAACGTAACTAGAATGCATTAAAAACAAATTGCTTAAACAAGTCGTTCGAGGTTTTCATAATAGGGCCGCACAATAACTTTGAATAAATTCGTGCAACGTCATATAAAATACTCTAAATTATGTCTATTCTGAGATTTCCAATTAATATTTCGATATGAACATTCTACAAGACATTATTTTGTACAAAACATAATTCGGTGCATTACAAACTACTGTTTAAATATGTTTTTTGACTTTTTCATCAATTCGGGACACATAACCATTCATAAATTCGTGCAAATTAACACCATTACTCCAAATTATGTACAAAATAATATTTTCCAATTGATACATCAATATAAATATCCTACAATACTAAATTTGCATAAAACGGAATTGGGATGCATTGAAAACAAATTTTTGAAACGAGTTATTTGAGTTTTTCATAATTTTCGACCACACAAACTCCGCATAAATTCGTGAAAATTAATACAAACACTCATAATTACATCTATAATAAGATTTTCTAATTAATACATCAATTATTATATTTTATGACACCATTTTTTCACAAAATGCATTGAAGAAATCTTTTTAAACTAGTTATTTGAGTTTTTTCATCATTTTTGGCCTCATAACCACACATAAATTCGTGCAAATAAATATAGGCGGTCTTAATTATGTCTATCATAAGATTTTCCCATCAATACAACAATATGGATATTCCGCCACACTAATATTTTACAAAACTTAATTTCCACGCAATAAAAAAACTCGTTGTTTAAACAAATTGTTTGAGTTTATCATCATTTTTGGCCTCATCACTAGACATAAATTCATGAAAACAAATATAAATACTCATAATGATGTCTATTGTATGATTTTAAAATTAACATTTCGATATGAATATTTTACGACACTAATTTTGCACAAAACATAATTAGAATTCATTAAAACCGCCGTTTAAGCAAGTTATTTGAGTTTAGCATAATTTTTAGTCACATAACTATGCATAAATTGATGAAAATTAATATGAATGCTCCACATTATGTCTATTATAAGAATTTTCAATTAGCATTTCGATGTGAACATTTTTTGATGCTATTTTTGCATAAAACATTATTCGATGCATTACAAACTACTGTTTCAACATGTTATTTTGAGATTTTCATCATTTCGACCTCATAAGTACACATAAATTCATGAAAATCCATATAAGAACTCATAATTACCTCTATTATAAGATTTTCCAGCTAATATATCGGTATGAACATTCTACGACACTTATTTTACATAAATTGATTAGAATGCTTTAAAAACTCGCCGTTTAAACGAGTTGTTCGAGTTTTTCATCATTTTTTGCCACATAACTACGCATAAATTCGTGAAAATTTGTATAAATACCCTTAATTATGTCTAATATAAGGTTTTTTAATTAATATTTTGATATGAATATCCTACGACACTAATTGTTCATCAAACTTAATTTTGATGCATTACAAGTCATTGTTTAAACAAGTAGTTTGAGTTTTTCATCATTTTCGGCCCCATAACCACAGATAAATTCTTAAAAATTAATAAGAATGCTCATAATTATGTCTATTAGAAAATTTTCCAACTGATACATCGATATGAACGTTCTACTATACTAATTTTGCGCAAAACTCAATTAAAATGTACTAAAAGATGTCGTTTAAACAGTTGTCCGAGTTCTCAATATTTTTCTGCCACACAACTACTCATAAATTCGTGCAAATTAATATAAACACTCCTAATTATATCTATTAGAAGATTCTCCAACTGATACATTAATATGAAAATTCTACGACACTTATTTTGCATAAAACGTAACTAGAATGCATTAAAAACAAATGCTTAAACAAGTCGTTCGAGGTTTTCATAATAGGGCCGCACAATAACTTTGAATAAATTCGTGCAACGTCATATAAAATACTCTAAATTATGTCTATTCTGAGATTTCCAATTAATATTTCGATATGAACATTCTACAAAGACATTATTTTGTACAAAACATAATTCGGTGCATTACAAACTACTGTTTAAATATGTTTTTTGACTTTTTCATCAATTCGGGACACATAACCATTCATAAATTCGTGCAAATTAACACCATTACTCCAAATTATGTACAAAATAATATTTTCCAATTGATACATCAATATAAATATCCTACAATACTAAATTTGCATAAAACGGAATTGGGATGCATTGAAAACAAATTTTTGAAACGAGTTATTTGAGTTTTTCATAATTTTCGACCACACAACTCTCCGCATAAATTCGTGAAAATTAATACAAACACTCATAATTACATCTATAATAAGATTTTCTAATTAATACATCAATTATTATATTTTATGACACCATTTTTTCACAAAATGCATTGAAGAAATCTTTTTAAACTAGTTATTTGAGTTTTTTCATCATTTTTGGCCTCATAACCACACATAAATTCGTGCAAATAAATATAGGCGGTCTTAATTATGTCTATCATAAGATTTTCCCATCAATACAACAATATGGATATTCCGCCACACTAATATTTTACAAAACTTAATTTCCACGCAATAAAAACTGTTGTTTAAACAAATTGTTTGAGTTTATCATCATTTTTGGCCTCATCACTAGACATAAATTCATGAAAACAAATATAAATACTCATAATGATGTCTATTGTATGATTTTAAAATTAACATTTCGATATGAATATTTTACGACACTAATTTTGCACAAAACATAATTAGAATTCATTAAAACTGCCGTTAAGCAAGTTATTTGAGTTTAGCATAATTTTTAGTCACATAACTATGCATAAATTGATGAAAATTAATATGAATGCTCCACATTATGTCTATTATAAGAATTTTCAATTAGCATTTCGATGTGAACATTTTTTGATGCTATTTTTGCATAAAACATTATTCAGATGCATTACAAACTACTGTTTCAACATGTTATTTTGAGATTTTCATCATTTCTGACCTCATAAGTACACATAAATTCATGAAAATCCATATAAGAACTCATAATTACCTCTATTATAAGATTTTCCAGCTAATATATCGGTATGAACATTCTACGACACTTATTTTACATAAATTGATTAGAATGCTTTAAAAACTGCCGTTTAAACGAGTTGTTCGAGTTTTTCATCATTTTTTGCCACATAACTACGCATAAATTCGTGAAAATTTGTATAAATACCCTTAATTATGTCTAATATAAGGTTTTTTAATTAATATTTTGATATGAATATCCTACGACACTAATTGTTCATCAAACTTAATTTTGATGCATTACAAGCTGCTGTTTAAACAAGTAGTTTGAGTTTTTCATCATTTTCGGCCCCATAACCACAGATAAATTCTTAAAAATTAATAAGAATGCTCATAATTATGTCTATTAGAAAATTTTCCAACTGATACATCGATATGAACGTTCTACTATACTAATTTTGCGCAAAACTCAATTAAAATGTACTAAAAGATGCTTTTTTTAAAAAGTTGTCCGAGTTCTCAATATTTTTCTGCCACACAACTACTCATAAATTCGTGCAAATTAATATAAACACTCCTAATTATATCTATTAGAAGATTCTCCAACTGATACATTAATATGAAAATTCTACGACACTTATTTTGCATAAAACGTAACTAGAATGCATTAAAAACAAATTGTTTAAACAAGTCGTTCGAGGTTTTCATAATAGGGCCGCACAATAACTTTGAATAAATTCGTGCAACGTCATATAAAATACTCTAAATTATGTCTATTCTGAGATTTCCAATTAATATTTCGATATGAACATTCTACAAAGACATTATTTTGTACAAAACATAATTCGGTGCATTACAAACTACTGTTTAAATATGTTTTTTGACTTTTTCATCAATTCGGGACACATAACCATTCATAAATTCGTGCAAATTAACACCATTACTCCAAATTATGTACAAAATAATATTTTCCAATTGATACATCAATATAAATATCCTACAATACTAAATTTGCATAAAACGGAATTGGGATGCATTGAAAACAGCTTTTGAAACGAGTTATTTGAGTTTTTCATAATTTTCGACCACACAGCTCCGCATAAATTCGTGAAAATTAATACAAACACTCATAATTACATCTATAATAAGATTTTCTAATTAATACATCAATTATTATATTTTATGACACCATTTTTTCACAAAATGCATTGAAGAAATCTTTTTAAACTAGTTATTTGAGTTTTTTCATCATTTTTGGCCTCATAACCACACATAAATTCGTGCAAATAAATATAGGCGGTCTTAATTATGTCTATCATAAGATTTTCCCATCAATACAACAATATGGATATTCCGCCACACTAATATTTTACAAAACTTAATTTCCACGCAATAAAAACTGTTGTTTAAACAAATTGTTTGAGTTTATCATCATTTTTGGCCTCATCACTAGACATAAATTCATGAAAACAAATATAAATACTCATAATGATGTCTATTGTATGATTTTAAAATTAACATTTCGATATGAATATTTTACGACACTAATTTTGCACAAAACATAATTAGAATTCATTAAAACTGCCGTTTAAGCAAGTTATTTGAGTTTAGCATAATTTTTAGTCACATAACTATGCATAAATTGATGAAAATTAATATGAATGCTCCACATTATGTCTATTATAAGAATTTTCAATTAGCATTTCGATGTGAACATTTTTTGATGCTATTTTTGCATAAAACATTATTCGATGCATTACAAACTACTTGTTTCAACATGTTATTTTGAGATTTTCATCATTTCTGACCTCATAAGTACACATAAATTCATGAAAATCCATATAAGAACTCATAATTACCTCTATTATAATATTTTCCAGCTAATATATCGGTATGAACATTCTACGACACTTATTTTACATAAATTGATTAGAATGCTTTAAAAACTGCCGTTTAAACGAGTTGTTCGAGTTTTTCATCATTTTTTGCCACATAACTACGCATAAATTCGTGAAAATTTGTATAAATACCCTTAATTATGTCTAATATAAGGTTTTTTAATTAATATTTTGATATGAATATCCTACGACACTAATTGTTCATCAAACTTAATTTTGATGCATTACAAGCTCTTGTTTAAACAAGTAGTTTGAGTTTTTCATCATTTTCGGCCCCATAACCACAGATAAATTCTTAAAAATTAATAAGAATGCTCATAATTATGTCTATTAGAAAATTTTCCAACTGATACATCGATATGAACGTTCTACTATACTAATTTTGCGCAAACCTCAATTAAAATGTACTAAAAGATGTTGTTTAAACAGGTTGTCGAGTTCTCAATATTTTTCTGCCACACAACTACTCATAAATTCGTGCAAATTAATATAAACACTCCTAATTATATCTATTAGAAGATTCTCCAACTGATACATTAATATGAAAATTCTACGACACTTATTTTGCATAAAACGTAACTAGAATGCATTAAAAACAAATTTGTTTAAACAAGTCGTTCGAGGTTTTCATAATAGGGCCGCACAATAACTTTGAATAAATTCGTGCAACGTCATATAAAATACTCTAAATTATGTCTATTCTGAGATTTCCAATTAATATTTCGATATGAACATTCTACAAGACATTATTTTGTACAAAACATAATTCGGGTGCATTACAAACTACTTTGTTTAAATATGTTTTTTGACTTTTTCATCAATTCGGGACACATAACCATTCATAAATTCGTGCAAATTAACACCATTACTCCAAATTATGTACAAAATAATATTTTCCAATTGATACATCAATATAAATATCCTACAATACTAAATTTGCATAAAACGGAATTGGGATGCATTGAAAACACTTTTGAAACGAGTTATTTGAGTTTTTCATAATTTTCGACCACACGGACTCCGCATAAATTCGTGAAAATTAATACAAACACTCATAATTACATCTATAATAAGATTTTCTAATTAATACATCAATTATTATATTTTATGACACCATTTTTTCACAAAATGCATTGAAGAAATCTTTTTAAACTAGTTATTTGAGTTTTTTCATCATTTTTGGCCTCATAACCACACATAAATTCGTGCAAATAAATATAGGCGGTCTTAATTATGTCTATCATAAGATTTTCCCATCAATACAACAATATGGATATTCCGCCACACTAATATTTTACAAAACTTAATTTCCACGCAATAAAAACTGTTGTTTAAACAAATTATTTGAGTTTATCATCATTTTTGGCCTCATCACTAGACATAAATTCATGAAAACAAATATAAATACTCATAATGATGTCTATTGTATGATTTTAAAATTAACATTTCGATATGAATATTTTACGACACTAATTTTGCATAAAACATAATTAGAATTCATTAAAACTGCCGTTTAAGCAAGTTATTTGAGTTTAGCATAATTTTTAGTCACATAACTATGCATAAATTGATGAAAATTAATATGAATGCTCCACATTATGTCTATTATAAGAATTTTCAATTAGCATTTCGATGTGAACATTTTTTGATGCTATTTTTGCATAAAACATTATTCGATGCATTACAAACTACTTTGTTTCAACATGTTATTTTGAGATTTTCATCATTTCGACCTCATAAGTACACATAAATTCATGAAAATCCATATAAGAACTCATAATTACCTCTATTATAAGATTTTCCAGCTAATATATCGGTATGAACATTCTACGACACTTATTTTACATAAATTGATTAGAATGCTTTAAAAACTGCCGTTTAAACGAGTTGTTCGAGTTTTTCATCATTTTTTGCCACATAACTACGCATAAATTCGTGAAAATTTGTATAAATACCCTTAATTATGTCTAATATAAGGTTTTTTAATTAATATTTTGATATGAATATCCTACGACACTAATTGTTCATCAAACTTAATTTTGATGCATTACAAGTCATTGTTTAAACAAGTAGTTTGAGTTTTTCATCATTTTCGGCCCCATAACCACAGATAAATTCTTAAAAATTAATAAGAATGCTCATAATTATGTCTATTAGAAAATTTTCCAACTGATACATCGATATGAACGTTCTACTATACTAATTTTGCGCAAAACTCAATTAAAATGTACTAAAAGATGCTTTGTTTAAACGAGTTATTGTCGAGTTCTCAATATTTTTCTGCCACACAACTTCTCATAAATTCGTGCAAATTAATATAAACACTCCTAATTATATCTATTAGAAGATTCTCCAACGATACATTAATATGAAAATTCTACGACACTTATTTTGCATAAAACGTAACTATAATGCATTAAAAACAATTTGTTTAAACAAGTCGTTCGAGGTTTTCATAATAGGGCCGCACAATAACTTTGAATAAATTCGTGCAACGTCATATAAAATACTCTAAATTATGTCTATTCTGAGATTTCCAATTAATATTTCGATATGAACATTCTACAAAGACATTATTTTGTACAAAACATAATTCGGTGCATTACAAACTACTTGTTTTAAATATGTTTTTTGACTTTTTCATCAATTCGGGACACATAACCATTCATAAATTCGTGCAAATTAACACCATTACTCCAAATTATGTACAAAATAATATTTTCCAATTGATACATCAATATAAATATCCTACAATACTAAATTTGCATAAAACGGAATTGGGATGCATTGAAAACAACTTTTGAAACGAGTTATTTGAGTTTTTCATAATTTTCGACCACACACTCCGCATAAATTCGTGAAAATTAATACAAACACTCAAATTACATCTATAATAAGATTTTCTAATTAATACATCAATTATTATATTTTATGACACCATTTTTTCACAAAATGCATTGAAGAAATCTTTTTAAACTAGTTATTTGAGTTTTTTCATCATTTTTGGCCTCATAACCACACATAAATTCGTGCAAATAAATATAGGCGGTCTTAATTATGTCTATCATAAGATTTTCCCATCAATACAACAATATGGATATTCTGCCACACTAATATTTTACAAAACTTAATTTCCACGCAATAAAAACTGTTGTTTAAACAAATTGTTTGAGTTTATCATCATTTTTGGCCTCATCACTAGACATAAATTCATGAAAATAAATATAAATACTCATAATGATGTCTATTGTATGATTTTAAAATTAACATTTCGATATGAATATTTTACGACACTAATTTTGCACAAAACATAATTAGAATTCATTAAAACTAGTTTAAGCAAGTTATTTGAGTTTAGCATAATTTTTAGTCACATAACTATGCATAAATTGATGAAAATTAATATGAATGCTCCACATTATGTCTATTATAAGAATTTTCAATTAGCATTTCGATGTGAACATTTTTTGATGCTATTTTTGCATAAAACATTATTCGTATGCATTACAAACTACTTTGTTTCAACATGTTATTTTGAGATTTTCATCATTTCGACCTCATAAGTACACATAAATTCATGAAAATCCATATAAGAACTCATAATTATCTCTATTATAAGATTTTCCAGCTAATATATCGGTATGAACATTCTACGACACTTATTTTACATAAATTGATTAGAATGCTTTAAAAACTCCGTTTAAACGAGTTGTTCGAGTTTTTCATCATTTTTTGCCACATAACTACGCATAAATTCGTGAAAATTTATATAAATACCCTTAATTATGTCTAATATAAGGTTTTTTAATTAATATTTTGATATGAATATCCTACGACACTAATTGTTCATCAAACTTAATTTTGATGCATTACAAGCTTCATTGTTTAAACAAGTAGTTTGAGTTTTTCATCATTTTCGGCCCCATAACCACAGATAAATTCTTAAAAATTAATAAGAATGCTCATAATTATGTCATTAGAAAATTTTCCAACCGATACATCGATATGAACGTTCTACTATACTAATTTTGCGCAAAACTCAATTAAAATGTACTAAAAGATGTTGTTTAAACAGATTGTCGAGTTCTCAATATTTTTCTGCCACACAACTACTCATAAATTCGTGCAAATTAATATAAACACTCCTAATTATATCTATTAGAAGATTCTCCAACTGATACATTAATATGAAAATTCTACGACACTTATTTTGCATAAAACGTAACTAGAATGCATTAAAAACAGCTGTTTAAACAAGTCGTTCGAGGTTTTCATAATAGGGTCGCACAATAACTTTGAATAAATTCGTGTAACATCATATAAAATACTCTAAATTATGTCTATTCTGGGAGCGCAAAATATGTAAAAGGGACCCGACACCCTCGGTACGGCCGAAAACAAGTCTGGGCGCGCAAAACATGAAAACGGGACCCGACGCCATCATTACCGCCGAAAATGAGTCCGGGCGCAAAACATGAAAACGGGACTCGACGCTTTCGGTACCATCGAAAACGAGTACGGAGAGCAAAACATGAAAACGGGACCCAACGCCCTCGGTACAGCTGAAAACGAGAACGGGCGCCCCAAACATGAAATAGGGACCCGACGCACTAGACACCGCTGAAAACGAGTTCGAGCGCGCAAAATATGAAAACGGGACCCGACGCCCTCGGTACCGACGAAAACGTGTCTGTGCGCAAAACATGATAACGGGGCCCGATGCCCTCAGTACTAGACAAAACATGTCCGGACCCGCAATACATTAAAACGAGACCCGACGCCTTCGGTACCGCCGAAAACGAGTCCGTGAGAGCAAAACATGATAACCGGACCCAACGCCCTCGGTACCGCTGAAAACGAGAACGAGTGCGCAAAAAATGAAATAGGGACCCGGCGCACTAGACACCGCCAAAAATGAGTCCGTGGGCGCAAAATATGAAAACGGGATCCGACGCCCTCGGTACCGCCGAAAATGAGTCCTGGAGCGCAAGACTTGAAAACGGGACCCGACGCCATCAGTACAGTCGAAAACGAGCTCGGGCGGGCAAAACATGAAAATGGGACCCGACGCCCTCAGTACCGCCGAAAACGAGCTCGGGCAGGCAAAACATGAAAACGGGACCCGCCGCCCTCGCTACCGCCGAAAACGAGTCCGGGAGAGCAAAACATGAAAACGGGTCCTGATTCCCTCGGTAGCGCCGAAAACGAGTCCGGGAGCAAAACATGAAAACAGGACCCGACACACACGACACCGCCGAAAACGAGTTCGAGCGCGCAAAATTTCAAATCGGGACCCGACGCTCTCGTTACCGCCAAAAATGAGTCCGAGCGGGCAAAACATGAAAACGGGACCCGACGCCCTCGGTACCGCCGAAAACAAGTCCGAGGGCGCAAAACAAGAAAAGGGGACCCGACGCCCTCGGTACCGCCGAAAAGGAGTCCTGGCGCGCAAACCATGAAAACGGGACCTGACGCCCTCGGTATCGTAAAAAACGAGTCCGGGAGCGCATAACATGAAAACTGGACCCGATGCCATCGGTACCGCCGAAAATGAGTCCGAGAGCGCAAAACATGTAAATTGGACCCGACGCCCTCGGTACCGCCGAAAATGAGTCCCGGCGCGCAAAACATGAAAACGGGACCCGACGCCCTCGGTACCGACGAAAACGAGTCCGGGCGTGCAAAACATAAAAACGGGACCTGACGCCCTCGATGCCGCCGAAAACGAGTCCGGGCGCGCAAAACATGAAAACGGGATTGTATGCTCTCGGAACTGCCGAAAACGTCTATGAGCGTAAAACATGAAAAAGGAACACGACGCCCTCGGTACTGTCGAAAACGTGTCTGGGCGCACAAAACATGAAAAAGGGACCTGACGCCCTTAGTACCGTCGAAAATGAGTCAGGGAGCGCAAAACATGAAAACGGGACCCGACGCCCTCGGTACCGTCGAAAATGAGTCCGGGAACGCAAAACATGAAAACGGGACCCGACGCCCTCGGTCCTGTCGAAATTGAGTTCGGGCGCGAAAAACTTGTAAACGGGACCTGATGCCCTCGGTACAGCGGAAAACGCGTCCGTGCGCGCAAAACAAGAAAAACGGGACTCGACGCCCTCGGTACCAGAAAAAACAAGTACGGTCCCGCAATACATTGAAACGGGACCCGACGCCTTCGGTACCGCCGAAAACAAGTCCGGGAGAGCAAAATATGATAACGGGACCCAACGCCCTCGGTACCGCTGAAAATGAGAACTGGCGCACAAAACATGAAATAGGAACCCGACACACTAGACACCGCCGAAAACGAGTCCGAGCGCGCAAAATATGAAAACGAGACCCGACGCCCTCGGTACCGCCGAACATAAGTCCGGGCGCGTAAAACATTAAAACGGGACCCGACGCCCTCCGTACCACCGAATATGAGTCCGGGAGCGCAAAACATGTAAACGAGACTCGACACCCTCGGTACGGCCGAAAACAAGTCCGGGCGCGCAAAACATGAAAACAGGACCCAACCTCCTCGGTACCGCTGAGAACGAGTCGGGGCGCGCAAAACATGAAAACGGGACCCAACGCCCATGGTACCGCAGAAAACAAGTGCGGGCGCGCAAGACATGAAAGCGGGACCCGACTCCCTCGGTACCGCCGTAAACGAGTCCGAGCGCGCAATAGTATTTCAACATGGGTCATGTCCAATAACATATCCAACATGCTATTTGTGTAATTAAGCCGATAACCCCTTATCGAGTGATCTGTAAAACACGATCAACACTTAACTTACACACTAATCCATTTACGTTAATTATTGTTCCTAGGTAATTAACGGATTAGGGACTTTTAGAGTTTTCATTATAATCTTTATATATATATGTTTCACATTTGAAGTCCAACTCAAAATATAAATAATGAATACTCAAGGAACAAATGAAATATCAAATATATCATCCTTTTGCATGAAACTAAATGCAATCATCTAATGATTGGCTACTATATCACTACAACACTAACAATCTCCCACTTGAGCTAGAGCCAATCAAATATACAATCTCCATGCATAAAAGAATACAACTCTAACTAATTAGGGCAGCCCGGAGTACATCCCCATGTACATGACTCATGAAAACTCTCACTACCAACCACGCATAAACTTGATGCCCATTCCAGCTGTGTGCATCGTGTGTTTGGCCTGAGATAAGGGCTTAGTCAGTGGGTCAGCTGTGTTCGCCTCCGTATCTATCTTACAAACCTTGACATCACCTCATTCGACAATCTCGCGAATTAGGTGATATCTCCGTAAAACATGCTTTGACTTCTGATGTGATCGAGGTTCCTTCGCTTGGGCAATGGCTCCATTGTTGTCACAATAGAGATCCAATGGTCCGGAAGCACTGGGGACCATGCCAAGCTCAGCTACGAACTTTTTGATCCATACACCTTCTTTAGCAGCCTCCGAGGCAGCTATGTATTCAGCCTCTGTGGTTGAGTCTGTTGTCGTATCTTGTTTGGAACTCCTCCAACTCACATCACCACCATTGAGGGTGAACACAAACCCTGACTGCGATCTTAGATCATCACGATATGTTTGGAAACTAGCATCCGTATAACCCCTTACAACGAGCTTAGTTTCTCCTCCATAGACGAGAAACATATCTTTAGACTTTCTCAAGTACCTTAGAATAGTTTTTACCGCAGTCCAATGTGCGAACCCTGGATTTGCTTGATGTCTACTTACCACACTCAACGCGTATGACACATCTGGGCGAGTACATATCATGGCATACATGATAGATCCAATTGCAGAAGCATATGGTATCTTCTTCATGCTCTCGAGCTCAGCAATCGTCTGAGGACACTGCTTCTTGCTGAGATCAATGCCATGGGACATGGGCAAGTTTCCTTTCTTGGGATCTTGCATGTTGAACCTCTTCAACACCTTGTCCAAATATGATTCTTGACTTAATCCAATAAGTCTCATTGATCTATCCCTATAGATCCTTATGCCTAAAATATAGGCAGCCTCGCCCAAGTCTTTCATTGAGAAAATCTTCTTCAATGATGACTTGACTTCTTCCAAGGTAGGAATATCATTTCCGATCAGCAATATGTCATACACATATAATACGAGAAACACAATATTACTCCCACTGAATCGTTTGTACACACATGGCTCTTCATCATAGTTGACAAAGCCAAGCGCTTTGATTTCACTGTCAAAGCGTTTGTACCAACTTCTTGACGCTTGCTTCAAACCATAAATGGCTCTTCGAAGCTTACACACCTTGTTAACATTTCTTGGATCCTCAAAACCCATTGGTTGTGTCATATACACATCCTCTTCTAAATCTCCATTTAGAAAGGCAGTTTTGACATCCATTTGCCAAATCTCATAATCATGAAATGCGGCAATGGCTAATAATATCCGAATTGACTTAAACATGGCTACGGGTGAGAAGGTCTCATCAAAATCAATTCCTTGAATTTGTTTGTAACCTTTCGCAACTAGTCGTGCCTTGTAAGTTGTCAAGTTACCATCCATGTCCGACTTTCTTTTGAAAACCCACTTGTTTTCAATAGGACGCACTCCCTCAGGGAGGTCAACCAAATTCCAAACTTAGTTGTCGTACATAGACTGTATTTCGGATTGCATGGCTCCAAGCCATTCAGCGGAGTCGGGCCGTGCCATCGCTTCCGTATAGGTCATGGGATCTTCGGTCTCCACCGTTGATCCTTGATGAAGCCCCAACCATCTTTCAGGAGGGTGACTTGATCTACTCGACCTTCGAAGTACTTGTGGCTCAGATGCCTCTTGAGCCATATTTTCTAAGCCCAATTCTGCAGCTCCACTCCCACTAGGCTCAGTATCCATAGGAGGGATTGTGGAGTCATCACCGACTACACTCTCATGTGCTTCTTGAATTTCTTCAAGTTGCACACTACTCCCACTACTTCCTCTTGCGAGAAACTCCTTCTCCAAGAATACTGCATGTCTGGCAACAATTATCTTATTTTCAGACTTGAAGTAGAAGTAGTACCCTTTTGTTTCCTTAGGATATCCCACAAACAAGCACTTATCAGATCTAGGGCTAAGTTTGTCAGACATCAGTCGTTTGACATAAGCCTCACAACCCCAAATCTTAAGAAAGACACATTTGGTACTCTTCCAAACCATAACTCATATGGCGTCTTTTCAACGGACTTTGATGGCAATCGATTCAATGTGAATGCAGCAGTTTCAAGCGCAAATCCCCAGAAAGAGCGTGGTAACTCAGCTTTGCTCATCATAGAACGAACCATGTCCAACAAGGTTCTGTTCCTCCTCTCAGAGACACCATTCCATTGCGGCGTCCCGGGAGGAGTGAGCTGTTGGACTATCCCATGTTCCTTTAGGTACTCCCTAAAGTCACCGCTCAAGTATTCACCACCTCGATCTGTTCTAAATACTTTAATCCTCTTTCCGAGTTGGTTCTCAACTTCAGCCTTGAACTCCTTGAACTTGTCAAAGGATTCAGACTTATGTCTCATCAAATAGACATAGCCATATCTACTGAAATCATCAGTAAACGTGACAAAGTATCTCGATCCATCTCTAGCACCAATGCTCATAGGACCGCACACATCGCTGTGTACTAGGTCCAATAAGTCATTTGTCCTCTCACCTTGCTTGGTAAAAGGTGCCTTAGTCATTTTCCCCAATAAACATGACTCGCATGTTGCTAACGACTCTAAGTCAAAGCAACCAAGAAGTCCAACCTCTTGTAATTTCTTAATGCGCGTCTCGTTTATATGACCTAGGCGATGATGCCATATGAGAGTCTCACCCTCATTAGAAGACTTAATTCTCTTGTTATTGATGTTAAGGACTTGATTATCCATTTCTAGAACATATATTCCATTCACAACCTGGGAATGACCATAGAATAAGCCATCTCTATAAAAAGACAAACAACGATCTTTAAAAGAAAAAGCAAATCCATCCTTATCCATACATGAGACAGAGATAATATTTCTGGAAATAGAAGGAACATAATAAACACTACTAAGTTCTAATACAAGTCCACTGGGTAAATGCAAATCTAAATCTCTTACAGCAATAGCAGCAACACTCGCTCCATTGCCGACTCGGAGCAGCATCTCACCCTTGCCTAGCAACATCTTATTCTTTAGTGCCTGCACATTTGAACAAATATGAGCACATGATCCGGTGTCCAACACCCAATCAGAAATAGAAGTAGCAAGGTTAATTTCAATAACAAGTATACCTGATGAAGTAGGGACATTCCCATTCTTCTTATCCTTCAGGTATTTAGGGCAGCTACGCTTCCAATGCCCTATGCCTTTGCAATAAAAGCACTCGGCCTCGGAAACATCCTTGGACTTGGACTTGCTCGAGATCACCACTTGAGCCTTGCCTTTGCCCTTGCCCTTCTTGCGCTTGGAACGGTATCGAGGGCGTCGGGTTTCTTTTTCAAGTTTTGCGCTACCGGACTCGTTTTCTACCGAGGGCGTTCGATCCCGTTTTCATGTTTTGCGCGTCCGGACTCATTTTCGGCGGTACCATGGGCGTCGGGTCCCGTTTTAATGTTTTGCACGCTAGGCTCATTTTCGGCGGTACCGAGGGCATCGGGTCCCGTTTTCAGGTTTTGCACGCCCAGACTCATTTTCGGCGTTACGGAGGGTGTCGGGTCCCGTTTTCGTGTTTTTTGCGCCCGGACTCATTTTCGGGGGTACCGAGGGCGTCGGGACCCGTCTTCATGTTTTGCGCTCCCGGACTCATTTTCGACGGTACCGAGGGCGTCGGGTCCCTTTTTCTTATTTTGCGCGCCCAGAGTCATTTTCGGCAGTACCGAGGGCGTCTGGTTCCTTTTTCATGTATTGCGCTCACAGATTCGTTTTCGGCAGTACCGAGAGCGTACGATCCCGTTTTCATGTTTTGCGCACCCGAACTCGTTTTCGGCTATACCGAGGGCGTCGGGTCCCGATTTTATGTTGTGCACGCCCGGACTCGTTTTCGGCGGTACCGAGGGCGCGGGTCCCGTTTTCATGTTTTGCGCGCCCGGACTCGTTTTCGGCGGGACCGAGGGCATCGGGTCCAGTTTACATGTTTTGCGCTCCCGGACTCGTTTTCGGCGGTATAGATGGCGTCGGGTCCCGTTTTCATGTTATGCGCTCCCGGACTCGTTTTCGGCGGTATCGAGGGCGTCAGGTTCCGTATTCATGTTTTGCGCTCTCGGACTTGTTTCGACGGTACGGATGGCGTCGGGTCCCGTTTCATGTTTTGCGCGCCCGGACACGTTTTCGGCGGTACCGTGGGCGTCAGGTCCCGTTTTCATGTTTTGCGTTCCCAGACTCATTTTCCACGGTACCGAGGGCGTCGGGTCCCTTTTTCATGTTTTGCGCGCCTAGACTCGTTTTCGGCAGTACCGAGGGAGTCAGGTTCCTTTTTCATGTATTGCGCTCACATATTCGTTTTCGGCAGTACCGAGAGCGTACGATCCCGTTTTCATCTTTTGCGCGGTCGAACCCGTTTTCGGCTGTACCGAGGGCGTCGGGTCCCGATTTTATGTTGTGCACGCCGGACCGTTTCGGCGATGCACGGGGCGTCGGGTCCCGTTTTCATGTTCGCGCGCCGGACTCATTTTCGACGGTGCGAGGAGGGCGTCGGGTCCGGTTTACATGTTTTGCGCTCCCGGACTCGTTTTCGGCGGTACCGATGGCGTTTGGTCCCGTTTTCATGTTATGCGCTCCCGGACCCGTTTTCGGCTGTATCAAGGGCGTCAGGTTCTGTTTTCATGTTTTGCGCTCCCGGACTCGTTTTCGACGGTACCGATGGCGTCAGGTCCCGTTTTCATGTTTTGCGCTCCCGGACTTGTTTTCAGCGGTACAGAGGGCGTCAGGTCCCGTTTTCATGTTTTGCGCGCCCGTACTCGTTTTTGGCGGTACCGAGGGCGTCGGGTCCCGTTTTAATATTTTCCGCGCTCGAACACGTTTTCGGCGGTGTCGTGCGCGTCGGGTCCCGTTTTCATGTTTTGCTCTCGGACTCGTTTTCGGCGGTACCGAGGGCATAAGGACCCGTTTTCATGTTTTGCTCTCCCGGACTCGTTTTCGAGGGTACCGAGGGCGTCGGGTCCCGTTTTCATGTTTTGCCCGCCCGAGCTCATTTTCGACTTTATCGATGGTGTCGGGTCCCATTTTATAGTTTTGCGCTCCCGGACTCATTTACGGCGGTACTGAGTGCGTCAGGTCCCATTTTCATGTTTTGCGCGCCCGTACTCGTATTCAGCGGTACGGTGGGCGTCGGGTCACGATTTAATATTTTGCACGCCCGGACGCAATTTCGGCGGTACCGTGGGCGTCGTGTCCCGTTTTCATATTTTGCTTGCTCGGACTCATTTTCGGCGGTGTCTAGTGCGTCGGGTCCCTATTTCATGTTTTGCGCGCCCGTTCTCATTTTCAGCGGTACCGAGGGCGTTGGGTCCCGTTATCATGTTTTGCTATCTCAGACTCGTTTTTGGCGGTACCGAAGGCGTCGGGTCTCGTTT
The DNA here is from genome assembly GCA_037127355.1 of Schoenoplectus tabernaemontani. Classification (NCBI taxonomy): domain Eukaryota; kingdom Viridiplantae; phylum Streptophyta; class Magnoliopsida; order Poales; family Cyperaceae; genus Schoenoplectus; species Schoenoplectus tabernaemontani. The sequence goes on from CM073753.1 coordinate 24,599,048, forward strand.
CAATGTATTGCGGTTCCGGACTTGTTTTCTCTGGTACCGAGGGCGTCGGGTCCCGTTTTCATATTTTGCGCGCACTGACTCGTTTTCGGGAGTGTCTTGTGCGTCAGGTTCCTATTTCATGTTTTGCGCGCCCGTTCTCGTTTTCAACAGTACCGAGGGCGTTGAGTCCCATTTTCATGTTTTGCTCTCCGAAATCGTTTTCAGCGGTACCGAGGGCGTTCGGTCCCATTTTCATGTTTTGCTTCCCGAACTCATTTTCGGCGGTACCGAGGGCGTCGGGTCCCGTTTTCATGTTTTGTGCGCCCGGACTCATTTTCGGCTGTACCGAGGGCGTCAGGTCCCTTTTTAATGTTATGCGTGCCCGGACTCGTTTTTGGCGGTATCGAGGGCGTCGGGTTTCTTTTTTATGTTTTGCACTACCGGACACGTTTTCGGCGGTACCGAGGGCGTTCGATCCCGTTTTAATGTCTTGGGCCCTCGGACTCCTTTTCGGCGGTCCCGAGGGCGTCGGGTCTCGTTTTCATGTTTTGCCCGCCCGAGCTCGTTTTTGGCAGTACCGAGGGCATCGGGTCCCGTTTTCGTATTTTGCGCGCCCGGACTTATTTTCAGCGGTACCGAGGGCGTCAGGTCTTGTTTTCAGGTTTTTCATTCCCTGACTCATTTTCGACGGTAACGAGGGCGTCAGGTCCCGTTTTTATGTTTTGCGCGCCAGCACTCGTTTTCGGCGGTACTGAGGGCGTCGGGTCCCGTTTTTATGTTTTACACGCCCGGACTCGTTTTCGGCGGTACCGAGGGCGTAGGTTCATGTTTTCATGTTTTGCGCGCCCGGACTAGTTTTCGGCGGTACTGAGGGCGTCGAGTCCTGTTTTCATGTTTTGCACGAGCGGACTCGTTTTCAGCGATACCGAGGGCGTCGGGTCCAGTTTTCATGTTTTGCGCTCCCAGACTCATTTTCGGATGTACCGAGGGCGTCGGGTTTCTTTTTCATGTTTTGCGCAACAGGACTCGTTTTCAGCGGTACCGAGGGCGTTCGATCCCGTTTTCATGTTTTGTGCGCCCGGACTCATTTTCGGCGGTACCAAAGGTGTCGGGTCCCGTTTTCATGTTTTGCACGCCCGGGCTCGTTTTCGGCGATACCGAGGGCATCGGGTCCCGTTTTCATGTTTTGCGCGCCAGGATTCGTTTTCGGCGGTACTGGGGGCGTCCGGTCCCGTTTTTATGTTTTACACGCCGGATTCGTTTTCGGCGGTACCGCGGCCAGGTCCCATTTTCATGTTTTGCGCGCCCGGACTCGTTTTCGGCGGTACCGACGGCGTCGGGTCCCGTTTGCATGTTTTGCGCGCCCGGACTCGTTTTCGGCGGTACCGAGGTTGTCGGGTCTTGTTTTCATGTTTTTCGCTCCCGGACTCGTTTTCGGCGGTACCGAGGGCGTCGGGTCTCGTTTTCATGTTTTGCGCGCCCCAGACTCATTTTCGACGGAACCGAGGGCGTCGGTTCCCGTTTTCATGTTTTGCGCGCTCGGACTCGTATTAGGCGATACGGAGGGCGTCGGGTCCCGTTTTCATGTTTTGCGCTCCCGGACTCGTTTTCGGCGGTACCGATGGCGTCGGGTCCCGATTTCATGTTTTGCGCTCCCTGACTCGTTTTCGGCGGTGCCAAGGGCGTCGGGTCCCGTTTTCTTATTTTGCCCTCCCGGACTCTTTTTCGGCGGTGCCGAGGTCATCGGGTCCCGTTTTCTTGTTTTGCCCTCCCGGACTCTTTTTAGGCGGTATCGAGGGCGTCGGGTCCCGTTTTCATGTTTTGCGCGCCCGCACTCGTTTTTTTAGGTACCGAGGGCGTCGGGACCCATTTTCATGTTTTGCGCTCCCGGACTCGTTTTCGACGGTGCATGCGGTGTCGGGTCCCATTTTCATATTTTGCGTGCATGCACACGTTTTCTGCGGTACCGAAGGCGTCGGGTCCAGTTTTCATGTTTTGCGCGCCCGGACTCATTTTCGACGGCATTGACGGCGTCCAGTGCGTCGGGTCCCTATTTGATGTTTTGTGCACCCGTTCTCGTTTTCAGCGGTACCGACGGCGTCGGGTCCCGTTTTAAGGTATTGAGGGTCCGGACTTGTTTTCTCTAGTACCGAGGGCATCGGGTCCCGTTTTCATGTTTTGCGCGCCCGAACTCGTTTTCGGCGGTACCGAGGGCGTCGGGTCCCGTTTTCTTATTTTGCGCGCTCAGACTTTTTTTCGGTAGTGACTAGTGTGTCGGGTCCCTATTTCATGTTTTGCGCGCCTGTTCTCATTTTCAGCGGTTCCGAGAGCGTTGGGTCCCGTTTTCATGTTTTGCTCTCCGGACTCGTTTTCAGTGGTACCGAGGGCGTTCGGTCCCGTTTTCATGTTTTGCTCCCCGAACTCATTTTCGGCGGTACCGGGGGCGTCGGGTCCCGTTTTCATATTTTGCGCGCCCGGACTCATTTTCGGCTATACCGAGGCCGTCGGGTCCCTTTTTCATGTTATGCGCGCCCGCACTCGTTTTCGGCGGTATCGAGGGCTTCAGGTTTCTTTTTCATGTTTTGCGGTACCGGACTCGTTTTCGGCGGTTCCGATGGCGTCAGATCCTGTTTTCATGTTTTGCGTCCCCGTACTCGTTTTTGGCGGTACCGAGGGCGCTGGGTCCCGATTTCATGTTTTGCGTTCCCGTACTCTTTTTCGGCGTTATCGAGGGTGTCGGCTCCCGTTTTCATGTTTTGCGCTTTCTAACTCGTTTTCGACGGTATCGAGAGCGTCATGTTCCGTTTTCACGTTTTGGGCTCCCGGACTCGTTTTCGACGGTGCCGAGGGCGTCGGGTCCTGTTTTCATGTTTTGCACTCCCGGACTCTTTTTCGGCGGTACCGAGGGCGTCGGGTCCCGTTTTCACGATTTGGGCTCCCGGACACGTTTTCGGCGGTACCGAGGTCCTCGGGTCCCATTTTCATATTTTGCGCGCCTGCACTCGTTTTGCAGCACCGAGGGCGTCAGGTCCCGTTTTCATGTTTTGCGCTCCCGGACTTGTTTTCGGCAGTACCGTGGGCGTCGGGTCCCGTTTTCATGTTTTGCGCTCCCGAACTCATTTTCGACGGTGTCGAGTGCGTCGGGTCCGGTTTACATGTTTTAAGCCTGTTCTTGTTTTCAGCGGTACAGAGGGCGCAGGGTCCCGTTTTCATGTTTTGCGTGCCCGAACTCATTTTCGGCGGTACCAAGGGCGTCAAGTTCCCTTATCATGTTTTGCGCGCCCGGACTCGTTTTGGGCAATACCGAGGGCGTCGAGTCCCGTTTTCATGTTTTGCGCTCTCGGACTCATTTTCGACGGTACCGAGGGCGTCGGGTCCCATTTTCATGTTTTGCGCGGCCGGACTTGTTTTCGGCGGTACCTTGGGCATTCGATCCTATTTTCATGTTTTGCGCACTCAGACTCATTTTCGGCGCTACCGAGGGCGTCTCTTCTCGTTTTAAAGTTTAAAGCTCTCCAGGACTCTTTTTCGGCGGTACTGAGGGCGTCGGGTCCTGTTTTAATGTATTGCGGGTCCGGACTTGTATTCTCTGGTACCGAGGGTGTCGGGTCCCTGTTTACCCTTGAAAAGTTTCAAGGATGAATGGATGAATAAATGAAATAAATTGATGATAAAATCATAAGAAAGGGGAAGAAGAGAAAGAGCAGTGGAAAGATGGCCCACTGATCAGAAGAGGTCGCTGCCTAACCCCGGAACAAATCCATTAGTCCCACAATGGAATGCTGGGCATGAAGTGAAGAGTATAAATACCCCGCTATCCTCTATCCACTCAGCATGAGTGACACCCAAGAAGATCGAGGGAGAGAGGAGACCTCTTGGGTGTCACCATGTGATTATATCTTTTCTGACAAGTGGGACCCACATGGCAGTCCCTTATGAGCGGCTCCAATGACATGGACCTAGCCTATTTTGTTAAGAAAGCTAACCAACCGGAACGAGAGGTTAAGCATTAATCCCACATGAAATAATAGGGTGAATGACGAGGATATAAATACCCCACCACCTCTTACTCATTCGAGGTGGTGACCCTCGGGAGATTTAGGAGAGAGAAAATCTCTTGATGGGTCGACCATTTGATTACATTTTATCGACAAGTGGGACCCACTGGCGGTCCCTTGCGATGAATCTAACAACATAGCCTATCTGATGAGTCACCATGTGACCATTTTCACTGACAGGTGGGCCCCACACCTCAGTGACCTATTGAAGGGGTCAAAATTGAACCCTAAAAATCTGCCTTTGAAGCTAACCCTAGAAAGGAGCTGAAGCAGTATAATCCCTATGCTACATGAAATGATGTCAATGCCAAGCTAGCATTTTGATGCAGCTAGTTATAAGAAATTCCAAATGTGATTTTGCTTTCAAGGCTGACCTGGTGCCAAAGCTGCGAGCAACCACCTAACTATGCTTTGATTTGTGTCAATTACTGATAAGTAGTCAGTTCTTTGACCAAGTCACCCTCATGTTAAGGGATTGAAAGTCAATTTCACAAGACTGATCAGGTGCCAAAGCTGGGAGCAACCACCTGATCAAGTCTAGATTTGTATTAATTGCTGATAAGTAGTCAGCATTTGATCAAATCAAGCCCTAATGAATATCAATATAAGTCTAATTGGTATTTAGTTAGGGTGGTTTCGCAAGAGGAGATAATTGGCGTAAACATTGAGCTACAATTGAGATCGGGATTAATTCATAAGGAATAATAGGGTTTTATGAATAAAAGAATTTTTAATCCAGAGAAGGAGGGGTAAAAATGGAATTAAAAATTACAGGGATGATCATCATGAATTTAGGGATTTTTGGTGAAATTTTCATAATTTTTGGATAAGTGGAGCTATCGAATAAATTCAAGGAAAATAAAGGCGATTAAATGGATTAATCGGAGGCGAGATTTGATCAAGGCGGATCTGGGTGCAAGTTGGGGGTGATAGCGGCTACGGGTACAAGCTGGGTGCAAGAAACACGAGAGGGAATAAAATAAGCGAAGAGAGAGGGTGTGCCACGTGGCGGCCTCTCATCGTGGGCCATGTCGTGAGTGGGCCCCACCAGGGTATGAGTCACCGACGGTGGGCCCCCCACCTTAGTGCCACGTGGCGGACGACCAGGTGGGCCACCTCACCACCCTAGTGCCACATGGCACCACACCGCAGGTCCACTTAACCCAACCCTATGCCACATGGCACGGCCCGAGAGGAGACCACCTCACCACCCTAGTGCCACATGGCACTTTACACTACTGAGCCACCTCGGCATGGATTAATACTATAACGAGATGATTAATGGATTGATTAAACAAGTGGACCTATCAGAGTGTGCCAAGTCAGATCAATTAGTTTTAAGCAAGGGGTTAACTAATCCACAACTGGACTAATGGGCCGAGATTCATATACTTACATGTGGGGCCCATTTGTCAGGTTTATGAATGTATAGCTCACACAGGCAATCATGCACCTAGTCTATACACAGATCTAATCAGAGATTTAAATCAAAAGAAAGAAGCGATGTGTACCTGGCTCACTTGTATTGCGCCTCTGACTGTGGGTCCCACCTAGCTGTGGACTCTGTGCGCCGGACGCACCCTCCTCTTTCTCTTCTCCTTCTCCCCTCCCTCTCTTCTTCCTTCTTCTCGACGAGGCAGAAGGCGCCATTAGAGGTGATCAAGCTCTCCAAAGCTCGCAACTCCATTCCTTTCACCCGAGTTAGCCTATACATAGGAGAGTATGTGCAATTGATCGAATTGAAAAACAACAAGTGAATAAGGTGATTGAGAGAGATGAATACCTCGGGCAATTGATGAAGCACTTCAATTCCTACTTCGAGAATCCAAAATTGATGATGCAAACCTTCTCTATTTACTTAGGCGACGCCGTAGATGAAGAAAGAAGCGACAATTAGGGGATGAATTGAAGCAATTGAGAAGGAGTGATAAAATCGGGCAAATTGATGAAATTTGAAACCTTGCACTCTCGGCTCGAATTATCAATGCGGCGACTTCCCATGCTTACACGATCTTTGTTTAGGTGATGGAGGTTATCAATTGGATGATGGAGATATGTTTTTGGCCAAGAGATGGAATCGGGTAATAAAGCTTTGAGCTTTGGAAGAAGATAACAATGGCGAGAGGGTAGAAGGGCATCCTAGATGCATTAGAGTGAGTATATATAGTATGTTTGGATGCTCTAGAAGGTTCTAACACGGATAAGAAGTGGAGTCAAACATGGTCAACGACAAAGGCTTGAACTTTGGATTCTTTGAATAGGGGCCCACATCGCAACGAAGCACTAACGAAATTGAAGAACCATGCCCATGAGCCAAGGAAGTCCAATTGTTGGTGTATAAGTGGTGTACAATTCTAATTCCCCGATGGACCCATTCAATTGCTTATATAAGCATCTGGATTATAGAAATTCACAAGGATATACAATACACACGCATACGAAAGACCGAGAGATAGAGAGAACACTTTATAGAGAGAGAGAGAGTAAGAAGAAGCAAGAATCCGTAAGAGAACTCGATAGAATCGATTGATCTCGGTTTAACTTGAGAACTCGATCTATTTGCTTCAATTACTTGTTTGGAGGTAAGCTATATACTCTATTATACGCAATTAAGGGTTAGTAGGTTTAATTCTTGAAGATTGGAACTTTAAAGATGTAATTGCCACTGAATATCAGTATTTTACTGTACTGCCTTTGAATTCTTTCGAATTTCAACTATTTCTTCATGATTTTCTTCTTTATTTTATGCATTGCAAGTTTATATAGTATAAATCTTTCATTTCTTTCAATGAATTTTGCTTAAAGGTTGATGAATGAGGCTGTTAAATCGATTGATCTCAGTTCAACTTGAGAACTCGGTAAACAGTTGAGTTCATTGATCAATTCTTGATTCTTGAGTGAGAATTATCTTGATCCTTGTTAATACTATATGCATTAGGGTCTGTAGAATCCTTTGAAGTCGATTGATCTCAGATATAATCTTGAGAACTCGACTGATTTGGAGTTTCAGTACTGTTATCGCGTTCCATTTCTGAAATTGAGTTTTAAATTGAGAATTAGGGAAGATTATAAACATATGCATGCATATCATGGTTTGAATAAGTGTTATAAAGAGTATTAAGCATGACAATGTCAATATTGATCAATGAATAACATGAATTTGAAGTAAATTGCAATCGGTACCAACGGCTTCTATTGCACTTTGACAACCATCCCGAGTAATGGAGTCATCAACCAATTTGAATTGTTCTAATCATGTTAGGAGGCATTTACATAGGTATACGATGTCAATTGAATGATTAATTGTTGAAAGAAACAAGTAATTGTGTTGAATTTGTGGAATCCGAGATTCGGTACCGGCTGGTACCAAATCAGTTCATCTAGCATTGGTATATAGCACGATCCACCGCATAGATCATCGATCAGATGTTGTAGAACAATTCCCCAGGAGGAGACGACGCCGGAGGAACTATCTGATCGGAAGGAGATGGCCTCAGCCGCCGGGAATGCCGTCGGCGCAAATCTTGAAGGCGCTGTTGACCGGAGAGTCAATGAAACGCACCAGCACGAACATTAGCGCAAGAACACGAATATTGAAGCGCATATGCGAATCTAGGAATAAATCAGATGTTTATAACGTGATAAGTGAATCTGGGCCTTACATCTCATATGAATTAATCTTGAAGCAAATCTGACGGCCCAAATAAGAATAGAACTATCTGAAAGATGAGCGCCGATCTTGGAGCAGATCTGGCGGCCCAGATTAGGCCCATTAATTAAATAATAACAGAATAGTAATAATATGGAGTAAATAAATGATTTGAAAATGCTATTGAACTCCAAATTGACTCAAATTTGTTTCTAAAATTTTCTTATTTTTCATACTATTTTTCTATACAATAATATTCCGGTTTTAGAAATATAATCATAATAAAACATTTTAAAAGCAAAATGCATTACATATATTGATATAGTTGACCTAGATTTGACCTGTCATTTTAAATGCTATAAAAATTCCAAAAATACAAATAAAAATCATAAATAATAACTAGATATATTTTAGTGATTTTTCAAGTGATTTTCCATGAAATAATAATGATGATAGTAATATACTATAATAAAAAATGAGATTAGCTATATTCTTTGATAAAAAAAATAATAATAATAATAATAATGGATATTATATTGATATTTTCTATAATAATAATAATAAAAAAAATATACAAAAAAATATACTACTATACATTTTCTATTATAATAAAGAATAATAATATAGTTTTATGATATGAATTGTATTTCTTTTGTTATTTCTATGCAAATATACAATAAAAATACTTTTGATGAATAAAATGTAAATAAAATAATAGTTATAATAAAAGTATAATAAATTTCATCTCTTATAGCTATTTTCCAACTAATAATAGTAATAATAAAAAAATCTTATATTTTTCTATAGATAGTAAATAGAAATAATAAAAATAGATATAATGATTTCTTTTTAGCTATTATAGATATTAAAAATAAAAAAAATATATAATAAAAATAATAATGGTAAAATAGTATAGCTAACCACCTTTTAATTTTGTAAATGATTCTTACATAATGAATAGTATTTCAATATAATAGAATATAATAATAAAATCCTATTACTTTAGCTATTATGAACATTTTAAAAATACAAATAAAAATCATAGCCATTTTATTTTCTATTATTTTAGTAAGTGATTTTCTATAGAATAAATAGGGTTTAGAAATAATAAAAATAAAATTCTACTATTCTAGCTATTGTAAAAAATCCCAAAAATATAAATAAAGTTCTAAGTTAATAGCTACCCATGTTCTATTATTTTTGCAAATAGTTTTCTACATAGCTAAATAACATTCAAAAAATAATAATAATAATAATAATAATAATAATAATAATAATAATAATAATAATAATAATAATAATAATAAATAAATGCATCTTTATAATAGAGATAATAATAAAAGATATTATATGGGCTTTGTATATTTTTGAGATGAATAAAAAATGCTCACACAAGGAGTGTAGAGTCACATGGGAATATTCGCACAACATTTAGAACGATTAGTCAAGACAAGAACATCTTGACGTAGGATGATTAAAGATTTAATAGCAATATGAGAAGATATGTCGAGACAAGAACATCTTGACATTTGATGAATAATAATAAGATACGTTGAGACAAGAACATCTTGACGTGGGATGATTAAGGCTTCGATAGCAATATGAAGAAGATGCGTTGAGACAAGAACATCTTGACGTGAGAAGATTAAGGCTTCGATAGCGACACGAGAAGATACATTGAGACAGAACATCTTGATGTTTGATGAAGAATAACCGAGCTACGATACTAACATGAAGATATACGTCGACTCGAAGAAGAAGAACATTACGATGTCCTAGAGAGGTGACATCTTAATGACTCGCTGCCATGAGCAAGTAACTCATGATTGAATACGCTCACACAAGGGGTGTAGGGCTACATAGTAATCTTGCACAAGTAATGCAACACGTAGGATGATTAGTCGAGACAAGAACATCTTGACGTTCGTTGAAGATTGACCAAAGCTACGACGTCAGCATGGAGAGATATGTCGACTTTGAAGATGAAGAACATTACGATGTCCTAGCGAAGTGACATCTTAATGACTCGGTGTCGTGAACAAGTAATTCATGACCATTTGAGCTGGCAAGACTGAACTTGTCCGTCGATGAGTTTGTCTCCTGGCTCATTTCCCGAGAATGTGAGATTGAATCGGTCTGTTGGTAGATTCATCCACAAAACAGATGAATGTGAACCGTTACGTAGGTAGGTTCCTTCACTAACACATGCCTCAATGTTGAACGGCCCAGGCGCTTCGGGTTTGACATTGTGTGCAATTGTGTTTCCTAGGTTTATGAATCGGCTTAGTGCTACGAATTCATGATCTAGAAGATCGGTGAGAAGAGAAATACGTGGGCCATAGCCACCCTTCTCCTGATTCACCAACCTCAAGATCAACCGGCTCAGTGCTTCGAGTTGTATTTTGTGTGATTGGTTGTTGACTAGTTAAGATTGAACCGGTCTGTTTGTAGGTTTATCTTCTAGATCAACGGAGGTCGAGTCGGTACGTATGTAGACTCACCTCAAGCCCCCTATGAAGAGATTAACTTTGGTCATTTGGTAAGGTTACATCTCGAGGTGGCATGGACCGAACCGATCTGTTTGTAGGTTCGTCCCCATAAGACAAAACCGATCTGTTTGTAGGTTTGTCTTTCATAGATTGAACCGGTCTGTTTGTAGGTTCATCTTCCGTAGATCCCTTTTTATAAACCTAGACGACCACTTGACCATCTTTTAACTATACTATTTGCTTCTCTCTTTCAAAGATCCGAGGTGCCTCGAGGTTCGTAGCCCGGGGTAATTAACGGTGGGGGCTTGCGCCCACCGAATCTACAAGAACTCACAATCACTAAAAACCCCCGAATGTGCATCCAAACATCTCTAATCGGCGAGAATCGGCCGACCCCCGCCAGATGCACGCTCGGGAGGGATCTCCGTGTCCTTCTTCCGCAACCCATCGCCCGGCGGCGGTGCGGAGCGCGCGAAAAAGGGTCGCACGGGATCGCACGCCGGTGGGACCTAGATTCTCCTCTTATCTCTGAAAGAGAGAGGCAAATAGAATAATTAAGAGATACAAGTGGTCTTCTATGTGCTAAAATGACTAATAATTTTCAAGTGTTTTTGTTTTTGCAGGAAATGGCATACTTTGGAAATTTCAACCTCGCTCCCTACACCGTCACTCCTGCACAGAGCCCGGAGGGCAAGCTCTTCATGTTCTTCGGGACCATCCCGCAGGAACTCACCATCTACGGCCCAGCTCCAGTGGCCACGATCACTCCCGCAACCGTCCGGATCTCCATCCCGGACGAGGAGGAGGACTCGATCACCCGACTCCCAAGGGGATCTCAAATAACGTCATGGCCTCTCCTACTACCTCCCCAAAGAGGAGAAGGCGACCGTCTAAGAAGACAGCCCCAACGGCCGCAGCCCAAACTACCCGCAACTCTCAAGCGTCCAGGAAGAGGGCCCTGGATGCATACCAGAACCAACTGGTGGCTAGGCCAGCCATCCCAGTCTCCAACAAATTCACAGCCCTCCGCATAGTGGCCAAGAACTCGGCCACAGGCCAGCTCCGCCAGGCATGGGAGGTGCCTAAGCCCACACCTCGCCCAACTCAAAAGCCTCAGCGCCGCCAGGATAAGTCTCAAACCCCTGCAGAAGCCATCTACAAGGCTCACAGGGCCCTCAAGCAGAGGAAGAGCGTCAAGAACGCTAGGTCGAGACGACACGTCTCCCGCCCCGATCACTCTCAAGGCATGGCTCAGCCACAAGCCATTGCCTCCACTCCGAACACAAGAAGGTTGATACCAAAGGCAACACCGGCACCCGGCAGGTGTGGGTCCCAAAGGGTTCCCAGCCAACAAGGTCCCAATCTCAAGCCCGGCCAAAGCAGGCGGCGGATCTAACGCTCGGCCCGAGAGCGTGTTCGGCCGTCTAGGTCAGAAGAGTGTATTCAGCCGATTAGGCTCAAGAACACCACTCAACAGTCTGAAAGTAACTGCCCCTGACCAAGCAAAGAAGAAGAGAAGAACCGCTCGTTATGAAGAGCACTTCTCAGTCAACACCATCGGTATAAGCTACGACACTGATCCGGACACTGATGCTGAGGTGAATATGACCCAGGATGACCAATCTCCGCCTAATCAAGCTCACGTCACCAATACCAACAAAAATAATGGTAGAAAAGGGAGACCACCCAAGAGAGTCAACCCCGAAGGTAATAGCAGGGAAGGGGAAGACCACAACGAAAACCCTGACTTCTTCGACAATGAAGATGACGTTGAAACACGTCCCGAAGTGCCTATCGATGAAATTGAAATACTAAAAGGCCACATCGAGGCACGGGACGAAGAGCTGATTAGGCAACGGGAGCTAATCGCTACCATGCTGAAGCAAAATGAAGAATTGATTAAGGCGGTCAAATCCTTACAAGAATCACAAGACGCCAATTTCAAAGCTGGTAGTTCCGTCAAGAAGGGGTCCACAAGTACCAAAAGCAATCATAAGGGAAAACAACCCGTCGATTCTAAACCCCATCCACATAGAACCATAGAAGTGGAGGGTTTGAACCAACGGAATATCCCGGAAAGAGATTCAAGCCATGATTGCCCAAAAATGCAAATAGGCCGGAGGTGGATACGCTATCCCTCCCGTTAAAAATCGTGGACATCCATACCCCGCCATATATGACTTAGAAGAATATCCTAAAGGGTATGTGATTCCCCGTTTCGGGACCTTCTCCGGGGAAGGCAACAAAGACCTGAACCCCGAACAACACCTGGCCCACTTTGTAGCCTCATGCGGCAACACGGGCGGCAATGATGCACTGTTGTTGAGACAATTCCCTCAGAGCTTAGTGGGAACCGCCTTCCAATGGTATTATTCGCTGGAAAACAACAGCATCAGGACCTGGGACGAGATGGCAGACTCGTTCAGGGCACGTTTTGTTATGGTGTCTGATAAGATAAACATAGCCGATCTGGCAAGCACTAAACCCAAGAAAGGGGAGTCAATGACAGATTTTATCAATAGATGGCGGAACCTCAGCATCAAATGCGACCGCACATTAACCGAAGATGAGGCCGTCAACCTAATCATGAAGAACATTGACGGGTGGATGGGCATGCTTCTTGGTGTGACAAAGGTCAACACATTCAAAGACTTGCTCAGATCGGTATCCAACATGGAAAGAATGTCACCACACACCATGCCGAGCTTTATGAATAATAGGCCGCAACGAGGAGCCCGAGCCGAAACCAAAGTGGCATTCACCTCGCTAAAAGACAAGATGGTTGCCAACGCAGACACCCAAGGCGGCAGCAGTAGCACAAATGGCAACAATTATAATAAGGGACCCAGGCCCAACCCGGGAGGGAGTTCACGGAGTTTTGAGTCTCTCAAACAAAAGAAATCTAAACCGTACTCCTTCGTAAAAGATAAAGTTGCCCAAATCTTCGAGGGCACCGAAGAATGGTCTAACCTGCCGCCAAGAACGCCGGAAGATGCCGACAAATCGGACGAACCCAACTTTTGCCCATACCACGAATAATAGGCCACTCAATTGAAGATTGCTGGGTCTTCAAAGATTGGGTCGAGAAGGCGTATAAAAACGGTGAAATTACTTTACCTAAAGGGTTCTTGCAAAGCCCATCAGCCCATGAACAGGCCAACACGATCTCTCACGAGGAAGAGAAAGTCCCGGGCCAGCTAAGCGAAGATCAAGAGGAGCAATGGACTACGCACCTATCGAAGAAATCGATTAAAATGCTTAAAGCTCTCAAGAAAGAACCTGGCATGAAATGGAAAGACGATATCACGCCAGTGGTCCCGCCGAAACCCAGGGTATATTATAAGGTGGACCAGAGCCAAGACCAGGTTCTTAAGAAAAGAAAGAAGCATAGAAACAGTAAGTCCAAAAAGAACAAAATTGAAGAATACGAGCAGGGGCGATCCGAGGTGATCACCCTTCAACACTTCATCTCCAAAGAAGACGGGAGAAGCTAACCCTATGTCAAAAGGAAGAAAATATAAATGAAGAAATAAATAAAGAAGAAAGCGAAGAGATCTGGGGTGCTTCGTGCAATATGGTATATTCTTCTCACGACGAAGATATGCCAACATTAGAGGAGATGTTCTTCCTCAATGACGAAGGGGAAGCAAGCACCTCTGGGACCAAAAACGAAGAATGTAAAGCCGTGCTCCGGTCCGGGACTTATATACCTGAGAGACAGGCTCCCAAGGATTCCGATAAAGGAAAAGATAAGGCCCTGAATAAAGGTAAAGAGGCCGAGAATCCAAGCAAGAACCCAGAAAGGACCCGGTCGACGGGCGAAGAATATAATGTGTTGGCACATCTGCGTAAGATTCCAGCGCTATTAAGCATATTTGACGCATTGATGATGTCACAAGACCTAAGGGAGGTGCTAATCCAGGCCTTGCAAGATCCCGAGAAGTACAAGTCATATTTCATCGAGCAAAATATGCAGGAAGCCCTGTTCACCGCCAAGCGGGCCGCCTGCATAAATTTTACAGACGATGACCTCTTAATAGGCACCGTCGACCATAACCGCCCGCTATACATCACCGGAAACTGTGGAGGGCAAAAGATTGGCCGCATCTTGGTCGACGCAGGGTCTTCGATCAATATTATGCCGCTCAAAACCCTAAAGACCATCACCTTAGACGTAAAGAATCTATCTGATGAAAAGGTGATTATTCATGGCTTCAATCAAAACTCCCAAAAGGCCCTGGGAGCTATAACTCTGAACCCGCAATGTGGAAGCCTAAGAGCGCCTACTAAATTCTATGTCATTGACGCTGAAACTTCTTATCGAGCGTTGCTCTGGGTCGCCCGTGGCTTCATAGTAATCAGGTCATACCCTCTACTCTGCACCAATGCCTGAAATATATCGAGAATGGTAAGCAAAAGAGAATTGACGGAGATGTCAAACCATTCGGGGTGCATGAGATTAAATTCAACGACGCCCAATATTTTTTGCCTAAATCCGCCGTGGCGCCAAGCCGGCCTATAACAAAAGCAGGTCAGAAACCCTTCAATAAAGGCCCTAAATTTGATACCTCATCTCTGGAGAAGAAGAAGAGGTCAAATTTAATATTAAACCCCGAGGCGTTCGAGCCCAAAGACCCTAAGAAAGTCGGGTGAAGAAGCAACCTTCCGCTTCAAACAGGTGGCTGCGTATAAGGCCCAAATAAAACCGAGCGAAATCAATACAAGTGATTCTGAAGAGGAGGTCATTTTCAATTTTAAGCCTGCCAACACCCCTCAAATTCAGATCATAGAGACGACTTCAGGAGAAGACTCCGAAGATTCTAATGACTCGGGCAATACCACCTCGGGAGAAGAGTCTGGCCATGATCGTCAACCCTGGGAAGAGGAGTCTGACGAAGAGATCATTTATCACATCCTCAAGAAGCCATATAAAGGGCCCGAAACAGATAATGAAAGTGAGGAGTCATATATGATCAACACGGGACCCGGTAGCGGAAGGGATAACCCGGTTAGGCCAAGGCCTATAAATGAAGAACGCTCATGGCGGGAAAATTTTGAAGGTCGCGTTTGGAATGCGATCGACGAAATAAGGCACCAAGTTGAAAATAATAGAAGAGAGGTGTCTGAACAATGGGAAGTGATGCAGGATATCAAGACGCAACACAATGAAATCATGATAATGATTGAAAACCTGCAAACCGCGATCTATAATTCCGAGCTGCTCAAAGAAATGACGAGCGAACCCCGTTCCGGGACCCCTGAAAGACAAGCACCCGATAGCGGCAAACGGGTAATTGTTATAGTAGATGAATCAAAGGGGGAAGAAACGAGAGCTAAGCAACCGACCGTCATGCAAACCCTCAAGGTCAAGAAGAGTAAACCATACTCTTTCCTGAAAAATAAAACAGCTCGGATATTTGAACAGGCCCTAAAGAACGGACTAACACTTCCCGTCTGTAAGAGACCCGCCGACATAGAAAGAGCCGGTGAAGGCGAATTCTGCCCTTATCATCGCATACTGGGCCATACAATCGAAGAATGCTGGGTATTCAAAGACCTAATAGAAGAAGGGCATAGAAACGGGACGATCCAACTCCCGAAGAGTTTTCAACAAGACCCAGCTCCGCATAACCTGAATAACAAAGGCAAAGGGGTGGCTTATACGATCTCGCACACTCCCGTACCTAGTAAACCTAAGGTTGCGAGACGTAAGCCGATCAAAGAAATCTACCGCTCCAACTCAGTCATGAATATTGAGATAGAAGAGGAGATGGCAGCGCTAGAGATTACTGTGGTTCCCGAAAGGCATTTCAAAGACCTCATACCAAGGGAAGTGAACCACATCCAAACCCTGAAGACCTTTGTCGTGCCGGCAAAAGTAGAACGCATCAAAGGGAAAACTATCATCCACAAGGCTATAATTTTCTATCAGAGCGATTCAACCCAGTCTCTGAAGAACCCTGACCACAACACTTGGAAGAAGTGGGTGATGGAACAAGAATCGGAGAATGCAACGAGCGGTGACGCTGCATCTCATCCCTTTGGAAAGGAGCTGTATAAACTGGCAAAAAGGGCGAAATGTCTGAGAGACATATCCAAGGCCGAGGCCAAGCGCTTCGATGAACTCTGGAATGGCGGCCAGAATAAAGTCCTGGGCCTGGACGGTAAAATAAAATACACCCGGGGGTTAGGGTATAACTGCGATGACGCAGCATGTTTTGAGGGGTTTCTCAACGAGTACCGTATGAAAGAAAGCTGTTGCATGACTTCTGTTGAAATGCCGGATAATGAAACAGAAGAGGACAATACCCCGGTCCTGAAAAATGCTTTGAAGCAGCTAGAAAAGGAACCTAACACGGTCGATGAGTTAGCGGAAATTAATTTGGGGACGGAAGAAGACCCACGACCAACCTTCATAAGCGCGTCGTTACCAAAGGAGGTGGCTGACAGGTTGAAGACATTCCTTAAAAACTATATGGACTGCTTCGCTTGGAGTTATAAAGAAATGCCTGGATTAGATCCCAACGTAGCGGTCCATTACTTAAAAATTGATCCAACCTTCAAGCCGATTAAACAAGCGCCGAGGCGAATGAGAATAGAGCTCGAAGAGAAGGTCGTGGAGGAGACAAAGAAACTCATCGACGCCGGCTTCATACGGGAAGAAGAAACGCCAGAATGGGTGGCTAGCATTGTCCCGGTTAAGAAGAAAAATGGGCAGATCCGCATTTGCGTGGACTTTCGGGACTTAAATAAGGCATGCCCTAAAGATGATTTCCCGCTCCCAGTAACCGAAATCATAATTGATCATACATCCTCCTATGAAGTCTTCTCCTTCATGGACGGTTATGCGGGCTATAATCAAATTAAAATGGCGCCAGAAGATGAGAGGCACACGGCATTCCGCACGCCGATTGGCATATATTGTTACAAAGTCATGCCGTTTGGGCTGAAAAATGCAGGTGCCACCTACCAACGGGCGATGACGAAAATATTCGACGATCTAATCCACAAGATAGTTGAGTGCTATGTGGATGATCTGGTCATCAAAGCCATGTCATATGAAGAACACCTCCAATATCTTGAGGTCGTTTTCAACCGCCTGAGAGAACATGCGCTCAAATTAAACCCGTTGAAATGCGCATTTATGGTATCATCCGGTAAATTTCTGGGATTTGTGGTACGCCACAGGGGCATTGAGATAGACCCGGGCAAGATCAAAGCAATAACTGAACTATCCCCGCCAAACAGTTGCGATCTTTGCAAGGGCAATTGGCGTACATCAGGCGGTTTATAGCCAACCTATCGGGTAAAATCCAACCCTTCACCCGGCTGACTAAGAAGAATATCCCGTTTAAGTGGGATGGCGAGTGCCAGCGAGCCTTTGAAGAAATCAAGGCCTATCTACTCAACCCTCCAGTGTTGGCGGCGCCCATACCCGGGAAGGAGCTCATTCTATACACGACCGCCCTGGATGGATCCTTGGGAGCCCTATTGGCCCAAGAAAACCAGGATGGTAATCAAAATGCGCTATATTACTTAAGTCGCATGATGGTAGGGGCAGAACATGGGTATTCACCGATCGAGAAGCATTGCTTAGCCCTAATCTTCGCGGTGAAGAAATTGAGGCACTACATGCTAGCCCACAAAA
The DNA here is from genome assembly GCA_037127355.1 of Schoenoplectus tabernaemontani. Lineage (NCBI taxonomy): Eukaryota > Viridiplantae > Streptophyta > Magnoliopsida > Poales > Cyperaceae > Schoenoplectus > Schoenoplectus tabernaemontani. The sequence continues at coordinate 24,616,871 of CM073753.1, forward strand.
TCATATTAATATCCAAGGTAGATCCTCTCAAATACCTGATGACTCGGCCAATGCTAACGGGGAGGCTGGCCAAGTGGGCTATCATCCTCACCGAATTCGACATCACCTATACACCGCAAAAGGCGATAAAGGGGCAGGCGCTAGCAGATTTCCTGGATGCACACCCGATCCAAGATGACTCCCCATTAAAATGTGACTTTCCAGATGAGGAAACTCTACATGTTGAAGAAGGAAGTCCTATATGGGAGATGTACTTTGATGGTGCCTCGTCAATCAAGCCGATCGCGGGCCGGGAGTCCCAATCGTGCGAGCCGGCGCGGGACTAGTCTTCGTAACCCGGAAGGCGGGATAATACGACATTCTCGGCTTTAAGCGAACCATGTACAAATAATGAAGCGAGTATGAGGCACTCATCGCCGGACTAGAGCTATCACCGGAGTTAGAGATCAAGGCATGCGCATCTTTGGGGATTCACGATTGATAATAAATCAAATAATTGGCGAATATAAGGTCCTAAAGCGGAGCTAATACAATATCACCGAAGGCCATGGAATTAATGAAGAAAATCCCGTATGTGTCCATTGAGAAGGTCACGAGGGCGTGAATGGTGAAGCGGATGCGTTGGCCAAACTCGCCAAAGAGTCAGGTGACCAACAGAGCGGAAATCCACATCATCGTCCGCAATAGAAGACCATTATCATTGTGTCGGACGACGACAATGTGAATAATGAAAATTTTGGGCTAGGAAAGGTGGAATGCCAAGAGACAATGATAACTAAAGAAGACGATGATTGGAGACAGTAGTTCATCGAATATTTCCGATGGTACCCTTCCCAAAGATAAAAGGATGGCCGATCAAATAAGAAAGCGGGTACTACGGTATGCATATGTGGGCAATACGCTATACCGGAGGTCTTATGATCGATTGTGGCGAGAGATGCGTATCGGGGCTGAAGCGAAAGCGAGTTATGAAAGAAGTTCATTCCGGACTATGCGGAGCACATCGGTCTGGGCCGAAAATGAAGTTGAAAATCAAGCGAATGGGGTATTATTGGCCCACGATGGTGGGCGATTGTGAAGAGCACGCAAGGAAGTGCCGCATGTGCCAGATACACGGCCCTTTTATACATCAAGCGCCAAACCCGTTGCACCCCACGGTAGCATCCTGGCCATTTAATATGTGGGGCACAGATATAGTGGGGCCCATAGACCCTCCGACGTCGAGAGGTCACCGGTTCATCCTGGCGGCGAGAGATTACTTTACAAAATGGGCCGAAGCCGTTCCGCTCAAAGAAGTTAAAGCATCCGATGTGGTTAAGTTCTTTAAGACGCACATCCTTTACCGATTTGGTACCCCACAACGAATAATATCTGATAATGGAACAGCCTTCAAGAGCTCCAAAGTCTATGCCCTGGCGGAGCAATTCAATATTGACTGGAGATTCTCGTCCATTTATAATCCGAGAGCCAACGGCCTGGCCGAAGCCTTTAATAAAACCCTAATAAATATCATGAAGAAGACTGTGGACGGCAACCAACGAGACTGGGATAATCGTCTACAAGAGGCATTATGGGCTTATCGAACCACATACCGAACGCCTACGCAAGCTACCCCGTATTCTTTGGCTTTTGGGGTTGAAGCCGTTCTCCCTCTTGAGGTGGAATTACCGTCATTGCGGGTGGCTATGCAAAATGATATGACCATGGACGAATGCCAACAACTTAGACTGGACGAGTTGGATGCCATGGACGAAAAGAGACTGATAGCCCAGCAGAACCTTGAAATATATCAGGCAAAAATGGCAAGGGCATATGATAAGATGGCGCGAGTCAGGGCATTTCAACAAGGGGAGCTTGTTCTTGTCCTCAAGAGGCCGATCATTGGCCGGCACATCGGCCCAAAATTCTCTCCGAATTGGGAAGGGCCATACGTAATTGAGAAGGTATACGGGGGCGGCGCATACCAACTCATAGACCATGAAGGTGAAAGGCCCATGCCACCGATTAATGGGCGATATCTGAAGAAGTACTACACATAGCCCGGAGTGGGGCCGATCGAGTAGTATCTATTGTAAATAAATAAGGAGGGAATAAGTGTTCGCTTACACACACGTGCACGAAACACAAACCCATGTCTAACCTCCACTTTTGCATAAAATCCCAAAAACCCTACTTATGCATCTGTAAATAGAATGCATCCAAAAATCCAAAACCACACAAACACGTATAGCCCTATAAAAATAAAAAATATATAGAATAAGAGAATTCAAAGCCAAAACCACGCGAGAATGTAAGGCGAGAGCTTTGGTGTTTGGGCTCACAATACAAATACCACTGGGTTTGTCCATTTGATACAGAATAAACACAAAAATGGGCAGGGTTTGCAGTTTGTCCCTCAAACTATCTGTTGCCCAATGACGAAAGTTGCTCATATTGGTCGCCCACGGCGCAAGCCAAGGGATAGGTCGAGCAAATTGGTGGCTAGTAAATAGCCGCTTCCGAGGGCATATGAATAAATAACTCTCGTATTATTAGTAACATGTATCACTAATAACCAAAAAATCTGCCTTCTTCTAATAAAAATGAAAGGATATATATGTAAAACAATAAAAACCTACTTTCCTACTCATAAAAAAAAAAAAAAAATGATAATAAAAGTAATAAAATCTTTTCAATAAGGGGTTGCCACCTTTGTCCCCGACACCACGAGTGTTATACAAAGCCAGGTTGGGTGCATTCATCCGTAAAAGCACCACACGCCCGAAGAAATGGTGTGTCATAATCCCACGACATATCATGGAGGGGTCAGATCAAGGGTTTACGCTTGTACCCGACATTTCATGTTAAACAAAGCGGCTCGCTTAAAGAAGTGACTCAAGTCATGGAGAGCGGACCTACCCGATGAAAGCCTGTCTCGCAGGGATGCGTGATGGATGTTTGAGGGTAGCTAAAATATAAAAAACAGGTTGGGTACATTCATCCGCAAAAGTACCACACGCCCAAGGAGGTGATCTGTTTCTAATCCCAAAATAGGTCATGGAGGGGTCAGACTAAGGGTTTATGCTTTTGCCCGACATTCAGTGTCAAATAAAGTAATTCGCTTAAAGAAGTGACTCGGTCATGGAGAGCGGACCTACCCGATGAAAGCTGTCTCGCGGGATGCGTGATGGATGTTTGAGGGTAGTACCCCCACAAAACAAATTGAGTGGAGATGAGTGAATGTGAGTTTCCACTTCGCACGCAACGGTGCACAAATGAGGGAGAGGGTGAGCTTCCACAAATAAACGTCAACTAAATATACAAGGAGCATCCACAAAATGGTGTTATCAATTGCATCCATAATCCAATTGATACTTGTAAGTTTATCCATCAGTAATAAAGGGATAAACGGGTTTATTCTGTACCCGGCCTAGAGGTCAATACGAGACAGTTCGGTATCCGTAAAATACCACGGTTACTTGAGTTTTGTATTGCCATAAATAAAGAGAAATGATGTATAGAATCAATGTAATAGGATGTTGTAAGATTTTCCTTTTATTATGATTAGACGCACGCGGCGATTGTAATAGGCGCTTTTGCAAATAAGATTGGAGGTGCATAGCATGAAATCAATAAAATACTTCCTCGCGCTGCAGAGGAAGCAATGAAAGAATAATAATAGAGGCAAGCATCATCCACAACAAGAGATCAAAATGATAAGTGTCAAGGCATCCTATATCAAGTATAGTAAAAGAAAAGGAGAAAAGAAGAAATGAAAAGTACAGTCTATGGGCCCAAAAAGTGGGACTCCAACTCTAATAGCACAGTACTAATAGTCTCCAGATAATCATGGAGGGAGTGCCTGTCCTCCTCCGAAGCCGTCTCAAAATCCAAAAACTGAGCGAAGGCACTATCCCGGACGCTCGTGTGAATCTGCAGCTCTGGGAGACGTCCCGCCAAATGTCGAGAGAAGCCCTCCACCGACAATCTGTGGTCCTCTAGCTCCTGCACGAGCAGTCGAGCGGGCCCACCACTGACTCCCATGGAGCGGAGAGTGGCACAAGAAGAGAGCCGCTGAAGGTAGTGGAGTCGAGCGGCCTCCAAATGCCTGCGTAGCTCATGAATCTCCAACTCGTGCTGATAAACGAGAGAGCTCGCATCCTGGTAAGCCCTGAGCAGCTCCTCACATCTCCTAGAAATGAAAGTGCTCTCGAGACGAGGTGCAATGAGTAGAGCTGGCGCGATGGTACCCCGCATCAGCCCATACCAGTCAAAAGAGAAACCACTGGGCAGAGAGTCCAAGATCTCGAAATCTAGCGGATAGCCTCCGAAGAAGGTATCCGGAGTGCATCCGCCGCGCGCGCCAAGGCGAGCCGCACATCCCTCGATGAAACATCTCGCAAGTAAAATAAATGGGTTAGACGAATTGTTATAACCAAAGAAGAAATAGAAGGAAGAAAAGATCTAACCTATCGCCTCGTCGCCCGAGACAAAGTGGGATCGAGTCGGGAATAGGGATGTCGGTCGCCTCGGGAGGACCCGCAGTGCACTAGACCCGCTACAAAATAAAATAAAAAGAATGAGTACATGGAAAAGTAAAATACGGGTAAATGATAAAGGAAATATAAGGTACCGGAAGAAGCATGAGGCTCGGCGAGACCCTCGCTAACCGGAACCTCTGTCTCTGGGCTGTGGAATAGCTGCTCCACCAGCCAACTCTCATCCAACTCTGAGTCATAATCGACTGCAACCCGCTCGCCGAGACTCTGCTATCTGTGGCCATGAGAGGCTGCCCGTCGGGAGATGAAGAAGCATGAGATGGCCTTCCCTCAATCAATAATGGCTCGTCGCCTGCGGGCACGACAGCCAATGGACTCCCCTGCTCTAAAGAAGCCTCCTCTGGTCGTGCAAGAGTGAGCACCGGCCCCAAAACCACATCGAACGAGTCACCATCCCCGTGTAAGCACCAATAAAATCGACGGTGAAGCAGGACCGTCATAAAAGAAAGACTCCGAGCGATGAGGAGACGCCATGTCATCGGCCTCAGGGTCTGTAAAATCTACATGTAAGAATGAAAATACTAGTGCATGCTGGCAACTAGGTATTAAATGAAGCACACGAACCTGCGACGGCAAGGTCGGTGCAAAACCCTGGAATAGCAGTGCTCGCAGGCGCCGATAAATCTGCTATGATATCGTCTCGGGTAGCCTCCACAGGAGATGTCCCATGAGCTGAAAAATAAACCCTAATCAGAGATGTAAATGAAGTGCGCCCGAATAAGGATAGGCGAGTCAGTAAAGAAAATCACCCGGAGTGGGAGAAGGAAAAGAAGATGGAGAAGACGGGCCGAGAGGCGCCGTCTCGATCTCTCCCCATGGTAATGGTAGCCCGGTGGCTCGACATGTGGGCGAGAATGAACGCCAACTACTCGTGGACGAGGGACCGAGAACCCGGGCTCCGCGTGGTCATACTCATAAGCCAGCTCTGAATCAAAGAAGAATTGGTCGAAATGAGATAAAGCTTATCAAAAAGAAATAACCTAAAGGAATGATGAAGTGTACCTGTAAGAATGGTCCTAATAGGAGCGTGAGAAAACCGCCGTCTAAACCCTGAAAGTCGACAGGCCCTGCGACGATGGCCGGGAAAGGGCTGCGATCACGCGAAACGGTGCCATCTAATAGAGGCTGGCCATCTCGCGGACATGTACTCCGGACGACCACCGGAGGGGTATATGACTGATAAGAGCGAATGGTCTCATAATACCACTGCTGATAACGCCTCGTGAAGGTGGAAGTCCTAGAGGTGGATACCATCTGATAGCGAGTGCCTGTGCCTAGTCGGAAGAGGTGAGTGTAACACCATCCGATACCCTCCAAATCAGCCGCCAATGATATAGGGCGGAGAAGAGGCGCTGGAATATCCTGATCCAAGCCGAACTGATGTGCACATCTATGTGGCGAATAGGGCTCGATGAACATATAATCGCCCAATCGAGAGGAAGAAAGCCCGACGAATGCGATCGGTGCTCCAAATCAATAGGCCCGCTCGAATGCTAGAAGAGTCGAAGAGGGAACTCTGCTGTCAATCACCATCCCGTCGAAGAACCCTAGATGTCCCACGGGCCACTGATCTGTCTCGGGAGAAGCGTAGATGGTCTCGACTCCTGAAGAATCTATACCGGGCAGCCTCCGGAGTCAATGAAGCTGGCTGCACCCCAGCTAAGTCACTCAATAAGGGTAGACGATCTCGTAGCGTGACCGCCATGCCGGGATCATATGAGCCAGACCAGTGTAAATGAAGCCATCCACTAATCAGATGCCATGGGATCAGCTCCTGGCACTGTGAAGGACTGCGAGATGAAGTCAGACCACGGAGGCACCTATAAATGTTGGCCAGTACAGGCACGGCCAAAGAAATCCTGTCGCCACGCGCGATCAGGCTCGCCATAATGAACACCGAAGGCCGAATGGTGTATGCGGGGGAGCTAGGTAATAAGAAATAGCAAATCCACCAAGAGATGAAGGCGGTCAGATAAGTCTCCCGATCCACGTCATGTGAACACGGGGTATCCCGAGATGGGATAGGCCGTCGTGATGAATCTCGAGCCGACCTGTACCAAATGGATCTCTGGGTGGAAGCCAAACCCGTAGGGCGAGTATGGACCCGATCGGTGAAATAGGCGATCCAATGTCTGAACGGAACTCCGGGGTGCCCCCTCCGTAAATAATGATAAATCTCATAAATCCTATGCAAAGAAGGCGGGAATCGAGTGAAGTCCCCCGAGTCAGCGGGTGAGACCATGAACTCATCATAGAAATGGCCGAAGATCGGCAGCCCAGTCAACTGCTGTATCTCTAGGAGGGTCGGAGTCAGCTCCCGATCGTCGATGAACAGAGTGTTGGTGGAATAGTTCCACCTCTCACAAAAGGCCCGTAGCCAGGGTGTGTCGATATGATAATGAAACATCGACAAGAAAACCGAGTCATATATCCCGGCTCGCCCGAGCGAGTCCCCTCCCGCATGAGCACATACGGGTCCACTCTAGGCGATATCCATGGCACTCTAAGGGAGTGATGAAAGGGGCGATGGTCCATCCGTGAGCCTCCCCGTCAATAATCTCCTTGCCCAGAGATGTGTCAAAGGAGTCTGTAGAAGCAACGCCTAAGGGTCCGAAGGGGCATGATGTCATGAGGCCGATCATCCCCGAAGAATAAACCGCCGCCTCGCGGAGTAGACAGAGTCGCTCGGATGGGTCGAGATGAGAGGAGTCCAATCGCTAGGATCCTCGTAGAAAGAATGATAATGACTCAAGGGGCGACGCGGAATGGCGTCATGAGATAAAACTACAATACCCGAAGAAGAGAAGACGTCATGAGAAATGAAATGATGAATAATAAGGAATAATGCACCAAGACAAGCCTTTCGAGCGTTCAAGACTCGTCTTGGTGGGTGGCTCTTTGTTTACCCTTGAAAAGTTTCAAGGATGAATGGATGAATAAATGAAATAAATTGATGATAAAATCATAAGAAAGGGGAAGAAGAGAAAGAGCAGTGGAAAGATGGCCCACTGATCAGAAGAGGTCGCTGCCTAACCCCGGAACAAATCCATTAGTCCCACAATGGAATGCTGGGCATGAAGTGAAGAGTATAAATACCCCGCTATCCTCTATCCACTCAGCATGAGTGACACCCAAGAAGATCGAGGGAGAGAGGAGACCTCTTGGGTGTCACCATGTGATTATATCTTTTCTGACAAGTGGGACCCACATGGCGCCCTTATGAGCGACTCTCCCAATGACATGGACCTAGCCTATTTTGTTAAGAAAGCTAACCAACCCGAACGAGAGGTTAAGCATTAATCCCACAATGAAATAATAGGGTGAATGACGAGGATATAAATACCCCACCACCTCTTACTCATTCGAGGTGGCTGACCCTCGGGAGATTTAGGAGAGAGAAAATCTCTTGATGGGTCAGCCATTTGATTACATTTTATCTGACAAGTGGGACCCACCTGGCAGTCCCTTGCAGATGAATCTAACAACATAGCCTATCTGATGAGTCACCATGTGACCATTTTCACTGACAGGTGGGCCCCACACCTCAGTGACCTATTGAAGGGGGTCAGAATTGAACCCTAAAAATCTGCCTTTGAAGCTAACCCTAGAAAGGAGCTGAAGCAGTATAATCCCTATGCTACATGAAATGATGTCAATGCCAAGCTAGCATTTTGATGCCAGCTAGTTATAAGAAATTCCAAATGTGATTTTGCTTTCAAGGTGACCGACTGGTGCCAAAGTCACGAGCAACCACCTAACTATGCTTTGATTTGTGTCAATTACTCGATAAGTAGTCGGTTCTTTGACCAAGTCACCCTCATGTTAAGGGATTGAAAGTCAATTTCACAAGACCGATCAGTGCCAAAGTGGGAGCAACCACTGATCAAGTCTAGATTTGTATTAATTGGCGATAAGTAGTCGATTTGATCAAATCAAGCCCTAATGAATATCAATATAAGTCTAATTGGTATTTAGTTAGGGTGGTTTCTGCAAGAGGGAGATAATTGCGAAAACATTGAGCTACAATTGAGATCGTGGATTAATTCATAAGGAATAATAGGGTTTTATGAATAAAAGAATTTTTAATCCAGAGAAGGAGGGGTAAAAATGGAATTAAAAATTACAGGGATGATCATCATGAATTTAGGGATTTTTGGTGAAATTTTCATAATTTTTGGATAAGTGGAGCTATCGAATAAATTCAAGGAAAATAAAGGCGATTAAATGGATTAATCGTAGGCCGAGATTTGATCAAGGCGCGATCCGGGTGCAAGTTGGGGGTGATAGCGGCTGGGGTACAAACGGGTGCAAGAAACACGAGAGGGAATAAAATAAGCGAAGAGAGAGGGTGTGCCACGTGGCAGCCTCTCATTGGGCCATGTCAGCAAGTGGGCCCCACCCAGGTATGAGTCACTGACAGGTGGGCCCCACCTTAGTGCCACGTGGCAGACAGCCAGTGGGCCACCTCACCACCCTAGTGCCACATGGCACCACACCAGAGGTCCACTTAACCCAACCCTATGCCACATGGCACAGCCAGAGGAGACCACCTCACCACCCTAGTGCCACATGGCACTACACTACAGAGCCACCTCAGCATGGATTAATACTATAACAGATGATTTAATGGATTGATTAAACAAGTGGACCTATCGAGTGTGCCAAGTCAGATCAATTAGTTTTAAGCAAGGGGTTAACTAATCCACAGATGGACTAATGGGCCGAGATTCATATACTTACATGTGGGGCCCATTTGTCAGGTTTATGAATGTATAGCTCACACGGTGCAATCATGCACCTAGTCTATACACGGATCTAATCGAGAGATTTAAATCAAAAGAAAGAAGCGATGTGTACCGGCTCACTTGTATTGCGCCTCGATCGTGGGTCCCACCTAGTCGCATGGACTCGTGCGCGGACGCACCCTCCTCTTTCTCTTCTCCTTCTCCCTCCTCTCTTCTTCCTTCTTCTCGACGAGGCGAAAGGCGCCATTAGAGGTGATCAAGCTCTCCAAAGCTCGCAACTCCAATTCCTTTCACCCAGAGTTAGCCTATACATAGGAGAGTATGTGCAATTGATCAGAATTGAAAAACAACAAGTGAATAAGGTGATTGAGAGAGATGAATACCTCGGGCAATTGATGAAGCACTTCAATTCCTACTTCAGAATCCAAAATTGATGATGCAAACCTTCTCTATTTACTTAGGCGACGCTGTAGATGAAGAAAGAAGCAGCAATTAGGGGATGAATTGAAGCAATTGAGAAGGAGTGATAAAATCGGGCAAATTGATGAAATTTGAAACCTTGCACTCTCAGCTCGAATTATCAATGCTGGCAGCTTCCCTATGCTTACACGATGCTGTTTAGGTGATGGAGGTTATCAATTGGATGATGGAGATATGTTTTTGGCCAAGAGATGGAATCGGGTAATAAAGCTTTGAGCTTTGGAAGAAGATAACAATGGCAGAGGGTAGAAGGGCATCCTAGATGCATTAGAGTGAGTATATATAGTATGTTTGGATGCTCTAGAAGGTTCTAACAGCAGATAAGAAGTGGAGTCAAACATGGTCAACAGCCAAAGGCTTGAACTTTGGATTCTTTGAATAGGGGCCCACATCGCAACAGAAGCACTAACAGAATTGAAGAACCATGCCCATGAGCCAAGGAAGTCCAATTGTTGGTGTATAAGTGGTGTACAATTCTAATTCCCTGATGGACCCATTCAATTGCTTATATAAGCATCTGGATTATAGAAATTCACAAGGATATACAATACACACGCATACAGAAGACCAGAGATAGAGAGAACACTTTATAGAGAGAGAGAGAGTAAGAAGAAGCAAGAATCCAGAAGAGAACTCTGATAGAATCGATTGATCTCAGTTTTAACTTGAGAACTCGATCTATTTGCTTCAATTACTTGTTTGGAGGTAAGCTATATACTCTATTATCTGCCAATTAAGGGTTAGTAGGTTTAATTCTTGAAGATTGGAACTTTAAAGATGTAATTGCCACTGAATATCAGTATTTTACTGTACTGCCTTTGAATTCTTTCGAATTTCAACTATTTCTTCATGATTTTCTTCTTTATTTTATGCATTGCAAGTTTATATAGTATAAATCTTTCATTTCTTTCAATGAATTTTGCTTAAAGGTTGATGAATGAGGCTGTTAAATCGATTGATCTCAGTTCAACTTGAGAACTCGGTAAACAGTTGAGTTCATTGATCAATTCTTGATTCTTGAGTGAGAATTATCTTGATCCTTGTTAATACTATATGCATTAGGGTCTGTAGAATCCTTTGAAGTCGATTGATCTCAGATATAATCTTGAGAACTCGACTGATTTGGAGTTTCAGTACTGTTATCGCGTTCCATTTCTGAAATTGAGTTTTAAATTGAGAATTAGGGAAGATTATAAACATATGCATGCATATCATGGTTTGAATAAGTGTTATAAAGAGTATTAAGCATGACAATGTCAATATTGATCAATGAATAACATGAATTTGAAGTAAATTGCAATCGGTACCAACGGCTTCTATTGCACTTTGACAACCATCCCGAGTAATGGAGTCATCAACCAATTTGAATTGTTCTAATCATGTTAGGAGGCATTTACATAGGTATACGATGTCAATTGAATGATTAATTGTTGAAAGAAACAAGTAATTGTGTTGAATTTGTGGAATCCGAGATTCTGCATGATGCACTGTACCAAATCGGTTCATCTAGCATTGGTATATAGCACGATCCACCGCATAGATCATCGATCAGATGTTGTAGAACAATTCCCCGAGGAGAGACGACGCCGGAGGAACTATCTGATCGGAAGGAGATGGCCTCAGCCGCCGGGAATGCCGTCGGCGCAAATCTTGAAGGCGCTGTTGACCGGAGAGTCAATGAAACGCACCAGCACGAACATTAGCGCAAGAACACGAATATTGAAGCGCATATGCGAATCTAGGAATAAATCAGATGTTTATAACGTGATAAGTGAATCTGGGCCTTACATCTCATATGAATTAATCTTGAAGCAAATCTGACGGCCCAAATAAGAATAGAACTATCTGAAAGATGAGCGCCGATCTTGGAGCAGATCTGGCGGCCAGATTAGGCCCATTAATTAAATAATAACGAAATAGTAATAATATGGAGTAAATAAATGATTTGAAAATGCTATTGAACTCCAAATTGACTCAAATTTGTTTCTAAAATTTTCTTATTTTTCATACTATTTTTCTATACAATAATATTCCGGTTTTAGAAATATAATCATAATAAAACATTTTAAAAGCAAAATGCATTACATATATTGATATAGTTGACCTAGATTTGACTGTCATTTTAAATGCTATAAAAATTCCAAAAATACAAATAAAAATCATAAATAATAACTAGATATATTTTAGTGATTTTTCAAGTGATTTTCCATGAAATAATAATGATGATAGTAATATACTATAATAAAAAATGAGATTAGCTATATTCTTTGATAAAAAAAATAATAATAATAATAATAATGGATATTATATTGATATTTTCTATAATAATAATAATAAAAAAAATATACAAAAAAATATACTACTATACATTTTCTATTATAATAAAGAATAATAATATAGTTTTATGATATGAATTGTATTTCTTTTGTTATTTCTATGCAAATATACAATAAAAATACTTTTGATGAATAAAATGTAAATAAAATAATAGTTATAATAAAAGTATAATAAATTTCATCTCTTATAGCTATTTTCCAACTAATAATAGTAATAATAAAAAAATCTTATATTTTTCTATAGATAGTAAATAGAAATAATAAAAATAGATATAATGATTTCTTTTTAGCTATTATAGATATTAAAAATAAAAAAAATATATAATAAAAATAATAATGGTAAAATAGTATAGCTAACCACCTTTTAATTTTGTAAATGATTCTTACATAATGAATAGTATTTCAATATAATAGAATATAATAATAAAATCCTATTACTTTAGCTATTATGAACATTTTAAAAATACAAATAAAAATCATAGCCATTTTATTTTCTATTATTTTAGTAAGTGATTTTCTATAGAATAAATAGGGTTTAGAAATAATAAAAATAAAATTCTACTATTCTAGCTATTGTAAAAAATCCCAAAAATATAAATAAAGTTCTAAGTTAATAGCTACCCATGTTCTATTATTTTTGCAAATAGTTTTCTACATAGCTAAATAACATTCAAAAAATAATAATAATAATAATAATAATAATAATAATAATAATAATAATAATAATAATAATAATAATAATAAATAAATGCATCTTTATAATAGAGATAATAATAAAAGATATTATATGGGCTTTGTATATTTTTGAGATGAATAAAAAATGCTCACACAAGGAGTGTAGAGTCACATGGGAATATTCGCACAACATTTAGAACGATTAGTCAAGACAAGAACATCTTGACGTAGGATGATTAAAGATTTAATAGCAATATGAGAAGATATGTCGAGACAAGAACATCTTGACATTTGATGAATAATAATAAGATACGTTGAGACAAGAACATCTTGACGTGGGATGATTAAGGCTTCGATAGCAATATGAAGAAGATGCGTTGAGACAAGAACATCTTGACGTGAGAAGATTAAGGCTTCGATAGCGACCTGAGAAGATACATTGAGACAGAACATCTTGATGTTTGATGAAGAATAACCGAGCTACGATACTAACATGAAGATATACGTCGACTCGAAGAAGAAGAACATTACGATGTCCTAGAGAGGTGACATCTTAATGACTCGCTGCCATGAGCAAGTAACTCATGATTGAATACGCTCACACAAGGGGTGTAGGGCTACATAGTAATCTTGCACAAGTAATGCAACACGTAGGATGATTAGTCGAGACAAGAACATCTTGACGTTCGTTGAAGATTGACCAAAGCTACGACGTCAGCATGGAGAGATATGTCGACTTTGAAGATGAAGAACATTACGATGTCCTAGCGAAGTGACATCTTAATGACTCGGTGTCGTGAACAAGTAATTCATGACCATTTGAGCTGGCAAGACTGAACTTGTCCGTCGATGAGTTTGTCTCCTGGCTCATTTCCCGAGAATGTGAGATTGAATCGGTCTGTTGGTAGATTCATCCACAAAACAGTGAATGTGAACCGTTCTGTAGGTAGGTTCCTTCACTAACACATGCCTCAATGTTGAACTGGCCCAGCGCTTCAGGTTTGACATTGTGTGCAATTGTGTTTCCTAGGTTTATGAATCGGCTTAGTGCTACGAATTCATGATCTAGAAGATCGGTGAGAAGAAATACGTGGGCCATAGCCACCCTTCTCCTGATTCACCAACCTCAAGATCAACCGGCTCAGTGCTTCGAGTTGTATTTTGTGTGATTGGTTGTTGACTAGTTAAGATTGAACCTGGCTCTGTTTGTAGGTTTATCTTCTAGATCAACGAGAGGTCGAGTCGATGCAGTATGTAGACTCACCTCAAGCCCCCTATGAAGAGATTAACCAGTCTCGTTGGTAAGGTTACATCTCGAGGTGGCATGGACTGAACCGATCTGTTTGTAGGTTCGTCCCCATAAGACAAAACCGATCTGTTTGTAGGTTTGTCTTTCATAGATTGAACCTGGTCTGTTTGTAGGTTCATCTTCCGTAGATCCCTTTTTATAAACCTAGACGACCACTTGACCATCTTTTAACTATACTATTTGCTTCTCTCTTTCAAAGATCCAGAGGTGCCTCGAGGTTCGTAGCCCGGGGGTAATTAACGGTGGGGGCTTGCGCCCACCGGAATCTACAAGAACTCACAATCACTAAAAACCCCCGAATGTGCATCCAAACATCTCTAATCGGCGAATCGGCCGACCCCCGCAGATGCACGCTCGGGAGGGATCTCCGTGTCCTTCTTCCGCAACCCATCGCCCGGCGGCGGTGCGGAGCGCGCGAAAAAGGGTCGCACAGTCCCGTTTTCATGTTTTGCGCGCCCGGACTCATTTTCGGCGGTACTGGAGGGCGTCGGGTTCCGTTTTCATGTTTTGCGCATCCAGACTCGGTTTTTGGCGGTACCGAGGGCGTCGAGTCCCGTTTTCATGTTTTGCGCTCTCGGAGCCATTTTCAACGGTACCGAGGGCATCGGGTTCCGTTTTCATGTTTCGCGCGGCCGGACTCGTTTTTGGCGTTACCCAGGGCGTCGGGTAACGTTTTCATGTTTTGCGCTCTCAGACTCATTTTCGACGGTACCGAGGGCGTCGGGTCCCATTTTCTTGTTTTGCGCGCTCGGACTCGTTTTTCAGCGGCACTTAGGGCGTTAGGTTCCTTTTGCATGTTTTGCGCGCCCGGACTTGTTTTCGGCGGTACCTTGGGCGTTCGATCCTGTTTTCATGTTTTGCACGCCCGGATTCATTTTCGGCGGTACTGAGGGTGTCGGGTTCCGTTTTCATGTTTTGCGCGCCCAGACTCGTTTTTCGCGATATCGAGGGCGTCGGGTCCCGTTTTCAAGTTTTGCGCTCTCGGACTCATTTTTGACGGTACCGAGGGCGTCGGGTTCCTTTTTCATTTTTTGCGCCCGGACTCTTTTTTGGCGGTACCCAGGGCGTCGGGTCCCGTTTTCATGTTTTGCGCTCTCGGACTCATTTTCGACGGTATCGAGGGCGTCGGGTCCCATTTTCATGTTTTGCGCGCTCGGACTCGTTTTCAGCGGCACTGAGGGCATTAGGTTCCTTTTTCTTGTTTTGCGCGTCCGAACTTGTTTTCGGCGGTACCATGGGCGTTCGATCCTGTTTTTGGCGGTACCGAGGGCGTCTCGTCCCGTTTTAAAATTTTGAGCTCTCCAGGACTCATTTTCGGCGGGACGGAGGGCGTCGGGTCCTGTTTAATGTATTGCGGGTCCGGACTTGTTTTCTCTGGTACCGAGGGTGTCGGGTCCCGTTTTCATGTTTTGCGCGCCCGGACTCATTTTCGGCGGTACTGAGGGCGTCAGGTCCCGTTTTTATAATTTTGCGCTCTCGGACTCATTTTCTTCAGTGTCTAGTGCGTCGGGTCCCTATTTCATGTTTTGCGCGCTCGTTCTCGTTCTCAGCGGTACCGAGGGCGTTGGGTACCGTTTTCATGTTTTGCTCTCCGGACTCGTTTTCAGCGGTACCGAGGGCGTTGGGTCCCGTTTTCATGTTTTGCTCACCGGACTCATTTTCGGCGGTACCGACGGCGTCGACTCTCAGTTTCATGTTTTGCGCGCCCGGACTCATTTTCGGCTATACCGAGGGCGTCGGGTCCCTTTTTGTTGTTATGCGCGCCCGGACTCGTTTTCGACGGTATCGAGGGCGCCGGGTTTCCTTTTCATTTTTTGCGCTACCAGACTCGTTTTCGGCGGTACCGAGGGCGTTCGATCCCTTTTTCATGTTTTGCGCGCCGGGACTCATTTTCGGCGTTACGATGGGTGTCGGGTCCCGTTTTCATGTTTTGCATGCCCGGACTCATTTTCGGCGGTACCGAGGGCATCAGGTCCCGTTTTCATGTTTTGCGCGCCTGGACTCATTTTCGGCGTTACGGAGGGCGTCGGGTCCCGTTTTCGTGTTTTTCGCGCCCCTTTCGGGGCTACCGAGGGCGTCGGGTCTCATTTTCATTTTTTGCGCTCCCGGACTCGTTTTCGGCGGTACCGAGGGCGCTTGTCCCGTTTTCATGTTTTGCGCTCCCGGACTCATTTTCGACGGTACCGAGGGCGTAGGGTCCCTTTTTCATGTTTTTTTGTCCCCATACTCATTTTCGGCGGTACCGAGGGCGTCGAATCCGATTTTCATGTTTTGCGTCCACGTACTCGTTTTTGGCGGTACCGAAGCCGTTGGGTAC
Organism: Schoenoplectus tabernaemontani; assembly: GCA_037127355.1. NCBI lineage: Eukaryota > Viridiplantae > Streptophyta > Magnoliopsida > Poales > Cyperaceae > Schoenoplectus > Schoenoplectus tabernaemontani. The sequence goes on from CM073753.1 coordinate 24,633,271, forward strand.
CGTTTTAATGTATTGTGGGTCCGGACTTGTTTTCTCTAGTACTGGGGGCGTCGGGTCTTGTTTTCATGTTTTGCGCGCCCGGACTCATTTTCGGCGGTACCGAGGGCGTTCGATCTCGTTTTCATGTTTTGCGCACCCTGACTCGTTTTCGGCGGTGCCGAGGTCGTCGGGTCCCGTTTTCTTGTTTTGCCCTCCCGGACTCTTTTTCGGCGGTGCCGAGGGCATCAGGTCCTGTTTTCTTGTTTTGCCCTCCCGGACTCTTTTTAGGCAGTACCGAGGGCGCCGGGTCCCATTTTCATATTTTGCGCGCCTGCACTCATTGTCTGCGGTACCGAGGGCGTCAAGTCCCATTTTCATGTTTTGCGCGCCTAACTCGTTTTCGGCGGTACCGAGGGCGTCGGGTCCCGTTTTCATGTGTTGTGCTCCAGGACTTATTTTCGGCGGTGTCGAGTGCATCGGGTCCGGTTTCAAGTTTTCGCCTGTTCTCGATTTCAGCGGTACCGAGGGCGTCGGTTTCTGTTTTCATGTTTTGCGCAACCGGACTCTTTTTCGGCGGTAAGGAGGAAGTCGGTTCCAGTTTCATGTTTTGCGCGCCCGGACTGGTTTTCGGCGGTACCGAGGGTGTCGGGTCCTATTTTCATGTTTTGCGCTCTTTAACTCATTTTCGACGCTACCGAGGGCGTCGGGTCCCATTTTCATGTTTTGCGCGCCCAGACTCATTTTCCGCGGCAATGAGGGCGTCAGGTTACTTTTTCATGTTTTGCGCTACCGGACTTATTTTCGGCGTTACCGAGGGCGTTCGATCCCTTTTTCATGTATTGCGCGCTCGGACTCATTTTCGGCGGTACCGAGGGCGTCTCGTCCCGTTTTCAAGTTTTACGCTCTCCAGGACTCATTTTCGGCGGTACGGAGGGCGTCGGGTCCCGTTTTAATGTATTGCAGGTCCGGACTTGTTTTCTTTGGTACCGAGGGCGTCGGGTCCCTATTTCATGTTTTGCGCGCCCGGACACGTTTTCGGCGGTACCGAGGGCGTTGGGTACCGTTTTCATGTTTTGCTCTCCAGACTCGTTCTCCGCGCTACCGAGGGCGTTGGGTCCCGTTTTCATGTTTTGCTCCCTGGAGTCATTTTCAAAAGTCTTGACAGCGTCGGGTCCCGATTTCATGTTTTGCGCGCCCGGACACATTTTCGGCTGTACCGAGGGCGTCGGGTCCTTTATTCATGTTATGCGCGCCCGGACTCGTTTCCGGCGGTACCGTGGGCGTTCGATCCCGTTTTCATGTTTTGAGCGCCCGGACTCATTTTCAGCGGTACCAAGGCCGTCGGGTCCCTCTTTCATGTTTTGCACGCCCGGGCTCGTTTTCGGTGGTACCGAAGGCATCGGGTCCTGTTTTTATGTTTTGCGCGCCAGGACTCATTTTCCGCGTTACGGAGGGCGTCGGGTCCCGTTTTCACGTTTTTTTGTCCCCGTACTCATTTTCGGCGGTATCGAAGGCTTCGGGCCCCGATTTCATGTTTTGCGTTCCCGTACTCTTTTTCGGCGGTACCGAGGGTGTCGGCTCCCGTTTTCATGTTTTGCGCATCCTAAATCGTTTCCGACGGTACCGTGGACCTTAGGTTTCGTTTTCATATTTTGCGCTCCCGGACACGTTTTCTTCGGTGCGGAGGGCGTCGGGTCCCGTTTTCTTGTTTTGCGCTGTCGGACTCTTTTTCGGCGGTATCGAGCGCGTCGGGTCCCGTTTTCATGTTTCGCGCGCCCACACTTGTTTTCTGCGGTACCGAGGGCGTCGGGTCCCATTTTCATATTTTGCGCGATCGAACTTGTTTTCGGCTGTGTCGTGTGCGTCGGGTCCCGTTTTCTTGGTTTACTCCCGGACTCTTTTTCGGCGCTACCGAGGGCATCATGACCCGTTTTCATGTTTTGCTCTCCCGGACTCATTTTCAGCGGTACCAAGGCCGTCGGGTCCCTCTTTCATGTTTTGCACGCCTGGGCTCGTTTTCGGTGGTACCGAAGGCATCGGGTCCTGTTTTTATGTTTTGCGCGCCAGGACTCATTTTCCGCGTTACGGAGGGCGTCGGGTCCCGTTTTCACGTTTTTTTGTCCCCGTACTCATTTTCGGCGGTATCGAAGGCTTCGGGACCCGATTTCATGTTTTGCGTTCCCGTACTCTTTTTCGGCGGTACCGAGGGTGTCGGCTCCCGTTTTCATGTTTTGCGCATCCTAAATCGTTTCCGACGGTACCGTGGACCTTAGGTTTCGTTTTCATATTTTGCGCTCCCGGACACGTTTTCTTCGGTGCGGAGGGCGTCGGGTCCCGTTTTCTTGTTTTGCGCTGTCGGACTCTTTTTCGGCGGTATCGAGCGCGTCGGGTCCCGTTTTCATGTTTCGCGCGCCCACACTTGTTTTCTCGCGCATGCGAGGGCGTCGGGTCCCATTTTCATATTTTGCGCGATCGAACTTGTTTTCGGCTGTGTCGTGTGCGTCGGGTCCCGTTTTCTTGGTTTACTCCCGGACACTTTTTCGGCGCTACCGAGGGCATCATGACCCGTTTTCATGTTTTGCTCTCCCGGACTCATTTTCGACGGTACCGTGGGCGTCGGGTCCCGTTTTCATGTTTTGCCCGCCCGAGCTCTTGTTCGACTTTACCGATGGCGTCGGGTCCCGTTTTTAGGTTTTGCGCTCTCGAAATAATTTTCGGCGGTACCGAGTGCATTAGGTCCCGTTTTCATGTTTTGCGCGCCCGAACTCGTATTCGGCGGTACGGAGGGCGTCGGGTCTCGATTTAATGTTTTGCGCGTCCGTACTCGTTTTCGGCGGTACGGGGGGCGTCAGGTCCCGTTTTCATGTTTTGCGCGCCCCGACTCATTTTCGGCGGTACCGAGGGCGTCGGGTATTGTTTGCATGTTTTGTGTGCCCATACTCGTTTTCGGCGGTACCGAGGGCGTCAGGTCCCGTTTTCATGTTTTGCGCGCCCGGACTCGATTTCGGCGGTACCGAGCGTGTCGGGTCCTGTTTTCATGTTTCGCGCGTCCACACTCGTTTTCTGCGGTACCGAGGGCGTCGGGTCCCGTTTTCATGTTTTGTGCCCCCGCTCTCATTTTTTGTGGTACCGAGGGCGTCGGGTCCCGTTTTCATGTTTTGCGCCCCCGGACTTGTTTTCGACGGAACCTAGGGCGTCTGGTCCCGTTTGTTTATTTTGCGCGCCCGCACTCGTTTTCGGCGGAACCGAGGGCGTCTGGTCCCGTTTTCATGTTTTGCGTTCCCGGACTCGTTTTCTGCGGTGTCGTCTGCGTCGGGTCCGGTTTTCATGTTTTGCGCGCCTGTTCTCGTTTTCAGCGGTACCGAGGGTGTTGGGTCTCGTTTTCATGTTTTGCGTGCCCAGACTCATTTTCGGCGGTCCGGAGGAACTCAGGTGCTGTTTTCATGTTTTGCGGGCCCGGACTCGTTTTCGGCGGTATCGAGGGCGTCGGGTCCCGTTTTTATGTTTTGTGCTCCCGGACTCATTTTCGGCGGTACCGGCGGCGTCGGGTTCCGTTTTCATGTTTTGCGCTCCCGGACTCGTTTTCGATTGTACCGAGGGCGTCGGGTCCCGTTTTCTTGTTTTGCGCTCCCGGACTCGTTTTCGACGGTACCGAGGGCGTCGGGTCCCATTTTCATGTTTTGCGCGCCCGGACACGTTTTCGGCGGTACCGGAGGCGTCGGGTCCCGTTTTCATGTTTTGCGTGCCCGGACTCATTTTCGGCTCTACCGAGGGTGTCGGGTCCCCTTTTCATATCATGCTCGCCCGGACTCGTTTTCGGCAGTATCGAGGGCGTCGGGTTTCTTTTTCATGTTTTGCCCTACCGGACTCATTATCTACCGAGGGCGTTCGATCCCGTTTTAATGTTTTGCGCGCCAGGCTCGTTTTCGGCGTTACGGAGGGTGTCGGGTCCCGTTTTCGTGTTTTTAGCGCCCGGACTCGTTTTCGGCAGTACCGAGGGCATCTGGTTCCTTTTTCATGTATTGCGCTCACAGATTCGTTTTCGGCAGTACCGAGAGCGTACGATCCTGTTTTCATGGTTTACGTGCCCAGACTCGTTTTCGACAGTAACGAGGGCGTCGGGTATTGTTTTCATGCTTTGTGTGCCCGGACTCATTTTCGGTGGAACCGAGGACGTCGGGTCCCGTTTTCATATTTTGCACGCTCTGATTCGTTTTCGGCAGTGTCTAGTGCGTCGGGTCCCTATTTCATGTTTTGCGCGCCCGTTCTCGTTTTCTACGGTACCGAGGGCGTTGGGTCCCGTTTTCATGTTTTGCTCTCCGGACTCGTTTTCAGCGGTACCGAGGACGTTCGGTCCCGTTTTCATGTTTTGCGCCCCGAACTCATTTTCGGCGGTACCGAGGGCGTCGAGTCCCGTTTTCATGTTTTGCGCGCCCGGACTCATTTTCGGCTGTACCGAGGGCGTTGGGTCCCTTTTTCATGTTATGCGCGCCCGGACTCGTTTTTGGCGGTATCGAGGGCATCGGGTTTCTTTTTTATGTTTTGCGCTATCGGACTCGTTTTCGGCGGTACCGAGGGCGTTCGACCCCGTTTTAATGTTTTGCGCTCTCGGACTCATTTTCGGCGGTACCCTGGGCGTCGGGTCTCGTTTTCATGTTTTGCACGCCCGGGCTCGTTTTTAGCAATACCGAGGGCATCGAGTCCCGTTTTCATGTTTTGTGCGCCCGGACTCATTTTCGGGGCTACCGAGGGCGTCGGTTCCTATTTTCATGTCTTGCGCTCCCGGACTCATTTTCGGCGGTACCGAGGGCGTCCGGTCTTGTTTTCATGTTTTGCGCTCCCGGACTCATTTTCGGCGGTACCGAGGGTGTCGGGTCTCGTTTTTATGTTTTGCACGCCCGGACTCGTTTTCGGTGGTACCGAGGGCGTCGGGTCCTGTTTTCATGTTTTGCGCGCCCGAAATCATTTTTGGCGGTACCGAGGGCGTCGGGTCCTGTTTTAATGTTTTGCACGCCCGGACTCATTTTCAGCGATACCGAGGGCGTCGGGTCCAGTTTTCTTGTTTTGTGCTCCCGGACTCATTTTCGGCGGTACCGACGGCGTCGGGTTCCGTTTTCATGTTTTGCGCTCCCGGACTCGTTTTCGAGTGTACCGAGGGCGTCGGGTCCCGTTTTCATGTTTTGCGCTCCCGGACTCGTTTTCGACGGTACCGGGCGTCGGGTCCCGTTTTCATGTTTTGCGCTCCCGGACTCGTTTTCGGCGGTTTCGAGGGCGTCATGTTCCGTATTCATGTTTTGCGCTCCCGGACTTGTTTCGACGGTACCGATGGCGTCGGGTCCCGTTTTCATGGTTTACGTGCCTAGACTCGTTTCGGCAGTACTGAGGCGTCAAGTTCCTTTTTCATGTATTGCGCTCACAGATTCGTTTTCGGCACTACCGAGAGCGTACGATCCCGTTTTCTTGTTTTGCGCACCCGAACTCGTTTTTGGCTGTACCGAGGGCGTCGGGTCCCGATTTTATGTTGTGCACGCCTGGACTCGTTTTCGGCGGTACCGGGGGCGTCGGGTCCCGTTTTCATATTTTCCGCGCTCGAACTCATTTTCGGCGGTGACGTGCGCATCGGGTCCCGTTTTCATGTTTTGCTACCGGACTCGTTTTCGGCGCTACCGAGGGCATCAGGACCCGTTTTCATGTTTTGCTCTCCCGGACTCGTTTTCGACGGTACCGAGGGCGCCGGGTCCCGTTTTTATGTTTTTCGCGCACAGACTCGTTTTCGGCGGTACCGAGGGCGTCGGGTCCCGTTTTCATGTTTTGCCCGCCCGAGCTCGTTTTCGACTTTATCGATGGTGTCGGGTCCCATTTTTAAGTTTTGCGCTCCCGGACTCATGTACGGCGGTACCGAGGGCGTCAGGTCCCATTTTCATGTTTTGTGCGCCCGTACCCGTATTCGGCGGTACGGTGGGCGTCGGGTCACAATTTCTTATTTTGCACGCCCGGACGCAATTTCGGCGGTACCGAGGGCGTCGTGTCCTGTTTTCATATTTTGCGCGCTCGGACTCGTTTTCGGCGGTGTCTAGTGCGTCGGGTCCCTATTTCATGTTTTGCTGGCCCGTTCTCGTATTCGGCGGTACGGTGGGCGTCGGGTCAGGATTTAATATTTTGCACGCGGTACCGAGGGTGTCGGGTATTGTTTTCATGTTTTGTGTGCCCGGACTCATTTTCGGCGGTACCGAGGGCGTCGGGTCCCGTTTTCATGTTTTGCGCTCCCGGACTCGTTTTCGGCGGTACCGAAGGCTTCGGGTCCCGTTTTCATGTTTTGCACGCCCCGACTCATTTTTGGCGGTACCGAGGGCGTCGGGTCCCGTTTTCATGTTTGGCGTGCCCGGACTCGTTTTCGGCGGTACCGAGGGCTTCGGGACCCGTTTTTATGTTTGGCGAGCCCGGACTCGTTTTCGACGATAGAGAGGGCGTCGGGTCCCGTTTTCATGTTTTACACGCCCGGACTCGTTTTCGGCGGTACCGAGGGCGTCGGGTCCTGTTTTCATGTTTTGCTCGCCCGGACTCGTTTTCAGCGATACCGAGGGCGTCGGGTCCCGTTTTCATGTTTTGCGCTCCCGGACTCGTTTTCGGCGGTACCGATGGCGTCGGGTCCCGTTTTTATGTTTTTCGCGCCCGGACTCGTATTCGGCGGTACGGAGGGCGTCGGGTCCCGATTTAATGTTTTGCGCTCTCGGACTCATTTTCGGCGGTACCAAGGGCGTCGGGTCTCTTTTTCTTGTTTTGCACGCCCGTGCTTGTTTTTGGCGGTACCGAGGGCATTGGGTCCCTATTTCATGTTATGCGCGCTCGTTCTCGATTTCAGCGGTACCGAGGGCGTGGGGTCCCGTTTTCATGTTTTGCTCTCCGGACTCATTTTCAGCGGTACCGAGGGCGTGGGGTCCCGTTTTAATGTTTTGCTCCCCGGACTCGTTTTCGGCGGTACCAAGGTCGTCGGGTCCCGTTTACTTGTTTTGCGCTCTCTCACTCAGTTTCGACGGTACCGAGGACGTCGGGTCTCTTTTTCATGTTTTGCGCGCCCGTTCTCGTTTTCAGCGGTACCGAGGGCGTTTGGTCCCGTAATCATATTTTGCTCTACCAGACTCATTTTCGGTGGTACCGAAGGCGTCGAGTTCCGTTTTAATGTATTGCGGGTCCGGACTTGTTTTCTCTAGTACCGAGGGCGTCGGGTCCCGTTTTCATATTTTCCGCACCCGGATTCTTTTTCGGCGGTTTCTAGTGCGTCGTGTCCCAATTTCATGTTTTGCGCGCCCGTTCTCGTTTTCAGCGGTACCGAGGGCGTTGGATCCTGTTTTCTTGTTTTGCTCTCCGGACTCGTTTTCAGCGGTACCGAGGGCGTGGGGTCCTGTTTTAATGTTTTGCTCCCCGGACTCGTTTTCGGCGGTACCGAGGTCGTCGGGTCGCGTTTATATATTTTGCGCTCTCTGACCCAGTTTCGACGGAACCGAGGGCGTCGGGTCTCTTTTTCATGTTTTGCGCGCCCCGACTCGTTTTCGGCAGTACCGAGGGCGTCAGGTACCTTTTTCATGTTTTGCGCTCACAGATTCGTTTTCGGCAGTACCGAAAGCGTACAATGCCATTTTCATATTTTGCGCGCCCGGACTCGTTTCGGCGGAACCGAGGGCGTCGGGTCCCGTTTTCATGTTTTGCGCGCCGGACTCGTTTCGGCGGGCCGAGGGCGTCGGGTGCTGTTTTCATGTTTTGCGCGCCCGGACTCATTTTCGGCGGTACCGAGGGTGTCGGATCTTGTTTTCATGTTTTGCCCGCCCGAGCTCGTTTTCGACTTTATCGATGGTGTCGGGTCCCATTTTAAAGTTTTGTGCTCCCGGACTCATTTACGGCGGTACCGAGTGCGTCAGGACCAATTTTCATGTTTTGCGCGCCCGTACTCGTATTCGGCGGTACGGTGGGCGTCGGGTCACTATTTAATATTTTGAACGCCCGGACGCAATTTTGGCGGTACCGAGGGCGTCGTGTCCTGTTTTCAGATTTTGCGCGCTCGGACTCATTTTCGGCGGTGTCTAGTGCGTCGGGTCCCTATTTCATGTTTTGCGCGCCCGTTCTCGTTTTCAGCGGTACCGAGGGCGTTGGGTCCCGTTATCATGTTTTGCTCTCCCAGACTCGTTATAATGTTTTGCACGCCCGGACGCAATTTCTTTGGTACCGAGGGCGTCGGGTCCAGTTATCATATTTTGCGCTCTTTGACTCATTTTCGGCAGTGTCTAGTGCGTCGGGTCCCTATTTCATGTTTTGCGCGCCCGTTCTCGTTTTCAACGGTACCGAGGGAGTTGGGTCCCGTTTTCATGTTTTGCTCTTTGGACTCCTTTTCAACGGTATCGAGGGCGTTCACTCCTGTTTTCATGTTTTGCTCCCCGAACTCATTTTCGGCGGTACCGAGGGTGTCGGGTCTCGTTTTCATGTTTTGCGCGCCCGAACTCATTTTCGGCTGTTCCGAGGGCGTCAGGTTCCTTTTTCATGTTATGCGCGCCCGGACTCATTTTTGGCTGTATCGAGGGCGTCAGGTTTCTTTTTTATGTTTTGCGCTACTGGACACGTTTTCGGCGGTACCGAGGGCGTTCGATCCCGTTTTAATGTTTTGCGCTCTCAGACTCATTTTCGGCGGTAGCAAGGGCGTCGGGTCTCTTTTTCATGTTTTGCACGCCCGTGCTCGTTTTTGGCAGTACCGAGGGCATCGGGTCCCGTTTTTATGTTGTGTGCGCCCGGACTTATTTTCGGCGTTATGGAGGGCGTCGGGTCCCGTTTTCAAGCTTTGCGCGTCCGGACTCGTTTTCGGCGGTACCGAGGGCGTCGGGTCCCATTTTCATGTTTTGCGCGCCCGGACTCGTTTTCGGCGGTACCGAGGGCGTCGGGTCCCTTTTTCATGTTTGGCGTGCCCGTACTCGTTTTCGACGATATAGAGGGCGTCGGGTCCCGTTTTCATGTTTTACCCGCCCGGACTCATTTTCAGCGATACCGAGGGCGTCGGGTCCCGTTTTAATGTTTTGCGCTCCCGGACTCGTTTTCGGCGGTACCGATGGCGCCGGGTCTAGTTTTCATGTTTTGCGTTCCCGGACTTGTTTTCGACTGTACCGAGGGCGTCGGGTCCCGTTTTCATGTTTTGCGCTCCCGGACTCAGTTCCGACGGTACCGAGGGCGTCAGGTCTCGTTTTCATGTTTTGCGCTCCCGGACTCGTTTTCGACGGAACCGAGGGCTTCGGGACCCGTTCTCATGTTTTGCGCTACGAGACTCGTTTTCGACTATACCGATGACGTCGGGTCCCGTTTTTATGTTTTGCGCGTCCGGACTCATTTTCGGCGGCACCGAGGGCGTCGGGACCCGTTTTCATGTCTTGCGCTCCTGGACTCGGTTTCGACGGTACCGAGGGCGTCGGGTCCCGTTTTCATGTTTTGCACTCCCGGACTCATTTTCGACGGAACCGAGGGCATCGTGTCCCGTTCTCATGTTTTTCGCTACCGGACTCGTTTTCGACTATACTGATGACGTCGGTTCCCGTTTTTATGTTTTGCGCGCCCGGACTCATTTTCGGCGGTACCGAGGGCGTCGAGACCCGTTTTCATGTCTCGCGCGTCGGGACTTGTATTGGGCGGTATGGAGGGCGTCGGGTCCCGATTTAATGTTTTGCGCGCCCGGACTCATTTTCGGCGGTAACGAGGGCATCGTGACCCTATTTCATATTTTGCGCGCTCGGACTCGTTTTCGGCGGTGCCTAGTGCATCGGGTCCCTATTTCATGTTTTGCGCGCCCGTTCTCGTTTTCAGTGGTACCGAGAGCGTTTGGTCCCGTAATCATGTTTTGCTTTCCCAGACTCATTTTCGGTGGTACCGAAGGCGTTGGGTCCCGTTTTAATGTATTGCGGGTCCGGACTTGTTTTCTCTGGTACCGAGGGCGTCGGGTCCCGTTTTCATATTTTGCGCGCCCGGACTCATTTTCGGCGGTGTCTTGTGCGTCGTGTCCCTATTTCATGTTTGGCGCGCCCATTCTCGTTTTCAGCGGTACTGAGGGCGTTGGGTCCCGTTTTCATGTTTTGCTCTCCGGACTCGTTTTCAGCGGAACCGAAGGCGTGGGGTCCTGTTTTAATGTTTTGCTCCCCGGACTCATTTTCGGCGGTACCGAGGTCGTCGGGTCCCGTTTACATGTTTTGCGCTCTCTGACCCAGTTTCGACGGTACCGAGGGCGTCGGGTCTCTTTATCATGTTTTGCGCGCCCCGACTCGTTTTCCGCAGTACCGAGGGCGTTAGGTACCTTTTTCATGTTTTGCGCTCCCGGACTCATTTTCGGCGGTACCGAGGGCGTCAAGTCCCGTTTTCATGTTTTACGTGCCCGAACTCGTATTCGGCGGTACGGAGGGCGTCGGGTCCCGTTTTCATGTTTTGCGCGCCGAGACTCATTTTCGGCGGTACCGAGGGTGTCGGATCTTGTTTTCATGTTTTGCCCGCCCGAGCTCGTTTTCGACTTTATCGATGGTGTCGGGTCCCATTTTAAAGTTTTGCGCGCCCGGACTCGTTTTCGACCGTACCGAGGGCGTCGGGTCCCGTTTACATGTTTTGCGCTCCCGGATTCGTTTTCGGCGGCACCGAGGGCGTCAGATTCCGTTTTCATGTTTTGCGCGCCCGGACTCATTTTTGGCGGTACCATGGGCGTTGGGTTCTGTTTTGATATTTTGCGCGCTCGAACTCATTTTCGGCGGTGTCGTGTGCTTCGGGTCCGATTTTCGTGTTTTGCTCCCGGACTCATTTTCGGCGGTACCGAGGGCAACAGGACCCGTTTTTATGTTTTGCTCTCCCGGACTCGTTTTCGACGATACCGAGAGCGTCGGGTATCGTTTTCATGATTTCCCCACACATACACGTTTTCGGCGGTACCGAGGGCGTAAGTTCCCGTTTTCATGTTTTGCCCGCCCGAGCTCGTTTTCGACTTTACCGATGGTGTCGGGTCCCTTTTAAAGTTTTGCGCTCCCGGACTCATTTTCGGCGGTACCGAGGGCGTCAGGTCCCGTTTTCATGTTTTACGCGCCCGGACTCGTATTCGGCGGTACGGAGGGCGTCGGGTCCCGTTTTCATGTTTTGCGCGCCCAGACTCGTTTTCGGCGGTACCGAGTGCGTCGGGTATTATTTTCATGTTTTATGTTCCCGGACTCATTTTCGGCGGTACCGTGGGCGGCGGGTCACGATTTAATATTTTGCACGCCCGGACGCAATTTCGACGGTACCGAGGGCGTCGTGTCCCGTTTTCATATTTTGCGTGCTCGGACTCGTTTTAGGCAGTGTCTAGTGCGTCGGGTCCCGTTTTCATGTTTTGCGCGCCCGGTCTCATTTTTGGCGTTACCGTGGGCGTCGGGTTCCGTTTTCATATTTTGCTCTCCCAGACTCGTTTTTCACGGTACCGAAGGCGTCGGGTCTCGTTTTAATGTATTGCGGGTCCGGACTTGTTTTCTCGAGTGCAGGGGGCGTCGGTCCCGTTTTCATATTTTGCGCGCTCTGACTCGTTTTCGGCAGTGTCTAGTGCATCGGGTCCCTATTTCATGTTTTGCGCGCCCGTTCTCGTTTTCAACGGTACCGAGGGCGTTGGGTCCCGTTTTCATCTTTTGCTATCCGGACTCGTTTTCAGCAGTACCGAGGGCGTTCGGTCCCGTTTTCATGTTTTGCTCCCCGAACTAATTTTCGGCGGTACCGAGGTCGTCGGGTCCCATTTTCATGTTTTGTGCGCCTGGACTCATTTTCGGCTGTACAGAGGGCGTCGGGTCCCTTTTTCATGTTTTGCGCGCCCGGACTCGTTTTTGGCGGTATCGAGGGCGTCGGGTTTCTTTTTTATGTTCTGCGCTACCGGACTCATTTTCAGCGGTACCGAGGGCGTGGGGTCCCGTTTTAATGTTTTGCTCCCCGGACTCGTTTTCAGCGTTACCGAGGTCGTCGGGTATTGTTTTCATGTTTTGTGCGCCCGGACTCATTTTCGGCTGTACAGAGGGCGTCGGGTCCCTTTTTCATGTTTTGCGCGCCCGGACTCGTTTTTGGCGGTATCGAGGGCGTCGGGTTTCTTTTTTATGTTCTGCGCTACCGGACTCATTTTCAGCGGTACCGAGGGCGTGGGGTCCCGTTTTAATGTTTTGCTCCCGGACTCGTTTCGGCGTTACGAGGTCGTCGGGTATTGTTTTCATGTTTTGTGCGCCCGGACTCATTTTCGGCGGTACCGACGGCGTCGGGTCCCGTTTTCATGTTTTGCGCGCCCGGACTCGTTTTCGGCGGTAACGAAGGCTTCGGGTCCCGTTTTCATGTTTTGCGCGCGGACTCGTTTTCGCGATCACGAGGGCGTCGGGTCCCGCTTTCTGTTTTGCAAGCCGGACTCGTTTCGGCGGTGCGAGGGCGTCGGTTCCCGCTTTCATGTTTTGCACGCCGGACTCATTTTCGGCGGTGCGAGGGCGTCGTGTCCCGTTTTCATGTTTTGCGCGCCGGACTTGTTTCGGCGGTGCAGAGGGCGTCGGGTCTGTTTTCATGTTTTGCCGTCCCCGACTCGTTTCGGCGATACCGAGGGCGTCGGTTCCGCTTTTCATGTTTTGCGCTCCCGAACTCGTTTTCGGCGGTACCGATGGCGTCGGGTCCAGTTTTCATGTTTTGCGCTCTCGGACTCGTTTTTATCGTCGTACGAGGTCGTCGGGTCCCGTTTTCATGTTTCGCGCTCCCGGACTCGTTTTCGACGGTGCGGGGCGTCGGGTATTGTTTTCATGTTTTGTGAGCCGGACTCGTTTTCGGCGATGCGAGGGCGTCGGGTCCCGTTTTCATGTTTTGCGGGCGGACTCGTTTCGGCGATGCAGAAGGCTTCGGTCCCGTTTTCATGTTTTGCGCGCTCGGACTCATTTCGGCGGTACGAGGGAGTCGGGTCCCGTTTTCATGTTTGGCGTGCCGGACTCGTTTTAGACGATGCAGGGGCGTCGGGTCCCGTTTTCATGTTTTGCACGCCCGACTCCTTTTCGGCGGTGCGAGGGCGTCGGGTCTGTTTTTCATGTTTTGCGCGCCGGACTCGTTTCGGCGGCATGCGAGGGCGTCGGGTCCCGTTTTCATGTTTTGCATGCCGGACTCGTTTTCCGCGCACGAGGGCGTCGGTCCGTTTTCATGTTTTGCGCTCCCGACTCGTTTTCGGCGGTACCGATGGCGTCGGGTCCAGTTTTTATGTTTTGCGCTCCCGGAATCGTTTTCGACTGTACCGAGGGCGTCGGGTCCCGTTTTCATGTTTTACGCAACCGGACTCGTTTTCGACGAAACCGAGGGCGTCGAGTCCCGTTTTCATGTTTCGCGCTACCGGACTCATTTTCGACTATACCGATGACGTTGGGTCCCGTTTTTATGTTTTGCGCGCCCGGACTTATTTTCGGCGGTACCGAGGGCGTCGGTTCCCGTTTTCATGTTTTGCACGCCCGGACTCGTTTTCGACTATACCAATGACGTCGGGTCCCATTTTTATGTTTTGCGCGCCCGGACTCCTTTTCGGCGGTACTGAGAGCGTCGGGTCCCGTTATCATGTCTTACGCGCCCGGACTCTTATTCGGCGGTACGGAGGGCGTCGGGTCCCGATTTAATGTTTTGCGCGCTCGGACTCATTTTCGGCGGTAACGAGGGCATCGTGACCCGTTTTCATATTTTGCGCGCTCGGACTCATTTTCGGCGGTGTCTAGTGCGTCGTGTCCCTATTTCATGTTATGCGCGCCCGTTCTCGTTTTAAGCGGTACCGAGGGCGTTGGGTCCCGTTTTCATGTTTTGCTCTCCGGACTTATTTTCAGCGGTACCGAGGGCGTGGGGTCCCGTTTTAATGTTTTGCTCCCCGGACTCGTTTTCGGCGTTACCGAGGTCGTCGGGTCCCGTTTTCATGTTTTGCTCCCCGAACTAATTTTCGGCGGTACCGAGGGCGTCGGGTCCCGTTTTCATGTTTTGTGCGCCCGGACTCATTTTCGGCTGTACAGAGGGCGTCGGGTCCCTTTTTCATGTTTTGCGCGCCCGGACTAGTTTTTGGCGGTATCGATGGCGTCGGGTTTCTTTTTTATGTTTTGCGCTATCGGACTCGTTTTCGGCGGTACCGAGGGCGTTCGATCCCGTTTAAATCTTTTGCGCTCTCAGACTCATTTTCGGCGGTACCAAGGGCGTCGGGTCTCGTTTTCATGTTTTGCACGCCCGGGCTCGTTTTTGGCGAGGGCATCGGGTCCCGTTTTCATGATGTGTGCTCCCGGATTTATTTTCGGCGTTACGGAGGGCGTCGGGTCCCATTTTGATGCTTTGCGCGTCCGGACTCGTTTTCGGCGGTACGGAGGGCGTCGAGTCCTGTTTTCATGTTTTGCGCGCCCAGAATCGTTTTCGGCGGTACCGAGGGCGTCGGGTATTGTTTTCATGTTTTGTGTGCCCGGACTCGTTTTCGGCGCTACCGACGGCGTCGGGTCCCGTTTTCATGTTTTGGCGCCCGGACTCGTTTTCGGCGGTAACGAAGGCTTCGGGTCCCGTTTTCATGTTTTGCGCGGCCGGACTCGTTTTCGGCGGTACCGAGGGCGTCGGGTCCCGCTTTCCTGTTTTGCAAGCCCGGACTCGTTTTCGGCGGTACCGAGGGCGTCGGTTCCCGCTTTCATGTTTTGCACGCCCGGACTCATTTTCGGCGCTACCGAGGGCGTCGTGTCCTGTTTTTCATGTTTTGCGCGCCCGGACTTGTTTTCGGCGGTACCGAGGGCGTCGGGTCCTGTTTTCATGTTTTGCCCGGCCGGACTCGTTTTCAGCGATACCGAGGGCGTCAGTTCCAGTTTTCATGTTTTGCGCTCCCGAACTCGTTTTCGGCGGTACCGATGGCGTCGGGTCCAGTTTTCATGTTTTGCGCTCCCGGACTCTTTTCGACTGTACCGAGGTCGTCGGGTCCCGTTTTCATGTTTCGCGCTCCCGGACTCGTTTTCGACGGTACCGAGGGCGTCGGGTATTGTTTTCATGTTTTGTGAGCCCGGACTCGTTTTCTGCAGTACCGAGGGCGTCGGTTCCCGTTTTCATGTTTTGCGCGCCCAGACTCGGTTTCGGCGGTACCGAAGGCTTCAGGTCCCGTTTTCATGTTTTGCGCGCTCGGACTCATTTTCGGCGGTACCGAGGGAGTCGGGTCCCGTTTTCATGTTTGGCGTGCCCGGACTCGTTTTAGACGGTACCGAGAGCGTCGGGTCCCGTTTTCATGTTTTGCACGCCCCGACTCCTTTTCGGCGGTACCGAGGGCGTCGGGTCCGTTTTCATGTTTTGCGCGCCGGACTCGTTTCGGCGGTGCAGGAGTCGGTCTGTTTTCATGTTTTGCATGCCCGGACTCGTTTTCCGCGGTACCGAGGGCGTCAGGTCCAGTTATCATGTTTTGTGCTCCCGTACTCGTTTTCGGCGGTACCGATGGCGTCGGGTCCAGTTTTCATGTTTTGCGCTCCCGGAATCGTTTTCGACTGTACCGAGGGCGTCGAGTCCCGTTTTCATGTTTTGCGCAACCGGACTCGTTTTCGACGAAACCGAGGGCGTCGAGTCCCGTTTTCATGTTTCGCGCTACCGGACTCATTTTCGACTATACCGATGACGTTGGGTCCCGTTTTTATGTTTTGCGCGCCCGGACTCATTTTCGGCAGTACCGAGGGCGTCATGTCCCGTTTTCATGTTTTCCGCACCCGGACTCGTTTTCGACTATACCGATGACGTCGGGTCCCATTTTTATGTTTTGCGCGTCCGGAATCCTTTTCGGCGGTACTGAGGGCGTCGGGTCCCGTTTTCATGTCTTGCGCGCCCGGACTCGTATTCGGCGGTACGGAGGGCGTCGGGTCCCGATTTAATGTTTTGCGCGCTCAGACTCATTTTCGGCGGTAACGAGGGCATCGTGACCCGTTTTCATATTTTGCGCGCTCGGACTCATTTTCGGCGGTGTCTAGTGCGTCGTGTCCCTATTTCATGTTATGCGCGCCCGTTCTCGTTTTAAGCGGTACCGAGGGCGTTGGGTCCCGTTTTCATGTTTTGCTCTCCGGACTCATTTTCAGCGGTACCGAGGGCGTGGGGTCCCGTTTTAATGTTTTGCTCCCCGGACTCGTTTTCGGCGTTACCGAGGTCGTCGGGTCCCGATTACATGTTTTGCGCTCTCTCACTCAGTTTTGATGGTACCGAGGGCGACGTCTCTTTTTCATGTTTTGCGCGCCCCGACTCGTTTTCGGTAGTACCGAGGGCGTCAGGTACCTTTTTCATGTTTTGCGCTCACAGATTCGTTTTCGGCAGTACCGAGAGCGTACAATGTCGTTTTCATGTTTTGCGTGCCCGGATTCGTTTTCGGCGGAACCGAGTGCGTCGGGTCCCGTTTTTATGTTTTGCACGCCCGGACTCGTTTTCGGCGGTATCGATGGCGTCGGGTCTCGGTTTCATGATATGCGCTCCCGGACTCATTTTCGGCGGTACCGAGGGCATCAATTTCCGATTTCATGTTTTGCGCTCCCTGACTAATTTTCGACGGTACCGAGGGCGTGGGGTCCCGTTTTAATGTTTTGCGCGCCCCGACTCGTTTTCGGCGGTACCGAGGGCGTCGGGTCCCGTTTACATGTTTTGCGCTCCCGGATTCGTTTTCGGCGGCACCGAGGGCGTCGGGTCCCGTTTTCATGTTTTGCGTGCCCGGACTCATTTTTGGCGGTACCGTGGGCGTCGGGTTCCGTTTTCATATTTTGCGCGCTCGAACTCATTTTCGGCGGTGTTGTGTTCTTCGGGTCCGGTTTTCGTGTTTTGCTCCCGGACTCATTTACCGAGGGCATCAGGACCCGTTTTCATGTTTTGCTCTCCCGGACTCGTTTTCGACGATACCGAGGGCGTCGGGTCTCGTTTTCATGATTTCCCCACACATACTCGTTTTCGGCGGTACCGAGGGCGTCGGGTCCCGTTTTCATGTTTTGCCCGCCCGAGCTCGTTTTCGACTTTACCGATGGTGTCGGGTCCCTCTTAAAGTTTTGCGCTACCGGACACATTTTCGGCGGTACCGAGGGCGTCAGGTCCTATTTTCATGTTTTACGCGCCCCAGACTCGTATTCGGCGGTACGGAGGGCGTCGGGTCTCGTTTTTATGTTTTGCGCGCCCAGACTCATTTTCGGCGGTACCGAGTGCGTCGGGTATTATTTTCATGTTTTGTGTGCCCGGACTCGTTTTCGGCGGTACCGAGGGCGTCGGGTCACGATTTAACATTTTGCACGCCCGGACGCAATTTCGGCGGTACCGAGGGCGTCGTGTCCCGTTTTCATATTTTGCGCGCTCGGACTCGTTTTAGGCAGTGTCAAGTGCGTCAGGTCCCTATTTCATGTTTTGCGCGCCCGTTCTCGTTTTCAGCGGTACCTTGCTCGTTGGGTCCCGTTATCATGTTTTGCTCTCCCAGACTCGTTTTTCACGGTACCGAAGGCGTCGGGTCTCGTTTTAATGTATTGCGGGTCCAGACTTGTTTTCGTTGGTACCGAGGGCGTCGGGTCCCGTTTTCATATTTTGCGCGCTCTGACTCGTTTTCGGCAGTGTTTAGTGCGTCGGGTCCCTATTTCATGTTTTGCGCGCCCGTTCTCGTTTTCAACGGTACCGACGGCGTTCGATCCCGTTTTAATGTTTTGCTCCCCGAACTAATTTTCGACGGTACGAGGGCGTCGGTTCCCGTTTTCATGTTTTGTACACCCGGACTCATTTTCGGCTATATAGAGGGCGTCGGGTCCCTTTTTCATGTTTTGCGCGCCCGGACTCGTTTTTCGCGGTATCGAGGGCGTCGGGTTTCTTTTTTATGTTTTTGCGCTACCGGACTCATTTTCGGCGGTACCGAGGGCGTTCGATCCCGTTTAAATGTTTTGCGCTCTCAGACTTATTTTCGGCGGTACCAAGGGCGTCGGGTCTCGTTTTCATGTTTTGCACGCCCGGGCTCGTTTTTGGCAGTACCGAGGGCATCGGGTCCCGTTTTTATGAAGTGTGCTCCCGGACTTATTTTCGGCGTTACGTAGGGCGTCGGGTACCACTTTCATGCTTTGCGCGTCCGGACTCGTTTTCGGCGGTACGGAGGGCGTCGGGTCCCGTTTTCATGTTTTGCGCGCCCAGACTCGTTTTCGGCGGTACCGAGGGCGTCGGTTCCCACTTTTCATGTTTTGCGCGCCCGGACTCGTTTTCGGCGGTACCAAGGGCGTCGGGTCCCGCTTTCATGTTTTGCATGCCCGGACTCATTTTCGGCGATACCGAGGGCGCCGTGTCCTGTTTTCATGTTTTGCGCGCCCGGACATGTTTTCGGCGGTACGAAGGGCGTCGGGTCCTGTTTTCATGTTTTGCCGGCCCGGACTCGTTTTCAACGATACCGAGGGCGTCAGGTCCAGTTTTCATGTGTTGCGCTCCGGGACTCGTTTTCGGCGGTACCGATGGCGTCGGGTCCAGTTTTCAAGTTTTGCGCTCCCGGACTCGTTTTCGACTGTACCGAGGGCGTCGGGTCCAGTTCTCATGTTTCGCGCTCCCGGACTCGTTTTCGACGGTACCCAGGGCGTCGGGTATTGTTTTCATGTTTTGTGTGCCCGGACACGTTTTCGGCGGTACTGAGGGCGTCGGGTCCCGTTTTCATGTTTTGCTCGCCCGGACTCGTTTTCTGCGGTACCGAGGGCGTCGGGTCCCGTTTCCATGTTTTGCGCGCTCTGACTCGTTTTCGGCAGTGTCTAGTGCGTCGGGTCCCTATTTCATGTTTTGCGCGCCCGTTCTCCTTTTTAGAGGAACCGAGGGCGTTGGGTCCCGTTTTCATGTTTTGCTCTCCGGACTCGTTTTCAGCGGTACCGAGGGCGTTCGGTCCCGTTTTAATGTTTTGCTCCCCGGACTCATTTTCGGCGGTGCGAGGGCGTCAGGTCCCGTTTTCATGTTTTGCGTGCCCGGACTCATTTTCGGCTGTACCGAGGGCGTCAGGTCCCTTTTTCATGTTAAGCACGCCCGGACTCGTTTTTGGCGGTATCGAGGGCGTCGGGTTTCTTTTTTATGTTTTGCTCTACTTGACTCGTTTTCGGCGGTACCGAGGGCGTTCGAACCCGTTTTCATGTTTTGCGCTCTCGGACTCATTTTCGGCGGTACCACGGGCGTCGGATCTCGTTTTCATGTTTTGCACGCCCGAGCTCATTTTCGGCATTACCGAGTGCATCGGGTCCCGTTTTTGTGTTTTGCACGCCCGAACTAATTTTCGGGGGTGCCGAGGGCGTCGGCTCCCATTTTCATGTTTTGCGCTCCCGGACTCATTTTCGACGGTACCGAGTGCGTCGGGTTCTGTTTTTCATGTTTTGCGCTCCCGAACTCGTTTTCGACGGTACCGAGGGCATCGAGTCCCGTTTTCATGTTTTGCGCTCCCGGACTCGTTTTCGACTGTACCGATGACGTCGGGTCCCGTTTTCATGTTTTGCGCGCCTGAACTCATTTTCGGCGGTACCGAGGGCGTCGGGTCCCGTTTTCATGTTTTGCCCGTCCGAACTCGTATTCGGCGGTACGGAGGGTGTCGGGTCCCGATTTAATGTTTTGCGTGCACGGACTCATTTTCAGCGGTAATGAGGGCATCGTGTCCCGTTTTCATATTTTGCGCGCTCGGACTCGTTTTCGGCGGTGTCTAGTGCGTCGGGTCCCTACTTCATGTTTTGCGCGCCCGTTCTCGTTTTCAGCGGCGGTGCATCGGGGCGTTTGGTCCCGTAATCATGTTCTGCTCTCCCATACTCATTTTCGGCGGTTCCGAAGGCGTCGGGTCCCGTTTTAATGTATTGCGGGTCCGGACTTGTTTTCTCCGGTACCGAGGGCGTCGGGTCCCGTTTTCATGTTTTGCGCGCCCGGACTCGTTTTCGGCGGTACCGATGGCGTCGAGTCCCGTTTTCATATTTTGCGAGCTCTGACTCGTTTTCGGCGGTGTCTAGTGCGTCGGGTCCCTATTTCATGTTTTGCGCGCCCGTTCTCCTTTTCAGAGGAACCGAGGGCGTTGGGTCCCGTTTTCATGTTTTGCTCTCCGGACTCATTTTCAGCGGTACCGAGGGCGTTCGGTCCCGTTTTAATGTTTTGCACCCCGGACTCATTTTCGGCAGTACCGAGGGCGTCAGGTCCCGTTTTCATGTTTTGCGCGCCCGGACTCATTTTCGGCTGTACCGAGGGCGTCGGGTCCCTTTTTCATGTTAAGCGCGCCCGGACTCGTTTTTGGCGGTATCGAGGGCGTCGGGTTTCTTTTTTATGTTTTGCGCTACTTGACTCGTTTTCGGCGGTATCGAGGGCGTCGGGTTTCTTTTTTATGTTTTGCGCTACTTGACTCGTTTTCGGCGGTACCGATGGCGTTCGATCCCGTTTTCATGTTTTGCGCTCTCGGACTCATTTTCGGCGGTACCAAGGGCGTCGGGTCTCGTATTCATGTTTTGCACGCCCGGGCTCGTTTTCGGCATTACCGAGGGCATCGGGTCCCGTTTTCATGTTTTGCGTGCCCGGACTTATTTTCGGAGTTACGGAGGGCGTCGGGTCCCGTTTTTGTGTTTTGCGCGCCCGAACTCATTTTCAGGGGTGCCGAGGGCGTCGGCTCCCATTTTCATGTTTTGCGCTCCCGGACTCATTTTCGACGGTACTGAGGGCGTTGGGTTCCGTTATCATGTTTTGCGCTCCCGAACTCGTTTTCGACGGTACCGAGGGCATCGAGTCCCGTTTTCAAGTTTTGCGCTCCCGGACTCGTTTTCGACTGTACCGATGACGTCGGGTCCCGTTTTCATGTTTTTCGCGCCTGAACTCATTTTCGGCGGTACCGAGGTCGTCGGGTCCCGTTTTCATGTTTTGCCCGTCCGAACTCGTATACGGCGGTACAGAGGGCGTCGGGTCCCGATTTAATGTTTTACGTGCCCGGACTCATTTTCAGCGGTAACGAGGGCATCGTGTCCCGTTTTCATATTTTGCGCGCTCGGACTCATTTTCGGCGGTGTCTAGTGCGTCGTGTCCCTATTTCATGTTATGCGCGCCCGTTCTCGTTTTAAGCGGTACCGAGGGCGTTGGGTCCCGTTTTCATGTTTTGCTCTCCCATACTAATTTTCGGCGGTTTCGAAGGCGTCGGGTCCCGTTTTAATGTATTGCGTGTCCGGACTTGTTTTCTCAGGTACCGAGGGCGTCGGGTCCCGTTTTCATGTTTTGCGCGCCCGGACTCATTTTCGGCGGTACCGAGGGCGTTGGGTCCCGTTTTCATATTTTACGCGCTCTGACTCGTTTTCGGCAGTGTCTAGTGCGTCGGGTCCCTATTTCATGTTTTGCGCGCCTGTTCTCCTTTTCAGAGGAACCGAGGGCGTTGGGTTCCGTTTTCATGTTTTGCTCTCCGACTCGTTTTCGGCGGTGCAGGGCGTTCGGTCCCCGTTTTAATGTTTTGCTCCCCGACTCATTTTCGGCGGTGCGTGTGGCGTCGGTCCCGTTTTCATGTTTTGCGCGCCCAGACTCATTTTCGGCGATCGAGGGCGTCGGGTCCCTTTTTCATGTTAAGCGCGCCGGACTCGTTTTTGGCGGTATCGAGGCGTCGGGTTTCTTTTTTATGTTTTGCGCTACTTGACTCGTTTTCGGCGGTACCGAGGGCGTTCGATCCCGTTTTCATGTTTTGCGCTCTCGGACTCATTTTCGGCGGTATCAAGGGCGTCGGGTCTCGTTTTCATGTTTTGCACGCCCGGGCTCGTTTTCGGCATTACCGAGGGCATCGGGTCCCGTTTTCAAGTTTTGCGTGCCCGGACTTATTTTCGGCGTTACGGAGGGCGTCGGGTCCAGTTTTTGTGTTTTGCGCGCCCGAACTCATTTTCGGGGGTGCCGAGGGCGTTGGCTCCCATTTTCCTGTTTTGCGCTCCCGGACTCATTTTCGACGGTACCGAGGGCGTGGGGTTCCGTTATCAAGTTTTGCGCTCCCGAACTCGTTTTCGACGGTACCGAGGGCATCGAGTCCCGTTTTCATGTTTTGCGCTCCCGGACTCGTTTTCGACTGTACCGATGACGTCGGGTCCCGTTTTCATGTTTTGCGCGCTCGAACTCATTTTCGGCGGTATCGAGGTCGTCGGGTCCCGTTTTCATGTTTTGCCCGTCCGAACTCGTATTCGGCGGTACAGAGGGCGTCGGGTCCCGATTTAATGTTTTGCGTGCCCGGACTCATTTTCAGCGGTAACGAGGGCATCGTGTCCCGTTTTCATATTTTGCGCGCTCGGACTCGTTTTCGGTGGTGTCTAGTGCGTCGGGTCCCTACTTCATGTTTTGCGCGCCCGTTCTCGTTTTCAGCGGTACCGAGGGCGTTTGGTCCCGTAATCATGTTTTGCTCTTCCATACTAATTTCCGGCGGTTCCGAAGGCGTCGGGTCCCGTTTTAATGTATTGCGGGTCTGGACTTGTTTTCTCAGGTACCGAGGGCGTCGGGTCCCGTTTTCATATTTTGCGCGCTCTGACTCGTTTTCGGCAGTGTCTAGTGCGTCGGGTCCCTATTTCATGTTTTGCGCGCCCGTTCTCCTTTTCACAGGAACCGAGGGCGTTGCGTCCCGTTTTCATGTTTTGCTCTCCGGACTCGTTTTCAGCGGTACCGAGGGCGTTCGGTCCCGTTTTAATGTTTTGCTCCCCGGACTCATTTTCGGCGGTACGGGACGTCAGGTCCCGTTTTCATGTTTTGCGCGCCCGGACTCATTTTCGGCTGTACCGAGGGCGTCGGGTCCCTTTTTCATGTTAAGCGCGCCCGGACTCGTTTTTGGCGGTATCGAGGGCGTCGGGTTTCTTTTTTATGTTTTGCGCTACTTGACTCGTTTTCGGCGGTACCGAGGGCGTTCGATCCCGTTTTCATGTTTTGCGCTCTCGGACTCATTTTCGGCGGTACCAAGGGCGTCGGGTCTCGTTTTCATGTTTTGCACGCCCGGGCTCGTTTTCGGCATTACCGAGGGCATTGGGTCCCGTTTTCATGTTTTGCGTGCCCGGACTTATTTTCGGCGTTACGGAGGGCGTCGGCTCCCGTTTTTGTGTTTTGCGCGCCCGAACTCATTTTCGGGGGTGCCGAGGGCGTCGGCTCCCATTTTCATGTTTTGCGCTCCCGAACTCGTTTTCGACGGTGCCGAGGGCATCGAGTCCCGTTTTCATGTTTTGCGCTCCCGGACTCGTTTTCGACTGTACCGATGACGTCGGGTCCCGTTTTCATGTTTTGCGCGCCTGAACTCATTTTCGGCGGTACCGAGGGCGTCGGGTCCCGTTTTCATGTTTTGCCCGTCCGAACTCATATTCGGCGGTACGGAGGGCGTCGGGTCCCGATTTAATGTTTTGCGTGCACAGACTCATTTTCAGCGGTAATGAGGGCATCGTGTCCCGTTTTCATATTTTGCGCGCTCGGACTCGTTTTCGGCGGTGTCTAGTGCGTCGGGTCCCTACTTCATGTTTTGCGCGCCCGTTCTCGTTTTGAGCGGTACCGAGGGCGTTTGGTCCCGTAATCATGTTTTGCTCTCCCATACTCATTTTCGGCGGTTCCGAAGGCGTCGGGTCCCGTTTTAATGTATTGCGGGTGCGGACTTGTTTTCTCAGGTACCGAGGGCGTCGGGTCCCGTTTTCATGTTTTGCGCGCCCGGACTCGTTTTCGGCGGTGTCTAGTGTGTCGTGTCCCTACTTCATGTTTTGCACGCCCGTTCTCATTTTCAGCGGTACCGGGGGCGTTGGGTCCCATTTTCATGTTTTGCGCGTCGGGACTCGTTTTCGGCGGTACGGTGGGCCTCGGGTCCCGTATTCATGTTTTGCGCGTCCGAACTCGTTTTCGGCGGTACGGAGGGCGTCAGGTCCCGTTTTCATGTTTTGCGCGTCCGGACTCGTTTTCGGCGGTACGGAGGGCGTCAGGTCCAGTTTTAATGTTTTGGGCGCCCAAACTCGTTTTTGGCGGTACCGAGGGCGTCGGGTCCCGTTTTCATGTTTTGCATGTCCGGACTCATTTTCGGCGGTACCGAGGGCGTCAGGCCCCGTTTTTCATGTTTTGCGTGCCCGGACTTGTTTTTTCTGCGGTACCGAGGGTGTCGGGTCCTGTTTTCATGTTTTGCGTGCCCAGACTGATTTTCGGCGGTACCGAGGGCATCGGGTCCCGTTTTCATGTTTCGCGCGCCCACACTCGTTTTCTGCGGTACCGATGGCATCGGGTCCCGTTTTCATGTTTTGCACGCCCGCACTCATTTTTTTTTGTACCAAGGACGTCGGGTCCCGTTTTCATGTTTTGCGCTCTCAGAATCGTTTTCGACGGTACTAAGGGCGTCTGGTCCCATTTTAATATTTTGCGCGCCCGCACAAGTTTTCTGCGGTACCGAGGGCCTCGGGTCCAGTTTTCATGTTTTGCGCGTCCCGACTCATTTTCGGCGGTACGGAGGGCGTCTGGTCCCGTTTTAATGTTTTGCGCGCCCAGACTCATTTTCGGCGCTACAGAGGGCGTCAAGTCCCTTTTTCATGTTTTGCGTTCCCGGACTCATTTTCGGCGGTGTCGAGTGCGTCAGGTCCGGTTTTCATGTTTTGAGCTCATGTTCTCGTTTTCAGCGGTGTGCGACCCTTTTTCGCGCGCTCCTCACCGCCTCTGGGCGATGGGATGCGGAAGAAGGACACAGAGATCCCTCCCAAGTGTGGATCTGTTTAATGCCGGTTGATTCTACCGTTTAGACCAATTTAAATGCACATTTAGGGGGTTTTTTTAGTGATTGTGAGTTCTTGTAGATTCCGATGGGCGCAAGCCCCCACCGTTAATTACCCTGGGCTGTTAACCTCGAGGCACCTCAGGATCTTTAAAAGGGAGAAGCAAATAGTATAGTTAAATGATGGTCAAGTGGTCGTCTGGATTCACCAGAAGGTTAATCCAGTGAAAGACGAACCTACGACAGATCGGTTCAGTCTTTACCGCCTCGAGAGATAACCTTACTACTGACCAGATTAATCTCTTAAGAGGGGTTCGAGGTAAGTCTACTACAGAACGACTCAACCTCAATTGATCTAGAAGATAAACCTACTACAGAACGGTTTGATCTTAACTAGTCAACAACCAATCACACAAAATACAACTCGAAGCACTAAGCCGGTTGATCTTGAGGTTGGTGAATCAGGAGAAGGGTGGATTTGGCCCAGGTGTTTCTTCTCACTGATCTTCTAGATCATGAATTCCAAACACTAAGCCGATTCATAAACCTAGGAACACAACTGCACACAAAGTCAAACCTGAAGCACTAAGCCAGCTTGACATTGAGGCGTGTGTCAGTGAAAGAACCTACTACAGAACGGTTCACATTCACTGTTTTGTGGATGAATCTACTACAGAACGATTCAATCTCACAATCTCGGGAGATGAACCAGAAGACAAACTTATCGACGGATGAGTTCAGTCTTACTAGTTCAACTAGTCATGAATTACTTGTTCATGACACCGAGTCATTAAGATGTCACTTCTTTCGGACATCGTAATGTTCTTCTCTCTTAAAGTCGACATATCTCTTCATGTTGATGTCGCAGTCTTGGTTATTCTTCAACGAACGTCAAGATGTTCTTGTCCCGACTAATTGCCCTGAATGTTGCATTATTTGTGCAAGATCACTATGTTACTCTACACCCCTTGTGTGAGCGTATTTATTCACCTCTAAAATGTAAAAAGATTATTACATTTTTATTGATTTTTATTATTAAGATAATACCTTTCATTATTATCTCTATTACAAAGGTGGATTTATCTTTTATTTTTGAACTCTATTTATTTCTGTAGAAGATTACTTACAAAAATAATAGAAAATGGGTTAGCTATTATTTAGATTTTTTATTTAGATTTTTTGGGATTTTATAATAGCTAAGGTAATAGAATTTTTTATTCTTATTATTTTTAGAATTTATTTATTTTTGTAGAAAGTTACTTACAAAAATAATAGGAAATAAATTGGCTATTATTTATGGTCTTATTTTGGATTTATAGGATTTTTATAATAGCCAAATTAATAGGATTTTATTATCATATTTTTATTATTTTTAAATTCTATTTATTTTTGTAGAAAATTATTTACAAAATAAAAGATGAATTAGCTATTTTTATTTTGATTTTAGAATTTATAATAGCTAAAAGAATTATTATTATTTTTTATTCTATTTATGATTTTATTTGAATTTTAAACTTTTATTTTATTACTTTTATTTTATTTATTATATGTGGGAAAAGTAATGAAAAATGAATTTTATTTGAATTTTAGCCCTTTTTGAATAAAATTTTGTTTTATTATTATTATTTTTATTATTTGAATTTTAGAACTTTCATAATGGCTAATAGAATGAAATTTATTATATTCTTTATTACATTTTATTCACAAAAAATATTAGGAATGATTTAACTTTTATTATATTTTTATTTATATTTTTAAACTGAAAATGATAAGATTTATTCTATTATTATCATATTTTTATTTGAGTTTTAAAAAAATAACCAAAAGAATATAATTTGTTTTATTATATAATTTTATTTTAGATTCTAAAATAAAATAAGGTATATTTATTATTTATTATTATGATTATTTATTTTTTATTTTTATAGAAAAAACTAAAATAATACTTATTTAATATTATTATTTATTCTCTTTTGTAATAATAGAATTTATCTTATTATTTCTTATTGAATATTATTATTGTCATTATTATTTTATGAAAAATCACTTGAAAAATCAGTAAAATATATCTAATTATTATTTAATATTTTATTTGAATTTTTGGAATTTTTATAATAGCTAAAATGATAAGTTAAAGCTAAATTAAATATACAAATGCAATATAGTGTCTTTTGCTTTTAAATTGTTTTAATATAATAATATTTTTTATAATTAGAATATTTTTATACAGAAAAATACTATGAAAAACAAAGAATTTTTAGAAACAAATTTGGGTTAATTTGGAGTTTAGGAACATTTTCAAATGATTTATTTACTATTTATTTTTAATTTTCTGTTATTAATTGGCAGTTGGGTTTGATGAATTGGGCCAATATTTAATTTTCCTTTTGATTTTTACTGCTGGGCCCATTTCCCCTTTTTTTTTTGTGAATCGGGCCTGAACCGGCTGTTATCACTTTGGGCCACTTCCTATTTTGTGATTTTTAATCTAAGCCATTAGATGACATCTAGATTTGTGCAAGTGAGATAAACATTTTTTGCTTTAATCTTTGGCCCATGTCTTTTACGCGCTCTGTCCGATTGCCTCTTGATTCGTGCGCATCCTTTAGACCCTGTGCTCAAACGCTTCTTCACCATCTCTTCCGATGATTTCTGAGATTGGTGCGTAGATAGCCTTCCGGCGATCGGAGCTTCTGATCGGAGATCCACCAACGACTTTAGCATCGCCTGAGTTCGGCGAGTATGGTGATATCCTTGTTATGTTCATCGGCGAAGCGGATGATAGACTGGACCGGCATTGCATTATTCCTCGGTACCAATTCGGTACCGCCGAGTCTTGATTCTCACTTCTTGAAGCTTGACTACTCAATTGAATTAGTTAACTTTGGATCTTGAGAGTTCAACACTAACACTTAGGCCAGGGAATTCAATTAGAAGTAAAACGTTAATCAAAATAAATTTTCTGATGCTTGTGTTAACTAACAGTGTTAGATTTTGATTTGTCTCTTCATTTTTATCTGATGCAAAAACAGATTCCTATTTGTCTCTCAAACCTTTAATCATTATCTCAAACCTCATTGTTCTCATGGATTAAGTTAATGACTTACCCATGTATATTGGTTTGATTCTATCTTTTCACAGCATATACCATATTGAACTAGATGCAATCCAATTTTCTTTTGTTTTAATTCTCACAAATGATGTTTCAAAAGGAAAGAAAGACGAAAGAAAGTGAAAGAAGAAGAAAGTAGGCAGAATAACAAATCAAGAAATGCAAAAGGAAAATATATCTTTATCTCTTTACTTACAAAATCATATCAATTCCTCCAAGAGCTATATTTAAAACTTACACAGCACCTAGCTTAGGATGCGTAGCAGGGAGTGAGGCTTGTGACACTCTAATTTGACCTAATTGAGAGATTCAAATGAATCTACTATCAATTGGACAAATTACCTTCTTATTTTCTCCAGAATTTTGTATCATTTTTCTTCAATCTTCTTTGCTGCCAGATTAAAATCAATTGGCTGGGGTCTTGGCTGATCTTGCTGAGTTCTCAGATCCTTGATCGAGATCTATCACCCTGAGGGTGTAATGGATGGACGGGTTTCAGTATCTTCTTATTATTAATACCAGAAAAATGGAGAGAGGCTATGGAAGGGATTATGGACTGGGGAGTCTTCTTCTACTTGCTGTTAGGGTATATATAGGAATTGATTAGAGTCCAATTGTGCTTTCCCTTACACAATTTGTGCCATTTTAATCCCTCGGATCGACGACGTGGCTACATCCCGTCCCTTCATCCAATAATTGAACGATGTAGATTGATCCCATGTGTGCTTGTTGTGAGCAAAGTTTATGGTTTGGATCGATGACATGGCTCTGTGATTGTAACTCAATTCTTCCCTGCACTTTCCTTTTCAAGAACCAAATGAATTAGCATCTTTTACTAGCTTTCGGTTCTATACACCAATTCCACTGTGAAAATCATGCAAAAGGGGATTAATTCATGCCAGTAACTGCCTTAACCGAATCGTGGGACCCACTTAATGCTTTCCCAACCGCCAATTTATCTCATCTTCATCTTAACCGGTCAATTCCATTTCTTACCCGATTTACTTCTTCTCTGATGCGAGTGTTGTACAGTGCTTCATTTTCAAAATTAATTGTTTCAATAGATTCTCCTCGGTTAGAGCTTTCCAACGGTATATTATTTGCAATTTTTCGTTACCGTTTGACCCATTTTCCATTTTCGACTTGTTTTTCTGCTCAAAATCGGGTCAGCAGAGAAGAATCGCAGCAGCAGGGAGATGAACTCTTGTGGGGGCCAGCGGCAGTGAGGGAAACAAGAGAAAAATAAAAGAGGGTGGTAGTGTAATTCGGGTGGACCAGGCACAAGTAATCCAGCCCCACATGTCATGATTAATGAGACACAGAAATGGTGCGCCGAGTTCGTGCAACTTTCCTTTCTTTCAAAGGTTTTCTCCAGCGCCAAAATGAACACCTCTTCATTTGGCAGCCCCAACTTGCACCTAGCAAGGTCTGTGGCTCCAAATTGTACCCTTAAAGATCCTTGATAAAATCCCAACCCTCTGATTGATCTAATTCTCTTTCCTAATTTATTTTTAATAGATCCCTTCATCCACAAATCATGAAAATTAATGGGTTCACCAAGACCATGGTTTGAATCAAGTGTAGGTGAGGAAGAGGAGTAAGCATTGGAGCATGAAATTGATAAAAGTGGAGAATTGAAAACTTACCTTGACGAAATCTGAGTTAGTAACCAAGTGGAGGATTGAGAAAGTCGCTAATACGATTTTGTTTCACCTGCATAAAGAATTAATTAGATGTTGAGTGAATCGTTTCCTTATAATGATCAGAATATATATAAAAAATTAAATAAAAATGCTTACTCAAGAGACTAAGCGTTGCATGAGTCAAAAGATTTCAACAGGAAAGAGACATGGTTCTAATGGTCCCTGATGCTTGAAATGAATGAGGTGAAGGGCTAAAGTTGTAAAGTTCCTACAAGGCGCATTCGGGTTAGGGGATGAATGAGAAGTAGAAAAATGATATAACTTGATGAGTTCAAAAATAATGTTTTTTTAAGGAAAAAAAAGGATGTGCAGTATACTGGTAAACCAATTTTAAATATAATTGAAAAATGAGAATTAAACAGAGAGATGATGTGTATGAATGGATGAGATTTAAAAGATTACCTTTGGTGTGATTGAAAGGATAAGAAAGAGATAGGCATGGGTAATAATAGCTTGATGTCAGGATTCCAGTAAAAGGCGCAATGTTAATCTCCAGTAAAAGAATAGTAGAAGTGAGTAGATTTAGTGACTATAATAGAAAGTGAAGGTGGCTCAGTAGAAAGCGTATGGCCAAAGTAGGGAAAAGTAAAAAAAAAACGTTGGTATAATACAATGGGTATTCTGCAGCCTACTGTATATAACAGACTGAGTCCTTTCATAGACACCTGTCGATAGTCTATTTGCTCCAAAGCAATAGGAGAATCATTTTTACATAATTACTTTTCTCTGGTTGCACTTGGCCTATGACAATGCATAGAAAAAAAAAACTTTGAACTCATCATTGCGGTGTACAGACTTGGTGTAAAGTTGAGCGAGAAATATCAGTACTAGTGAAATGGCCTGACCTTGATCTGAGAACGTTTTTTTACTCTAATTAATCTAGGCCTTATAGGTATGCTCGCAATATCAAGGATGAAGGCCAGGTCATCAATCCGAGTGCATAAGGGATGACCAATCAGAAGATAAAAACAAACAAACACAATATTGGTGAATCTCAGCTGTTAAAATGAGTTTAGATGAAATGGTGTGATGACAACTCAAAGATCTAGTCCTGATCTTATGAGACCAGTAAAGAAGGAGCTCACAACCGACTGTATAAAGGGGCGAAAATGAACACTTGGCGTTATGCCATTGGATACGGCTAGCATAAGTGAAATCCCTGAAATATCCTTGATGCCCTTTTACCTTTCGTGCACTGTTATCTATTTGCATTTCTTTTCCTTTTTATTTCTCGATGTCATATTTGTAAAATAGGAAATTTGTCCAATGAGATAGGGGCTTACAAATGTGTTAACTCCTCCCCTTTTATCTTTCGTGCACTGTTATCTATTTGCATTTTTTTTTTTCTTTCTTTTTTTCTTTTCTTTTTTTCTTTTTTTTTTATTTGCTTGCTATTTTCTGCTTATGATCTTTGCTTCTCTACTGTATCTATTTTCTCGAAGTTGACTTGGCTTTGATCTGTACCACAAACCTTGTTGGATACTAGATAAAAGCTCGAGCAGATATATTTAAGACGTTAATAGATCTATGAATCCAGTATAAAAAAAAAATCAACTTTGAAAGTTGAGAAGAATATTTGTATAAGGAACTGGAGGAGATCATTTTTTTTAGTGTTAGCGTTTAGAGGGAAAATCAGTTTATACCTGCGAAATTTGATTAAAAAAATCATTTTATGTTCAGTTACGGCATCTGTTCTTAGTTTTCCTTTGTTTATTTATTTTTAACGTATATTATTCTGCATTTAGTGATCTTCTGCTATATTTTATATAAAACCCATGTTTGAAAATATATAACAAAAGAATCAATCATAATAATAACTTTAAGCTTCTTTAATGATAAGAGCTTTTCTTGATTTTGGTGCCGGTTATATACAACCGTGAGTGCCTAATCTTGAAAAGTTGTAAGGCTTGTGCCGGTTATATACAACCGTGAGTGCTTGCCATCACAGGAAAATAACCATTATATCATTTAACAAGGATTTATAAAAGGATGAGTGTGTATAAATATGTTTTAGCAATTTTTCATAAATTATGTATCCTTTTGCAAAAGTTCATGTTTAGTGCATATAAGACAGTAATAAAAAGTTGATTTTTAACTATGTATCCTTTTGTTAGCCATCTATAATAAAAATTGCATGAAACGTTTAACTAATTTGATAACAGTTAAGATTATGAAAATTATTAAATATGCATTTACTGTTTGAACTCATTTCATATTTGTTTTCAAGAAGAAACATTGAGATAAGATAGATTATTATGTTTCCCTTTACTAAAACATATATGCATACAAAAATTCTCAAATAAAGAGGTAAGATGAAAAATACGTACAAGACAAAATCACAAAATAAAAAAATACTTCCTAGCAGCATAATTGAAAGAGCATTACGAGCTCATCTTAAGTATTAGATTGATATAATCATATGACCAATGTTCAAATATGACAAAGAAAAATAAATAATATAAAATGAAGGCATTCAGATCATTATAACGATACTAGTTTGGTAGAACTTAAGCATATCAGTATCAAAGTCTTAGAAATGACAGTAAGTCTCTTAAGGGATTAATAAGTTTTAATTCAAATCCAATGGACGTGTAATCTATTCAAAATGATGCTACAAAGATTATTCGGTCTCCATTGAAGTCAGAAGAAATAACAGAGAGATTCTCAGCATGCGCATCTTGATAAAATCTGAACCGAATAAGGCTGAAACAAATTTAGTCAATACACAGAAATAATCTATTTGCCCAGCGCGAAGAGCCTGGTCCAAAAAAAAGAAAAAAGAAAGATAAGACCCAATTCATGAAAATTAAAACTTATTAGACAAAAGTCAGAAATTGAGAAGCCCAAGTTTATAACTAAATAGATAAATAATTAGGCCCAATAGTATAACCTAAGCTCATGAACCTCCGAAAAATGATCATCCTGACCCAAGGGGAGGAAATGAATTGGCCCATTGCGTAAAAATAATAATAATAATAATAATAATAATAATAATAATAATAATAATAATAATAATAAAACAGAAAATAAAAATGCCAAAAATAATTAGAACCCAAAATAAAAAATCTGTAAATAATTAAAATACAAGTTAAATAATTTTTTTTAAACCCTCCAAAGCTCCAAATTAAATAAAATTTATTTCTAAATTATTTATATCTTACATAGAGTTTTATACAAATAAATATTTAGCTTTCATAGAACTAAAAAAAATAATAATAAATTTACTCTTTTATTAATAAATGATTCTTAAAATATAAAGTACTCTAATAACAATCATAAATAAACTTTTAAGAACAAAAATTTTCTTCTTAATAATAAATAAAATTACAAAAAGGTAAACAAATACATAACAAGTTTTCTACAAAATAAATCTTTTATAAAAGAAAGAAGAAACAATGAATAAAAATATGATTAAAATTCCTTTTTTACAAATATAAATAAAATAATTTTATTAAGTAAAATAAATGAAATAATTCAATAATAAAATTCTCCTTCTAAACGAAATAAATATTTTCAAAAATATGAAAGATTAGATATTAAATTCAATTTTTAGGTTATGAACTCGCAAAACATTTTAAATTTCATAACTCAAAAATTCATTTGAGACGATCAAGTGATTTAAATCTCACTCGTTCTTATAATAAATAAACCTAACAAAACACGTAAAAATTAGGTTTATTACACACGTTATAAGTTGACAGTACGTCAAAATTTATAATGTGAAAGATCAGTAAAAACCATTAAGTGACTCAAGTCTCACCGGTTTCTTGATAGAAAATCTAATAAAGCCCAAAAAAGCTTAGATTTTAAATACCTAAGTTATAGGTTGGCATAGCGCTTTAAACTTTATAATTTAGAAGATCAGTTAAATGACTAAGTGATCCAAATTTCATCCATTTTTCTGATAATGAAACTTAATAAAGCCCAAAACGCTCAGGTTTACATTGCCCGGATTATGAGCTAGCATAGTTTCATAATCTGGAAGATTGGTAAGACATACAAGTGACTTAAATCTCACATGTTTTTCAATAAATCAAACCTAACAAAGCCCAAAACGCTCAGGTTAAAACATCATAAATTATAAACTCATAGGGTTTCATGATTTAGAAGATCAGTAAGATAATTAAGTGGACCAAATTCACCATCTTCTGATAATTGAATCTGTAAGGTATAAGAACACCCAGATTCACCAGTCTCGTATTATGGTCTGAGCTACCACACAGGTTCATTAAAACAACAAAACCAAGGATAATCGTTATTGATTAGTTCTCGTTGCTCAAAATGATCTATTTAATTTATTTTATTTATATTCTAATTTTTTCTTCTTAGCATCGAAGGTTCCTAGGGTTCATAGCCCAGGGTAATTAACAGTGAGGGCTTGCGCTCACTGGAATAATAAAGTTCCCACAATCACTAAAAAAAAGCCTTTGGATGTATAATCCTAATGATAAATACATAAATATACATCTGAGGGTGGTACCGTGTCCTTCTTCCGCCGTTCTCACTAGATTCTTTTCCTGAGTGAGGAGAGGCGCGAAAAAGGGTCGCACAGAAGCGCAAAACATGAATACGGGGGCCGACACCCTCGGTACCGCCGAAAAAGAGTACGGGAATGCAAAACATGAAATCAGTACCCGACGCCCTCGCTACCGCCGAAAATGAGTACGGGGATGCAAAACATGAAAACGGGATCCAACGCCATTGGAACCGCCGAAAATGATTCCGGTAGTGCAAAACATGAGAACGAGAGCCGACGCCCTCGATACCGCCGAAAATGAGTCCGGTAGCGCAAAACATGAAAATTGGACCTGATGCCCTCGATACCGCCGAAAACGAGCCCGGACGTGCAAAACATGAAAGCGGGACCCGACGCCCTTGGTACCGCCGAAAATGAGTCCGGGCGCGCAAAACATGAAAACGGGATCGAACGCCCTCGGTGTAGGGATTCGGAATACCCAAATCCCATTAATGCTCAAGCTGCGGAAAGACCGTAGAACAAGAATTTTACTTCTTTTTAAGTTAGGGATTAAAGTATGTCGGATAATAACCGAGAGTTACAGACATTTAATCCTTTACAAAAGACGGTAAAATATTATTTTACTTCTAACTTAAGTTTAGGGTTAAAGTGATGTGTCGGATGATTACCGAGAGATACACACCTCTTTAAACCTTTATTGATCTACTCCATGATTGATTTCTAAAATATTAATCTACTTAACAATTAAATAAATTAATATAAGATGTTATACCTCGCTTCCAAATTTCAATTGGAATGAAAATCGGCTTGTCTCGGAGCACCAAACGTCGATGCCTCTCGTAGGTTATCCACCAGGATCGACTGTAGAGCGCGCTTATTTCTTTTGCTGAAATACCGTAAACCGCGGTGTTTCGCAAAAACACTATTCACCCGAGAAAAGACGAAATAGTACTATTCACGACTCGCAGTAATTCTGTTTCACAAATGTGCAGAAATACCGCAACTTTCGTAAAAACACTATTCACCGATCTCGTGAATACTGAAACAACCGTATACCGAGAGAGAGAAAGTAGAACTGATTTGGAGTAAGTTTCTCTCTCACCCTACCCCTCTATTTACAGAAAATGTGAGATTGGCAAATTACCAAAATACCCTCATGAATAGTAGTGAGGTTCCAATGTGAAAAGACCAAAATACCCTTAAAGTTCATCCAATTTACCAAAACGCCATTGGGCTTTTTGGCCAAATTACCGAAATACCCTTGGGCTTTTGGACAAATTACCAAAATACCCTTGGAGGTCGTCATGGGCTTTTCATGGGCCTTTTTGGGCTTTTCGGATTTTGGGCTTTTTCAATTTTGGGCTTTTTTGGGCTTTTCTGATTTTGGGCTTTTAATTATTAATTAAGACTTTAATTATAAATGGGCTTTGGCCCATAATTCAAATCCATAATTAACATTTAAAATCCAAATCAAATATATATAATTGTCATCTACAATTATATTTTTCTCGGTTGTTGTTTCGGCGAATTTATACGATGTGTCCAACACGTTATAAATTCAATCTGATTTTTGCTTCTTGTCATCTCTATGACAAATATAATTATATCATATATAATTAATTATAACCATCTTATTATTAATTATAAATAATTCATAATTAATCAATAAGATTCTCCGATTAACTCCTATACGGTGTGACCCGACAGGATCCGTGTTATGTTGGTAAATAGAGTTAAAACTGTTTTAACTTCTATAATCATAGGAGGCATCTGGCAGAATGCACTATGACCATCCAATTACACGATGATGATGTACTTGTACAATATCATGATCCAATAAACTATTTACTTGTGTTTAATTTTTTTGTCTCATAGCTTATCGATCAGTTTCAAGGTAGGTATGT
Organism: Schoenoplectus tabernaemontani; assembly: GCA_037127355.1. Classification (NCBI taxonomy): domain Eukaryota; kingdom Viridiplantae; phylum Streptophyta; class Magnoliopsida; order Poales; family Cyperaceae; genus Schoenoplectus; species Schoenoplectus tabernaemontani. The sequence continues at coordinate 24,669,134 of CM073753.1, forward strand.
GTCATCCTTGCAAACTTAATCTTTTCTTGATCCCGAGTAAATTATCAAATATAATTACTCTTGTAATTATACTTTGCTAGCGATAATCTTACTCTATCAAGGGGCCCAATGATGCTATAACTCGTATAGAAATACGAAGGACAATAGTACTTTTGGCAAACCATCTCTTCCTCCGCATAAGTTATGTATACCGAAGAGCTACCTTTATAGCCACCTTTTACGGATAACGTTTGGTAGAAATCACACACATACATATCTTATGTAGGAAAGATGAATACCTCATACTTTAGAATTTAATACTGAACGAAAACATTAATGACACAAACACAATTCCATTTAATGTTTCATTCGGGGTCTATCAAATACGATGTTCCTAGAACATCTATCTATGTGATTAAAATGACAACTATTTGTCTATGGTCTGTAAAACTTGACCATCATTTAATCCACATACTAACTTGATAACGGTTAATTAGTGTTCCTGCTAATTACCTTGGTTAATGACTTTTAAGAGTATATTCTATATTATGAAGTTTCACAATTCCAGTCATGAACTCGGAATGATTCATAAATTCAATAATACTCAAGGAAACAAAATATCATTTAAATATCCAATTCATGAACAAAGCTTTATATAACAAATTTATTGTATTATTGACTTCAAGATTATTACAAACTAACAATCGGTACCGCCGAAAATGAGTCCGGACGCGCATAACATGAAAAAGGGACCCGACGCCCTCGGTACATCCGAAAATGATTCCGAGCCCGCAAAACATGAAAACGGAATCCGACGTTGTCGGTACCGCCGAAAATGACATGGGAGCAAAACATGAAAACGGGACCCAACACCCTCGGTACCGCTGAGAACGAGTCCGGAGAGCAAAACATGAAAACGGGACCCAACGCCCTCGGTACCGCCGAAAACGTGTCCGGGCGCGCAAAACATGAAATAGGGACCCGACGCCCTCGGTACCAAAGAAAACAAGTCCGGACCCGCAATACATAAAAACGGGACCCGACGCCCTCTGTACCGCGGAAAATGAGTCCTGGAGAGCGTAAAACTTGAAAACGGGACGAGACGCCCTCGCTACCGCCGAAAATAAGTCCGAGCTCGTAAAACATGAAAACGGGATCGAACGCCCTCGGTACCGCCGAAAATAAGTCCGGGAGCGCAAAACATGAAAAAGTAACCTGACGCCCTCAGTGTCGCTGAAAACGAGTCTGGGCGCGCAAAACATGAAAATGGGACCCGACGCCCTCGCTACCGTCGAAAATGAGTCAGAGAGCGCAAAACATGAAAACGGGACCCGACACCCTCGGTATCGCCGAAAACGAGTCTGGGCGCGCAAAACATGAAACTGGAATTTTTGTGATCGAACTCGTTTTCGGCGGTGTCGTGTGCGTCAGGTCCTGTTTTAGTGTTTTGCTCCCGGACTCGTTTTCGGCGCTACCGAGGGCATCAGGACCCGTTTTAATGTTTTGCTCTCCCGGACTCGTTTTCAACGATACCGAGGGTGTCGGGTCTCGTTTTCATGATTTCCCCGCACAGACTCGTTTTCGGCGCTACCGAGGGCGTCGGGTCCCGTTTTCATGTTTTGCGCTCCCGGAATCGTATTCGGCGGTACGGAGGGCGTCGGGTTCAGATTTAATGTTTTGCGCGACCGGACTCGATTTCGGCGGTACCGAGGGCGTCGGGTCCGTTCTTCATGTTTTGCGCGCCCGAACTCGTTTTCGGCGGTACCGAGGGCGTTAGGTTCCTTTTTCATGTTTTGCGCTCTAGAACTCGTTTTCGACGATACCGAGGGCGTCGGGTCCCGTTTTCATGTTTTGCGGGCACAAACTCATTTTCGACGGTACCGAGGGCGTCGGGTCCCGTTTTCATGCTTTGGGCGTCCGAACTCATTTTCGGCGGTACGGAGGGTGTCGGGTCTCGTTTTCATGTTTTGTGCGCCCGACTCATTTTCGGCGTTAACGAGGGCATCGGGTCCAGTTTTCATGATTTGCGCTCCCGGACTCGTTTTCGGCGGTACCGATGGCGTCGGGTCCCGTTTTCATGTTATGCGCTCCCAAACTTGTTTTCGGCGGTACCGTGGGCGTCAGGTTCTGTTTTCATATTTTGCGCGCTCGAACTCGTTTTCGGCGGTGTCGTGCGCGTCGGGTCCCATTTTCATGTTTTGCTCCTGGACTCGTTTTCGACAGTCCTGAAGGCGTTAGGTTCCTCTTTCATGTATTGCGCTCACATATTTGTTTTCGGTAGTACCGAGAGCGTACAATCCTGTTTTCATATTTTGCGCGCTGGACTCATTTTCGGCGGCATGAGGGCGTCCGGTCCCCATTTTTATGTTTTACACGCCGGACTCGTTTTCGGCGCGTACGCGGGGTCGTCCCGTTTTCATGATTTGCGCGCCGGACTCGTTTCGGCGGTGCATCGGGGCGTCGTGTCCGGTTTACATGTTTGTTGCTCCTGGACTCGTTTTCGGCGGTACCGAGGGCGTCGGGTCCCGTTTTCATGTTTTGTGCGCCCGACTCATTTTCGGCGTTAACGAGGGCATCGGGTCCAGTTTTCATGATTTGCGCTCCCGGACTCGTTTTCGGCGGTACCGATGGCGTCGGGTCCCGTTTTCATGTTATGCGCTCCCAAACTTGTTTTCGGCGGTACCGTGGGCGTCAGGTTCCGTTTTCACGTTTTGCGCTTCCGGACTCGTTTTCGACGGTACCGAGGGCGTCGGGTCCCGTTTTCATGTTTTGCGCACCCGGACTCATTTTCGGCGGTACCGAGGGCGTCGAGACCCGTTTTCATGTTTCGCGCGCCCATACTCGTTTTCTGTGCTACCGAGGACATCGAGTCCCGTTTACATGTTTTGCACGCCCGCACTCGTTTTTTGTGGTACCGAGGGCGTCAGGTCCTGTTTTCATGTTTTGCGCTCCCGGACTTGTTTTCGACGGTACCGAGGGCGCCCGAACTCATTTTTGGCGGTGTCGAGTGTGTCGGGTCCGGTTTTCATGTTTTACGCGCCTGTTCTCGTTTTCAGCGGTACCGAGGGTGTGGGGTCTCGTTTTCATGTTTTGCATGCCCGGACTCGTTTTCGGCGGTACCGAGGGCGTCGGGTCCTGTTTTCATGTTTGGCGCGCCCAGACTCATTTTCGGCGGTACCGAGGGCGTCGGGTCCCGTTTTCATGTTTTGCACGCCCGAACTCATTTTCGGCGGTACCGAGGGCATCAGGGCCCGTTTTAATGTCTTTGCGCGCCGAGACTCATTTTCGGCGTTACGGAGGGCGTTAGGACCTATTTTCATGTTTTGCTCTCCCAGACTCATTTTCGACGGTACCGAGGGCGTCGGGTCCCGTTTTCACGTTTTCCGCGCACAGACTCGTTTTCGGCGGTACCGAGGGCGTCGGGTCACGTTTTCATGTTTTGCCTGCCCGAGCTCGTTTTCGACTTTACCGATGGCATCAGGTCCCGTTTTCAAGTTTTGCGCTTCCGGAATCATTTTCGCCGGTACCGAGTGCGACATGTTTTTATGTTTTTCGCGCTCGGACTCGTATTCGGCGGTACGGAGGGCGTCGGGTCCCGATTTAATGTTTTGCGCACCGGGACTCGATTTCGGCGGTACCGAGGGCGTCGGGTCCGTTTTTCATTTTTTGCGCGCCCGAACTCGTTTTCAGCGGTACCGAGGGCGTCAGGTTCCTTTTTCATGTTTTGCACTCCCGAACTTGTTTTTTCGGCGGTACCGAGGGCACTCACGAATTTATTTTCGACGGTACCGAGGGCGTCTAGTCCCGTTTTCATGCTTTGCGCGTCCGGACTCGTTTTCGGCGGTACCGAGGGCGTCGGGTCCCGTTTTCATGTTTTGCGCGCCTAGACTCGTTTTCGGTGGTACCGAGGGTGTCGGGTCCCGTTTTCTAGTTTTGCGTGTCCGGACTCATTTTCGGTGGTACCGAGGGCGTCGGCTACCGTTTTTCATGTTTTGCGCGCCCGGACTCATTTTTTCGGCGGTACCGAGGGCGTCGGGTCCGGTTTTGCGTGCCCAGACTCATTTTCGGCTGTACCGAGGGCGTCGGGTCCCGTTTTCATGTTTCGCGTGCCCAAACTCGTTTTCTGCGGTACCGAGGGCATCGTGTCCCGTTTTCATGTTTTGCGCGCCCGCACTCCTTTTTTCCTGGTACCAAGGGCGTCGGGTCCTGTTTTCATTTTTTGCGCTCCCGGAATCGTTTTCGACGGTACTAAGGGCGTCTGGTCCCGTTTTCATATTTTGCGCGCCCGCACACATTTTCCGCGGTACCGAGGGCATCGGGTCCAGTTTTCATGTTTTGCGCACCCCGACTCATTTTTGGCGGTACAGAGGGCGTCGGGTCCCGTTTTCATGTTTTGCGTTCCCGGACTCATTTTCGGCGGTGTCGAGTGCGTCAGGTCCGGTTTTCATGTTTTGCGCGCCGGTTCTCGTTTTCAGCGGAACCGAGGGCGTCGGGTTTTGTTTTCATGTTTTGCGCTCCCGGACTCATTTTCCTCGAAACCGAGGGCGTCGGTTCCCGTTTTCATGTTTTGCGCGCCCGGACTTGTTTTCGGCCGTACTGAGGGCGTCGGGTCCCGTTTTCATGTTATGCGCGCCCGAACTCGTTTTCGGCTTTATCGAGGGCGTCAGGTTTCTTTTGCATGTTCTGCGCAACCGGACTCGTTTTCAGCGGTACCGAGGGCGTTCGATCCTGTTTTTATTTTTTGCGCGCCCGGACTCATTTTCGGCGGTACCAAAGGCGTCCGGTCCCGTTTTCATGTTTTGCACGCCCGGGCTCGTTTTTGGCGGTATCGAGGGCATCGGGTCCCGTTTTCATGTTTTGCGCGCCCAGACTCATTTTCGGCGTAACGGAGGGCGTCGGGACTCATTTTCGTGTTTTTTTGCGCCCATACTCGTTTTCGGGGATACCGAGGGCGTCGGGTCCCGTTTTTATGTTTTGCGCTCCCGGACTCGTTTTCTGCGGTACCGAGGTCGTCAGGTCTCATTTTCATGTTTTGCGCTCCCGAACTTGTTTTCGGTGGTACCGAGGGCGTCTAGTCCCATTTTCATATTTTGCGCGCCCCAGACTCATTTTTGGCGGTACCGAGGGCGTCGGGTCCCATTTTCATATTTTGCGCGCTCGAACTCGTTTTCGGCGGTGTCGTGCGCGTCGGGTCCCATTTTCATGTTTTGCTCCTGGACTCGTTTTCGACAGTCCTGAAGGCGTTAGGTTCCTCTTTCATGTATTGCGCTCACAGATTTGTTTTCGGTAGTACCGAGAGCGTACAATCCTGTTTTCATGTTTTGCGCGCCTGGACTCATTTTCGGCGGTACCGAGGGCGTCCGTTCCCATTTTTATGTTTTACACGCCGGACTCGTTTTCGGCGGTACCGCGGGGGTCAGGTCCCGTTTTCATGATTTTCGCGCCCGGACTCGTTTTCGGCGGTACCGAGGGCGTCGAGTCCAGTTTACATGTTTGCTGCTCCCGGACTCGTTTCGGCGGACCGAGGGCTTCGGGTCCCGTTTTCATGTTTTGCGCGTCCGGACTCATTTTCGGCGTATCGAGGTCGTCAGGTCCCGTTTTTATGTTTTGCGCTCCTGAACTTGTTTTCGGCGATACCGAGGGCGTCAGGTCCCATTTTCATATTTTGCGCGCCCCGGACTCATTTTTGGCGGTACCGAGGGCGTCGGGTCACATTTTCATATTTGGCGCGCTCGAACTCGTTTTCGGCGGTGTCGTGCGCGTCAGGTCCCGTTTTCATGTTTTGCTCCCGGACTCGTTTTCGACGCTACCGAGGGCTTCAGGACCCGTTTTCATGTTTTGCTCTACCGGACTCATTTTCGACGGTACCGAGGGCGTCGGGTCCCGTTTTCATGTTTTCCGCGCACAGACTCGTTTTCGGCGGTACCGAGAGCATCAGGTGTCGTTTTCATGTTTTGCCCGCCCGAGCACGTTTTCGACTATACCGTTGGCGCCGGATCCCGTTTTCAAGTTTTGCGCTCCCGGACTCATTTTCGGCTGTATCGGGGGCGTGAGGTCCCGTTTTCATGTGTTGTGCGCCCGGACTCGTATTCGGCGGTACGGAGGGCGTCGGGTCCCGTTTTAATGTTTTGCGCGACCAGACTCGTTTTTGGCGGTATCGAGGTCGTCGGGTCCCGTTTTCATATTTTGCGCGCTCGGAATCATTTTAGGCGGAGTCTAGTGCGTCGGGTCCCTATTTCATGTTTTGCGCGCCAGTTCTCGTTTCCAGCGGTACCGAGGGCGTTGGGTCCCGTTATCATGTTTTGCTCTCCATGACTTATTTTCGGCGGTACCGAAGGCGTCGGGTACCGTTTTATTGTATTGTGGGTCCGGACTTGTTTTCTCTAGTACCGAGGGTGTCGGGTCCCGTTTTCATGTTTTTCGCGCCCGGACTCGTTTTCGGCGGTACCGAGGGCATCGGGTCTTGTTTTCATGTTTTGCGCCCGGACTCATTTTCGGCGGTACCGAAGGCGTCGGGTCCCGTTTTCATATTTTGCGCGCCCGGACTAATTTTTGACGGAACCGAGGGCGTCGATTCCCGTTTTCATGTTTTGCGTGCCCGGACTCGTTTTCAGCCGTACCGAGGGCGTCGGGTCCCGTTTACATGTTTTGCGCTCCCGGACTCGTTTTCGGCGGTACCGATGGCGTCGGGTCCCGATTTCATGTTTTGCGCGTCCTGACTCGTTTTCGGTGGTGCCGAGTGCGTCGAGTCCTGTTTTCTTGTTTTCCCTCCCGGACTCTTTTTCGGCGGTGCCGAGGGCATCGGATCCCGTCTTCTTGTTTTGCCCTCCCGGACTCTTTTTAGGCGGTATCGAGGGCGTCGGGTCCCGTTTTCATGTTTTGCGCTCCCGAACTTGTTTTCGGTGGTACCGAGGTCTTCGGGTCCCGTTTTCATGTTTTGCGCGCCCGCACTCGTTTTTTGAGGTACCGAGGGCGTCGGGTCCCATTTTCATGTTTTGCGCTCCCGGATTCGTTTTCGACGATACCGCGAGCGTCGGGTCCCATTTTCATATTTTGCGTGCCTACACTCGTTTTCTGCGGTACCGAAGGCGTCGGGTCCCATTTTCATGTTTTGCGCGCCCGAACTCATTTTCGACGGCATCGACGGTATCCAGTTCGTCGGGTCCCTATTTCATGATTTGCGCGCCCGTTCTCGTTTTCAGAGGTACCGAGGGCGTTGGGTCCCGTTATCATGTTTTTCTCTCTATGACTCATTTTCGGCGGTACCGAAGGCGTCTGGTCCCGTTTTAATGTATTGCGGGTCCGGACTTGTTTTCTCTGGTACCGAGGGCATCGGGTACCGTTTTCATGTTTTGCGCGCCCGGACTCGTTTTCGGCTGTACCGAGGGCGTCGGGTCCCGTTTTCTTATTTTGAGCGCTCAGATTTGTTTTCGGCAGTGACTAGTGTGTCGGGTGCCTATTTCATGTTTTGCGCGCCCGTTCTCGTTTTCAGCGGTACCGAGGGCGTTTGGTCCTGTTTTCATGTTTTGCTCTCCGGACTCGTTTTCAGTGGTACCGAGGGCGTTCGGTCCCATTTTCATGTTTTGCTCCCCGAACTCATTTTCGGCGGTACCGAGGGCGTCGGTTCCCGTTTTCATGTTTTGCGCGGCCGGACTCATTTTCGGCTATGCCGAGGGCGTCGGGTCCCTTTTTCATGTTATGCCCGCCCGCACTCGTTTTCGGTGGTATCGAGGGCTTCGGGTCTCTTTTTCATGTTTTGCGGTACCGGACTCATTTTCGTCGGTTCCGATGGCGTCGGATCCCGATTTCTTGTTTTGCGTTCCCCGTACTCTTTTTCGACGGTATCGAGGGTGTTGGCTCCCGTTTTCATGTTTTGCGCTTTCTAACTCGTTTTCGACGGTATCGAGGGCGTCATATTTCATTTTCACGTTTTGGGCTCCCGGACTCGTTTTCGACGGTGCTGAGGGCGTCGGGTCCTGTTTTCTTGTTTTGCGCTCCCGGACTCTTTTTCGGCTGTACCGAGGGCGTCGGGTCCCGTTTTCACGATTTGGGCTCCCGGACTCGTTTTCGGCGGTACCGAGGTCTTCAGGTCCCATTTTCATATTTTGCGCGCCTGCACTCGTTTTCTGTAGCACCGAGGGCGTCCGGTCCCATTTTCATGTTTTGCGCTCCCGTTCTCGTTTTCGGCGGTACCGTGGGCGTCGGGTCCCGTTTTCATGTTTTGCGCTCCCGGACTTATTTTCGGCTGTGTCGAGTGCGTCTTGTCCGGTTTACATGTTTTGCGCCTGTTCTCGTTTTCAGCGGTACCAAGGGCGCGGGGTCCCGTTTTCATGTTTTGCGTGCCCGAACTCATTTTCGGCGGTACCGAGGGCGTTGGGTTCCGTTTTCATGTTTTGCGCGCACGGACTCGTTTTTGGCGGTACCGAGGGCGTCGGGTCCCGTTTTCAGGTTTTGCGCCCTCGGACTCATTTTCGACGGTACCGAGGGCGTCGGGTTCCGTTTTCATGTTTTGCGCAACCAAACTGGTTTTTGGCGGTACTAAGGGCGTCGGGTCCCATTTTTCATGTTTTGCCCTGTTGGACTCATTTTCGACGGTACCGAGGGCGTAGGGTCCCATTTTCATGTTTTGCGCGCTCGAACTCGTTTTCAGCGGTACTGAGGGCGTTAGGTTCCTTTTTCATGTTTTGCGCGCCCGGACTTATTTTCGGCGGTACCTTGGGCGTTCGATCCTTTTTTCATGTTTTGCGCACTCGGACTCATTTTCGGCGGTACCGAGGGCGTCTCGTCCCGTTTTAAAGTTTTAAGCTCTCCAGGACTCGTTTTTGGCGGTACGGAGGGCGTCGGGTCCTGTTTTACTGTATTGCGGGTCCGGACTTGTTTTCTCTAGTACCGAGGGTGTCGGGTCCCGTTTTCATGTTTTGCGCGCCCGAACTTATTTTCGGCTGTGTCGAGTGCGTCGGGTCCTGTTTTTATATTTTGCGCGCTCGGACTCATTTTCGGCAGTGTCTAGTGCGTCGGGTCCCTATTTCATGTTTTGCGCGCCCGTTCTCGTTTTCAGCGGTACTGAGGGCGTTATGTACCGTTTTCATGTTTTGCTCTCCGGACTCGTTTCGGCGGTGCAGGGGCGTTGGGTCCCGTTTTCATGTTTTGCTCACCGGACTCATTTTCGGCGGTACCGACGGCGTCGAATACCGGTTTCATGTTTTGTGCGCCCGGACTCATTTTCGGCTATACCGAGGGCGTCAGGTCCCTTTTTGATAACATGCGCGCCCGGACTCGTTTTCGGCGGTATCGAGGGCGCCGGGTTTCTTTTTCATGTTTTGCGCTACTGGACTCGTTTTCGGCGGTACCGAGGGCGTTCGATCCCGTTTTCATGTTTTGCTTGCCCGGACTCATTTTCGGCGGTACAGAGGGCGTCGGGTTCCGTTTTCATGTTTTGCGCAACCGGACTCGTTTTCGGCGGTATGGAGAAGTGAAACGGGACCCGACGCCCTCGCTACCGCCGAAAACTAGTCCGTGCGCGCAAAACATGAAAATGGGACCCGACGCCCACGTTACCGCCGAAAACAAGTTCGGGAGCGCATAAAATGAAAACGGGACCCGACGCCATTGGTACCGCCGAAAAACGAGTCCGGGAGCGCAAAACATGAAAACTGGACCCGACGCCCTCGGTACCGCCGAAAATGAGTCCGGGCGCGCAAAACATGAAAACGGGACCAGACACCCTCGATACCGCCGAAAATGAGTCCGGCAGCGTATAACATGAAAACGGGACCCGACGCCATCGGGACCGCCGAAAATGAGTCCGGGAGCGCAAAACATGTAAACTGGACCCGACGACCTCGGTACCGCCGAAAAAATAAGTCCAGGCGCGCAAAACATGAAAAACGGGACCCGACGCCCTCGATACCGCCGAAAATGAGTCCGGACACGCAAAACATGAAAACGGGACTTGACGCCCTCGGTACCGCCGAAAACGAGTCTGGGCGCGCAAAACATGAAAACGGGACCTGACGCCCTCGGTATCGCCGAAAACGAGTCAGAAATCGCAAAACATGAAAAAGGAACCTGACGCCCTCGGTACCGCCGAAAACAAGTTCCGGCATGCAAAACATGAAAAACGAACCCGACGCCCTCGGTACCGCCGAAATCGAGTCCGGGCGCGCAAAACATTAAATCGGAACTCGACGCCCTCCGTACCGCCGAATACGAGTCCGGGCGCGAGAAACATGAAAACGGGACCTAACGCACTCGGTACCACCGAAAATGATTCCGGGAGCGCAAAACTTGAAATCGGGACCCGACGCCATCGGTAAAGTCGAAGACGAGCTCGGGCGGGCAAAACATGAAAACGGGACCCGACACCCTCTTTACCGCCGAAAACGAGTCTGTGAAGCGAAAACATGAAAACGGGACCCGACGCCCTCGGTACCGTCAAAAACGAGTCCGGGAGAGTAAAACATGAAAACGGGTCCTGATGCCCTCGGTAGCGCCGAAAACGAGTCCGGGAGCAAAACATGAAAACGGGACCCGACGCACGCGACACCGCCGAAAATGAGTTCGATCACGCAAAATATGAAAACGGGACCTGACGCCCGCGGTACCGCCAAAAACTAGTCCGGGCACGCAAAACATGAAAATAGGACCGACGCCCTCGGTACCGCCCAAAACAAGTCCGGGAGAGCAAAACATGAAAATGGGACCTGACGCCCTCGTTACCGCCGAAAATGAGTACGGGCGCGCAAAACATGAAAACTGGAGCCGACGCCCTCGGTACCGTCGAAAACGAGTCCGGGAGCGATAGACATGAAAACGGAACCTGACGCCCTCGGAACCGCCGAAAACAAGTTCGGGAGCGCATAACATAAAAACGGGACCCGACGCCATCGGTACCGCCGAAAAAGAGTCCGGGAGCGCAAAACATGAAAATTGGACCCGACGCCCTCAGTACCGCCGAAAATGAGTCCGGGCGCCCAAAACATGAAAACGGAACCAAACACCCTCGATATCGCCGAAAATGAGTCCGGCAGCGTATGACATGAAAACGGGACCCGACGCCATCGGGACCGCCGAAAATGAGTTCGGGAGCGCAAAACATGTAAACTGGACCCGACGCCCTCGCTACCGCCGAAAAAACAAGTTCGGGCGCGCAAAACATGAAAAACGGGACCCGACGTCCTCGCTACCGCCGAAAATGAGTCTGGGCACGCAAAACAAAACGGACCCGACGCCCTCGCTACCGCCGAAATCGAGTCCGGGCACGCAAAACATTTAATCGGAACCCGACGCCCTCCGTACCGCTGAATACGAGTCCGGGCGCGAGAAACATGAAAACGGGACCTAACACACTCGGTACCGCCGAAAATGATTCCGGGAGCGCAAAACTTGAAAACGGGACCCGACGCCATCGGTAAAGTCGAAGATGAGCTCGGGCGGGCAAAACATGAAAACAGGACCTGACGCCCTCTTTACCGCCGAAAACGAGTCTGTGCGGGGAAAACATGAAAACGGGACTCGACGCCCTCGCTACCCTCGAAAATGAGTCCGGTAGAGCAAAACATGAAAACGGGTCCTAATGCACTCGGTAGCGCCGAAAACGAGTCCGGGAGCAAAACATGAAAACGGGACCCGACGCACACGACACCGCCGAAAACGAGTTCGATCACGCAAAATATGAAAACGGGACCTGACGCCCTCGGTACCGTCAAAAACTAGTCTGGGCACGCAAAACATGAAAATAGGACCGACGCCCTCGGTACCGCCCAAAACAAGTCCGGGAGCGCAAAACATGAAAATGGGACCCGACGCCCTCGTTACCGTCGAAAATGAGTACGGGCGCGCAAAACATGAAAACGGGAGCCGACGCCCTCGGTACCGTCGAAAACGAGTCCGGGAGTGATAGACATGAAAACGGAACTTGACGCCCTCGGAACCGCCGAAAATAAGTTCGGGAGCGCATAGCATGAAAACGGGACCCGACGCCATCGGTACCGCCGAAAACGAGTCCGGGAGCGCAAAACATTAAAACTGGACCCGACGCCCTCGGTACCGCCGAAAATGAGTCCGGGCGCGCAATACATGAAAACGTAACCAGACAACCTCGATACCGCCGAAAATGAGTCCAGCAGCGTATAACATGAAAATGGGACCCGACGCTATCGGGACCGCCGAAAACGAGTCCGGGAGCGCAAAACATGAAAACGGGATCGTACGCTCTCGGTCCTGTAGAAAACGAATCTGTGAGCGCAATACATGAAAAAGGAACCTGACGCCTTCGGTACTGCCGAAAACGAGTCTGGGCGTGCAAAACATTAAAAACGAACTCGACGCCCTCGGTACAGTCGAAAATGAGTCTAGAAGAGCAAAACATGAAAACGGGACATGACGCCCTCGGTACCCCCGAAAATGAGTCCGGGCGCAAAAAACACGAAAACGGGACCCGACGCCTTCCGTAACGTCGAAAATGAATCTCGGCGTGCAAAACATTAATACGGGACCTGATGCCCTCGCTACCGCCGAAAACGAGACCGGGCGAGTATAACATGAACAAGAGACCTGACGCCCTCGGTACAGCCGAAAATGAGTCCGGGCGTGCAAAACATGAAAACGAGACCCGACGCCCTCGGTACCGCCGAAAACAAGTCTAGGCGCGCAAAACATGAAAACAGGACCCGACGCCCTCGGTACCGCCGAAAATGGGACCCGACGCTCTCGTTACCGCCGAAAATGAGTCCGGGCACGCCAAAAAAGAAAACGGGACCCGACGCCCTCGGTACCGTCGAAAAGAAGTCCGGGCACGCAATACATGAAAAACGGGACACGACGCCCTCGATACCGCCGAAAATGAGTCCGGACACGCAAAACATGAAAACGGGTCCCGACGCCCTCGGTACCGCCGAAAATGAGTCTGGGAGCACAAAACATGAAAACGGGACCCGACGCCCTCCGTAATGCCGAAAACGAGTCCGGACGCCCAAAGCATGAAAATGGGACCCTACGCCCTCGGTATCGCCGAAAAAGAGTTCGAGAGCGCAAAACATGAAAAAGGAATCTGACGCTCTCGCTACCGCCGAAAACGAGTTCGGCGCGCAAAACATGGAAAACGGTCCAGACGCCCTCGGTACCGCCGAAATCGAGTCCGGGCGCGCAAAACATTAAATCGGGACCCGACGCCCTCCGTACCGCCGAATACGAGTCCGGGCGAGAAAAACATGAAAACGGGACCTGACGCACTCGGTACCGCCGAAAATGATTCCGGGAGCGCAAAACACAAAAACAGGACCCGACGCCCTCCGCATCGCCGAAAATGAGTCCGGACGCGCAGAACATTAAAACGGGACCGGACGCCCTCGGTACCGCCGAAAATGAGTCCTGAAGCGCAAAACTTGAGATCGGGACCCGACGCCATCGATACCGCCGAAAACGAGTCCGGGAGCGCAAAACATGAAAACTGGATCCGACGCCCTCGCTACCGCCGAAAAACAAGGTTGTGCGCGGAAAACATGAAAACGGGACCCGACGCCCTCGGTACCGTCGAAAACGAGTCCGGGAGAGCAAAACATGAAAACGGGTCATGATGCCATCGGTAGCGTCGAAAACGAGTCCGAGAGCAAAACATGAAAATGGGACTCGACGCGCACGACACCGCCGAAAACGAGTTCGATCGCGCAAAATATGAAAACGGGACCCGACGTCCTCAGTACCGCCAAAAACTAGTCCGGGCGCGTAAAACATGAAAATGGGACCCGACGCCCTCGCTACCGCCCAAAACAAGTCCGGGAGCGCAAAAAATGAAAACGGGACCCGACGCACTCGGTACCGCTAAAAACGACTCCGGGCGCGCAAAATATGAAAATGGGACCCGACGCCCTCGGTACCACAGAAAACGAGTGCGGGCGCGCAAAATATGAAAGCGGGACCGGACGCCCTCGGTACCGTCGAAAACGAGTCCGGGAGCGCAAAACATGAAAACGGGACCCGACGCCCTCGGTACCATAAAAAACGAGCGCGGGCGCGCAAAACATGAAAATAGGACCTGACGTCCTCTGTACCGCAGAAAATGAGTGTGGGCGCGCGAAACATGAAAACGGGACCCGACACCCTCGATACCGCCGAAAATGAGTCTGGGCACGCAAAACATGAAAACGAGACCCGACGCCTTCGGCACCGCCGATAATGAGTCCGGGCACACAAAACATGAAATCGGGACCCGACGCGCTCGGTACCGCAGAAAACGAGTGAGGGCGCGCAAAACAGGAAAATGGGACCTGACGCCCTCCGTACCGCCGAAAACGAGTTCGGACGCGCAAAGCATGAAAACAGGACCCGACGCCCTCGGTACCGTCGAAAATGAGTTTGTGCGCGCAAAACATGAAAACGGGACCCGACGCCCTCGGTACCGCCGAAAACGAGTCCGGGAGCGCTAAACATGAAAAAGGAACTTGTCGCCCTCGGTACCACCGAAAACGAGTCCGGGCGCGCAAAACATGGAAAACGGACCAGACGCCCTCGGTACCGCCGAAATCGAGTCCGGGCGCGCTAAACATTAAATCGGGACCCGACGCCCTCCGTACCGCCGAATAGGAGTCCGTGCGCGGAAAACATGAAAACGGGACCTGACGCACTTGGTACAGCCGAAAATGATTCCGGAGCTCAAAACGTGAAAACGAGACCCGACGCCATCGGTAAAATCGAAAACGAGCTCGAGCCGGAAAAACATGAAAACGGGACCCGACGCCCTCGCTACCGCCGAAAACGAGTCTGTGCGGAAAACATGAAAACGAGACCCGACGCCCTTGGTACCGTCGAAAACGAGTTCGGGAGAGCAAAACATGAAAACGGGTCCTAATGCCCTCGGTAGCGCCGAAAACGAGTCCGGGCGTGTAAAACTTGAAAACGGAATGAGACGCCCTCGCTACCGCCGAAAATGAGTTTGAGCGCGCAAAACATGAAAACGGGATTGTACGCCCTCGTCACCGCCGAAAACGAGTCCGGGCGCGCAAAACATGAAAACGACACCTGATGCCCTCGCTACCGCCGAAAATGAGTTCGGACGCGCAAAACATGAAAACAGGACCTCGCGCCCTCGGTACCGCTGAAAACGAGAACTGGCGCAAAAAATGAAAACCGGACCTGATGCACTCGACACCGCCGAAAACGAGTCCGGGAGCGCAAAACATGAAAACGGGAACTGACGCCCTCGGTACCGCCGAAAACGAGTCGGGGCGCGCAAAACATGAAAACGGGACCCGACGCCCTCGGTACCGCAGAAAACGAGTGCAGGCGCGCAAAATATGAAAATGGGACCTTGCGCCCTCGGTACCGCCGAAAACGAGTGCGGGCGCGCAAAACATGAAAACGGGACCCGAAGACCTCGGTACCGCAGAAAACGAGTGTGGGCGCGCAAAACTTGAAAACGGGACCCGACGCCCTCGGTACCGTGGAAAAAGAGTCCGGGAGCGCAAAACAAGAAAACGGGACCCGACACCCACCGCCAAAAACGTGTCCGGGAGCGCAAAATATGAAAACGAAACCTGACGCCCACGGTACCGTCAAAAACGAGTTAGGAAGCGCAAAACATGAACACGGGAGCCAACACCCTCGCTACCGCCGAAAAAGAGTACGGGAACGCAAAATATGAAATCGGGACCTGACGCCCTCGGTACTGCCGAAAACGAGTCCGGGCACGCAAAACATGAGAACGAGAGCTAACGCCCTCCGCACATCCGAAAACGAGTCAGGAAGCGCAAAACATGAAAACGGGACCCGACGCCATCGGTACCGCCGAAAACGAGTCGGGGAGCGCAAAACATGAGAACGAGAGCTGACGCCCTCCGCACCTCCGAAAACGAGTAAGGGAGCGCAAAACGTGAAATCGGGACCCAACGCCCTCGGTACCGCCGAAAACGAGTACGGAGACAAAAAAATATGAAAACGGGAACCAACGCCCTCGGAACCGCCGAAAACGAGATAATGTATGGGTTTCAAATATAAATTGAACATTTTAAATTATATTTGAACCACATTAGCATATTTATTTAGGCTCGATGCAAATTCTAAAATTGTCCCCCTCCCCTCCCCAAAAAAAAGGAAAAAGCTCCCACATGAAGCTACCTACACTGCAACTCAAGCACTTACTGCTGGTAGCAACAATGAATTAAGAGAAAATCACTTACTGTCTGAGAAGCTCCAATAGCTTTCCCTCACAATATCCAATATCCATAACCAATTGATGTTTTCTGGAGAAACCCGATAAGAGAAAGGCAATGCATCCACTCAGTGAAATTGGCTGTTCTATCTCTGCAAGGGCGAGCCTGTTCCTCCACGATTGCAATTAACACCTCCTCAGACTCCCCAAGTCATGCACCTTCTTTGCCAGCTCTGACATGGCCTGGACCCACTCCCGGTCGCCTCCCAAGCTAAGCCCATCACCGACTAGGATTTCATTTCCAAACTCATTTTTTTCACACTCAGGAGGCACGAGTAATAGCTCATGAAGAAATGCCGATGCAGTCTTGCGGTTGGTGTTTGATAAACCTCAATTATATATTATATTTAATTAGGATTTTTTCTCAAAAACTATGTATTTTATGTTAATTGTTAAGAATTTATTTAGTTTTTATATCGAGTTCGAAATACTACTGCACTTCTTGTTGTTTTGCAGGTTATGAAATGTAAACAATAATGTCAACATGAGAAATGATGCTTGGAGCGAGCTGGTTCAAACCTACACGAAGAAATCAAGTGAAAATCACTTCTGGATAAAAATTGCGGACCAAAATTATCAAAATTACGGACCGTAATAATGAGATTTGCTCTCTGGTTCGCTCTGTTAACAAAGTGCAAAAATTGCGGACTGCAATTCTAAAATTTCGGACCGCAATTCTAAAATTTCGGACCGCAATTACCGGGGCTGGAATTGCGAACTTGCAGTTTTAAAGCGGTTTTCTCATTGAAATTAAGAGGTTTTAACACCCCTTCATCTCAGACATCTCTTAACTGATTGGAGAACTGATTCCAAGCAAGAAAGAAGAGGAAGAACACCATTGGAGAAGAATTTGAAGAAGGAGAACTCAAGAACCGGGCGAGAAATCATAGATCTTCTTTGTGTATTCTTTTTTTAATCTTTTCTCATGTTGTGCTATTGTTTAAACATGAATTCTTGTGCAATCTTTGACATGAATTGTGGCTAGACATCCTTCTAAGGGTCTAGGTGTAAACTCGATAACTCGAATGGTTTAATTGTACTCGTGTGTTGATCTTTTAGTTCTTGTTGTTTGTGATTGCTATTTTGTCTAAATTGAATGCTTAGTTTTAATCAACTGCATGTTATCATAGAAGTAAAAGCGAAAATCAAAACGTGGAACTAAATCTTCTGACCCAAAACAGTGATTTAGGTCGTAGACCAAGTACTTAATCGTGAAACTTATTACCTAAAGGAAAACTGAGGAAACCCTAAAAATTATATGAGGTACCGAAATGCAAAGTACAAAATCTAGGCTATGCCAAATTGATTCACTGATCTTAATGGGCTTAGACTTGTAAGGTGAGGTACTTAATCGTGAAGCCCGAATTATTTAGGTACGGTATCAAGCCACGAAAGTTTATCTGAAATTGAATCTCCGACAAACACTAGAACATATTAAAATATCAAATAGAATGAATTGACCAAATGAGTGAGAGTAAAGCCGAAAACCCTTAGAGTACTTTATTTGATAAACTTTTCAGTCGTTGTTGTTAGATTTATGCACTCTTAGTTTAATACAAAACTCTCGTTCGATTGTCTAGATTAGTGAAACTTGTGAAAACTGGTAATTCACACTTGACTAAGCCGTGCGCTTGCGGCTGAAATTGAATAAAAATTAGAATATTTATTAGCTTAGCAGAATACAAATCAGTGCTGTCTGAGAAGTCAAGCATTGTACCAAGCAGTAGTAGCTGGTAAGAGACAAAGCGGTAATTTGATCCTGAAAGAGAGAAATAGATGCCAGTTTTATATTACGAAAAGATAGAAGTTCACATTGTCTTCATCCAGTTATACTGCAGTTTAACAGACTGACTCAGTTTATCAGGAACAAGATCATTGTCCTTACCAGTAGAAAGATGGAATTTGACCAAACCAATATAATCAGATATTGAACCAGAAAATATTCTCTCAAGTAGGTAATTTTTATCTGATGCTTCTGATGCATATATTGCAGCTTCTGTGCCAGTAGTTGTGGCAGCATCAATGCCTTTTGTTAAAAGTGAAGGGATGGATAAAATATAATTTCTTACTATTAGACACTCTTGTATCTTTCTTACTTACAAAACAACAGAATACAACTCTTTATATAGTCTAAACATTTGAGAAGACTCTAGAAATTCGTAATAAAAACATATAATAAAAACAGAATTCTAAACAGCACCCTTTCAGTTGACTCATGTCCACTAAAATCGTCATAACTCTCTGTAGAGAACTCCAAACAACTTGGAATTTGAACCATTGGAAACTAGACTTCAAGAGCTTTCCATCCATAGGTCATACAATAAATTCCACGTCCATTTGCCCTTTCAAATGCTATCATTAATCAGCCTTAAAATTCTGCCAAAGTGCTGAAGCCAAAGAGTCTCCCTTTATTTCCTAATTTATTTAACTTTAATACTAAAATTAAGTTTATATTTGAACACCCCCTCTTAAACTTAATTTATTTTTCATCCTTCATGCCAATCATCATTGAACTTCTTCATAACTCGCAGCGAATAGCGACGTCACTCATTGACGACTTCTTCTCGATTCATTGATCTAGGAAATTCAAAAAATCAATCGTGATTTCATCTCATATGTCATCCAATTTGTCTGACTCTTCAGGTCTATATGTGAGATTCACACCCACATCGCAGCTCCACACCGCATTTTTTCATGTGGCTCCACACCACATCTTCTCATGGTCTTCACACACTTTCAGCAAAACATCTCATAATATTGCTAGTTCTCTTATCCTAGCACTCATTGCACAAGCTATCATGAGTCATTACTCATGTCGGCTTCACTCACCGATTCTTCGAAGACCACTGGCAAAAACTTCACCACACTTTTGTAACATTCGCTGCTTGATACATAACTCTCATCATTGACAAATTTTCTTTTTTTTCTTACAATGTCTCTAAAACTATCTCCACTCTTTTATTTTATTTTTCTCCTCTTTTTTAACAAAAAAAAATCACTACATGATATTTTTTTCATTATCCCGATATTTTTTCTTTTCTCACAAAAAAATAAGGAGATTTTTTTTCATTCATTTTGTAATGCTCGTAACAACACAGAAAAACTCATATACTAAAATAAACTCAGAAAACACTCTTAACACTTAACTTTCTTTAAAATAAATATCGAGACCCACAATATTTTTTTTCTTCAACATCTCTCTTTTTTTCTTCTTTTTCTTCTTCTTTTTCTTCGCCATGGTAGATCTCTCTTGATCGACTGAACCTGACTCTGATACCACTTTGTTAAAAGCGAAGAGATGGATAAAATATGATTTCTTACTATTAGACACTCTTGTATCTTTCTTACTTACAAAACAACAGAATACAACTCTTTATATAGCCTAAACATTTGAGAAGACTCTAAAAATTCATAATAAAAACATATAATAAAAACAGAATTCTAAACAGCACCCTTTCAGCTGACTCATGTCCACTAAAATCGCCATAACTCTCTGTAGAGAACTCCAAACGACTTGGAATTTGAACCATTGGAAACTAGACTTCAAGAGTTTTTCATCCATAGGTCATACACTAAATTCCACGTCCATTTGTCTCTTCAAATGCTATCATTAATGAGCCTTAAAATTCTGTCAAAGTGTTGAAACCAAAGAGTCTCCCTTTATTTTCTAATTTATTTAACTTTAATACTAAAATTAAGTTTATATTTCAACACCTTTAGCCTGCAAATATTGCACGTTATATAATAGAAAACACTAACTGGCAAAATGAATAATTATAGATCAAGGTACTCGACTAGCACGGGATGAGAATTGGATACATCATAAAAGTATATAGAATCAGGGACAATCTTAGTAAGGCCATTTGGGTAGAAGAAACAATGAAAAGTAATCATGAAATTAAATGAAAATGTTATTTACTTGAGCTTCAGCATGCAGATGCTTGCACACAACTTTCCAGTAGAGAGCAGCTTCCGGATCGATTAATCGAATAGTTGGGGAGCCTTCTGTCGAATCTTGGACTAATAAAGTTAAGAAGGAAAAGACAAGGTCCCAATGCACGCAGTCACTACAAAGCAGTACACAAAGAATCCACAAGTTGCACAATCTTTGTATTGTTTATGTGCTCTATCCCAATACATACGTAAAGTTGCAGTGGTGAATAACGTTGCACAATCCATATTTCTAAGACCAGCATTATTGAGGGCAGATTTAGATTTTTGGTTGTTTGTTTTGCAAAAGAAGCTTTTAACAAAAGATAATCTACAGAAAGGGGATGTCAAGAAGAAACAAAAGTTCTTATGCAAAATATATCTCGATATGGTAAGCATCACATAATAATTACTTGATACCTTCCAATACAGTCCAAGAAATGTTGATTGCAATACATTCAAGGTATAAAAATAAAAAGCTCAGAGATTATTTCTCATGCTATATTCCAGGGCATGGACTGTATTGGGAGCTAGCTTTCTCAAATCTGAAGGTTGGATATTTGATTAAGAACCCGATAAAGGTGCAGGTTCCAACTTTTTTTGAAAAAAATAATAATGAGAATAATGAGGCGCAAACTGAAGTAAAATACAAAATATCAACATATCCATGTTATTTTTCCAATTTTCCCACCATCATAACCCCGAGCCATAAAACTAAAGTTAACTCAAAGTCTCAAACAATTTTCTCAAAAGAAAATCTAAAATTGTTTACTTTGAAAGATCTGTGTATTCATTTACCTTCTGATTGATTTTCAGAAGAAATATAATCCCTGATACTCCGTCCTTCCTGTATATGCACCACACCATCATTTAAAAAGGCCTCTATGACAGCCTCTCCAATCAACTCATAGGACTCAACGTCAAAAAAAATTAACATTGCAACTCGATCACCACCACAACATTTTGTAAACCACTCCTCCTTAAGCATCCTAATGCACTCTTTTACCACTAGAGGAAATCTATCCTTAAGCCCCCTCCTGAGGAGCGTGGTTCTATGCTTGATGCTGGGAACGAATAAGACCATAATAAATTAATACAGCCAGCTGAAGTTTGATAGATACAGGTGATCAATTTATTTGTGTCTAAAAATGTTTCTTCCACCATTTCTTATCGAGATTACCTGAACATTGTCTTTATGCTAACTCACTCAGGCACGGACAATTTTAGATACAAAATCCAGAAGTCTATTATCATTATTATTAATGCTTCAACAATGAACATATCTGATTGTAATTTCAATTAATGTCAAAAAAGTGCTAATTAGATTAACATTTTTTCTTCATATGCTAAGAAATCAGATTCTTGCTTCGTGAGAGCAATTACAGAATGTGGGATGACCTGTAGAACGCTCCCTCACCATTACTCCATGATATTGATGCACATAACCTAGCTGCTGGTTTGGATAAAATGGCAGCTTACAGGTTCAGACTGCAATACTTTGCAGCAGTGGTGAAGCCACATTTGCTGTTGCGTGTGGAAATTGGTTGAAGTGAGGAAATGGCTTTGTACAGATCTAATAATTTCTGACTCTTATACTATGAGCAACTCTTTTATTATTTTTATATGTTGCCTACATATTGCAGAAAGTCTGCTCTATAACTACCTGACATTGTTTGCCAAAAGGAGTATCTGATTAACACCAAATGACTATTCAAAAACTAACAAAATGTGCTAGCCATGGTAGCATGCATTCCAACAAATTGTTAGCTGCATTAATAGAGAATTTACCTAAGAGCTAGGAGAGGAAATTTGTTTGCTAAAACACTATAAGCAGCCTTGTGTACCAACCCACTAACATCAAGTGTGGCCTCAACAATGACCTCAAGTGTAGCACTTGAAGGGAGCAGAGACGATATAATTGTTTTCCTTATATCCTGTCACATATTAAAATTAATTAGGATGTCTGCTGATAACTAAAAAATAATTAACAAAAAATTAAAATATATTCAATATATCATAATTCCAAGTTTAGGAAGAAATTATGATGTCTGTTTATAACCAAAACAGAAGCAAGAATTTGAGCATCAGTTTGCCAATAACCATGTGACAATGCAAGCATCAACTTGTATCGATCAAACCCTACATGAGGATCCAGATTAAAAGTCCGCTGCATTGCTCTTTCTTTTCTTAGAAGCTCCATGCTAACAGGTATTGTGCATAAACAACTACAGAAAGCAGTTATAATGTTTTAATTTGCGATGCTCAATAATTAAGTAAATATGTTAGAAAAAAATTACTGGATTTTTTATTGATATTTGAGATCTTTGATTTTATGCTTTCCGATTGGGTTTCATTTCTAGCTTACCCCAATTTATTTGGGATTAAAGGCTTTGTTGTTGTTGTTGTTGTTAGATTTTGTTCAATGGGAAGAGCTTCCACAAAGAGATCAACGATATCACTCTCATCATCAGCAAATCGTGACAGAGCTCTCACAGCAAAGGCTCGGATACCTGGGATTTTATCTCCTACCTGCACCTTCATGCCTTCAATTACTGCATCCCACACATCATCACTGACCTCAGCATCATTTGGCAATCGCATGATAATCTGAAAATATTTACTGATATTAACACTGTGAGCATAGAAGTTGAATCGTAAAATGTATTGTGTATCGTTTTATTTTGTATTGTATTGCGTTTCGTGTATCGTATCGTATCGTATTGTTAAGATACGCTAAGTTATTTTTAAAATAACAAAAAAAGTTAAAATAAATTAGTAACTAATAAGAAAAATATATTAATTAACAAAAGAAATTATTGTCATGTTCTAATAACTAACAAAAGAACATATTAATTAGAATATGTTATAGCCATATTTTAGATTTCTAGTTATTAACAAAAGAAGTTATGTCTATCACCGTTTAATTATAATTAAACTCAAAATGAAAGAATAAATATATAATTCGGTATTATTATATCATACATTCAGTTAACTTCTAAACAATTACTCTAATATGATAATATAAAACAATCCTCTATTATATTTCCTCTTTCTGTTTTTTAATGAAAACTTCTTAGCAAGTTTATTTTAAACTTAATAACAGTAGAGTAATTTAACAGCCTTTATTTGATTAACAGTAGACTAATTAACAATACACTAATTTAAGTATTTAACACTTAACAGCTTTTATTTAACAGACAAATACACTATTTTAAGTAGTTAACAGACAAATTAAGCACCCATAACATATACACTTAGCTCGATGAGAGAGTAGAGTAGCTGTCAGATACCCATTATAATGAGAGTCTCTTCTGTCTTCTCATTTATTACAACGAGAATTCCAAAAAAAAACGATAACAGACCTTGGCGACGGGCGATTCTCTCCTCTCAGCGCGTGCGACGGGCGATTATCTCCTCTCAGCGCGATATGATCGTCGTCGCTTCTTCTCTCAGCGCGCGACGAGCTTCTCTTTTGGCACGATGATGGTGACGAGGTTGGCGATTAGGTTTTCTCTGCGCGCGAAAAGGTGAAGGAAGAAAAGGCGAAATTGGGATCGGGGTAAACGAAAAGGTTAATCGGGGAATAAGGAGGGAAAAGACGAAATTAATCCCGATGCACAACATTCAGAATCACAAAATTGTATCGCAAATACGATACGATACATGTATCGCGCTTCCGTATCGGAACGATTCACGCGATTCACTGGGATTGCGATACACAGGTACGATCTGTATCGTTCACCTTATGACTCGTACCGTATCGTACGATACGTATCGCGTATCGTACGATACTAACTTCTATGACTGTGAGCATGGTAGAGATTTGGTTATCGAAGCAGTGCAAAGTTACATCAGATATCATCTGACAAGAGCGAAACCTAGCTGGCCGGTGGGCAGAGAAGAAGCTGAAGGAACTGTTCAAGGAAAGGGATACCGGAATCATTCTCTCCATCACATTTCCCATGGACTAGGGAGGCGAATGATGCTACAAATCGTACAGACCGCTCTGCGCAGATTGTTCGCCGGGGAAAGTCGAAGAGCGGTGCTAGGGCTCCGACAAATGCACTGAAGAAGAGGTCAGGAGGGGAGGAACGGTGGAGAGAGGCGAGTTCTTTGTGATTTCGACTGTGTAATGCTTGGGATTGAAGCGATTCGTCGAGAATCCGGCGAATTTCGCCGGAGAGGCGCTGCTCCGCTTCCATCTCAGTCGCATCCGCCATCTTCATTTTAAAATACTTCCCGACTTCTGAGAGAGCGAGGAATCAGGAAACTGTGTGTGTGACGGGCGGGAAAATCTCTCGAGAGCAAGAAGGGCCTTTTAGTGTCTTTGGCCCGGCCCAAATTTCGGCCCGAAATAACCATAAATGACCCAGTAGATACATATATAGTCTGCTCTAAAAATCATGAAGATTTTCGGCCCGAAAGAATTAACTTTATTAAAAATAAGGAAGCTGATAATTGTCCCCAAATTTGTCTTCAAATTTTGTCCCCAAGAGTTGATCATAACTGTTTTTGTCAAAACCTCAATACTACTTATGCAATTAAACCTTATTATTTACAACATCAGCTACCAAATATCTATCAATCCGATCATAGTCAGAACATAACCAACATAGCACAGTACAACCAATCAAACAGTCAGAGAGAACCCTATTGCAAAAAGAGCAAATATGAAATTCACGGCTAGTTCTTCCTAAAAATTTAGCACCGTGTAAATTCTTGTAGAGGTGTTCTATATCACTTTAAATGTTTGTCCACACATGAAATAAATGTGAAATCTTTAATACAAAAGAATTAGAAATGGGAGCAGCCGAGTGATAAAAAATGGATCTATTCCTAAAATTCCGTCTCACTCAGATCACACTGAAATTAAAGATTAGCATAATATCTATCAGCAATTCAGAAAGAGACATCTATACTATTATATAAAGCATCTAAGAATTGGAGAATTTATTTTTTGTCATGGTAATTTTTTATTATATCCATTTTATCCCTCAATTAGACGGATAATATTTATTTTTGGTTGAACGAACGTATGTGATCGCGTCCATTGATCCCCTCTTTCTCTCAATTTCTTTCCCTTATATACTATTATTTCCATAATTTTATTTTTTTATTTAGCAACCTTGTGCATATTTGGTAAGAAATTAATGGTGATAATATATGTTAGAATAATTTATTTATTTTGCCATAAAAATCATGAATCATTAACTCATATTGTGCAAAAATCTCATCCAAGATTAACTATAGTCTTTATTATAGGTTTTCTCTATAATTTGGTGAATTTATAATTTAATATTAGATAAATATAAATTTTTTTATCTTATAATATTTTAATGTTTAAATAAAAGAGTCTGCTGCAACGCGCGGGTATATAGCTAGTATCATTAATTGAAGTAAGTTGCAATTGTAAATGTCTGGATTAAAACAATTAAATGAAACTAAGAAATTCTTCATTAAAGCACAAGATATAAACGAATTATCAATTGATTCTTCCTCATAATAAACACAACTCAAATCCCCTCTCCAACCCTTCCTAAACAAATTATTCTTTGTTAAAATTTTACCTTGCAGAACTAACCAAAACAAAAGTTTTAATCTTCAGAGAATAAGTGTAATTCCGAAATTTAACCAATAATACCTCTAAAATCTGAACCACATCAGATTTTTCCTGTCTCAAAAATAGAATGGATCCTCTAGCAAGAGGAATTTAAATCCGACTATTATTTCAACCTAAGCCACAGTTACTACATAGAATATTTAGTCCTAGCAAATAAATGAGGAAATCTTACCGGACATCAAACCAAATTAAAATAAAATCGAAAACCCAACTTCTGCATCATGCTCAACTTGTGGCGTGAGGAAAAGAAAAGTTGTGCGGTGTTCTACGGTCTCATGGCAAAATAATGTGAACCAACTTCTTATTGGTTAACTGTAGCGTGTACCTACGGATATTATTTAAATAAAATTTGTCGAGAAAGTACAATTTTAAGTTTTGCAAGAAAATATAAAGTATTTACCAATTAGAGAAAAAAGTGACAAAAGTATTATTTAAGTGGCTTATTTTGCCCTGAAATCCATTCTTTAAAAAAGTTTGTAACAATAATATTTATTTATAATCACGTGTTTTTTGGCGCTAAGCTTTAGCCTATTACTCGAAAAAAGAGAACACTACATTCTTGTCAACACGTGTCATAATTTCACCACCGCGTATAGGTTGACTTATTTTAGTAAATGGACGAATTAAGGGACTAGCCTTGACCTCTAAAAGAGCCCCACATTCTAAGCGTGTCGGTGTAGGAGTTTGAAAATGAAGTCAATAGATTTAATGAGCTTCTTCTTTCAAAAATGACATGCTTGTTTTTCAACCTATATCCGGCTAGAACTTTCCATTTGAATTGTACAAAGAACATTTAAGTACGTAAAAGATGATCAGTCTAATTTCTTATTTGTATCACGTGACTGATTAGTTTAGAGCTTGTAATCTAGCTATATCGTATATTTTTTAATTGTTTTTCTTAACAAATCTTGCTAAAAATATAAATATGTATCATTTCAGAAACCTAATCAAATTTTAAAAAGTTCAAATTTACTCAGACTCAAATTTTAAATAAGATCCAAAATCAAATGGCTCGAAACCTAATCCTTTCCAGCTCTATAAAACATACAACTGACAAATTTTAAAAATAAAAATAATTTAATCTGAGTTGCAAATTGTTAACATCTAAAGTAATAACAAATTAGAATTGTTTCCAGTAAATCATGAGTTCAGAATTTCATAAAACATAAAATGACATTTGAGATCTAAATTATTATCACCCTCTTAAAAAAGTAATCCGACACAAACTTGGTGCTATATAATTAGCATGTCTACTCATACCACAAAGAAGCCCCCCAAAAAATGAAGAAAAATGACCCCTTAAAAATTTAACTGAAAACGAAAGAACTTCTCTGGAATATGTTATTCCCTCAAATACACTATACATTTCATTCCTAACTTCGGCGCATCGCATCTGAGATGGTCCATCAAAAATTAAACTAGAAGTTAGGAAAGAACGAACCAACCAACGAATGGACGACACTTGGATCGATGCCTGATGAAGGATATTGCTGACTCTTTCATAAAATAAAAAAAAAGGATATTGCTGACTCTGTCAACACGTGCGTGTCGTGTTTTGTCCTTTTCTTCTACAAGGTGGATATTATCACCACTCGCACTCGGCACTCGCGATTCTAGACCTGAGCTGTAATGTTTGGCGTTCCAGATTTAATTTCCACGTCGACATCACAATTTGCAAACAAATATTTGTATGGACGGTGTTCTAGTTCTACACATACAATTACTAATTGTTGCAAATGTACTTGTGCTAACACAATTAATGCTCATAACGGTTTGCCAGCTCTGTTACCTCTGTACCTCTCAAGCAGCAGTCAAGCTGTCAGGCAAATTCTTTGGGAAGATCCAGTTGGGCCGAAACCCACATATTTGGTCCATAACTTTTTTTTCTTTTTCTTCTTTTTCCCCAGTTTTCCACAGTAGGATGCTGGTATTAGCTTTTAAGAACTGAGTGACCTTTATAAAGGAGCGGAGTGTATTTAATGGCCGTAGAGGTGGCAGAACCCGACCCGATCTGAGAAATCCGTCTGATTCGTCTGGATCTGAATCTGATCCGATCTAATTTTTTAAGAAAGTCAAACTGATCTGATCTGATCCGAACTCGACCCGACCCGACCCGACCCGAGATCAAATGACCTTTAATCCAATCGAAATCTATCAACGATCTAAAAAAACACAACATATAAATTGACCCGACCCGACCCGACCCGACCCAGTCCGACCCGACCCGATTTCTTCTAAAAAATCAAACTGACCCGACCCGTCCAACCCGAATCCGAACCCAACCCGACCCGCCCGATTGCCACCTCTACTAATAGGCGTTGGACTCAAAATTTGGTTCCAGCGGTAAGTCAATCATTCAATCACTTTATTCATATTTAAATTTCACTGCATTGCTTTAATAAGCATGTGAATCATGGAATGGAATTGAAGATTCAAACGATACATACAATTTATCAGGGGCGGAACCAGTGCTGGTGTCAGCCGGCGCTCGAAAAATAATTTTTTTTAGTGCAGTGAAAAATGAAGTTTTTTTTTTTATTTGAACATCTTATTTTCTTAGTTCGGCATTTTTCACCGATCATTTCTGATTCTACATCGAAACAAATTTGATTTAATGAGCATCGAACTGTCAAAAGACGAAGTAACACGGTGTTTTGGAGAGGTCATCCCCCCAACACACACAAAGTTTACCAAAAACACTAATATAACCATGCAGTTGCCATATTTGGTCGGCTCTACATAATTCTTCTCAAATGTGATATTGAAATAAATTATTGCTTTCCAAAATTTAAAATACTGTACGGATTTCAGAAATAATTAATTATTTAGTACAAACACAATCTTGTCTTTCGTTTCATATAAAGAAATTCCATTGACGACTCATCTATTCTTAAAACCATTCCATCTCACATTGTACAAAGAAATATAAAACACTATATATAATTTTTGAAGCAGAGGGCGATTGTCCTTCTGATATTGCATTAAAAAAGTATATACATAATTATAAAAACATAATATATTATGAAAGATATTATAATAAAGCACAAAAGATAAATTTACTTACATTTAGCGAGCATCAAATATACTTGTCACCAGTTTTTTTTATAATAATTATTTAAATAATCTTAATTTTAATAATAAGAGTGATAAAATCAAATTTTAAGAATACGAATGGCAACGCGCCACTGCCAGTGGCGCTGTATAAATGCGTCAGTCCCATTGACGTGTTTGTGCAAAGACGCCAGTGGGAGTGACACGTTTGTGCAAAGACGTCACTCCCACCCACTGGCGTCTTTCAGTTTTTTTTAAGAAAAAAACTAAAAAGTAAAAAAGGAAAGATGCCACTGTCAGTAGCGTTTTTGCAACTCGCCACTAAAAGTGACGCGCTGCCATTTGTATTCTTAAAATTTTAATTTTATCACTCTTATTATTAAAATTATGATTATTTGAATAATTATAATTAAAAAAAATCTGCACTTGTCACTTTTTATTTTTATACAGCCTACCCATCTTCCTCACCTCCTAGTCTCTTTGAGCACTATACTTAATTTCTTAAAACTGTGAAGAAATACTATAGAAATATTCTAAAGCTACCACAAGACACAATAAAATCAACTACTTAGCAAAATGGTAGCTCCGTATTATTGCTATTACAAAATGACGTCATGCAGAAGTAAACAGAAACGTAAAGCCGCCTTGTACGTACAGGTACAAAAAACTTATTTTACATTTTGTTTATTTTTATATGAAAAAATAGAAATATGAAATAATTTTGTTTTTTAAGATTTAATGATATTTTATTTATTTAAAATTAAGTTTTTAATGCAATATTTTTTATTGATTTTAAATTTATTTGGCCTCTGTTTCAAATTCGATTTGGCTCCGTAACTGGGACCATCCCTCTCTCATTCTTTGCAAGGGTGCAGAGAGATGAGTTATTTGAGTTAATCTTTACGTTGTTTGGACTTTGGAGAAATCAGTTATGTTATGTTGTCGAGTCATTTCCGTAATGTTGAGTTTGGGGTGTTCGATGAATTTTGTGTTAGTAGCGTTGATAATAAAAACTTCGTATATGTTCTCTCGTCGTTTCAAATTCAGTAATGCAGATTTTTTAATTAATTATTTAAATAATCATATTTTTAATAATAAGAGTGATTAAATTAAAATTTTAAAAATATGAAAGACAGCCGTCACTGTTAGTGACGCTTTGCAAATACACCTGGTGTCTCTATTTTTTTTTTAATTCTCACTTTTTTAAAAAAAAAAAACACCGCGCCAGTGGGAGTGGCGTGTTCTCCCACTGGCTCCTCCCATCTTTAATTAAGTTTAAAGAGTTGGATTGAATGAGATATAAAAAAATGAAAGACGTCACTCTCAATGGCGTTTTTGGACAAACGCGCCAGTCTGAGTGACGCGTTTGCATAACGCCACTAACATTGAAGCGTTGTTATTCATATTTTTAAAATTTTGATTTAATCACTCTTATTATTAAAAATATAATTATTCAAATAATCAATTAAAAAATCTGTCAATAATGTAATGAAATTAATTATAAAGACCGGGAATCCGGGATTGATACATTAGATTTCTACAGTTTTGGTAGACATTCATACCTCTCCTTAGTACTAGTAGTATCATTTTCGAACTTTATTTGGAGCATCATATATAATCAAATAACCAAAGAGGAGGGATTATTTGATAATGATTTTTCAGACAATTTGGAAATGTTTCTTAAATCAATTCAAATGGGATTAAAAATGAAATGAAATTAATAAATATAGAGTTTCTTCAATTTAAAAAGGATTAAAATTAAAAATTAAATTAACAAGCATATATGTTATTTGAGTTTATTCAATTTAAATAGGATTAAAAAATAAATTAACAAGTATATATGTTATTCTATTACATTTAAAGTGAGCAGCAAGTTCATAGAATGAAGTTCAATTAATTATTCATGGAGGACTATTGATTTGATGTGCCAATAATGTTTAATTTTTTAATTTGAGACTGTCAAGAAAATCGAACTGTAAATGTGGAAGATCGTCTAGATTATTGCTCCTCATATCTAAATGCGATATATTCTTGCAGTTATTTGCTAAAACAAACTCAATTTTGTTTAAGTTAGAAATAAACGTTGAAATTCATTGACATGGAGTAAATTAAATGGTTTTTGCAATATTTTTTAAGTAAATTCATAAAAAAAAAAAACTATAGACATGCTGTTGACCTCACGAATTAGTGGGTACAACGTTTTTTTATATAATTTGTATTGTTGTTTCTATTTAACCACGTAACGTTGATTATAGATTATTGTAGATTTTAATTTGTTCGATAAATAATAAAAAACAAAATCAAAATCTATCGTGTGTTATGTGCAAGATATAAATAATTAAGGCCATACTTCAAATGACTAGATCGTCATTATTGTCAATTAATTAATTTTCATAACCTAAACTCCTAGTCTCCTACACAAACGAGCCTTGAATTTTTTTTTTTAAAATTGATTTAAAGGATATATTAAACTTCTTTAAGATTGGCAAAGTCGCGTGAACTAAATCCACTATAGAAAGAAAAGCCTGCTGCTTGTTGAGCCTGACAAATTTATATTTGAAGTTTGAAACTGTTGTAGATTGGCACAGCATGAAATTTTAAATTTATTTTGTGAAAATTGCTGCTTAGTATGCTCCAGGGATCAAGTGGTTGATTGTAGCAAACTAAAATGTGAACAAATTTGAAACAAAAGCTTTTCAAACTCAATAATAAATTAATCTCAATTTCCAGTTAC
This sequence comes from Schoenoplectus tabernaemontani, assembly GCA_037127355.1. Lineage (NCBI taxonomy): Eukaryota > Viridiplantae > Streptophyta > Magnoliopsida > Poales > Cyperaceae > Schoenoplectus > Schoenoplectus tabernaemontani. The sequence continues at coordinate 24,700,655 of CM073753.1, forward strand.
CGGAACATACAGGCACCTTCCATGAAAATGCATCCTTGAATCCTCAGTAAATATGTAATTTTTTTAATTGCGCTTGCTTGATTGTTTGAAATGTTGATCCATGTTGCGATCATCCATTTTAGAAAAATTGAGAAAAATTGTCGTTTCCGAGCAACTATGTATCCACTGTAGAGAGAGCCTATTTCTCCTTTGGGCGTCATTTTGTCCAAGTACTACTAAAAAATAGTCTAGATAGGCTGCCTCTGGGCCTCATTTTCAATTCACGTGCTTTGTCACGACGCTAAAAGGCAGATTACATTGGTTAGAATAAGAAATTTATGTCAAGTTTAGAAAGAAATTATTACCTCAGAATTAGTGATGCTGCTGATTAATTAAATCTGAGGAAATTACGTTGCTTCTAGAGTTTCATGGTTGTACTAACGAAGAATTCTTGCATCATAATTTTCAAGAAATTGTACGATTTTTTTTTACAAAATTTTGAACTTATAATTTGCATTATTTGTGATTTTTATACAATTTTTCAATATTTTATTACTGCATACACTGTGAGAATTAATTATATTAAGCCAAGTGGTCAAGCACTTAGTTTGTTTTCTAAAGGGCCGTTCAAACTCCCGGAAGGCGCTTTTCTTTAATTTTAAAAGATTAAGCCCACTTATCTGAAAAAAAATATATATCACTATCACAAAATTTATGCTTCATCAAATTACTTCCGATTTTTTTATAGCTGTCATGCTGGCAAAGTTGCAATCTGCTGTTAAATTTATATATGACAAATATTTAGATGTGTGTTTTCTTTCTTTTTTAGTTTTGTAGGTCCCACAGCAAATTTTGGTACAAATTTGTCTAAGCCCTTAGCCAAGAGCTACTAAAGAAATTAACAAATAAAAAAATTATCAGCATGTCAAATAATTTTTTTTTTCTGAAGAGTCCTTATTACGATATATAGGCCATGGCACAAGTCTGTTTTGAACGTGCCTGTGCACCAGCGAGATACTGATTTCTGGATAAATGAACCTTAATTAGAATTTCATTTTGTTTCCCAATGAACTTATACGAATTCGAAATTGTTATTATAGAATTGAATTATGTTTGTTGACTGCCATTTAGTCTTAATTGGAGACACGCCTTGTGGGGTAGGAGGGAGAAGGTGAGGAGCTCGTTGGGAAGTCTAAAAAAACTATTGTCCTTGAGAAGTAACATTGACTCCTATTTACTCTTAACTACAGCTGTAATTTGAATTTCGCTCGGATAATATAGTCTTTAAATAAACAATTAATAATATAAAATCTTAAATATATTTAGTAAAATTTCACATTAAAAAAAATAGACACAATATTTTTAAATACTAAATAATAATGATAATAATAATAATGATAATTAAATATATAATCATCATATAAAAAATTAAATCATTTTAAAAGTTAAGTTATACTTTAAATGATCATATATTATACACATTATTTTAAATGAGGAGAGAGAAATATTTTATATGAACTCTTAAATTCAAGAAAATAAAAAGATTAAAATAAAATTAACGATGAAAAAAAAAGTGATGATGTAACATGCTTAAAAATCTTAAAAGCTTAATCCTTTATATGTATCGATCTCTTGAATCTTAGCCATTGAAGTATTAGGTTAATTTGATTTAATCAACGTGCTTTTACTAAAAAAAAATTCTCAACAGCAACAAGTTTGGCTGGATTTTATTTTCATAAAGATCGGTTATTTTATTCATCACACCCAATACAACCCTCATATTTTATCCTGATTTGAGACAGACTATGTAAAAATTCTCATTAATCAAAAATTATATTGGAAAATCAATATCAATGAAACCCAAAATTTGTACCCCATGTATCTTTAAAACATTAATTTTGAAAATATATCAGACCTGACAAACAAATTTTGGGTTGCATAGCAACTTAATCAGTAGATGCAATTTTTCAACTAATTACTTGAGCCTATATAAGTTGTACTATATTCCATAGTCCTAGCTTTAGTGACGTGGATGGCACACAAGAGACCGAAATATATATAAAAAAAAGAACAAAAATCAGTAGACTCACAATGAACAATGATATCATGCGTGTATGTTTATCGATCAGTAAATGTTAACTTCTGCAATTATCCTTCATAAAGGATGTTAATTAATTTCCCTTATGATTAACCACAGACGAATTGAGCTCTTTAATTGTGAGCATCATTGCTGTTTTCTCTCATGAGTCGTGACGTGCATCCTGGCAGTGGCGGATCTAGGATTTTGATTAGGGGGGCAATTATCGGATTGTAATGGCTTATCGGGTTCAAACTCATTAACTAATCGGGTACTAAATAAAAAAATTAATAATTTAATATATATACTTAACTAATAATTTTTTTATTAAATAATAATATTTTATATATTAAAATAATAATAAAATAAAGCTCAAAGTAATAGATAATCAAGTTGATGAAGAAAAATATTTTTCGGTATTAAATATTTTGATATCTTTCGGTATTAAATATTTTTTCTCAATAAAAATAACCAGACAATTCAGGGGGGGCAAAAAAAATTTCCGGGGGGGAGGCAAATTACCGAAAACATTACCGAAAATCACTATTTTTCAAAATCCAGGGGGGGCACGTGCCCCTCCTGGATAAACGTGGGTCCGCCCCTGATCCTGGGGCCGTTTGGTATTGGAAAATGAAAGAAATTAAAGGGAAATAGCATTTTTTTTCTGTCCCATTAGAGTATGTCCATCTCACCTGTCGATGAAATTGCTGACAACCTAATATAAATCTTGTAATTCAAATGCAGAGAGATATAAATCGCTCGCGAGTTACAGCGATTATTAAACTAATAATTTGTCCGAATATATAACATAAACAATTTATTTTTTCAAACTGCATTAGTGGTATGAGTATTTCGATCTATAATTCAAAAATATTACACTCGTTACTAATAAATATTATAGAAAATGAAAAAAAAAGTTCTACAATTGATGTGGAATTTTTTTTTATTACCGAGTGATAGATAACTTTTTTAGGAAGAAGTGATAAATAAATTCAATTTTAATTTAATTTTACTGAAAATTAAAAATGACGATGCTCTTATAAGACTGTACAGAATCCGCTATTAGCAACTTACTAGCACTCCCTGCCAAACAAATTTTACATCATTAAATATAAGTTAATTATTTTTTGCATATTACTTCTCTTTGGCTGTGTTTAGCATTGCACTTATATATCTTCCGGAATTAAATAGAAAGTTCACTCTTTTGGAATAAACCTTCTTTGACTTTATTCTATCCTTTTCAGCTAGTATTTAGTAATAAAAGTTAGGAAGAAGAAGAAGAATGTGAGGAATAATATTTTTATAATAATTGAAAGTGATATGGCCCAATATGATTGGGCCTCATCGCGGTCCAAGCCTATCTTGAGTATCTGACAGAACAATAAGTACAAATGCTAATCGTCTGATCGGATCTCGGTCTATTTTTATAATCAGAGTTCAAGACTCATGCATATTGAGAAAGGGGATTACACTTTAGCTATTCACACACTTACAATCTTCAAATATAGTTAAGGCTTCGATATACTATACAGATACCAAAGACTCTTATCAAAAAGATTATAATTTTTTCTCTTTCTTTAAGTACTTTAATTACTGATCTAGAACCATTGGAGGCAAAAATAAAATGCAATTTTCTGTGTGAATAAATATGAATGAATAAATTTGAATAGCCAAGACTGAAACTCCAAGCAATTAAACGATTATTATGATGATGTGGAGTAAATTTCAACAGCAATGCAATCATTTAACCGGGTTGCTCCAATGTCATTTTCATACATGACAAATTGACAATTGTCTTTTTTTTTTTGAGGTGATTTACATGTGGCCCTTTATCAACCAATAGATGTGCATTCAAGTTATTGTGTCATTCAAACAAGATATGATTGTGAGGTGGAATTGTGATGTAGAAACATCGATAACTGAATTATTGTACAACCTTTTATAATTTATACTGTGGTTTGGCCCGTCTGGTTATGTTATGTGGCAACTATTTATTTCAACTCTACTCGTAGTGTCCATTTCAACTCTCTAATCAAATTGGGTTGGATCAACCCCTTTAACTAGATTATTTTAATTAAAACTTAACACTTAATATATTAATTAAAATTAATTATATATTAATTAGCACTAAGTTATTTAAAAAATAAAGAAATATATTTAAGAACCACCCTTTGATCTAGTGATCTTTATGAATAATTATGAATTTTAAGAGCTTAACTCTTATATTTTTAATAAAAAAATAAAAAATATATATATTTAATGAATATGTTCAATCCACTAATTCAAATCGGATTAGATTGAGCCATGAACCAAACAAATCGGGTGGAGCTAAACAAATATTGACACCATTTTATCGTTTTGGGAAGTCACACTTTCGTCACAGGACAAAAGGATGGTGCAACAGTCAGCTAACTGTTGTCTTGTCCACCAACTACCCGCAGCAGAGATTCAATTTCTTTGTCGCCGATCTTGTACTGCGTATAGAGTTGTAAAAAAAACTCGGACCGGTCAGATTTGACCCGTCGAATCCGTGGTCGTGATCCGACCCGACCTGATTCGTGATTCAACCTGTTAAATTTGTGATCTGTTAGAACTGACGGGTTTAGCACGAATGTGGGCAAAAAAATTTCAAAAAAATTTGTGCTAGACCCGATCCGTTTTGGGCCCATCCCGACCCGTTTTGGACTCATCCCGACCCCACCCCACCCCACTCCACCCGCCCAACCCGTGCAAACCTGCCCCGACCCGTCCCGGAAAATCATGCAAACCCAGAAAAATTTAAAAAAATGCGGAAAAATTTATTTTTTTGGTAAAAAATATAAATAGTTATATATTTTTAATATTCTTAATAATTATTTTTGAATTTTTGGAAATTTTTGAGAATTTATTTGGATTTTATTTGGTTATTTTTGAATTTTTTAAAAAAAAAACCTTGGACCTGACCCGACCTGCCCCGCCCTTGGACCCGACCCGACTCGTCCCACTCTTGGACCCGACCCGACCCGTCCCACCCAACGGATCTAGGACGGACCGCGGCCAAACCCCCAAAATGGACCCGTCCTAACCCGTCCCGTGAAAATCCATTAACCCGTCCCGCCAAAATCTATCGACCCGTGCAAACCCGTCCCGACCCAACCCATTTTTAATACACTAACTGCGTAGCCAATGTACTGCACAACGTGTAACCGAGAAAGATGCAGAGGATTTCTTTAGGATTGATTTTCACGAATCTTGATGAGATCGAACGAATTTTACGTCCTGCTACTGCACACCAGATAATACAAATCCAAATTAGTTTGCAATATAAGAACTTACTTTGTATTACTATTAAGTTTGTTGTCAAAATTATCAAACTAAATAGTTGCCAAAGATCTCATCATTAATATCAATTAAGTGATAATATAAATTTCACGAAGTCTATGCACCGTAAGTAATTGTGGATCTAATACTTATGGCCGCTATATTAAGTTCGTATTATCCATCCGTTTGATCTGTATTTAAATTAACAAATATGTGTCATCTAAATTATATGGATATAAAAATTATAAATGTGAAAATTAAGTGAAATTTTTTTAAATAATATTATTTTTTAGTAAAATCAAAATAGTAAAGAATTAAAATTTTCTACCAGTGAGATTATAAAAAGTCACGTACTCGATCGGAAGGTATTGTTGAACTTTAATTTCTTTTCTTTTTTAATTTAAGAAAACAAAGACGCATTTTAATTGTGGGCACCATCTATTAAACTCTTCTAGAAAGAAGATAATATATCATCAACAGATACAATATATGTTATCAGCTTTATCTTGGATCAAGTCAACTGATTGAATACACCAGTTGACAAATGGCACATCCATCTTAACAACAAGATGCATAATTTTCCTGATGATTCATTTTTCCTAAATGTTAAAACATATGTATGCTTTGTAAATTGTAATAGTCTCTGCAATTAATGCGTGCATACCTCGCTGGTCATATCAAATTGATCATTCACTCCCAGACTACCATACGAACAATTTACTGTCAACGCTGTAGTTTTTTTTTTGTTTATTATGATTATTAATAAAAAAAGAATAAAAAAGATTAATAAAAAGTGACAAAACACATTGATAAATAATAATATATAAATTCTCCAATCATTATTCAAACAAAAAAAATAATAAAAACAAGATTGACAAACATTGATTTAACTGACAGTCATAAATATAAAATACGAGGGCGATTCAACAAAAATAATTCGGATGAGAGTATTTCAACAAAATGCACAAATACATTTTTTTACCAACTAGACAACGATATGCACACACAAAATTATAATTAACTGTCTTTATTTTGGATTTAGACAATTCGTATCTTCGTATACTTTGTCAATTTAATGTGAAAACTATAAACAAACCTGAAAAAAAAAAGACGAATGATTTATTTGCAATATGAATAGTAACACAGACTAAACATAAAATATTTCTTTAATTTACACCCCATTTTGCCTCCTTTTTCCTATGTTCCTGAACCTATGCGACAAATTTTTACATTAATTGGAATTGATTCTCATCTAGAAATAATTTCAATTCAATAAAAAAATAGATTTAAATTTGGTATTGAAATTTCATGATCAGCCTATAGTATGTGAAGGAGAATTCATTCTTCATCAAGATAAAAATATACTATAAACTTCATCTAATTTACTTTGAATGTTATCTGATGTTGTAACTAGGGTTTTCAAAATTGAGAACAAAAGAAGATGAAAAAGTTTGATAAAATAACAAACTTTTACAATGGGAGAGAAGAAGATCGAAATCGTGCTGTCTTCTTTATCTGTTTCGATCACGAAATTTTCTCTATTTTTTATTTTATTTCGCATTTGAGTAAGAGAGATTTCATTCCGATCAAGGAGTTAGCGGGTCCTTGAATAAAACACCTCCAAGATGCACTTCCTAATTCCTATTGAATAGAAAGTACAACTATTCAAATAGTAAGATCGAATTTTTAACCTTCCAAAATTTATTTATTTATGTGGAAAATTTGTTAAATGCCGATTTTTTGATAAAATATAATTTTGTTAATGAATATACACGTTTCAGCGAACTTCAATGACGACCCCAATTTTCAACCGTTTTCTGATTTGAGCTCGAAAATTGTTGTAAATGTAATTTGTCATAAGTTCAGCGATACTTATCCAAAATTTTCTAAGTGCCGTAAATTAGCATGCGGGATTTAGTAATATGCATTGTTTTAAAATACGGCCGTATGACCGTATATGAGGTCCGTTTATGCCTATGCGGTATAATACCGCATATATAAAAGTATGTATATGTATATTTAATAATACGCATTATTTTTTAAATATTTATCGTATTAAGTTTATAAAATTAATTATATTATATTTTTCATACAAAGTATTCAAAATTATATTAATATCTTATTATATATTTTTATTTTACATTAAAATTATTCAAAAATAAATGATTGATTCAAATATTATAAGAATTATTTAAAATACATATCCGTATACTGAACCGCATATGCATTTGCATATTGCATATGCGCTATGAAATGATCAACCGCACACATATTGAAATCCGTATTTTTAAACTTTGGTAATATATATGATGGAGAAGAATCAGGATAGCGGACAAGTGTACGCCTACATAAAATTAAGATAATTAATCAACCCTCTCTTGATAGCGACTGCTTTCGGTTTCGGGCTATAATACAAGTGCCTTCACAATTGGTCGGCCCTGCCATCGTTTTCATAATCAATTATTTTAAACACAGTTGTTGTGTTCAACTGTTGATTATTAGATGTCGTAGGCTTAATGCAAATCTAGGAATCCAAACAAGGTATCTAACTAGTAATGAACTGCTCCCCAGTCGTGTCGAAATGCTGATTAATTAGTAATTGATTAATTACTTACCCCCAAATACGCATTCAAATTATACTACAATTATCAAATTTTTTTTCTAATTATGTACATATAGAAGGAGACTTTACAGTGTTTCGCAAAGTAAAAAAATATTTTGCTTCAATCTAAGAAATCTTGAAAATAATTGGCCAGTCTATCCAACATAATTTATATATTGCATCCTATGAAATATAAAATCTTATTATTTTTTAAACTTTCTACTATTTTTTTTATTTTAAAAAATATCCCAAATATAACAAAAAATAATGAATGTTGCACATAAAAAAAGTGTCAATTTAAAAAATTCAAAAAGTAGTTACAAAACTCCAAAAATAATAAAATTTAGTATGTAACAAGATTTTGGTATGTAGATTGTTTTTGAGTGAATTGAATTGATCTTTCGAGCTTTTGTATATAATATTTGAAGCCAAAGAAAAATGTTTTTTATTTTATTTTGCAAAACATCATATATATATATATATATATATATATAGCTTATGGTGCTTTGCAAAGCAAAAAAATATATTATTATTTCGGGGTGAGATTTCATATTCTGAGGTCTCAAATGGTCAATCTAAGTTGTTCAATAATTTTTTCATGTCAAAATCTTATAGGATATTAAATTTCATGATTTTTTAAGTTTTTTTAACTATTTTTTTAATTATTTTTAAAAACAACACTGAAATAGACTATATTTTTTTATGTTAAACAGGACTATTTTTAAAAATAATTTAAAAAATAGTTCGAAAATTCAAAAAATCATGAAATTTAATATCCTATAAAATTTTGACATGAAGAAATTATTGAGCAACTTAATATTGACCATTTGAGACATCGAGATATGAAATCTCACCCCAAAACAATAATGATTTTTTACTTTGTAAAACACCATAAGCTATTTCTCTATCTCTCTATATATATTTTATTTATTTATTTATTTAGACAAGTGCTCAATTTAGATCAAGTATTAAATTCTGTTTAGACGATGCTTTTTAGGACGGTTCAATTCAAATGGTAAATTTGAAATTTAAAAAAGTATTTAATTCAGTTGAAACGTTGTTTTGATTTTCTTTCAGACGTGGTTATTTCAGTTCACATGCATATATATTTTAGGGATTTAAAGAAAGTCAAGTAGTTTATGTCGGCTGTCATTCGTCAACAAGTAATTTAAGCGGGTCTGCATTTTGGCATACATCAATTTGTGTACAAGGGTCCCCTCAGATTTCATTTTGATATGATTTGGGAGTATTTCGTATGAAAAGTAGTGCATGTCCATCAGTGTTGTGAAAATGACCGTTCAGACTGATTAGTTGGTCGATTAATCATAGTTGATGGATAAATCATCATGTATTATACATTCGAATCATATAAAATTCATTCAAACTCTAATTTAATAATTAAAAACTGTATATAAATTAAATTTCATTCAATTTTTTTACTAGTCATTCATGAATTGCAATCTTTTTCACAATAACTGAAAATATCATTGATTCGATAATTTAATTTGTATTTATAATTTTTAAAATAAAACTAATAGACAAAATAATATTAAAAATATTAATATTAAAATATATTAAAATATAAACGTTAAATTATCCATAAAAATCCAATTAATTAGCCGCATAGCGATTAATCGCTCAGTGTTGCCCCATCTGTTTGTTATTCACTTTCCAATAATATTGTGAAAAAAGATTCGATGTGCAAATATGAGTTATACTATGGTGTTACGCGTAGTTAATGATAAAATTTACTACAAACTCAAAAATATAATTAAATCATCTTCAAATTTTTATTTATGGGTCTCAATAAAATCTTTATATCAAAATATGATGGGATATAAAAAAAATTCTATTTTTTGAATTTTCTAAGTATTGGTTTTGAATTTTTAAAAATGACCTAGAAAATATGTATTATTTTATTATTATTATTGCATCATCTTACAAATTTAAAACTAATACTTAAAATTTTTTTATATCCCATTATATTTTGATATAAAGAATTTATTGAGATCCATAAATCAAGATTTTTGAGATGATTTTCTAATATTTTTTAGTCCGTAACAAATTTGATCATTAACTACGCGTAGCACCATAGCCTAACTCTACAAATATTATCATTTTTGCTGCTAGCTATATTAACTTCTGTATTAAGTAAGTTACTATTCAGATTAATAATATTTAAATTAAACAAAATTAATATACAAAACAAGTTATATAATAACATCGTTGAAGTTAATATTATTTATTTAACATTAAGAAACGAGAATGATATTAATAATGGTATCAGTCTAATAAGTTTTGCGCAAAAAAAATGATTTGTTTTTATCATCTTTTCTCAACGGTTTATTTTCGAACTTTATTAAACGATCTTTTGGATTGCTCATGCACCGGATTTCATGTGAATTTTCCATCTACTTTTTTTATTGTTGATACTTAGTTTACAGATATCGAATTTTAATCTGTTGTGTCCTAGTAGAAGAAAATTACAAGTTACAAAAGACCGTTAAAATTTTATGTAATTTAATGAGTTTTGATAAATTATCAAACAAGGATAGAATCACATGAAATTTGAAAGATTGTCTATCTATATATAAGTATAAAAATATGTCGATAAGATTATGAAAATAACTATTGCGAAAAAAAAAATCTATTTTTAAGTTTTTTTTGGAATTTCTTTTATTTTTAATTTTTTCTGGAATTTCTTTTATTTTTATATTTTTAATTATCAAAATTGATATAGAATTAACCGCTCTCTGCTTCTAAAAAAAATATATTTATTTAGTATGAACAAGCAAAATTAATGTTCTTCTGTGGGAAAAAATGTACTTCCTGGCAAGTGCACGGCGTCGTCTGATTCGGATCAAATTTTAAACTGTTCGTCTAGTTAAAATATGTTACAAAAATGGTGGAGAAATCGGCTGTGAATGCGATTACTATATATTTGCTTGGCTTGAGGTGCAGGACCGTTAACTTTTGATTTTTAATCAGTAGAATTTTATTTAGCATGACAATCTAGATTTTGGAATAAAAATTTTTGACCATCTAAATTTCTTCCAATAAGACAATAATAGAGAAATTTTGAAACGTTCTTTAACGAAATGTCCGTACATGTATAAACAACTAAAGAAGCTTCCAAGATAATGGGAAAATAGCGTGTGCTACAGTGCAAGAGAATTGTTTTTTTTTTCTTTTTTTATTATATAAATGTTTAGCTTTTTTGGCTAATTTTGTCGGGCATGTCTAGAAGGAAGAACGAAGATATGGTGTCCGGTACGGATTTTTTTAAGAAGAAATAAGGATCTTGTCCTTGATCTATATTGATAATAAATTGATTACAAAATGGGTTCTGTAGAACAAAACCATAAAGGAAAAGAAAAATAAAAAGAGAGATTAGTTACTTTTTTAGATAGAAGGCAGAGTGAAATAAACAGTTATCTAAAAATGGAAAATTAGTAAAAACGACAAAAAAAAACAGAAAAAAAAAAAGATTAATAGCACTAACTATTATAATGGCTAATTGAAGGAATGCATGTGAACCGCTATCGCCACTGTTCTCTCATTTTTTGGAGCAATTCATGAGACTTTTTTTTTAATCCCTCGAAAAAATCTGGAACACCTTTCCCTTCATATGATGAATTGTACAATCAAAATCATTTCTCGAATTTTCTTATCGCTCTCCTTATTTAATTGCATGTAATCAAAGAAAGATTGTGTTTTAAATTTATCCACCAAAAATCAGAAGATATTTTCGCAAATTGAGGCATAATACATTGTGTCTGGTACGAAATTGAAAATACAAACCATATAAAAGATCGATCCGTTTAACATAATATATTTGTACTATTTAAGAATTTAGGATTTATCACTTTTATTGATGGTTTATATTATTTTTAACTGTGTTATTTTCATATTTTTGATAATTTTTTTCGATTTTATAATTACATGAAGACTCTTCATAAATTTTATTTTTACTATATTATTGTAACATTTTTTATTTTTTTTTTGGGTTTTATAATTACCCGTCGACTTTTCATAAGTATTATTTTTAATTGTATTATTTTCAGATTTTTGATATTTTTTTGGATTTTATAATTATGCGTCGACTCTTCATAACACTACAATAAAAAAATCTATTTTGTAATGGTTGGTGATCAAATTTAACAACCGTTATTGAACCATTATTAAAGAGGGATGTTATGAAAGGTCAAAATAACCGTTGTCAAATCTCATTGCCAAATTACACATTTGAAATCATTTTTTAAAATTAACGTTTAGCAACGATCAGAACCTTTGTTAAAGGGATATTTAACAAAAGTTATGAGCCCAAAACCGTTGTTAAATATAATTTTAACGACAGTTCTGTCACAGAAGAGTTGCTAAAGGTTCATAATTATTATTTTTTTATAAATTTAACTTTCTATACATATGACAAACAACTAAAAATAGTAAATGATATAAAAAAACAGATGATAAAGGACAAGCACTTTGACATACATCATATTATTCATTCAATAAATAATATAAAAGAAATATAATTATTCATACAATGAAAAAAATATATATTTACTGAACAATACATCTTTCTTACTCAATAATATAAAATCTATATAGTTTCTTATAAAATATATTTTTGAGGTTTAAGAGGAGGTTTTTTGACCCTAAAAATGACGGGAACGACAAAAACCGTTAATCCTTTAGAACTCATCGTAAGCTTTTTGTGGCTGCATAACATGTCTCAGTCGGAGTTTTCTATCAAAAGTTATGACCGTTTGAAATAGAGATGGTCGGATTTTAATTTTTAATTATGCTCTCTCTCTTTTGTCTCTCTTATTTCTTTTTCCTCTCTCTATGTCTTTCTTCTTTCTCTTTATATATAAAAATAAATGACAATGAGTTAATAATTCATGATATTTATTTTTTTGAATTTTAATTTTTCAATCGTTGAATTGGGATGAATGAACGGTGCGATGAAAGTAAAATAAAATAAATATTTAATAACGGTAATCTAATCAAAATTGTTGCTAAATAAAGTAAAAATAATTATATGAAAAATCAACGCACTCATTTAACAATGGTTCCTTCAAAGAACCATTGCCAAATATAGTAAAAAAAACCGACACAACATTAAACAATGGTTTTTTCAATGAACCGTTGCTAAATATTATATTTAACAACGATTCTTTGATAGAATCGTTGTTAAATGAGTGTGCAGATTTTTAATGCTCTTTGACTCTATTTTAATAATATTTTTTATTAAAAATCATTGTTAAAGAAATTATCAATATTTTAATAATATCACTGAGTCATTTTAACAACGGATATGATCTATAATCGTTGTTAAAATGGTGTTGTATAAGATCATTTTTGTTGTAGGTTTCATTAAGCAACATAGCCAGGGTATAGGATGTTTGGAAATACTAATGTTAGTGTACACTTAACTGTACGGTCCACTTAATTCTTACTGTACACTTTTTAGAAATATACAGTTTAAATGAAAAAAATTATATATCTGTTTCTAATGAAGTTTAGAGTTTAATTGATCATTTATCATAAAATCATTGAATCTCAATTATTAAATATTTAAAATTGTGTGATGGAAGTTAAAATTCATTTTAAATTGACTAAAATTTGATAAACATTAAATTTAAACAAGTTGAAATATATCTATGATTTTGATTTTTCTGATATGATAAATATTCTCAAAAAATACACTTCTTTAGATGTATTATAAAAAAAACAAAATTGGGTATATACCCCTCAATATATTTCAATTTAGATATTTACCACTTTAAATTTGAAAATTAGATATTTATCCCTCAAAATGTTAAAATTTTGGATATTGACCCATAACTACTATTGTCCTCATATAAATTAAATTATAATTAATTAAAATTATAATAGGATAAAAATATTCTTCTTTTTATTTCCACTATTTGCTTAAATCTACAATAATCTGTTTAAATAGTCTTACCCTTTATTTTCTCATGAATTCCACGAGCTCGGAAAATGAGTAATTAGCAACATTCGGCACAATCATTAGCCTCCTTGAAAGACTGATCGAGTCCAGAAGCCTCCTAAAGACATATGTGACTGGATCTTCTAGATCTTGATTGTGAAGAAAAATATGTGTTTGTTGAGAATTTTAGATTTGAGAGTTAGAGGAAATTAAAGTTTAAAATTCGTACTACCCACTTAATCATATGGTAAAGATAAAATTAATGCTTCTCAATTTGCTAGTTTTTAGCGAATTGTTAACTGATGGAGGGATATTTTATCCTTTTATAATTTTAATTAATTGTTAATTTGATTATGAGGACAATAATAGTTTTGGGTACATATCTAAGATTTTGATATTTTGAGAGATAAATATCTAATTTTCAAATTTGAAGGGATAAATATCCAAATTGAAATATGTTCAGTGTATATACCTAATTTTACCTTATAAAAATTAACGGAATTACTCTCACTAACGAAAAAAGAGTAGGTTATTATTCTACTAAAATAATAATAACGATGATTATGATTATATAAGCTCAAATTATCATTTAGAATGGACGATTTAAACTTATTTGCAAACGGTTGAATGAAGACTATATTATATACCAGAGAGGAGCGGAACCCAATTAAGATTTTGTCAGTTTTCTCTTGGCAGTATCAGGCACCTGCCATAAAATATTCGGACTAAAAACATTAGAACAACCAAAAAGGATTGATAAATTAATAATCTGAGAATTTCGCTTGTTAAATAACTGAACACCTTTTTGTGTTGGTTGTTTATTCTCGTGCAATCCCAGCTGTTTTCAGTGTGCACCTTTTTAGGCCATTGCTGATCTTGTGCACAGTTGGATTAGATATTTGGATGAATCCTATTTGCCGATTTTCTGCAGCGTTTGCTCCTGTATTCTACTCTCTCCTAATGCTCACCACTACTGTTTTCTTTCCATTTTCCCCTTATTCCTATATTTATATAGCATAAATTATTATTCACATTTCGGATGTTTTTATATTTTATTTCAAAGAATATTTTAACCCGATATTAAACGCATGATTACATAATGCAGATCCAGTTGATACTTCATTTTGAAAAAAAAAATTCAAAGTCCATTTATTTGGTCCAATTTAAATTGACTATGTTTAAATGCATGATTACATAAAGCAGGTCCACTTGATGCTTCATTTTGAAAAAAAAAATCGAAGTTCATTTTTTGGTCCAATTTAAGTTGACTTTCTTTAAATGCATTACATAAAGCAGATCCACTTGATACTTCATTTTGAAAAGAAAAATTCAAAGTTCATTTATTTGGTCCATTTTAAATTGACCATCTTTATTAAAAAGGCAAAATTCACATTTTTGTAGATGACAACCACCCACAAAGTTAGGGAATCAGATCTGCTGTCGCGCAGCACCGTGCGGCGCAGCACGTGATCCGTTCGATTATGTTGAGATTCGTGCTAACTCGAATCTCAAAGTGATTGAACGGACCACGTGCTGCGCCGCACCGTGCCGCGTGACAGTGGATCCGGGTCCCAAAGTTAGATATCTGGTGTCAGGCTGTCAGCAGAGGATTCCATTTAATCATGTGAATTCCTGAAATCCCTTCCCTGGTGATACCGTCGTAATTAATTACCGACCTCTGAAGTCTCCGCCTTGGTCTCTCACTCTGTCTCGCTCGCGTGATCCACCAATTACATTTGAACATTAAGAAAGTTTACAGCTAAGAATTTAGTGTTGGAGGTCGATCTGGAGGCACAGCAGCACGACAAAGAATATATTCCAATATATCATCAAGTCATTTTCATGACACAGTTAACGGATTGAGACATATCAGGTAATGCGAACTGGAGATCTCCATCAAAGCTGCTTGCAGAGGAGAGAGGGATCGACGTCGATGATCACTGATCAGTACTAATTCGTTATTATAACCCCTGTTGCGATGGAAGTGGGGACGGCAGATTTTTTTAAAATTTTAAAAAATTGAGACCGAATTTGAAATTCGATCTTAGCTCTCTGCAACTGAATTTAAAACTCAAATCTAATTATGAGTGCATATTTCATCAGCAATCATATCACTTTCTATTTTTTTATTTTATTTATCAAAAGAAAAAAAATTTGGTAATATGGGGGAGTGGGGACTGAGAACCAGATCAGTATGTCATGTAGCGGCACGTGCAGTCTGCGCACAATAAGACGGTGTCCGTTCGATCACTTTGAGATTCGTCTTAACTCGAATCTCAAAACACTAACTCGAATTTCGAAGTGATCGAACGGACACCGTGCTGCGCTGAACGGTGCCGCGCGACAGCGGATCCGCTTCCGTGGGGACTGGGGTTGTTGTTTCTAGCTGTCAGCTACAAGGCACGGCAGCACCTCGTCGTTTACCGTGCATCTTTTCCAAATCTCACCGGCTCTACGAATAACGACGCCTTTGGACTTGCATCTGATTTTTAATCAATGATTGCATTTGCATTGTACGACTTGTATCCTTGTAGAGGCAAGCTCGTACTAAAAAAATATTTTTCCTATTTCTAAAAAAAATAAAAAATAATAATAATAATAATTAATTTATCTCTGATAGGAAATGAACGCAACGATCACAAAACGATTCGGATGGATATTGATAAAATTTGTTAAGTACTCGATTTTGAATGCAGATGCTGATTGCAGCAGCTGACACACTGCATTCACAGCTTATTATAATCACTCTGTAAACGCAGCGGCCAGCCTCATCATTCAAAATTAAATACTTAATCTTTTTTCTTAATCTTCATCTGTGAGTGTGTTGAGTTCACTTTAAATTATGAACATATTGTGTTATTTTTTTCAAATCAGAGATATACTTATTGTGCTTATTTATTTTAGGAATAGAAAAAAAAAAGAATTCGTACTAAAACTGGTAACAACTCCTTTTGCGACGCCAGTTGTCTATATTCTAATAATCTAATGTTTGATATAACTAATGGGCGTCCTATTGGCGAAAATTAAATAAGTTTGCATGATCAATGTGAATTGTGTGGCATATATTTCTTTATGAATGACCACTAAAATGGTTGAAATGATGAAAACGCGCTATACATTTTTCAATTGCAGATCGAAGATGCTTCGAGTTTGAAGTGTGAACTTAGAGTTAGAGTTTAAACTCATCATGATAATTTGTGAGCTTAATTTTAAAAGTTTTGTTGAACTGATGAATTTGATACACGTGGCAATTTTATAAATTTTAAGTTTATTTAGTAGAAGGTCAAGGGGTCAAAAAATGATGATGAATGCATTAACTTTTGAAGTTTATTTATATATATAAGTTCAAGAAGTTGACAATTAATCAATTTTTGTTTATATAGTTAAACAACTTTCATCTATTTTAGCTATCGTTTGATGCAATCGAAAATTTGATTGATTAAGCTCATAAACCTCCTTAATGATAAAAAAAATTAAAACCATTTATCATAGATCAATCCATTCTCAATAGGTTGATCAAAATATGATGAATAAGCTTTCCTCTTGTTTTTTCTCATCATCATTTATCGAGGTTCAGCTCAATCCGAGAAAATTTCCTTAATTGCTAGATAAAAAATTAATTCTGGAAACATTAATAATATTGTTCATATAATTTTATACATCAACATGTAACTTTTGTAATTACGTAAAAACTTACTATATTTTTATTCTTATAGTCATAATTTATATTTTCATTAAAGTTATTGTAGTAATATAAATTATTAAATTCATTTTATTAAAAAAAATGTCTTTAACTCTGCCACGAGCAATCAGGCCATCTGTAAAGGAGCATCTTATTGGGTTGCATTATTATACAAATGGGACACACACACACACACACTCCACGCCTCCACCACTGTGTAACTGTAATTTGGTCGGTCTCCCCGGCATACAACGCCGGAGAGGAGCTGCCTGGACCCGGTTGAGCATGGCACAGCAGGTCCGGGCCCCACCTGTTCCCTGCCTCTCCTTCTCCCTTGTAACTTGTAATTAAGTTGACCTTATCCGTTGCATGCGCCAATGCTCCTCACGAGACGGGCCGACTTCCCAATATTTACAAATATAAATACTTCCAAAGTCGCATTCAATGATGTAGCATCTTCATAAACCAAAACCTGACAAAACTTCGGTATTATAAATATAATGAATGAATTTTGACGGAGCCTATCCGGACGCCAAGGGAGCGCCAATGGAATGAACTCATTTGCAAGAAAAAGGTAAAGAGGTTAATGCCCAAATTATAAAATAAAATTTAAAGAGGTTAATGCCCAAATTAAATGTTCTCTTTCAGTAGAAACTCCCGGACGCCAATCACTTGAACTTGCAAGAAAAATATGTAAATAAATACATAAACAAAGAAACACGAAAAAAACAATAAAATTATAACGCGCCTAGGTGTCGCCGTCAGCGCGGCTCTAGCGCCGTTAACAATCCCCAAAAGAAGGCACGACGAAAGGTAGGCTGAAGTCCGCTTCTCAACGCGCTTTATCCCTCTCATTCGCATATCCCATTCACCTCCCGTTCCAATCCCAATTCCTATATAACAGGCCCCAACACGGCCTCTCACAACCCCATTATTAGTTCTCTCAGGCTCAAAGAAGTATCAAATTCTTAAAGCTCTTCTGGATAAATCCGATCTTATCTTCAGTCCTTCTCTGATTTCTAATTTTGGAACTAAATCTGCGCTGTTCTTCTATTCCTTTTCACATCTACGTGCCCTTCACAGCACTTTTGGTTTTTGGAAGCGGAATTTGTCTATTTTTGTAACGCAAACCGTTCCCACAAGCAATTGATCTCTTCCTTTTAGTTTTAGTTGCATAACCACTCAAACATAAAGAGAAAGAGAAAATGGTCTGCATGGTATCTCGTCAAGGCAGAGAGCTCCAGCGGTACACCACAAATGGTGGCCGGGTTGTAGTCGGGTGAGTATTCAACACCTACATACCACTGTTAACATTCATTCATCCCCAATTTGCAGAATTTGGGCAAAAATTGAGTGTATTTTGATTTATTTATTTTTTTCCTTGTGAACAGATGCATCCCTTACAGGCTCAAAGAAGGAGGTCCAATTGGAAGTTGCATTGATGAAGCCATCGAGGTGCTTGTTATAAGCTCCCAAAAGGGACATGGCATGATGTTCCCAAAGGGAGGATGGGAACTGGACGAAACAGAAGACCAAGCGGTTGCTCGTGAAGCAATGGAAGAAGCTGGTGTTCTCGGAACCCTTCTATGTAAGCTTGGCAGCTGGAATTACATAAGCAAGAGGTACAACATTCTCTATGAGGGAAGGATGTTTGCACTCAATGTCACGAACGAGCTGCCAAAGTGGCCTGAGATGGACACAAGGAAGAGAAAATGGGTCTCAGTGGCGGAGGCAAGGGAAGGGTGCCAGCACAAATGGATGACATATGCACTCGACAAGCTTGTGTCGCAACTCAGTATGTAGTGTATGCAAGAGACCGCTATGGCGTAAGCGATCTTTTCAGTTGGCTGTTTGATTGTCATCGATTCAGATTGTGGCCTAAGTAGTGACTTTGCTTTTCTCTTCATAAAAATCGAGCCATATGACTGCGGTATGTTTCATGTTCATTGCGGCAATTTAGATGTTTTGCGTCAAGTGTCGGAAGGTGCGGTGGACTTCAGTTGTTATCTGCAAGTCGAATTAATTGTAGCACCTGATCATCTCGCAAGGATTTCTTTGTCAATACAAGGCAATACCTCTCGATTGAGCGCAAGTTCTCAGGAGAGCAATGGAAAAGGAACAAAAATCCCAGCTCATTGTTTCAGCAAAAGAAGGAAAATAAGAATAATTCATAGAGAAATTTCATCTTGAGCAAGTTTGTAGTGTGATAGATTAAAGCTCCTCAGCTTGCCCAAGAAGGGATATTAACATAAAGCAGAAAACAGGCTGTAAATATGACGTTAATTAGTTGCATTAATTGGAATAACTCGGCTGTTCTGTAACAATTTTTGTATTTTTCCATTTTTAAATGGATCATATTGTTCCATTTACTTTTCCTTTATGAACTTCGGTCTTGATGTAAGGATAATTCTTTGGTTGGATGAGTATTTTTCACTCGTAAAAACTTCTGAAATTGGGATTGAAGAACCACATATATATAGAGAAAAGTAGATGCAAAACTAAAAGTTTTGATGCTAAAAAAATCTGAATAAGAGTTCTGAAAATCAACTCAATAGCTAAAGCAAGTGTTTCTAAGTTCCACTCCCCCATCCCTTTCTTCCAAGTTCTAATTCAATATTGGACCATGTGGGCTTGGTTTGTAGTTGTACAGAGCAAGGGGTAAACAAGGGGTGGAACAAAATTATTTCCACATCACTCTCAACATGAACTGACGTTTCTGTTCTCTTTTTTCTCCACTTGAGTGGCAATTGGTAATATCCGAAATTTTTATATGTTGTTTGATAACGAAGCATGTAACAAACGATACAGCAACATTTGTATCCTATAATTGGTGTATTTTTTTTTTCAATTGTATCCTATCATTAATGTAAGTGTAACAAAACTTTTTTATGGCATTGTAAAATTGTGCAACTTTTTTAAAAGATTTTTATTTTTGAAAATTTTATCGTGCTTCTATTATTATGAATTTAATAAAAAATTTATGCTCTGAAATGGAAGAGAACAGTATAATAATTATTTTCTTGATAAGAAATTGATTAATTCCAACATTATTTGGAAACTTCTTGCAGAAATTAAATAATACATCTTCTTCATTGAGAGGCAAGGACTAGAGGTGGCAATCGGGCGGGTCGGGTCGGGTTCGGGTTCGGGTCGGGCGGGTCGGGTCAGTTTGACTTTCTGGAAGAAATCAGGTCGGGCGGGTCGGGTCAGGGGTCGGGTCGGGTCGGGTCAATTTACATGTTGTGTTTTTTCAGATCGTTGATAGATTTCGATTGGATTGAAGGCCATTTGATCTCGGGTCGGGTCGGGTTCGGGTCCGGGCGGGTCGGGCGAGTTTGTCGGGTCGGATCGGGTTCTGCCACCTCTAGCAAGGACCTTTAGTATTGGTGCTGGACAGCAGTTTAATCTTACGACGTTTGTGGTTCTGAATTTTTATTTAATAAATTTATTTTGAGTATAATTCTACATGCCACAGTTTATATATCAAGTATTAATCATATTATTTTTCTTGTTTCCACATTAGCCAACAGATTTATATCTAAAAATAAATTTAAAAGAAAAGAGATATTTTTTTAAAAATAGATAGTCTACTATGTAATTTTATTAAATCAAATAAAAAAATTACAAATAGAGTATAAAAAAGTAAAAAAAAATAAAAAATAAAATACAAGCATAACCATATAAAAAAATTAAAATAAAGTCTTGGTGCAACACTGAAGCAAGTAGGAGGAGGATAATCCATCCATCACACAAGGGCAAACATTGTGTCATATCATGATCTGTCGATAGATAACCTGAGGAAGAGAGAGGGGGGGAGCAAATCCATACCGGACTTGCTGAAAACCACAACATGAAACTGTCTGGATCGGATCTGAGTACTAAGACCAGATCGTCGGCATAACTCTAGAGAGAGAAAGAGAGAGGGGGAGAGAGAGCATTACATGCCAAATACGATGAACGAAGAGATGCGAAGAAAGCAGTAAAGAAAGCCAAAGGACCATCACCGTCGTGGACGATGGAGGAGAGATCCATACCCCTCGCGGTCGTCAGTGGAGAAGAGAGCCAGATCTGTACACCAGATCCATACTCGGTGGAGGAGCAACTCGTACTCAGTGGAAAATAGTTTTAACTTGATGAGAATCTTGCCTCTAATTAGCTTGGAACATAATTAAGCCACAAAAAGAACTGGTATTAAAAGAATTATTATGTTATGTGCAACACTATAACTACCAACCGCAAGTGTAGCATACCATACCAAATGGATTAAGAAAATTCAATTATATATGTACTTTTGCATGTTATTTATTAGGGAACTTTATAACAACATGAAAAAAGAAAAATGAACTAGTATATTATGAAAAGTTAGAACTGTAGTGTACTACTCAGCATATGAATTGGCAACATCATCAATCTTTTGACCCGTGTGAACCTGTCATCTTCGGACCGTCTCGTTTTCTGTATTACTCATCTAAACTCATGAGGGTTCAATTTACGGCATCCTAAGACATGTTGGGTAAAATAATTTTCTCAGTTTGGACCATTATAAATTCTGACCATCGAATCTGTACTAATCCGTGACCCTTAATCTGTGTTAATCCTTAACCAGGAGGAAGTTTGAACTGTCTCGAATCGAGCCGTTGTCAATACTCTACCTAGATCCCAATAATGAATCCAGATCTCTACGAAGCCCGGACACAATTTTTATGTGCAAGGATAATCTAAAACTTCAGAGCAAAACTTTTTGATAAGTTTAGACACTTTACATATTTTATCTGCAATAGCCTTAATTTGTCCTTTTATCAATTTTGAACTCGGATGACCTGAACTTGTTTATTACTGGATCC
This sequence comes from Schoenoplectus tabernaemontani, assembly GCA_037127355.1. Lineage (NCBI taxonomy): Eukaryota > Viridiplantae > Streptophyta > Magnoliopsida > Poales > Cyperaceae > Schoenoplectus > Schoenoplectus tabernaemontani. The sequence goes on from CM073753.1 coordinate 24,723,095, forward strand.
ACCCCAGCTTGACCCTACAAAAATCCAAGTGCACACAAATAACAAGAGATGGTTTGTGGCCGAATATTAAAAATGTGGCGAAATCTTAGGCGTGTTTAACGCTTTAGTATTAAATATTTCTGGACAAAAATGTCAAAGAACTTGATTGCGACTTGCAATCATACAATTAAAAAAAAATCCATCTGTTGGAAGTTGGAACAATTGAGATAAAATTAATACATCAGTACTTGAATTACATTTATTATTTATTTTTTTTGAACATCAGATCTCAAAGATCCGAGAGCTAAAGTATGGCTACATCCAAGAAAAATTCTTGGATACAAAATCAAATAATATAATATATCAAATGAAAATTAAAACAAGCTTTTCACCTAATGGATTAAGATATTTTATCTTCAATACACAGAAACGATTGAAGAAACACGTAAAGTTCATTTTAAAATTATTTTTTCAATGTTTTATTAGATCGAATTACTTTTCAAGTACTCTACAAAACATTAATTTCAAGATCACTATTTGAGTTTGTTAAAATTGAAGCAACATCCGTCTTCTCGAACTAAAAAAATTATAAGCCTAGCCACAATCATATAATATAACTAAAAACATATGGATTTGATTGTTTATATTTTGCTCAATCAACTAAAAATCCCGAGCACCATATGATATTATATGCCAATATTTATATTTCAACGTCATACAATTCAAATGAAAATAATATACATTTAAAAAATAAAATACGGAGACTGATCACCAAGAGTCGCCACATTGTAAATCCTCCTTGCTAGGGTCTTTTTTTCCTTCTTTTATACAACTCTCTGCAGTATGTCTTTTACGGAGATAAAACAAATACATACTATTTTCCTGAACATAATTTGAGAATTAATTAATCATATTTTGATATTTCTATAATAATTTTGATTAAAACACAATATCAAATGTGGACTAGTTAACAATTTAACACTAAGAACATGAAATTAAATAGAGAAGAAAAAATTAATATGATTAATGTAACAAAGTTCGTCTATAAAGAGTCTACGTCCTAATCAATAATTGTCGGATTGCATAATATCACTAAAATCATAATATTCGTACAATTGTGAACCTATGGTCTCTTGCACCAAGTAAATGAACAGCCGTCGATTAAGAAAAATGAGCATACAAAACTCTAAATTCAGTTCTCACACAAAAACACTCAACAATCACTCTCATCTTACTTATTCAAGTTATATCTAAATAATTTTGAGGTTAGAACACGGTCTAGATTTATTCAAAATTTACCAACAATGATGACTACGTTTTCTCAGAGAACAGAAGAAATTTGTTGGTGAAAGCTATTAGATCTTATAAAAAGTTGCTATATGTAGTGAAATACAAATATGTGCAGACAATCATTAAACATTATAATGGTGGCGCCAATCAATACAACATATAATATAAATATTAAACATAATTGTTGATTGTTTTAACATGTGATGATTGTATAATTGTTATAACTGTTAGAAAATGAAAAGTGTATTATTTTTGGCAATACAAATTTTCACCTATTTGGTATAACTGTTATAATGGATATGCAACTCATTACAACGGATAGTATACATGCTGAAGGGAATATGATAACCATTATAATGAATATGGCGCCTAATCGATGCAATAATTATTGTTTTGTTAATCTTATATATGCATTTAAATTGTTACAATGATTTTACAAATTAGTTAACAAGAATTGAAATTGTTTATAACAACACATATCTTGACCCACATTTAGAAATGATATAAAATACTTTGTGAAATACATATGTATTGTTTTTATATGCGACCTACAAAAAAGATTATATGATAATTATACTAAAAAATTGATGCAAACTACATTACCCGAAAGACAAAATTGATTTAATTATTGGTCAATGAATAAGTTAGTCTAATGGAAAAAGCGCGGACTAAACTAGGAAAGAACATATATAAAAGATAGAAATAAGAAAAGAGAAATTAATCAAGCAGCTAGTGAAGCAAGTAGAGAATAAATAAAATATAGCACGGTTAAGTTTGTTGAAGGGGTATCTAGAACATGTTGGTGCTCAGCTATTCTCCACTACTTAAGTCGATATGGATCTAATCTGTGCTCTCAGATCATGACTTTTTATTTATTTACTTTTGTTGGTTTCAAGTTTCAACAGTGCAACTGATTCGCCATGTTGATGTTGCTTAATAAGATTTTTAAATACCTATTTTCTATTGACCGACAAAACTAACTTATTCTGGATTATATTAAAATAGTTCTAACGCAGATTGAAAAAAGTGGTATTTAATTGGAGGAGGGATCATTTGTCAAGCTTGATGATATTAATTAACAAATAAACTTCTTGTTATTTTTGCTCATAAGTCCATAGGCATTCATCTGCACGCATTTATACTTCTAATAAAAAAATAATTAAAATAGTACGTCCATGATTCAAAATCATTTATTATTATGTGTAGTTTCAATTTTCCACAATCCCCGTTTACAAAATATTTTATCGGGGTTATCCGAAAAAAAAAAGTAGCCACTCGTACTGTAACAATTTTGCTCCTTTAGAAAATAACAAGACATGTAGTGATAGACTAGTATGTAGCCTATTTAATAGCTTAAATTTAATGACAGAATATTTGATTGTTATTGCGGCGCAGCATGTAAAAACAAAAGAATTCAAGTGCCGTAATATGTATCCCAGTGCAAATTCTGAGCTTGTTTCAATGTGCGCAGGGTCTGAAATCTTGTTAAGTCTTATAATTTTAACTGCAGATCATAATTCTTAATAGAGACAGAGGAATCATATTGCTCTAAAAGTGTCAAAAAGAAAACTATGCATTTGAAGCGCCTAAATACGAATAATATTAATATATGGCAAAAATTAGTGATTAGTTTTCCAAAAACTTCTATTTGCCTAATTTATTGCTCTTCTCGAAGATCTTTATAGTGCTGTATCATGAGTTATTAAAATCAATCAGGGTTATTGGTTGATAGTAATCTTGTATTATTTGCACTACTAATCTAAATAGGAATTAATATACATTTTTCCTATTTAAAATTTGATCGTACAGAGGCTTTTGAAGGTCAGCCGTCCAAATACATTCGTCTAATTCAAACCCAACAATAATAATAGTACAAGGAGAAAAAAAAATCATTCTCACTGTGCCGCAACTAAATACTAATTAATTAATTAATTAATTATGTATTTCATATACAGCCCAACTAATTGTGTTCAATGAATATGTCAATTTAGAACTGCAGCTTCGGCTCGCAACAACCCTGCCTACCCAATAGTTTATTTAAACTTGATCTCAACTCCATAAGATACACAAATATACATCATGTTCTCATTGCCACAATCATCATCGGCACATGTCATCAACGGTCGTATTCCTAAAAAAATGGGTTTTCGCATTTCTGATGGATCAACTTAATTACTCAGCCATTTCCTTAGGTCAAATTGCATGTGAATCCTAGGTCATCTCTAAATTATATGCATAAAATATGGTACTTTGCCTACTTGGACCAAATTGCATGTGAATCCTGATTCTGACTCTCAACTGACCTTAGTAAGTAGTAACGTGTCAGTAGTGCTGATTGCAATGATCGAATTCGTTAATGTACAGGAGCATATATACGGTGATCAAACAACCCCCACGTAGCAGAAAGAAGCAATTTACAATCTTGAATAAACAAAGAGGAAAGGATTCGAACCCAACTGTTAATAATATTGAAATTGGGTCCAACTCTAACGCAGAGATTGTTGAGGCTTCAATGATAAGAGCGAAACAAAACCTGTCCATACAAGCTCGCTTGAATTGTGTAATGGGCCCATTAAGTCCATTTCCAAAAGAACAATGGGCTTATTCGGAGTGGTATGGCATCATCCAATGCTCTCCATGGCATTGGCAGAACCCATTGTCACCAAGTCAATTTGTAATAGCTTCTGACTGGAAGTAATTCGAAGTGCTGAAAGCATTATTAAGCGGTCTACTAGCAAAATATAAATATATATATATATATATATATATATATATATATATATATATATATATATAAAAGTCCGACTATGGTGCTTTGCAAAGTACGGAGACGTTGTGTACTTTGCGCTCTATTTTCAATTACAAGTCAGAAATAATCGATCTGAACCATTCAATCTAATCTTCATATCAAAATCTATTACTAAATAAAATTTTATATTTTTTAGAATTTTTTTACTATTTTTTCTGATGAGGAGAAAATAACTTGATCTGACAATTCTGATTCATCCAAAAATTACGGTTTTCCCCCTATCCAACAAAATAGCAAATAAATTCCAAAAAATATAAAATTTGGTTTACTAATAGATTTTGATATGGAGATTAGATTGAGCCGTTTGGATCGATCATTTCTGACTTAAAATTAATAATAGAGCGCAAAGCACCATAGCCTAATTCATATATATAGGGAAGGGATCACTTGATAATGGTTATCTTGAAAACTTTGACAACAGATTTTAAATAAATATGAAAAGTTTTAAAAATAAATTTTTTTATAAATATGTTTTTCTATTTATAAATTGTTGGTTATTCAAATTTCATATAATTTCATTATTATTTGATAGTCCATCAAAGACCGTCAAATTATAATCGTCGTAAATTGTATAATTTTTTTATTGGTCTTTGATGGAATATCAAACGATAATAAAATTGAATGAAATTTGAATCACCATCAATCTATAACTAGAAGAATATATTCATAAGATTTTTTTTCTATTTTTACGATTGTTTTAGTATTTATTTGAAAATTCATTGTCAAGATTGTCAAAATAACCCATTGTCAAGTGATCTCACCCACCCCTACATATATATATATATATATATATAGTAAAGATACCGTGAGCTTAAGCTCACGGAGGCCTTCCGTGAGCTTAACTCAAAAAATATATCAAATCATCTCCAAATTTTAATTTATCATTCTCATTAAATTCTTTATATGAAAATCTCATGGGATGCAAAAATTTGGAGCGTTTTGAGCTTTTTAAGTCGTGGTTTTTAATTTTTGAAAATAAGCTCTAAAAATAATAATAAAATATTTAATATTTGAACATCATTTTAGAAAATTAAAAACTGTAGGTTAAAAAACTCAAAACACTCCAAATTTTTGCATCCCATAAGATTTTCATATAAAGAATTTAATGAGAATGATAAATTAAAATTTGGAGATGATTTAATATATTTTTTGAGTTAAGCTCACGGTATCTTTACTATATATATATATATATATATATATATATATATATATATATAATTTTAGTCTTAGTTATTGCATATAATACGTACTGTGCAATCGTACATTTCAATTTTGTAAGTAAGAATCTTACTAGGCTTACTGGGCACCAGGCACCAGCACCGTGTTCCTTTAATTCACAGCCTAACAAATTGAAGAAACAGCCTTCTACTACTTTGCAGAGTATTTTTTGTTCCTGAATACACTGATCAAACTTACAGTAGTTTACTAATAATTAAACACCGGTACATGTAATCAACCATGGGATCCCTGTCAGTGTAATTGATAACACCCTCACAGCCATTCAATCCTTCAATGAGCTGCTGCTCTCTGATCGATCTCTCTATTACTCCCGCTCCCTGACTTATGGCATCTCCGACTCATCCAATATATATAGATCTGTACAAGTCCTCTGCTGCCAGCTGGCACGAGACAATTCAGATCTTGATGGGCCCAGCTCGACCTGATCTGATGCGGATCCCACCTGTCTGTCGACAGAAGATTCTTGCATGGAATGAACATGTCACACAGGTGCTTTGATCCACTCAAAACTGATTATTATTTTCATTTAGACTCCTAAACACAATGTCATGTACCTGGTTTGCTTATTAAGGGTTATTTGTGATTGTTGCCTTCTTTTCCTCTACTAGGAATCTAGGATTGCATCACTCAGTATAACTGTAACAACAAGCAAACTAATTCATATTATTTTATTTTTGTCATTGTCCTGCAATAATTTTGTTAGAATAGACATGACAAATTTCAGGACAATCATTTATCAGTCTGACCAACCATTTTGTTGCAGTAATTGTACTGCTGTCAAGTGTTAACTCTGCTAGGCTAACGTGTAGCATTTTTCCTTCTGACTTTACATGTTATTCACTACAATGAAAGAAGAAAAAATAGTAACATAAAGAATGTTACAAAGAAAAAGAACAATTATCGGTTCCTTGCCTTCAATTCACATTGATCTTACCAGCAAATTTCAGATTGGTAGTTCCTCGCTCCAACTAATGACAGAGGGTCCTGGAGTGGGGCCACATGGACTGGAGTAATAATTAACAATAGGTGGGGTCGGGGGCGGGGGCGGATTCAAAAAAGCTCGGGGAGGAGGGACTCTGGAGTTTTTTTAAGTATCTTTGTAATTATGTATATTTTCAGAAATATTATAAAATATGTTTCTATTGAAGAAAACATTTTAAACTTTGATCTCCCTCTGAAATTTTTCTCTCATGAACCAAAATCTGAATCCACCCCTAAGTGAGAGTAAGGTTCTGATTTGCCACTACTACCCACCATGCCTGAGTCTGATGCTACCATGGGAGTGGTGACGCACAGATCCTGGGGCTCTCACTGTGCTGGTACACTGGTACAGGATAGAACTGGTGGTCTGCAGGTGAAGCACACCGGACAGGATGGCAAGAGCTATTGGGTTGATATTGATCCTGTTCCAGGCATACTTTTGATCGGTGGGAGATCTCCTTCAGGTACACTGTATTCTACACAATATTATACTTCATAGTGACATCATCTTAAATATACGGATAGTATTTTGTACATATTCCTTATTCCAGATCATAAGCAATGACGACTGACGAGTTTAAGAGTGTGGAGCATCGTGCCGTTGTACAGTCAGACAAATCGAGAGTTTCAATAGCTGTTTTCTTGAACCCTTCGAAGAGAGGCGAATCTGACTAAGACATCAATGGGTACGGTAATGATGGGCTCAACAGATATTTTTATTATTATATTCATGTAAATTTTTTTTATTTTTATTCATTAAAATTAGATTTATTCATATCAACACTTTTATCCATTAAAATAAATGGTTAATGAAATGATAACGGATGCTAATAAAAAATAATAATATATTATTTAGTTTATCATTATTTATATACAAATTCATTTCTTTCATGCAAATATATCTTTATTTTGTTAGTATAAAATAAAAATATAATTATACAATAAATTCTAACTTGAATCATTTCAAAATAAATAAATTAAAAAATACAAACATCTCTTGTCAAACTTTTTAACGAAAGAAAAATAAAATATATTAAAAATAAAAATAACATTGTATCTAAAATAAAATCTTATATTATCTCATTCAATCATTTTAATAAGTACTCTACTAAATATTATTTAATTATTATAATTTATAAGATGGTTAAGTTTGGAGGAGATAATAATTATAATTCATAATAATTAAGACACGAAACTCAGGACAACTAATATAAAAAAAATATTGCATGAGATAATTATTTAGAATAATTTAAGTTATTTTTTAATAATTTACTCTATAAGACAAATAGATACAAAATAATATTTATCCATACAATTATCCATTTATTTAACAAAAAAATTACTATCCTTACTCATATCAAATAAGTTAATGATTGTTTTACTTATACTCATCTTATCGAATACGATACAAATCAGATAAATTGATAAAAATGTATCATTGACACCCTAAATTTGACTTTTATGGCTGTTTTCCTGAACTGATATCAGATGGCAAATCTGCTCATTACAGAAATTTCATCATGGTTGAGTTCATGGGCACTTTCTTCAGCAAGCAGCTTGCCAGAAAATCACTTATTGATCATTTCAAGTTGTAGAGTTTCTAGGTAAGAGTTTACCTATGTGCGTGTAGATTTGATTTATATATAAATATTATTGCATGCATAATAAATTATTTTTATTCCGTTGAATATAATTAGTTTATATACTTCCTCACATGTTTTGAAGACTATCATGTTGTAAATTGTAGGCGAGAAAACCAATGTTAATGTGATTGAAAGTATAAATACAATGAATCAAGCAACAAGCTTTCAGACCAAGACTTTTATTATAACTCAGACTCCTACTCCTCATTAACCTCCAAGGTAAAGTTCAAGAATAAAGTAGAAACTTCCAATACAATATGTCATTGGTAACCCTGTCTCAGCACCACATCAGAATAGAATCTCTCTCTTCATGACAGATATAGACTCTTTAGTCAATAATTTTTCATATCCACAATATAATGATAATGATATAATAGCAATGTTTACAGATAGTGGTTTTTCTTTAGAATCTAATACTAAGACTAGACTTGAAGTTTAAAACATTTTAGATCTCTAAATAAACAACAACTCTCAGCTATATTATATCAGATGTTAGATAAATTGAATGGAGAATAAAAAAATTCTGAAATCTATCTAAGTTCAGAAGTACTTCCATTGGGTAATTTTTTAACTTCATGAATATGAATATTTTGAGTTGGAGTGTAAAAAGGTTAGAAAAATCTAAAAGACAAAGGTCAGTAAAAGATAATATTATCAGAACATAAAATTGATATAGTTAATCTTCAAGAAATGAAAAAAGAAGAATTTAGATATAGAACAATTAATAATCTTAAATCTGATATTACAAAACGGATAATTCTTCCTTTTATTGGAAGATCAGGTGGTATATTAGTAGGAATAAATGAAAATAAATTTGAGGTTTCAGATTCATGGATTTTAACTTACTCAATTAGTATAATAAAAAATAAAGATTCAGGCTTCACATGGTTATTTACAATAGTTTATGGACCTGTATCTTTAGGACTTAGAAGAGATTTTTGAAAAGAATTACAAGATACTAGAGTCATAACAGACATATTCTATGGTTATTTGAAGGTGATTTTAATGTTATTAGAAATAGGACAGAAAGAAAAGGAGTTATATTTAATCACTCAATAAATAGAAAATTCAAATCTTTTATAAACTTAAATGAACTCATAGATTTAAGACCTAGAGATAGATTATTTACATTGTAAATTTTAAGGTTAGTTTTATTTTTTACATGTTTAGATAATTTTTTTAAGTTCAATATCAGGGAAAGAGAGTTTTCTAATTGTATAAGTAAATCTCTTTCAAGTTTCAGTCTAATCATAATGCACTTATAATAAATACACAAACTACTAACAATACTACAAATATTAGTACAATTAAATTTGATAAAGGTTAGACTAAGCAAGAAGAGTTTTATGAGTTATTAACTAATTGGTGGTATTCCTTTATATTAAATAGAAGTTATTTAGAAAATAGTTGGAAATATAAATTGCAACATATGAGAAGGAAATTTAGGGTTGAAATTATAATTACAAGGGTAAAAAAAATAATGTTTTAAAAAAATAATGAAATAGAACTAATACAAGAACTAAGAAATTCTCTTTCCGATGTTATAATATAGATTTACTGTGGCATATTGATTATTCTATACCCTTTAAGAATCCAAAATTATGTGAATTAATAAGAGGGGCTTTCATATGAGTTATATGGAATGAAAGAAATAGATTGATTTTTAAGGGAGGACATTGTAAAAGTGTTAGAAAACTGGGGGGGGGGGATTATAGCATTAGCACAATACTGATGTTCAATTAAATGGCAAGAATATATAAATCTATTACATAACATCCTACCTACTAATATCAATTCATTACCAGTGCAGATAACATATGGTTTGATAGGTCTAGAGCCCCCCATGGAAGAGGTTTGATTTGAAAGAGACCTAGACTTAATTAGCTTCCATAATTAGCAAAGCAAACTAAGTGAAGTAGTAATAGTAAGTAGTACTCCTTTTTTTTTATATTGGATGAATGTTCTTTATGCAGCTGACATTTTTAATTTGATGATCAAGAGACAATGCAAATTAGGGTTATCAAGAAGGATGGCAAATCTAAGGAGAAAATGAAATTTTAATAGGTTGTTTGAATGAATGGATTACTATTTTTGTTTTTATTTGATATATTGTCTTTTATTGAAAATGTTTAACCTCAAATGAGATGTGGAGGATTTGATATCTTTTATATTTCATAAACTTAGTCTAAGTAGCTGTTAGTTATGATGAACCCAGATACCATGTTGTGATATCAAAAATAACTATTTTTTCTTAATGAAACAAGTGGAGCATTCCACTTTCTGTAAAGAAAAATACAATGAATAATTGAAGGCCTCATGTGTCTTCTGGCTTTCTATTTTGAGATAAGTGTGCTGATTGTAGATTTTACATTGTAGAGGAGGTTTGCCCTAGTTAGCCTATTTTATGCAAAACTAGTAGTCTTACGCACTACAAATTCGCATTGTCTATATTATGATCAAAACAAAATAGTTGGAGAGTTTGGAAAACATATCACAAAAACTAATTTGGAGATGAAATTTTATAATCAAAATGAAAAGGAGGAGATGAATTCATTCTATCAGACTTTTTAATCAACCTCAAATTTGATTCAATTTACATGTATTGTCATTCAAACTCTGGCTCTAAGTTCAAGATCAGAACTCAAATATTGAACAAAACTGAGAAAAAAAGATAGCAATGGAATGAAAAACAAGAGGAGAAGAACCTCGTTAGAATTCTCGTGTTCAATATCGTTCCTCAGCAATAAAGTGAGTCAAGTAAAGAAACAAAAAGACGGAGTGAACTTATCTCCTATTCTCCTTCGCTAACTCTCATCCATATAAATACCATCCCTTCTCGTGTAATTTCAAAATGTGATTTAAGGTGTTTGAATTCTCGCCGAACGAAATCACTTATGTCCTCTTTGTCACTTCTTTGCTTTTAATTTAAAAATATTAATTCCTTCTAATTTTAATTTATATTTGTCAATAAATACTTTTTATTAATATCTAATGGGATATAAAAAACAATTTAGCGTTGTAAATATTTATTTGTATATTTTAAGATGGATTTAAAATAAAAATAAAATAATAAATATTTATATATGACAATCTATCACATTCAAAAACCGAAAATAAATATTTAAAAATTCTAAAAATGAAAAAATATATCCTTAAATTTTTTATAAAAAAATATACTAAGAAAAATAAATTAAAATTTAAAAATAATTAAATATATTTTTGAGGTACGAATACAAAGAGCTATTGCTCATCGGAGCAACCTAGTAAAATTATATATATCCACAAGCGAATGAAATCACATGTTATTCTAATTAGGAAAATAGAATTTAGTAATTTCAATTTGAACTGTTGGATTAAAATATTCAAATGACAAATTCTTGTGTCTCGTGGTCACTCTAATTTGATCCAATGATCCAAATAAGAAAAACAGGGTTTGTTTTCCGTTAGTATAATAAGTATATACGGATGCATTTATGGGCATATGTTTCCTGACTATTGCATCTTATGAACTCCAAATTGATAGTAATTATGTAGTAAATGCAGGAGATAATTTTTCTCCAACTGTAAAATTAAATTCGGTTCGATTTTTATTGTCTCTAAAAACTATTTTTGATCGATCACTACATCAATTCAACATGAAAAATATATTTCTACATGGATATTTGAAAGCAAAAAATTATATGGAGATTCCCCTTCGATATAGATACAGTGGATCGGTCAACAAAGTGTGCAAATTAGAAAGGCATTCTATGGCCTGAAACAATCATCAAGGGCATGTTCGGAAAATTCTGCAAAGGCATGAAAACCTATGGGTATAAAACTAAGGAGACACAGACCACACAATGTTCTTAAAAAGAATAAAGGTAAAATTGTGATTCTCATTATCTATGTGAATGATATGATTATAACAGGGGACGAAAGAGCTAAGATTGAAAGATTTGAATTCAAACTATCAAAGAGTTTGAAATGAAAAATCTAGGGGGGGAGGATAAAATATATTTTAGGAATTAAGGTATCACAAACTCATATAGGTATTTTTCTTTCTCAATGTAAGCCAGTGAGCACTCCAATGGAACAAAATTTGAAAATTAGGATTAATTCCGAACAAAGTTCAACAAATAAGGAACGATACCAGAGTTAGTTGAAAAACTAAAATACTTGTCACAGACTTGAAGTTATGCAGTGAGAAGAGTAAGTCAATTTATGCACAATCCAAGTGAAGATCACATGGGAGCTATTACAAAAATATTACAATACCTCAAAGGAACGCAGGTAAGGGAATCAAATTTGAAAAAAAGCGGACATGTAGATATCAAAGGATAAACTGATCCAGATTGGGCAGAGAACATTGTTCATAGAAAGTCAATAATATGTTACTTCACATTCATTGGAGATAATTTGGTGATATGGAGGAGTAAAAAATAAAAAAATGGCTATCTTATCCAGCGCAGAAGCTGAATTTTGAGGTATGACAAAGAGTATATGTGAGCTCCTATGACTAAGGAAAATACTAGTTGAAATAAGAGTGGATAGTAAAAGTGAAATGAAGCTATAAGAATTAATCAAGTTATAATCAAATAAAAAAAAAGGGAGGGAGGCTTGGGGATCTTGTATTATTTAGCTTAAATTTGAATTATTGATATATTTGATACATTTACAAATTATAAAATTGATATAAAATTAGTATATCAATAAACTATATTTTCAATGATATTTTTATTGTACAAATTTGAACGGATAGACTGATAAAAAACTATTGAGTCAGATATATGAGTCAAATCACGAGCGAGTAAGAGGCGCCACTAAATTACTGCGAGCCTGAGATGGTGAGAAACAATAAAAGAGGGGTTATCAGGTTAGTGTTCGGTAAAAAATATATATAAAAACTATTATTGTTCGAGCCGAGTTGAGTCACATTTGAGTCAACTCTAACATAAATTCAGCTCATTTAACTATCGAACTAGATTAACTCAAATTAAATTAGCTCGAGTCTAAACTAATCCTGAGCTGAACCATGAGCTCGAAATTTTTTATGCGGTTTCGAATCTACTGCTTTTCCTGACAACAAGTAGGATCCTGCTCTTCAGATCAGACGGTCAAAAATCACGAATAATATCTACTTAAATCTTGAGAACGATAAAATCGACTCAGGCCGTCCGATCCCGAGGAGCAGAACATGTTTATCGGTTCGGCGAACAGGATTTCGTTTCTTTTTGGACCCGGATCCACTGTCGCGTGGCACGGTGCGGCACAGCACGTGGTCCGTTCGATCACTTTGAGATTCGTGTTAATACTTTAAGATTCGAGTTAGCAAGAATCTCGAAGTGATCGAACGGACCACGTGCTGCGCCGCACCGTGCCGCGCGACAGCTGATCTGGTTCCGTTTCTTTTTATACAAACCTAGTCATGGACCTCTTTATTTTTTGTCAAATCAGCCGAGCCGTTTATTCAGCAGCCCAGCCGCTTAATCGACAAGTTTGATGTCTTTCTTGGTGATGCTTGGAAATGGAACAAACAAAAGTACAAAACGACGAGGTCAGGTTTCTTCTTTCTATCAACATTTTTTCCTACCAATAAACCACGCTTTTCTTTGATATAAATAAACCACGCTTTATTAGCAAAGCTGAGGTTGCTTTCAGACGAGGTTCCCAGCACCTGATTCAGTGATTCTCCACCGAGTATTACAGATACATACAGAGATCACTCAACGCGACTGATCCATCCATCAATTGCGCACTATATCTGTCGCAATAGAAAGTGATTCCTTCTTTTTGATTGCTTAGATTGAAGCAAGCAACCTATAAACCGGCGCGTTGGGTCACGCTCTCTCTCACCTTTTGCTATTGCCATTTCCCATCACTTTTGTTTCTCCTTGTGTATAATTGCTTCCCCAATTTATCTATCCTCTCCAGTCGCCTCTCTCATTCTCTCTTTTGATTATAAACCCTTCCCTTCCTTTTAGTTTTGTCAAAGCTTTCTCTGAGTTTCCTCTTCGAAGGGATTCTGACATGGCGTCTTCATCTCAAAATGGTGCATGGATTTCCTTCTTCTCCGTTTCCTTTTCTGGATTCAGTTTTGAGACTCTTTGTGGTTCTGTACTGTGTGTAAACTATTGTCCCTTTTAACCCCTGATATATAATGGAAACAGGGAGAAACTTTTTTGATATTTTTCCGAGTGTACTATTTTATGATCAACCTGAAGGAGCGCAAGAGAATTACCGTCCTTTTGCAATTTAATATTGAGTTATAACTTTTGTTGTACTTTAAACTGTATGCAATTGTTTTTTGCATGTAGAAGAAAAGATTATAGAGGGAACTTTGAAGCACGAGGACATGACGCCATTGCAAAAGCACGTTGCGTTCTTTGACAGAAACAAGGATGGGCTTATTTACCCATGGGAGACCTTTCAAGGTCTATATCTGATATAATCTCCTTCAATTTGAGCGCAATCTACCAATTTTGTTTGGTTGAAAGTGCAGTGCAGAAGAAAAAAAAGTATACATGTCTTTTTGGTTTTGTTATAACGATAATTTTACGTTTGATGAGGTTTTGTTCTTCATCCCAGGCATGCGTGCAATTGGTGCTGGTATTGGCTTGTCTATAGTGTCTGCTCTGTTCATCAATGGCGCTCTTGCTCCTAAAACAAGCCCTGTACACTTTTCTTCCTATATCTTTATTTGTACGATTGGAATTGATTGAGATATTTTCTGAACTGGAGTATTCTTTAAAATGCAGGGGAAATTCCCATCACTACTTTTCCCTATTTATGTGGCGAATATCAGCAAAGGAAAGCACACTAGTGATTCTGGGGTCTATGATGCAGAGGGAAGGTATGTGCAAATTTTATAATTTTCTTTGTTGATTGTATCATTGCCTCATTGGCAATCATTCCTTTCAAAAACATTGACAATTGTACATGGTTATATTGCTTGCTGCCTGTTTCCATTTAATCATAAGAATTTACTCGAATTGGCTTGGGTCATGTTGGCAATTAGGAAAACATTTTGTTCATGAGATTGGAATCAAAGGTGGTGTCATGCTAGTAAGAGCTAGGATCTAGTGATATTATGTATGATATGAATCATCCGGTCATTTATTTGATCAGAGAGGAAGCAGAATGAAAGAGAAAGGAGGTCATAAAGGCAAAAGCAGCATATGTATGGCCGGCCTTTATCTAGCTGACTAGCTCTATGATAGAAGCAATCATTATTTGCAAAAATTATGATTCCAGTGGCATGATGTCCATTGTAATTTTTTTTCTAATATGTTTTCTGATTCAACATAGTTTTTTAGGTTATGCTTTGTAGTCAGCTGTTAAAATAAAGTATGCCTGCTCCTTACTTAGGAATCTGACATGTATTAATAAAAAGTGCATTTCTGAATCTTTGCCAGTAAGTGCTTCTTGCCTAACCTGTGAAATTTTAGGTTTGTTCCTGAAAAATTTGAAGAGATATTTAAGAAATATTCAAAAACAAAACCGGATGCACTCACATCAAAAGAGTTGGATGACATGCTTCAAGGAAACAAAGAACCAAAGGATTCCCAGGGACAGTAAGTTTGTCTCACAAATTCAACCATAAATTTTTGCAATCCATTTCAGTTGCTCGAAAAAAAACTGCCGATTTACTTCATATTTTCCTCTTATCTTGCTCAAAAAGCTTGAAAGATTAAAAAGACTAGAGTTGGTTTGGATATGTTGCATAGGCTATTGAGCAGTTATCTGACGCTTGACATAAATAGTGGTAATGACACAACCTAGACAAAAAGAAGTGGTAACCGGTAGTGATGAAAAATGATGGATTTGAAGGATACGAATTTTGATTTTGTAAATTATTTATATATTATTTTTGGCAGCTTTGCTGGTAAAACTGAGTGGAAAGTTCTATACCTGCTGGCCAAGGACAAAGATGGGTTTCTTAGCAAGGGCACCATAAAGGGTGTGTATGATGGCAGTCTCTTTCAAAAACTGGAGCAGGAGATATCCTCATCCCAGAAGAAATCATCTAAAGAATAGTGCTGATAAATGCTCATATATAATTTGTGTGTGGATTTGCTCGTCTTGGATGTTGCACAAGTATTTTTTTTTTTTATGATTGGTTTTTCTGTATAGATTTGTATAATTGGTATAAGTGAAGTTGATTTTTATAGGCGCACAAAGTTTCAATAATCAGCATTGCTTATGTTGATGTTAGCTATTTATCATGAAGTTAGAAGGGCAACTTAGCATCATCCCTTTCCTGTTGTAGTAGGAAAGAATGGACGGATCAGGCGTGGCGAGATCAAATGAAAAGAGTAAATTAAGTAGTGTTACAAATGTTCATCTAATTAATTTAACTCATAAATGAATCACACTAATCAAGCTTAGTAGATGAAAGACATGATTCATGTGGGTGTTTTTTGACTGACTTGGAAACATAATAATATGGTTCATAAACACTATCTGCATTTTAATTATTTTCAGTGTACCTCTGAGCCAGCGGATAACGTAAATGGGCATATTACTATTGAATATTAAACTTTTACTGGTAGTACTCATAATTATATTGGAACCAATTAGAGTAAATTTGCATTGTTGTAAGATAAATAAATTAAATTAAATAATCAGAATTTATTACGGGATCATGATGTCACTGTGTTTAAACGTATCTTATCTCAATGTGCAAAAAAAATATAGAAATCGTCATCACAATAATCTGAAATTGTCACTCTTTAGGACACAAGTCACAATTATGTGACTAACTGCAGCTCTATAATATTTTGAAATAGAATCGGATAAGTATTAAAAAAAAAGGGTTAATTTCTCATGTACCAATGGAAATTTCTCAAATTGTCAAATCACAGTATCTTATATCCCCATTAAAACTCATCATCATTTTTGTATCCCCTTTTCTTTATTTAGCACATTATTAATCTATTTGTGAATACTGAATATTTACCTTTTCACCCTTCTTTAAAATAGAGTTGCTCATTAAAATCATTAGAGCACTAGAGCAGGAACTAACTGCGCGACAAAGGAGATATAATTATAAGATCGACAAGAAGATAACCACATATGCTCAACAAACAGGGGATCCAAATGTCAGCAAACCCCACATCCAAGCACCACACGAAAGAGCCTTGAGTGTTGTTAATTGAATCAAGAATAACAATATCTTCCATTTAGTTGTAGTTTATGAATAAATGGTAAACGATTTTGTACAGATAATATGGTATTGACAAAAAGGAAAAAGCAATATTTGTATGTACTAGCTATCTAGCTAAGAATATGCTGGTGCTTGGATTATCAGTTTTTCAGCTCATTTAGTAGCGTCAAATATTTTTATGCTTGATTTCTATTTGAATTTAGTAATCGTAAATATGACTTTGTCATTTTTGTCAAATAATTTGTTTCTTTTCACTTGTGGCTTTCACATTTCTGTTTCAGAAATTAACTCGCAGCAAAAAGAAGAAAAAGACTAATATAAAGAAATGATAAAAAGATAAATTCAATAATTAATAATATGTCTAAAAAAGAAGGGGATGAAAGAAAATATATAGAGTTTCGATGGGGAAATAAGATGAGGAAATTGACAATTTGAGAATTTTTTTTATGGGTACACTAGAAATTAACCCTAAAAAATATATCAAGGCAATTCGGGTATTTGCTCTGTTTTAATTTTCAGTGTACTTCGTCTTTTGGCAAAGGATCTGATCACATATATAGCCTGACAGATTAGTCACAGCAGCGGATAGCCTAAATTTAATCAATGTTTTGGTTCATTGTAATTAATTAAGAGATTGGAAATGCTCCGGAAGAATTTTCTGTATGTATTGAGCAAATACTTAAGATATAATTAATTTTCTATGTAATTGAGAACAGAAATAATGAATTAATTAAATAAATATAATTGATAGTCAATATGAAATTATTTTTTTCTTATGATATCATACGAAGTGAACATCGGTTTAATTTTCTTTCCAAATGTAAAAACAAGAAACAAAATATTTGTATTAGTCAAAAGGAAATTTTGAGTTTTCTAATATCATATCCAACAAAATATATGTGACCAGTGACCTATTCTTGAATTATTCATTAAACGGATATTTTATCGCACCATTTTTAATAAAACAAAAAAAGAGAACTTTTGTTAAGATGCGAGTTTAGAATTACGTTCTTCCAGAATTCTCGCCAACTTTTTTCTGAATTACGAATTTATCACAATTATTTTGTTAAGATGCGAGTTTATAATAAGTCAAAATCCTGGACATCTTCCACTTTTGTATTTAGGGGGGGAACTATTTTATCGCGCCAATTTTAATAAAACAAAAAAGAGAGCTTTTTTAGTCCACAAACTGAGCTCGTACTTGGCCTAAAATTCAGATTCCTGAAAAAGATATCTAATCTCTTTGTTGTTGTCATTCGATTTAGGTAAAGATGATGAGGAACTGCTTACCTTAAATCCCCTTTCCTGGAATAGAAAGCAACTGCATGTAGGTTAGATTACTAGGCCTCTTTCTTATCTTAAGGCGAATTCTGTTTAAACAGGTGAATGGTCAACCCTGTAAATTTTGTTGTTGGCGTTCATCAAACTATCCGTTCTCCGCAAATCCACCTGCAAATTGCAATTGGACTAGGATCGACATTATGATGCAAATTTTGAGTTTCCCCATACAGTAAATTTGAAGAGAACCCCGTAGATTTAAATACCGACTATATTGATCTTCTTTGATATATATCCTTAACGAATTATCCAAATTTATCGACCAACTCACTCAAAATCAAAATTTAACTCGCGGAATATGGATCCAGCACACTAACGGTTTGAATTTTGAGAAAATTAGATATGTGCCACTGTTGAGAAATAAGAGTGATTATGATGTAATTAATTAGTTTTGGATTTATGAGGATATTTTTATCACAGGCTAATTAAAAAATATACCATCTAACGTCTCTAATTACTTAATTAAAAAAGAGTTACATATTTTCTTATAATTATACTATATGTATAAATAATAGTGAGTAGGTAATATTTTAACGGTAACATTTATTACCGTTTATTTTTTCCGTTTAGAGCTAGCAATAATCTATAAAAGCCTTGTAACTATACAATATTTTATAAACATAAAATTACTTTTCATCATCTTTTCTCAACAATCAACAGAACACAGATTCTGTATATCCATCTAAATCTCAAAATTTGCACAAAAGTCAAACAATAGTACTAAACAGTCAGAAGAACTGTATCAACCTACAAATTGATCAAACACCAGTACATATTCCACAAATTACCAGAACCAACAAAAGAGAGGCAAATTCAAGTTGCATCTGTTCAGATATTAGCAGAATATCAAAATCAAAGAAAGAGGCAAATTCAAGTTGCTGCATCTCTTCAATATTAGCAAAATACCAGCCAAACACTAGAAAATACCAGAATCCAAAAAAGGCAAGTTCAAACTGTATTATCTGTTTAATATCAGCCAAATACCTGAAAAATACCAGCATCCAAAAATCAAGGTAGACCTTTGCCAGAGAATAGTTAGAAATGACAGAAGGAATTTTCACTTTCCCAAACCAAAGTTAAACAAGTCAAATATCCACCAATCTTCTAAGGTTAAATGCAGGTTTCAATGTTTCACAAAAACTGACAAATGCTCTCCTTAATGACAAAAATTACATCACATGGGCAAAAGTTGCCAAGGTCACTCTCAAAGGATTTTGGTTGTTCAGGTTTGTCAATCGGAGTAGAGTAAGACCAGCATAAGGAGTAAAATCTCAAGATGAATGAGATATGATTGATAGTCAAGTAATGACTTTGATTTCAAACTCCCTAGAGTCTCAATTGTCTAAAATATTTTACTATGAAACAACCTTAGAACTGTGACAAGCAATCGAATACCAATTCAGCAACAAAAATAATCACTCAATGATCTACTAGCTTAAGAGAGAAATTGCCCAAATTCAACAAGAAATCAAAGACATGCTTGATTAATCCAAATATGAGGAACTAAAGATATATAGATCTCCAACCACTGATCTCAATGTGCTTTGAGAGAGGGAAGAGACTGATCGGATGTACACCTTCCTCATAGCTCTTGACACAAGTTATGAATCAATCCGAGCCTAAATTTCTCTTAATAGAGAAATTAACATTTCAATGGAGTGACGACCCTTATCTGACAGGAAGCAACTAGGCTCATAGTAATGAGAGCCTCTGACTTGAACCCAATGCCAGAGGCCTATGCTTTTGTTGCCCAGCACTTCGGTGTCAATAAAGGAAAAGAAAAAGAGGAGATTGAAAGGTGTTCCCTCTGAAAGAGAGAAGGTCACACACAAGAGAAATGTTGGGTGCTTCATCTCTATCGCTGACCAAAGCGAAATCAAACTGATACGGCTAAGAGAAAGTTCTTTCCAAGAACCCTAGCTGGCCGAGAAAGGGAGAAGAAATGTTTGGTGTCGACGAAGAGCGATTCGGGCAAAATTAACTCGACTCGGAGAGAAGGAGACATCTTTGATCAACTAGAAAACATGTTGTCAGCCCTTTTAATCCAACAAATGGGCTCAGGTTCGCTCTATTTAATTCAAAAGCAATCTTTTGGCCCATTTAACCCAAATATTAATGAGATAACAGCTAAGGGGGGGCCAAAGGTGAAAAAGACAAGTTTGATTCTGATATCAATTGGTTAAATAAAAATTGTTTAACCTTGGGACTTAGCATCAAAAATAAAGTACAAAATTATACTAAGTGGGTACTTGACTCGGGTACTACGGACTACATGACGGATAACCAAATCTTACTAAAAAATAACGTACCATCATAAGTGGTCAATATTTTACAGCTGCAAATAATGAACAAATTAAAATTAAGGGTTGGGAAATGATTAGTATATTTCAAAGAAATTCCTTCAAGATGTATTTTATGTCGAAAATTGCTAGGTTAATCTCCTAACTATTAGCAAACTTTCTAAAGAATTAAATTATTAAATTATATGT
Organism: Schoenoplectus tabernaemontani; assembly: GCA_037127355.1. Lineage (NCBI taxonomy): Eukaryota > Viridiplantae > Streptophyta > Magnoliopsida > Poales > Cyperaceae > Schoenoplectus > Schoenoplectus tabernaemontani. The sequence goes on from CM073753.1 coordinate 24,744,008, forward strand.
TTGATTTTTCTAAATAATATTATAGTAAGTGTAAAGTCAGTAAACTTGCAAAACATACAAAACTTCTTTTTATAAATATAGTTCTAAAAGTAATGAAACATTTGAGCTTGTGCATTTCGATGTATGGGGTCCAGCTCCCGTAGACTCTTACAATGATTATAGATATTTTATTATTTTCATTGATGATTTTTCAAAAATAAAGTGGCTATATCTTTTGAAAAATAAAAATGAAGTTTTCTCTCATTTTCAAATATTTATAATATTAGTACAAAAAAAAAATAAAACCTTTAGAACGAATAACATAACGGAATTTATTAATCAAAATTTCTCAAATTTTATAAATTCAAAAGGTATTATCCATCAAACCATGTGTGTTTACACACCTCAACAAAATGGTATGTCCGAACAAAAAAAATCATCACTTACTCAAAATGGTAAGAACTCTTATTTTTCAAAACAATGTTTCAAAAATATTTTGATCAGAATTCATTCTCACCGCAGTCCATTTAATAAATAGAATGTCTAATACCAATTTATTTTTTAAAAGCCCTTATAAAAAATTTCATAGAAGAAAAATTAACCTAAAATATTTAAAAATGCTTGGTTGAATGATCACACCACTTTTCACCCGATGATAGATACTCTGTGTTACGGAACTGATTAATTCTCTAAGGGTTTGGAACTAAAATTGGTCTCAAGCCTTGTTTTAACCATTGGATTAATTTTTTCATCAATCTCAATGCAACTCATTTTTTATTCCATACTTTTTTCAATCTCAATGCTAATCCAATGGTTAAAGCAAGGCTTTTGGTTAAAGCAAGGCTTGAGACAAATTTTAATCCTAAACTCTTGGGAAATTAACGAATTCCGTATGTTACCATGAACACGTGTCAAAAGCTGAGAACCTCCGTCTCAGGTCAGAGTCGACTCTCTTCTCTCTTCCCTCTTTATACCAGAACCTACAACATGCTCCTTTGTTTGTGGCAAAAGCTGAAAGCTTTCAGCCGATGGTGTCGTCGTTTCTGGCAAGAGATGGATCGTGCTAGAACTAACAAAGACCTTAAACTCCTTTTCTATCTATATGCATGAATGCTCTCTCAAAGAAGGGAAACCAGAGAAGTCTTGAAATTATTTAAAGAAATGCAGCGAAATAAAATTGAACTAGATGGCAGTGAAATTATTTGCACACAATACAGTCATCCATAGTTCCATACCATTGGTCACTCTAAAGGTTTGTTTTTTCCGTTCGGTTATACCAATAAATGGTCAACATATTTTCAAACTCAACTCAGCCACGTTAAAAAACCATCGTGAAAGAAACAATTTTTGATCTAGTGGTAAAAGATAACACCCTCTATATAGGAGGTTATGGGTTCAAAACCCAGATTGAGATTCTTATGGACAATTATGAAATTTGAGAACTTGACTCTCATCTTTCCGATAAAAAAAACCATCATCAAACCATGATGCATCGAATGAAGCTTCATAGAAGCATATTGCTTTGTTAGTCGAATGAGAAGCATAACTGTGATCTTCAGTGCCGGAAGTTAAACTCAAAATTACGAGGGCTAAAAAAATTTGTGTATAAACTGTATCTCAAATTTTAAGGAGAGCTAAAATAAAAAATTATTATAATTACATTATAAAATATCGTAAATCTTTAATAGATATAGATCCTCCGTCTCTATTAAGATCCGTCCTTACTAGTCTTTCTTTCATATTGCTCAACAACTGATTTGTACAGATAAAAAAGTTTACCTTAATTTTATATTTATGATATTTGATATTAACAAGAGGGTTAGATGATTAATTTTAATAAAAAGAGTGATAAATATATAATTTAAGTGAATTTAGAGTCACAGATATCTAAATCTTTATAAACTTATTTGAGAATATAAGAAAATGAAGAATTATTCGTAGATATGGGCTTTGCATTCTGATTCGCAACCCCACTCAAACTTGAGAACGTGCTTTCCAACCTCCATGAAATTAGATATAGGCACTGCAATGATCAGATCGATATAAACACTTTTATGCCTGATTAGGTACTGAAGAATTTGAGATTTATAAGGAATTATGAGGATTATAAGCAGTATGAGATATTGAAAGTTTTTTGATATATATCACACACATAACTGTACATTGTTTGCTATCGGTATTTATATGTTATTGTGTACCACTGATATCAACGGTAAACTAACGGTAACTGTGTTATTCCTATTTGGGCCTATAATGAGATATCTGGGGGTCCAACCCCAATTCTTACTATTTTTCCTATTTATATTTTATTTTCTATTTCCTAATTATTAATTACAAATATTAATTACAGATTGAACACCAGGAATGTGTTCAGAGTCAGATTTAGTGTTGCGGTATGTAGACGAGTCTATTGAGATCCGTAGCAATATGGTCTAGTACAAGTACTTTTAGATTTTAATTATGAACACCATGCCAGTTTTAGTATAAATACCAATTGTACGTGGACTGAAGAGCGTGGAGTGCTAAATCATCCTGTTGCTTGATGCCCAACATGAAAGATCTTCAGCTGGAATTTTCTGTGTGGGGATGATCTCTCTATGACTATCGCATCTTCAGATTCATGTATAATCACCATGGTACTAGGAATTTTATCTTAGGTCACTGAGAAAGTCATTTAGTTGGCGCTGAGGGAGGCAGAAGCGCCGAAAAATAAGTGATGAAGTGGAGAAGAAGAGAGTTTCGTTCTACTTTTATTTGGTTCGTTGATTTTTAATATAAACGATCTGATTGAGGGGTATATATATTATTTTAATTATATCAAACATTAAAATACTAGACATCTTCAATATATACATACAAATCTGAGTTCTCACTCTTAAAGACCGAGCCTATCAAGTTTGATTTTGAGATTCAAAACCATGTTATTATTTATCAATTGGATAAAAACTAAAAAGTCGACTTCCGTTTTTTAAAAAGTACAAAATAAAAATAAAAAATCGTATGATTTAATATAGTTGATAATTTTTTTCATCCGTTAGTATGATCCGAAAAAAAAAAATCATGCCAGCAGCCCCCAGTTTGAATTTTTTTCCCCTCATTTGTCTCTCTCAATTTTTCAAACCTGACCATGTATAGTCGACCTGGCCCTTATTATAGGATTAATTAAATTTCTTTAAGAATTTTTTAAAAATGAAAAAAATGGAAAAAAGAGGTGGTTCGAAAAAATCTGTGCAAGTCCAAGACTAGATTTTTTGTGGTTGGTTCGATGAAATTAGGGTTGGGGGCTGTTGCCCCAAAAAAAAAATGGATAAGATTTGTTGGTTCGGAAAAAAGTCGGACATGCTAGTGGATGAAAAGAAATTATTAATCATATTAAAGCATGAAGTTTTTTATTGAATTGAAGAGCAAAATATTACTGAATTGAAGACCGCTAGAAAAAAAAAAATTATTTTGCAGTGTGATAGAATGTCACAGAAATTAGCATACGATAGAACTTGAGAAAAAGTTCGCATGCATCATATCATATAGTCAGCTCTTTAGAGGTTGAGCTTGTTAATTATTTGTAACTAGATAAAAAAAATCGTAAAGATAATAGTATTAAGTTTATATTTAGGAAACTTTAGAAATAATATGCAATTTTGTTCATTAAATAAAGTATCACATATGACGGTTTAAAATTTAAAACATAACTTATTCTTACAATTTAAAGATTCTTTTGACAATGTAAATTGAAGATTTATTTTCTCCGCAGTTATTTAAAAACATTGTAGGTTTTTGTAGAGGTGGCAGAACTCGATCTGACCCGATCTGAGAAACTCGTCCGACCCGTCTGAATCCGAACCCGATTCGATCTTATTTTTTAAAAAAATTAAACTTACCCGACCCGAGATCAAATGGTCTTCAATCCAATCAAAATCTATCAACGATCTGAAAAAACAAAAAATATAAATTGATCCGACCTGATTTCTTATAGAAAATCAAACTAACCCAACCCGTCCAATCCGACCCGGCCGATTGCGACCTCTAGGTTTTGCCACAAAGGCACCCTTTTGAGTTTTGAAGTAACATCGTATCCGGAGACTAGGCCCATGGGCAAATAACCAAGCCTTCCTGGTCTATAGTTACATACAAAAAAAATTGTCGTGGGATTTGAACGGGCCAATCAGAGCACACCTCATTCTCTGCCTTTCCCGGATGCACGTCACGAAATGCACAGCTTTATTTTGAAATTAGAATGACAAATAATGAAATAAAGCCTGCAGCCTCAGCCCTCAGGTGCCAAGAATGTTAGTATTGAGCATAGTTTGCGAATTAAATATGCAAAGCAGTAGAAGTTAATTTTTCAGATCTTCTCTTTGGATTTGTTTGGCACGAATAGCAAAAAGTAGAAATAAAATTACTATTCCGACGAATTAATTTTCCAAATAAATTTTAAACTAAATAGAAAGAGTACTAATTCGGTATACCAACTTATAAGTGGAATACCGGATTAACTCTCGTCGGAATAGCGATTATTGTTTAATTATATTGTATTATATTGTTATATTATGATTATGATCATGATTATATTATTATATTATATTATGATTATAATTTATTATTATATTAATATTATGATTATTATTTATTATCTATTGTTATTATCATTATATTATTATTAAATTATGATTATCATTATTATTATTATATTATCATCACTATTAGTATTATTATATTATTTATTATTATTATATTATAATAAATATAATTTTAGTATTATATTATTATATTATGAATATAAATATGATTATTTTATTATTATATTATTATGATCATGATTATTTATTATTATATTATTATTATATTATATTATGATTATGATTATATTATTATAATTATGATTATTTATTATTATTATATTATTATATTTTAATTATGATTATATTATGATGATTATGACTATGATTATTATTACTTATTATTATTATATATTGTATTATATTATTATATTATGATTATAGTTATGATTATATTATTATTATTATATTATTATGATTATAATTATTTATAATTATTATGATTATATTTTTTATTATTATATTATTATGATTATGATTATGACTATAATTATTATTATCATGATTATGATTATGATTATTATTTAATTATGTTGTGTTATATTATTATATTATGATTATATTATTAAAATTATTATTATTTATTATTATTATATTATTATGATTATGATTATAATTATAATTTATTATTATATTATGATTATATTATTAAAATTAAAATTATTTATTATTATTATATTATTATAATTATGTTTATAATTATAATTTTTATTATTGTATTATTATATTATGATTATGTTTATATTTTATATTACTATGATTACAACTATGAATATTATTATTTATTATGATTATGATTATGATTATGATTATGATTATTTTATTATATTAATATTATTATGATTATTATTTTTTATTATTATCATCATCATTATTAGTATCATAATTATCCATATTTTAACTATTCTGATTAACAACTGTCAAACGATATTTTCACTCTTCCGAATAGTCAAGAATACCACTCTTCCAAAAAGATACTATTCTATCACTCTTCTAAAAGTATCACTCTTCCAAAGTTATTTCTTGATTTGCCAAATGGACCCTTTATGTATGTGCGGCTTAAATAGTCAAGAGAAGGGATCAGTTGACAATGGGTTATTTTGACAACATTGACAATAGAACCTCTAAATAAATACAAAAAAATCTTAAAAATAGAAAAAACTTTATAGATGTGTTCTTCTACTTTTAGATTGTTGGTCATTCAAATTTCATATAATTTCATTATCGTTTGATAGTTCATCAAAGACCATCAAATTTTCATATAATTTGCAATGGTTCCAAATTAACGGTCTTTGATGAACTATCAAATGATAATAAAATTGTATGAAATTTGAATGACTATCAATCTAAACGTAGAAGAACACATCTATAAAATTTTTTTCTATTTTTAAGATTTTTTTATATTTATTTAGAGGTCCATTGTCTGTCAAAATAACCCATTGTCAATGGATCCCCACTCAATAGTCAAAACAGTCGGATATGATACAATGTGGCTTATTTCTTCAACTCAGCGTCAGGTATAAGAGTTAGAATTTGAATATAAGAGGATTGGGTTGGCCGAATTCAAAACATTAAATGATTCAAACAAATTATAAGAGGTCGATCAGTAATTTCTATACAAATATAATCAATATTCATAATATTTCCTCATATTTATGTAAGTTATTTAAATGCGCAGCGTTACCGAGTGCCATCACAAAATTGATAATATAACACACAAAAAAACTTTGAAGAAAAAAGGAAAGACACGAATTACTTAATGCTGTCAACACAGAGCACACAATAATGCTTTAACTTAAACCAAAACGGTCATATTTAAATGCTAAAACCAATCCCTTCATGCCCCCCATCTCCACTGCTACTTCCACTGTCTCTAGTTCTCTCCATTCACTCACTGCTCACCCCACAACCTCTTGGAACTCAACACCATGTTGAAGCCCAACTTTTTTCTCCTCTTTCCCTTCATAATCATCTCTATCTTCACTTTACTTGTCAGAGCCGATGAAGACTTCAATGGTTTTGTCTACGCCGGTTGCTCTCAGCCACACTATGACCCGGGCTCTTCTTATGAATCATCTGTCAATTCGGTTCTCACATCCCTCTCCAACGCTGCCTCCTCCACAACCTACACCAATATTACCTCTCCTTCCTCCATCGCCTTTGTTTGTGGCCTATTCCAGTGTCGCTCCGACCTACCAGTATCATTTTGTGAATCATGTGTCCATGATGCCATATCAAGGCTCTCTACACTTTGTCCTACAGCAGCAGGTGCGGCTGTGCAGCTTCGCTCGTGTTTCGTGAGGTATGGGAATGATTCATTCCTGGGAAAGCCTGATAACAATGTATTGTTCAAGAATTGCGGGGCGCCACCACTCAGCGGAGGGTATAATGATGCTGAGTTGCCAGGGATGCGTGATACGGCTTTAGGGGCGCTGGTGTCTCCAGCAGCGCCGCCATCTGGCGGAGCCTATCGTATTGGTGGCGCAGGCTATGTGCAGGTATGATGCGTGTGCTTTGTGCTAGTCAATTGTTCTTGAAACCAAATTGCAATGGCCAATGAAATATTTTACTTTCTCAATATCACCTTTTTTAATTGCAAAGGAAATTTAAGCCGAAGGTCATAACCTGATTCTATAGAAGTAACACAGGACAGAACTTTATAACAGGATTGTACTTTGTCCCTATCTATTTTAGTAGTAATTGAGCATTGATGAGATCAATTTGTATCAATATTACTGTCAGTCTCTTTCAAGAGCACAACTTCCTAAAATATTGCAATTTCCTGATCTTAACTCTAGTTTATCTAATACAAATCTGTATTTTAGGCCATGTCACAATGCGTAGGTGACCTCAGTGCAAATGAATGCTCTAACTGTGTCGGTGTGGCAGTAGCACAGTTAAAAACCGAGTGCAGCTACGCATCAGCCGGCCAAGTTTACCTTGGAAAGTGTTATGCAAGGTTCTGGTCGACGAACTCAAATTCGGCATATACACCGTCTATTTTCCCTTACCATGCATCCCACGGTATGCTATTGCTTGTGTTCATTTGGCTCAAAACTTTTGACTTGATTTAAAATCTCTATTGGTGTTTGTTTGATGAAAATGTATTATAATATGCTTGAATGTGCTATACTGTAAAACAATTAAAACGACTTTAGTAATTAAGTAAAATTTACGTTTGCCTCATTTTTATATACAAGGCAAATTATTCATCTTATATCCACTCCATATTCGGAACTTCAGTGAAATTCTGATTTAGATCTGCTAAAATTTTATATTAAACAGTGCACAATAAAACATGAAGGGCAATTGCAAAAGCTGACTTTCCTTAGTGTTTCCCTACTTTGGATTTTTTTTTCTTGAAAAGATTTTTTTCTTTTCCTTCATTGGTAAGCAATGTATAGTATATTCCTCTTTATGAATCAGCAGCACTCAGAATCATGCAGTGGTCTTGTTTTATATACTGTTTAGCTCAAGTACCATTTGGCCATTAGATACACCAATAGCTGAACGCATTCAGACATTTGATGGTACCATTAGTTGGCATTTACAAATAACAAAATTTGGTTTTTTTTTCTGCCCGAAAACATATCAGGGACGGATAAGGGGGCTGAGGTGGGCCCGGCCCCTCTAATTTTTCAAAAACGTTCAAAAATATATATAATTTCGTAAAAAAATTTAAAATTTATATATCCGGCCCCCTCTAATATTTTTTTCTCAATAGTAAATATCTGGCCTCTTCAGCTCCGGCCCCCCTCAATTTAAAATCGTAGTTCCACCCCTGAAACATACAAATAGTATTTTTTTTATATATATTCAGGCTTAAATTAGGTGTTGATCTGGATAATAGCATCAATCTAGTTTCAGAATTTTATTGAGCAGTCAAAAATTAAAAGGAATCTAATCAGGATAACGCAATAACCCACAATTCCATTGTTTAATTCTGAGGAATATGCACACAAAAAAGCTTTAAAATCCAGCCAATTTTTGCATTATTTGATCAAGCATAAGAATATCCTAGATTCCACAATACCATACAAAACAGACAACCTTGCCATTGTTAGTCCTTACAGGCCTTTTTATGTTAAAAGACGCAAAAAAAGCAACAAGAAGAAAAGTTCCTTTTTTATTGTACATTTTTGTCCATGACCTTAGAATCGGAGCCACTTTCTTTTGTCATGTATATTCTTCCTTACATGAACTCGCATTTAACTTTGTATATTCCCAGGACGCAAGCATTTATCATGCTGCTTTAAACTGTTATTTTGTTATTTATTTTATTTATTTATAAAGAACACTGCAATCGTTGTTAGATTTGGAATTTAAAATGTCTGTGCTTCAAAGGGGAAAAAAAGGAAAAATAAACAAACTACATGCTCTTTGCATTTGAAGTTCCATTTAGTTACACTATGAATGCTAGAAACATGAAATGAAATATGGTAGCATTTTACAATTACGGTTTTGCAGGAGGTGAATCCGGTAAAAAGCTAGCAATCATTATAGGAGTCTTCATAGCTCTTGCCATAATAATAGTGGCTTGCTCTTTCCTCAGAAGAAAAGGAGTGGGTGGGTGTTTTTCTTCTTTTTGTAAATCAATGCAATAAACTCTTAAGAATATAAACTGCAAGAAATCTTCGTAACTTCATTAATTTCTCACAATTGCAGGTAAATGAAGCTGCTAGGACGGTGGTCACTTTTGCTTTTAGCACTTTTGGGTTCGAGTGTAAGCTTTTGCTTTTTCTCGCTTTTTTCCTCCATGGAGTTTTCTTTATTAAAACAAAAAGAAGAGGGGCCTTTTCTAAAAGATGAAAGGATAGAAAGGAGAACGTTTATAAATGAATTGAAGATTCCAGCTTGCATGGCCTGGTGGGTATCACCTATCACTGTAAAATTCAGTTAAATTAAATACACACGAGCTATCCGTACAATATGTTCATGGTTCTATTGTTTTGTCATCATCATCTTAAATGCAATAATGTGATACTTCTTTTAATTTAAACTCTGTGAGGTGTGAGCCAGATAATTTATCCCAGTTAGTCCCGCCTTCTAGTTAATTTTCATCAGCTTGCTCCAGTGAATGCTTGTTTGTTTTTCTTTGGTTTCCTGGAGGACCAAGTTGACAAATTTCTCTTCTTCTTTATGATGAATGATTTAGAACATTTTGTGGTCCGTGTACTGTGAATCGAAATAATACAAGGACGCACTCAGCATTCCATTCAACTGTACGCAATACCATTTTCCAGTACGAAATACTTGTCTATTTATAAGGCCCTTCTTTCTGAAAATACCAAATCGAAACCCTTCTTAAAAAAATATTTAACAAAATATCCTTGTGGGATCAATAGCACACTCCTCTTTTCTCCCCCTTACTCTCCCTTCTGTTTACTTCTGTCTCAAATATTCGCTTGCTTCAATAAATACTTTACGCACACGTACCCAGTAAACAAGATAATTAAAGAAACTACAAAGTGCAAAATAATCAACTTTGTTCACACAAAAATACATAAACGGCGAATCAAAATTTCAAATCATCTATATGTTGTAAGTTGAAGTTGCAAAATCATCCACTTCAGAATAAATATGCGTGTTTCTTGACAAAGCACATACCACTACTCATGTAAAGAACACATTTGTGCTATAGTAAATTAGAACTCCAATCAATAAAATTGCAAGTTAAAAACTATGATGTCAACAAAAAATCATCTATAAATCTTAACAATATAAGCAACAAAATAACTAATAATCAATTTCTGATACTTCTATCTCCTATGCTCGTGCCAAGTTTTCAGAATTTTCTACAGTACATAGAAAAAAGCCATTATAAAGTAACAATATAAATTGCACAATTTTAGTATTAGAAAAAGAATGGTATCAATTAATAAACTAAAAAATGAATAATTCTTACATTAGATTTAGCTTAAATTGCAAGCTGAAGTCTGTTGTCAATAGAAAATGGTCAGATATCACATTCTGGTACCTGCATATCATATATAAAGTTTTCATTAGAATATAATGTATAAAATACAATCAATGACACTAAATTCATGATACTTCTAAGTTAGGGTGTCAATTATTGACCCGGCCTATGGTTGACGTATATATCTAAACCATCTATGTTCAGATGTGACGTTCAAGATCATCTTAAGATATTACTAGACAACTCCACTTGGTCATCGAATACAGAAGAAGCATGGCAAGGCACTACTCTCCAACAGACCGCAGCAGACAAAATATCAGAGGAATAATTTCAGTAACCACATAATTCATGCCAGCACACATAGACAACAATGCAATCAATCTCATCCATACGATTAGCTAATCACATAAAGACTAACCCTAGTCTATTGTATAGTCATTCTATATATATAGTGATATTGTGTATATTGTAAATGTAACAGTGAAAATTAATACAAGTTTTTCAATAAAATATCCTCTTCTTTCTTTTTCGTATTATGGTATCAGAGCACTCTCTTCACCTTGACGGCTCCTGATTATTCTTCTCCTTTTCCAAATCAATCTTATTTTTCTCCTCAACCTAGCATGACTCTCTCTTCTCCTTCTTCTTCCCCTATTCTACTCAACCTCCCTATTACCATCAAATTGATAAGAACCAATTATCTGACATGGAATCTCAAATAGATCCTCTTCTTCATGGTTACCAATTGCATCATTACCTCACTTCCCCCTCTCCTCCTACTATTTATGATAAACTTGACCAAATCCAAATCAACTCAACCTATATTTCTTAGTACCAACAAGATCAGTTACTTCTTGCTTGGTTCAGTAAGGGAAGGATCTTCCTTTACTGAACCTCTACAAGCTCAAGTTATTGTCTATACCACATCTCGTGCACTCTGGGACTCTCTTAAACCCACCTTCTCCTCTGCATCTCATGCTCGTCTAGCTGATGAATTATCCTTAATTGGTCACCTTGTCAGTGATGATGATCTATTTCTTCAGATTCTAGGCAGTCTCGATGCTTACTTCAATTCATTTGTGGTGGTCACCACTAATGGATCTGAATCTCTCAGCCTATCATAGCTTCAGGCTATGCTACTAACTCATGAGGCTCTTCTCAAATTCAAGTCGTTAACGGATCTCTACCCTCAGATCAAAATTCATCTGCTTTTTATTCGGATCCCAGACCTCCCAAAAGAGACCGTTATCGCCCCTTTAATCTGAATTCTAACCCAAACTCGAATCGCTCATCCTTTTATAATATAGGCTCTTACATACCACATTTTTCTAGCCTACGACCTATTTATTTTCAACCAAAATATTTCCCTACTCAAGGCCCTCTTGTTTCTACTCCTATCGGGCCATCAAACCCTCAATCACCAATGCCCATATATCTGTCAAATCTACTATAAGAAAGGTCACACAGCCTGGTTCTATTATAAAATGTGTGATGCTTGTTATTTTGACCCCCTATCGCTTCTGCTCCTCGTCCTCACGCGTTTGTTGCTCGGCCACTTGCTTTTCCTTCTTCTCCTCTTTCATCACCTCTCATCATCGAGTGGATTGTTGTCTCTGGCACCTCATCATGTTATAAATGATCTCAATAATCTATCCTCCTTTCTGCTCTATAAAGGTCTGAATGCACTCCACATTGGCAATAGGTCTGGCATGAAAATTAAACATATTGGTTCTGCTTTCTATGAACTAGGAAATTTCTCTCTTACTCTTACTAAAGTACTTCATGTTCCTCAATTTACTAAAAACCAACTTAGCTTGTCTCGATTACGGAATGATAACTCCTTATATACTCATTGAATTATACTCTAATGTTTGTCTTATCAAGGATCGAACTCCCTTGGCACTTCTTCTTCAGGCCAAGCTTCTTAATGGTTTTTACTCCCTCTCCATCACAAATACATCTGCTCTTGAGGAGATGAGAGCCTGTTTCAGGGCTACAAAAAAAGTTCATGGCTCATTCAAGTTCGGTTTGATTTTTCAACAATTTGATTTATTTTTTTATCAGCTTGAATTGAGTTTGAATTGATTATTTTTTTAACATTTTAGCTCAGTTTGATTGATAATAATATATTTTGATTATATAATTAGTAAAATATAGATAAATTAAATATTATAATTAAAATATATATATATATTATTTACTCTATAATATGTATGATAATGTAAAATTTTTAATTATTTTTAAAAAATATTATAAAATTAATAAATTTTTAATTATTCAACTTTAATTATTTATAATTATATAAAAAAAATAATTGGTTTGATCTCAACTCGAATTTGAGTTGGATTCAATCGGCTAGTTTACAACTCTGAATTAAATCTTCTTTTTTTTTGTAAACACACAGTCACATCACTATCTACGTGTCCGCTGTTCCATCACCTCAACTGCCACGTATCTCTCAGTTTGAAACCATACCAATCCATCCCTCCTCTACTATAAGAAAGAGTTGCGGTTCTTTTTTTTCTTCTCAAATCAGCTTGTTCTGATCTCTCCATCAAAGATAAGCAAACAGGAAAGGAAGGAAACGAAGAAAACAATTTCTGAAATAAAAGGAAAATTAAATGGCATTGGAGTGGATAGTTTTAGGCACAGCTGCTGGTGCAGAGGCCATCATGCTTCTCCTCCTAACACTCCCCGGCCTCGACAGGCTACGACATGGATTCATATCCGCTGCACACAGTACATTACGATCATTGTTAGCAGTTATTCCATTTTGTTTATTTCTCATGATGGACATCTATTGGAAGTACGAGACCCAGCCGACATGCGAGCATGGGTCCCTTGCTTGCACAGCTGTTGAGCATCAGAGGCACCAGAAATCCATCATGAAGAGCCAACGGAATGCGCTCTTGATTGTGGCAACACTGCTCTTTTACTGGTTGCTGTTTTCTGTTACATCTCTTGTTGCAAGACTTGATCAGCTCAGCAAGCGTGCCAGTAAGTTGGATCGCAGTGATTAGTATAATTTTAGTGCGATTAGATGGGATTTTCGGTTCTTACCTCTTCCTTTTTTTCCATTATAAAAAATGTATAAAGCTTGTAGTTGTAGCTCTTTCTTGTTGACAATAAATACTTGGTTATGTTTATTTGATGCTCTGACAAACAGATAAAAATGTATTATTGACGCAGTCTAATGAGTCTCTTTATATGTTGTCTCCGCCCAGAAAGAGACCCAAAATGTATTGTTTGACCATACAGCATCGTTACAAATTGTACTGAATTAAGCATGTTGGACATAGAATAGCATCGCTCTCAAGGGGAGAAATTAAGCACAAACTTGTAGCTATTTTGAACAGCACATTGCTCTGAATTGTCCAATAGATGTTCTGAATTTCTAAAAATCTGTCTTGCAAGAACACGAAATTTTTGGTAATTAAATTTTATTTGACGAGGAGCTGAAAGGCGAAGTGAATATACAATGAACCCCAACCAAATCAATGACACATTCACGCTACAAGTTGGATAAACCAAGAATCATGTTTTGTACTGTATAAAATTTTACATTTTGCCATTTTGGATGATAAAAACAACCCATCCCTTCTCTCTTAGCTTGTTCCTTCTGTACTTGTCATAGGCCTCTTAACCTGACTCCACAGCCAAAATATTCTTCGTTACTGGCTTACTGCAAGTGGAAATTTGCAATCTCTCGTTAGACCAAAGTTGCAAACGCCTTACCAGTTGATAAAGGTTAGATGAAAATATTTTATATAACACTTATATTGAAGCAAAATGAGAATTTTTCTTATGAATCAATTTGAGGCGCAACAAAGTTACGCCACCAAGATTTGCAAAACACTAATACGGTCATTTCCTCGGTGTACAAAATCTATTTTTGACACCAGAAATTTGAGCACGTCACAATTAATTCAGTTTAAAATGTGATTTTAAACAAATTTTTGTAATAATCACATCCGACTGACTAACTTCACTCTGAACTTTGAAATTGTCAAAATTATCTCTACATATTTTTTTTTGGAATTAAATTCGTATATATTTTTTTACTCCCATTAGATAAAAGGGTAATTTATCACGTACCCATTCAAACTTTCAAAATAGTCAATTTACCCATCAAAACGTGAAAATAATTTATTTCCCCATTAAAATTAATCATTCTTTCTTTTTTTAAAGAAAATTGCTTATTTCCCCATTAAAATTTATCATTCTTTCTTTTATACCTTTACTTTGTGATTAACCTGACATTAAAAATAAAATTGACTATTATACCTTTTCCTGAGTATTTTAATGTATTACGGAATATGTGTAAGAAACAGAGAGAGAAGAAAACTTCATTCAGCATCTAACCTCTTCATCGAGGAGTGTTCGTGTTTATTAATTGTGGTATGTGACAAGATATAAGTTTTGAATTGTACCGAGATTGTATTTTTTTTATGAAATATTTCATGTAACAATCAAAATTTTCAGAAAATTATAACTTTAATACTAATACAAATGGTCATAGAGATAGTAACATTATTTGATGAATAAATCAATTCGATATTAGCTCTACAAATTCAACAAAAAAGATCTGATCCGTTGCAGGGATCAAAATATTTACGTGCTAAATAAGGAGTAGAGATTCATTATCAAGATTGTCAAGTGATCTATTCTCATAATAATTATATTAGAATAACAAAATACTAAATTAAATAAGTTTAGAGTGGCGTCAAGCTAAATTTAAAGTTTATGTGATATTTTTCTAATTTTTTAACTTTAGAGTGACATTAAACTATTTTTTCTCGATATAAACAAGGACATTGTTGAGCATAATAAGAAAAGGAAGTAAATAATCTAAGTAGAATGGATTTTCGAATTGGTTGGTTTTGTCAGATAATATATTAAAATGACTTGTTTTTAGATTAGACGAAGGACAAATTGATCAATTTTGCTTTTGGTGAGAAATTAGTAATAAAGATGAAGAAGGGGATAAAAAAAATAAGTTCTAGTTTCAATGGGGAAGTAAACTATTTGTATGGTTTGATGAGAAAATTAATTATTTTGAAAGTTTGAATGGATATGTGGGAAATTACCCCTAAATGAAAAGTTTAGAAGGAGAAATTTGATTAATGTTTAGTCGATTTTCTCTAGTTTAAGCTAAGTAGTTAGCTAATTCTCTGATCAAAACGAATTTGCGAAGGGTAAAACGCGAAATGGGAATGGAATTCCCTTCTCGTTCGTGATCGGGAGGGGGGAAGATGACAAGGATGATTTCGATCGCCGTGATTTCTTCTCCTTCAAATCGCGTTTGAAAATCGCACTCCAAACGTTATCATTCGTACGGACGAAATTCGAAGCCGAGTTTGTCCCTCGTCATCTCTCTCCTCTACGAAGGCGAGATTGCTCAATTGGTGAATTTTGCTTAGATAAATTCTTCCGATGAGTACAAAAATCAATTTTCCTCTTCATCACAAACAATTCCATATCATTATTTATATTTTGCTCTACTATTTATGTTCTCCACTGTAAACCTTAGATCATGATAATTAGATAATTAGATAGAACTTTATTATTATTCTTCGAACTCTCAAAATATATTCTAGATAAATTAGATTTTATTTTGATAATAAAATTTCAATTCAAAATCATCTCTTTTCATGTCATTTTCATTGAATTTGACTCAAACAAATATTTTCACTTCATTTTGATGAGGTGTAACTGATCCAGCTAAAGGAGTGGGGCCCGCCGATCTTGTTGTCCAAGCAACAAACTTACAATTTCCTCGCTTCCAATCCGATTTGTTCCTCTTCCGTAATTTCTTTTGAACAAGCAAAAGAGATTATCACAAATTAGTAAAGGAGGGATTAATAATGGAGTAAAAATAAAAGATTTGAGACACCACGATTCAAGAGCGACAAACCAAATGCCACCTCCATTCTTCTCACTACTCGACCTGGCATCCATTTCCTTCCCTCTCCGGTCCTGATCGCACAAACAATAACCAAATCCAACGATGAATTTCTTTAATCGAGTGAGATCGCCTCTTTCCTCCGTCCTCCGTCGCCAGGCAGCGGCAGCCGCCTCCTCTGGACTCCGCTCCATTCCTAAAACCCAATTCCCTCTCCACTCCTCGCCTATCCCTCCCAATTTCCATCCCAGTCGCACCTATGCCTTCTATAGACCCCATTCTCAGTCCGAGTTGTACCGCTTCCGCCGCCAAAGTGGGCCCCGTTGGTACCATGACCCTCGTAAAGTGGTCGTTGCCACTGTAGTATCCGGCGGTGCCATTATAGTGATCTATTTCGGCAATCTCGAGACGGTGCCGTACACTAAAAGGACGCACCTGGTGTTGCTCTCCTCCAACTTGGAGCGCCAGCTCGGTCAGACGCAGTTTGAACAGATTAAGGGGTCATATAAAGGAAAGATACTTCCACCATTGCATCCTGACAGTGTGCGTGTAAGACTGATCTCGACTCAGATCATAAAGGCGCTGCAGCATGGCCTGAAGCATGACGAACTCAAATGGTATGCATTTGTTTCGATCTTGCTTAAGATAATCTGAACATGGTTGATTAAGGTAGATCGTGTGTGAGCCTTAATTAAACCTCTACCCTGTTAATTAGTACAATGTGTTCATCATGTAGAATTAACTAACTATTTGAACTGTAAGTTCCACAAAACACGATACTTGTAGTTGTAATGGAGTTGATTTTTGACAAACCAAGTAGTATATTACATGTAGGTTTGAGTGAGACATGAGTCTTGTTGTGTTGGTATCTTGAAATAGGGCTTATGTGAAGAAATTAGAGGAAATGTGTAAAAAGGGACAGATTGAAAACTTTGAAATCACTAGTTCAATTACAACACAGTCACTTGTCTTAATAAACACAACACATTATAAACAGCCAAATTTGTTGGTATATCTAACAGTAGATGAGGCTAATTTGTTTCATTTATCTACTGGGATGAATACATCCATAATCTAAATCTCACGATCTCAGTCACTATACCAGTTTCAAATTAACTTCAAGTATCATATTACAGCACCAAATCAGAAAAACACTATTGAGAAGTTCTATCTCTCTCTCTCTCTCTCTCCTCTCTGAACCCCTCCCCTCCCCCCATCAGGAGTG
This sequence comes from Schoenoplectus tabernaemontani, assembly GCA_037127355.1. Taxonomy (NCBI): domain Eukaryota; kingdom Viridiplantae; phylum Streptophyta; class Magnoliopsida; order Poales; family Cyperaceae; genus Schoenoplectus; species Schoenoplectus tabernaemontani. The sequence goes on from CM073753.1 coordinate 24,761,647, forward strand.
ATACCGACTACTCCCCTGAGCATGTAATGAACGAACCATCCTCAGAATCCAAGTATGAAAAAAAAATTCAACTCCAGAGCTCAGTGAACAAGGAAGTTGACTTGAACGAAGGATGGAAAACTGAGGAGATTTTAGATGACAAGTGGATCCAGGAGAGCAGAAATGCAGGAAAAGGGCGTGGACACGAGGTCGCAACAAAGCACCTTGAACACCTCAACTGGGAGGTCATAGTTGTCAGGGATAATATGGTAAATGCTTTCTGCCTTCCTGGTGGCAAAATTGTGGTCTTCACTGGTTTGCTTGATCATTTCCAAAATGACCCAGAAATTGCTACTGTGATTGGTCATGAGGTACAGTTTCTTTTTTCTTATTATATTTTTTCTTGATTAACTGTGGAAAATCAGAGGACAAATTGATTATTAAGCATCAAATGTAACCAAACAACTCTGAAAAATCTCCATCTTTAAGTATGCATATTACATAAGCCAAGTATGAGCACCTGCAGTTGCTGTTTGAGGTTTAGGGTTTTAGGGGGTATTTTAGCAATTGGCATAAATATGTCAACTGAATTTCTAACTATTAACAGCAAAGTTAACAAAACACAATAAGATAAGGTTGTTAGGAGTTATACATCGACAATTCCAGATTGTGTTATGCAACAACGAGTATATATAATTAGGAGCTAGAATTGTTTATGGGCTTCAGTATCTGGTTTTTCTCTACTTCTTATCAATTTATTATCAGAGAGATTTTGAAATAAAGTTAATATTTGGTGTGCGTATCTTTCAGTATTGCATGTCCAACTTTCAACCAAACACTATAAAGCATCGGGAAAAGGAAATTCCTCATTTAGTTCAACTAAGCTCGTCTCTTTTTATGTGGCGTTGGAAAATAAATTTTATGGTTCCCACAGTATTCTTGTCTGCATGATATCTCTCTTTTGTTTCTGTTTAAAATGCTTAATTGAGATTTGTGCTATAAATGTGCAAATTGGGGTACAAATTTATACTTAAATATACCGATAACACCTTAGGAAAAAGAAAAAAAATGGCAATAACATACCAGTAAAGGTTTTGAATTTGTCTAGTAGCGGGAAAAGTTGAAACCCTTGGTTCATTATGTGCAATACATCAAAAATCCATCTACCTGGAGTTCACTCCTTGTTCTCATAATTGCTGAAGGCCTTGAATTGCATTTCTTTCTCTGACAGATTGGCCATGCCATTGCGAGACATAGTGCAGAAATGCTTACACGTAATCTGTGGTTTACAACTCTGCAGTTGCTAGTTTTACAGTTCATTTACATGCCAGATCTTATTGGCACCCTATCAAATTTCCTTCTTCGGCTTCCTTTTTCAAGAAGGTAAGTGTCATGTTCTGCTACCAGCAATCTATCAGTGTCAAGCATGACTAATGTATAGAATAAATACAATATGGCCAGTGGAAACCTTGGTATAAATCAGGTGCTAGCAAAGAATGGCTTTATAAGAAAATTTAGCAGCTGGTGAATTAAAAGCCTAGTAAATGAAGCAAAAAGAAAAGGAACTTATGTGAGCGATGTAACATCATGTTAATTCATTTTTTGCTTCAAATAAGACTTAATTGACTTCAATTTATACTCAAGGTTATGTCAACAACAAAAAGATTAAAACAATGGCACAAAATTATATTTGCTAATTTGTTATGATGAGATTGTCAGATAGTCAGCTTATATTCTGAAAAATCGTAATAACAGGATGGAGATGGAGGCTGATCACATTGGCCTTATGCTTCTTGCGGCGGCAGGATATGACCCACGCATTGCCCCAAAAGTATATGAAAAGCTAGGAAAAATAACAGGAGATTCAGCTTTGAATAATTACCTTTCTACCCATCCTTCAAGCAAGACAAGAGCAGAGCTGCTATCACGGGCTCATGTTATGGATGAAGCAATGGAAGTGTACAGAAATGCTATTACTGGCAGTCAGGCCGAGGGCTTCCTGTAGAGAAACGAGAAGCTGAAGAAACAAAACTATCTTGGTGGATGGTACTGATAAGAGTCTTGTCTGGTTCAAGAAATTTGCTTTCTGATTATTATTTTTCTTCTATAAACCTTCATTCTGAATGTTTAGTCTATTGAAGGTTGATTTCATCATGAGAAAGCTGTGTAAAAAATGAAAAATCTAGGAAATTGGTCAGCAATTTTTACTTTTTGCATGTAGCTCCTGTTTACCTTGAAAATGTTATCCAAGAAAAGCCTAATTCTTATTTTCACTGGATCATACATCTCAGAATTATTGACTTGCGTTCTTTTCTCGATGGACAATATTTTTTTATTACACGGCATTTAGACGTATGTTTCACTATCAATGGAGCATTTTATGCTGCGACCCCAATCTACGCCGCTACTATAATAATCAACAGTTATTGGGCTGTGCTGATGTTATATGCATTACTTAAGAAGTACCTTGAGCAATGAGCTCATATTTATAAACTTTTCACTTTGATTGCTAGTCACCTTCAATTAAGCTAAAAGCTACAATTAGTGTGTTATCAACTTTTGGCGATCTTCTAATTAACTATCTTTTTTTTTACGTGCATAATGATTCAAAAGATAGACTGAAGGACTGGCAATTTGGGTCCCGAAAATTTGGAAATTTTGGAACTGATATCCTTATGCATGCCATTACAGGGCAATTCGTCATGGGGGACAGTGTCACAGAGATGATACAAAAACAGTCAATTTAGTAGAGAATACAGGAGGATATAAAACTGAGAGGAGATGTTTTATTTGTTGCTTGTATAATGAGAGCTATTTGCTATGCTCCTTTGTCGTGATCAGATCGGAGTTGCTGGAACCAGTGGAAAATTTGAAACGGAGTTGCGATGTTTATTTGATTTAAAACCGGTTTCATGGGCCTCCTATTGGTTCAATTTTTAAGTTGAATGATTGCAGTGTTGATATCATATTAATATCATTCTTATTAACTCAGGACTAAGAAATATCTGTGACACGAAATTCAAGTGCTGTGCAAATCATATTATCCGATTGTGGTCCGATATGATTGATAGATTGTTTGTTTGTTTGTAAATCAGATTGGTCCGAACATGAGAAATACCATCACCGGATTACGAATATGGAAGAGATTTACATGTACAATGTTAAAACGACAACGACAATGTCACGTCTTCCGTATGAACCTCATCGGATCCAAAACTGTACAACTTATCTAAAGAAAAGTACAAGATCTAAGTATATCCGATCTTAGAGCATCAGCATTTCCATTTCTTTACTGAACTCCACATGGATAGCCACTTGATCTTTCTTTCTATTTTGGAAAGTTTGGTGGATTGTGGCTGGTGCGAGCTATGTGCCATTATGACATCATGCGTGTATACCAGTAGGTCGATGCACGCAGTGGCGGATGCACACTAGCCCAGGGGGGCCAGCGCCCCCCCCCCCAGATTTTGAAAAACAGTGTTTTTCAGTAATACTTTCGGTAGTTTGTCCCTCTGAAAATTTTTTTTGCCTCCTCTGAATTATCTGATTAATTTTATTGAGAAAAAAATATTTAATATCATGTATAATGAAATAATTATGCAAAGATATCAAAATATAAAGTTTCATAGACGAAAATTTTCTTCATCAATTTGATTATCTATTATTTTGAGCTTTATTTTATTGTTATTTTTAATATATAAAATATTATTATTCTAATAATTTTTTTATTAGGTAAGAATATATATTAAATTATTATTTTTTTTATTTAGTATCCGATTAGTTAATGGATTTAAACCCGATAAGCTATTACAATCCGATATTTGCTCCCTGACTAAAATCCTACATCCGCCCATGGATGCACGGTGTACCAACAGCACCGTTTATCAACTCCCCTTCCCTCTGAGTTCATGCCAATTGCCAAGTGCCATGCTAACTAGTTTCTCTGGACCTCCTCTTTTTTTTCTCTTTTGGGTTACTATTGAAGTACTAATCCACCCTCACCAAACATTTGTCAGCTTCTGTATGTTTATATCTTTCTTGTTTTTCTAGAAACTCTCTCACTCACTGACTCGCGCAATTGTGAATTAATGATGCAATAAATCCGGTGCCACCTCCCAACAACAATTATATCGTTTCGAGATGCAACTGAAAAGAAGACACTTTTCGAGATCTGCTCTCGTTGATGATCAAGCGGCAAAGGAACTAGCAAGACATCTTTTGAGGTGATAATAATAAATTAAATTAATATTCAATCATGGATGCCGTTGGCTGCACATGAAAATCATTTGTATTTTTCTGGAAAATCTGAAGCGCCGTGCATATACTGCCAGATTTTAAAGATTTCTTATCGCTTTGTCAGTTCACCGATGGATGCTATCATGTCAAGGCCATGTGGTCCAACAACTCTGAGAGTGATTTTGGAGCATGTTAAGATTGTTATTATAAAAAAAAAAAGTAAATACAAAATGTTGCGAGTACCAACTACCAAGTAGAATAAAACTATTTATTTATTAAACATGTAGAACTAGAACCAGTCATGAAAGAAACACAGAAATACCATAGTATTTCAATAACATTACTGTCTGACAAATTATTAAAAAATTACAGCGGAAATCAACAGACAAGGGAAACAATCAACTATGTTAAATCTTTTGGTGATTCCAAACTCCACTTGCCCAGACAAGACAGTAATTAATAAATACTACTTGGAGCCACGAAGATAACACAGGCTCACCAAATTGACAAATGCCCAATGCAAAACAAAACCACCCAACAATTCAAAACAAATTCCCACACAGAGAGGCGACTCAAATTTGAGAATTCTAAGAGAGGATGGTGGTGTCAGCGATCTTTGAGGTGACGACATAGGGGTCCATGTTAGAAGCCGGCCTCCTGTCCTCAAAGTAACCTAATATACATGACAAATATGAAACGTTAAGTATAATGAATATAAGATTCTTGAGTGCTTACTAATACGAATGTTAGGAGAGTAGGATTAAAAAAGGAACCTTTGCCGTCCCTCTCAGTCTCACGACCCACACGGACTGATGCACCACGGTTGGCAACGCCCTAAAATATAAAATCAAAAGATTAATAGAGCATCAATTTTAGGGGATTTCCCTTGTTCCATTCGGATATAATAACTAATTTTTCAAGGGTGTGGCACTGGCATATCAGTAAATCTCAATATTTAATGTATACCCAGCTGAAGGTGTTGATGTCAGCAGTCTCGTGGCGCCCAGTAAGGCGGCGCTCGTTGCCTTCACCATAGGCAGCAATGTGCTCCTTATGCTTCAACTTAAGCTTCTCAATGGCTGCCTTAATCACCTCATAGCCTCCATCCTCTCTCATTGACTTGGTGCTGAAAAAGAAAAGTTCAAACCAAATATTTAGATGATATGAAAAGAGATGTCCAAGGAATCAGCTGCATATAATTATTGATGACATTTTCAATTACCTGTAGTTAGTGTGGGCTCCAGCACCGTTCCAGTCACCCTGTAGCATCACAGATGCACAAATTGTTTGTCAAATTAAGCTACACTGTAAGGAGTGATAAGTAATGATAACAAAGATCAAAGATGCAGGAATTAAAAGAAAATACAAACCGGGATGGGCTTTGGATCAAAGGTGAGAACAACACCAGCAATTTCGGTGATCCTCTGTTAAAAAAAAAAGAACAGATTAGTTAAAAAAGCTAGCTTGTTTTGTTGCTTGATAGTAGCAAATATATCAATATCAAAGACTTGATTCAGCAGCATGTTAGGTATAATGGACTGCAATGTGCATAGGCCATGCCAAGCTCCATTTTAGGTTTGGGGCATTACAAGTCATTATGACAATCTCGAAAAAAGTAGACAACAACAACAACAACAAAGCCTTTAATCTCAAATAAATTATGGTAGGCTAGAAATGAAACCCAATCGGAAAGCATAAGATCAAAGATCTCAAATATCAGTGATAATAATGAATATGATGAAATCTCGAAAAAAGTATGATAAGAACAAATCACCTCAAGGATGTAACGAGCAATCCAGACCTGGTCACCAGCAGAGATGCCAACGGAAGGTCCAACTTGGAACTCCCACTACAACTTACATAATTTTTAATTAATCTCCAAAATAATGTCAACCCAGTCAAAAAATATTCTTCATAAATTAAAAAGAAATAAACATCACTTATATCTATTATTCTTCTTTTATTTTCACCTGGCCAGGCATGACCTCTCCATTGATACCACTGATATTAATGCCAGCATAAAGGCAAGCTTTGTAGTGTGCGTCAACAATGTCGCGACCAAAGGACTTGTCGGCACCCACACCACAGTAGTACGGACCCTGCAATGTAAAACAAATTTATAAGAAAACAACTCAAACAAATTAAAAACTGGGAAAGAAAAATGAAAAGGCGTTGTAATTACTTGTGGTCCCGGAAAGCCACCAACAGGCCATCCAAGGGGCCACTTGACATCCTTTTGGAGGAGAGTATACTCCTGCTCTATCCCATACCTGTCAGTAAATGTTTAAAAAGAGAGCTTTAAAATTACATATAGAGAGAGAGAGCAAATCTACGGGTTCTTAAGTTCACAGAAGGTCTCTGTGAGCTTAGCTCAAAAATATATCAAATGATCTCTAAATTTTGATTTTTCACTCTCATTAAATTCTTCATATTGAAATCTCGTGGGGTACAAAAATTTGAGATATTTCGAGTTTTCTAAGTCACACTTTTCAATTTTTGAAAATCAGTTCTAAAAATAATAATAAAATATTCAATGTTTTTACATTATTTTCAAAATTTAAAAAAGTAACTTAGAATGCTCAAAACATCTCAAATTTTAATACCCCACAAGATTTCAATATGAAGAATTTAATGAGAGTAAAAAATTAAAATTTGAAGATCATTTGATATACTTTTTGAGCTAAGCTCACGGAGACCTTCCGTGATCTTAAGAACACTATAGATTTGCTCTCTCTCTCTCTCTCTATATATATATATATAATTAGGCTATGGTGCTTTGCAAAGCACAAGAGCGTTATGTGTTTTGCGCTCTATTTTTAATTTTAAGTCAGAAATGATCGATCCAAGTCGCTCAATCTAATCTCCATATCAAAATCTATTAGTAAACCAAATTTTATATTTTTTGAAATTTATTTGCTATTTTTTTGGATAAAGGGAAACCCGTCAATTTTGGATGAATCAGAATTCTCATATCAAGTCATTTTCTCCTCATAAAAAAAATAGCAAAAAAATTCTAAAAAATATAAAATTTGGTTTACTAATAGATTTTTATATGATGATTAGATTGAACGGTTCGGATTGATTATTTCTGATTTGAAATTAAAAATAGAGCGCAAAACACACAACGCCTCAGTACTTTGCAAAGCACCATAGTCGGACTATATATATATATCCTAATTTCAATTTGATGCTTTCTGAATTGAAACTATTCACTGTACCATGGCTCTTCTGCAGCAACAGCAGGGTTGCTGAAAATATTGGCAGCTGCATGCCTCTTGTTGGTGGGAATGGGTTCTCCTTGTGGGGTATAGCAGTCGCACATCACCTGTTAGTTTTTATAGAATCATCTTTAGTAACAAAATAAATTTATCCCTTTGAATTGTAAGATTGCATTTACCCCAATAAGCTAGGTATTGAATGAATCAATTAAATAGATGCAAAAAAATATACAAAGATTTAATTTAACATAAAAGCTAAGTTCAAATAGCATAGTAATAACTCTACATTCGCTACAAACAGCTAAGAAGTGTTTGGTAAAATAACTTGCTGACTTATAAATTTTCCTAACAGGCCAAAAACTATCCCACCAAGGACCTAAGATCATGACAATTGAACAAAAAGCCAACATTAATGGTTGCTATAGCAATTATTAAGGACCAGCTAAAAGAATAACCCTTTACACGTGTATGTTGACTCAGAGTCCACCAAACGAATTGAAAGATAGCGTAGGTTCTACAACTCTAATTTATCAGAATTAGATAATACCGATGAATAGACAATACCCAAAAAAAATTAATAACAAAACAAGGAAAGCTTACAAGGATGTTGTTGCCTCTCCTAAATGGATCCTTGAAAATAGCCTGAGGACTAAATAAAAAGATGAGAAAGAAAATATTATCAGGCAAGCTGGTTTCATTTACTAACCCTTCACTTTTAAAAAATGTAATACTTACTACAATATCACTTCACTGTCTTCGCCAGGGGCTTGACCTGTGCTTGACCCGTCATAGTTCCACTTGGGAAGCTGGCTGGGATCAGTGACTGGTCCTTTGAGAGTCTGTTTTGGACAGATTATTTAACTAGTTAGTTAAGAAATTTGGTATTTATAATTTATTAATTGTTATACGAATATAGCTGCTGCTGTTTAGAAAAGAAGCGTTACCCTTGCTTTGCTCCGGAGATCCATGCCAGATCCACCAATCCTGATTAAAAAAGAGCAAAAGGTTTAAGAAACAGAGCCATAGTTTTTTTTTTTTTTTATGAAACTCGAGGAAAAGGGATGGGGGGCGTTGAGTTTATAGGTGAATCGGAAAATTCAGACAGGATTGGAGAAAAAGTAACCAAAATATAGTAACTTTATATTTGTAACGGAAGCTTTTTTCTATCCGTGTTTGGATTGAGATCATTTAAAAAGGCTGTTAAGAAATATTTCAATTGATATCAAATTTTAGGGGACAGACAAAGAAAAAGTGATTTACAGTCCACAATCTAACCCATCAGGCCTATCATGAAAAATCAAAAGATAAACTGCGTTGAAAGCACGAGATCAGGAAAGAGATCAAATAAAAAAAAACGCACCATATGTACTCAGCTATGATCTTTTCGGTAGTTTCAGAGAGGTTTAGGTTGACGAGATCTGTGAGAACAGACATGGTTGCAGCCCTTGCAGGAAAGAGACAGAAATATAACACGGATTAGAAGAAGTGGTAGAGGGGGGTGTTTATATAAAGTAGGGTTCACAACTAATAAGGGCTATTTTGGGGGTTTGGATTTTGTATGTTTTTTTTAGTAATATCTGTGGAACTATGGTTATTCTTGGATTTGGGCTAATATATTATGTTTGAATGGCACGAGAACGACGGAATAGTTATTGTTTTCAGAATAGAAATAATAATGGTGTAACCAAACAAAAATTTGTTGTTCTAAAACAATAAGAATAGTTGTTGTTCTGCTATTTTAAGGAGGAGATGGAATAGTCGTTATTCTTCTCAACTCTTTATTACTATTTCAAACAAACAATCCAAATAATATTAGATCTACCATTCGGAATAGCATCACATTTTTATTATCCCCACGCTAATCGAAAAATTACTATTTTTTCACTATCCTCATTTATTATTCTCAATCATTCTATTATTATACTTATTTTTGCATGATCCAAACATTAGTGATATACTAATATGACTTCATTTGTATGGAGTTTTGGTGTTCCACATAAGGATGGCAATAAAGTTCATGGTATGTCAGGTTTGTTTGAATCCGTCTGACTCATTCGATTCAAAGTCAAATGGATAGGGCCGAGTCGAGTCAAAGACCATTAATTTTTTATGTAATTTGCAATAGTTTCAATTTAACGATTTTTGATGGACTATCAAATGATAATGAAATTTGAATGACCATCAATTCATAGGTGGAAGAACACATCTATAATTTTTTTTCATTTTTAAATTTTTTTATATTTATTTAGAGGTCCATCGTCATAGTTGTCAAAATAACTCATTATCAATTGATCCCTCTCATTTATTTATATATTTCAATTTTTTGCTGATTTTTGAAATGAAAGAACGAATCGAGGCTTCATATTTTGACGCGCATAGTGACCTAGATCGTAAATTTGGAGCCGTTATTTTGAAAAATAATATTCAAAATCAATCATGCTGAGCATAATTCACTTTGCACACGGCTTTATAAATGTTATTTGTTGCATTGTGTGGAAAGGCAGTGCTGAAAGTGAGTTGGAATAAGAGGAAAAAAAGAGTGATATTATTTTAAGAATAATAATTATAATTGTTGTTCTTAAAATAGCATTTTTTTAGTAAAAAAAAGTGCTAAGAGGGTAGTTACAACATTTTGTATTTATTTTTATTTTTTCATCGATGAGTGGGATTCACGCTGTGAACAAAAGAATTATAGTTGGAGGGACGAGGGATCCGTATCTATTATTCCAGCAAGAAAAGTTGGTCCCTGTTGTTTCAATCCGGATCATTGGATCAAACGAACGGCTTGGATTGGTCCGCTTTAGATTTTAGGGATCCAACTTTAGCAAATCCAATTCATTCATTTCAATCCAACGGTCCACGTTGGAAACTTGGAATTATTGGACCCTACTTTTCTGTTCGGAATATTTTGTCAGTTCATTCCGTAGTTGGAGCATAGAGAATTAAGTTTTCGATTTTATATGAAAAAATAGTCGTTTACTTCTTTCATGGTTGGATACGAGACGGACTATATTTTATATTAATATTTTATATTAATATTTAAAAATAAATTCTTAAAAATATTTTTAAATATATCCGAAATTTAGGAGAGCGAAGCGAACTACAAAATTTTATGTTTTAATTGCTTTTTATGTCTTACACAAATGTTAAAATTAACTTATCACTAAATATAGACATCCTCAATATATAACATTACAAATTTAAGAGTGGCACTTTTAAATCCCCACCTAGTAATTAAGAACGGCCAGAGGGACTTTAAAATTAAATTTCTAATCTTATTCCGCATCCTTACGAATCTCACTACTCTTTCTTTCTATAAAATTAATTTAGATTTTACATTTCACAAAAAAAAAAGGTTGAATGAGCACGGCTATTTTATTTTACTTTAATTTTTCTTGCAAGTTTGATTGCTTTTTGTACAGTCATCATCAACAAAATTCCGATATATTCAGACAAAGTAGCACTACTTCCACTAATAAGTTACAACCGAGTCAGCAAAAGCTGGATGCAAGCATATTTCTTACTATTTAAAAATGTAACATGGATGATGGATTTGATTCCATGTTCTTCACAAACCGAATAAAAGGGGAAACTTTTAACAACTAATTCTTCATTTTGCAAGTTAAGTAGTGATTTAAATACATTAGAGCATTTTAATATACTAAATGAAAGTGATTTAAAATGAAGTTAAAGTGTCTACAATGAGTAAATATATAAAGTTAAAATCACAAAATCTTTTAATATTTGACACTCTATATCATCGTTACTTCATCTATCTATTTCTTTTCTATCAAGAAAAGTAATTTAAATCACTTCACTTTTATTTTACTTCATTTATTGAATGTTAAATCAAATGGAGGGTAAAATTAAAACGTTGGGTTGACTTAAGCTGATGACCCCAAAGTCCAAAGTTAAATTTCAAATTGTTATGTTATATAAATTTTAAGGTTTTTTGTACGATACAAAGTACAACCAAAGAAATTAGTGACCAAACCCACTTTTCCGGGTAATCAAATTCGTCCATGGACGTCATACATGACACAGTTTTTTTTTCTTTTTCTTTCATTTCGATTGATCATTTTTATACACGGCAAACATGTTCCTTTATTATGTGATCTATAACCCAGTTTGTGATGCATATAATTCTTTAGATGTTAACCACCAATCCATGATCCACTAGGCCTATTATTTCAAGATTTGTTTGACATCGGATCTAACTGAATCTATTCTTTCGTATTATCTCTTTGTTTCACACCAGCTCGGTTGTGGTGCCCATGTCCCTGTCGCCAGAGAATTATTGTACCAATTGACCCGAGAAAAGGAGAGCTTTCTTTAACTTTTCTAATTTAGACTCATTTAACATTTATTAATTTTTATATATATATATATATATATAGTGAGATTATGGTGTTTCGCGAAGCATAAAATCTTTCGTATTTCACATTCATATCTCGAATTTGAAAGTTCAAACGGCCGATCCAAACCATTGAATATCATTTTCATATTGAAATATCCTTGGAGATCAAATTTTATATATTTTTTTAAATTTTTTGCTATTTTTTAAATAGATACAAAGTTTGCTGATCTAATGATTTCCGCACCATCCAAAACTAGCGATTTTGTACCCATCTAAAAAATAGCAAAAATTCAAAAAAAATATATATAAATTTTGATCTCCAAAGGTAGTTCAATATGAAGATCATATTCAACGGTTTGGATCGGTCATTTTGAACTTTCAAATTTGAGATATGGATGCGAAGCACGGGAGATTTTGTGTTTCGCGAAGCACAATAGTCTCACTATATATATATAACGCTATCAGTTCAAATTTTAATTTTTCATACTCGGAATTATAATTTAAATAGCTCAATAAAATCTTTATATCATAATCTTATAGAATACTAATTTTTATTGTGTTTGAAATTAATTTACTATACTTAATGATTTTTGAAAGATAGCCCTAAAATAATAGAAAATTAATAAAATTTGTATGTCAAAAATGCTTACTTTCTAAAAATCATTAAGTATAGTAAACTAACTCCAAATACGATAAAAAATAATATTCTACAAGATTATGATATAAATTTTTATTGACCTAATTAAATTAAAATTTTAAGTATGAAAAATTAAAATTTGGACTGATAGCGTTTCGGCCGAAGTGCTACTGAAAGCACAATAGAGTAAAGATACTGTGAGCTTAAGCTCACGGAGGCCTTCCGTGAGCTTAACTCAAAAAGTACATCAAATCATCTCCAAATTTTAATTTATCATGCTCATTAAATTCTTTATATGAAAATCTTGTGGGATGCAAAAATTTAGAGTGTTTTGAGATTTTTAAGTCACTGTTTTTAATTTTTTAAAATGATATTCAAATATTAAATATTTTATTTTATTTTTAAAGCTGATTTTTAAAAATTAAAAATCATAACTTAAAAAGCTCAAAACACTCCAATTTCTATATCCCACAAGATTTTCATATAAAAAATTTAATGAACATGATAAATTAAAATAAACAAGATTTTATACATTATTTTTAATTGAAGAATAATTATATTTATTTTAAAATATAATAGTTTTTGTAATTGATTTAGACATTAATTATAATAAAATTAATGCTAAATGTAGATATTTTTTAAATTAAGACTGTCCGTACAACTGAGGCTAGTCAAAATAAAGTACGTATCACCTCACATAAACAATCGAGTTATAATAACATAATCAAAAATTGATCATATTGTATCGTACATAGGAACGTGTTTGAATCGTGACTTGCACTAAACACTGTTAGACTATTTCAATACGCATGCTTAATTCATCAAAAGATTTAATCATATTTACAAATTTTAAGTTGTTACGCGCGGGCGTATCACTTTTAAATACCGGTTATATCTAATTCATCACAAGTGCATGATTCGTTAAGTATAGAAAAGTGTTGAATCCACAGGCAGTGGCGGATCCATATAAGCCCAGGGGTATAAGTGTTACCCCCTGGGAAATTAAAAACCAATAGAATAAAGAGTAATTGATCCACTAGGTCACACCCTGAAAAATTTTTGTGTTACCCTCTGGAGTCTGGACTCTGAATTGGTCTTGGGCTCTTGGCCCAATTTGTAAACATAAAAAAACGCAGCCTAATAATAAATCCACTTATTAGAAATGCATGTTGAAATTTTTTTATACCGATAAGTTAATGGGTTTCAACCCGCTAAGATATTCAATCCGATTGGGGCTACACCCTGGAAAAATTCCTGGCTCCGCCCCTGTCCACAGGACGAAGTTTAATTATCGGACTCAATTTATTCGTAATTCTAGGAGTTTAAAATGAAAAGATTTCAGGATTTTGTTTGAGTTTTAGTAATACTAAAAAATAGAAATAAAATTAAGGCAGTAAATAGATAAATAAATATTTTTTGTGAGTTTTAATTAAGTATGATAATAGTTTCTAGATCCATAGAGATAGCTTTTTACACTAGATTATTTAATTTTAATTATCTAAAATAAAAGGATGGATAAACCCCAATCCAACCCGATCGCAAATATGAATACAAATAACAAATTGTGTGTGTATATTTATCTCCAATCTCTTTCTCAATTTCCAATCATAATTATCATTGACTTTCCATAGCTAGTGTTGTATAAAAAAGTTTGGACTCGTGACTCAATTCAAGTTCGAACTAATTTAACTCGAGTTAAATTAGTTTAAATTCATTTCACTCGAGCTAAACTGATTAACTAAGAAAATAACCCGATCCGAGTTAGATACCAACTCGGCTCTGGCTCGTAATTTTCTCCAGACGTGTAGCGCGTCCCTAATCCTAATTCACTCTCATGCCGCCGCTCTCCATCTCTTTCTCTCTCTCAGCGACACATGAACTCCGTCAAGCGTCTCGCCTCCGCAAAATCGTCAATCACTTCTCCCTCCCCATTCCAACACTCCCCACCTCTCCATCTCTCAGTCTCTCCACTCCATCTCTTGAAGTGTCTCTCTGACGGTTCAATCTTAATCACATAGTTACCATCGATCTCAGCGCCGCTAATGACAGGCTTCGGCTCCGGCACTCCACCTTCTTCTTCGGCTGACAACACATCTCATCCCCTGATAAACGATAATGTGCTTGCTTCGTTTTGGCATCAGTCGGTGGTAAGTACAAATTACTTTGTTTGTTCCTTTGTGTTATTTTGTATTTATTACAAGCTTGTAATTTTTGTGCTGATTTGGTGAAAAAACTTTTATTTTGTTCTGAAATATGAACTATGTATGTGTTGTTCTGTTTGTATTGGTTGTATTTGTTCTGGTAGATTATACTGTCATGCTGATTTGGTTTTTGTAAAAAAATAAGCTAAATTATACTGTATTTGTTCTGAGCTATTTGGTTATATTGTATTTGTTGTATTTATTCTTTGTTTGCTGATTTGCTGATATAAATGTTAACTCGAGCTAAAAATCAAGACATGAGTCAGCTCGAGCTAATCCGAGCTGAGTTCGAGTTAGGTAGTAGAAATCTGAACTTATTCTTATTAATCACTGAAAAATCTATTATATAGACGTACAATGGAGTATAATAGGATAGAATACAATAGAAATGAAATTAATCAAAATTTTCCAATTGATACTAATCAATATTTTCTATATTTCAACACTCCCCTCAAGATGAATAAAAAATATCCATCAAGCCCATCTTATCACATAACCTCACTAGATCTATTGAGCTAAATTCTATGGTGAGGCAAGCTGCTATTGATTTCCTGTAGTTAATGACTTAGCTCCAATAGCTCACTATCCAGCTTTTCCTTTATGAAAAACATATTGTTCTCCTCATGCTTGGTTCTGTCATGCTGCACCGGATTATTAACAATGATGATCGCTGATTTTCTATTACACTGTAACTTTATTTTTTCTCCGTGATTCACCTTGAGATCTTCTAATAATCTCTTCAGTCATAGCATCTCAGCAACTCATAATGCGATAGCCTTGTATTCAACTTCTGTCATTGATCTCGTAACAATTGGCTATATTTTTCTCTATTAGGAGACCAAATTATCCTCTACGAACATGCAATAGCTGGATGTGGATATCCTGTCATCTTGGCAACTAGCCCAATCAGAGTCAAAATGGCCCTCAATATCCATGTGTCTGTTCTTCCTGAAAATTAAGCCCTTTCCGGATGCACTTTTTAGATACCTCAGGATGTGATATATTGCGTCTATATGGCCATTCTTAGGGTCATGCATGTAGCAGCTCATCACGCTTACTATAAATGAGATATCAGGATGAGTGTGACAAAATTAGATTAATATGCCTAATAATTTCTGGTACCTCTCATGATCAACATGTTCTCTTGCATCTGCACTTATCTTAGCTTTCACGTCAATTGAAGAAATTGCATGCCTGCAACCTAACATGCATGTCTCTGTGAGCAAGTCTAGCACATACTTTCTATGGGATAGAGCAATAACTTCTGCTCCACGAGCTATCTCAATCCCAATGAAGTATCTAAGTTGTCTTAAGTCTTTGACCTCAAATTTCTTCTCAAATATCGCCTTCAATTGTGTAAGCCCTCATTCATTATCATCAGTAATGATCATATCGTCGACATACACATCCAGCATAGTGATGTGACCACCATATTATCGAGAAAATATCATGTGGTCTGCATTGGTTTGCTGGTAGCTTAGGCTTGTCATAACCTTCATGAACCTATCAAATCAGGGGCGAGGGGACTGCTTCAACTCATGGAGCGACTTCTTGAGCCTGCATACCTTACCCATTGTTTGTCAGTGCTAAAATCCGAAGGAATCTCCATGCAAACCTCCTTCATCAATTTCCCATGGAGAAATATATTTTTTACATCGAGTTGGTGTAGCTTCCACCCATCATTCACAGCTATCGAAATTAATGTCCTCACAGTGTCCAACTTCGCCACCAATACAAAGGTCTTGTTCACCCATCAATCCCATTTTAGGTCTCCTCACACTTTAAAAAAATAATCAATCATCTATTTTCTTATTTTCAATTTATTCAGAGAACTTACAATATTTTTTTTCTGTTTTTTTAATTTTATTTTTTTAACTAACTATGTTTAAACTTAAACAAGAGAAGAAACAAAAAGGTGAGACCACGGTGTAAAGTCCCGCCAACAAAAATTGATATCCGTTGTCATAATTATGATAACAGAGAAATTACCGCCAACAAAAATTGATATCCCCTGTCATAATTATGATAACAGAGAAATTACGATACCATCAATTATTTATTATAAATTAGCATTAATCTCAAAAAATTCTCTTAAAAATTATAGCGAATAAATGCGTTGAAAATTGAAATCGAGTGGATGGTGGAGATCATATGCCCATTCAGTTCCTACTGATTTTACCGTCCCTCTGACTTTAGCGCATTTGCGGCGCCTAATTTTAGTTGAGAGGGCAAAAAGGGTACTGAACAAAGCAAAACCCTAACCCCAGAATACGCGGGAGAAGGATGGGAAAGAGGATGCGACGCGGCGGAGGGCGGTCTCCGTCATCGGGTCTCTCCAGCGGATCCCGTCTCCTTCGACATCGCATCGTCGAGTCGAAGCTGGACGCTTCTCTGGAAGCGGAGGAGGTCGCCTTGAGCCTTCGGAGCCGCCACCCGGAGTATCGCCGCCTCAAGCTTCAACCATTCTCTCATCAGGTATGTTCGACATGTCTTCCTTTTCCTACCTCCCGTGTGTCGGTATATGTAATTGTAAGCGTGCCTGGTTCTGTTTTTCCTAGCATGGTACTCAGGTTTCATTTGATTGGGAATTTGAGCCGTCAGATCTTTATAGTAAAATCACTGTGATCCTAGCCATAAGCATGCTGAATGCGGTATAGAGTTAAATGACCTCAGTCAAATTACATGGTCGATATTTTGGATGGACCTTACCTCTGAACCTCTTCAACTCAATCAACTATACACACCTATGCAAGCAGACGCCAGGAGAAATTTACTTCTGAATCAGTCTACAGCCTTGAAAATTGTACCATACTTGACTGCCGGAGTTTAATTACAATGCTATTTTTTTCACTGGACTAAAAGTGGGTTTTGGTTTTAGGTACCTATACCCTAGACCAGTTAAATGTCAAGATATAGAAGAAAAAAATAGGGTTGTCTGTGGATGCAGTGTTGAAATCTGTTATTATTTGATCGTTAATTTTTATTTACAAATTCTATCTTAAGGTCAGTCAAGTCCTAGCATCCATTAAACACCCTGCGATCACATCTCGCATTTCCCATGATAATACCTCGGATAGTCAAGACTCTGCTTCTCCCATCCCCACACGCAGGCGTCGAAGCCATAATTCATCTCTTTCCGCATCAGAATCTCGCCTTCTTCAGTTAGAATCCAACCATCTTCGCCACTGCAACACGTTTGATGAGGAATCTGATGAATCGCAGTCCACCTCCACCTCAGAAGGCCACAGTCCTGATCCTGAGCCTGCTTTTGATGTCACGAAATCCATTCTTAGAGACAACTACCTAAGAAAGTCAACACCGAACCAACCAGTCAAAAGAGTTCCTGATCATTCACAGCCGCAGGTGTCGGATGAGTCTGCCTCAGCAAGGTCCAAATCAGTGAAAAACAGACAGGAGGATAATATGGAAATTGATGTGGCGACAGAAAAGCCGAAGGTTGCAGTGACAAATAATGGGCCCATTTGTGAGGTAGGATCCAATGCGGGGTATAAAGCTAATAGTGGGGGACAGGAAGGGAAGGCGGGTCCAAGGTTTGTGGATTTGGGAGGGATGAAGGGGGTGATAGAGGAGCTGATGATGGAGGTGATTGTGCCCTTGTGTCATCCTCAGCTCCCAAGGTTTCTTGGTGTCAGGCCTATGGCAGGGTTGTTATTGCATGGCCCACCTGGGTGTGGTAAGACCACTTTGGCACATGCAATTGCAAATGAGACAGGGGTCCCTTTTTATAAGATTTCTGCACCAGAGGTAGTCTCTGGCGTATCAGGTATCATATTGATTTTGCCTGGTTTTGATAATTTTTAGTAATTGTATTTTTCTTCCCTTTATCCTGCAAAGTGGACTTCATTTTATATCTAAATATATTGAAGTATTTTAATATTCCTTGAGGGACAATATTGCTGTAAGGCTTTCTTCATGTTCTTTGAAATGAGGATTATATTAGCAGTTTGAATTCCCTTAACATGGAGGATATTTATGACTGAAATGACTAGAAATTTGTAATTCTTTGCTAATGTCACAAAGTAAATTATTCATGTTCAGGTTCAATGCAAATATTTGAATGTTTAGAAAATGGCCATTCTGTTTATAATTTTTTACCATTCAGATTTTTGCAGAAACTTGATTAAGATAATGATCTAGTTATGATTTCTTGTGTTATGTAAGCTGCAAGCTGTTAAACTCATAGCAAAAAAATCATTTTTTGATAATTTTGTAATAGGTGCTTCTGAAGAGAACATAAGAAGCTTATTCAAAAAAGCTTACCGCACAGCTCCTTCCATAGTCTTCATAGACGAAATTGATGCCATTGCATCAAAAAGAGAGAACCTCCAGAGAGAGATGGAGCGGAGAATAGTGACTCAGCTGATGACCTGCATGGATCAGTTTCATCAGGCTGTGCAAGACCAAGAGCCTGACCTATCACGGGATAAACCACCTGGTTATGTGCTTGTTATTGGAGCAACAAATAGACCTGATTCTGTTGACCAGGCGCTGAGACGACCAGGAAGGTTTGATCGCGAGATAGCACTGGGCGTTCCGGATGAAGCTGCACGTGCTGATATTTTGTCCATGCTTACACAAAGGTAGGTCTTTAGCAATTCATATGGGAACTGCCAAACTCATATCCTGTACACGACCTTATATGTTTCAGTATTTTGAAAAAGCTTGTGAGAGATCTCGATCTTTCTATGCTTGTGCATACTGTTTAGATCTGGACCTGGTACTGTTACCTTACCAGGATCATGGCGTTGCAACTTAGCATGATACTTACTGCTACTTAGGTGCATGGTTGCACCAGTGTCACCAATTTTGAAACTGTCAAATCATGTGTTAGGGCATAAAAATTCATTTCCGGGATACTGGTCGGCCAAGTTTATGTCTGTACTTCACCAATAAGCTATTTCATTCTAGTGCAATCTAAAAAAATGAGGTGAATAAATTTGTGCAATTAACGTGCTGCATTTGCAGGCTGCGCCTGGAGGGCAAATTTGACCTTTTCAAGATCGCAAGGTCAACACCTGGGTTTGTTGGTGCTGATCTGAAATCTCTGGTAGATAAGGCTGGGAATCTGGCCATGAAGAGGATCATTGATAGGAGAAAATCCATTTTGAATCTGGAAGATTGGTGGCGGCGACCTTGGGATGAAGCTGAGATGGAGAGCCTTAGCATCACTATGACTGACTTTGAGGTATTTTTTTTCCTCTTCATGATTTTTGTTTAAAGATCTTCAAAAAAGATGCTTGAACCTACTCTACTTCATTGCTGATTGCCTCTGTTATATACAAATGAGATCTAAAGATGGATTTGTGAGCATTTGAAATCAATAATTGTTTTTGTGGTGTTAGGCCTTATGACAAAATATATCATTTAGTTGTGGTCTTATTTCTTGGAACTTTTCTACCTTTGTATTTTGTGGTAATTTCCTTCATCATCAACAACAACAACAACAACAACAAAACCTTTAATCCCAAATAAATTGGGGTAGGCTAGAAACGAAACCCAATCCGAAAGTATAGAGATCATAGATCTCAAATGAAAGAAGAAAATAATGAAAATGATGATGATGATGATGATAGTACTAATAATAATACAAATATCTATAATAATACTACAGACATTCATTATAATAATAATGGTAATGCTTATAATAATAATAATAATAATAATAATAATAATAATAATGATAGTCCTAATAACAATGATCACACTAAATCTAAATCCCAAAAATCCTAAATTCTAACCCTAAAACCCTAGAATCTAAGAACCTAAAGTCTAAGAAATATAAGAACCTAAAATCTATACTCTACTGCGAGAATCTAACTCTTAGATCATGGTTTTGGTACGTGGATTGTCGTCTTTCAGGCACTCCTATCCAAATAAACTCTTTAGGTATACTCTATTCCTTCAAAATCTCTTATTATTGCTTCCTCCTATGTTAATCTCGGTCGACCTCTGCCTCTTCTTGTGTTTTCGGAACGACTTATAATACCACTATGTACCGGTGCCTCAGGAGGACCTCGTTGGATATGACCAAACCATCGCAAATGGTGTTGGACCGACTTCTCTTGAATTGGTGCTACGCTAAGTTTTTCCCGTATATCATCATTTCTGATTCAATCTCTCCTTGTATGACCACATATCCAACGCCACATCCACATTTCCGCTACACTTATCTTCTAGATGTGTTGTCCTTTTGTAGCCTAGCATTCCGCACCATACATCATCACAGGTGTAGTCGTCGTCATGTAGAATTTACCTTTTAGTTTATTTGAGATCTTTTTGTCACAGATGCCCTAATAAATTGAGAATACTGTCGGGAATGTGGAATAATTGCTTCGCCACCCTGTTTGAATGATTGATAGTAGACCGGTAATATGTTTTGGCCCTTTTTGGAACTAAAAGGATTTTAGGTGCATGGTAGATATTGACCAATCGTTATGTTTCATACCGGTCATTTGCTTTGAGATGAAAAGGTCACTCGTGTAAACATTTAATATCATGTAGTGCTTGTTACAATTCATATGAGTTCCAAGTTCATTGGCCAGCAGTGGTAACAACTGATGCATGGTAAAAATACTGCTAAAATAAATTCATTTTACTCAAGTTGTATCTGGATCTGTTGTACCAACTTGTTACTAGCTTCTCATGCTTTAATGTTCTGATTTTAAAATTTTTTCAGGATGCAGTTAAAATTGTACAACCATCTCTGAGAAGGGAAGGATTTTCATCAATACCTAATGTGACTTGGGATGATGTGGGGGGCCTTAATTTAATAAGAAAGGTGTTTGACCTATACATTGTTCAACGGATTAAACATCCTGAACATTATGAGGTAAATTTTCTTGTTGTAAGAACAGTAAAGATTTGTTTTAAACTATCAACTGCTCTGACATGCATTGTGGGATTTATTTTTGAAGGAGCTGGGAATAGATTTGGAAGCAGGATTTGTGCTTTTTGGCCCTCCTGGCTGTGGCAAAACCCTTATTGCTAAAGCAGTTGCAAATGAAGCGGGTGCTAATTTTATTCACATAAAGGTACTTGGTTTGTCATTTCTTATATGATTCCTCGTTTATCTTGGAGTTTTGTTCCCCAGACATTTTCAGTACTGGGTTTTCTTTTATTTTTGTGTGTAAATAGTTGAAATCAGGGCTTTCTTTCTCATTCTCAAGGTATATTTCTAATACTGCCATCCACCACTACATTCTAGTACTTCCTGAAAGTTCATATATCAGGATATGTTTCATCACATTTCGAAGAGCATGGGGATGTTATATTAGTTTGTTCTTCCTTTTTTATAATATTTGCTAGGATTTATTAATTTTTTTTCTTTCAGGGGCCCGAGCTATTGAATAAATATGTAGGTGAAAGTGAATCGGAAGTTAGAAAGATATTTACACGTGCACGTACCAACTCCCCTTGCATTCTTTTCTTTGATGAGGTAATGTTTTTACAGTTTTACATTACAGCTACACCTGGCAAACATGGCACTGACCTGTACTGATATTTGGCAAATATCACTGAACTGATATTTGGCAAATATCACTGAACTGATATTTGGCATGGTAATTTTTTTTTTTGAGAGAGAAGGCATATATGCCCATTTCATTGATTGAAACATTAACCATACATAGTTCTATGATCTCACTGATCAATGATCATACAAGAAAAAAGAAAAGTCTACCAACCCAGAAATAAACTCACTAGGGTTTGACCCAATCACTAAACTCAAAAAGCTTCACAGAGCATCCATTATTGAGTTTAAAGTCAACGCCTTCCATTGTCTATGTCAAAGTGTAGGATCCTTTGATTAGCAGAAAACATCAACTAGGACCCATTTTGGTTGCATCTCAGCCACATACAATTAACATCACAGTGAAACCCTATGAAAATACAACCAATGATCTAAACATAACAACAAGCATAACCCAACATGACATCATAAGCATCAACCCACCAAGCAGCGAACTTCACAGCATTATTATAACTAAACCTAGGATATCACAAAAATCACAATCTACTCTTCAAGCTTCACACAGTGGCCTCTCCTATGCCAGAACAGGCATAGGTGGAATCACGTGCAGAGGGTTCAACCCCAAGCTGGTGGGAGACCGCCTTGCAAATCTTCTACTACATAGAAAAGCAGAATGGAAAGCTACATTCTAACGCTGCCACATCATGTTCTATTTATACAACCATTGGATCTCTAGTGTTGATGGTCATGATATAATCAAAACAGACGTCTGGTCTTTTCCAAAGGCGGATAAATTATTTATATAAATAGTTTGTTCCCGTCAGGCGGCAAGATGAATAGGTGCTTCTCTCTACGTTGGAGTCTCTAATCAAGAGATTATTGCCGTTTCAATGGGACGCCCATTAATTTCCAGTTTTCCGCTATGCCTCCTGCTTAACATCTTACGGGACTGTAAATTTTCATTTGTTCTTTGCCTTTCTTGTCAGTTTGGCTAGATTGCAGTCCTTCCGATCAAACAACCCAAGAGAGACGAAACTAGACGCATCTGAAAAGAGAGAAACGCTCCAAATAGTTGCAAACCACACTTGCAGTAAGTTGTGAATTATGCAATAATTAAAATATTGGAAGTTGGTGCGCAAGATTTTACTTTTCTCTAATATTTTAATCATATTCTTTTCTTTTTCATTAGATGAATGTTGTATGAAAACTGATGTCACTGTTAGTTAAGAGACATCTTGCTCTTCTTGAAACACTGGTCCGATATATTCTAATAATATCCATCATGATCTTTTTGTGTTTAATAATTGCTCATGGGGTTTCTTCTATAACTTCAATGTCATAAAAGACTATTATCTAAATAGTAGATGGATGCAAGATCAGAAAAAAAACATTATTCCAATTTTTTATTATTTTTTTTGCTAAAGCATAATTTTTTTGAAGTAGCAGGCGAAAAGCCTACTATAAATTTTCATTAAAGCAAATTGAAGAAGAGTTGATACAGATTAAGGTGCTAAAGCATCAATTTTACATAACTATAATTAATTTTGGACTTTTTGCCAAAAAAAAAGACAAAAAGGTGCTTATAAGAAAGTGTTATAAATACTTATAGAAATTATGTTTGTTATTATTTTTTAGGAAAGATTGTTAGTACTTTGTTAAATTTGTTCTGGTTCAATATTTGTTATTATTTCCATTTTCTTTTCTTTTTTAATAAAGCATCATTTCACATTGTAATTTAAACTATCTTATGTTTTTTTGCCAAAAAAATAAGGTAAAGATAGAAACAATAATTAGAATATTCTGAATTTGATTAATAAGATTTACTCGTACTTTACAGAAAATATGACTGTTATATTAATTTTGTTAAATGTATTTTCTTTCATTATCCGAGATTTCTGATCTCTATGCTTTCGGATTGAGTTTCATTTCTAGCCTACCCAAATTTATTTGGGATTAAAGGCTTTGTTGTTGTTGTATTTTCTTTCATTATCTATCGACAAACTTTTTCCTTTGATGAATTTGGTTTCTATAAATTGAATCCATTTGATTACAAAAAAGAAGAAGAATTTTTTTTATATGAAAGCTATCCCGTCCATTGGACAGGTTCTATGCTGGTAGAATAATTAGGGAGCAAATTAGAATAACTATATTTCTAACTGAGTGACTACCAGCATCCCTAAAAATCAAATGATTCCTCAGTTTCATGAGGAACAGCACACTGCATTGAAAATAATCAAGAAAGCAATCCTCTTTAGAAAATGAGTGTGCATACTCAAAAATATCATCCAATGCCGCTTAGAGAATTTTGGCATGGTAGGTGTTAATTATTCATTGGCAACTAACAAACTTAAAGCCATAGGAGATGACAAGTAGTTTCTGTCTGTATGCAGCAATGGTGTACCAAGTATTTTTCCTTTTTCTTCCTTGATTGCTTCCAACAAATTTCCTCTTTTGTCAACTTTTCAGGTAGATGCTCTTACTACAAGGAGAGGCAAAGAGGGAGGATGGGTGGTAGAACGTCTATTGAACCAGGTATGCTTTCCATTACCTGAGTGGCTGATATTGTCTCTCAGACTCACCCCTTGTTTGCTAATTGATCTTGATCTTGATTTTTTTTTAATTTGGTTATCAGCTTCTAGTAGAGCTTGATGGGGCTGATGACCGTCAAGGTGTGTATGTTATTGGAGCCACAAACAGGTACAATCTGCCCCCTAACCCACCAACACTCACACTTTTTGCTACATTTAATAGGAGATCACATACACAGTTATATTACCACTTCCATTTCCATTGGAATATCTTTTAAATACTTGTTAATCTGATGACATCTCCTCTGATACTAGTTTAGTCTGCAGAAATAGTAAGAGCCACAAGAATACCGTATAGGATTTTGTTAATAATTCCCAGTATTTTCTGGCATTCCGGCTGCATATGTTGTTCTCGCATAAAGATAATGATTTATCTAGTTGTAGAGAGAGTTTTTTTTTGACAAAGCTATTTTCTTCTACTTTTGTGCTGCATTATTATTTTCCCCTCATATTTTTGTCACTTTGACATGACCATCGCTCTAATCTGTTCTGGGTTAGTTTGCATATTTAAGGTGATAATATCTGCATACAGGATGTATAAAAGATCTTATTGCATAAAGGCTAGATGAGGGTTGTGCAATTCCACAAAAATCCAGCCTGTTAGCATCATTCTTAGCTTAAGTTCATATGACAGGATAGAGGTGATGGATCCAGCAGTTCTGAGGCCTGGAAGATTTGGAAAGGTACTGTATGTTCCCCTTCCTCTTGCAGATGAGCGAGTGGCCATCATGAAGGCCCATGCGCGAAAGAAGCCAATTGATGCTGATGTTGACCTTGATGCTCTGGCCCGAACAGAGAGGTGCAGCAACCTGACGGGTGCTGACCTTGCCTCTCTGGTATTTTACCCCTCCCTTACTCTCTGTGGGTTGTTGATTCTGACATCCTTAGTTGACTCAAATGTTTCTTGCAGGCTCAGTTCATTCCTATATCCAATTGACCTGATTCAGCTTTATGCTGATCTTTTAGTTATACCCTTATGCCATCATCTTGTGTATGTGTAGATATTTGTGAACACTTGGGCAAAATACAACAACAACAACAACAACAAAGCCTTTAATCCTTAAATAAATTGAGGTATGCTAGAAACAAATCCAATCCGAAATCATAGAGCATAGATCTCAAATATAAAAAATCAATGATGTAAAAAATGTACTTGTCAGTAAATTTTTCCAAATGTACTTGTCAGTAAATTTTTCCAAATGCTCGTTCTTTTCCTAGTCAAAATAAATTTGGTTTATTTTTTCAATTCCGGTAAAAGTAAAAGTAAAAGAGCGATGCTATCTATCATGGTCAAAACATAAAGCTAAGGTGACTTGACATGCCTTTTCTTTGTTTTATTTTTATTACTTTTTTTTTGCTTGTAGATGAATGAAGCAGCAATGATTTCACTAAAAGACAGACTTGATTTGGCAAATGAAACCAGTATTTCATACACATGCTCTATTAGGACATCTCATTTTGAACGTGCTTTATCAAAAATAACTCCGTCTGTCACTGACAAGGTATGTTTGTGGCTATTAGGACATCTGATTTTGAGCGTGCTTTACTTGATGTGCTGTTTTGTTTCTTCAACTATACCATTATTATTTTCTCATTTGTCTTCCATTGTTGTTTTCTTTTTTCTTTATCTTTCAGCAAAGAGAATACTATGAGGCCCTGGCAAACAAATATCAAGTCATGTGATAGTTGATGTTATTTAGAATATATGAATTATGCTTCGGAGTCTGTAGAAAACTAGAAATGATGCACTCACATCTACAATTTTGGCGCTTAGGTGATTTTTTTATTTATTTCGTTTGTTTTTTTAAGATGTTGCTTCAATGCTTCTTACCTTTCAGTTGAAGTGCACAATGAAGCATAAGCTTAACCTTAGTATTTTTTTTTGAGTACCATCCATGCTGTGGTATTGTTAAACGTCAAGTGTTGACATACATGTGCGTTTTTATGATGTTTACAAACTGTACGACATAGATGTGCATTTTTATGATATTTTACAGACTGTTTAACATACCGAATTCTGTGTTTGAACTCAAATCTGATCCAACATGCTGAATTATGTGTTTGTTCAAACTCTGATATGTTTCCATGAGTGCTAATAAATATTCTAAAAATAATGCTAAAAGGCCGTTTATAAGTACACAATCTATCGTCAAGTATGTTATCGGATGTCAAATTCACAAAGAACGAGATTTAAGTATCAAATTTATTCCTTTTAATTAGCTAAGCAATTCAGTTTTGGGTTTTCAAATAACAAATAATTAAATTCTAAAATTAATCTAATTGAAATAATAAAAGACGAGAATTCAAATATTTTTGGTATTTTTAGGATTTTGGCATATAAATTACTAGGGATTGTTGGTGTTCATTTAATTGATATTGCACTTTTATATTTTCTTTGTGGGTTTCTAATCTAATAGTAGTATTTATCTACTTTTGTGGATTCGTACCGTACCCAATTTACTTAAACACCCGTTTTCGCGGCGCATTCTTCTAAATTAGATCCATTAGATTTCATGATTAGTTTAAACACATTTTAGCAATTTATTTTCTTCTTTCGGTATTTTAATAAATTATTCAAACAAGTCTAGGTGTCCCCATAGGAACGGGTTTCTCCTTTCGGTACTTCACCTATCTCTACATTGTCTTGTGTTGTCGGATCTCAAATTATTATCTTTCGATCTAATAATTCAAATCCTAAGTAAAAACCATTTGTGTGATTAAGTCATTCTCTTTTTGGTTACCAATCTAACGTGACCGTTCGTTGATAGGTTTTTGCAATTCAATCAACTCACACCATATAAACGATTTAGCAATTTAAATCATAAGATAAACAAAGATCAAATAAAAGCAACAATACCAATTAAATTAGACCAACAACATAGTAACTTGTCACATGTCTAATCCTAAGAAATTAAGTATAGCCAAGCATGACTTTAAAAAACACAAGAAACAAGTTTTGAATCCATTACAACGATAAATGAGAGTTTAAGAGAAGAATTTGATAAAACTAAATTATAGCCTGGACTCTAAAATCTCCCTAGTACACGGCTACGGGTTTGAGAAGGGCCGGTCAGTTTTTTTTGGAAAAAATCCGTTGTACCCATACCCATTTACCCGCCGCCCGTGCCCGTACCCGCATACCTGTCGTTATAACGGTTTCAAAAACCGTTATAACGGTTTGCTGAAATGTTATAACGTTTCATAAATCGTTATAACGGTTTGCTGAAACGTTATAATATTTCATAAATCGTTATAACGGTTTGCTGAAACGTTATAACGTTTCATGAATCGTTATAACGGTTCAGTAAACCGTTATAACGTTTGACCCGCCGACCCGTGTGCCCGAGTACCCCCCCCGTACCCGTACCCGTGGTACCCGTGTACCCGCGACGGGCACGGGTATGAGACGGGTAAGGTACGGTTTTAAAAAAAAAAACCTATCTACCTGCATCCGCCGTACCCGTCTACCCGCCGTACCCGTGCCCTCCCTACCCGCCGCCGCCCGCCGCGGGTGTACTCAGCCCATACCCGCGGTACCCGCCGGTAAATCACTACTTGTGGTGGTCATTTTTATATTTCACTAAGCATGACTGCGAAATAAAAGTGCTTTGAGTACTACAGATCTGCATAAAAATGCAGCCTGTATATTTCTCTCAATATTTCAGAGGGAGAAATTACATTCCTACATATTTATTGCACTATTTGATATTTTAAAATTTCAAACTCAACAAAGTTATTAATATGAGATAAAATATTACTTTCTACAATCTCAATCTAAATCTAAGTTATGTTATTATGGATTTAAGAGCATACTAACGTTTTTTTTTCTTATTTTCTCATTTGCAATTGATATCGACTTTGAGAATTTTATTATTTCCTTTTTTTTTTGATGAAAGTGGTATTCCACTGATTTCAAAGAAATCATTTAAACATATAATTTTCAGTACCTATTAAGGGTCCAAACATCTGGTGCCCAAAAAAAATATATATCTAAAATATCCTAAGATTCAAAATAACTAAGTTGTATAACATACCTAATAAAATCAAGATAATCTCGCATTGCAGGACAACAAGTAATTCCTAAGGATTCTAAAAATGTCTACAACTAAAAGCTAGTAATAGCTAGGGTTTTTAACAAAGACAGAGATATAAAATATGCAGCTCAAGACACTATAGTATCTCTATGACTTCAATCTCTCTTCCAGACATGAGAGGAATACTCAGCTCCACTGGTATCAGTTTTAGTCGACGAGAAACCTCTTCCAATCCCAATATTTCTTCCTCTTTCACTCCATCCTCTGCCAGTGTGTCCTCTGCCTCTGGCAAAACTTAAACCTGCATAAAAAGTTCTCCCACCTCCTGAGGCATAACAAGAGACAGTTTAAGCAAATTCATTTTTCTTTTTTGTGAGCACCAATGATGTGCTAGGTTAATTATTTTTTTACCTAATATTGGCACACTACAGGCTTTTTTATCAGTAAATCATAATTTATTTCTCTCTAGCCAAACAGTCCACAAAACTTCTCCTCTTACCATTTCTACAACAAACTTATTTTTGAGAGGTACGCAACAATCAATCTGCCACAGATCTTGTATGGTATCACCATCAAAATAAAAATTATTATACTTTGCAATCCATTGCCAAAGTTGATTAATCAAGTTACAAGAGACAAATAAGTGATCAGTAGATTCATCTAAATCACAGAAAACACACTTAGTGTTACTTGACTAGCATTTTTTAACCAAGTTTAACTTTGTAAGCACTTTATTTTGTTTTACTAACCACAAAAAAAACCTTAATTTTTAAAGGCATGTTAGTTAACCAAATGATAGTATATTCAGTATTTGAGATGCCACCATATTCTAACCATTCATAGAGTGAAAGTAAGTTATACTATTCAGAGTAAATAATACCTACAAATTGCCTGTTAAAAGTAATAGATAACTGATTATTAACAAAAATTATGTCACCGTGATGTCAGTATTAGTGACAATTGAGAAAAGATAAGGATAAGTATGTGCTAAAGTGGTATTGTGAAACCATCTATCTAACCAAAAAACCACTGATTTTCTATTATTAATTTTCCAATCTATGCTGACATCTAAAATATTTTTGTACACTAATAATTCTTTCATAAAAGGGAATATTGTAGAAGAAAGCACTAAATGAGGATATTTGTGAAGTATTATTTTTTCCACCAACTAGTGACTAAAGGATCCTTAATTCTAATTAGCCATTTAATCAACGGAGCTTTATTCATTAATTCTATATCAATCACACCTAATTCCCCCTTATTTTCTGCTCTTACACACTATTTTCTAAGAAACTAAAACTATTTTTTTCCTTACAGTGTTACCACCATACCAAAGAAAGCGTCAACACAATTTATCTATTCTAGTCCTTATAGTTGCAGGTAGTTTATAAAAAGACATCTAATAAATAAGAATAGATGAAAAAATTGAATTCAAAAGAACTACTTTACCACCTATAGAGAGCATTTTTCCTTTCCAATCTTGTAATTTATGTTCAATTTTTTCAATAAGGAAATTCCAATCTTGAACAGATAATTTTTTTCAATGTAATAGAATACCTAGATAGGAGATTGGTAAATGACCTACCTTACATTCAAATAGAGAAACTAAATGAGCACCCATTTCTTTAGTTATATTGGGTGGTATTATTTCACACTTAGCATAATTAAATTTTAATCCTGAAAGGTTCTCAAAACTAATTAATAACCATCTCAAAATATGAATGTTATAATCTGTTGCCTCTAAAAATAACAAAGTGTCATCAACAAAATATAAATTTAATATTTATAAATTACTTCTACCTAGAGGCACTCCTTTAAGAAAATCCACTTTTAAAGCATTTAAAAGTATTTTATGCAATGTATCAGAAATAATATCAAACAAAAAGGGGATCCCCTTGTCTCACTCCTCGCTTACAGGTAAAGTATTCACCTAAAGTCTCATTGACATTAATACAAGTCTTACCACTATAAATAATATCTTGTATCCAATGAATCCATTTATGTCCAAATTTTCTACTTTGTAATATTTCTAGTAAGAAATCTCAATTCACTCTATCAAATGCTTTCTCAAAATTTATTTTAAAAATGACAGCTGAAATTTTATTTTTCTTAATAGTATGCAATGCTTCATGGGCACAAACTACATTATCCATAATATACCTACCCTTAATATATGCAGTTTGAGTTGAAGAAATAAGAGAATCCATGAATAATGATAACCTTTCAGTCAAAAGTTTTGTAATGATTTTTATACTATAATTTATCAAATTGATAGGCCTAAATTGAGTAATAAATTGTGCATCAGATTTTTTTGGTATTAAACATATATAAGTTAGGTTAATTCTAGATAAGTCTAATTCATGACTATAAAAGGCACATATCATCTGAGACAATTAAATCCCAACTTGTTTGATAAAATTAAAAGGAAAGACCATCTGGGTCAGGTGCCTTAGATGGATTAAATGAAAATATAACTTTTTTTACCTCTTTTAAAGTAAAGGTGCTTCTAATATTTGATTTTAAAAACTGTCTAACTTATCTTGATCTTGCCAAAAATCTGAAGAGAGATATAACACTCTCTCTTCTTGTTTCCTTAAAAGATCTCTATAAAATTCATTTATATGCCTAATTATAGTTGGTTGATCAAATTCTAAATGATTCTCAATCATTAATGAAAATAAAATATTTTTTCTATTAGTGGCAGAAATTTGAATTGTTTTATGTTACTATCGTCTTCTAATAGCCACTTAAGTCTAGCTCTCTGTTGCCAATAACTTTTCTCATTATCTAATATTTTTTCTAATGCTGTATGACAAATTTAAAAACAATCTAAATCTAGGTCAATAAGTAAATCATCCTCTTAAAGTAATTTAATTTTTTTTATCTCTGAGATATATGTATTCTTATGTCTCTTTTGCTCAGCTTTAAAGTTAAGATTCCAACCCCTACACTTCTTCCTAATAAATTATAATTTTAATCTCCATTAATTTGCTAAGTCATCAATAAGTTCAAAACTAATCCACCAGTCCTTTAAGTCCATAAATCCTTCTTGAGATAGCCATACTTTATCAAATTTAAAAGTGATTTAGTAGAAGGTAGAGTAGAGTATGTATATAGTATAAGAGGATTATGATCAAAAAATAATCTAAATAAAGAAGTAACCAATGTATTTGAGTAATGAGTATTCCAAGATATAGAACAAAAAAATCTATCTAAAAGAGCAAATTATGTTGATGAACTGATTTAGCCCATGTGCACTTTTTGTCACTAAAAAAAGTTCAATTAATTGTAAATCATTTATAGTCTTATTAAATCTAGTACTAGATGTATAATGAAATGATTTACCTTGTTTGTCTTACCTTTTTCTAATTAAGTTAAAATCACCACAAAGCAACCAAGAATCATATCATAGTTGAGAGATCATATGCAATTCAGAAAGGAAGGAAGCCTTTTTAGTTGATAAAGCAGGTCCATACACAAAAGTAAGCAACCAATTATTATTTCCTTTTTAATAGTGCATATTCAATATTCCGATAATTAAGAGATAGAATTTAATATCCACTACTTTTAGAGCACGATCATATATTCATAATCATATTTTCCCTTATATCTACTATGCAAAATTTAATTTTCATTCATATACAAAATGTCGGCTATGTTTTATCCTGAACAAGATCACTGTCTTTTGGTGCTCTTAAATCTTAACTAATATATACATTTATTGTATTGTCTCCAAATTTTTTATCTATATTGTTAATTTAATTCTTAATAATAAAATCTTGTGAAATAAAATAATTTTCTATTTTTAAACTTTCGTAGGTACTTATTTCAGGATTTATAAGATGACTACAAAATAATACTAAAATAATAAATTTCTACATTAAAAATTGATCATTTTAAAAGTACGAAAAATGTTTAAAAATTGTAAGTAGAATTTTTTTTATATTTTATAAAACTTTAAACTAAAAAATAGTGTTATTAAATATATATATATATATATATATATATATATATATATATTTAATTAAGAGCACTAAGGAGTGTTCTAACTTTACTGGAGTAATAATTGTAGATGCAGGTGTAGCTGTTAATGTGCTTGAAGCAATTTTCCTGTACGGACTAAACAAGTGTCCAAGACCACCTGTCCAAAATCCGATTTGTTGTTACTTTGTTAAGATCTTAAGATAAATGTGGCAGACTCGTATCAAGCTTAATATTATTAGTCTTAATATTAACCGATACCGATTTTATTCATATTAGTGATTTTGTTATGTAATATATTTTGTATTATACTTTTGTTCTTCAAATTAATTGAGTTATAATTCAAACTTCTGACAAGTATTATAGAAAATAAATTATAATAAATTCATTAACATAAATACTAATTTATTTAAATAAAAAAAAAATCAGTTAATAAATATCTTCCAAATTTTTTTGTAATCGAGAACTTACTTTCGTACCCCAATGCCGAAACATAGTCACTGATTCACGAATAATTTATGAATAATTTATGAATAAATTGTTAATAATTTATTTTTATCCATAGTAGGATGTTTCACGAATAATTCATCAATTTAATATATAGTGCATTTTTTCTTATTTTTTTAATAATAATAAAATATAAATATAAATTAATGCATCTAACAACATTTGTTGAATTTTGACGAAAATAATAAGGTCTCCATCCGCGTTTCCGTCCCAACCCCACATTTTCTTCGGCCTACGTGCCTCCTCTTCTCCTTTCCGCGCGGCTCACTCCCCAACATCTGCACTCCGCACAGAATAATACTTCTATGAAATTATTAAAAAATAAAAAATATATTTATAGAATTATATGAAAATTTCTTATCATCATTATTAGAATTACTATTATTAATATTATTGTTATTATCATTATTATGATTTTATATAGTTATGTTATTATTTTATTATTGTTCATTTTTTTGTAGAATGAATATACTAGCATCTTTTTGTAAAAAATATGTATATTAAGTAGAAAAATATTACTAATAAATTTGTATATGTTTGAAGATTTTGGTCATCTATTATTATGGAGTTAAAATTATGTAAATTGAATTTAACAACTAGAGGGTTATTTATCACAAAAAGATTATTTGAATTGCAATTTTCTCAATTTTAATCTTACTATTTAAACTTGAAATTCGAATATTTATTCAATAAAAAAATTATTTATTATCTCCCCATATGTACTTTATAACAAATAAAGTTTATATAGTAAAGTTACGTAAACGTGCATGTAATTATGTATATTTTTTTGTTTGTTTTTTAAATTAAAAAATAGTGTGCATATAATCTCATAATAATGATAATAACAACAATATTAATAATGATAATTCTAATAACGATGATGATAAAATTTCATATAATTTTATATAAAGCATTCATAATTCAGTACTGTAAAATTCTGAAGTACTGTATAGTAATTCTTTTTAGAAAGTTTCAATAAATTAAAAAAACAATAATA
The DNA here is from genome assembly GCA_037127355.1 of Schoenoplectus tabernaemontani. Taxonomy (NCBI): domain Eukaryota; kingdom Viridiplantae; phylum Streptophyta; class Magnoliopsida; order Poales; family Cyperaceae; genus Schoenoplectus; species Schoenoplectus tabernaemontani. The sequence continues at coordinate 24,795,871 of CM073753.1, forward strand.
ACGAATTATGTTTAAGAAAATTCTTAAATTTATGCAATATAAAATTTGTGCAATATAACTTATCAAACACAATTTATATTGCATAAAATTTAAAAAATTACCACTTTATAAATTCTATAAATATTATTTTTTAATATTTTCACTAATCTGACATCTAACATAGTATTAACCTTGGGCATTTTCTCCTGTAAATAGAAATATTGCATTGGTTGAAAAAAATTGCACAAATAGTGCATACTTTAGGGGATGAAAAAACTACATCAACTAAGCATCACATGATCAAATAGTGCATACTCAGTGGGATGAAAGAACTGCATCAATTAAAAAAAATATAGAAGTATTATTATGTGCGAAGTGCAAATGTTAGGGAGTGAACCGCGCGAAAAAAATAAAGGAAAAGAGGAGGCACACGGGCCGAAGAAAAGGTGGGGTCGAGACGGAAACACGACTTCCATTTGGGGGACGAAAATGCGATTTTCATCCGGGGGACTGAAATGCGGATGAAGACCTTATTATTTTCGTCAAAACTCAATAAATGTTGTTAGATGTGTTATTTCATATTTTTATTTTGTTATTATTAAAAAGATCGGTTTTTTTATCAAAAAATATTTTATTCACGAATTATTCAAAAAAAAATATTATATATAATAATTTAACTAGAATTTTATATTTTTTAATATATTATTATTATAATATATTTTTTATTTATATTATATAAAAATGAATAATTTTTAAATTATATTTATATTATATTATATTCGAACATCAAATTTTGATCGAACCGAATATTTTTGTGCAAATGTAGTAAAATACGACTACGACAAACCTCAACACTGATCACCACATAGTTACTACCGAAGACGATCTGAATTGCTCATCCCCCATCATATCGCTCTTTCTTTTCGTTGGAGTCAGACCGTCTATCACTCGGACTTTCCTTCCCCAACTAAAACTACTGAAAGAAAGATCGAAGCGAGAGTGAGTAGAGAGAGAGAGAGCGGATTAGATCATTTAATGGATCCACGGCTCCACCAGGCCTTCTTCTCCGCCGTCCGATCGGGCGACGTGGAAGCGGTACGAGCCGTTGTGGACGGCTCCGATCACTCGATTTTTCTTTCCGGGGCACAGGCCGAGGGAGGCGAGACGGCGCTTTACATGGCAGCGGAGGGAAACATGGAGGAGCTATTTTGCTATCTCCTACCGCTCTATACTCTTGAAACCGCCAGCATCCGATCGCGCCTTGATCTGGATGCTTTCCACGTGGCAGCAAAGTGTGGCCGCACTGGTAATGTTTTTAGCTCTTTTTCTATCTATTACAGTGGATAATTTTTTTTTGAAGAAGCAATTAATTATAAATCGAAGCTAGGTTCAATTTTTGGTTTATCTGTCATAATTAACGTGTAGAGAATTAGTCAACTGCGCTACAATTTTGGTAATTTTGTGTATTTGTCTCAATCGTTTTAGTACTCGCATAAGCCACACTAACTTTAATACGGATTGTTGAGAACTAAAGTTAATTATGCTTCCCAATTACCTCAAGTTTCCTTATCAGCACCTAATTTGACGAAATGAAATGGTGATTCATGAAATAAGTATCCTGAGATTATACTATTTGAGTCAAGATCCTGAAGAGCTTTCCGTTGTCAAAAGTTATTTATGAAGTTAACAAAAATAAAGCGAGCTCAGTTTTAGGATGACTTTTATTATTATTTTTTTCCAGGGATCGTGAAAGAATTTCTGAGCAAATGGCCTGAAGTATGCAAAGTTTGTGACTCATCAAACACCAGCCCTCTCTACTCAGCCGCAGCAAAGGACCACTTGGACATAGTCAATGCTATCCTTGACGTCAACCAATCATATGCAAGAACAGTTCGCAAGAATGGCAAAACTGCTCTTCACAATGCCTCCCGGATTGGGCACTATCGGATTGTAAAAACCCTAATCCAACGGGACCCGGAGGTGGTATCTGTCATTGACAAGAAGGGGCAGAGTGCGCTTCACATGGCTGTAAAGGGAAAGAATCCTGATGTGGTGGAGGAGTTGCTAATGGCTGATGTGTCAATCTTGAACCAGCGTGACAAGAGAGGGAACACTGCTCTTCACATTGCCACGAGGAAATGGCGACCCCAGGTATGCATGCGTGTTTTTAGGTTGAAGAAAGACCTCTCAGCTTGACTTCCACATGTGCTAATAAAATGTATCGTCAGGAAGTTGTTTTGGCATATATTTAAACACAGTGTTTTCAATAATTAATGTGAGCTGGCAGCCTAGGTAAGTCTTGGAACTCACAAAGACAAGGAAAATTTTTGTTATTTGATAATTCATATTTCTCAAGTTTTGGAATGACAAAGTAACAGTCGGGTCAAGACTCAGAGAATTACGGTGTTAGATGGTGCACCTCTTAATCAGTTTTATAATAAGTGTAGTGTAGAAAAGATGCACTACTGAGACTAACATTGAGTCATTGACTACTTAGAAAAAGACACACAAGAAGAATTTTCCAAATAGTACTATAGTTTCAGTTTCAGGTTTGAAATTGATTTAACAACCTGAAACATCTCATTTTTGTGGTGTGAACGGTATTATTTTGCTTCTGAACAGCTTAGTACTTGAGACATCTTAGAGAGGTTCTTTCAATTGACATACTTCTCTTCCTAGTGTACGTTGTGTAGAACATAAATCTAAAAATGACATGTCTTCTCACTTTCCAGATGGTGCAACTCCTACTCACCTACGAGTCAATTGAGGTGAACGTCATCAATAACCAGAAAGAAACTGCGCTTGACCTGGCTGAGAAAATGCCCTATGGTGAATCTCAAAAAGAAATCATTGACAGCCTTTTGGAGCACGGTGCGAAAAAAGCCTGTGACGTGGGTAAGGTTGATGTGAACTCTGAGCTGCGCCGAACTGTCAGTGATATAAAGCACAATGTGCAGGAGCAACTCATCCAGAATGCAAAAACAAACAAAAGGGTCAGTGGAATTAAAAAGGAGCTGAGAAAACTCCATCGTGAGGCAGTGCAAAATACCATAAACTCGGTTACTCTGGTGGCTGTTTTGATAGCTTCCATAGCTTTTATGGGAATTTTCAATCTGCCAGGCCAGTATCAACAAGATGGACCTGAAGCCGGGAAGGCGGTCATAGCTGATCGTACGGGGTTTCGAACCTTTTGCTTGTTGAATGCAACTGCTTTGTTTATTTCTCTTGCAGTTGTGGTGGTGCAGATTACTCTTGTCGCATGGGAAACTGGTGCACAAAAGCTGGTCATAAGTGTCGTGAATAAGCTCATGTGGTCGGCTTGTTTGAGCACATGTGGCGCTTTCTTGTCTCTGGCATATGTTGTGGTGGGAAGGCAGCAGTGGATGGCTATTGCCGTCACGGCAGTTGGTGGGCCCATCATGGCAGGTACTCTGTTGATTTTGGGGTATTTGGTGCTGAGACAAAGGTTCAAATTTGGGGAAGATAGAGAGAGACGCATTAAGAGAGCAAGCGGGAGCAGATCATTCTCTTGGTCTCTTCATTCAGATCAAATTTCGGATATAGATGCATTCTCAGATAACGACAAGAAGATTTATGCGCTTTAGTTAGTTATTTTTTCTAAAGATGTCACGGTTGTCGGTCTTGTACATAAGCATGTTTAGCTGTAAATATGAACGAGGATGACTGCTACCAATTCAGGTGTTACCCTTCGCCTCATCCTGGTGGCAGCAACCTGATCACGATACAGCAACCGACCCAGGTAACAACCACCTACTCAGGCGTCGTGGCCCTAGAACCTGATGGTAGCAACTCGATGTCAACATTCAGGGAGAAAGAAAATAATACTACTAAGATAGGAAAAAGAGGAGGGAATCCAAGTTGGATTCTCCCAGTAGCCACCTCTCTTCTTATCTTGGCTAATTTTTCTTCTTCTCCCATCTGACTCGACTCCAGGACTTTCCGTTCTCTTCCTCTCTGGTCACCCTCGCTCCTTCCTCCGGGTGTGCTGCACGATATTGGTCAAGTTGATGGGTGACCAGTCAAGCTACCGCTGCTGCTATAGTCTTGTATATTGTTTTATTTTTCTTTGAAGGATGATGTTGGTATTTCAATTCTGATGGAGTTCTTTCTCTATGTTTTATCTTTTTTTTTCTCAATCACATCTGTATCAACTCTTTTTCAGTTTAATTTAAAGAAAATTTATAGTAGACTATTCACCTACTTCAAAATCAAAAAAAAAAAAAAATATGAACGAGGATGGTGTTTCCCTTTTTTGGGATGGAAATGAGAACACCTCGGTATTCCATCATTTTCCACGTGTTAATGTTGTGCGGTTTGTGTGGGAGTATTTAGAGGCATACTATTGGATTTACCAGTGACTGTTCCTTCTGCAAAGGCAAACCATTATGACATCTCTTCAATCGGGCAACCGTTTATTGTGACATGTGAGGACGCGAGGGTGCCCAGAGCTTATGGGTAACTCCGGCCCAAAAGAAGGATCGTATCGACTGTGTGACCCATAGAACTTTGATCCTCTTTTTAATGCAAAATGGCTTGATGGAAAAGGCTTTACCAAAACATAGAATGCAAGAATTGTGTAATCAGCCTTTTACACGTGATAATTGAAATGCTCTTTTTTTTTTCCTTCTTAACGAATAAATAGATATTGTTTGCATTCCAACTTCGTTATCACTTTTTTACATTAACAAAAAGTAGAGTAGAAACGTGGCTATTTGTTCCCTGTTGTGAAAGTATGAAAGATAATTTTTATTAATTTTTGGGTTAATCTTTTAGTAGGTCACTGAATTTTTATTTATTCATTTTTAGTCACTTAATTTTGATGTTTATTCATATTTGATCACTCCAATTAGTTTTTTCACTCAAAAATAATTGAAAAACTAATGAAAAGCAAATATAATTTTATTTTATTTATTTATTTTTCATTCCAATTAATTTTGGTAACAAATGTAATTTTATTTTAATTATTTTTGAGTGAAAAAACTAATTGGAGTGACTAAATATGGATAAAAATCAAAGTTCAATGACTAAAAATGGATAAATAGAAGTTCAGTGACCAAATATGAATAAGCATCAAATTTCAGTGACCTGTCAGAAGATTAACCCATTAATTTTTCAAAGAAAATATCCAGCAAATTGATAAATCATGGACTTCTGAATTTTGACGTCACATTCGACAAAGTTCGTGATCCGTTTGAACGTCGCTCACCTTTTCAGGCCGGAACCGGTTAATTTCTCAAGAGCTTGAGATTAAAATTTATCCTAAATCTTATTTCAATCATTGGATTAATTTTTTTTCATCAATCTCGATGCAATTTATTTTTTATTTCATATTTTTTCCAATCATGATAATCCAATAATTAAAATAAAACTTGAGATAAAATTTAATCTCAAGCCCTTAGAAAATTAACGGATTCCAGGCCAGCATCAGCGAACCGCGTCAAACCAAACCAAGCCGCCTTGGTCTCCCCGTCAGACCGATCCACAGGTCACTTCCCTCCTCTCCAAGTTTTCTTCCCTTTTTATACCCTCGACCGCACATTCCATCTCCATCCTCCCTCATTTTATATATCTGTCCTTAATCATCCGTACTCTCCTGAAGACAACGATAGAGGATCCTCATTTCCACCTCCCCTTACCCGCAATTTCGCCTCGGACCGCGCTTGAACGACCAATCGCTATGCGTCCAGGCCGTCGGAGCACCAATACCTCCGCCGCCTTTAACCAACGTGTTTGGGTCCCACGCGGCTCCGTTGAAGCTCCGACTCCATCCCACCCTGCACCTCCTCCCGCTCCCGCTCCCGCCTCCGATCAACCACGCAACAATCCGCATAACCCTAATCATGCTCCTCGCCATCGTTACCACCACCCTCAAACCCGCAACCGTTACAACCGCAATCAGAACCGTCCATCTCAACAACCCCCGCCTCCTCCTGCGAGGCCCACAGGTGATGTACCCTTGGTTCCTGCCGAGGGGGTCCCACAGCTAGTGCAGGAGATCCAAGACAAGCTGGCGCGTGGGACTGTGGAGTGCATGATCTGCTATGACATGGTGCGCCGAACCGCCCCTATCTGGTCTTGCAACAGCTGTTTCTCCATCTTCCATCTTCCATGTGCACGCAAGTGGGCCCGTTCGCCATCGTCCATGGCGGATCCTATCACTGGCGGCTGGCGGTGCCCAGGCTGTCAGTCTGTCCAATCTGTACCCTCAAAGGAGCTCTCATACACATGCTTCTGTGGGCGGCGCCGGGACCCTCCTAATGATCTCTACCTCATTCCTCACTCCTGTGGCGAACCATGTGGTAAGCCTCTTGACAAAACACAAAATACAATTGAGGACGGTACCAGAGATGAGGAAGCAGAGGAGGCAATAAAATGCCCCCATGTATGTGTGCTCCAGTGCCACCCAGGACCATGCCCGCCTTGCAAGGCATTTGCACCAAGGCGGACATGCCCTTGTGGCAAGAATATCCTTGCTCGCCGATGCTCCGATCGGACAAGTCCTCTTTCCTGTGGCCAGAGTTGTGGCCGTTTACTAGAGTGTGGCCGACACTTGTGTGAAGAGGTATGCCACACAGGGCCCTGCGAATCTTGCACGGTTCTTGTTGCAGCTTCATGTTTCTGTGGGAAGAACACTGAGATGGTTCTTTGTGGTGACATGATTGTGAAAGGTGAATTAAAGGGAATTGATGGTGTTTTCTCCTGCAACTCAGTTTGCAGCAAAAAACTTCCTTGCGGGAACCACACTTGCACCGAGAGCTGCCATCCAGGTCCATGTGGTGAGTGTGAATTGGTGCCATCAAAGGTTAATGCCTGCCATTGTGGAAAAACACAATTGCAGAAGAAGCGTGAGAGCTGCTTAGACCCTATCCCTACATGTTCAGAAATTTGTGCTAAGCCACTTCCTTGCAGAACCCATTTTTGTAAAGACACTTGCCATGAAGGCAATTGCCCCCCTTGTCTGGTCAAAGTTGAGCAGAGATGTCGGTGTGGATCATCAATCCGCAATATTGAGTGCTACAAAGTCTCAGAAGTTAAGGAGGTTTTCCTGTGCCCCAAGCCATGTGGCCGCAAGAAAAACTGTGGGAGACACCGTTGCAATGAATCCTGCTGCCCCTTGTCACGGAACTCATCCCAGATGGATTATGTCGAGTGGGATCCGCACCTATGCTCTATGCCATGTGGCAAGAAGCTCCGCTGTGGGCAACATGTGTGCCAGCTTTTGTGCCACAGTGGTCACTGCCCACCCTGCCTTGAGACCATATTCACTGACTTGACATGTGCCTGTGGAAAGACCTCCATTCCGCCACCTCTCCCTTGTGGGACCCCACCTCCATCATGCACCCATCCTTGCATTGTCCCCCAACCGTGCGGCCACTTAGCAACCCACACCTGCCATTTTGGAGCCTGCCCACCTTGTGTTGTCCCAGTGCCTAAGGAGTGTATCGGAGGCCATGTTTTGTTGAAGAACATACCATGCGGCTCGAAGGAGATCCGTTGTAACCATCTTTGTGGCAAGACACGTCGCTGCGGGTTACATGCGTGTGCCAGACCCTGCCATGCCCCACCTTGTGATGCAGTATCTTCAGATTCTGGTTCTAGCTCAGAATCATATGAGGTGAAATACTCTTGCGGACAAGTATGTGGTGCCCCAAGGATGGAGTGCAAGCATACATGTGTTGCCCCATGCCACCCTGAGAAGCCTTGTCCTGACCTGAGGTGTCAATTTCCTGTCTCAATCAGTTGTCTGTGTGGCCGGGTTAGTGCCTCTGTACCGTGCTGTGCTGGTGGAAGCAGTGAGGTTTCATCTTTTGAATTGAATGTTATTCAAAAGCTTCCTGTGCCTCTCCACCCCCTTGAAGCAAATGGGAAGCGTGTTCCGCTTGGTCAGAGAAAACTTGCCTGTGATGAAGAGTGTGCAAAGCTGGAGAGGAGGAAGGTTCTTGCTAATGCATTTGACATAACCCCTCCAGACCTGGATGGTCTCCACATAGGGGATAACTCGGCCTCTATGTCAGAGTTTATCTCAGATTTCATGCGAAGAGATGCCAAGTTTGTTATTTCTGTAGAGGAGAGGTGCAAGTTTCTAGTTCTTGGTAAGGCGAAAGGAACTAGCTCAGTTAGTGGCAGTAGCTCCATGCGAGTTCATGTCTTTTGCAGCATGTTGAAGGAAACAAGAGATGTGGTAAGGGTTATAGCTGAGAGATGGAAGCTCTCTGTTCATGCAGCTGGGTGGGAGCCCAAACGGTTTCTGGTGGTACATGTTACTCCCAAGTCCAGGGCGCCACAGAGGATTTTGGGGTTGCGACCTGGTGTACCAGTGACAGCTCATCCACTGGCTTTTGACCCAATGGTTGATATGGACCCACGACTGGTTGTGGCTATGTTGGACCTACCAAGGGAGGCAGATGTCAGTGCACTGGTGCTGAGGTTTGGAGGTGAGTGTGAACTGATTTGGCTAAATGACAGGAATGCCCTTACCATTTTTAACGAGCCAGCTCGGGCCGCTACTGCTCTGAGGCGACTGGATTATGGATCTGCTTATCATGGAGCAGTTGTGGCAATGCCAACAAGCTTTGGGTTTGCATCAGGCACAGGTGCAGGAAAAGGAATGGGAGGAAGTGGTGTTGGTAGGAATGTCACTAATCCTTGGAAAAAGGCGCTGGTTTCTGATCCAAATCCGTGGGGCGACAGCGGATCAGTGGTTGATTCAGTTAGTGATTTAGCAAGGCCAGCTCGGCATGAAAATGAAGCAGCCCCAATGACCACTTTGACTAACAGGTGGAAAGTTCTTGGGGCTGATCTAGGTTCAAATGTTGGGACCAACAAATTTTCTGTGGACCGTAAGATAGATATCGAATCTGAGGTTGAGATTAAGAAAGGTGAGGAAGGTTCTTCTAGGGGAGAAGGTAAAAATGAGGCAGTTGAAGAAGTGGTGGATGATTGGGAGAAGGCATACGATGAAGAATGAAGGATAATTTTTTTTTTCAAGTCACGGAATATAGTAGGGTTTTAGTAAATCTTGACCAAGCGTGTAATATTGCTATATGCTTGGCCACAATGACTATTCTTGGTACCATCTTTTTAAGAATTTTGTTGGTGCTTGGAATTTCAGTTTCCTTGCTTTCAGTAGTATGGAGCTGCTTACTTTCCGCAGCTAGCTAGTAAATCACAGTACAGTTGGAAAAAGAAGTGGAAATTCTGTCTTGATCTTATCATGTTTCAGCCTGTGTTGTCATTCACAGTAGCATTTCTAGTAAGTTCTTCCGCTGTTAAGCCAATTGATTTTTTTTTATGATTGTTAAACATTTTCTTGGTTCAGTTACAAATAGGAAATGTGTTATATGATACTGCTTTAATTTGAATGCCGTTCGTTTCTCTGTTGTCTGTTCAGCTCGCAAGGCCTTTCCTTTAACGTAATTGTTAGGTGGATTTAATTGATGGCTCTTCTGTAAATCTTGTTCTTGTCAGAAAATAATAATGCAAAAAATGTGTTTCATCTTGAATGATTTTATAATGGGACCAATTTTCCATTAAGTTCATCTCTCTAGACATTGTCAATCCTAGAGGAACCGTGTCCCCCCCCCCCCCCCCCGGCCATCAGTACGAAATTCTTTACTAGGATGTCCAATGATGAAATCGTCAGATTATGATTAGAGCATTACATTAGTTGTTGATCTGATCATCTGTTTTACTGGTATATGAAGTGTAAACCTATATAAGCACCGTCTTTTTCTTCCTTCATTTTCCTTTTATCTGATACTGTCTGATTTTCTGCCACGGATCTCATGTTGCCTGAGGATTATCTGGTTCAGACCGAAATACCCAAATTGTAAAAAGGATTATGATTTGTATAGCGGATTTATCGTCTTGCTGAGGTCTGATTTTAGTCTCTTCATTTATCCTAGGGTCAATGTATTTTTAGAGCCATTGGGTTCATGTCGAAGGCAATGACGTTAGCAAACCAAGCGCATGAATATCGATTTTAATATTCGAATCTTGTTTTCAGCTTCGTTGGATTGGACCAAACGCACTGTTGAATGCTAGATGGATGCAAAGAATATATATTCTTTGCAAATTTTCATTTTGCGCGGACTTCTATTACGCCGCCTCCGAATTTAGACTAATTCCAACCTAACCATTAAACAAAGACAATGGGCGCTCTCTGTTAACAACTTAATATGGATTCTCAATGAATCGATATGGAATAAACAGAGCAATACCATTAAGAACAACATGCACAAACGAGATTTTTTTTTAATCAAACGCACAAAACAGATTGCACGTGCAATTAGTCGCTCCTGTCAAAAGCTAGAAAGCTATGTTGAGGACTAAAACCCACAAAACAAATCATCAAATGGATGGAAAGCAGCAGACACTTTTTGTAATTGTAACTGGATTGGACCAACCTTAACATCAGTTACAAATTAAACAACAGTGACTTCATGGATGCTGATGAAAGCTCTATTTTCTACAAGCTTCACAATATTGTTCCACTATGTACATGGCGAGAAGCTTCATGTCTTCATAATAAATCTAGATAATTATGGAGTATCAGAGCCCTTGAGAATGTTGTACTTGCATAGTGGACAGGTTGCATGGATCCGAAGCCACTTGATAATGCATGTTGAATGAAAGTGATGATTGCATGGAAGTGCACACAGCTCCATACCATCTTCGTATGTTGCAAGACAAATGCAACATTCCTACAAACACCAAATGAACAATGAGAAGGTTTGCACACTAATAGTAATAGATAGCAGAAAAGACAAATCTCTGAAAATAAAAAGAAGATTTACTGCATCTTCTCGAAGAAGAATGCGTTCGCCAGTTGAAGTCCCATTGTTATTCAGAATAGGAACCATTACCCCTTCGTCAGCTGTTTTTTCTCCGCTCTCAGACGATGCAGTGTACTTGTATCTTGGGAGTATACTGAGGTCCGCATCTGATGCACCGTCCTGTTATTTCAGGACAGTAAAAATAACACAATAAAAATGAAATAAGCAGAACTAGTAACTACAAGTTGTTTGCTAGTTTCATGCATTCGCTTCCAGGTTTTTGTAGACACCACATTTGTTGAACGAAGACCAGCAACACAGCATAACATTCTTTTTGTCACCTTCTGCCCTTTTAGATAATCTCAGGCTTAACAATCTACTGGCACCAAACGAACATGGTACGATGACGCTGGTAAGGCCTGGCACTAATATAGACCAGCTGGTATGTACAGGAGTCGGATGAAATACTGAATCTGAGGCAACAATCCTCCTACCTGGCCAGCAAAAGCATAAAGAAGGGCGATCACACAAGGCAGACAACAACAGAGGGCAATTCCAATACAGCATGCCAGTGCCACACAAAATACAGCAAAGAACACATCAAATGCTAGGAAAATAACTGTAACCCTGTCAAAGATCAGAAATCAAACACGATCAACCAAATTTGAAGAACTTAACAAAACAGTAAATGAATTTCTTTAAAATTGATAAACAGTTTAAGAAGCTAAATAAAGGAGCTTGATTGCGATTTGGGCAAGGGTTTACCTAAAATTGCCATAGGGTCATGCGAAACTCACAATTTGGTACCAGTGTTCCTGATCATAGGATGCAGGTGATGCAGTACAGGAATTCGCAATCCAACAAAGAAGAGAGATTTTGTATGATTTTGGACAATAATTCCAAGGTTTTCACATTGTATCTTGAGGTTGAGAACACAAAACCGCTACTATTTCTTGATTTGAGATTTTAGCAAGCGCACTTTGCTTCTTTTCAAGGAAACAAAAAAATGGAGGCTGAGAGAAATAAAAGATAGGGCATCTGTTTTATTGACACTGATTTTCGCACATGGTTGCAATCTAAAAGAAATGATCTAAATATAATTAAGATTAATATTTTTAGCTTCACACTGATTTTCGCACATGGTTTCAATCTAAAAGAAATGATCTAAATATAATTAGCATTTCATTTTATGACAAAACTAAGTCATAAGACAAAGGATGTGAGATGGGTTTACTTTCTTTCAACTCTTAAGGACTACAAGCATTTATTTTAGTATAGAGACGACTCCAGCGCCTTCCTTTTTGTTGTTTTCTCTTTCTATTGATGCAATATAGTTCCTCAGTTAATAGAATTTTAATCTTTCTTGTAGCTCTGTGATCAATGTGTTTTTAATTTAAAGCCATTGAAGGAAAGCACACCATAAGAATCTGATACAGTTAAGTTTTTACAGCAATGGGTTGGTCAAAGTGAGAACCTGTTTAGTTATATATGACATTGCAGTCCAGTTGATCCAGGATGAGAACCTGAAGGGTAGGAATTATGAAGCGATTCACTCTGGAGATATGCAAAAGATTTATCCTTGATTGCGCTTTTACATTTCCCAGAGTGAAAAGCCTGACTACCACTTTTTAGCCAGAAAAGCTTCTTTTTTCCCATGTGGAGATTAATCTAGAGAAGAAGAAAAGAAAGACATGCATTTTACATTTTTTTGTTGCATTGACTAAACTAGATTAGACCTCCTGGCAATCCTAGGAAATTGTCACTTCTGAAAATTTAAACTTATGGTACTGAATGCAGTTAACGATATCTGTTCTTTTTTATAGACGCGATTAATATAGTTCCTAGTACCATTTAGTAAACGGCTTTATTATAACAAATTTTGGTATGTACTGAAGAGAAGTGCAAAAAGTCTTACCAATAAAGCCTTGGAGCATTCTGCATGAGCTGATCACCACCTGATACAACCCAATAAAAGCCAATCACCCACCAAAAGAATGACACTGTCGTGTTGATAGATTCACATGTTTTCACAAAACTGTAAAACCAACCCACCACCCATCAGTTCATCGTCCATAGTTGGTGACAATATCAAAATGCATCAAGCAAACATTAAAGCAACAGTACGATTTTTTTTTAGCTAGATAACTTTGTAGCGATATAGATACAGAATGAAGTGAAATTTAAAACACCTGCGGGATTCAGGATCCTCATCACTGTCATCATCATCTGAATCATCACTGATACTCTCCTCCAAACCTGGTCGGCCCCTACTTCGCCGTCTCCTGAAATCAGTCCACACCAGCACCACATGCACCAAGCACTGGAGCCCATACCCCGCAATCCAAACCCTAACAGGTGTCTCAGGCTTCTCATCTCCAGTTGCCGCTAGCACGGCTATAGCTATAGCTACAAACGCCACATTCCATGCTATATCAACCGCCAGTACAGGCCGAGAGTGGGCCCAGTCAGCTCGCCTTCTCTGCAGTTGTTGAGCTGCTGTTTCTCGTACAAGCATCGATGGACCCCGCCGTCCAGAGGCTCGGCCCAGCAGTTCCGCTAACCGGCTCGGGCGAGCTGGTTGGGTCGGACCCCGGTTAGACCGGAGGAGAGGCTCCGGCGAACCGGAGCTGGTGGAGGAATCGTCCTCTGCCATCAGGAAGCGGAGCGATCGTCGATGGGGGATTCAATTCGAAATGATTACTCAATAGGGTTCAGAACTTCAGATGGAGTGTAAATAGAAGAGAATTCAAAGGCCGAGGTACAGAGACGAAGGGTAGATTGGGACGAAACAGGAGATTTGATAGACTTTATTCATTCTCTTCTGAAGTTTTCGAATTAGAATTTTATTTTATTTTTTAACAAGAAGTTTTAGAATTAGATGAGTTTGATTGTTCAGTTCTTTCTTTCTTTCTTCTTCGGTTCTTCGGTGTTCAACTCGAGTCAGAAGTCGCTGATTGCACTGCGCGAATGGTAGCTGGAAAAGTAGAACCCGAATTCTCTGTTACGAGTATCTTTGGAGAAGTACATGTTACGGGTCACTGGAATTGATCCCCCAGCTTTGAACTTTTAAAGCAAAGAACCTGGGATGGGTCAGTGGTGGTAAGTGAGATCCATCGATGGTCACTGGAGCAAGGAATCTGACTAGCAAGTAGCAACTAGCAAGTCTGTGAGATACTTCGATCTGCTGCGGTCATGGATTCATGGTTTCCGTTTCTAGTTCTGTTCTCGAACTCTTTTATACGAATTATGATGATGGCAGTAATAATAGTAATAAACTAATAATCACCGTTGGGTGCCTTGGTGAAATAAATCTCTCATTGTACGACAAATAGTTAATTGGGAGTGAGAGAACAAAAGTTGTGCCTAACAATTTGTCTAATTGGGAATTACATTAAGAATCCATTAGATTTGCGTATCCAATTATATTAAGATTATACCAGCATACTCGTCACGTGACATGGTGTCGTACAAATTTGTATATAATGTATAGGGAAGGTGTCACTTCACAATGTTTATCTTGACAATGAATTTTTAAATAAATACAAAAAAAATCTTAAAAATAAAAAGAACTTTATATATATATTTTTTTTCTACTTATAGATTGATGGTGATTCAAATTTTATATAATTCATTATCATTTGATAGTTCATTAAATACTATTAAATTAGAACCGTTATAAAGTGCATAATATTTTGATTGACTTTTATAAACTAACAAATGATAATGAAATTGTATAAAATTTTAGTCATTATCAATTTGTAAGTAGAAAAACATATCTATATGATTTTTTTAATTTTTAAATTTTTTTCGTATTTATTTGGAGATTCATTGTTAAGATTGTCAAGATAACTCATTGTCAAGGATCCCTTTCCCTAATGTATATATAATTAACTTCTATCAACTTATTGTAAGATAACTAACTGCGTACACTACGTACAATGGAGATTTTTGTAAGGATAAAATAATAGAACGATTCTTCCATGAGGACCAGCTTTTTTATCCGTCTGATTTTCATAATCAGATGGTGTAAAATTGAATTAGGGCCGGTCATGAGGGGAACAACCGGTCACCAAAAATTTGAATAAGGGCACTTATGTCCATTAAAAAAATAAAGAGCCACTTGTTCATTTCATAACTTCTCTGTTTAGTAAACTATTTTGTTATCTTTAGATGATAAATTGATAATTAATTTTTATCAACTCCTAAAACGCACTATAAATATGGTGGAAGTTTTTTTTTGATCAGAAAGATGGGAGTTAAGTTCTAAAATTTCATAATTGCCTTTAAGACTTCCATTTGAATTTCGAACCCATGACCTCCTACACAGAGGGTGTTGTCTTTTACCACTAAACCATATGCTAATTCTCAAATATGGGAAAGTTTCATTCGATCAAGGTTTTTAAATTATTAATTGCATCTTATTTATGAACTTGATGATTTAATTCCACCTTGCTCAACATAAGTTTCCAAGAGACCCAAACAAAATAAGTGAGCAAAAAAGAGCGAAGTAATAGGCACTTTAATGAGCTTCTGATTTTTTATATTGTTGTATTGCAGTAATAATAATGTGTTTATATATTTAATATAAATAGTCAGAGTATTTGATATAAATGGTATTAGAGCGGAAAGAGCAAAGTGGTAGGCACTTTAGTGAGTTTCTAACTTTTATATTGTTGTATTGTGGTTATAATAATGTATTTGTATACTTAATACAAATAGTTAATTCGTAAGATGTAAATAGTCAGGATATTTGATATAATTGGCATCAGAGCAAAAAATGAAGTAGTAGGTACTTTAGTGGGCTTCTGACTTTTATATTATCGTATTAATGTATTTATATACTTAATATAAATAATTAGTTTGTCCGATGCAAATAGTCAGGGTATTTGATATAAATAGTATCGAAGTGAAAAAGAGCGAAGTAATAGGTACTTTAGTGGGGTTATGACTTTTATATTGTCATACTGCGGTTATTATAATGTGTTTGTATACTTAATATAAATAGTTAGTTTGTAAGATATAAATAGTCAGAGTATTTGATATAAATAATATCTGAGCGAAAAAACAAGCATTTCGTTAGACACATTATTGACTTTTGTATTAAAACGTTGCAATTAACTTCGAGATTTTTTTTAAGGTCAAAATGCTAAGATTATTATTAGCCTCTTTTAATATAAATAATATAAATCCATGACGGTTGATGTAAATAGCAATGGAATGAAAGGAGTATACGCTAGTAAATGCACTTACCCATCGCTACAAAGTCGCTGGAGCAGTCAAGCCTTTGGAGAAATTGTATGGGATGAATCGCTGGGACAGTTATCAGCCCTCTAAAATAAAATAAATATGATACACTTTATGAATAAAATTAAACCAAAACATTTAAATTGTATTTTATTATTATATCCATATTTTTAAATAATTTACTTTATTTGTAATCATTGTATCACCAAAATTCATATAATAATTTGAATAATATTTTTATATACCTATAAATTTATCCAAGCTAAAATAAATTGATGAGAATAATTACAATTATACTAGAATGCATTTCAAAATAATCGAATGACTCTATCCATCATTTTAATCAATCTACGCTTTGTTTGTAATCTTAAATCCACCAAGCATACCAAAAGCTCCCGAACTGTGTGTTTATAAATTTATCCGGATTCCGGACTATATTTTATGCGCAGGATCACTTAACAATCAGTTATTTTGATAATTTTATAATGGACTTTTAAATAATACATCTTAAAAATAGATTAAAAATAGTAAAATATTTATAGATATATTCTTTTATATATAGGTTGATAATGTTTTCAAATTTTATGCAATATCATTGTCGTTTAATAGTTCATCAAAGATCGTCAAAATTTTATATAATTTGTAAAAGTTCTAATTTAACAATATTTGATAGATTATTCAACTATAATAAAATTATATGAAATTTTCAATACTATCATTCTATAAGTAATAATATGTCTATAATTTTTTTATTTCAAGATTTTTTAAATTATTTAAAACATCATTATCAAAATTGTCAAAATAATTCATTGTCAGGATCTCATCCATATTTTATAGTATCCGATATAGAGAAAGGGCTATACTAGGGGTGTTAATTATTAATCCAACCCGATCCAACATGATTCGAAGATAAATGTGTTGAGTATGAGTTTAATTTTGTGACCTGAATTGGGTCGGGTCGGGTTCACCCGAACCCGATTAATTATGTTTTTTGAAGTAATTTATGAATTGGTACTAATTAAAACTTAAATATATACTAATCATATACTAATTAAGATTAATTATAAATTAATAAATATTTAATTACTAAAATTATATAAGAATAATTAATAATTAATTAATTATTTTATATGAGTCGGATCGGGTCGACCTGTGACCCGGGTGGGTCAGATATGGGTTAAAAAAATTTGATCCGAATTTAAACGAATCGGATTTAAATCAAATTAAAAAAAATAATAAAATAATATAACCCGACCGAACTCAACCCGATTGGACCCAAATAATCGCTATACAAGAACCATGCAACATCGTCTCGCCAAATTTTTGTTTTCACGCGAAAGTTATGGCAATCTGAGCATCGGTCATCGGCATCGCTGTGCAACAGGAAAGAGCAATCATACATTGTATTTGTCAGGCGCCACAAAGAGACTATGGGCCAGAATAAGTAAAGGCCCGTTATCTCCAAAATGAACATGGATGGATTCATTACTGGGGTAATCTGTTAACCAGACTCTCAAGTCTCAACCCAAACCAGCCCACCGAGGCACCTATTACTAGTTGAATTCTTTATAGTTCAGACTTCAGAGGCATCTCGATTCTGGTATTCTCTCACGTTCCAGATTGCTACTTCAACATTAACTTGTATACACGCAATTAACTGATACTGAAAAAAATTATGGATCAATCAACGATGTGCACGGCGAACGAAAGGATAAGAAAAATGATGTAAACCGGCGAACGGAAGGTTGAATTACTAGTCCAACATTTACTTAGGATCAGTGATCGATGATGTATACCGGCAAACAGAAGTTTTAACATATCTTTGCTAACTAGTCACTGCTCATGACGCTTGTTTGCGGAATGTGCTTTACGCCAGTCCCGGTAAAGTCAAGATGGTACAGAAGAAACACCCTTTTTTCGAAATCTAACCCGAGCAACGCCATCAATTTGTCAAAAGAGAGAGAACCATAAAGAGAGAAGATTGGAGATAGAGGTGCCTTTATTCTGTTTGCTGGTCTCTTGAAGGGATAATGTTTCTTTTCACCTAACAGGAGATGCATTGGATTCCTGATGTAGATGATGGCGTGGGGTCTGTTTCAGAAAAAGCGGAGAACAACTGATCAGCAAGCAACAGAAAGGAAGCAGAATCAGAACTCGCAAAAGTGGGGAAACAAGTTCGGATCCTCTCCAATTTTGTAAACATGTCGAGATTGTTGAGTAGATCAGGAACGTGAAATTTTGATGAGATGGATGAAACAGAGAGGAGACCGCACGTCTTGCTGAGCAGTCTGCATTCTGAAGTAAGGACCGAACTTGATCTGAACTGTTTGATTTTAAATGAACGGATCAGCTTTGTATGGGGCAATCTAATAATACTATAGTGCTGGAGAGGAGCTAAATAAAGTGCATTCCAGGAGCACGCTTGTGTGGTTCGAAATTTTAGTGCAGAAGAGAGCATAGTAATAAATTTGCTATTGGGAACGTTCGGCGCCATTCTGATGATATAATACAGATATAATTTGAGAATAATTTATTTATATAATATAAATAAAATATATATTTAAATGTTAAATTTTTAAAAATTATATAAAATAATATGTAATATCATTTGAAATTTTATATAATTTATTTTATTCGTGAATGGAATATTTTTTGACGAATAAAATATATTATATATTAAATATACGTTTAATTTGTGAAATATTCAGTTAAAAGATGAATTATTTATGAATAATTTATGAGTTTTATGACTATGGAAAAGAGTAGGCTTTTGTCAAGCAGGAATGCAGGATGCATAATCCCCCTCCCCTAAAAATTCAGCATCCACCCATACCTTTAACATTTTGCCCTTTTTATTTTAGTAAATATATAGAGAGCTCTTGCCTATTGTTCTTGAGAACTAATAGATGTTATTGCTTGCCGCTTTACATGCTAATTAATTAATTATATTATCGTTTTACATGCTAATTAATTAATTAAATATATTTTCGTTTTACATGCCAAATATAAAGTTTTAAACTGTTAGAAAAGCGAACATCAAGTATTTAATTTTCATAGCTTAAACTTTCTTATATTATTATTTAAAAAATACTTTAATATGTGGAACGAAGAGGCCTAAAAAACTTCAAATTCCCCTGAATATATTGTCTTTTTACTAATCCGATCGACTTACAGATTACGCGGATAAAAAATTAAAATATAAATACTAGTATATATGTATATGCATATGATTACTAGAAAGTATTCTCTGAGCAAAAGTAGCAAAATGGAAAAAAAAAATACCAGATGAAACAATTGGTGTGCTAGTTACGGTATAGGTAAAAGCAGAAGTTGAACAGTTGATCCTCTTGATTTGATTTTTTTTTTCCGAAAATATACCTTGTTACTATCTCCTTTTTATTTTTGAGAAAAAAAATGAAACATATAATTGAAAATAATTATAAAAATATCTACGAAAGATATAGCAGGAAATAATTATAAATGTACGTTCTATTCTGAAATTTCGCCCCATGCTTTAGCATTTTTGGCTACGTCCTATCAATTATTTTTCTCCTTATTTGATCTGTCTTAATTGGATTATTCATTTGTCATCATTCTTTCAGTTCATTTAAAAATTTATTTTATACACTTAATTAGAGTTTAATAATTCTTACAGAATTGAGATGGTTTAAATACGTAAAATTTCTTGGTGCTGTACGGGAAATAAATAAAACGCATTAATTTTTCTCTTAATATTTGTACTTTTAATATTTATTAATTGTTGCAATTAATTTATTGGTCCTGATTAAATTATATTGATCTTATAAAGCACAAAATTTACTTACAGTCGCACTTCAGAGAAACTGGAATATTCTATAATTTTCCATTCGATTTGACATTCATACAAATTTTTCTAAATTTGACTGGGTCAATGGTACTTTAACTGGAAAAGTTATCATATCACAATTATTTATTTTATTATGAATGAATTTTAGGAAACTATAATTGAATATTAATCCTAATGTTATTTTTAAGTGGCATTTATTTTTTTAATCATAAGTGTAATTTATTTTATTTAGTAGGGTGTGTGGAGAATTTTCTATGTTCTTTTCGCGCATTGTAGATGTTTTATGAATATATTAGTATTTTTCTCGTACATTGCTACAGTGATATCTTTTAAAAATATAAAAATACATATCTTCATATGAAAAGAAAAGAAATAAAAATGAAGATAATTTAGTAATTAATATAAATTTCAATTGTAAATACATAATTAATGTAAAATAAATATAGAATTGAGATGAGAGTTGACATTCAAAATTTAAGTAAGTTAAAATTCATAATTAATAGTAATCTAAGGAAGAAAGGAAACAAAATAGAGCGTTGTGTGTAACAATCAAAATTGAAAGAAAATTATAACTTCAACACAAATGGACATAGAGATTGTAACATTATTTGATGAATAACTCAATCTGATGACTGATATTAGCACTAAAAATTCAACAAAAAAATCTAAATTATTGCAGTATCAGAACACTTACGTATTTAATAAGAAGTAGAGATAGAGATAGAGTACTATAAACTGCCGTCATTTCAGTGCTCTTGGTTGATGATAGTTATATTAAGGATTTTTAAGAACTCTTATAAATTACAAATATAAAAATAGGCAGGCATGCATTCTATTATTGATCACATGGCTAAAAGATCATCAATTAGATATTTAAGTTTCTGCTTTGTCCTTATTAAATAAATTCAATAAATTTTCTATTTTCAGATATTTAAATAACTTCTTTTGATTATAGATATAAGACGAGGATCAGTATTTGTGATTTATCTTTCAGATATAACGAAGTTCGAAGACATAAAACTTCATTTTTCTTGAAAAAAAATAATTGCTTGAATGTTGTTTGCTAACTCCCAAAGCATGTTTCAGTTTCACACGATACTGACTATTTGCTGTGCTTAGCTCGAAATGATAAAGCAAAAGAAGGATCGAGTCTTTTGGGTCTTTCAAGCATGACAGATCATCTATCATTATCAATCCTTTAATTTTTGTAGTAATTATTGATTTGCATTGATCCAATTCGCTATTTGTTTTTAAAATTTTCACAGGAACAAAAAATATAATGAGTCATCATATTAAATTTGCAATAGTATTTATGATACCCTTTTGATTTCCTATAAATAATTTTAATGTAGCTAATAATATTTTATTTATTTATTATTTTTAATATTGTGAGATTATAAAATTAAATTTTCACTAATTCGCGTTTTATATTGGAGAATCCGGAGGGCGACCTAATTACTACCTACTATAATACTGCAACTAAACCTAACAGGCTAACAGTAACAGCAGAGTTTAGTTGCAATACTAACATGTAGGAGTATAGGACTAATGCGGTGCACATTCCCTTTTACTTTTATTTTATTTTATTTATTTTTGAGATGCTTTACTTTCATCTCATTTATTTATTTTATTTAACGGAATTCGGCTATGAAGAGCCTACATCTACGGGACCCGTAATCACCAACGTCGATTGCGTCGAGTCACTAAAACATAATTATTCTTATAACTATGAATCTCTGATCCCTTATACCAAGTAAACAAACAACCATCAATCACAAAAAAATAATGAACACTTCTAAAAAGAACAAGTCTCACAAAGTAAAATACTCAACAATCACTCTAACCTAATCTATTAAAGGATTAATGAAGAAATCTTGAGATTAAAATAAAATATTTTAAGGTTTTAAATGTTTAGCAATGACAGCCAGGGTTTCTAAAAGGTATGGCTATGAATAATCATGAATTGGGAAAGAAAAATATTGTCTTTTATAGCCAGAGAGCCAAACAAACAACAAATTGGTCATATCTATTGCAACGGTTGTATAACCGTTACAACAGTTGTATAAACATTACAACGGTTATGATAATCATTACAATGATTGTGAAAAACTAAAAAAATTTAAACTATCAGTTACAATAGAACTTTAACAGTTGCAATAGTTACAACAAATAGTGTATATTTTGGCTCTGGAGCAATTTGGATAAATTTTATACATTATTGATTTATTCAGTTATAATGGTAATGGTAACAGTTGTTGCCTGAAATATACTAAAAAAGATTCTGAAGTCATCCGTTGTAAATGTACCTTCATTTTCTTTGTTTTGATCTCAAGATTTTTTTATTTATTATAAATCTAATTTAACCTAACTTTATTCTTGAGATCTTCATACAATTTAGTTCAAATACATTATTCTTCTTTTAAAGTTTAATATACTGCATTTAACATACTCATGAGAAAAGATTAAATTTATATATAATTATTTTACAAATCGATAAATATAAAAAATAAAAAGTGTTTACAACAACATGAAATAATCTCTTCGAAAATAAAAAAAATTATAACCTTGTCATAATAAATGTAACTACTTATACATTAGTCAATGTATAAGTGAAATTAAAAATAATAACATTCATTTGAAAATTCATCCTTAGGAAAGTACGGTCAATATATTAATTTATACATAAAAACAGTCTTGTTGCACTAATTGGTGCCTAATTTGCAAAACCCAGGGTCTAATGAAATGTCAAGGTAACTCTTCGTGAAATCCAACTCTTAAAATATGATAAAATTTTTAGTAATGAAAAAAAACAGACACCGCCAAAAATACAATCAAATTTGAAGTAATGTATACAATAAAAAAATATCAGAAGGCATTAAACTTTTCTAAAATAAGTAAAAAAAATGTATGTTTTAGTTTTGTGTCAATGGATAATTCTAATGTCAAAATATTGTTAATGAGTTAACAATATTGATGGTTTACATGGATTCACCAGCATTTACATTTGTCACTGGGCAACTACATCCTTCATTCTCAACTGTCAAATAAAGATTGTTAGTGTAAGATAATGCAAAAAAGCAAGGCAGAGAAGAAATATACCAATCAACCACGCTATGTTTTAACAAACAAACAAATAAATAAATAAACTTCAATAGTCAAAATTATAATTATATATGCTGATCATTTTCATAATTTGCCATGTTGTTGTTGACTGCCATTTCCAGTAGGGCCAAGAGAGGAGAGGAGAGTGTAAGATGTAGGATAAGATATCTGATCAGGCAACAGGTGAGGGGCAGAGATGTAAGCAAGCATCATCCAAGGGGACTCACTACCATCAGTTTTGAATTAGAAGGTTCAAAAAAATGGTGCAACTGTCGAGGTAGATTTGAGAGGGAGAGCGCATTCACATCGAATATGAGAGGAGGGGGTATCGTGAGAGAAGGAAGATGGGAGACCAGAGAGAGAAGAACATAGAGAAAAGGAAACAAAAAGATTTTGGGCAAAGGGAAAATACAGATGGGATTATAATACAATTTATGTAACAAACACAAAATAAAGGAAATGACTTCAACATACTCATCATACTTAGTTATTTTTTTAAAAAACTTTTGGACCGTTGTAGAATCAAAACACTTAGACACTTAATAAGGAGTATAAATAAAAATTCATTGTATATTTTGAAATTTTGCATTGTCTGTTAGCCAAGTTTAAATCCCATGTTGGAAAATGAAAATCAAGGAAATTAAGCCTATTTAGTATTGTGCCAGTTTAACATATAGCTTTTGATTTTTTTTTTCAACCAGAGATTTTGTGAGTTCGACTATCTAGCTTGTGAAAAGAAAAAAAAAAGTTTGAGATCATAGATTGATTGTTACAGGAGAAGTATTCAATGTTTATCTAAAATGTGGTAAAACAACAATATGATCTGTAGTGTTCTTTCAAAATTGATCCTGATGTGTTGTGACTACTATCTAACAATCAAATTTATTACATTAGCACTGTTAAAATGCACCGTGCTTTGCCTTTCTGTTTCAAATATGTAGATATCTCAACAAGAGAATGAAAAGAAAAATTGGAAGCCAGATAGGTAGAAAAACGTTATATGTATCTCGATCAAAAGTAAAATCACCTTGAAGATTATTCATGTAATTTTTTGTAAGAAAGCTTGTTTTTTATTCTTTTCTATAAGAGAATATAAAAAATTAAGAAGGGGAACGAGAATAGAGGATGAATTAGAATACAATTCGTCCCAAACTTTTTCACTGAAATGTACCGTTAGAATTTTCCTCAAAAAAAAGGGGCCCTTAAAATGAGAATTTTATGATTATAATTGTGCTTGTTGCCGAAAAATATTGGGTGAAAAATTTGCAATGGTGTTTGTCACGTGAGAATAATATTAATGTGAAGAAGTTTGATAAAATTGTTGAGCATTTTTATAAGTCTCTAAATTGCGCCGCGTTGACACTATTTGGATTTTGAAATGAGCTAGTATATAATTTGTTGTGTGCGAACCCTCTTAATTTTATAATTATTTATATCTAATACTAATATCTAAATCAATCACAAACATTGTTAAATTTTTAAATAAATTTAATTTATTATTTAATAAAAGACGACGTACAAAATGTAATAATTTTTTCTTTCTTAGTAAGGTTGTACACTGTGCAATTTTTTTAGTAAAATAATTATATTTAAATTATTTTATTATAAAAATGATATATTTTTATTAATATGTAATTTATATCTAAATCAATTATAAATGCTCTTAAATTTTTAAATAAAATTAATTCATTACTTTGTAAAAAAAAATGTACAAAATATAATAATTTTTCCGAGTAAAATTGCATTATATGTAGTTTCTTTTTTTTACAGTAAAACTTTATAAGAGTTGATGTTTAATCTATTTGATATATAATTTTTATTTAATACTATTTATTATAAAAATAATATATTTTACTTTGATATTATTTACATCTAAATCAATTACAAAGGGTTTTAAATTTTTAAATAAAATTAATTCATTACTTTGTAAAAGACAATGTACAAAATATAATAATTTTTTCGAGTAAAATTGTAAAATATGTAATTTTTTAAGTAAAAATTAAATAGGAGCTGATGTTTAATTTATTTGATATACCATTTTTATTTTTAGATATCTCCCTTATAAATGCATGATAAAAAAAAATGAAATGAAGAGAAAAAATAAATTTGACTGAAATATGAATAGTTGATTTTATAAAACTAATAGATCTTAATTATGAACTAAATATGAGTATTTCAGACATTATACATTATTCGATAATATTAGTGGATAAATCCAGTTTATATACTCTTTATAATATAAATATGGATATAGATATAGATATAGATGATGTCTCTATCTTATTTACGAAATAATCTAAATGCGCGATTAAATGTTGAGAACAATATCGAATTCACACAATTAATGATAATTCAAACATTCATTAAATAACATAAGATTATTAGTATGTATCTTTCTTCGATCATTCTCGTTCGACTCTATTTTACTTATATAACCCAAATAATATCTACATAAATTTATCCAAACACGACGTTAGCACCTTTTTATATTTATAATTATAATAATGATATAGTAACTGAAATGACATCCTTGTTAATCTAAGAATATTTTTTATAATATATATAATTGCATATTGAATCACATATGAACTCGCATATGCGTTATGTAATGATTTACTACACGCATGTTAAAATCCATATTTTAAAACTTTTTTATTAAAATTCATATTTTAAAACTTTTTTATTACGTTATTCCTTTCAAAATAGATTCCACCCCAATAATATATATATATATGAGTAAAGTTTATATACCTAAGAGCATGGAGCCCTTCCGTGTTCTTAACTCAAAAATATATCTAAACATTTCTGAATTTCGAATTATATTTCCAATAAATTTTTTATATCAAAATCTTATAGGATACATTTTTTTTTTCTATTTTTAGAGTTTCTTAAGTGTTTATTTTAAATTTTTTAAAATGACTTATTTTCATATGCAAAGATTGAATATTTTATTATTATTATAGGTTCATTTTAAAAAATATGAAATACATATTTATGAAACTCAAAAATAATAAATTTTTGTATCCTATAAGATTTTGATGTAAAAAATTTATGGAGAGAGAAAAATCAAAATTTAAAGATAATTAAATATATTTTTTAGCTAAGAGCACGGAGGGACTCGGTGCCCCTAGGAGCACTTTAGCTTTATATATATATAGTGGAGATACCGCGAGCTTAACTCAAAAAACATATTAAATCATCTCAAAATTTTAATTTATGATTCTCATTAAATTCTTTATATAAAAATCTTGTGGGATGCAAAAATTTGGAGTGTTTTGAGCTTTTTAAGTCATCGTTTTTAATTTTTTAAAATGATGTTCAAGTATTGAATATATTATTATTATTTTTAGAGCTGATTTTCAAAAATTGAAAACCACAACTCAAAAAGCTCAAAACGCTCCTTTGAGTTAAGCTCACGGTATCTCCACTATATATATATATATATATGTATATTCACAAAGTAAAAAATCCCTCATGTTTCATGTCCCTCAAATTTAAAAGTCCAAATGGTCAATCCATACCATTCAACATGATCTTCATATTCAAATATCTTTGGAAATTAAATTTTTCATTTTTTGGAAATTTTTTCTCTTTTTTAGATGGGTGAAAAACCATTAGTACTGAATGATGCATAAATCGTTAGATCAACAAATTTTATACTCATCTAAAAAATAATAATATATTTCATAAAAATATATAAATTTGATCTCCAAAGCTATTTTAATATGAAGATCATGTTCAATGCTTGGATCGTCTATTTGGACTTTTAAATTTGAGATATGAATGTGAAACACGATAGCCTCACTCACTCTCTCTCTTTATATATATATATTGAGAGAGCGAGAGAGAGACAAAGTTGGGCTATAGAAATGTGCATAGTACGGATCACTCTCGTGCTATGGATTAATTCTTCATTTTGAAAGTCTAAATAGTCGAGCCAAACTACTTAAAATAATTTTTATATAAATATCTAGTTATAGACTAAATTTTATTTTATTTTATTTTTTTAGATAGTTAGAAAATCACATTTTTTGGATGACTCATAATAATTAAATCAAATGATTTTCTAACTATCTTAGAAAATAGTAAAAAAAATCTAAAATTTAGTTTACATCTAGATATTAATATAAAAATTATTTTGTACGGTTGGATCGTCTATTTATACTGTGAAAATGAAGAACTGATCCATAGTACAAAAATGACCTGTGCTATACATAACACCCATGGGCGGAACCAGAAACGATCGATAAGGGGTGCCCAGTTTAAATAAATAGAATGTTCGGGTTAAAATTTTTTTTTTTACTATACGACATTTATTTTTCAGTGAAATGAAGAGGTACCAGGGCGCTAGCCGATGCCTACCTGATTCCGACTCTGATAGCACCATAACCCAACTATATAAATATGTGTTCCTACCGTCCTAGGAAATTATGCTAGAAATTGATCGCGCTCAGTGAATTTAATTTAAATAAATACTCATTATCTGTGTCACGAAGTGATTGGCACTGATATCTAATTAACCATCATAACACAGACCGTACAATCAATAGTACTTGAATCATGCAATTTTCATGGGGGGTCCCATAGCTCAATGATTTGCATGTTGCATACTTTGTCTCTAACTCGAGTGCGTATCATTGCAAATCCGCAATTTAGCACATTTTGTTGTACTGCCTTGATTATCTTATCCCTTCAATCCTCATCCTTCGGTTGTCTCACACACTTCCTAATCAATTGTAATTGATTATAATCCTCTCGTTTAATGTGACAATTGGATCAGTTATTTGTCATAGAAGGCAGTGGTAGCCCATAACATGGCAAAATCACGTCACATTGGATTTAGTTAGGTCTTATTAAATTAGTAGATATTATGTCCTAATCTTGTAGTTGTACATCGTATTACAATATCCATGGAATTATCACTTTTGGGTAGCCAGAACTTTTCATCATTATAAATTTATGGATCTATAAATAATCTATAAAAGTGCATATTCATTGCAAAAACGTGACTGTTCTTTTGCCGAGTGTAAGGACTTCTGTACTTCTATTTTTAGTACAGAAGTATTCTATTTTTTAATTAGGTGTATGGCACAAAATTTTAGTTTAAAATGGAATTACTTGTTCGCCTTGTCCTGTGTGAGATTTAGTGTGAGAGGTCAGGTGGAGGTAGACCTACTGGGACGTTGATAGCAAAGGCCAGAGAGAGAGAACGTTTGACCCACAAGGCAGTTCCACTCTTCCTTCCATACGAAATAATAGACCAGTTCCATTTAAGATTTCTACGTACGGATCGGTTTTGGCGGTGCCATGATCCTGTTGAACCGGCTCTATTCAAAAATGTCATAGTCCAGTCCAGTTCAGTCTCTTCTACTAATAAATTATTTGATAATAATATCATAATTTGTCATGACAACTGTTACTAAACTAATCCTTAAATTTTCACTAAACATTACCAATATACCCCTATCCTTGCATACTCATCAGTCATCACTCCTGTTCCTAATCCCCTCGCTCGCTCTCAATTTTAAAAAACCTCTCTGGTACAAAACAACTAATTAAAAGAGAAAAGGGTGATTCGAAGATTAGGGTTTGCCTTTTCCTTCCCGCATTTTCTCGCATTTTTCTCCACCCCGTTCGATCGACCAATCATTCAAAACCCTACTCACCTCTCATCTGAATCTCGCGTGGATTGGAGCACAGTGTAGATCTGAAAATGGCTGATACGAGCGGACGCATCGGCATAGAGGAGGTAAGCGGGGGTGGAGCTAGCGGTGTGAATGCGGCGGCTCTCGCATCGTCAATGTCGTTTAAGGGGACATCGAGGCGGCGGACGTCGCCGGCGATCCGGCCGAGCCTGGATGCTGACGAGTTTATGAACCTTCTTCACGGGTCCGATCCGGTCAAGGTCGAGCTAAATCGACTGGAGAATGAAGTCAGAGGTGCTGATGCATTTAACTTAGTGAATGGATCCTTCTCAATTTCTCTCTGGTATTTTGAGTAATTTCTTCCTAAAATTTATGTACAGATAAGGATAGGGAACTAGGAGAAGCTCAGGCAGAGATAAGAGCGCTCAGATTGTCTGACCGTGCCAGAGAGAAAGCTCTTGAAGAGGTAATTTTGACAACAATGCGTTTTATTTTATTTTATTTTGTAAGTTCTTTTGAACTGTTTCTCATAATTGGTCACGAATTTGTGATATTGCGTTCCGAGGCAAATGTAGATGTTGAGACTTGAGAGCAATGATAACCGGTTCCAATTCCAATGCACTATTACATTTTTTTTCTTTTTTCAATAATTTCAGCTTACAGATGAACTGGAGAAGCTTTACGATAAGCTGAAGTTGACGGAGTCTCAATTGGATACCAGGGTAAGTGGCTGTATACAATTTTAATGTTAATTCCTGATTTCTATGTATGTGGGCCTTTACATATAACAAAATCTTGCAGAATCTAGAAATCAAGAAAATAAACGATGAGAAAAAAGCTGCCCTGGCTGCTCAATTTGCAGCTGAAGCAACGCTTAGGAGAGTACATGCAGCACAGAAGGACGATGACATGCCGCCTATTGAAGCCATTCTTGCACCACTAGAAGCTGAGTTGAAAATTGCCCGTCAAGAGGTACCAATACTATTAAATTGAATAATAGATATTTGTGTAGAAAATTATTTCTACATTGATGTGTCACCATACCTACCCTGTCGCTGACAGTTTAATGGTCCATATGCAATCAATTTTCAGAAGAGCAGCTATTCCTCCTTTTTCTATATTCTATTCTATTTCTGAAAGTGTGTCAACTGCAAATTGACATACTTTTTTCTATTTGCAGCACTTGTGTATAGAATATCTAAGTTTTGATTTAGAAGTTAAAATTGTCTTTTGTTCTAGCTAATTTTTCATTTATAAAAGAAATTGCAAGAATGCAAATGAAAATTGGTGGAGAAATTACTTTTTGCTCGTGTATGTGATGGGTTGGGGGATGGAATATGTGATGGATTATCTGACGCCAATACAGTGAAGCTGAAAGATGCCTAAGGATCAATGCTTGTGTGTGTGCTCCTAGAAGTCCATAGATTCTTTCACAAGTAGCTTCAATGTACTATTCATGATAAGCTAAAATGGTCATATTTTAAGTCATTTTATAAGTGTGTATTTCATATTGTGCTCAGTAACTAGCAGCAGCTTGATGGCAATAAAAGTTGAAAAGGTCTATTACCCCCCAATCCCCAACCCATCACCCCATCGCATGCACTAATAAAGTTTCGGCCAAGTTTATTATGCACCAAGAGGATTTTTCATGACCTATATGACAATTGGATCATTTACAATTCCTATTAAATTGTCCAAACTCTAGTTTTTTTAGAACCATAAAGATGTAATTTTTTTTTCATCCTTCAAAGCATAATTTTAGTATCGCATTGTGGCTCCCAACAATCAAGATCATAGCAAAAACAATGATGGTTCCAATGGCTTCATCATGTTTCCACTTTTCTAGATCCTTAATAATGAAATTATCTAAACCTCAAACCACAATGGATTTGCTAGAGAACTTGAAAGATCAATGTCCAGGAACTCTCCTTTACGAGCTGTTGATCTCAAATAAAACAATTTCAAAATGTCATAGTATTTTACATGTGCTATAAAAGATGACACAAAGTGGATGCATTTGGAGCTCCATTTAAAAGAAAATGTGACTAAGAAAAAGCTTCGCATTATGCTGTTTTCCATTTTCTTTTGTATTATGTAGATTGCCAAGCTACAGGAAGATAACAAGGCTCTAGATCGTCTAACCAAATCTAAGGAGGCTGCCTTACTTGAGGCAGAGAGAACAGTTGAGATTGCTCTAGCAAAAGCAGCGATGGTGGATGACCTGCAGAATAAGAACCAGGAGCTGACAAAGCAGGTTGAGATCTGCCAGGTAGATGTTGTTTTATACATCTCCCTTTCTTTAATCAATGAGATGAAGCTCTGTCATAAATAAAAATTTTTGTTCCAACATGCAGGAAGAAAATAGGATATTAGATAGGTTGCATAGGCAAAAGGTGGGTGAGGTAGAGAAGCTTAGTCAGACAGTCAGAGAATTAGAGGAAGCTGTATTAGCTGGTGGAGCAGCTGCTAATGCTGTTAGGGATTACCAACGAAAATTCCAGGAGATGAATGTAAATCTCTTTATTCTACTTATATGAACATATTGTTTAATATTCAAATAGAGTTTGTTGCTTTCTAAACGGTTGGTCTAGTCCTGCACCCACCAGATGCTATGCATCAAGACCAAGCTGCTGAATTCAGTAACTATTCTTGCACAATTGTGTTTACGTACTGAGTTTTTGAAAATTGAAGATTTTTTAACACCTACTGCTTCAAAGTTAGGGTTTAGTTTGACATTTAGAGGCATTCACTAATACCAATTAAAACTTATATCTGTAATTTCTGTCCACTGTTGAAAGTGTGCCTGTAGCATAATTATGATAACTGTAATCACAGGAAGAAAGAAAAACTCTTGATCGGGAGCTTGCCCGTGCCAAAGTAACTGCAAATAGGGTGGCTGTAGTGGTCGCAAATGAATGGAAAGATGCCAATGATAAAGTAATGCCAGTGCGACAATGGCTTGAAGAAAGGAGATTTATGCAAGTAAGATTTGAGTAAACTATGTAATTGATGGAAGTTTTACACATTAAGTCATTAACAAATCTTTATTCTTATTTCTGATGTATATTACTGGGAGAAATGCAGCACACTTATGAAAAATTTATTCATATTTGCGGTGCAGGGAGAAATGCAGCAACTTCGTGACAAGCTGGCTGTAGCAGAACGGACTGCAAGATCTGAGGCTCAACTGAAAGTGAGGCTTGCTTCTCATTTTCTGTTATGTCCATATAAGATTTGTTTGTGTTGGCTACTGAGCTAACAAGCTTCTAACTAAACTGTTATTTGGTTTCTCAGGAGAAGTTTCAGTTACGCCTGAAGGTGCTAGAAGATGGCTTGAGGATGACCTCATCAAGTGGGTCTACTCGTAGTAGTGCTGAACCAAAAGCTTTAAGCAATGGCCCATCATCCCGTAGGCTGTCCCTAGGTGGTGCTGACAATCTATCAAAGTTATCTCCAAATGGTGTTTTCTCCAGGAAATCACCATCTTTCCAAATGAGATCCTCCCTCTCTGCTAGCAGCAGTATGGTCTTAAAGCATGCCAAAGGAACATCAAAATCCTTTGATGGTGGAACAAGGTCGCTTGACAGGGGTAAGGTTTTAGGTAATGGGACGGGGCATTTGCTCAAGAGGTCAACAGATATTGTTCGGAATGGTGAGACAAATGATGCATGGAAACCAAATTCAGATGAGAAACCCAGTGAAGGTACGGCAACAAACAGTGAGTCTAGTGATATGATCTCTGGATTATTGTATGATATGTTACAGAAGGAAGTGATCACTTTGAGAAAGTCTTGCAATGAGAAGGACCAAAGTTTGAAGGACAAAGATGATGCTATTGAGGTAGAAATCAAATATTATGTTGGTGCATTTCTATCTTCTCAGATTCTTTATAACTTGTAGGCAAACTTTCATCTGTTTTATTTATTTATTTAACTGAAGATGCTAGCCAAGAAAGTAGATACACTGACAAAAGCAATGGAGGTGGAGGCCAAAAAGATGAGGAGAGAGGTTGCAGCAATGGAAAAGGAGGTTGCTGCTATGCGTGGGGAGAAGGATCAGGAATGTAGGACTAAGCGGCTTGGTGCTTCCAAGTCTCCTGTCAACAGTTCTCATGCAGTTCCTTCTAGGTAAACATCAACTCATTCTCAAATTTTGATTCTTTAGACACTGGGCATATTGTCAATAAATAATTTTTAAGAGAGCAGTGTGACCGGACCAGAAAAAGATCATAGGACTTCCATGTCAGGAGATGACACAACAACTGGACATAAACATAATAAACTCAAGTAGAAGGATGTTAGAAGTGCTTTCAATTACTTTTTTGTAGTCTTTTGTCCAGTCAGAAAATATACCCCATCTTCATACTAGACATCTTCTATCTGAATTCAAAGTATATTTACTTATTATACCAAAAATATGATATTGTGAAAGGTAAGTTGGGCCTAACCCAATGTAATGTTTCAATTATTGTTGCTGTGGCAGCAGTGCAAATTATATCCAGCCTGCACAACTTCATACCATAAACCCATATTATGTATAAAACATCACTCCCTACTAAACTTTCCTTCACTATGTAAGCAAGCATAATTTATTTGTTCACAAGTACTGATATATATACTTGTTATTTATAACATGATCAGAAGTTTTCCAAAGAGTGGCTTGATGCGCAGCCATCAATGACAACAGCAGTGGGCCCTCTGGCCCTCTTTCTCTCTAACCTGGGAGGTGCATTTTGTTCAGGCATAGTTGCATGTGTTTTGTTTTATATTCAGCTCCATCTTACTTTCAAGATTAAGACGGCACCGGCAATCATGCACATTATTAACTGGTGAACGCGAAACTAGTAACGAAGCAGAGTAGAATTACTTGCGATAGTAAGCGATATTGGGAGATGGAGAGGTGTTGTGGACACCTTAGCAAGGCAAAGTTTCTCAGGCCTGTATATGTTTGAATGATCTTGCATGAGATGTATTATTTAGTGAAAACCCTTTGTTGTTTTCCTGACTGTGAATATTCTTGTAATCTTTCTTGATTACCAAGTTATTTATTTTGTGTAGTTTGTAGTTATCTAGTTTGGACTTCTCAGCTCAGGTTTAATGAGCAAATAACTTTTTGCATGGCTCATCGAATTGGCATTTGAGGACATTGTTGCTCCATTGGTGTTTTTTCTCATCGTGACAGTAATGGTTCTACTGTTGTGCGGGAGAAAAATCTAATTGGAATTTGAAAGGGATCACTGGTTTGGGAATGAGTTTAGGTCAGCAACTTGCAAAGACTTGTGTTGTGCTCTGTAATATTGTATGCGTACTGGCTGTCCAAACTCCAAAATCAAAGGAGAGAGATGGAAAAGAAAAAGAATCGTGTTTAGATTAATGAGTCCTTTTAATATTTAAATTCGAACAACACTTGACACTGTGAAGTTGTAAAGTACTACAGAAGATTAAATTCTGATAGGATAGCTTATAGTTATAATTTTGTTCTTCTCCAGTGCAGTCGTTATTTTTCACTCGACAAAACCCTTCCTACCCACAAAACCTCTCTCGACAAACCCCTCCCTCACACGCCCATAACCGCTGTCCCCTCTCCGCCTCTCCCTTTCAGCCTTTCTCGATGCGTACCCTCTCCGCCTCTCTCTCGATTGCCTTAGTCCGAGCCCTTCCGCTTCTCCACCTCTCCGCCTCTTTCGGCTCTCTCTCCGCGCCCTCCGCCTCTCACCTTCGAGGTCTCCGACAACACGCCCCTCTGCTGTCGCTCTGCCTTTTTTTTATTCTCCCTATCTTCTCGGAACGTCGCCATACTGATTATGTCTCTCTCTCTCACCTCTTGAGGAAGCTCTCAGAGAAGTGCAAAGGCGCACTGCACAACCTCTCCATGGCAAACCAGCGCGGGGAGAAGGCTTGGGTGCTGACTTTCTTTATTCCGAGGGGTTCTAGGTACGTTTTAGATCGTTCTGTATTTTTTTTTTCATTTTGGCATCTTTTTTTGTATTTGATGATTTAGTCAAATTGGGGTAATTCACACCACTGTCATTGTTACAGGGTTAAACCTAGATGCATATGTGACAAATTCACTGATCACAATGTATGCTGGCTTTGGGTTTCTGAGTCTATCAAGGAGGTTATTTGACACCAAGTCGGCATAACACCATGCCGGTGCATTGTTTTGGTGGCTTTCCTAGCTCTCTCACCTCTCCGCCTCGCCACATGGAAACCAAACAACCGGTGCGGGGAGGAGGCTTGGGTGCTGACTTGGTCTTTATTCCAAGGTGTCAAATTGAGGTAATTTGATAGAGAATTGATTTGGTTGTTTGGACCATTGCGATTTGTATTGACAATCTGATTTAGTTTTCTAACCCTGGACGGTTCGGATTGATTTGGTTGTTTGGATTGTTCAGTGTACAGTGTCAGAAGGAGCTTAATTAACAAACAAAGTACAGTCGATTCGTGTTTTGCAAATTTAAATTATGGGCTTTTTATCTGATCACACTAATGTGATTTGGCTTTCTATAATAATCAAATTGATGTTTGCACATTTGAATTATGGGCTCTTTTTATGATGTGATAAGTTGACCAATTCATTAATAGTTAGTTTGTAATTTGAATTTTAGATGAATGGAGTGACTGAATTTAGATCAAACTTGATGCTTGTTGGGTTATGGAGGTATAATTGAAATCCAGTGATCCACTGAACTTTATTTTACACCATTCCTAAACACATCTCATTGTTGCCTAATTATTTGTACTTTTAATTGTTGTACCTAGGTTGTGCTGCCTGGAGCCTCATACTCATTTGTGCAAAGAGTTGGAGCTATTATTGGTATAATAATCATTTGTTTTTATTTTTCCTCTTGTTATTTTTAAACCTGAATTATTATATGATTGTAATTTCCTTTCTTTGTACAGAGGAATGGTTCCAAGCTTTTTGGTGTAGGTTACATAAGCAGTACATCATTTCTTTTTCGTTTCTGATTTTAAAGCACTTGAGGGCAATCTTTTGATGGCGTATTGACCTAGCTGGCATGTACAATGTTACCCGCCCACAATTGATGTTAGCGACAACTGGTAGCCTTATGAAATATATGGATTTTAAGTGTAGCAGTCCAAAGTGGAGGTTTCCTTCACCCATATAATCAAGAGCGCTGAACTAGCTTTCAGTGTGATTGTGTCCCGGTTCTTGCTTGGAGAGACCAATGATTTTGAATCGTACATTGTATCTTGTATCATAGTATTTAGTATTGTATCGTGCATCGTATCGAATTGTTTAAGACACACTACGTTATTCTAGAAATTAAGCAATATAACTAGTTATAAACGAATTTCATTAAAATAAAGTTTCAATAACAAATTTTTTCATACTTTTACGGCGTAGTGTTATGTTGCATGCTATATGGCCATTAAACATGATCAAAATAAATAACTTTATTGTTAATTTTCAAAAATACAGTTAATTTATAAAAGAAGTCACAGATAAATATACAAATTAAATATTAACACTAATATAGAGAAAACATATTTATACCTTGAAAAAGATAAATTATAAAATATATAAATTTTCTAATATGTACACACTACATATATAGAGTCACGTTTATAGTTTTATACTTTGTGAATAATTATACGGATATCATACTAATACACTAACACATAATGTACAGTATACTAAATAATAAATAGTTAAATATTATTACTATAAAATTGTACCACATCGTACAATTCGTATCATGAATAATAAGATAGACATTCCCTATACAATTGTACAACTCATTGGTACTGATCATCGTCGGTTGTGCCCTGGCAGACGTTACCGAATTTTTCGACATGACAGGTAATATTTGAGGAATTTTATAATTATTTGAAGCCCCCTGTTTGTTTGGCAATGTTGTTTGCAATTTCAAGCATTACCTTATGCTGATTTAGCATACAGGATCCATAGTCCAGTACGTTTATTTCTGGTATTAAACTCTCCCTTTTTTTCATTTAAATTCTGATTTTGCCAAAAGTTAGCTGGAACATTATGTTAAGAAGGGAATTTGTTGGATTTTTCATTCATTTTGGTAGAAAAAGCTTGAACACGTATAAGAGCTTATTTGTAAACATTTTTCTGGTTCTAAAATTTTGGAGATGGATCCGTATCATTACCAATGAGAAGCACAAATGCTGATGAGAAACTCTGCTAATTATGTATTGTCAGTTGTCACAGCATCTCAAAGAATGATTGATGTCTCATTCCGTGCCACAAACAATCCATTGAGAAGAAATTTTGGAGGTGTGCACCAGACACCAGTTAACTATTTTTTTTCCTGATGTTTTTGCATTTGTTGTAGCTTTTAGTTTGATTCTTTGTAAACTTTTTTCTTTTATTTCCACTTGCACACTATGATAAGAAGATAGGAGGGCACTCCAAAACAAGATTAATATACAAAATGACAATATATATACAGCCTCATAAACTTTTGAGTGTATGAGTTGCTACAGGCCCTCTTAGCAAAGACCAGCATATATGTGGGTTAAGTATTTTATCTTTTTTTTTCTTTCTTTTTAAAGATCCACTGAGAGCACAGGAATCATTTCACTAGCAACAAAAAGATCAGAATTTGGGAAATTTTTTTAGGATTGTTTTCTATTTTTATTCATTGGATGTTTATTTTTTGTTGGTCTCGGATTCATATCTTTCTAATTTTTCAATTAATTTATTTTTTAAAATTAAGGCGATCCGCATAATGGGCAGATTCCCTGCTAGTATAAGCAATATTTGTTTATTTGCTTTGTAAGATATATTCAAAGTTATGATTGTGATATATACGGGGTCGAAATTTTTATTCATATGTACTGACAGATTCTATAATAGACAACTTTCCCAGCTCCTGAATTTTTATTAGTCCTTTATTAATCACCAGCAACATGGCGTCCATACATTATTGGCCCTCTGAAAAAGATAGAAATATTACTACCATAACAAAATGCATTATTTTCCTGAAAATACACCAGCAGATGCATGGGCAAACAACTATTTTCCCTCACGATCTCTGCCTGCTCATACAGGTTGCCATGGTTCTAGCACCATTAGAAGCCAGGAAAAAAATTGATCGAGAGTCGAGACAACCAACATTCTCCACCCTAAAGCCCCCTGAGTTCCGATCCGAAGTTGTTGGTGATGGTGATGACGAAACAATTGTCATGATTTTCTTGGGTCCCAAGGATAACCTAACACGGATTGAGGAATTCCATGGCGGTCCGAATGACTTCCTATATGCATCAGCACACCTGGCATGCAGGGAAGCATTGCAGTTCCTTCATAGAGAATACTCAGGTGATGCTGCTGCGTCATCCTACTTTGACCATCAGCTGTACCCAACTGATGCAGCTGCATGGGAGCACTTCTTTGAGCAGATGGCAACACTCTATGGTGAGGCTCTTCAGAAGAAAAATATATATCGCACCAAGACCAAGTACAGCCAGGAATGACATCTCAATGCAATCATGAAGATCAGATATGAACAAGTGCACAGTGTCGAATGTCTTGACCACTGTCAGGAAATACACAGGTTGAAGGACAATTGCAAAGCTCGAATCTGAGAATCACAGGCTCAGTGTAATATCCTAAAATTTAAATATGAAATTTTGAACTATTAAACAAAATTGAATAATTAAGGGACTGTTCTGAAAAAAAAAGAAAATAAATAAATATATAAAAAAAGGGGGTAAAAGAAAATATTATTTTGTTTATTTTTGGTGCGTGGGCCTCAGAGGCGGTTTCTAACTCTTCTAAAAATCTTCTGCCTCGGATAATAAAAAAAAAAATATTAAAAACATCATCCACTTAAACTCTTGACACGTGGCTGCCATAAGTCGGTTCATACAACATAAATAACCTCTTTGTCTCGTTGAATAAGAAGGAATAAAAAAAAAGAAATAAATAAAAGACACCTCCAGAGGCATCTGATCAGAAGGGAGCCGGTTGACACCTTACACCTGCTCTCTCTCTCCTTCGATAACAAAAGGAAACTCAAAAAAATTAAAGAAAGAAACCAGACAAGGAAAAGTGACAGCCGAAGAGAGGAAAAGAGTAATCGAAAGAGTAGATCGTGCATGGGAGATTTTTTTTGCAAGATGATTAGAAGCAAACAAAGATTTTAATCACCAAGGAAAAATAACAAGACAATTCGATATAGCTTTTCGAGGGCAAAGACAAACATTATGAATTCCGATGATAAATACTGCTTAATGATGCAGCCATATATCACATGACCGGGATCAAGGTATCTTGGGTCGAATTAAGAAATATCGCGTATCGAGTTGAAAATAGAATCATTTTGTATAAGGTAATCAGACTTCTCTATAATTTATATTTTATTTTATTAGTTTGTTTGAATTGATTGATCTATGATTAGTGATATGAATTGAAAAATCTGAATTGTCTGAATTATTTAGATTTTAAAAACTATATTATTAATCATTTTTTTTATGCATATTAAATATCAATATTGTACTTTTGAATTTGCATTAACACATTATGCAATAAATGTTTATGCATGTGTCATTTTGTCTGGTATCCGTTTAAACTGTTTTGTAATTGAATTTCTTGTGTGATTTGGATATGTGGACGCTACAGAATAAACTCCTATGTGGGGTACCCTGTAGGTCTGAATTATATGCTAAGTAATATATAGGAGGCCGAGGGTCGCAACCTGACTCCGAAAAACAGATTCACTATGCGCATCTTGAAACTGTCCCCTTCGTGCCCAGTACCGGTTGGGAAAGGGGGTTATATTACTTTTCTGGACCTGGGCATGCTGCTGGGTCAAAACTGATTTGATATGTCCGAATATGTTTTGATTTGATATGTCTGAATAATTATGCATTTGAATTGAAACTAGACCATTTAATGGTATAAGTCAATGACACAACAGATGTGAGTTGAAAAGCCCGAGCACATCAGATGTGTGTACCAGACTGAGTAAATTGATATTAGTACACCAACATATCTACTATAAGCTATTTGATTTTTGATTGTTTCTGTTAATCAAATTCATTTGAATCATGCGCATACATTATAAAGTGATTTATATTGAAAATTACAAAATAATGAATATTTGTATTTTACTATAATAATGAAGTTATGCATAATGCTATATGATATTCGATAATTATTGCATGAAATGTTATGAATTCGGTTTAAATAGAAAAGTTTATATTGTATTTTCATTATAATTGACATATATAAAAGATTGTCTAAATATATGTGAATTTATTTAACAGTAAAAATACATTAAAAAGTTAGTTTTACTCTAATCTTTTATTTTAATTAGTAAAGTTGAAATTAGAATATTTATTTGATTGAATTGATTTATAATATAATTTTTACTATAAACTTGTTATAGAGAAGCTGCGTCGGAAAATAACTGGTTACTCAGTTTTATAAGCTGACTCTGTTTTGTTTTCTTATTATTTTTCTTTTATGTTGGCGACGTAGATTCACTGGCCGTCGGATGGATGCAGAAGATACTGGTTCTGTAGCACCTCGATCTGGGGGTGTTACACTCAGGTACAACATCAGCTCACTGGAAGAACATTACTCATGGCTTTCTCAAAAGGCCATTTCCATCTTCTTGCCATCCGAACAGCAGAACAGATTATCAGCACAAAGGGCAAATCAGTCCGCTCATTCTTGGACTCCCATTTTTTCTAATTAATCAAATAATTATTCATAATTAAATAAATAAGAAAATAAAAGATGTAATTCGGGATGTAGGCGGACCGGACTTTTATTTACCGGCCTATGATCACAGAAGTCGATAAAATAATTATATTTTATAAAAATAATATTTTAGTTAGGCCGCCATTTTCTTTCCCAGCCGAAAACTTGGGACGGTAGACGCTTCACCGACCTGCATCAAGCGTAGTGCTTGAAGGCCTGCATCGAGCGTAGTGCTTGAAGGCACAGCAAAATAAGGAAAAAAATACATTACAACAAGTTTCAATTTTTAATTGAAATAAATAAAAAATATTATACTAGAATGAGTTCGGTGATAAGACTCATCAAACCATGAGTTTTGTGAAACAGAGACTTATGGGACGGGACCAAAAAAATGGTTCTGTGACGATACTCATCAAACCACATTTATAATTTTTTAATAAAAATAAAAAATATTATCATGAAAACTATGTAATATATAATTTGTTCAGATTCGGTTTTAGATCGATTTCAGATTATTCGATTAGATATTTTTGTCAGTTTGAATTATGGATGTCAATGGGTCAGACTGGGTTATCATAATTTTAATCTCATCCGAATCCGATTCGATTATTTCGGGTCAAAAATCTTAACTTATATCTGACCCGATCGGATTACAGGTCGACTTGATCCGATTTATGTAAAATAATTAAATATTTACTAAATATTTTTTGTATTATTTTAAGCAATTCAATATTAATTAATTATAATTAATCTTAATTAATATATATTTAAGATTTAAATAGTATTAAATCATAAAATTATTTCAAAAAAAATTTATGATGTCGGGTCGGGTTGATCGCAACTTGACCTGATCCGATTCGAATAAAAGAAATTAGATCTACATCTGATCAATTTATTTTCGGATTATATTGGGTCGAACCAATAATTAACACCCCTAATTTGAATCGAATTGATAATAAAACCTAATCGAATGAATCAAACTCGAATTAAAACCGAATCAAACACTAAATAAATTATAAATAATAATTTTTTCTCACAGTGATATAATATATTTTTTTTATTTTTTTATTAAAAATTTAATAATATGATTTTATGATTCTTGTTACAGAAGTCATTTTTTATATCCGGTCCCACCAATCTCTGTGTCACAAAACTCATGGTTTGATGGCTCTTATCACCGACTCGTAGCACAATATTTTTTATTTATTTCAATTGAAATTTTTTATATTTTCCCATGTAGAATAAGAACTGGATGGGTTAAATGGAGATAAGCATCTGGTGTTTCTTGTGACAAGAAGGTCCCAAACAAACTAAAAGGTAAGTTCTACAGGACAGTGATTAGACCCGCAATGTTGTATGGTGTAGAATGTTGGGCTACAAAAGGACAACACATCCAGAAGATGAGTGTAGCTGAAATGCGGATGTTGCGTTAGATATGTGGCCACACAAGGAAAGATCAAATAAAAAATGATGATATTAAGGACAAACTTGGGGTAACACCAATTCAAGAGAAGCTAGTCCAATATCGTTTGCGATGGTTTAGTCATATCCAACGAAAGTCTCCTGAAGCATCAGTACGCAGCGGTATTTTAAGTCGTCCTGAAAATACAAGAAGAGGAAGAGATCGACCGAGACTGACATGAGAGAAAACAATAAAAAGATATTTGAAGGAATGAAATATACCCAAAGAGCTTACTTTGGATAGGAGTGCGTGAAAAATAGCGATTCATGTACCTGAACCATGATTTAAGAGTTAGAGTCTAATAGTAGAATTATAGACTTCGTATTCTTAGATTTTTAGAATTTTAAGATTTAGAATTTAGAAATAGATTTCAGAAATAGAAGTTTAGATAACGGCCTCACTATTTTTTTTATAAAATATAATTATTTCATCGATTTGTATTATCATAGGCCGGTAAATAAAATTCCGGCCCGCCTACATCTTGAATTATATCTTTCATTTTTCTTATATATTTAATTATGAATAGTTATTTGATTAATTAGAAAAAATCGGCTCGTGATCTTTAATTTAATTTATTTTTATTAATAAAGTTGCAGTGATGACAAAATTTTAATATTAATTCCACAAAAGGATGCACATATTCCTCTGTTTGGGTAAATTCATACAGCTGGATAGATACAATCTAAAATAAAATGAAGATGAAATAAAAATCTTTTGAATTTATTAGTTATCAAGAAGGATTGGTTGGGCTAGGGTGCTACATGTAGAATAGATGATTTATGTATTATAGATTATCTCTTTATGTTTGAAGTTCAAATGATCCATCCGATCGGTGAAAATGATTTTCATATGAAAAATCTAGTTGTAGATTAAATTTCATATTTTTTTAGAATTTTTTTACTATATTTTAGATAATTTAGAAAATCACTTCTTTTGAATGAATTATAATATTCAATTAAGTGGTTTTTTAATTATCTAAAAAATAATAAAAAATTAAAAATATATAAAATTTAATCTACAACTAGATTTTCATAAGAAAATTATTTTGAGCAGTCGGATCAAGATCGATCATTGAAATTTTAAAAACAAAGAAACAATTCATAACACACGAGCCATTTATATTATATGTAATATCATAATCCAACTCTACCAAGAAAATATA
Source organism: Schoenoplectus tabernaemontani (assembly GCA_037127355.1). Taxonomy (NCBI): domain Eukaryota; kingdom Viridiplantae; phylum Streptophyta; class Magnoliopsida; order Poales; family Cyperaceae; genus Schoenoplectus; species Schoenoplectus tabernaemontani. The sequence goes on from CM073753.1 coordinate 24,838,784, forward strand.
TTTAAGTTTCATACGTGTAATATTTTGTGCAGGAAATATTATATTTGTCACTAAGCTGATTTTCAATATATAAGATATAAATTAAGTGCAACAACTAATCCGTAAACTATAATCATTCCAGCACAGGATTGAGTTGATCTTCAATATAAAATATAAATTAAGTGCAATATCTAATCCATAAATCATAACCAGGATAGCGCGGTAAAACCGCAAAACTAAAAGCGTAAATTGAAAATATTATAAATCTTGCGGGGCCCGTTATAATTACAACACAGAAAATGAAGAGAAGAATCAAATCGTTTGCTTCATGGGTAAGGTTGGAGCTTTGGTGGGCCCCGGGCCCGATTGACTTGGAGTTTTACATTCTATGACTCCATATTTTGGAAAAGGTAACAGCTTTAAAACGGGACCACCGAAGAGAGGAATCAAATCGTTTGCTTCATGGTTAAGCTTGGAACCTTGTCGTCACTCGTCAGAGAAACAGGACATGAGGCCTATAAACGATAATGAAGATTACTATGTTTACCTACGGGTCTAAAAAAAGAAGGTTACTATCTTCAGTTGTTCACTTTTTTAGGTTTTGTTTGGGATAGTATGATGTAGAAACATTTATATTTCTGCCATTTCGAAAGAGCTCCGATGAAAAATAAAGTAATATTTACATCCATTAAAGAGCCTAATGAAGATTATTATATTCATTTTTTTAGATAGTACGTATGGAAGGAGATAGAAATATTTCGTATGAGTTCATTATTTTTTTGAAATAAAAAATATCATTAAATTCAAAATTTTTTATTCACCGTCACATATTTATACACCAATTTATTTTACACGCATATATTTGTAAATAAAAAGCCATAAACACTACATATTCTAAACAAACAATAAACGAGATGAAGATCAAAAGTTCTCATCTTTTTTTGCAATGATATATTCTAACTTGGTTCATAAATATCATCCAATTGAACCCTTCGATATCTCATTTTCTGAAATTGACATAAGATGGTACCATTTATAATTCCTTCAAAAATATTTTTCTCGACATAAGTCACCAAAAAATCCTTTATTCATTAATCATACATTATTCTGTAAATCATTTTTAATGTAGTTCATCGCTAAAGAGGCCCTCTCAACTGGTGTCATAGCAACCGGTGAGAACTCATATCATGAACTTGATTCTGATTCAAACATAATATAAATATTTTCTGCGCCAGCAGAAAATAGCTTCTGATTTCATATATTGCAAAGGTTAATCAACTTAATTTCTAAAATGTGAGGGCTAATTAATATATTCGAACCAAAAGATTTCCTAATTCCAAATTAATATTGAATATAACATTTTTTTTGGTACACCCAAATCATAAAAAGGAGAAAAAACTTTGAAGTCCAAATTAGAAATTGAGAATCATAATAAAAGTCTAAATTATATATTTTTTTGGCTTAACAACAAAAAATAGTAAATAATATTAAGTATTGTTTTTTGAGAAAAATTTCTTATACCCAACTTTTATATTTCATTAATATACCCCAATTATGTTAACTAATCTAACTATTTTCTAACTGTTATTCAATTTAGATTTAAAAGAAAAAATAAAAAAAATACGGGTCACATACTTCACCCGTTTGAACCAAAGCTCCAATGATATCTCCCTCATATTTGAGAGTTATCCTTCATGTTATATATTGTTGAAAAGATAGCGACGAGAGAACACAATGAGTTAAATTACACATGAAATTGAACAAATATTTCGGAGAAATTAAGAGAGAAAGTATCTCGGGTTAGAAATTCGATTGGAGCGATTTAGTGCGAGTGAATTTCAATCGATTGATCAAATATTTTCTCTAGGCCAAGAAGATGAAACATGAAGTTTTAAGCAAGTGCTATAATGTTCTAAGTGTTAGGATTATCATTTCACTTCTCATGCACAAAGAGAATATGTTGAAACACAAATTTTAAAGCTCGGTTGATCAAGAAGTGGAGCTAGACTAATTTCTGGGGTAAGAAGATAATTTGAGTATTCATTCGAATGAATTGGTTGAGAGATAAGAGAGAGCACAAAAATATATTTTATTACACTAAATAGATGTGTGTCAGATTTAATATAATAGATAGAAAGACTTAATTGTATTAGGTATAAAGTTTTATTATACAAACTATAAAGACTTTGATTGTAATATTGAGAATTGAGATTGAAGCAATTTCAACACAAAAACTAACAAAGACTATATTGTTTGTACTAATGGAAATTAAGACTAAACTATAAGTTATATTTTGAATGATATATTAATATAAATTTTAAACAGTAAATATGAATATTTATTTATAGTACACATTGAAGTATGTATGTAGTATATATTTAGATTTATTTTTAGTAGTGAAAATTAAGACTAAACTAAAAATTATATTTTGAATGATATATTAAGATGTGTTATGATAGATATTAAGACCTATTTACATTAAATATTAAATTTATTTTTATCATAATTATTTTAAAAATATTATTTTGTGTTACATATCTATTATATATTATTGACAATATTATGACTTAATGATATGAGATATAAAGATAATTTTTATTATTTATTGAGATTATTTTTTTTATAAATATAAATTATAAGGTCTTAAGATATTAAAAAAATATTAAATAAAATTTTATGAATTATAAAGTCTTAGTTAAGATAATAAGAATATATGTATTTAGAAAATATTATAAAATTTTATGTCTTTTAAAGTTAAATATGACTCATTAATTAATATTAAGAATTTAATTATTAAGTCTTAAGATGAAAATAATTAGGTATAGATTTGACTCTAGGAGTGTTCAGTAAATATTTTTTGAATTATATATTTTTCAAAGTTAAAAATTAAATTTGTGTTGATATATATTAAGACATCAGATGAATGATTTTAAAACTTCTAACGCAAAATTTTAAGACATTATTTATGAAATTTTATATCGAATATAAATTACATAAAAATATTATTTTATGTAAAATTTATTAAGACTTCATTTCTTAGTTGTTACATTAGATATAAAGATTTGATTTAAATAATGTTCAATAAATATTCGAGATTTTATATTCTATAAAACTGAAAATGTCTTATGGCATTATGTATTAAAATATTGTATGATATTTCTTAGAACTTTAAATATCATTTATAAATGGTCTAAAGAGTTTCAGAAGAGCCAATATTATTTAGTGAGCAGTTTGACTTAATCAGGTGATTATTTCTGTCTTTGTCTAAAAGAGGATATTAGATCCTTATTGTTATCGGCTTATCCAAAATAAAAATTTAATTGTATAACTCTCTTTGATATACAAACAAGAAAATAAATAATTATTATTGATTATATTTTAAGATATTATAATTTAGAGATACATACTTGTTCATATCCTGATGACTGTCCAAATATAAATTTAAAGTTTAAAATTATGACTTATAATATTAGATATTATGACATCATTTTGTGTGTGTTATGACTTAGAACATTCATTTTTAACACATTAATATTTAGATATATAGACTTGTTCATATTCTGATGGATGCTCAAATATAAATTTTAAGTTCAAAATATGATTTATAATATTAAATATTAAGACATCATATTTTTTATATTAAGACTTGAGATATTTAGTTTTAAAATAATGAGGTTCAAGTATAAATACTTGTCAATATCCTGATTGTCACTCAAATATAAATTTTAGTTTAAAATATAATTTATAATATTAGATATTAAGACGTTGTAGTTCTCTTATTTAGACTTGAGACATTCAGTTTTAAGATATTGATGTTCATATATAAATACTTGCTTATATTTTGATTGGGTCAAAATATAATTTTTAAGTTTAAAATATGACTTAATATATTAGATATTAACACTTTATTTCTCCAGTATTAAGACTTAAGACTTAAGACTTTGTTGATTGTCAATGGACGAGTGGTCTGTTGATATTCGAGAAAGTGATCACCGTGATCAATGACTTTTTCAGTTGAGATACAGATCGGGATATAAATCTGAGGTACAGTTAGCCGGTCTCTTATTTTTTATTTAGGGATTGTCTTTTATGATTCTTTTTGCTATCTTTTTTGCACTAATATGTAAAATGCCTGAAATGAATATAGGAGAGAATAAACTCAAATACTTTCTTTTCTTGATGCTGTTTGGGAAGTGACAGAGATATTTCTTTAAAAAATAAATAGCTAAAGAGGAAGAATAAAAGAGAAAGCACAATCCATAGAAAAGATCATAAGATCTGCCTTGAAGATTCTTAGCTATTTATATTATCTTGTTTTAATGGCTGATGCTATTATTCTAGCTTTTTTCTTTAGAAGGCCAAGCGACTTTGGGTTTACTAATTATTTCTTCTCTTGTGTTTAATGTTAAACGTACTCGAAAAGAATTTCACAAACTTATAAAACGATGAGGGTTTATTAATGAAATTCCATGTAAAGTTTAATGGGTATATAGAAAAGTCAAGTATATATAATAAAATTTTCTATAAAAGGTGGATGCATTTCTGAAATGAACGGAGATATTTGGCCCCTATATGAAACATATAAATCCGCCTCTAATATCACGATGTACATACAATATTTAATCTTTATGTAATTTTCAAAGAACTCTAATGAAAAATTAACTAATATTTTTTATCGGGGAGGGGCCACAACACCCCAGTGCAAATTCAATTCGGCACTGATACAATCTTTTTGGTATTAGTATAGACTGCTAACTCTTTGTTATGAACCACTGGTACAGCAAATATAAACTACTGATATAACCCTGCACAACTACTGATATAGCAGATGCGAATCACTGGTACTGCTTTGCACAACTACAAGAACAACCGTCAAACAGCCAAGAACATGTACAATAAGGGAAACCGAAAAATTAAAAATAAAACTGACTAATGCATACAACTAACCAATCACAATAGAGTGAGAGATGTTACTATGGGATATATCGAATCCAATAAACACACAAAATGAGACATAAGAGTTTAAAGTGATTATGCCGAGCCTACTCCACTAAGAGGCAAACGACCAATAATTACTATAAATCAAGGAGACTACAAGAAATTATAAGAATATTTCAGTTGCTAAAATAAACAATCACTCCATCTCTAACTTTCTCACTCTCTTTTTTTATTCTCTCATCTCTCTCACTTTGTTCAATGGCTTGCTCAAAAAAATAAATCCATAATTTTATTATAACAACCAACTATCCAAGAGTCAAAGAGATACGAAGAATAGGTCAAAGCTGAATTGGACATAAAATCCAATATTTTCTTCACATTAAAGAGCTCTTTTCTTGTGTACCGCAAATTATCCAAAATTTTCTTTTATAACCCCGGAATGCTAAAAGTCATTGCCTCGGTTAAACTTGAGACGATAAACAGTAAATGCCTCCTTAATTATATAGAGGATCCTTTTTTTATTAAAGATTTCAATAGTGATAGAACAAACATTGTGAATATTCCTAAGGAAAAATAATACAAATTACCTTGTCGAAAATATCTTTTTCTTTTTTCGAAATACAAATTAAGCACGCACAAGTTGTGCAAAATATAAGAAGACAACTCACATTTACAAATACAGTAGAGCTATCCCTAGTTCGTTTTACATTATGGAGATTTAATCAAAGTACATAATTACTGGATGGACCGTTTATGCTCCTACTAATTCATGGAGATAAAATACCATTATAACAAGAAAAATGGATGGACCGTTTATGCTCCAATTAACTGTACCCGTTAATTGTCATGTTCAGCGTTATCTATACCTAACATTTGTGCTTAATAATTATATATAGGCAATTAGCTCGCACTCATGATTAATTAACTAATTAATTTCTTTATTCGAGTATTTTCTAAACCGACATATATACTACAATTATTGCAGCATTGTGATAATACATACCGTTTGAGCCTAAGTCGTATTTCCTCGACTCGCAATAACATTATGCAATTGCGCGCTAACACGTGTTAAAAATCTTCAAGTAATACGGAACTGATGATGCATGCTGCGCATATACAAATCTTCATTTTTTTTCTTCTATCTGGAATTGATAATCTTCCTATTTCAATTTCCAAGCCCACGGCAAATAAATTTAGGAGGCTGATAATAGTCCCAACTATTTGTCCCTAAGAAAAATCTTTACCCAGCGAAAAGACATCAAAAACATCAGCGAAAAGATATGAATCGCATCATTTTGATTATTCATAATTATCACGTAAACTATTTGTACTAAGCCTACGGCAAATAAATTTAGGAGGTTGATAATAGTCCCAACTATTTATCTCTAAGAAAAATCTTTACCCAGCGAAAAAACATCAAAAACATCAGCGAAAAGATATGAATCGCATCATTTTGATTATTCATAATTATCACGTAAACTATTTGTACTATTATAAATTATTGTTAATAGCTACTACAGAAGCATAATTAAAATTGAAAGGTGTTGACTTTAAATGCTTTACACTCTCTTTTAACATTATATACAAAATTTGAGTTATTTATAGTCATCACATGTTTTGCTTTAAACTGATTACTAATACTTGTTATAAATATACTTTTAAATTTTAAATACTATTGACTGCATGTTGATATAATGAAAAGGTACCAAGCTTGCTAAACATTTGAATTGAGTTATTTATAATTTTTGAAGGAGTTATTTATATTGATTGAATTGGTAATAGCTATTTATATTACGTAAATTTTGAGCTATTTATAGTTGTTTGAGCTTTCATTTATATTAAATAAGGTTATTATTATTAATTATTATGTATCATTTTTTTAATTCACGTGTATAGTTTATTTTGAGATAATTATAATACCTCTTTTGCTATTTACATTGAATGCAATGTTTATTAATAGTAATGTCAAAAAGACATCTAATGACTTGTTTTGAAGCTATTTATGATTCTGAGTAGTCTCATTCGTAGTAAGCAAACTCGTTATTTAGTGTAGAAATAATTTTTTTACTGACACAAATATTTATAATGATAATTAAGTTGGTTAAACTATGGTATCTCTTTTAAAACATAATAAGCTTCTATTACAAATAAACGGGCAAGTAAAAATGGAATGATTTGCAATATAAATCTTGTGAATGAAATACAATCATCACACTTAATAAAAATGAACAAAAGTATTTGCGTTAAAAATATAAACAGATTAATCATTGAGAATATCATCCACGTTTGAATTATAATTAGTGCAAGCATGTTTGAAGAACCCAATCTTGACGTACTGCTGCCAAAATGTTTCTTGGACCGGACAAAATTTCATGGCATGGTTGATGGTTGTGAAGTCCTGGGCACAAGTGGAGGTGCTTCAGCACGAAGCGTAATCAGTGGGGTTCGTGACACTGGATTGAATTTCATCCTCAAAATTGTCACAGTAGGTGTGCCGATGATATTTTGGCCACTGTAATTAATTTTGTAATTTGGGGCTCCAAAGACATCGCGAAAAACATGTCGGAAAGAAAAAAAAAAGATGGATGAGAACTGCGAAATGTAAAAAATGAATAGCGTACAAGGATTTAAATACTGGCTTTCAAAATTTTAAATTATCTATTGGTATAAAGAGTGACATAGCTAAAATTTTGACTCAGTGGGTCCCATAAAATTTTTTAGTGATAATTTATCATCATACAATTTAATATACTAACAACAATTCATAATAAATAATTTAATTTAATATAAAATTTAAGATAACTCAAATTAAAATTAACAACTTTTAAAATATAGTTTCAAAAAAGAGAGTAAAATATCCATATTAATATATTATTTATACAAATAAATTAAAATAGGTAGAAATTTTTTGAGCTGAATTGGGAAAAAAGAAATTAAAATAGAATTTTGAAAACATCTTTACTCTGCACTTTCCCACGTGACAACCCGTTAATAAGGCCTTAATAATCTGCCACCTCATGTACTAGCTTTGAATGCTCCACTGCTTCATCCGAACCGTCTAATCGCCTAACCAAGAGCGATTTTGTATAGCTAGAAGAATTTCAGTGAGGAACAACATGGATCACTGCATATCACATAGGACAGATAAAGCCTTGTCAATTTCTGTGATTTTGTACGGCTAAGATTTAATGTTGCTGTCGTGCTACTTCCGTGATGTTGCTTTATTGGTCGGGAATAAATTAGGCGATTATAGGATTGTTTATACACTTGTGTTCTAAAAGATATTCTATTATTTGGGTCTTAACCTTATTTTTATTGAGATCCCTGTCAATTTTTTAAGTGAGGTCTCTGATAAAAAAAAAAAATTCAGTGAGGTTCTGAAACCCAATTCTAGACGGTAACTTCGCTCTGAATATAAAGACGTAAGACGGCAAGAGATGCCATTAAGAAACACAATGTTTTAATTTAAAAGGAAAGCCGTTATTGGTGACAGATTTTGGGGATTGGATCGTGGGGATAAACATATTTATCCATAAATTTATTATATGAAAAGAGATTCCCAGGTTAGGTATTCACATTCACTTTACTTGACCTTACCGAAAGGCCGACAGAGACATTATCACGGAAAAAACTTCTTTTTTTTTTATCGGGGAATCATCGCTTTTAATATTATTTATTTTGGAAGGAAAGGTCTGTAGTGTTGGAATTAATTATTATTAATTATAATATATATGAATTTATATGTAATAAATATATATTATATAATGGACTGTCAAATTATATCCGTAATTAAGTGATTAAATTATGTATCGGGTTTATTATATGTCATGAGAAGTGAATCATTTAATGTGTAGAATACATATTAATGACTTTATGATTTAGTGATGATCTGAATTATATAAAGTCTGATAATAATATAATTATGTTATTGGTCCTTGGAGAATACAACTATAGACAGCTTTTTAATTAACCAGCGAACCCGTTAAAAGAGAATCTGGATTCAATATAGATCCGTTAAGATATAACTACACTCAGTTATATTGGACGTCCATATATATATGCAAGAATACTGTTAGTTTTAAAATTACTCTCATTTTTTTATTTTCTGCCATCCTTTCGTTTCCCAACACAGATCCATATCTCTCTCTTAATAGAATTTCAGAAGAGAAAAAAATATTGGCGCCGGTCCTCTCAATCACTTCATCGGATTAGAGGAAGATCGCTAGAAGACTAAAATAGTTCGGTGATCAATGGAGTTGTATTTCTCTGAAAAACCGACAGTATAAATCAAAAATAATATAATTTATATTTAGAGTTCACTAGAGTATCGCGATCATACAGTAAAATTTCTGACACATAGACCATAGATAAGGCTGGTTCGCATTTATAAAAATGTACGCCTAAAATAACTGTTTAAATTCTGTTTTATAGATTTAAAGAACATCATATCATTAAACTCTGTCGCGATTCAAATTGGACTATCATTATAAATTCATATAGTTAGCATCTCTAACATAGGAATTTTTTCGGGGTGCTAATAATCACTAAAACACTATTTTAAACAATATAATTAGATACACTCCATTGTTGTATTTTATTTTAATTTCAGAGGTGAGACCTATAATTTATTAGAAATTTAGTATTCTCGGTCGCTAAAATAGAAAATTTCCTTCTTTCTCAACAGAATTTACTAATTTGATTTAACATTTAGAAAGAAATTTTTTATTTTGACAACTTTGCTCAATAATTTCTAAATTAAAAATTCTCATTTAATCCAAAAACTAAAATAGCAAACCTAAGAATTGAACAAGTCATTATATATTTTTATTGAAAATGCTCTTACTTACTGCTCTCTTGAGGAACCGGATGCAGGCAAAGCAACTAAGCAAGGAGTAATCCTTCCTTTCCTTTCACTGACTTCCATTGATCCATAACTTCTGTTTCTTTTCCCATGACAGAACGAGAGCAGCACACTCTGGTCCATGGATTTGGACCCGCAGGTCAGTGATCGAAAACCACTAGATATGGTCTAGACGACACTTTTCTTTGATTGTTCTTTTTTGATAATTAAATTAAAAAGCTTCCAATTCCAATTTCATACGAGTACATCACTTGACGTTTCACTGATTCGCTCACTACACTCCCTCCCTGGCTCCCTTCCTCTCTCTCTCTCTCTCTCTTCCTGTCTTTTCCTCCTCCAATAATGTGTAGGTGTTGATCTTCCTTCTCATTCGATGTACCATAGCTGCTTTTAATCTACTCTCCGAATTTTGCTTCATTACATCTGCGAGGGTTCAGAGTTGTTTAGCTTCTTCAGCCTGCTAAGGTGAAATTCTCCCCTTTTTGATTTCTCTCGCTGATCCTTTTTTATTCTAGTCCATGAATGGTTTCTTTTGAAGTTATGTTCGCTGGTGACTTGCTATGAAGAGAGATATATTGATTTATTTCTTCAAAATAATTTCAGCACCAAGTCAACTTAACTTCAACGGGGGTGAAAGCTCTTTCCCTTTTTGTCATACTTTTACTGATTATTTTTAGTCCATTTGTATGAAGTCTTCTGTAAGGATACTAATTCACCGCTGCCTAGTGGCGCCAGTCGAAAGGGGAGGACAGGAGTTCGTATCCCGCTTGTGCGCAGCGCGGGTTTGGTGAGTTGGTGCCTTGGAGGGATGGGTAGCGTGTCGTATAGCCCACGGGCCACCATGACATGCTGAGCTTGCGATTTAGTGCTCCTCACATTTCAATTAATTTTTACGGAATGTTCCGTAACACGAAATTTCTTCATTTTTTTTGGCAATGTATTGGGTGAATGATTTTGTGACAAATTTCTTTTCTAGAAGATCAGGACGGAGTCAAACTTTGACGTAGGAGGATAAAAATTGGATTTTCTTTATGGAGTCAAAATCTAAATTTTTTCGATATAAATATATTTTTTAAATTTTCTGAAAATATACATAATTATAAAGATATTTAAAAAATTATAGTTCGAGGGTGAATTCACCCCTTCCACCACCACGTAGATCCGTCCATGTTAGAAGAGACAATCTCCATTATTCAATTAAATAAAACGCAATTTTGGTTACCTTTCATTGTTTGTAGTTTTAATTTTTCAGCAGTGAAATTCTAAACCATAATTATCCAAACAAATAACACTGCAAGTTGTTGCTTCCTTTTTGTAAAAGAAGTCAGAGAAACAGTAGTAGGAAAAAATGGGTGAAGCTCTAAAAGAATATTTATTTTTGTCTTAACTATCTTCTCTGCAACATGATTGTTTTAACTGACTTCAATTCTATACCTAATTTGTAGTACTTTTTTTCTGGAAATTTTCTCTGTGACGAGTTTCTCCTTCAGATTGAACATGGTAGGGAAGACAATTCAGATCTCAGGCTTCTCACTGGGCTCAAATGCTGAACTAGTAAAAAAGTACCTAGAAGATATTACTTGCATTGGTTCAGTCTATGCTCTCAAATTCCGACATCCCAAAGCCATAACATCAAGATCAAAAGCTTATGCAGTTGTTCAGTTCCAAACTGAAAGACATGCTCAAGAAGTCTTCAACAAAGCTGAAAGAGGCTTGTTGGCTAATCAAGGTTATACACTTAAAGTCAGGTACATGGAGCGTGACATTGTACCTAAACCACGCGCTTTTGCATTTGAAATAGGTGATGCAAAGCTGCATCTGGGTTGTTTAGTTTCAAATACAAGCTTCAATGCCTTCTGGACTGTTTCCTCTGTGCAAGTTAGTTTTGGTTTTAATTTGAGAAAGATATATTTCAACTTATCTTGGGGATATAGCAGCTACAAGCTCGAGCTTTCATATGAGAGTATATGGGAGATCCAGTTACATCGTTTGCTGAATCAGATGTCGCAGTTCCTCTTGATCCAGGTTTGTTTATATATTTATAATTAGTAATTTTTTTTTAAGCTTAGGATTGCATATGAGTTATATTTACTTTAGTGGCCAAGGCATGATTCTGAGTTCTGACCCTCATCTCATGCTCAGAAATAGCCTAGGTTTGCATCAGCGGAGGATGTTTATGGGAATGAAGTTCCAATTTTTTGTGTGAGATAGAATTAATTTATATATTATGTAACTGAAATTATGATCCATCGCTATACCTAGGTAGTTGGACTAAGCATTATTGTCAATTATGGTGGGCTTGTTTGTGAATAAAGTGTTATATTTTATAAATATTCATAAATTTGTAAAATACAAAATTCTCAAACAACCAATACCCACAATTTTGTGTGTCTGGAAGAACATCAATATCAAGATATTTGCAGCCAGCACACTGTTAGCAAAGGTACATCCAAGTGAGTATTAATTATTTGAACACGAGTATACTAAGCTTATTTTAAACGAGAGCATAACGAACTAAACTTGAGCAAAGCAAATCAAGCTGTGTAGGTTTTGAGGTGGACATTTTTCTTATTTAATATGAAAATTTTATGGTTTCAGTTATTTTTGCTTGATGTAACCCTTGTGTCTAATTATTTGGTGTTGTTTTGCAAATGATCGTTATTATTATTTGTTGTTGTTTTGCAAATAATTGTTTGGTTCTAGTTACAAAAAACAAAAAAAATTGGCTCTTTTTTGGTGAATGTGGTACATTATTGTGAGCAATGACATTATACTATGTAAACAACATACATGTTAAGTAATTCAGTAATTAGGTGCTTTATGGGCATGTGGAACTCTAGATCATTATAAGCATTGTATTTACTTTTCTTTCCCCTTAAATTTTATTAACTTCATTTCTTAAATTTTAATCTAGGTACAAGCTGCTCCCAAAATATACGAGTTATCCCAAGAAAATTCGGGACAAATGTGGGATGATCCCTTGTTTAACTATTTCAGAGAAATACAAGATGATAAATGGATGAGATCAACTGATTTCTCACCATCAAGTAGCATCGGTCAATCATCCATTTTCTGCTTGCAGCTGCCCTACAATTATGATATCCCGAATATACGTGATTATTTTGTTTATTATGAACAATTTGAAGACGACTTTAAGGTACAGCATGGGCCGTCCTACTGTAGAAACAATGACCTAGTGCCAATAGTACAACCAAATTGTTGGTTGCCTTATGAGATACTATTCAAAGTAAATCACATGGTGCAAAATGGTACACTTAGTGGGCCTACACTCGATGGAAAGTTTTTTTCTTTGGTGATACCGAGCTCGACATTGCCTCTGCCGTACATAGAGCATGCTCTAGAAAAGATGTCTCATTTCAAGAAGACTTGTTTGAATCCGTCTATTTGGCTAGAACAACATTATGCAAGTTTGAGAAAATCACGGCATGTGCCAAATTCGGCCCATATATCATTAGAAAACGGTTTGGTCTACATGCACCGTGTGCAAATTACCCCCTCTAAGGTTTACTTCTATGGGCCTGAGATAAACGTCTCTAACCGTGTACTTCGAAACTACAATGACGACTTGAACAACTTTCTGAGAATCTCCTTTGTGGATGAGGAATGTGAGAAGATGCACTCAACTGATTTATCTTCCAAAACAGGTCCCAGAAAGCACACATCTCTTTACAAAAGAGTTCTCTCAGTTCTGGTGAATGGTATTACAATTGGAGAGAAGAAGTTTGAATTTCTTGCATTTTCATCTAGCCAGTTGCGTGAAAATTCTGCATGGATGTTTGCATCCCGAAAAGGCTTAACAGCATCAAATATAAGAAGTTGGCTCGGTGAGTTTCACCATATTAGAAATGTTGCAAAGTATGCAGCTCGGCTTGGCCAATCCTTTAGCTCCTCTACTGAAACCCTAACAGTTCGACGTGATGAGGTGGATCTCATACCTGACATAACCAATGGCACTAATTATGTGTTCTCTGATGGCATTGGTAAGATCTCCTATGAATTTGCCACAAGGGTTGCCAAGAAATGCAGGCTAAAGGGTTTCACTCCATCAGCCTTTCAAATCCGGTATGGTGGGTACAAAGGTGTGGTAGCTGTAGATCCGACTTCATCAAGGAAGCTTTCTCTACGGAAAAGCATGTTAAAGTTTGAGTCTGAAAATATAACATTAGATGTTTTGGCCTATACAAAGTATCAGCCATGCTTCTTGAACCGACAACTAATTACTCTTCTTTCAACACTTGGGGTAAGAGATGTTGTCTTTGAATTAAAGCAAAAGGAGGCAGTAGATCAATTAAACCAGGTTTTAACTGACCCAAGGAAGGCCATTGAGGCAGTCGAGCTGATGGCGCCTGGCGAAACCACTAACCTAATTAAAGAACTTCTACTATGTGGATACAAACCTGATAGGGAGCCTTTTCTGTCCATGGTGCTTCATGCTTTTCGGGCTACTAGAATGTTTGAGTTGAGAACTAAATCAAGGATTTTTGTGCCACAAGGAAGGGCTTTGATGGGGTGTTTAGATGAAACAAGGACATTACAGTACGGCCAAGTGTTTCTTAGTGTATCTAAAGCTGGTTCTGAATCTCATTTGAGTGTGGTTACTGGTACGGTGGTTGTTGCTAAAAACCCTTGTCTCCACCCAGGAGATGTCAAAGTTTTGCAAGCTGTTGATGTTCCTGATTTGCATCACATGGTCGATTGCGTTGTGTTCCCGCAAAAAGGGAAAAGGTAAATTTGTGTCCTTCTTCCCTAACACTGATTGCCTTTATTGAACTACTGGAAGAATACACAATATATGCACTGTCAAGAACTGAAAAGTTTATCATTTATCATTAAATGTTGCTAATTGGACTAAAATAAAGCCACCAGCAAATATGATTTACAAGCCCCAGTCTTGAGTTAGCCAGCTCGCTTGACCTTTTAATTCAACTAACCTTTGTTTTAGTTGTTGGATGTTAATTTAATAATCTTAGGTTCTGTACAGATATTATAAATACTGAGTGTGCAGTAGAAATCTTTTCTTGCATTTTTTTTTGTCGTGGATGGATAATTGTTGTATCCTTTTTTCTTTTTGTAATTCCAGACCTCATCCAAATGAATGTTCAGGAAGTGATTTGGATGGTGATATATATTTTGTCAGTTGGGATCATCATCTTATTCCAACTGGAGTGGTTGAACCAATGGACTATACTCCTTCTCCAACTGTGACTTTAGATCATGATGTCACCATGGATGTAAGTGCAGCATAAATGACTCATTCTGTTATATTTTGTGTTATTCTCACATACAAGTTATCTAACTCGTTTGTCTCTGCAAAAAGTGAGAAATAGCATCATATTTGTTTGATTGTGTGTGTCCAAGCGTTCCCAAATTTTAGAAGTGCCAAGTTATCCCTATTCCCTGGTTTCTTCCTGATTTATATGGAGATAAAAAAAATGTGATTATACTCTTTATCTTTTGCTGCCATGTTTTCTGAATGCAACAAGTAGTAGGCTGCATGGCACTTCTCATTGCAGGTGAACATGTGGTATTGGACATTTGTGAGAATATTTATGAAATGATTCTTTTAATTTTCATTTTTATAAAGGCACCCTGTTTTTTTTCTCTCTATTACCTTAAAATTTTATTATTTTGGACTTTGTTGAATAGTTACCATAAAGTGGGTATTCGAAGATCTGATACTTTTTTTTTTGAAGCAGCAGACGAATAACCTACTATATAATTTCATTAAATCAAATTGAAAAAAGAGTACAGATTCAATTAGAGAAAAAAGAAAAGAGTACAGATTCATTAAATCAAATTGAGTTAGCAGGCAAATATCTGATACTTGAAAATGCATTCAACTTTAAGTGGCTACTTCAACAGTACCCGCAAATGGAGCATAGAGATCATATAGAAATGCAGTATGGAATTAAAGATAATTTTACGCCGATACAAGCTAAAATTTACCGTATTGTATAATAATTAATCTTTGGATTGTTACACAGGAAGTTAAAGAGTACTTCACGAACTACATGGTAAATGACAGCCTTGGTATAATTGCCAATGCACACACTGTCTTTGCAGACAGAGAACCAGAGAAGGCCAAGAGCAGGCCCTGCCTTGAGCTGGCACAACTCTTTTCTATAGCAGTTGACTTCCCAAAAACTGGCATCCCGGCGGAAATCCCACAAAATCTTTATGTCAAGGAGTATCCTGACTTCATGGAGAAGCCTGACAAAGTTACCTATGAATCCAAGGGCATTATTGGAAAACTCTACCGGGCCACCAGAAATGACGTGTCCCAACCAGGGCATATCCGTCAATTTACCAAGGAGGTTGCAAGGCAGTGTTATGACCTGGATATGGTGGTGGATGGTTTCGAAGAATTTATAGAGGAGGCTGTTTGGTATAAGGAGGATTATGATTTTAAACTTGGGAACTTGATGGATCATTATGGGATTAAAACTGAAGCTGAGTTAATTACTGGGTACATCACAAAGATGTCAAAAACCTTTACCAAGTATAAAGATGGAGAGGCTATTCGACTGGCTGTGAGGTCTCTAAGAAAAGAGGCAAGGTCGTGGTTTAATGATAAGAGCCTGGATCTTGATGAGGATGAGCTCTTGTATGCTAAGGCCTCGGCTTGGTACCATGTTACATACCACCCTGACTATTGGGGGTGTTATAACGAAGGCTTGAAGAGGCCACATTTTATCAGCTTTCCATGGTGTGTATATGATAAGCTGACTCTTATTAAAAAGGGAAATATGGAAGCTGAAGGGAGAAGAATAGATGAAGTGGAGTCAATTGTGCAGCGCTTTGACCGTGGCTTTAATATATTCTAGGAGTATGAGACGTCTTAAATCAAATAATTCTTTGCTTCTGTTTTTAGTATGTGAAGGATAATGTCTTACCTAACTGCATGTTGGTTCTTTGGTGTTATGATCTCGTTGTCTGTACATATTCTGCAAGTAATGGTTTGGCGCAGGGGGCTGCATCAAACTAGCTGATGGATTTATGGGTGTCTTGTGTCTTAAGCCTCATAGTTATTTAACTTATTTTGAAGTGGATTGCTTTTATCTGTGCTACTTACCATTGCAAAAGTAAATGCTTCTGGATTTCTATTCATTGAATTCTTGATAGCTTCAAGTTTAGCTATCCTAAAGATTTGAAAAAGAATCGTCACATGGATTCTACTCTTTCATTTCTTCAAACATTTAATACTAATAACTAAAATAGAAATAATTAAATGATAAAGCAACTGGGAGTAAGCGATTATTTCTATAAATAGACCTTGCTGAAGGGAAATCATTTTTTATTCGTTTCTACAATATAGAAAAGAAATTAAAGTTATTGAAAGGCATATTATCTAAGACCCTGTTTTTTATGCGTGTTGGTGATTTGGGAGTGAACTTCAAATACCCATCAAAGAAAGCAAGAAATCTCTAATCAAAACCAAAATTGTACAACTTTGATGAAGTTATTAAGCAATCGAGAAACCGGTGCCAGAGTGAAAACTTCAACATGATCTTTCCTTGCTCTACATAAAGTGCAAAATGATCGGTTTAATTGATTTTGAACCGAACTGTTAAATTTTAGTTTATTTGATTTGATTTTTATTTTTTCTAAATTGGATAAATCGAATAAACCGAATAATTCAAAATTTAAATAAATTTATTTTACCTGATATAAATAAAAATTATCTCAAAGATAATTCAAATATATTTATTTTCTATAAATTTTATTTAGTTATTTATTTATTTTTAAAATATTTATTTCTTGTATCAATTTTTGTATATTTTTTGGTGTTGAAAATCCAAGAAGTACTTCAACTCTGATGATAAAGGAGGTTCATCTACACATAAAAGGAATTCTATTATTAAGTCAATAACTCTGTATAATATTAGTATTGTAAAAGTTCAATTTTGTACTGAGTTCGTATTTGCTATCATAAAAAATTACAGTACATTCGTTGTCATAATTTTTACGCAGTTCAATTTGTTTACACGCTGCAAATTTAGCTAGAGGGGAGTGTTTGTCTTTTCTTTTTGTGGGCTTCACTCTTCATAGACGCATAAAAATTATGGCAACACATATACCATAGAAAAGAGTAATTAATTTAACAATGACTCAAAGTTGTAGTGGTGTGATTCGCGTGAAAATAAAAATGGAGAAACATTCTCAAGACTTGGCTTTTACGTGAGACATGATAATCGCAACATTAGGAAGTTAGATCATGTTTATTGTAGAAGACTTGGTATCATTTTAAATTCTACCAGAAAGACAAAAATCAAAATGACACTATTTGCAATTGGAGGAATTTATTGGAGCGGCGTAGTTAATTCAACTGGACTGGTGGGGAATCAACGCAGGCCTTCAAATTGCAGGGTAGAAGCACTGAGAAAGAAAAATATGTTTACTAAGTGGAATTAATGTAATGTCAAGTCTGTCAATCAGTTCCAGAATACTTGAACTAATTTCAATTAGTCAGGCCAATTTTTATGACACGTGTGAACGCATATGTACTGAGAAGTGTCTATGTTTTTAAGTTTGTTTCGTACAACATTAAGTGAACATAATTATGTTTTGATACACTTAATTTTAAATAACTTCCAACCCCTTTTGTTTCCTACCAAACGAATTCAAGAAATATGAAAAAAAAAGTCGGAACATGTATTGTTGGTTCGTCGAGTGGGAAGGAGATTAAAATCAATAATTTATATTCAGAATTGAAATTAAACTGACAACAGTTCACGGTGAGCTTATATTCATGCTAGTTTTACTCCTAACTTTTTATTGCAAAAGCATGCCGGATTTGTATTTTTTTTGAAGTTTCCAGTTAATTTCCTAACTTCTAAAAGTTCCTTCAACATTTTTTTTTCCTTCTTGTTACTTTCGAATACACAACAGAACAGAGTTTGAGTTTTTATATTTTTTATACATTGAAGGGCAAAACAATGAAGGCAAAGTAGAACAAAGCAAGAAAAAAATAGATGTCTTCATAATTTGTTAACAACCATTAAAATATGATGTTCATTTCATTATTCAGCTCTAACCACATTCTATCTGACACGGAGTAGACGAGAGGTAATGGTCATAGAGTCAAGATCAGTTTGAGACCATACTCTCGGACTCGTTGATAAATCCATCTCCTGTCCAGTCCCTGTCGGATTGGAGGCCCTTTTTGATGGCCTTTCTCTGTTTGATTGCCTCCTGCTGCCTCTTCACCAGGTCAGTGTGAGTAGTAAAATATGGAAGCGATGCCCTGAAATAAAAGAAAATGCATATAAGAAACATCAGATAAAAATAAAAAATATGAATAAAAATAATATGTGCAGACTTTTCTTCTTTCTACCTACTTAATTTTAATTAATACCGGGATATATATCTAAGCTGTCAGCATTTAAAAGAGACAATATCAGAAGAATGATATCAATAAATGGCAGACACTTTTACAAATTGATATCTTCATAGTTCCCATTTTTACATCCTTACCTTTGAAATAAGAAAACATAAATTTCAGAAACATGGCAGAAGTCATACCCCCTGAAATCTTCAATAGAGGAGAAATTATGCTTCCTCATGAAATCCTTGAGCTCATCACAGAGCTTCTTTACAAGTGGGTAACCATGCATCATCACTCCTGTGCACACCTATCACAACCAGATTGATAGAGGTGTCTAGTAATTTTATTATTCCAGACGAAGAATTAACAGAGATCAGCTATAAGGAGACAATCTTAAAATTAGGGATTACCTGAACTGTATTTGCACCAAGCAGAAGAAACTCGGCCGCGTCATTGCCGGTTTCAACACCTCCAATTCCAGAAAGAGATTGCTCCTTGTTAAATTCTTCCTTCATCATTCTTGCAATTTGCATTACTTTACCAAGTGCAATTGGATGTACTGCTCTTGCAGAATACCCACCAGGTGTAGAATATCTAAGTGGAAAAAAAAATTCAACTGTTATATGACTAATACATTAATCTTCTTTATCAAAATAAAACTATGCGACAGCAACCATCCAATGGATTGACTTCAAATTGCATGAGTCTTTTCCGCAATTCAGTTACAATTTTCCATGGTCTCTTTTTCTGTTTCAATTGAAGTTCCACTGTTGTAGAATAATCTTGTTCTAAAAAATAATACAATTTCTTTTTGTATATATATCGTGCTTTTATTGCTTCCAATGAAGTTAACAGGCCGTTATATGGGGCTTGAGGACTTGAGGCTTAATCGTGGCTTCAAAACCAAGCTATTTTCAATAATGGAATGAAGAAATTTTGGTATTTTGTAACATAACAATCTAATTTAGTATAATGCTACATGTACCAGCTGAAATGCAACTCCTTTGATATTAAAGAAAATTACAGAACTAACCCTTCGACACATGGCTCAGGTCTTAATGTATCAAGATTGATCCCCATGACACTCATGATGGTGTTGATAGCAGCGACACCTTCGCATCCTGATTTCAGAGCCACCCTTGCTGGCTAAACAGTGGAACAAATAAACTATATAATCACAAAACCAAATGACAATGACTGACCACTGATTGGTGAATCTTTATATTATGACCTGAAAAACAAATTTTTTATTATTACCTGTGTAATATCAGTTATGTTGGGGGTCATCTTTGCCCAGACTGGTATGGTGGCTTTCTCATTAATCCAACCACAAACTTCCTCTAATAAGCCACAGTCTTGCCCCACAGCTGCCCCCATTTTTCTCTCTGGCATGCCATGTGGACATGAGAAATTTATCTCAAAAGCATCCTGATTACATACAGAAATAATTTTTAGTTAGCAAAGTTTTATCAAACCTCTCATGCATTTGTATCAGAACTATTTATTATAGATTGGTTGAATCAAATGCTACATCAGCTTTCTTATCTAGTTTCAATCAGCAGTTACAATTAGAAGAATAAAAGAACGATAGTTCTGTATTTTTGATGGGTATTATGCAGATATTATACCATGCCGGAACCTAATACAATCTTATAACATACTCTTGCCTTTTTCTTTTTTAGAAAAAAAAATGCTTGAAGTATGAATGTACCACTCCAGTTTCTTCGACCCGTTCAATGAGCTCTTGCCAAGCTGCTTTATCATACTCCTCCATTATAGAAGCTATCAATATCCTGTCAGGATGCTCGTCTTTCAATCTTTTAAAATCGCTTAACATAGTCTCAAGGGGTCGGTCGCTGATTAGTTCAATGTTTTCCCACCCAATAATGGGACCCTTGGCAGACCCATTTGATCCAGCAGCACGAAGCCGTGCATACCGAGGTGTCACATTGATTACTTTTGCAGCGTCCAAAGACACCTATTACAAAATAGTATAATTTTGAGCAACATTCTTATTTTTGGAACTAAGTTATAGTTTAGCATTTCCTTCTATGATCAACTCTTCTCAATGTTTTCCTAACTAGATAACTAAAAAGAAGAAGAAGATAGATACTGATAAATTTGCATCTAAAGAGAATTGGATCTCTCCATTATCCTATTGTAGTTTAGATCCAATACAATTCTCCCCAAGTACCAATTGAGATTCAAAGTCGCATGATGCAGAGAACAGTTTGATTTGACTACTTCCATGAACAATACTTTACACGAGAAAAATAAAAATAAAAGAAGCTTTACAAAAGTAACAGATATAGAATTGTACTGTCTTGGCGATGACAGCGCCCCATCCTTCATCGAAGGCTCTTTTCATAACTGTATAGTTGGTGCCTGGTGGACCCGATCCGATAACAAACGGATTCGGCATCTCCAACCCGTTAACCTTCACACTAAGGTCTGGTTCTGCCTGAGCCGCTACGCGTAGAGATACCGACCTCCGCCGCCGGAACCCGGCGAGGTGCGGCCTCGCCACCTCAAAGACTGACCCTTTTAGCGCCAATGAGTCCATGACAAGAAATCGAACACCTTTCGATGGAAGAAGAGAAAAGTATTGGGAAGACAACTAGAAACGAAAGCACTTTGTCTATTATTTTTATCTCAAGGAGAGACGGAGACTCGAGAGTAGTGATGATCTGTTCATAATTAATTGTCTTACCTCTTTATGATTCTATCTGCTCTCTTTTCGGATCGAACGTGGCAAAGAGATGAAGTCACGAAGAGAACAAATGCTATAGTTACACAGCGAGGGTCCTTTTCTTTGTACAAAATTATCTTAACTTATCATGTATTTCGTCTATATTTAAACAAAATTTATACTATTAAAAAATATCTTAAGACAAATTTTGCCCGCTGATCACAAAAATATAAAATATCACGAATATAGTTGCGTATCATAGTTAATTTTAAACTTAATAAAAAACAAAGGAGGTCAAAGTAAAGATCTAATATTCTAATTTCCCGACTAGTGCATAATTTGTCAATGACAAATTGTACTGTATATTTTTAATCTTACATTCTTGTTGATCTATGTTTGAGAATATATGTAAAATTATTGTTTGATGTTTTTAAGTTAATGATATATGTTGTAAATGCTATTGTCAATAGTAATACTTATGCTTATGTCATATATGTAACTTTTGCGACATGATTGATGTTATTTAATCAATGCTATTTTTTGATTAATTTAGAAGAATGATCAATTTGGTGCTAATTAAAATTTCAAAAACCAAGATGATAATCTCAACATTTTAAGCACCAAAATTGTAAATATGAAATATTTTTATGAACCGTCTGTGTAATTTTCACTTCATAGCTTAATGAAAAAAATAAAAAATAATAATATCACACACAAGCCGCTACAATACGTTATTTTATAAATTAACAACTTTGAAAGTTGGTCCACATACTTATTAAAAGGTTTGGGATTCATCAATATTTAACATGACACCTTAGACGACCTTTTCCACATCTAAGTAGAAAAAAGTAGTACGATATTAATTAATCAAAAGTTTCCAATTTTGATGCCAATTGATTTTCTATTTTGTTCGATATGGACTATTGTAATTTTAATACATTTTTTCTTTAAAAAAATCTAAAATTTAACATTTATATAGATAAAGTATAAAAGTTTTATATATTATATATGCTAATTCATAAAAATTTTAGTGGAACTCTACACTTATTAAAAATAAAGAGTATAATGATCATAACATTAATGTGACATATATAATTTTTTTTCTTTTGTGTAAAGCTCTATTAACATTGAAGCCATCAACATAATATGATATATGTGGTGCTTTAACGCTTCCGCGTAGCATTGCAATAACTAAGAAATAGTAGGATTTTGGATTTGTTACGATCCCTAGCTGGCAGCGAACAATCCACCTCAGCAGTATCTATTATTGAAAAGAGAAGAATGAAATGCCCATAATTATGGATTATGGATGTCACAGTCAATAAAATTAAATCTCAAATACTATTTCTTAAATTCTTAATAATAGAAGTTGTTATATATGTACATAATATATATATATATATATATATACACACACATTTATGAGAACATTAGAATATAGTCAAGGGTTAGTATTTATTAGTTTATACAAATAAACAAATAGCCGTAAGTATGCATCCCTCCTCTATTGAATTAAATCTAAAATCCTTGTCAAACCGCAAAAGATCCCAAAATGAAAGAAGTGCCCACAAGTATGTTCACACTTTGTGGATGATTAGCCAGATCCTCTGTTACAGGTTCCTGCACACATATGCACGGTCTCTGTAACAGTTCGCTGTCTGTGGGTCCCGCAACACTAAACGGTGGTGAGTAGTGTAGTGCGGTGCTTGCTACAAAGTATAAACAATAATACAAGTATAAAACTTTGTTTGTCGTCTTTTCTTCAGTAACTTATTACAAGAATTATTTCATAGAATATGTAATACAAAGATTTCGTTCCATCAAAGAGGGAATACTTTGTCGAGTAAACTGAACGGATCTACTTACTTACTAGAGATGGTTTTCAATCTTTCAATATGGAAATGAAAGTGACACGTCATTTAAGTCAGTACATGACAAAAGCTTGCGCTTCAATATTGAATATTCTATCAAAACCATCCAATCATCTGGTTGACCTACCGTCTAATCTATATATTATATGCTTATAAGATAAATTATTCTAGCTCCTACGTGTGTACCCATTTTGTACCCTATTTAAATTTAGGTGTTGCCTGATCTCTATGAAAATCAAATAGAAACAATCCAATGGCCAAATATAAATACTTAATTTTGGGGTACAACCATTGTGCGAAATTTAGCTGCAATTATCACACATCTTACATCTACTTTTTTATTAAGCACGAAATAAAAGCTAAACAGACTCTTTTTCTATCCATCCGTTTTATTTTGGTGAAGAATTCAAATGATATATTTGGTTTTTCAACAGAGCAAGAAATAATATATATCTTTCTTTCTTGAAACTATCAAAACTAAACACGTCGACTCTAGAAGTATCATCTGAATGCAAAGTAAACATTTGTGTCCAACTTATAAATACATAAATTCTAACTGAAATTTTAGATATACTTATTGTTTTTCTCTAAAAAAATGCAATCCGTATACAAATAAACTCCCTTTGCAACTTCGAACTTGCATTGCATTCTCTCCTACCAAGACCATTATCTTTATCATCATCTTCAACATTAGAGGCTGATCCTCATCAAAATTTAATTTAGATTGCAATTTTAATTGAGAATTCTTATTTAAGTTCTTTAAAAATATTTGGATCGGATTAATAGTGGCCCCAAGGAAAATCCTCCAGGAAATATTCATACTAACTTTTCATTTTTAGTAAAAAAAAATCATGGATCAGTCTGCTTAAAATGAAAAAAAAATCAATATTCTAAATAATAAACTATAGCGATGCTAAGCATTTTTTCAATATTAATTAAAACCGTGCTAATCTTATGACCGTCGTAGCAGTAATAATGGGCTGCAATGACAAATAGAGTGTAGTAACAAAATAAACTAAATAAATTGACCTGATTTATTATTTCTAACAAAAACTAATTTTGTATAGCTTGAACGACACAAATTTTCTTAGTTTATAGTATTATGTACTTTTTTATTTAGAAAAAATATAAGTTATATTGTTTAAAAAATAATTAATTTTACAATATTACTATTTTTTTGAATAATAATTTGGACTTCATAACGATTCAATATCAATACTATAACTCCTTAATCAATTTTGTGTTATCTAGTCGCTTTATGAAATTTTAGATAATGTGAAAACTAATAGAAATATAGAATATATTTTTTGAAATTAAAGTAAATGATGGTAGAATAGCTTTTATTATTGCACTCTATAGCACAATAGTTTTTTTTTTCTAGAGAGTTGTTGCGATGACGCAATAATTAATGTTTAGAACCTTAAAAAATAAAAGCCCTAACGCACGCATATTCTTCAAAAAGTGTGTCGCTACATCCTCCCAACCCATGCACTATTTTCATAATCAAATCTAAGTGTTTAGATAAATGACTCTAGTATTTATATAAAGAGAGGAGATCGGTTGATAATGGGTTATTTTGACAATCTTGATAATGAATTTTTAAAAAATTTAAAAATAAAAAAAAAGTTTATAAATATGTTCTTCTACCTATGGATTGATGTTCATTCAAACTTCATTTAATTTCATTATCGTTTGATAGTCCATCAAATACCGTTAAATTGAAACAGTTACAAATTATATGAAAATTTGTTGTAAAACCCGAAAAACCTGGAGAGATGACCCGTGAGACCCGGACCCTATACCCATGAGTTCTGGACCACTTAAACCATTACATTTCCGTTTTCTTATTATTGTTGAATTAAATAAATAATTTTAGAAAATGCTCAATACTATCTTATGATATTAGTAAGTGTTTTCTTAATTGTTATAGATAAAGTGTGCATCGAAGTGGGTCTATTTTGAAAAATATTTTGAATCTCATTAAGCAATATAAACACTTTAATGATAAAGTTTTGGTATCTTTGTTCCAAATTATCTCAAGTTGATTCAAATTCGAACATATTATGCTATAACAAAAATATTTTTTTACAATACAATTTTTAACTTGAACAGTATCTTTCAAATATATAAATAGTAGTTCAACATGTTATAAAAGTTAAATAATGTTTGGTATATTGATTCAAATTAAAATATAATTTGAATAATGAAATGGAGATCGAATCTGCTCCGCTTGTTGCCTGCGTTTAACTTGATAATTCTGTAATTATTCACTCGATTGTCTCCGAATATTTCATGGTACTTCATCTTCGTACGAGAAAATAGTGGAATAATATTATCGTTCCGTGAGATTATCCCCACAATCTATACCCAAAATAATATTCTGCTATTTTGTTAGTGCACTAACTCTTTTTGGAAAAAGAAAATTCTATTTGAAATGATTATCTTGACATTCTATTTTACAAATAGTTATATAGTTATATTTAAATATTTTGGAATGATTTATATAAGGGAAGGGATCATATCTTGATAATCTTGATAATGAATATTCAAATAAATACAATTTTTTTTAAAAAAATAGAAGACTTAAGTAGCTCTCATACTAGGTGAAAATATAACTCAGAATGATGATATTGTATTCATCACAACAATGTCTTTATATAGGCGTACACCGAAGTACAATAGGAAAGAAATAAAATAGAAAATTAATTAATTAGAAAATCACTAATTGATACTAATTAGTATTTTCTATATCTAAATATTTTTTTATATTTCAACATTAACATAAGAAAATGATCTATTTCAACGCTATTTTTAAAAATAATTAAAAAAATAGCTAGAAAGTTAAAAAAATCATGAAACATCCCATGAGATTTTAACATAAAAAATTTATTGAACAACTTATAATAACCATTTAAATCGTCGAATATGAAATCTATATCGCCCCTAAAGTGATGGGAGCACATCCGTAACTCAACTAAAGGACTTACGGGCACTCATCTCACGGGTACCCCTTAGATAAGTGAGTCAAGTATTCAAATATCCATATTAGATGTTTAGATATATACATTAGATATTTAAATATATGCATCATATATTTATATATTAGATTCTTGTATTTAGATAAATGAAACATAAAGTATTTCACGTCATAAAAACATAAATCAATGCATTCAATTACACCAGCACCAGTGAATTTTATTGAAGACAAAATGATTAAAATTCATTAATCAAAGCAGAAAATAATAATGCACTAAACCATCTATTTTACATCAAACTAGCTATATACCCGCGCGTTGCAGCAAACTCTTTTATTTAAATATTAAAATATTATAAGATAAAATTCACATTTATCTATTATTAAATTATAGATTCACCAAATTATAGAGAAAACTTATAATAAAGACTATATTTAATCTTGGATGAGATTTTTGCACAATATGAGTAAATGATTCATAATTTTTATGGCAAAAAAAGTAAATTATTCTAACATATATTATCACCATTAATTTCTTACCAAATATGCACAAGGTTGCTAAATAAAAAAATAATAATATATATGAGAAAGAAATGGAGAGAAAGAGGAGATCAATGGACGCGATCACAAACGTTCTATCAACCAAAAATAAATATTATCCGTCTAATTGAGGGATAAAATGAGTATAATAAAAATTTATCATGACAAAAAATGGACTCTCCAATTCTTAAATGCTTTATATAATAGTATAGATTATATCTTTCTTTCTTAAAGATATCTTCATTTCCTTGAAGAGGTGAAACAGATCACTAAAGAGATAAAACAGATTATCAGAAAAGATATCTTCATTTCCTTGAAGAGGTGAAACAGATCACTAAAGAGATAAAACAGATTATCAGAGAGATTGTTGAAAAAAATAACAATATTAATCATCAGGGAAATCATAGAAGAGATCGTCCAAAGATCACCGAAGATGGAAAATCAAATCCAGATCAATTCTAAGAGGAAAGAAATTCAAATTGAGGAGAGAGACGAAGACAACAATTTAAAATTTGATTGACACAAGAGCTAGATGAAGAAAATTTTAAATAAAAATATTTAATTGATTTCAATTCTATGCGCTTAATAGGTGGGAGATATTCTGGACGATGATGGAGGCTTGGGAAGAAAATATTCAATAGATCTCTTGCCTACTACAAGAGAAAAAAATTAAGAAAACAAAAATCAATGCCGGGATAGGCAGCGTAATCTGAAACCCCCAAAAAAATATAATTATACAAGAAATAAGTCTCGTTCAAGTTGCTTGCAAAAATTTACTAATGAATAATCTCATCTATCCTAGTAAACAAGTGTTCCATCAATACATTTTATTTAGCATAACAAGCGGAAAAGAAAATACCTATCCACAAAAATTGAAAAAAAAAGGAACCAATCTTCATGTGACCATTTGAAAACCCCTAGTTTGGAATCATAAATTCAGAATACTATCAGTATCATGATTGATTTTAATCACGCTTAATAACCTTGGAAAGATGTGTCCTTGATACCACTACAGCTAGGTAAGAAGCAAATGTGACAAAAATACCACCAGCTAGAACAAGGCGGTCATACAGAGCACTCTCCACTCGATACACTCTCAAACCAATGGTATTCCAAAAACTCTCAGTCCACACTGGGTCTATGGATTCCATTAGATCTGATGGATTGGCAGGAAGCACATTCCAAATATTATTCTCGTACTTCAGCCTGGTCGAATATGCAGGAGTATATCTGAAAAATAATCAGTTGCAAATTTGTCTTGTGTCTGAAAAGTTGTGCAATGCCCCAGGAAATAAACAAAACAATATGAAATGAAAATAACCATAAAAGATTCCAATCAAAACCCCAGAAAAATATGAAAAGAGCAGTTTTTTTATATATAATATTAATAATAATTATATTATTAATAATAAGAGTGATAAAATTGAAATTTTAAAAATACGAATGACAGTGCGTCACTGGCAGTGGCGCGGTTTAAACACGCCACTGGGAATAGCGTTTTTGTGCAAACGCGCGCGCTTTTCAGTTTTTTTTTTTAGTTTTCTTTTTTTTGCTGTTGAAGGGGAGGTGTTTGACGCTAGTGGGAAAACGTCTTTCAATCTTTTTTTTTTATATAAAAAATGAAAAGTAAAAAAAAAAAAGTAAAGACACCACTGCCAGTGGTGTCTTTGCAACGCGCCACTGTCAGTGGCGCACTGTCATTCGTATTTTTAAATTTTTGATTTCATCACTCTTATTATTAATAATATATTTATTATAAATATTATATATAAAAAACTGTGAAAAGAGGGTTGAAGGGCATTATTGGTGCTTGCTGGGTATTATGGTGTATGTCTATACCTGGTTGTAGAGATGACACATTTGCCACCACCTTCAATTTCAGAACCAATGCACATGCCACCAACATTACCACACTCACCAGTACAACCTTTACCATCCCTTGAATCACCGGTCATATCAGCCAAGAAATTCCACAAAAAACGAGGAGTATCATCAACATATGATGGTTTTCCTGTGGCTGATGGTGTGTCCTGAAAGACACCAACATAATGGCTTGGGCAGTCGCCATAGACTGGAGAAATATATCTCCTAACTAATTCACAAGTCAGACCTGGCTCACAAGTCAGGAGGCACCCAACCAACTCTTCCACCAAGGAGACATTTACTTTTATGTCATTCAGTGCCATCAAGTCCAGTGTGGCATCACCATTGGCAAGAATGTACAAGGCACGTGCTGCCAAGGCAGCTGCTGCTGCCACAGAAGAAATCTTAACATTTGCTGTAATAAATCAAAAGATGACACAGTTAAAGTTGGAGATGCTGCGTTTTCCTTTTTTTTTTTTTTCTAAACACTTTTTTGACTTACATGCATCGTCCAGATGACTGTGGTAAAATTTGTTAGAAAAAGCTGAATCAAAATC
The DNA here is from genome assembly GCA_037127355.1 of Schoenoplectus tabernaemontani. Lineage (NCBI taxonomy): Eukaryota > Viridiplantae > Streptophyta > Magnoliopsida > Poales > Cyperaceae > Schoenoplectus > Schoenoplectus tabernaemontani. Next base: position 24,868,402 of record CM073753.1, read on the forward strand.
CCCAAGAACTACACCAGAAGTCGATGTATTCTATAAGATGGAAGAAAAATATTTTCACGACATATAAAGCTCAAAACAACTTTAAAAGAAGAATGAAGAAAAAAGTAATAGTAAATTACGTATGCCAACCTTTCTTAAAAATGTCATCAGGGAAGAAGGTGGGATGCCAGGATTTGATGTTGACGCTTTTTTGACTTTGACATTATCAGATCCAAGTGACTCACTGGCATCCTCCAATGCTTTAAAGATTCTCTTTGTACCAGACAATTCCTAAAGAGAAAACCATAGATAAATGATAATGAAAAAAATGTTAACTCAGTCTGAATTCTGTAACTTATGTATTATTACAATAGAAAATCCAACAGAGAACTCACCCCTCCTGCATGAGAATAGAACAATGTGCCACCTTCACCTAAACCTTTCCCGACAGAACCAATCTCTAGTATCTACAGTATAAATGATGCAACAAACTTATGAAACAACAAACTATCAGAAAAGTATAAGTAAATAGACTGAAAGCGGTGGCCCTTTCAATGTATTGTATACAAGTTCTAGCATTACCCTTTAACAGAGCAAAAGAAGGAAATAAATAAATGTCAAAAGGAATCAATTTATACAATATTTCTGAAAATATTATGTTAAATGTCATGATATACAAACTTGCTTCTCTCCACAAATTTAAATAAGAAATATTAGATTCAACTCTAAAAAAAAGCTTTTCTAATTAACTTATAAAATACAAAACCAAAAAATCAAGTTTCATATTTTTTTTATAAGCTATCATAATTCTAACATTAACTAAATAAAATACCACATTGGAATACCTTCAATTAAGAAACAAAGAAGGTCCAACTGATTGTTACCTGTTCAATCATTGAACTGCTGAGGCCTTTAACAGAATCAGAGCCCAAATCTAGTTCCTGTAAGAATTTTCTGCTGCCGAGGTAACCCCAAGACTCACCAGTGAAAGCAGCAAAAACAAACTGGATATAATAAAAAAAAATGAACAGTTATCCAAAACAGATTCATAAGTTAAAACTGACGATATATGAAACCATGTAATCTTTGATCATGACAAGTTGCCTTAGAAAATATCTCTTTTAAGAAAGGAAGGTTCAGTGTCATAGCTTGTTAGCACATATTCTATTCCAGAATTAATACCCCATAAATAAGACTTACCAGTTTAGCTGAGCTTTAAGAATTTCAAAATGAATACACATCTCAACACTGCATACCTGTTTCTTAAGCTTCTTTAAATGATTAACATGTGAAAGAGCATCAACAGCAGTCAGTAATGCAATTAATCCCTACATAACACCAACAGTATTTATTACCAATCCTAAAGATGCAATATAACTAATTTTATAGTAATGGTAAGAGATAAAACATACAGATATAGGAGTATCAGCACCAAAGCTTTGGTCACGAAAAAAGGAGGCAGAGTCAAGCGATGCGACAACCAAAATTATAGGCTTGGTGGGTACAGATACGTTTATTGGTGGTAGCGAAGACCATACACTGCCCTTCACACATGGGAATCAGAAAAAAGAAATAATGATATCAGAGAAGCCTAAATATCATAATCAGATCTATTATACATGCCACTCGAGTTATATGACAAAATATTACGCATCAATGCATAATGACTATTAAGAAAACAAGTACAACCTGTATCCACCTAATGGTAGGCACGTCTGCTCTTTGAGACAAGTCTCAGAATCACGGGTTCCAACTTTTGTTGTCTGACATAAAATTAGAAGCATCATTTAGACATTATCACAATCTCACAGTTATTCCTTAGTTATTTTACATAAAATAGACAAATTTTCCTTAGCAGAAACTAGGAGGCAAACCTGCATGACCAGATCAAACTCCGCAACATTATCTAGGCTTGCCTCATTTGTTTCACTGACGATCTACATAAATATGACATAACATGTGAGAAATCTGATAAAGATAACTAAATTATCATTATTTATTTTTGGAAAGGAAAAAAAATTAAAACCTTACCTCTTTAAGGGTTGAAGTGCTCTCTTTAGTGAGTAAAAATACCGGAAAGTCATATCTGTTCCACATGATACCAGACCCCTGCACAATATCATTAGTATGCGCATGAAGCTTTATTCTTCTCCTCTAAATTTATGGAATCGGAACTCATTTGAAACTTACAGGGAGATTCCATTCATAACTTGTATTGCTATATGGTGCAAAAGCTGCTTGTGGGAACTTCTCAGCTGGAGAGAACCCTTTATAGTTAAAAAGAAAGAAATATTGTTAGGATTTGAAGGATCCTACCAAAGTTCATAGAAGCAATAAATTAAGCTTGAAATACAAGAGCAACCTGAAGACATGTTTACAGTTTCAATTGGCTCGACCAATACTCCAGCAACGTTTTTGAAGAATTCTGGATCACTGGGAACCCTGAATGCGGAGATGCATTTTCATCAGATCTCTCGTATAATATTAAATATTTTTAAAGCATTTCAACAACTATCAGTGTTTTTTTTGCTTTTTTGCTTTTTTTTTAAAGCAATTATGTGAAGTAAAACATTTGAAAACCCAAATATAATTCACAAAACCCAACAAAGTGGGCAGCAATTTTCAGAAAAATATATCTAGGATCTCTTCCTTCAATACATTCATGAGGAAGAAGAACTGGTACTTGCAGCATTTTGAGTTCTAAAAGGAAAGTTTTCACATAAGAACATAAACTATCTTGAAAAATAATAACTAGGGTGTGAGGGAACTTAAATAATGCACCTTAGAAAGAAATCTTGCATCTGTTCTGCCTGGAGCAGGACTGCAGAAGGATAAGCCAAATGACTGGTGCTGTTCTTTAGTCTAACAATTGGCGCACTAATTTTATCAATACCTGGATCTGACAGCAAGAGTTCACAATAACTATTCCATACATTACCAAGTATTTGTTTACCATAGTATAGCCTGCAATCCAGGGATGGATCCAGAGCTGCAGAGAAGCCCAATAACAAATAGAATGGTGGATCCATAAACCAGTAAAAACATATTTCAGTCCAAAATTAATCAAGTCTAGGCACAAATAAAGGATGAATCATAATTTTATAAGTTTTCAATGACAAAACTACTAATATTTTACTGGTTTTCAAAATTTAAGCCCGGGCATGTGCCGGGGCTTGCCCAAATGTACATCCGCTACTGCTGCAATCTGTGCCAAGGAAAGATTTAATTGCTTGCTGATGCATCATCTATTAGCTCTAGATTTTATAATATTAGAACATCACATTACCACGACATAGTAAGGACATCACCCGGTACTATAATCTTGTGATAGACCAATACATTACAATCTAAATAGAAAAAAAAACTGATACTACTATAAAGACTTACTAGAGCAGCCAATTTCACCAGAGAGATTCAACAGTCTCACACAGGGATAGCTTTCAACATTCAAGTACATAGCTTTCTCCAGATCTGGAACAGACTCCAATGTGCTATCAGCTCCTGATTACAACATAAAAGGAGTGCCATTTGTAAAATTCAATTAACTTGGTATCAAACTCATGCAACTGCGCTAAAGTTGCAAATAAACCTCAGATGCAACATTTAAAGCATCTAAAAAGAAACTAATTATATCATTACAGCATAATTGAGGCACATACTACTAAATTTTGGTACAAGCAAATATATGGTTGCATCAAAACTGCGTGTTAATGCATCCCGCCTCAAGGAAATAGTCTCGTACTTCCATTTCTTCTCAAACAACACTAAATGCTACTGATTTCGCAAACATACCGAACTTCAAGCTAAATAAAAAAAAATAACCGTTGACTGAGCCATAAACGAGAGCAACAGCGATGCGAAGGAACAGTACGGCGAGAAAAACCCTAGATGAAGTCATGGAAAATGGGATAATATTCCGATTGGAGTATGGGGAGAAAAAGTGAAAAACCGAAGTGTTTAGTCCGATTGGAAATCGAGCTCAGCGGGAGCCGGCATTTGTGACGATCGGGGAAGCGACTATTCCAACCCTCATTTAATATCTTTTCTTTTTCTTGCTGGGCTTTTAATTTGTTCATAACAACAAATTGAATGAATCTACATTCCAATTATTTGATAGTCCATTGGGCTTAGAACACAGTATCTTTCTCGTCTGAATCCTCAGGTCTAAGGGCTCGTGAGGCAAGTTTCTTTTATTTTATGTTATTCGTGTTATTTTCTGAAATATCTTCTGCGGAAATTTAAAATGTCTTTCCTTAAGCCAAGTCCATCATTATCTGTGTAGGAGCATGCGATTTTAAATTATTAATTTTCATTTCGTTTATTTTGTTATAAGTGTTAATTTTCTTGCTCATTGACATGCCGGTTGCCTACTAACAACAGTCGTACCAAAGCAACGTAACAAGAAATGAATGAGTCGTGCTAATATTGTAAAGGCTAATTCTCTTATGGATCAAGAAATGAGCCATACTAATATTAACAGTTGTGATTTATTCAAATTTAACAACTGCTAAAAATTTCAATCCCAAATTATATAGATCAAATTTGAATTGTGTCACTCTCATTGTATGTTCATTCCTGCAGCAACATTAACTACAATGACAGACAATCATGAAATCTTTAATTCCAAATAAATTGAGATAGATTAGAAATGAAATTCAATCAAAGTAATCACAAAAATCAAAATAGACAGTAATAGTAATAACATTAATCTATACTATATTATAAAGTTATAGTATAAAGAACGTATGAACTGAATTTATCCATTAATCTATACTATATTAATGTTACCAGATAATGTGTAATGTTGAAAATATTCCTCTTAAATAATTGTCAACATTTAAAAGATCAAAAGAATTAATGACGGAGATTTCGACCAAAATCACTTTTTCTCTCTATTATGTTTGCTATTTTTTACCATCTAAAAAAATTATACATCAAATAAATTGAACAATAATAATTTATTGTAAAAAAAAACTATCAATTGTACAAACTTACTCATAAAAGAAAAATTATTATATTTTATAAATGATATTTTATTTAAAAATTTAAGAGTCTTTATAATTGATTTAGATATAAATTATATCTAAATAAAATATAATATTTATTTATAATCAAAATTAGTATTAGATACAATTATTTTAAAATTAAAAGGATTCTACTCAACGGATGATTTTTTTTTCTAAAAATAATAATATATAATCATAATACTACTAATAATAGCAATAATCTTAATAAAAATATTAATAGTAAGGTTACACTATAAAGCTTATGAGTCTAAATACTAAAACTTAAAAGTCCTGAGTTTCTAAACTGATCCCTAAATCATGGTTCCTATCCGAACCCAACTCTTTGTGCAACGCCAGATTGGCATTGATGCAGATAAGGTGTTTGTGCTGAAGAAGGAGAAAGGAGAGGGAACTAACGGCTATATCAATTCAAAGAAGGAAGGAGCGATGGGCCGTGATGGGCTTCACAAATCACTATCAGATGACAAAGGCCCAGTTAAGAGAGATAAGATAGAGAATCCACTCAACCGACTCTCTGCAGTGGGACCCAGTGGCTAGACGAGAACCAATCAGAAGCTTGAAGCCGTTCTTTGCCACCGTGAGGATAGTACGACGAAAGAAACTCCTTATTTTCTACGAATTTAGAATAAATTGTAAATTGACAATTAACAATCTCTCTTGTTATTTTCTTACGCAAGTCTACTTACTTCAAGTCTATAAAAGACTACTTCCATTCTTTAAACATTAAGCAATTTTATCAATGAAAAATCGTAGCATGTTTTACTGCTGCAATTTAGTTGCTCTTATTAAATTAGGATAGCTAGTTCCATTAATTCTCTCAATTACACCTAGTTATTTGTCTAGTTCGTTGCAAAGTGGTATCAGAGCCACCGATTTCCTTTCTATTGATCTTAGTACAGTGTCGCACTTTAGATCTAAGTTTTATGCCCAAAACTCGAGCTGCCGCTTCCATGGATCTTCAAACCTTGAGCGAGCGTGTCGATGCCATTGCTCGTGAACTACAACAGCAAGGAGATTTAATTGTTGCCTCTGCAAAAACTCAGGATGATAAGTTTGCCCAAATCATGTCGCACCTTGAGAAAATGAATTCTTCTGGCAAAGGGCCCGAATCTGGTAACTCAAGCAGTGGTGGTGGTACTGGTCCTTTCCATGAGACTTATGGTGATAAAGGGCCTGATAACATGGGCCAACGTGGTTTTCTTCCCAAAATTGACCTTCCTGCGTTCGATGGATCTAAACCACATGTCTGGTTAGAGAGTTGCAACTTTTATTTCGATTATTATCAAACTCCTGATAAGTACAAGGTACAATTGGGATCCATGAACTTTGTTGGTGATGCAGAAGATTGGAAGTATGGTTTCCGCTTAGAAAATCCTGAACCACCTTGGCAATTTTTTGTCCAAGCTGTTTTTGCTCGTTTCCAGGAACGATCTTATCTCAACCCTGTCATTCAATATCGTAATGTTAAACAAACTGGTACTGTCGATGACTATATCAAGGAGTTTCAACGTGCCAAATCTAGATTGATAATTCAATCGGGTACCAAACCTGAATATGACTATGTTTGGCATTTCATTGGAGGTCTTAGAATGGATATACAAAATTCAGTCAATTTGTTCAAACCTCTCAATCTTAATGCAGCTTTTAATATTGCTTTAGAAGTTGAGTTTGCCTTAACTTCCCCAACTCCATCCACTGACACTTCTCACCATACTTCTTCCACTTTTAATAAACCAAATTACCAGAATTACCCTCATACATCATCTAAACAGCCTTTATATATACCACATCAGCAAAATCAACCTACACCTTTCCATAAACCACTCACCTATCACCAAAATCAACCAAATAAAACTTTACCTTTTACTAAAACTTTCATTCAAACACCAAAAAATCTCTCTGGGCTTACCTTCGAACAATGCAAACAATTGGGTCTTTGTACCAAATGCAAAGAAAAGTGGAGCCACACTCACAAATGTGCCAGAGTGATACATACCATTGATGAACACTTTCCGGATTCGTCTGGGCAATACTGGCTCCAGGAAGAGGTTATAGAAGAACCAGTACAGGGACCAACTGAAACAAAAGAGGAACAATTAGTGACTTTGAGTGGTGCTACACCCCTTACTTCCCATAATACCCTCAAGTACAAAGGTTTTATACAAACAATTCCTATTTGTGTACTCATTGACACAGGAGCAACACATTCATTCATTAATCCTCACTTGGTCAATGTGTTAGACCTACCAATTCAACCTCAACCTACCAAAGTTTTCAGAAGTGCTGGTGATGAAAGACTGGTTACTGACAAGCTATGTCCCAAGGTGGAATTTATCCTTCAAGACCACAATTCACTGCTGACCTCAAAATCTTACCTGTCCCTGGTTATGATATTATTCTTGGTTGTGATTGGATTGCACACCTGGGTGATGTTACCATTAATCTCAAAAAGGGTTGCATGGCTGTATCCATTGAAGGCAAGAATGTTCACCTTCAGACCTCTCCTGTTCAAGCTGAAATTCAGCTCATTGATGAAATCCTTGATGTGACCAAAGAACAAAAGAAAGGCAGTCAATTGTTCCTTGCTCAGATAATTCATGTGCAAGCAGATCAAGCCTACAATGTTCAACCTTTACACCCTCAGTTGCAAGAAATTTTAGAAGAATTTGCTCAAATTTTTGTTGAACCTCCTGACTTACCTCCCAAAAGAACCATAGATCATCAAATTCAATTGAAACCTGATGCCAAACCAGTAAATATGAGACCTTATCGATTTTCTCATTTTCAAAAACTGGAAATTGAGAAAATAACCTCTGAACTCTTACAGAAAGGCTTCATACAACCTTGTACCAGCTCATTTTCCTCACCTGTGTTGTTAGTCAAAAAGAAAGATGGAACGTGGAGGATGGTTGTTGATTATAGAAGACTGAATGCTGAAACTATCAAGAGCAAATTTCCAATTCCCTTGGTAGATGATCTTTTAGATGAACTTGAAGGGATGCGGTATTTCTCCAAGTTGGATTTGAGATCAGGATATCATCAGATAAGAATGAACGAGGGGGACATTCACAAAACGGCTTTCCAGACTCATGAAGGTTTGTTTCAATTCTTGGTCATGCCATTTGGGTTGACCAACGCACCTGCAACCTTCCAAGCACTCATGAACTCTATTTTCAAACCAATTCTCAGAAAATTTGTCATAGTCTTCTTTGACGACATACTAATCTACAGCAAAACATGGGAAACTCATATTGACCATCTCAGACAAGTCTTTCAGATCTTGGTGAAGGCTCAATTGTATGTCAAACTCTCTAAATGTGTTTTTACTGCCACCCAATTGGAATATCTGGGCCATCTTATCTCTCATGAAGGTGTTGCCACCGACCCTAACAAGGTCCAAGTCATGTTATCTTGGCCAGTGCCTACAACAATCAAAGACTTAAGGGGTTTTCTTGGGCTTACTGGTTATTATAGACGATTTGTGAAATTTTATGGTACTATTGCTAAGCCTCTCACTGATCTCCTCAAAAGGGATAATTTTAAGTGGGGTCCAGAGGCACAACAGGCATTTGAATCCTTGAAAGTAGCTATGAGCTCAGCTCCTGTACTTAAGATGCCAAATTTTCACCAACCTTTTGTCATTGAAACTGATGCTTGTCTCAATGGTCTTGGGGCAGTTTTAATGCAAGACAATCGACCAATAGCCTATCTGAGTAAGAAATTGGGTGTGAGAACACAAGGATTATCAACCTATGAAAAAGAACTTTTGGCTCTTTGTACTGCTGTTACTAAATGGCGCCACTATCTGTTAGGTGGAGAGTTTACAATCAAAACTGACCAGGTGAGTTTAAAATATTTGTTGGAACAGAAAATCAACACGCCAATGCAACATAAAGGGTTAAGTAAACTTTTGGGCCTTAATTACAAAATTGAGTATAAAAAGGGTAGTGAGAATAAAGTGGCAGATGCATTATCACGAATACCAACTATTGAGGGTGCTTCAAATCCTTTACTTGGTGCTGTGAGTGAACTAATTCCCCAATGGATAGAAGATGTGAAGAAGAGCTATACTGATGACCCATGGATTACCAAATTGAAGTCCCAACTACATTCTCCACAACCTCATTCTTCTCATTCTCTTGTCACTGAATACATGGGGGTTCTCAGATATAAAGGTAAAGTGTGTGTGGGCAATTCGGGTGATTGGCGCCAGAAACTTATCTCTGAAATGCATGACTCCACTCAAGGAGGTCACTCAGGTATCTCTGCAACTTATCACAGAATCAAAAGGAACTTTTATTGGCCTTCCCTCAAGGATTCAGTTCATTCCTATATACAACAATGCCCAAATTGTCAGATCAATAAGGGTGAACACTTACCCTCTCCTGGTTTACTCCAACCCTTACCTATACCAGATGAAGCTTGGTCCAGTATTGGAATTGATTTCATTACTGGTTTACCAAAGTCTAAAGGCTATGAGGTCATCATGGTCATCGTTGATAGGCTCACCAAATACAGTCATTTTCGGCCCTTGACACACCCATATTCAGCTAGCACAGTTGCTCAAGTATTCTTGGACAATATTTATAAACTCCATGGTTTACCAGTCACCATTGTCTCAGATCGAGATCCAATCTTTACTAGTCGTTTCTGGAAAGAACTAATGTCTAAGTTGAATGTTAAACTGAACATGAGTACTGCATTTCATCCCCAAACCGATGGGCAAACAGAAAAGGTGAACCAATGCCTCGAACAGTACTTGCGAGCCATGGTTTTTGACAAAACTAATAAATGGGCAAATTACCTTTCTCTTGCGGAATGGTGGTACAACTCCAACTGGAACAGTGCCATTAAACAATCCCCTTTTGAAGCTCTATATGGCTATCCTCCGCCTGTCTTAGCCTTAGGAAGTCCCCCAAGGAGCCAGGTAGCTACTGTGAATGTACTGTTGAGAGATCGACAATCTGCATTGATACAATTAAAAGCAAATCTGAAAAAGGCTCAAGATAGAATGAAGAAGAATGCTGACAAGAAAAGGAGTGAGCGGGCATTTGCAGTAGGCGATTGGGTGTACTTGAAACTCCAACCTTACCGTCAAATTACAGTGGGGGGAGTCAGAAATAACAAATTGAGCCCCAAATTTTATGGTCCCTTTGAAGTATTGCAGAAATTGGGACAGGTGGCATATCGACTGAACTTACCTGCCGGGTCCCAAATCCACCCTGTGTTTCATGTCTCCCAGTTAAAGGCGAAATTGGGCAACCGTGAACTTTCCTCACCCTTACAGCCTCTACACACTCCAATACAAAACCCTGAACCTCAACCCTTCTTGGTTATTGGTCGAAGGATCATTCCCCGACACAATGCTCCTCAGGTCCAATGGTTAGTCCAATGGCAGCACCAATCTCCTGATGATGCTACTTGGGAAGACTATGAACTGTTTGTCGCCAAGTTTCCTGCTTTTGTTCGTGAGGGCACGAACTTTCTCGAGGAGGGAGCAATGCAACGCCAGATTGGCATTGATGCAGATAAGGTGTTTGTGCTGAAGAAGGAGAAAGGAGAGGGAACTAACGGCTATATCAATTCAAAGAAGGAAGGAGCGATGGGCCGTGATGGGCTTCACAAATCACTATCAGATGACAAAGGCCCAGTTAAGAGAGATAAGATAGAGAATCCACTCAACCGACTCTCTGCAGTGGGACCCAGTGGCTAGACGAGAACCAATCAGAAGCTTGAAGCCGTTGCTGCCAGCTGAGGATAGTACAGCAGAAGAAACTCCTTATTTTCTGAATTTAGAATAAATTGTAAATTGACAATTAACAATCTCTACTGTTATTTTCTTACGCAAGTCTACTTACTTCAAGTCTATAAAAGACTACTTCCATTGCTGTAAACATTAAGCAATTTTATCAATGAAAAATCGTAGCATGTTTTCTGCTGCAATTTAGTTGCTCTTATTAAATTAGGATAGCTAGTTCCATTAATTCTCTCAATTACACCTAGTTATTTGTCTAGTTCGTTGCACTTTGAATATATCGCATTCCTTCAACTTTTAAGAATTTTAAAACTATCGACCCTTATCTTTCCGATCAAAAATAAAAGAATTTTAAAACTATGTCGCTATTCCGATATTGCACAAATTTATGTAACCCGTCTCCGAAGAAGAACTACTCATGATAAGTTCAAAGAAATGAATTTGTTCATTGGTTTAACTTACAGCATACTGTCAAAATTTGCCACAGTCGAACCATTAAATTTCCACTCAACTAACCAGCAATTGCAACTAAAAATCCACACTAGCAAATGGGCAGGTGGTTTGAAGCTTTTCTACTTTCTAGAAGCCCTGCAATAAATAAACTGGTCAATTACCATCATTTCCTCTTTACTATATTCAGATTAGATAACACCCAATAATAATCCAATTTTGTACTTAATCATTATTTCTAGATATTTGCAGAAAGAAAATTCAACCACTAAACAAAGTTAAAGAATCAATATCATCCCTTCTTAAATTTTACAAAGCATTTACATTCTGCTTGGGTTAGTTCAATCTCTGCTTCGGAGATGTAACATAAGCCCCACATTCAACTTGTTTTCCAAACTAACAAATGCATATATTTACAAACAGAACCTTAGTTATTGTTAATGCATTTTTAATAAAGGTTTTTCATGTAATAAAGAATAAGATAGCATACTTCATAAGGCAAAGTCTATCTCAGCCCGGCTCAAAATACGAACAACCATAGTATAAAATTCTGGTTCTTCTTCCTTTATCTGGTCAAGAGTAGTTGACTCATGCTCATCTGCCTGAAGAAACAAATAAGAATAATATTTTCGAAGAGTGAATAATACATAAAGGTCTTTTATAGACGGGCTTCTACATCAGAAGTGATGGCACTGCATATCAGAACTATAAAAGTAAAATCAGCCTTTCTACTAATATGTACATGTTCCCATTTCCAGTTCTTTCTGTTAAGTGTGGATAGATTGTTACCTCAGTGAATTTAAGAAGTATCAGATTAGAAACAGCAGCTGGTTTAGATTTGTCCCACCTGAAAAAATAGATAACTTCATAAGCAGAAGCATCAAGGAAAGACAAATAACACAATAGGCATCGCTAGCTAAGTAACCTAAGAGGAAGCACAATATTTCATTATTGAAGAGGTCTTTTTTTGTCTCTGCTTCTTTTTTTTTTTTCTGAAAACAGTGGTATCAAGTAGCACCGGCTCCATAACCATACAAGTACGTAGATTGTTTTAATAGCAACTTCAAAATTTAAGCTTAGAGAACTAAAAACTAAATATAACATTTTTTCCTAGATATTTTAGAATATTAGAAATTTTTGCCTGAAGATGCAAATGAAGATTTTTGACATAATTCTGGAAGAAGGATTGCAAAAATCCATTTATAATTTTAAGGATAATTCTGATGAAAGAAAGACTTTTACCTAACAAGCATCAACTCGTTGACAGACCTCCACATCTTACGGCCAACATCCTTCTGATTTTGATCTCTAGCACTTCTCCCATGCCATAATTCTTTTACAATGTATACTATTTCTTCAATATCTACCTGAAATTAAGTACCAAACTACCAATTCTTAATGCCTGCAGAAACCTTCAATAAGTAACAAAAAGGAAAGCCAAGGATAAGACCGTACCAGTACTTGATCAGCAGACCCAAACAATATCTCCTCATGCTCAATTAGGCGTTGATGAAGAATGCGATAGTGGTCTAAATCCAAATTGACCACTGGTTCAGTTTGAACTGAAAATTCAGCTAGCTGGGTTGCCACATAGGTGGCCATTACTTGCCCGAAAATTGCAGGAATAGTACCCAATACCGGGATAATACGGACCCTGAAACCTGGTACAATCTGGAATTTTTTTTTTGAATTCTTAGTATAGAAACTTTAGACTTGGTAATCATATATTAAGTTTACCCCTGACTACAGCTCACAACTTTTTCTCTTATGGCGAATAACATGCACCGTAAATCATGTAAGAATGAACAGAAAATGATAACAAATCTGGTAATCAATCTGAGACTCGGACCTGATAATCCAGTGGATTTTCTTCCTCTTTAGAAGTTTGAAATGGAAGAAGCTTTACTTTGGGCTTCTCCAATGAAAATACTACTGGAATCCCACCATCAATTCCATAATCTTTTCTCAAGCGATATCTAACCTACAACAGGACAACTAAGAGATTTAAAGACATGGAGATAAATCAAAGTCGGTTGAAATATTAAATAAATAACAGCAGTAAGGTAAAATACTGCACGAGAAAGAGGGTCATTTGTCGATTCTCTTAGATCTGCAATACGTATTCTTGTTGGGTCTGCTCTAGCACCGGCCCCCATGGCAGAGAGTACCTTCAAGTTTCTACGTACACATGAAGCAAGAAGTGCCACCTGAATAAAATGATTACTAGTCAGAACAAACAATTAACAGCAAAAAGAATTTAAAATACAATATAATATATCAGATTTACAAGATCATTTTAGTGAAATGATTCCTTTAATCCTAAAGTTATTAGTTTTCTCACTCTCTATCTCAACAAAATGATCAAAATATTTGAAGCAGATAACAATAACTAATACGTATCAAGATGATGACAACAAGGATGCATCATCAAAATATGTAACAGCCAATGTAGTATACCTTGGTGTCAATGTTATCTATACAATCAAGGACGAAGTCGGGATTTCCAGAAAGAATCTCCTCCTCAGATGAAGAATCATACAGCTGCACTTTAGCTTCTATTTGACACTCAGGATAGATCGAAGAGAAATGCTTTTTAAGGCACAAGGCTTTAGAAGTCCCTACATCTTCTCTAGTGGCTACGGCATGCCGGTTCAGGGATGAGACAGATACCTTTCATACATTAAGAGTTTCAATTAATCTTTACTCTAATATGCATTGGTAGTAATGACCAGGTTGTGAAACCCTGAATCATGCGTTCCATACCAAGTTTAAAGTTACAATGGACTGGCCCATCTGCGTAAATTTCCTGCCTGGTTGTCATTTGCCCATTTTCTAAGCTAGTACAGGATTTAATGACACAATTGAGGGTAAATTTCAGGTCAATGGAATTAGATTGGAAATTAACTTCAGAATCAACATAGGCAAAATTGATTAATCAAGGTTTATCAACGGTTTGCAGAATTGAATTAAATAGGAAAAATCATCACAATTTGAAAAATTGAAGGAAACAGAAATGCTAGTAAGACCCTGAAACTTTTATAAAATGGTTGAAGTTTTAGTGTACTGACTGATATGAATATGTACAATTTACTTTTCCCCCCATAAATTACAATAAATAAATCACCAGATAGAAAACAAATAATACTCAGATTTGCAGATCAATAACAGAAAATTTAAAACCTGATCAAAATCCACAAGTAGAAGCCGACCAACCCCTGCACGTAACAGCATTGAAGCAGCATGGCTACCAACTCCTCCAAGTCCAATGATTACCACATATGATTGGGTCACTTTTCTCTGGGACTCTAAGCCGAAAAACTGTATATTCCTGCCACAGAAATAAATAAATGTAAGAAAGAAAGAATTGTGCTCTCAATAGTATTAACCATGATTGGATGTTCAGATCAAAAAGGTAAACTATAATGATTACTAATTAGCTGACTGTAGGAAGTTACATCATACCTTGTAAGCTGCTCAGAGACAATCTCATCTGCCAGCAGATCAGAACCAACAAAATTCCTTGGCAGATTCTCATAGCCAGCTTTACCTATATAGCACTATCACTTATAAGTCTAGAAATAGAATTTCAGAAATAATAATCTTTGAAGTAAAGCTAAAAGATGAAGGTCAATCAGTCTTTTGAAACAAGACAATTTACTCAACAGGTAATCTCAACTTTATATTTCTATTTAAATTAGGTTAATATCTATTTTATTTACTTTCCTCTTCTTCTTTTTTTTTTTCCTTTTTTTCTGGGCGAATGAACATGCCCTTCATCAGTTATTGTCTAAACTAAGGTATAGAGATAATTTCCAACCAGGAGATAACAACAAAAGATGCCAAAATTGTAATGATCCTTAGCTGTCCAAGAATGAAATTACCATTAGTACCATTTTCAGCAAAAGCCCGAGTTGACATGTTCTTTGCATTCTGCTTTACATGATACCTGAATTAATTTACCAATATCAATCGCAAAAGGCTAAGGCTATCAGAGAAAGTAACATGAAATAGCCGGTGGAGGAGGGAACAGGAAGTAGAACCTATCGAAGAGTTTGAGAACAGCAACGGTAGAAAGAGAGCCAAAGACAGCGCCGCCGCCGATGAGCAACCATTGCTTCGACCTGTCGCTCATCTTCTCCTCTGACTCCCTGCACCCGTCTCTGACAACAAATACGAGTTCGTGGTCTCGTGGAGGCGGTGGAGGTTGGTACTGTGGTTGGCGGTGGATCAACCGCGAAACTGAGTTCATTAAATGGGCTGAGTTCAATTGTCCCGAGTTAAAAAAAATGGCTTTTGATTATTTTCCTGTTTAGATTTTACAAATTATGGGCCATATTTTAATCGGGCCATTAGAGTACTGTATTTTTTGTCCCCTCGTTTAAAACAGAGGCCGTCTTTATCGATTATCTGCATTTTATACACGAGGGATCCAATGACAATGGGTTATTTTGACAACTTTGATAATGGACCTCTAAATAAATATAAAAAAATAAAAATGAAAAAAGTTTATAGATGTATTCTTATACTTTTAGATTGATGGTCACTTAAATTTCATATAATTTCATTATTGTTTGGTAGTCCATCAAAGAACGTTAAATTGGAACCGTTGTAAATTACATGAAAATTTGATGGTCTTTGATGAATAATCAAACGATAATGAAATTACATGAAATTTGAATGAATCTCAATCCATAAATATAAGATCACATCTATAATTTTTTTTTTAAGATTTTTTTTTGTATTTATGTAGAAATCCATTGTCAAGGTTGTCAAAATAACCTATTGTCAATCGATCCTTTCTCTTTATATATTGGGAAGGGATCCTTAACAGGTCATCTTAATAATGAATTTTTAAATAAATATAAAAAAAATCTTAAAAGTAGATTTTTTTTTATAAATATGTTCTTCTATTTATAGATTGATGGTGATTCAAAAATCATCAAAATGTTATGTACTTTACAATGATTCTAATTTAACGATCTTTGATAGACTATCAAATGATAATAAAAATTACATGAAATTTGAATCACCATCAATCTATAAGTAGAGGAACATATTTATAAGGGTTTTTCTATTTTTAAGATTTTTTTCATATTTATTTGAAGATTTATTGTCAAGATAACCATTATCAAGTGATCTTTCCCTTATATAGATATATACTAGTATCTTACCCGTGCGTTGCTACGGTGATATCTTTTAGAAATATGTAAATTCATATCTTCATGTGAAAAATAAGGAAATAAAAATAAAGATAATTTAGTAATTAATGTAAATTTCAATGAATACATAATTAATGCAAAATAAATGTAAATTGAGAGAAAAGTTAACATTCAGCATTTAAGGAAAGTTAACATTCATAATTGATGGCAATCTAAGAAAAAGAAAACAAAATAGAGGTTTTTTGTTGAATTTTTAGAGCTAATATCACTCATCGGATTGAGTTATTCATCAAATAATGTTACTATCTCTATGATCATTTGTGTTGAAGTTAGAATTTTTTTTTCAATTTTGTTTGTTATACAAAATATTACATAATTTAGGAGTACAATTACTCTATTTTTTTTCTTAAATTGTCATCAATTATGAATTTTAACTTTCCTTAAACGCTGAATGTTAAATTTCCTCTCAATTTATATTTATTTTACATTAATTATGTATTCATGATTGAAATTTATATTAATTACTAAATTATTTTTATTTCCTTATTTTTCACATGAAGATATGAGTTTTTATATTTCTGAAAGATATCACCATAGCCTCTGTGCTTTGCAAAGCACCATAGTCGGTCTCTATATATAGAGAGAGAGTTGGGCTATGTTGATATGCATAGCACGGATCACTCCCGTGCTATGGATCGATTCTTCGTTATCAAAGTGTAAATAGTCGATCCAACCGTACAAAATGATTTTCATATGAATATATAGACATAGACTAAATTTTATATTTTTTAGAATTTTTTAACTATTTTTTAAGATAGTTAGAAAAATACTTCTTTTGGATGGCTCATAATAACTAAATCAACTGATTTTCTAACTATCATAAAAAAATAGTAAAAAAATTCTAAAAAATATAAATTTGGTCTACATCTAGATATTCATTAGAAAATCATTTTGTATGGTTGGATCAATTATTTGAACTTTCAAAATAAAGAACCGATCCATAGCACGGAGATGATCTGTGTTATGCATAGCACCATAGCCAAACTCTCTTTCTCTCTCTCTCTCTCTCTCTCTCTCTATATATATATATATATATATATATAGAGTAAAGATACCGTGAGCTTAACTCAAAAAAATATCAAATCATCTCCAAATTTTAATTTATCATTCTCACTAAATTCTTTATATGAAAATCTCATGGGATGCAAAAATTTGGAGTGTTTTGAGCTTTTCAAGTTTTGATTTTTAATTTTTGAAAATCAACTCTAAAAATAATAATAAAATATTTAATATTTGAACATCATTTTAGAAAATTTAAAACGGTGGCTTAAAAAGCTCAAAACACTCCAAATTTTTGCATCCTATGAGATTTTAATATAAAATTTTTAATGAGCATGATAAATTAAAATTTAGAGATGATTTGATTTACTTTTTGAGTTAAGATCACAGTATCTTTACTATATATATCAGAAAGTCTAAAAGGCAACGCATTGTATGGATGTCTGTGCATCACGTTAAAATCTCAAATTTCAAGTTAAAAATGACCGATTTGAACCGTTCAATATATTCTCCTTATCAAACTTTTATAGAAAACTCAAATTTTATATCTTTTGAATTTTTTTTGGTAGGAAGAAAATCGTTACTATTGGACGATCCAAAATCCTCATATCAAGTAACTTTCTCCTGACCCAAAAAATAGCAAAAATTTTCAAATAAATATAAAATTTATTTTTTAATAAGAATTTGATATGAAGAATAAATTAAGTGGTTCGTATTGGTCATTTTTAACTTGAAATTTAAGATTTTGACGTGGTGCACGGACGTACCCATGTAATGCGTTGTATTTTAGACTTTTTTTTCTCTCTCTCTCTCTCTATATATATATATATATATATATATTTTTCGTTTGTCACAAAGTATACTTTACATCTTTTATACTTTACATCGTGTCTTTCATTTCTGAATTTAAAATATTAATCAAACCGTTTAAAGTATTGTTCATATTAAGATATACTTGGAGATCAAATTTTATATTTTTTAGAAAATATTTATATATTTTTTAGGGTTAGAAAAACATTATTATCAGAAATCATAAACTCACTTCTACCCCTCAAAACAAATAAAAAAATTCTCAAAAAATATAAAATTTGATCTTCACGTATATTTTAATATGAAGAATACTTTGAACGGTTGGATTATTTTTTTTGAACTTAGGAATAAAAGATACGGCATGAAATATAAAAATATTTTATAATTCATGACTAATGGTAGCATAACTCTCTTTCTATATATATAGTTATATACGTATTGTTAAAATTATGTTTACTTTAGGAAAAAAATGTTTGTACCTTATGTTATCAGGAACAAATATATAATAAGTTGATTACTTGATTTTCATTTATTTGATTAAAAAAATATTTTTAATTTATTTTATAATGCGAACGCTTTGAATACTAGAAAGTAGAAACGGGCATTTACAAATTCATATAGGTAGGGGTGTGCAATCGGTCGGTTAATTTCAAACTGAAATAGATATATACATTCAAAGTTTTAATCGGTTTGTTAAACTAAGAACTGAACTAAAATTTTAAAAATATCAACCGAATAAACCAAAGTTTTATTAGGTTTATTCGGTTAAACTAAAATTATATTAATTAGAGAGGAATGAAAAATATTGATAGTTAAAAAAAATGATAGAAAAATAAGTAGCTTAGAAAATAAAATAAATAACTAAATAAATAGATTGAAAATAAATATATTTGGACTATCTTTGATATAATTCATATATATATAAAGCTAAATGAATTAGTTTGATAAAATTTAAACTATTCGGTTTATTTGATTTATCTGATTTAGAAAAATATAAACCGAACTAAAAAATAAAAACTGAATTAACTAAAAATTTCAACTGAACCAAAATTTTGAAACTGAAAAATCAAACCAAATAGTCTAAAATTTATCGGCTCGGTTCAAAATCAATTAAACCGATCCGTTTATACACCCCTACGTAGGGACAGGGACAGGTACGTTTTGTATAGATATTTTACGGTAAGCAGGGGCGGACCCAATGTAATCCAGGGGGGCACGTGCCCCCCCTGGATTTTGAAAAATAGTGTTTTTCGGTAATGTTTTCGGTAATTGGCCCCCCCCTTGGAAATTTTTTTTGCCCCCCCTAATTATGTCAGTTATTTTTATTGAGAAAAAATATTTAATACCGTGCATAATGAAATAATTATGCAAAGATATCAAAATATAAAGTTACTTAGTCGAAAACTTTGTTCATCAACTTGATTATCTATTACTTTGAGCTTTATTTTATTATTATTTTAATATATAAAATATTATTATTTAATAAAAAAATTATTAGTTAAGTATATATATTAAATTATTAATTTTTATTTAGTACCCGATTAGTTAATGGGTTTGAACCCGATAAGCCATTACAATCCGATAATTGCCCCCCCTAATCAAAATCCTAGATCCGCATTTTTGATGATATATATAAATGTTTATAGCCAGCTCAGAGCGGAGCCTGATATATATAATTGTATGCGTGTACGAAATAAATCTGTATCACGGATATGATATCAGATTAGGTATAGTCACTAATTCACTATAGAAAAAGGTACTGGAATCCACGTGATCGCATTTCGACTTTTTGGTACGTGAAAATTAAAGTAACAAACCGAGCTCATTTCTCATGGTCTCATCAGAAAAATCTTCCAGGTTCTGCCTATATTAATGGGTTAATTTTCTGAGAATGATATTTCATGTTTATTCATATTTAGCCACTGAATTTTTATTTATTCATTTTTAATCACTAAATTTTGGTATTTATCCATATTTTATCATTTCCATTTGTTTTTTCATTCAAAAATAATTAAAAGACTAATGAAAAAATAAATATAATTTTATTTCATTTATCTATTTTTTATTTCAATTATTTTTGGCAACAAATACAATTTTATTTTAATTTTTTTTGAATGAAAAAACTAATGGGAGTGACCAAATATGGATAAATATTAAATTTCAGTGACTAAAAACGGATAAATGAATGTTCAATGATTAAATATGGATAAACATCAAAATTCAGTGACCCGTCAGAAGATTAACTCTATATTAATTTATGGGTGGGGATCACTTGACTAGGTTATTTTGACAAATTGACAATGAATTTTCAAATAAATACTAATTTTTTTTTAAAAAATATAATTTTTTTTATGGATATATTTTTCTACTTGTAGATTGATGGTGATTCAAATTTTATATAATTTCATTATCGTTTGATATTCCATCAAGAACCATTAAAATTTTATATAATTTACAACGGTTATAATTTGACAGTTTTTTATGAACTATCAAACGATAATGAAATTGCATGAAATTGAATTACCATCAATCTATAAGTAGAAAAACATATTTATAAGATTTTTTCTATTTTTAAAATTTTTTTCATATTTATTTAAAAATTCATTATCAAGATTATCAAGATGACCATTGTCAAGTGATCCCTTCCCTTAATTTATGCACTTTCACTATATCATGAAAAAGAAAAAGAGTTTATGTAGCAGTTGAATTCTGGCAAACAAAGGCCGGTTTGATTTGTTAAAACTTAAAAGACGAAGAAAAATGAAAGATTGAAACAAAGCAGTTGCTGAAGGCTATCTATGATGTTCGTTCTTTATATTTCTTTTTTTCTCAAAATAAAAAAAATTCCTTGTTTGAAGGAAATGAATATATTGTGTCATTGTGACAACGACAATAATATTTGTTAGTATTATGTGTCATAATTATTAGGTTGTTATTATCATCATGCACCGCCCCTGCCAGTACTACTGCCGCTGTACCACGAAACAATACCATCTGCTTTCTGCCTCTCTCTATATTCAATACGAGAGATTTGCAAACGGTCCGGACCGGTTCAAATTCGGGCGGTCCACACGAATTAGTTCTAGGCGGTCCAAATTCGAAAAAATCAAACTCGTCCCACCGTTGGCCCCCGGGAGCCGGACCCCCATAGGACGGAACGGGACAGGCACGGTCCGATCCGTTCCGGTATGTTTTTTTTTTATGAATTGAAAAAATAATAATTATTTATCATAATTTTTTAATAATAATTTTTAACTAATTCGAATTCTTATTTTCAATTGTTTAAAAATCTAATAATACTAAAAAATTAGAAAATTTCCAAATTTTTTTTTCAGAAAATTATAAAAAAATAATAAAAGTTGAAAAATAAATTTATACCAGGCAAACTCACTCAACATTCTTTTTTCATCGTATCTTTGGTGAGTTCTACTACCGTCCGTGTTTATAACGCTTTGGACTAAATGAGGGTCTGATTGATCTTATGGTTCCTCATTTTTTATTACATATTTATCAACATATTTTTTAAATGCAATTAGACCGTTTGACTTAGAATATCTGTAAAAAGGTTTGCAATTTTTTACCTTGCACCTTCCGCTGAGCATGACACCGCTCGTATCCTTTGTTTGTTCATAAAAACGCCACCAAAGTGCATCGTAGGAGGGGTCAGCTGTCTTCCTCTTCTTTTTCTGAGTCCTGCTTCTATTGGTGATGGGGGTACACTTGAGGTTGGAGTTTCTGCGACAGAGGACGGTGCGGTCAGAACTTGCGATGGGGATTCTTCGATTATTTTATGAGAACTTGAGGCGTATTGAGGATGATGCAGTGTAGTAAATGTAGGAGGTTTATTGATGTTGATAGTTAAGATCTTACGGTATATAAGTTGATTGATGGTGGAGTGAGAGGTTTGCATATCGTTAATAATATGGAGTATTAGCTTGTGGATAATATTGTGAGGGATTTGTATTATCAACTACATCTTCATCAAAAATATCCACACTCAATCGGTGCATAAAATCATCCACGGGATTAAAAAGATTTGTCATTTCTATAAAAAAAATAAAGAAACAAATTTGATGAAAAAATAATATAAAAAAATCTACTTAAAAAAAATAATTAACATTCTAAATAAAATTCTAACAAAAAAACTGAATTTCACATAATAAATGAGAAGTTGTTACTGCTAAGACTCTCAGCGAGACTCTCAGCAAGAAGTTGGAATTAAGAAGTAGAATCGGGCCCTGCTAAGACTCTCAACGAGACTTTTAGCAAAAAATTGGAAGCAAGAAGTAGAATTTGACCCTGCTTGACATAGGCTGCGATTTAAGAAATGACGAATACCGAATATTATCCTTCTACCTTCTTCGATTAGTTAATTTTTTCAACGGACTAACAATAAATTAATAATTCTAAACTATTTTTTTTGTTTTTGGAATAAGAAAATTAAATTTGAGAATTTGAGATTAAAGACGAGGCATGAGACAGACACATATTCGGCTACGGTCCGGTTCACGATTATGGATCGGTCCAGGACAGATTAAACCGACCGGTCCATTTCAATACTCTAGTCAATGCTCAAGATGCTCCACAAGAAAGGTGCAAATAAAATCAGAAGAGTTGGAAGAAATTAATATAAAAAAAGCATGTACAGAGTGAATCAAGTGGTATATTACAGAGTTTAATTATCAGGCCAATGTATGGCTTAGAACTAATTATGTGCCTGATCGTGGCTTTTGGAATTGTCAACGGTAATTGCAAATAGGATTTTAGGTTAATTTGGCCCTGCGATTAGAAAATTAAAAAGAAAAATACGAATGAATCAAAATCCCCCAGAGCTAGCACTGTCACCATCAATTATTTATCATAGCACTGTCTTAGATGTCAACTTTAACTTTTCTATCTTAATTTTGCTTAAACAATATAGTCGACAGGAAGAAACTTCCACAATTACCTTTTTTTGATCTCGTATGCAAGCGAGTCCTTTGTCATACATTTAGGGTTTGAAACTTACCAATCACACATCACACGTATGAACAAAAATAAAGCATGATTTTTTTTAATCGGCCGGTCACTACAACAGAATTGACTTTAGACAACTTTCATTTAACAATGGTTATATGTTAATCTCATTGTTAAAATGAATCAATAATATTATTAAAATGTTAAGAACTTCTTTAGCAATATTTTTTAATAAAAAAATATTATTAAAATAGAGTCCTAGAACACCAAAAAATGGCACACCCATTTGGCAATGGCTCTTTCAAGAAACCATTATTAAATATATTTTTTTAGCAACAGTTCTTTTAAGAAACTGTTGTTAAAAGTCATTGATTTTTTTTTCAAATTGTGCTATGCACTCTGACAGAGATCGTACAAATTGTGCTCTATTTTAACAACAATTCTTTGTAGGAACCGTTGTTAAAGGTCATTTAATTTTTTTTTTTTGGCTTTGACAGACATAGTACACTCTATTTTAAAAACGGTTCCAGTCCAAATCCATTGTTAAATGAGTGTTCTGCTTTTTGGCTCTGACATGGACTTTATCCATCAATGACATTTGCTCTCACGGATTGATGTATTTTTTCATCTCACAATTTGTTCATTCAAATCCAACGATCAAAAAAATAAAAATTCAAAAAGTGAAATCTCACATACTACCATCTCCTTTGTCATACATTTCATATAAAAGAGATATGAGAGATAGAGACAGAGAGACATAGAGAGATGAGAGACAAAAGAAATGAAAATCAAAATCCGACCATCTCAACTTAAAACGACCATATTTTTTGATAGAAAACTCCGATTGAGACGTTCTATGTGTCCACAGAAAATTACTTACGCCGTTATGGTAATTTTTAGAGCAAAAAAAGCTCATCTTAACCAATAAGAATGCATTTGAAGCTTTCAAGATTTATTTTTATTTTTTTTGGATTTTTTCTTAGAAATTGTATAGATTTTCATATTATTACATGAGCAAGACACATTCACATATATATTTTTTTATTTTATAAATAATCATATTTCTTTTCATTTTATAAATAATCATATTTCTTTCATATTAATTATTAAATAAATAATATATATCATAATGTTTATTCTTAGCTTGTTCTTACATAACCTGTCTTCAATTTATATTATTATTTATTGTCTGTTCTTAGTTAAAAAAATATAGAAAGTTTAAATTTGAAAAAAATTAATTGATCTTTAGTAATGGTTTTGTGTCATAATAGTTGTTAAAGAGGTATTTAACAAAGATTTTTGGTTGTGAATCATTGTTAAATACTCCTTTAACAACGATTCTGGTATAGAGCCATTGCTAAAGGTTAATTTAAAAAAATGAACACATGTGATTTGATAACTGATTTAGCAACAGTTATTTAGAAGCATTTCTAACATCTCATTTTAATAATGATTTAAAAATCATTGTTGACAACAATTATTGCCAAATATTTTTTGTTGTAGTGGGTCGATATTATACGGTAATATATGGTAAAAACCTCTGTTTCAAGTGTAACATTTTTTTTCTGGTTGGTGGCCGGTGATAGCCTACTGTTTCAGCAAATATAGAACAAGGTTTTTCTACTTTTTAGCATAGATAGGAACATAAGATAAGAACTAACTATATATTGACGAAATCTAAGCTAAGCATTTAATTGATTGATTGACGATGACGATAATAAATGAAATGTATTATTCAGAATAAGTAATGGATAGATGAAGGGCAACTGCACAACCTGAAAAACCGTAACGTTCCTGTTATTATACTGCCTCTTTTTGATAGGTATAGTAAAAGTGTAGTGAACACTTTAAAGTGTTTTAAAATATTAAATAGAAATAATTTAAGATGAGATAAAGTTAAAACGTTTTAAAGAATCAAATGATTTAAGGTGAAGTAAAATTAAAATATTTTCATAAGTGCTTTAAATTTAAAAACATCAAATGTTCTTTCTTTTCACACTTTTGCACAAACTACTATATCTATTTAATTTATTAATATTAAACATTATTATTTTAAGGTACTTTAACTTTATTATGCTTGTCAAATGAGGAGAGATACCTAAAAAATTAAGAATTCCATATCGATAATAAATTAATTTATGCGGACCATATATATACAAGCGTAACAAGCCTAATCAATTGTCCTTTAGAGCTTCCATTGTCTCAGATTCTCAGTACGCAACATGGCGACAGTACTCCACGCAAGTGGCTAGATTCAGTTTGTCCTTTGTTGGGCTTCTATCATCATTAATTTTTAATAGCTTACGATATGGAGATAAAAGAATGTATATGTTCATCATTTGCCACGTGCGTGGGACAAATTATCTCATCAAAAATGTGTCATGCAACGTTGTACAAACTTTTCATTATGAAACAAAGGTAAAGCTGGTACGGATCATGACAACGGGTCTGATTGCCCTTTATTATGTAAACATGTTTGCTTTTATTAGAGATATTCAAAAGATATCGGGACAAATAAAACACTGCTACAAAATTTAAGTGTGCATTTGAATGACAATTAAGTGTGTACCCATTTAACGGCTTCAGAATTTGAATATGAAAAATCAAGGCAAATATTGATAACAATCAAAATCCATACTTCATCAAAATGATGACAGTTACCGGTAATTATATTTTAGCGAAATTATTCTTACTTTCATATTCAGATTCTGCACACTCAAAAGTAATAGGGTTGAGGTTGATTGTGTTTCCTTTTACACGTATTCATATTCTGCCCATCAAATGTCTCGTATTCTTATTTTTCTACTCATATATAATTGGATCATGGTATAATTGGATCATGGTGAGTCATGAAGTAAAATATATATATATATATATTTTACTTTACGCTTTTATATCTCAAAAATTAAAATCTGAATGATCAATGATTTATTCAATCAATCTACATACTTAAATATGATGAAATATCAATTTTATTAATTTGAATTTTTTTTAGATAATCCAAAAAATAGTAATAAAATAGTATCATTTACAACTTAATTTTTTTAGTCATCTTTCAAAATTTTTAAAAATAAGAAAATCTAAAAGTAATAAAATTTAATATTCTGCAACATTTTAATATGTAAATTGTGCTGATCATATCAAATTGATCATTTGGGGTTTGATTTTTGAGATATGAGTTCGAAGTAAAAGCTTATTTTTAACCTAACTTTATGAATATATATGTATATCTATACTATTATATAAAGCATCTAAGAATTGGAGGGTCCATTTTTTGTCATTGTAAATTTTTATTATACCCATTTTATCCCTCAATTAGACGGATAATATTTATTGTTGGTTGATCGAACGTATGTGATCGCGTCCATTGATCCCCTCTTTCTCTCCATTTCTTTCCCTTATATACTATTATTTCCATAATTTTTGTTTTTTATTTAGCAATTTTGTGCATATTTGGTAAGGAATTAATGGTGATAATATATGTTAGAATAATTTACTTTTCTTTCCATAAAAATCATGAATCATTAACTCATATTGTGCAAAAATCTCATCCAAGATTAAATATAGTCTTTATTATATGTTTTCTCTATAATTTGGTGAATTTATAATTTAATATTAGATAAATATGAATTTTTTTATCTTATAATATTTTAATGTTTAAATAAAAAATTCTGCTGCAACGCGCGGGTATATAACTAGTATGTATAATTTGACTATGATATTACATGTAGCACAGAGCCAAGTGTGCTCTACGATCCATAACCCTTTAATTCTCATCGAGACTCGAGCTGAGGTTATGTCGCCGACGAAAATAAAAAATAACGGAGCTGTTTTTGATTAAACTCCCAGCGCGATTTCTTCTCCCTCCCGTTACTCTATTCCCTCTCCATTTTGATAAGCCTCTCCCCTCCCGATAATCTTCCCTTGTCGAAACCCTAAATCGCCACTCACTTCCTTGGCGACTGCTCTCTTTGTCGATCTCACAAGCAGGCTATATCTCCACCGTATCTCCTGATCTCACTAGTTCCAGATACTGCTTTCCTCTCCTTCCCGTCACTGGTTCTATTCCCGTGAACCAAGTTGTTGAGCCCATTAATTGTCGCTAGCGCTCTATTTGCTCGGATTATTCATTCTTCAATTGCAACGCGGAGGCAAAAAAATTGGTTAACGGGTATAGAACTAGTTAACTGGCATGCAATTTGGGCCCATTATCTGGTACTTAATGGCAGCACCTATTAACTGGCTTGCAGTTTGGTATCTCTACCTCAATCTCTACTCTTGCAGTTTGGTATCTCTACCTCAATCTCTACTCATTATTAAACGTCTAAGTGTTTTGATCCTATAACGGACAAAATTTTATTTTCAGAATTAATATGAACCATCTTATTGAGCTATTTTCTGATCTGCGATACAGAATTTGCTGCTAACATATTGAAGTTCATTTTTCTTATTAATCGTGATTGTTATAGTGAATGCCACACAGGAAATATCACACAAGATCAACAGCCAAATTCATTACTGCTCTCTCCCCACGTCTCTTATGATCCATCTCCATCTCTCAAAGCGTGAAGCCCTAAACTCTCCTGATAAATGTTGTCTCTCTCTCACTCCCTCGTGTTTCCCAACCCCTCCGCCTCTGAGAAGCCCTCACCGCTCCCGATTAGCGGAGCTACCATTCGGTTTCCCAACTGAAATTAAACTAACAGAAAGAAGTTCTGATTGATATGTTGTTTTTCATTCAACAACTCAACTTTACAAGAAAACTCATTTCTTTTATATAGAAGTGTAATTATATGGGTTAAACATCTAGGGAGTGTTTGACATTCAATGGAATAACAAAAAATTAGAATAAAATAATTATTACGATGAATTAATTTGTCAAACGAATTTTAGACTAAGTAGAAGAATGTGGAATAATGCTAATTCAGTATACCAATTTATAGGTGGTATATCGGATTAGCTCTCATCGGAATAACGATTATTGTTTGATTATATTATATTATATTATTATATTATGATTATGATTAAGATTTAGTATTATTATATTATAATTTATTATTATATTCATATTATGATTATTATTTATTATTATTGAATTATTATTATCATTATTATATTATCGTTACCATTAGTGTTATTATATTATTTATTATTATTATAAATATAATTTTAATATTATATTATTATATTATGAATATAAATATAATTATTTTATTAATATATTATTATGATCAAGATTATTTATTATTATATTATTATATTATGATGATTATGATTATGATTACTTATTATTATTTAATTATGTTGTATTATATTATTATATGTTGATTATAGTGATGATTAATTTATTATTATATTATTATAATTATAATTATTTTTATGATTATGATTAAATTATTATTATTATTATATTATTATGATTATGATTATGGTTATATTATTATGATTATGACTATAATTATTATTATCATGATTATGATTATAATTATTATATTATGATTATATTATTAAAATTATAATTACTCATTCTTATTATATTATTATAATTATGATTGTAATTATAATTTTTTATTATTATATTACTATATTATGATTATGTTTATATTTTTATTATATTACTATTATAATATTATTATTTATTATTATTATATTTATTACTTTATTATTATTTTATTATGTTGATTATAGTTATGATTAATTTATTATTATATTATTATAATTATAATTATTTTTATGATTATGATTATATTTTTATTATTATATTATTATGGTTATGACTATGGTTATAATATTATGATTATGACTATTATTATTATTATCATGATTATGATTATGATTATTATATTATAATTATATTAAGATTATATTATTAAAATTATGATTACTTATTATTATTATATTATTATAATTATGATTATAATTATAATTTATTATTATTATATTACTATATTATGATTATGTTTATATTTTTATTATATTACTATTATAATATTATTATTTATTATGATTATTTTTATTACTTTATTATTATTTTATTATGTTGTATTATATTATTATATGTTGATTATATTTATGTTTAATTTATTATTATATTATTATAATTATTTATAATTATTTTAATAATATTATTATTATATTATTATGATTTTGATTATGGTTATATTATTATGATTTTGACTATAATTATTATTATCATGATTATGATTATGATTATTATATTATGATTATATTATTAAAATTATGATTACTTATTATTATTATATTATTATAATTGTGATTGTAATTATAATTTATTATTATTATATTATGATTATGTTTATATTTATATTATATTACTATTATAATATTATTATTTAATATGATTATTTTTTATTACTTCATTATTATTATTATCTTACTATTATGATTATTATTTTAATATTATTATTATCATCATCTTCATTATTAGTATCATAATTATTTATATTTTAACTATTATGAGTAACAATTGTCAAACGATATTTTCGCTTTTTGAAATAGTCAAGAATACCATTCTTTCATGAAAAACACTATTCTATCACTCTTCCAAAATTATCACTGTTCCAAAACTATTTCCTTAATTTGCCAAACGGACCCCTAGTAGTTACAATATGCAACAGAACCGTAACAAACTGAAACGAGTCAATTATAAACTCAACGGCTATATTATGTCATGTCTCCAGTTTTCTCAATACCGGAGTCATCCAGTCTTCGTTGTTCTACACCAACGTCGCTTCTCTGCTCTCTCTGCTCCCGATCAGCGGAGGAAACCCTCTTGGCCCCTCACCATTCCCAACGCCGTCTTTTCCTCACCACCCTCCCGCAATCGAATCACCCCTCTCCTAACCACAGTCACTGAGGCATCTGTCTCACTTCATAGAAGATAAGCACTGCTGCCTCTCTTCGACTCTACCACTGGCCACATGCATGTCCATTACCACCGCCACCCACTGCCTCTCTCGCTGCACACAAGGCCACCGCCACTGCCCTTCTTCACTTCTACAGTTTTAATTCCTTAAAATGGTGGATTATTACTAAAGTTTTCTCTCACTTTTTCTCTTTTTTGTTGTTAATCCTAATCTATCTCAAATTTTGCAGAATTATTTTTAATCTGAGCCCATCTAAAGAGTATCCTCGGTCTGTTAAAAGTAAATTACAAATTATTACAACTTTATTTTTCTTTTATTAGCGTAATTATGATTTATGAGTATAGCTTATTCTTCTGCAGCATATTGGATATGAAGCGTAGCCCAGTAGATCTGGTTTTTTTCTCCAGTAGCATCTTCGGAGAGGTAATATAATTTATACAAGTCAGATTCTTTTCCCTGGGTTGTTTTTTTCATTAGTCTTTGTTTTTTCATTTACTCTTTGGACAAAACCATATTTTTGAAATTTTCACTATATTTATTTGTTCTTTTTGTTTTATGGGATTCAAATTTTTTTCCTTTTTTGCAAATATAAGTTGCCTAGATTTTTAGAAAAATAATGAGCTGGCAAAAATAAAAAGGAAATAACAAACGTGCATAGTTATTATAGCAAGTGATTAATGTTTTGTATTATTACCATTCTATTAGGGTATGTTTGGCACTCCATGAAATAGTAAAAAGTATGAATAAAATTGTTATTCCGACGAATTAATTTGCCAAACGATTTTTAAACTAAGTAGAAGATTGCAGAATAGTGTTAATCCGGTATTCCAAGCTATAGCTGGTATACTGGATTAGCTCTCGTCGAAATAACGATTATTATTAGATTATGTTATTATATTATTATATTATGATTATGATTTATTATTATACTAATATTATGATTATTATTTTTTATTATTATTATATTATTTTTTATTATCATGATTATATTATTAAATTATGATTATTATTATTATATTATCATCATTGTTAGTATTATTATTATATTACTAATTTTATTATTATTTATTTATTATTATATTATAATAATTATGATTTTAGTATTATATTATTATATTATGATTATAAATATGATTATATTATTATTATTATGAATATGATTATAATTATTATATTACTATATTATAATTATTTTATATTACTATAATTATAATTATTTATT
Organism: Schoenoplectus tabernaemontani; assembly: GCA_037127355.1. Classification (NCBI taxonomy): domain Eukaryota; kingdom Viridiplantae; phylum Streptophyta; class Magnoliopsida; order Poales; family Cyperaceae; genus Schoenoplectus; species Schoenoplectus tabernaemontani. The sequence goes on from CM073753.1 coordinate 24,899,706, forward strand.
ATGATTATGGTTATATTATTATATTATTATTATGATTATGACTATGATTATTATTATTATTTATTATTATGATTTTATTATGTTGTATTATATTATTATATTATTATGATTACAATTATTTGTTATTATTATTATTATATTATGATTATGATTATAATTTATATTATTATATTATGATTATGGTTATATTATTATCATGATTATGATTATGATTATTATTTTATTATTATTTGATTATATTGTATTCTGTTATGATTATATTATTAAAATTAAAATTATTTATTATTATATTATTATGAGTATGATTATAATTATAATTTATTATTATTATTATTATTACATTATTATTATTATGTTTATATTTTTATTATATTATTTTGATTACAACTATGAATATTATTATTTATTATGATTATGATTATTATTATTACTATTATTATTATTTTATCATCATCATCATCATCATCATTGTTAGTATCATAATTATTCATATTTTAACTATTCTGATTAACAACTATCAAACGATATTTTCGCTCTTCCGAATAGTCAAAAATACTATTTTTCTACCACTCTTCCAAAAAGACACTATTCTATCACTCTTCCAAAATTAACAAGCTATTTCTTGATTTGACAAACGAACCCTTAAAGATCTTCCCAGTAAAACATTAAAACTCATAATTATAGCATTTAATACATTCTTTATATGTTATCATTCTGTGATAGACTGACAAAGAAGTTTCTATTTAATATTTGAAGGTTCACATCGTTTTGTTTTGTTGATAGAACTTTTGTAATTCTTCCTTGGAAAAGCTAATTTTTTTATTCAATGGGAACATTTTCTCTTAAGTTGTACTTTTCTTTTCTGTAATTTTATTGATTATTTTTAAATTCTTTTCTGAACTGATGAGGGGTTTGACTTCAAAATATCTTGTAGCGTGTATCTTGTGTGCATACACAAATACTAGAAGTAGGTCAAGGTGGTAATGGGGCTGTCACTGCAATTACCTTCTTCAAATGCCAGCTATGTGCCGGGTTATGCTGATGGTACAACTAAGGTCAGTCTAGAAATCTTGTCATGGTAGATTTTTTGATTCCAGTACTGCTTTGAGTTATGAGTATTAATGCTATAACTTAAAAGTTTTTTATTTTATCTCAATTCAGGCATGGAAAATAAGGGGTCAAAGAGCAATGTTGGTACAAGAAGTCAGAGAGCACAAAAAGGACATTATTTGCTTCAGTATATTTGCACCAGGTGATAACCTGCTCAGTGGATCTTCAGACAAAATAATCTGGGTATGATCTTCTGATATGTCAATCCGTTGATCCGAAAATTTAAGATTAAGAATGATTTGATGCGTAGCTAGCAATTAGAGAATAAGGTTTCATGGACGGGGCTTCTCCACTCAAATGGTGATGGCACCCTCTGTGGTCTCATTCATCAATATGCCTTAGCAGCTTTTTGTGAGTGTTTCCTTTGCTCGGAATTTTCTTCTCATTTTTTCTGTTTCATTTGAATTTCATGAAATTTAATTTGGGTTTTCTTCTTGTTTCTAGGATTTCCTCGACATGACGTACCCCACTCACATGACGATGGCAAATAAGGTGTCATTGTGGTCCAGTTCTATTAGTTTAAAACCTTTTAATTATACAGGTCCATGCTTTTCTATAGGATTTGTGGTCATTTAATCATTCTTAGGTTGTTCTTTTGTTGTGTTTACTGTCAATTGGTTGCATCACTTCAGTTTTCTCCATTTTTGATAAACTATATTAAGTAAGTACTACATTTTTTTTTGGCTTTTTGCTTCTACCATTAATAAATGAAATATATATTTCTTAGTAAAGGTAATAACAAAATATTAAAGTAGGATGAATTAAGAATGATATTGAACACTCTGAAATAAACTGATGAGATGGGAAATATGTAGAAATACAAAATATTTTATGACCTCAGAATTAAGGATATAACTTTTGGCTGGATAAAATAAGTATTTTTTGCTTTTGAATTTTTTTTTGCATACATTTACTCTCTATACATTTATAGAGTTGATGGCTTTTTTTATGTTACATGAACATAGATAATACAAATTTATGATTGTATGAAAAGTTATAAAAAAAATGATTGTAGTAGGCATGTTGTACAAAATGAAGCAACATATCTCATTTTCTATTCTGTTCGCCTCTATTTTTATTCATGTTTATTTTACTTTGTTTTTAGATTAAAAGTAATTAAGAAGAATGAATCTAAAATGATAAATATTAGTAATTATAAGTAAGTAAATTTTTTTTGCCTTTAGCATCGTGAGAAGCATCCTGGGAATAATGAACAAAATAAATTTTGTTAAACAATAACAATCTTTTAATTAAATAGTCCCGTAGCAACGCACCTGAGCACACTTAAATTATACTCCCACTTAAATTAAATTATTTAAATTATTTTTAATAGCTTGATGCCCCTCATAAATTAATACATAAATTTTGTGCTAATATTAGTATCTATGGCTTGTATTGAACAATTTTTATGTTGGTGCTTATTGTATGCTGGTATTGAATAATACACATTCTACATATAAAATTGTATAATTTTGAAAATATTTATATCTATTACAACACACGGATAATATACTAATATTTTTGTTAAAAATAGAAAATAGTTTCATGATCAATTCCAGAAGGCCTATAAAAATGATTAATTCTCTCACACTATACAGTTATTGTTCCACCTAGCTAAATTATTATTTCAGAGAGGTTATTAGCAATATCTTAAGTGAGAGAGTTAAGCCCAAGAGATTGAAAATACTTAATTAGCCAAATTTTTGTTTAAACTCAATTTAGCTTCTATCTATTCTTACTTGATTCTTCGTGATCAACTCTTCTTTGTCATTCTTTTTGAGCTGTATTGCTCACATTTATTTTGAGTGTGTTGTCACTCATCTTTATTTTCAGTATGTTGGTAATCACATGTTTTTTTGAGTGTCTTATCACTTTTATTACCGATAAGCTTGACAGTCCATTTTTGTGTAAGAGATCAAGTTCTACAAGTGTAAAAACTAATTTTTAGTGAATCGGCTCAATCTCGATTGTTAGATGTTAGGAGTCTCGGAGACGTAGGCCCTGTATGCCGAACTCCGTTAAATATTATGTTCTTATTTGTTCTTTTTATTTTTCATTTTTTTCTCTTTAATTTAGTTACTATATTCTTGTTGAGAATTAAATTGAATTATTTTCGACTGTCATTACACTTAAACATTAAATCCCAAATCGGTTTTTATATTTCTACTTTAGATTCTTTATAATCTTGTATCATCTAAGTCTCAAAGACCATCCCCTAAGGTCAACATTTATATCTAATTATAATGTAAAAAGCGACTATAAGTATTTTCATTAAACACATAAAATTAAGAATTATATGAGTAAAGCTATCATGAGTTTAATCTCAATGAGATCTTTGACGAGATTAACTAAAAAATATACTTAATTATCTTCAAACTTTGATTTGTATTGTTGAATAATTCTCTTATGTCAAAATTTTTGTATGACACAAAAATTTTCTACTTTCAGAGTGTTTATTTAAGCATTTATTTCAGATTTTTGAATGTGACTACTTTCATGTGCAAATATTTATTATTTTAATATTTTTAAAGTCATCTTCATAATTCAAAATAAACACTTGTTATGCTCGAAAATAGAAATTTATACTATAAAATTTTGATATAATGAATATATTGAGCAGCATAAATCAAAATTGGAGACAAATATTTTTTTAGTTAAGCTCATCAAGCACCTTTGTGAGCTTAAGCTCATAATAAATTTACTCAAAAGTGTATATATATATATATATATATATATATATATATTAATCAAACATTTAATTTTCAAACATAAAAATATAAATCATTATCCTTATTTGTGTTTGTGTCCATTACATAAATTCAAATTATGTCCTCATATGTATTACCTAATTAATTTGTGTCGCTACGTGGAGGCGATTTAAATTAGACTGAACTTACTGTTAGTTTGATTTATCATTATTCCAATCGAGTTAAACTCAGAATTGTTTGAGTTTGAACTCGAGCTAATTTAAATTGTAATTAAATACAAGCTCTGTACGAGCTTAATTATGAAGACATTTTTACTTTCAGTTTTGTTCTATCTTAATTATGAAGACCTTTGACACTCAGTTTTTGTTTTATCATAATTATGAAGATCTTTTGCACTCGTCTTGTACCCTGAGTTGAATACCAGAAGAAAAAAAAATGCAACAATAGACAGAAAAAATGCTATCCCAAGAAGAATAAACCGACAAGAAGAAAATCAAAAGAGATAAAGAGGAGAAAAGAAGGGAAAGCAAAGGAATTATCATTAAAATATTTCTGTTCTTATCATTAGTGCCCGAATTGTTTTCGCTGCACAATAAAATATTTTCCAAGTTAGTAATTAGCCAGTTTAATTCATGCAAACAATACTCTCCCAGTCTCCCGTCGACGGTCGACCCAATGGAAGAGTGGAGTTCAATTAACGCACAAAACATGGCATTGCATATAGGTGTCCAAATAAAGAAGAAGATACTAATAATCGGAAGAAAAAGCATTATTAATTGGTAGATGGCTGTCAAAAACATGGTACACTACTACTGCATATAGGCAATAGCTGTCAAAAAACGACAGAAAAGAAGAAAAAACATTATTCGATGGGAAATTAGAATATGACATGTTTCACGCTACCAATTATGTACCCAAACTCTTCCACCGGCAATATTAGTTGGTCATCTTATTCATCCTTTTTCATATTCTTTTCAGAATAGAAAGATAAGACTAATAATCGGAAGATGCCAATTAAAAGTAGAAAAGTTGCAATTCTAGTTTTTCTTCTGTGGTGTTTTTCATATATGGTAGGTTGTATAGGAATGAGTGTATTATTAAACAATATGATTAATCAAACGTAAACATTAGAAAGCATAGCATTTAATTTATTGTTGGAAAGGCAAACGACCTAGTAGCTCGAGTGAAGGCTGATAGTTAACTAGAATAAACTCAAAAAATTATAGTTTCAAGTCTTCATAGACACAAAATAAAATTTGTGAGTTAGACTTCCATCTTTCTCTCAAAAAAAATATTATTGAAAAAAAATCTGAACAAAATCTAGTATGGTAGTGGCGGAACCACAAGTTGGCAGAATGTCGCCATCATCCTTGACCTGAAAAATTATCAAAACTACTATTATACCGAGAGCTTAAACTCACAGAGGCTTTTCGTGAGCTTAACCCAAAAAGTTCATCAAATCATCTCGAAATTTTAATTTATCATTCTCATTAAATTTTTTATATGAAAATATTATGGGATACAAAAATTTAGATTGTTTTGAGCTTTTTAAGTCATCGTTTTTAATTTTTGAAAATCAGCTCCAAAAATAATAATAAAATATTCAATACTTGAACATCATTTGAAAAAAAAATTAAAAATGATAACTTAAAAAGCTCAAAACACTTCAAATTTTTGCATCCCACAAGATTTTCATATAAAGAATTTAATGAGAATGATAAATTAAAATTTTGAGATGATTTAATATATACTTTTTGAGTTAAGATCACGGAAGGCCTCCGTGAGCTTAAGCTCACGGTATCTTTACTCTCTCTCTCTCTCTAGATATATATATATATTTATATCTTCATACGAAAAGAAAAAGAAATAAAAATAAAGATAATTTAATAATTAATATCAATCATGAATATATAATTAATATAAAATAAATACATAATCAAGAAAAAGTTGACATTAGAATTTAAGAAAACTTAAAATTCATAATTGATGGTAATCTTAGAAAAAAGGAAATAAAGTGGAGCAATTATAATCCTAAATTATGTAGCATTTCATATAATAATCAAAATTGAAAGAAAGTTATATTCAACAAAAAATGGTCATAGATATAGTAACATTATTTGAGTTATCGATGACTGATAGTAGCTCTAGAAATTTAACAAAAAAATTTAAACCATTACAGAATTAGATGGATATATATATATATATATATATAAAAATTGAAAAAAAAATAATTTTGCCCCCTCCCCCAAACGCAAAGTTGGGCTTGCCGCTGAGCTGGGGCAATTTCGTAACATGCTAACTTTATAGGTAAATGGAGCGAAATGTAAAAACCTATAAACTAAAACTATACTGTTTTTGGTCTCAAACTAAATAATTAGAAAGCATACAGTTTATTATTGTTATTAATTAGAAAAAAACACAACTGTCAAAATCATAATGTCAATAAATTTAACAATATTTTCTCTTTATTCTCTCTTTCTTCCCGTACCTTCTATCTGTTTTCCTCTTTATTTTGATATTCCCCCTTCATTTATTTCCGTTCAACTGAGGCATAAAGGATACACGCATATATTCTCTAACATCAAAGAAAACAGCCATCGATGTACTTAATTTAATTGTTTTCTTAGAAAATGACTACTTAATTTAATTATTTTTAATATTTTATTATTGACACCTCTATAATTTTGTATCATTGGAAAATAAGAAAATATTTTTACTTTATAATGGAATATTATCATCATATCCTACATTATAAAAGAATTTATATATCATCAAGTATAGCTCGTCTGTTGGAAATAATTGATGATGATTTCTTATTGAGAAAAAACTGATCCGTTTTATTACAAGTCAGGGCTTATATAGCCTTGTGTTTAACGGAAAAAAAGGAATTATAACGGTACAAACACTGTACCAACGGTTAGTTGTCTAAAAAATAAAAAGAAAGGATTGAGGTGTCTTTATCTCCTAATTATCAATTAATAAGGAGATTAGAAGCTCTTCTTTCTCTAATTAGCCGATGATGAGAATAATCCCAACGGATTTGAGGCTAATTCCCTAATTACAATTACATCTTTATTTTTAATTATTATTTTCAACACTCCCCCTCAAGTTGGGGATGGAGTATAGATGTCGATCATCCCCAACTTGCAAGAATTTCTTTCGAATACTCCCGGATCCAATCCTTTTGTGAACATATCGGCTAATTGATCTCCGCTCTTGACATACGGGGTCTCAATTTCTTTTGATTGGACTTTTTCTCGGATAAAGTGGCAATCCACCTCAATATGTTTTGTTCGCTCGTGAAAGACGGGATTCAACGCAATATGTCTTGCCGCTTGATTGTCGCAAAACATTTTCATTGGATCTCGTGTTTCGATCCCAATATCCATGAGGAGTTGCTTTACCCATATTAACTCACTCGCGGTTGATGCCATGGCTCGGTATTCTGCTTCGGCACTCGACCGAGCCACAACATTTTGTTTCTTGCTCTTCCATGTGGCTAGATTCCCGCCTACAAATATGCAAAAACCGGTTGTTGATTTTCGATCAAAACTTCCGGCCCAATCTGCATCGGAATAGCCACATATTTCATTAAAATTATTATTTTTCATCCATATTCCCTTTTCGGGCGTGCCTTTCAAATACCTTAAAATTCTATCTATGGCATTTAAATGAGTTGTTCGAGGTGCATGCATAAACTTGCTAATTTGGCTCACCGAGAATGAAATATCTGGTCTCGTTACCGTTAGGTAAATTAATCTCCCAACAAGTCTTTGAAAATGATTTATATCTTCTAAAGGTTCACCCTCTTCGGTGTTTAATTTGTATTTACTATCAACCGGTGTAGAGGCAGGTTTACACCCTAACTTTCCGGTTTCCTTTAGTAAATCAAGTGTATATTTTCTTTGCGAAATAAACAACCCTTTGGAAGAATGAGCAATTTCAATTCCTAAAAAATATTTCAAAATACCTAGATCCTTGATATCGAAATTTTTCTTTAATTGTATTTTTACCCTCTTAATTTCTTCTAAACTATTCCCCGTAATTATTATATCATCAACATACACTAAAATAATAATAACATAATTCTCATCTCTTTTTGAAAATAATGAGTGATCGGCACTACTAACTTTTAAATCACAAGAAATTAAGTAAGAGCTTAATTTTCCATACCATGTCCGAGGCGATTGCTTTAGTCCATAAATTGACTTATTTAACTTACACACTTGTAGTAGCATCACCTTCTTTATTGTGCCCCTATGGAAGTGCCATATAGACCTCTTCATCTAAATCTCCTTGTAAAAATGCATTTTTTACATCCAATTGATATAGGGTCCAGTTTTGGTTTACCGCTATTGAAAAAAGAATTCTAACGGTATTCATTTTAGCTACGGCGCAAATGTTTCTTGGTAATCTATCCCGTGAGTTTGAGTATATCCCTTTGCTACTAGTCTCGCTTTATATCTTTCGATAGTTCCATCACTATTATATTTAAGTTTATATACCCATTTGCACCCCACTACTTTCTTCCCTTTTGGTAATTGAACAATCTCCCAAGTTTCATTTCTTTCTAAGGCGTCGAGCTCCTCTTTCATAGCTTTACACCATACCGGTTGGTTAATTGCTTTCTCAAAAATACTTGGTTCTTTTTGATTTGAAATTGAGGTTAGAAGAGCTTTATATTGAGGCGCAACATTGTCATAAGTAATAAAATTTTGTATGGGATAACATACCTTATAAGTTACGAAGTCTCGTAACCTACTCGAAGCACGGGGCACTCGGGTTGTTCTTCGTAGTGGTCCCTCTATAATATTTTCTTCGCTCTCCTCTTGCACTTGAGAGACTTCACTTTCCTCCTCTTGTGTTTGGGTTACCTCCCCATTTTCACACTCATCCTCATTTACCATTTCGGTTTCACTATCTCCCGAATAATTAATTTGAGGATAAAAGAAAATATTTGATAAATCAAGTTCATTAACCTTCTTTTCGCTTTCTTTAAAGTAAGGTTCATTTTCTTGAAATGTTACATCCCTTGAGATATAAAGTTTATGATTTATCAGATCATAACATTTATATCCCTTTTTTTGTGTAGAATATCCCAAGAAAATTGCCTTAATTGAAGTGCAATCCAATTTGTCTCGCTTGTTGTTATGTACATAGCATGTGCATCCAAATATTTTCAAGTGATCAATTATAATTTTTCTTTTGTAAAGGATTTGCAATGGACTCTTATAATTGAGATTTTTGCTTGGCAATCTATTAATTAAATAAGTAGCGGTTAATATGGCATCCGACCAATATTATTTTGGAATATTGCTTTGAAATAAAAGAACCCGAGTTACTTCAAGTAAATGCCTATTTTTTCTTTCCGAGACACCATTTTGTTGCGGTGTATAAACACACGTAGTTTGATGTAAAATTCCCTTTTGTTTTAAAAAATAGAAAATCTTTCATTCACAAACTCCGTTTCCGTTATCGGTTCTAAATGTTTTAATTTTAGAACCAAATTGATTTTCTATAAAATTACAAAATTCTTGGAAAAAGAAAAAACCTCACTTTTATTTTTCATTAGATATAACCATGTGACTTTAGTGAAATCATCTATAAAAATAACAAAGTACTTGTATCCATTATATGAATCAATAGGGGCGGGGCCCCATACATCCGAATGAACGAGCTCAAAAGGTTCATTACTAGTACAATTTGATAATTTAAAAGGTAACCTAGTATGTTTTCCTAGATTACAAATTTCACAACTACTACAATCTAATTTTGAAAAATCAAAAAGACATTTCAAAACTCTATCGGAAGGATGCCCTATTCTTTTGTGTCAAAGCTTGCCTAGTTCTTCATCCTTTTTAATATTGAAATTGTATTTCCTTTCTCCCACGTTATAAAGTCCATTTTGTAAATAACCTTCACCAATCACTTTCTTGGTTATCCGCTCCTGAAAAATCACATTCCTTGAGGAAAATAGAATTTCACAATTTAATTCATTAGTAATTTTACTAATGGATATTAAGTTGGATGCACAATTTTTCACATGCAAGACATTTTGAATGTTTTTTGAAAAGAAATTAATTGAACCGTTTCCTAATATTTCCATTCTATCACCATTAGCTATAACCACAAATTGCTTTCCCTCATGACATTTATAGTTATTCAATAGATTTTTATCACCCGTCATATGATCAGTTGCACCCGAATCTAGCACCCAATTAGTATTTAAAAAATTAGTAGCTAAATTAGAGGCAATACCATTGAATTGTTGAGTATTTGTTTGAAGCATCACAGAAAGCTGTTGGATCATCTGCCTCATTTGATCCAGATTCGGCTCAGCGACTTGTTTAAGTGCTGGTTCGCGTCTGCTTTCCTGCGCCGAGCCCATTTGAGCCGAGTATCCCCTTTTCTCTTCTCTCTGGCGATTCTCGCGATACTCTCCACACTTCTCCCCCTGTCGGCGATTTCCGCCCTTGAAACCACCCTTATAGCCACCCTTTGGTCGGAGGTTTGGGTGGAGACACCAGCATTCTTCCTTATGATGGCCTTCCTTCTTACAAAACTCACACCGGTTAGGGTTTGCTTGGTCTCCTCGAACCTCCGATCTAGGGTTAGGGTACGGCCTTGTTACTGCCATGGCTTTGGCCTCTGGGTCACCAACCGACTGTGAGCCCATGACAACTCTCCTGGTCTCTTCTCCTTCTACACGACCCATAACATCATCTATTGAGGGAAGTTCTGGTAGGAGAAGGATTTGAGACCGAACAGACTCGTAGCTTGAGTCAAGACTGGCTAAGAAGCGGAATATCTCATCTTGTTCTTCTCGTTTGCTAATTTCTTCAGGTTCTGAAGTGGGGGGTCGGTACAGTTTTAGCTCATCTGTCTTTTCTTGTAAGAGGGCAAAGATCTCAGAGATAGATTGATTTGGTTGTTGCTTGATTTGATGAAGCTCTTGTTGTAGCCGGTACACATGTGAATGATTCTTCCTTTTGCCATATAATTTCTCGGCTTTCTCCCACATTTGCCTGGCTGTATTTTGATAAGTCATGATTTTGGCGATATGAGGCTCCATAGTTGCTAAAAGCCAGCCTGCAACCTTGTTGTCATTCTTCTTCCAGTCTTTGAGGGCTTTGTTCTCTTCTTCATGTGAGAGTTCCAAAGACTTCTTGGTACCGGTTTGGTTATCTCACCATTTACATATTCCAACTTGTCTCTCGCCAACTAGCCCAAATGAAGCTTGCCTAGCCCACATATTGTAATTTTTGCCATCAAGGAGCACCGAGGTCGGTCTTTTCAATCGCTTGATTTGACATTTTTGGTTTTGGTAGTTGTTTTTCCGGTACCGATGGTTGGTTTTCCTCGGTTTTGCGCTTGGATTTTTCGAATGTGTTTGATGAGGCTTTCTCGATCTTGATAAGAACAGATATACTTGGCCCTTTTTCTCTCTCGAACTTTGATAAGAACAGAGATATTGGTTGGCTTTATGACACCTGTCTTACCGGTACAGGCTCCTCACTGTTATGTGGGATGTTGTCCTGTATCGATTCATCGGGTACACCGTGGTTACTGGATTGTTACAGCTGTGGTCACTGGTACACTGGTACAGCTGTGGTTGTTGGCTCTTTTTTTTTTTAGTACTGTTACCAGTTGAGTTTGTTGCCCTTCTTTGTGTAGGTGCTCCCCGGTTATTACCGAATCGAGTGGCTAACAGCTCTTGATTATTGGTGCTTCTGATTTTTTACCAGTAGCTGCTGGCTCTGTTGCCTTTTATTGTTGCGGAATTTTGAGTTAGGTTCTGAAACCTTGCTCTGATACCATGTTGGAAATAATTGATGATGATTTCTTATTGAGAAAAAACTGATCCGTTTTATTACAAGTCAGGGCTTATATAGCCTTGTGTTTAACGGAAAAAAAGGAATTATAACGGTACAAACACTGTACCAACGGTTAGTTGTCTAAAAAATAAAAAGAAAGGATTGAGGTGTCTTTATCTCCTAATTATCAATTAATAAGGAGATTAGAAGCTCTTCTTTCTCTAATTAGCCGATGATGAGAATAATCCCAACGCTAATTCCCTAATTACAATTACATCTTTATTTTTAATTATTATTTTCAACATCGTCTGTTTTTAATTATATAATAATTTAATTTAACTTTATTTGTACTAATTGACACCACGGATCGAATTTACTCTGCACTTCTGTAATTTCTGTCACAAAGTCTTTATACCGCAACATGTCTAGCCCATAAATTGACTAGTAATGGTTTTCAGACATTCTCATATTCCTCTTAAAAATAAAATAAAAAGATCGATAGTATTTAATTATACGCTAAGGCAGAATTTTTTTCTAAGAAATTAGTGGGAGGAGTGCATGTGGCCATTGGTCGGAGCTGAGTCATTTTCAGTCGCTCCTTTGGCGCACTAGATAACCCATGTAAATATTGCACTTTTCCTAAAGTAATTGGATGTTAGTGTCATTAATCAATTTATCCAATCAGATTATCTGGAGGTGGATTTTTTCGGTTGGCTTACTTTGTATGTATTAATACAACCCATTATTATTTGTTGCGATCGCTCAATTTTCCTAGGACTTTCCAGCTCATATATATATATATGCATCATGCATGTGAAATTTAATATTCAAACTCACAACTTCACAAGGATATTGGTTTCCTGCCGCAATTATCTGAAATATAGTTGCTGTTTTAAATAATAGTAATAGCTATATATCCGCGCCTTGTAGCATATATTTTTTATTTAAATATTAAAACATTATAAAATAAAAAAATTTATATTTATCTAATATTAAATTATAAATTCACCAAATGATAGAGAAAACATGTAATAAAGACTATATTTAATCTTGGATGAGATTTTTGCACAATATGAGTTAATGATTCATGATTTTTATGGCAAGAAAAATAAATTAGTCTAACATATATTATCACCATTAATTTCTTATCAAATATGCACAAGGTTGCTAAATAAAAAAAATAATATTATGGAAATAATAGTATATATGGGAAAGAAATGGAGAGAAAGAGGGGATCAATGGACGCGATCACATAAGTTCGATCAACCAAAAATAAATATTATCCGTCTAATTGAGGGATAAAATGAGTATAATAAAAAAATACCATGACAAAAAATGAACTCTTCAATTCTTAGATGCTTTATATAATAGTATAGATTAGTTATTATAGCTAGCAGCAGGAATTATAATAATGACAAGACAGCTTAATTAATTAGCATGTTGACCAAATAGATAATTAGGTTTAATTAATTACTTACAGGAATTATAATAATGACAAGACAGCTTAATTAATTAGCATGTTGACCAAATAGATAATTAGGTTTAATTAATTACTTACCGAACTATTAGAACCGTTCACTACAATCAAGGAAACTACAAAAAAACAAATATATATTGTTTACTCATTTTTTCTATTCATTGATTTCAATCAATTTAATAAATATAATCTCTATTTCATTCAACTTATTTATAAAACTACATACGCCCATTGTTTTGTAAATTTATTACATGCATGATGGCCTTTGACACTTGGTAGTCACAAAAAGGTGAAATTAGCTGATCTCCTGGTTCTTGTGCTGAGTTAAAATCCTTTCTAGTCCACTGGATCCTTGTAAAGTTGGAATGAATAAATGGTTAACACGATTGTCTATGCCCAAATTGTGATGTTCGGAGTATTGCACAGTCAATGAGATCTACAAGGGTTGAACTGTTAACCAATAATGAACAACAACGTGTTTCTAATAAAATCTATATTATGTTTTAAACATGCTTCTAGATTAGTTTTATGGATCCAATCTGCTGTGATTCTTGGGAATAACAGAGTCATTTTATCTTAATCGGGACCGTAAAATTATCACCGAACGGCTAGGATTATTTTCAATCCAATGATCCTGTTCGGGATAACAGAGTTATACTATCATAAATTCAGATAACAACATATTCTAACACAATTCTTATTCAGAAAATTGTATAAACAAACACTACTCATTTCACTTTGTTTCCTAAAACGAATTTCGATGGTCTTCCAAAAGTATTTGAATCTCGATATATTATAAAATAATGATTTTTTTTTACTTATATCTGCATATATTCAAATAACTAATGGACAAGATTGAATTTGTACCAATTACTAATTATTTTTCTATGTCGATAAACACTGTTTATCATAGTAAAAAGACCACGTACAAAACACTATTAATCATAGCAACAAGATTCACAAAATTATACGTGAATAATTCATATTTCATCACTCATGGAATAAATTTGGGAATTCATGATAAAACATTTTATTCGCATATGAAATGTCTAAGTCATGGATAATTCATAAATAAAACATATTATATAAAACTTAAAATGATATTATATTATTTTTCCTGTTTTTTAAAATTTTAGCATTTTAATATAACTTTTATTTATATTATATAAATGAACTATTAACAAATTATAATGGAATCACAAAATTTTAATCTTATCTATTGTTTCCCAAACTATTAATTTGTTAATATGTTGTCTACGATTGAGTTTGAAAAGTTACGCACACTATGGAAGATAATTAAGTGATAGAAAAAATCCCATACCTCATTCGTGAAATTTCCATCAACTTTGAACTTTAAACAGTCAGTCTTGAGAATAGCATGCAGAGTTAAGTGTTTGTACAACCAAACAATCAGTAGGCCATTTGTTTTTGTCCTGTCAATAAATGAAAGAGGGAGACATGCATATACATATATAATAGATAATTATTTAAAAATTTAGCCGATTTAAGTTGCATGTTTGAAACTAGGATGAGATCCTTTATAAACTTAACTAATAATATTTAAGTTAAAAATTGACCCTTAACTTTACTTTAAAAATAGCTGATTTGTCAATACCTTCTTTTAAGGTTGATTGACGATAGACAACTAACGTAAAAAAAAAGAATAATATTACAATATTACTTTTTTTAAAGAAGGATGAAAATCTAAATCATTCAAGTTTAAACGTTCATATTATCATATAGAACACCTCCTACAATATTATTTAAATTGTTATAAAAGTTTTTTCCCAAAAAGAATGAGCCGGGTAGGATGATATGCAAGAGATGGAACAAGATCAGCTGTTCGTAAAAAAATAAGTACGACCCTGTTTGTTGGAATCAGACGGCAGAATTTAATTTGATTTCTTCAAAATTTATACATATATTTTTTAAAATATTCTTTGTCGTCAGATTTACAAATAGGATCCTACTTATTTCAGAAACGAGCAGATTTTCATCCGCAAGATAGATCCACATAGTAAATATATTCTGCAAGCACGTTTATCCATGTCAGCAACGAGTCGGATGCAAATTAAGTTCGCCTCTGAATCGTACCCATTTAAAAATAAAATGTTTGTTCCAATTCTTTTAAATAAGATTTTATGATGCGGATGCATGTGTTAGTTTAGAGATTTTCATGATATGTTTGTTTCCGAGTTTCTGACCCACCATTGGAAAATAAATAATGTATCATTTATCTGTGAAGTATTGTATTTCTAAATTTGTATTCGAGTAATTAATATATATAGTCGTCCTAAGAGTGATGCTACAATATATTGCAACGTACAAAGAGGTTAGTGTCCGGGATATCAGTATTTCAACTTTGACAAAACCTAAAATATACCAAATTTTCAACTTTTTTACAAATTTTAATTTCATGATAGGGAGGCGGAGACAGATCAACTATTAGTGTTTCCTTTCATTCCGTCCATAATTAGTGTATTGCAGTGTTTTAAATAACGTGCTATAGCGGTGTTATGGTGTTTTCAGAACCTAAACGTTATGCTATACACCTACACTACGTTATGTGTACTATTTGCGCTATAGCGTGATAACGAATTGCTATTGCGTATAGTATGTAGCGGTACTATTGCACTCTATTATACATTTGTTCACAATAAACTTCAAATGATCATAATTTTTTCATCCTAACTCCTATTGAGATGATTGAAAGTGTGTTGAAAAACTAAAAACAAGATCTACATATAATATTATTCACTCCATATAAACTTTGAATTAAAATTTCTTTCTTCTTTGTTATCAATGTTGTGATTTGATCCTTACTTGCATCTTTCTTTTGCTTTCTTCTTAAGTTCTCTTCTTTACTTAAAATAACAACTACAAATAGGCTGAACTTGAGCAATTTAAATCTAATTTAAACTAAATTGATCTGAAAAGCTTTATTTTGAGACTTAATGTAATCTAAATTTTATCATTTTAATTAATTTATCATGAACTTTAGTTAATAATGGAATGCACTTGACATAAAATGATATGTATTACTTACTTTAGTAATTTATATTATATCAAAAATATTACTTGTTCAATATAAATATTATTTTTTAATTAATTTTGTGTTATTTATTTATTTTCTCTATGAATCTTTAAGTAAAAATATTCGGATAGTTTTCGCTATAGCGTGATAGTTTTTTTAGGATTATGTCGCAATGGTGTGATAGTCACTATTTAGAACATTGATGCATTACAATCAAAGTTCAAAAATCGAAGTAATGTTGAATATGCTCTTCATATTGAAATATTTAGAAACTCAAATTATATATATATATTTTTAAATTTTTGCTATTTTTAGTTGGGGTGAAAAATCACTAATATTAGATGACACAAAAAATAGTTAGATCAACAAACTTTGTACTCATCTAAAAAATATAAAAATTTCAATGTTGAATGTTCAATATTTGAATTGATGATCATCATTTAGACTTTCAAATCAAAATATAAAGAATAGCACAGAAGAATTTATACTTCACAAAACACCATAAGTTAACTATAACAATACATGAACTTAATTAAAAACTTAAAAGTCAATGAGAATTTTTTAAGAATATTCTCAAGAATCATGATTTATTCCTGATTTGCTCCAATTAATTAATTACTTGTTTGGGTTCCGTACAATACCGTTCCTTCTTTTAAGGTTGATTGACAATCGCCAACTAACATTTTTTTATTGAAAAATAGTTATACAAAATAAAAACAAAATGAATAATGTTATAATATTACCTTTTTTTTAAAAAAGACGAAAAATCTAAATCAGTCAAGTTTAAATGTTCATATAGAACACCTCCTACAATATTATCTAAATTGTTATAAAAGTTTTTCCCCAGAAAATGAGCCAGGTATGATATATAACACGCAAGAGCTATCCACATAAAAAATATATTCTGCAAGCACGTTTATCCGTGTGAGCAAGAAGTCGGATGCATATTAAGTTCGCCTCTGAGTCGTACCCATTTAAAAAAAATGTTTGTTCGCAAGGTTTTCTTTAAATAAGATTTTATGATGCGGAATTGTGGATGCATGTGTTTAGTTTCATGCGATATCTATGCGGCCTCGTATATATGTACGAACACATGCGACTAATTCAATATACGGACTACATATATATATATATATATATATATATATATATATATATATATATATATATATATATATATATATGATCACAGAAAATCTTTAAATTTTATAATATGCAGATCTCATATATGTTGCCACATACTTTGTCACAGAAAATTTAGAAAAATCGCAAATTATACAAAAATCAGGGTTGATGGATATCAAACTTAGGATTTTGGTATTGAGAGAAAGCAAACTTCCACTGGACCAATCAGTTGTTGATGTGTTCTCAGTGAATACATTAATTATATAAGTTATGCATTTATTTTTTAAAGATATAAACCACATATATATCTGTATATGCAGTATGTATATTCAAATCCGCATTTAAAATCTTCGTTAGTTTAGATATGAAGTCTTGAGATTTTATATTGCATGTTGAGTGAAGTGTTTGTATGAATTACTAAAGTAGAATTCGCTCTAACTCTATACATAAACTTAATTAAAAACTTAAAAGTTAATAAGATTTATTTGAAGAATATTCTCAAGAATCATGATTAATTCCTAATTTGCACCAATTAAGATAATACTTTTGACTTGATATAAATATTAATTATTTGATGGGTTCCATACAATACCGTATTAACTTTTATTATAAATCCGTATGTGTGTGTGTGTGTGTGTATATATATATATATATATATTAAATATGAAAAAATCTTAAAAATAGAAAAACCTTATGGATATCAAATTTCATGTAATTTTATTATCATTTGGTACTCCATCAAGGGTGAATAAAATTTTATATAATTTACAACGATTATAATTTGATAGCTTTTATGAACTATCAAATAATAATGAAATTATATGAAATTTAAATCACCGTCAATCTATAAGTATAAAAATATATCCATAATTTTTTTTATTTTTAAAATTTTTATATTTATTTAAAATTTCATTGTAAAGATTGTCATGATAATCATTAATTGTCACGTATATAATTTGACTACGATACTATGTGTAACACAGTTCATGTGTGCTCCACAATCCGCAACCATTCAATTGAATCTAGATTTGTGATCGGATGATGGGCGCTGAAGTGATGAATTAACGGGGCGACTCCGTTCTCTCGCCCTCTTTTGCATACACTACCACAAAAAGAAATAACAATGGTTAAATATATTATTTACTAATATACTATTTGCTAACGGTTCTGCAACCGCTGTTGATGCTAGGTTCATTGATTTTCGTAACAGTTCTTTAAATAACCGTTGGCAAAATTAAAGAAATCACTTACGATTTTCTTCTAAGAACCGTTTGCAAACAACCACAACAGTTTTTCTGAGAAAACCGTTGGCAAAATAAGGAATCAACAACGTTTTTTTTAAAACCGTTGGCATCAATAATGGTAATTCTACAAAAATCTTTGGCAATTATGGGAATCAACAACGTTTTTTGTAGAATAACCGTTGTTGATTCTTTTTTTTAAAAAAATGGTACCATTGTCAATGGTTTCATGGTAATAACTATTGGTGTTGCTATATATATATTTTTTTAAATGCTGTTGATTTTTTGTGACTAGCCAAATAATTACTAGTCTAAATCAGACATTATATGTCATCCATTTTATCAAAATAACACATAATTAAATCACATAATTATAACACTAAATATCTAATAATATATAACACATAATAAGAAATACCACAAATAATATACAATAAAGCTCAGGATTTGAATCAAGTAAATCAACACATGAAGCCGTGGTCAATTGTCATGCTTATGATCTAAACCATCGGTCACCCTTCCGCCAGATTGATTTCTGTCATTGATTGTATTTTCCGGAGTGGTATCAGAAACAATCTCCTTTGCTATTATTTATAATTAGAAAATTAATTTGATTAAAGCTAAGAATCGCACATGCCGATTTCTCTTTCTAAAAAAAATAGGATGAACAAAGGTTTATTATTAGCTGAAACATGTCATTGCACATTTAAAGGCTACAGTCTTGAAGAAGTCAATCTCTACTTGATGACGGCTAATGAACTTGCTCTGTTAGAGAAAAAAAGAGATGAATCAGTCAGAAATAAAAGAAGTATTTTTATGCACAAGCAGCACAGAGAAACAAAAAGGAAACACAAAAATTTATAAAAATGAGACATTATAGATAAATTATTCTCAGTTAAAATTCTAAAAGAATGTTATTTGTGGGTTTCTAACTCAAACCAGCAACAAGTGCCGTGATCAGCGATAGCAAGGCGAAGTTCAGGAGATGAGACTTTGGTGGGGCTAGGGAAGGCAACGTCGATGAGGGAATGTGGCGCGACACAAAGGTTTTGAGTTAGCAGAAGGCGCGGTGCAAAGGTTTTTGAGAGAGAGACAGATGCACGCTAAAGTTTTCGAATGATCAGAAGGATTTTGCAAATCCTTAGAAAAATTCAAATCCTTGAGAATCAATAACGGTTTTTATCAAAAAAATCATTGTTGTTTATGGAGAATCGGCAACAATTTTTTTGGTAAAAATCGTTGTTGAAGAGATAAACAACAACGGTTTTTACAAAATAACCGTTGTTGATTCTCCATAAAAAAATAAAAAAAAATAATAACCCTTCAGCAACGATTTTGAATAAATAATCGTTGTTGATTCTTATCTATTTATTTGCGAGCAATCGTTGTTGAAGATTTTACTTTTTTTCTTATTTTTTAAACATTTTTGTCATGTAGCAACCGCTTGTTAAATCTTTCTATTAAATTACAAAATTATCACCACCTGTTTTTTATTAACGGTTTTATAAAAACCGTTGTTAAGAAGGGATATACATGATATTATGGTAGTGATATTTTCCTCGAACCGGAAATCTCCACCATCTCCTTCACACAGTCACCGTCTTCTTCTCCATCACCTTCTGTCTGTCACTGTCTCCACACTCGGTCTCCGTCTCGACACGAAATCATCGTCTCCATCTCCTTCTTCTCCGAGGTTAGAGCGGATGAGGTCTGACACAGCTATCAAATCGAGGTATTGTTACCTATACTCTCTTTCTTGCCCTTTTTTGTTTTCTTTCTTGATTCCATCTCAAAACTATGGGCAATTAGTTATTTTGCGCACCGGGTTTAATTTTTGTCTCTTTAACTTTTTTTAAATTAACTTTATCATTTATGCTTGTAAAGCTAAGATTGTAAGATTGTATTTTTCTATTTTTTAACAAAAATATTAGTATATTATCTTGTAATAGATATAAATATTTTCAAAATTATACAATTTTATATGTAGAATGTGTATTATTCAATACCAGCATACAATAAGCACCAACATAAAAATTGTTCAATACAAGCCATAGATACTAATATTAGCACAAAATTTATGTATTAATTTAAGAGGGGCATCAAGCTATTAAAAATATTAAATAATTTAATTTAAGTGGGAGTATAATTTAAGTGTGCTCAGGTGCGTTGCTACGGGACTATTTAATTGAAAAATTGTTATTTGTTTATCAAATTTTATTTTGTTCATTATTTTCTGGATGCTTCTCACAATGCTATTAAAAAAGGCAACAAAATTTACTTACTTATTATTACTAATATTTATCATTTTATATTCATTCTTCATAATTAATTTTAATCTAAAAACAAAGTAAAATAAACATGAATAAAAACATCGGCGAACATAATAGAAAATGAGATCTGTTGCTTCATTATGTACAACATGCCTCTACAATCATTTTTTTTTTTTTTTTGATAAAACTTCTCCTGCAATCATAAATTTGTATGATCTATGTTCATGTAACATAAAAAAGCCATCAACTCTATACATGTATAGAGAGTAAATGTATGCAAAAAATTCAAAAGCAAAAAATACTTATTTTATCCGGCCAAAAATTATATTCTTAATTCTGAGGTCATAAAACATTTTTTATTTCTACATATTCCCCGTCTCATCAGTTTATTTCAGACTTTTCAATATCATTCTTAATTCATCCTACTTTAATATTTTGTTATTATCTTTACTAAGAAATATATATTTCGTTTATTACTGGTAGAAGCAAAAAGCCAAAAAAAATGTAGTACTTACTTAATATAGTTTATCAAAAATGGAGAAAACTGAAGTGATGCAACCAATTGACAGTAAACACAACAAAAGAACAACCTAAGAATGATTAAATGACCACAAATTCTATAGAAAAGCATAGACCTTGCGTGCAGCGAGACTAGGGGCGGATCCATTAAGGGAGAAGCATTGGCAAGTGCCTCCCCTTAATATTCAATATTACTATGTTGTGCCCATCCTTGTCTCAAGCTCTGCCGCCACTGGCCAGAGAGGTAGAATGACGATGTGGCCAGTGGAGACGAGAGGCAGCAATGCTTATCTTCTATGAAGTGAGACAGATGCCTCGGTGACCGTGGTTAGGAGAGAGGGGTGATTCGATTGCGATAGGGGGTTGAGGAAACAATGGCGTTGGGAATCACGAGGGGCCAAGAGGGTTTCCTCCGCTGATCGGGAGCAGAGAGAGCAGAGAAGCGGCGTTGGGAAACCGAATGGTAGCTCCGCTGATCGGGTGCGGTGAGGGCTTCTCAGAAGCGGAGGGGTTGGGAAACATGAGGGGGCGATTGAGAGACAACATTTATCGAGAGAGTTCTTGGCTTCACGCTTTGAGAGATGGAGATGGATCATGAGAAACGGAGGGAGAGAGCAGTAATGAATTTGGCTGTTGATCCTGTGTGATATTCAGTAGAACAATCGCGATTAATAAGAAAAATGAACTTCAATACCTTAGCAGCAGATTCTGTATCACAGAATCAGAACACTTAGATGATTAATAAGAAGTGAATATATATCTATACCTCTTTTAAAATATTTGAGAGAACTATCTACATTTCTTTACGCTCATATTCATCATTCACAGTAAACGATCATGTTTAATTTAGAGGAAAATTTTGACAAACTTTTTCATTCAATTGATCAGATGCAATGTTCAAGCGCATCGTCCACCGAACCATGAATGGAAATCAGCTCGTCACATACTTGCATGTTAATCAGGAAGCAGTGTATAAAGAAAATAAAAAACTGAATTTAGAGTCGCGCGAGATGTTGTCTTAACTCAGAATTTAATTAGATGCTGAGTGTAAAAATAGTGTTTAAATTTTGCAAAAAAAATCAATTCTTTTTTCTGTGAATGTTTTTTTTAAATCATGAATAGTGTTAAATTAGATGCTGAGCATATTGATGGTATTTTTTTTGTTTTCCTTTCCGCCATGCTGAGTAGCTAACTGGCCAGCTGAGTTCTCTTTTTAACTGTGAATCCCTTGGGCTAACAGTACAAGTTACGACTTAACAACTACATACGGGTAGTCGTTACTCGTTGCCTGATACTGATAGCCTTCAAAAATCAAAACATTGACAGTCCCAAGAAAAGGCAGCCTCGCGCTTCATCCGGTGTTCGGGTCGAGACTCATAACTCCAAACTCCTGATTGGCTAATTTCACTGAGAGAGGCGGCTTAGGATCCGGTCCATTCTGTCCTCCAAAAATCAGCAACTCCGATCCGATGCACCAATCATCCGGTGTGCGGGTCGAGACTCGAGTTTTCATTGGCCACAACGGGCCTCGGTCCCACGCACAGAGGAGCCGACAAGTCTCAAATTTTGGGTTTTGATAAACAACTGAATAAGCCTCCGTTCTCTATGGGATGCAAACCAATTAAATTCGATTGAATTTTAGACTCTGTATTAATTCAATTTTAAGTTAAAAACTAAATCGAATTCGAATTAAATCCAAGTTGAACTAAAATTAAATTCTAAATCAACTCAATTATTTTTATTTTCATATTATTATAAATAATTAAAGCTAAAATAATTAATATATTTATTAATTATGTATTAAAATTTAAAATTAATTACTAATATTTATTAATTTATTAATAAATTAATAATGTTTAATTAATTTTTTAAAAATAATTATATTATTATTATTATTATTATATATTTTTAACTAAATAGTTAAAATATATATAAATAGTTACATAATAAATTATTGTGAATCAAATTCGAACCAATTTATTACAAAAATTATCGAATCAAACTGACAAAAAAATATAATCAAAAAATCGAAACCAAACTAAAACCGAATATGAAACGAATTACAAATCACAAAATTTTTAAATTCTTGCGCACCTAGTTCTCTAGCTTTAATAAATGAAAGGTACAATGGTCCCCACGGTAATTTCCCCATTTCCTATCGCCTCTCTATAAAATCTCTTCCCCCACCCGATTTAAAAAAAAAATGGAGAAAGGATAACAGGAAAGACGAAATCCAAATCCAACGCGCCTTCTCAAATTCGCTTACTCTCCAACTGCACCCTCTTATAAACTGCGCAAGTGCGCATCACCTCTCCTCGTTGATCCTTGCATTGGCATTATGAGGGGATCAAATCACTGTGCCGTCAGATATTGATGTGCATCTGACTGACGGTGATCGGGATGCCGGGAAATGCGAAGGATAAGAAAGAGAGGAAGGAAGAGGAGACGAGAAGAAATGAGACAGAGTATCTGGTGGATGACTTGGAGGAGCCAATCGAAGGGTCGAGTGGCAGCCGGCTTCAATTGCTCAAATCACAACTCCGATTCGGCCTTTTCAGGCGACGATCAAGCAATGATCGCCACCATTGTTTTGTGGCATCTCCTGATAACAGGCATGCAGTATTCCCTTCTTATTAACTGTTTGTTTGTCTTGCTCAAATTTCACAACCTAAAACTTCGTTTTGTTTCGTTCTTTCTTCTATTAGATTGGATTTTGTGACTATTAGTTTTCTTTTTTCAGATGTTTCTGTGTCCTTGTATCTTTTGGTTTTCTTCTGCAAGGTTCAGTAATTAAACGAGCGGTGTAACTAGCTTCAAAACGTGGAAATTTATATACGCTAGGCGTACTAGGCAGGGTACATATATAACTCAAATTTAATTTGAAATTTTTATAAACTATATTTTGCAACTTGGAGTTGATTAGATTTAACTCCTTTCTGATCTCCATAGTGTGATACGCAGTGGAGATTGGAGAAAGAGGCTTTAAGGCACAGAACATCTTTTTTAATAGTAGTTGCAACAATTGCAAGTGGGAAATGAATGATCTGACTCTTGGTCTTAAGGATAGAGATATATTTAATGGACTAAAACATATTTTGATTATGACACGCACATGGACGGATATATGATTTTGATCGGAGTAACAATTATCAGATTGTAATAATTTATTAGGTTCAAATTTATTAACTAATCGGATACTAAATAAAAATAATAATAATTTAATATATATTATCATCTAATAAAAAATTATTAAAATAATAACATTTTATATATTAAAAATAACAATAAAATAAATCTCAAAATAATAGATAATCAAGTAGATGAAGAAAGTTATCGTCTACAGAACTTTATATTTTGATATCTTTGTATAATTATTTTATTATGCATGATATTAAATATTTTTTTCTCAACAAAATTAATCAGACAATTCAGGGGGCAAAAAAAATTTTCAGAGAGGACAAATTACTGAAAAATAATATTTTAAAAATCCAGAGGGACAGCTGCCCCTGTTCCATTATGGATCCGTCACTGGAGACGCATCCGTTTGCCTAGCTTAAGTTTTCGCTAATCGAGAATAATTTGGTAGCAGATAATATAAGAGTATTTGGTGTTCTTATCTGAGAAAAGACGATAACTCTTAGGAAGTTAGCTTAGCAAGACAGCTAATTTTTTATCCTTGCTTTGATTTGCTCATGAAGCCTGTCATCAGTCATCACCATACAAAAAGGGAGGAAGAAAAAAAATAAAATTGAATATCTTCTCTGACCACCAGTCCACCACCTCTCTCTCTACAGCCAGACTGGAGGATGAAGACAAATCATGTCCTGATTCTCTGCAGATTCGACTGTGTTGTTTCTTGCGAGGGTTTTCTGTTTTCTATTAATTGCAGTAAGTTAAATCCTATAGGCGAGTTGAGTTCATGAGTTGATTGCGTGAAAAAAATGCATCACAAGTATTAGTAGGCGTTTTTCTCTTATTACTATGAAGGCATATTCAATTAACTTCATATAAGTTTTCAATAAAAAATCAATAGCAACTCCATATGCTCGCCCGCATGTTGCCCAAAATTATTAATAAAAAACCATTGGAGTTGGTCTTTTTGTTCCTTTTCGTCACTACTCTAACGCAAAAAAAAAAGAATATCGTCCGAAAATAGGAAAAAACAAATAAACTATATTCTAATGGAAATTAATGATATGATAGCATCTTTGATAATTTGTAGAGAAATGTTCTAGATTTACGAAATAAGGTATGATAGCCCAAATTAAGTTGATTCACGAAAGTCTTTTCTAATTTTCTTTGAATGATATTCCCATTGGTGTGTCTCGATTCCAATGGAATAGTACTAACCAGAAATTGTACGCTATTCTCAATCATAACGCAATCCAAGCATCAAATTATTATTCCGAAAATATAGGAAAATATAGGAAATTATTATTCCGAAAAAACGGCTACCTATTTTCTTTGAATATAGTAACTATGCTTGTTTTTATATGAGAGAGAAATTAATAGCTAGCCGTTTTTTATTCATTTCTTTTCACCACAATTATTACTATATCATCCAAACCGTACAATCAATAATTAATAATAAATCAAACAATAATCATTGTATTAAATAAAATAATAAATAATATTACAAAAATAGTACTAAAAGTATTAATGTTAAACAAAATAATAAGAAAAATTATTCATAAGAAATAAACAAAATAATGATATGAAATAATAATTTTTAATACAAAATAAAATAATAATCAATAATAATGAAAATCAGTAATAAATAATAGAAAAGTTTTCGCTTTGCCCTCATTTTCTCTATATATTTTCATAGGAATTTAGAGACTAGATTTTTCTTTCAAAGAAAAAAAAATAGAGTAATAATCATAAGTACTAAACAAAATAATAATTTGAAAAAAATAATTTAATATAAAAGAAAATAATAGTCAATAATATTAAATAAAATAATAATGAAAATTAACAATAAATAAAATAATAATCATAAGTATTAAATAAAATAATGAATAATATTAATATGGAATAATAATTGTGAATATCAAATAAAAGAATAAACAATAATATCAAAAGAAATAATAATAAATAAGTTAATAATAAATAGAATAATAATCATTAGTATTAAATAAAATAATAATGAATAATAGTACAAAGTAATATTTAATAAACATTAAATTAAAAATAAAATAATAACTAAGTAATTAATAATGAATAATAATAAATAAAAATAACCAGATTAATAAAATATAATAATATGGAATAATAATTTTAAATATTAAATAAAATAACTATAATTATAATAACACCAATAATAATAATAATATAAAATAATCATCATTAATATATAAATTAAAAATAATTTATTATTTTATTCATCCCGATCACTATTCTCAAGTTATACCATTCCGAATAATATTTTACTAACCCAAAATAATAAAAAATAATATTTTTTATATCTTTCAAAATATCACTAATTTCACACTATTTACAACTACTAATTTAAAAATATACTATTCTTACGCTAACTCTTTCACGATCCAAACACACCTAAAGTTCAACTGACAGAGATAGCAGCTGAACAGCTCACAACATGTGTTTTAGGATTTTAGCCCATGAAAAGTGCGAATGTTTCTTAAAACTTGGCGCTGAACGAACAATTACAACTTTACAATTATTTGGGACAATTAAAATAGCTTAGATAAAAAAAATCTTTCGGCTTCTTTACAAACTTTCTCAGTTCCTTTGCGTGATTGCATCCAAATATGTAGACATCAGTTTTATAAACAATTACCATTCTAGGCCATTAAAACATAAATATTATGTGTTGTAGAAGATGGAAATTGAAACATCTAACAGAATACCTATAAATAAACACTTTTCAGGATCCGTCATCATTTTTCTTCTAGGAACGTCTTATTTTATTGGTAATAATAAGCTATGGCCAATAGCCATACAATCTTATAGAAACTAATTAACAACAAGAGAATTGACAATATGTAAATTTAATTCGTCTGATTGATCAAATAATCTGCTTAAGTTTTTATGAATGGTCCAAACTAACCACTATTAATGACAATAATTATCTCATCCATAAGGACGTATGGTTCATTTCTCAATAGTACCATCTGCTACCTAAGCATAAATATTATATTTCCATACATGAATTAGTTATCGAGTTATAATTAATTGTGCACAAGCTAGGTTTCATGAGTTCTATACGTAGATAAATCATAGAGTTCAGTTTTTAGTAATAATAAGTTTTATTAAATTAATATTATTAAAAATAAGAGTGAGAAACGTAAAATTTTAAATATATGAATGGCAGCGAGTCACTGACAGTGGCGCGTTTCATTTTTTTTTACGAAACGCGCTACTATTAGTGGCGTGTTTGCTTCTTATATATACAAAACACACAGCGCCTCCATCTCACTTGCGTGAGATTTGGACGAAACACGCCACTAGTTGTAATATACTTCACGAAAAACTTAGCTTTTAAAATGATCCTTTGACCTTTATAAATTATCATATATTTAGTTGTATAATTTATTTTAATAATAATAATTATTATTATATACATCATTAACATTTAAAAATATTTTCCAATTTTAAATTCTATTAAATATATTTAAAAATATAATTTATTTATTGAAAAATTATATTATTGAAATGAAATTCGAATTATAGCTCTAATAAAAATAAATATTTATAAACAATCTCACCTTTTCTTTTTTCTTTTTCTTTATGTTTTGTATTGTACCGAAATGATAATCGTCACCTGTTAAGGATTCGACATTCGGGGCCCGGCTGCCGCCTGTGTGCTGTCTCCTGTCGCCATAACCCAGAGTCACATGTTAGGGACGGGTTCTCGTTTCAGCCACGTTAAATGAAAATATTAAAGAAGTGGGTCCTCTGGTTCCTCAGAAATAGACACGTCAACCAATGTAAACCTAAAAACTGGCCCGTCAGCCCAAATAACCATAATTATAGAGTTGACATGACAACTAGGCCATTTGAGCCTGATGTTAGAATTCCTTTTGCTGTCACCACAACACAGATTAACATGTTGTTGTGACAAAATTGTAGTTGTTTTCTGTACAATAATGGTGCTTGATTATCAAATATTATAGCAGAAAAATGGCAAAAAGGAAAAAGAACTCCTTATTAGCAAATATTATAGCAGCAAAATAGGAAAAATTATGTTCCTTCTTTATCAGTGCTCATTCATCCGTTGGTACACATTTAGCCTTTTTAATCTCTGAATTGCTTCCGTTATGATTCCAATTGTACATTTTCCTGCAAGCTATGTTATGATAGCTAAACCCAACAAAGGTGTCAAGGTGAATATATTGTGCATTAATAAATCATAAATCATAGTTACCTCTTATTGATTTAACATCATGATGTTTCTTCTCAATCTATGCATTCTTTGTATCATTTCTCCCACAGCTTCCTCCAAAAAAAGAAAATTATTTCTACAGTCTTATTAATAAATATTATAAACGTTGATGATGCAGATGGCACTGGGTATGGACCAATTTCATACTAATATGGGCGATATACTCTTCCTTCTTCACACCAATGGAGTTTGGCTTCTTCAGGGGACTCCCTGAGAAGCTGTTCCTTCTTGACATTGTTGGCCAGGCAGCCTTCATGGTTGATATTTTTATGAACTTTTTTGTTGGATATCATGATAGCCATACCTACCGCATGATCTACAGCCACAAATCCATTGCTATCAGGTACTTGCTCTCCTCTTTACTTGATCACGAAACCGTAGATCACTAATTAATCCGATAATGACAATATCCTTTGCCTTCTCCTTTTCAATACAGGTACTTGAAGTCGACCTTTATCTCTGACTTCTTGGCTTGTATGCCATGGGACATGATCTATAAGGTATTTATTCTAATTTAATTTTGGCAGATGACTGTATATATTCCTCCTTTTTTTTTTTTTCTTTTTATGTAGCAGGCAATTTCCTACTAAATTCATTAACCAAATAAATGAGTACAAGATATAGAATTTTTAGAATTTCAAAATATGGAATATAACTAGCATAATATAGATATGTACACACAGATAACACACAATTTATAAAAACTAGTTATTAATCAAGTTGGCTGCGTTCATCTATGTGTGCCTCTTAATTTGTGAAAAGCGGCATGCTTAATTTGTGTCTGACTGATTGATGTTAAAACAGGCTTGCGGCAGAAAGGAGGAAGTGAGGTATCTCCTGTGGATACGGCTAGTTCGGGTTGTGAGGGTCACAGAGTTCTTCAAGAAACTCGAGAAGGACATACGTATTAATTACCTTTTTACGAGAATAGTAAAACTCATAGTTGTAGAGTTATATTGTACGCATACTGCCGCATGCATATTCTACTATTTGGCTACGACAGTCCCTGAATCAAGTGAAGGCTATACATGGATTGGGAGTTTGCAAATGGGAGATTTTAGTTATTCACATTTTAGAGAGATTGATCTTGGAAAGCGTTACTTGACTTCTTTATACTTTGCTATTGTCACCATGGCAACAGTTGGTAATTCAAATTTCTCTTCAGTAATTTGAACTAAGTCATCAAACTATATCCATAGCTGATGTTATATAATTATCTCCTCTTGATTTCATTAGTATCTGCCAAATCTATTTTGTTTTGATTAAACATGCCAATTATATACTGCACACTGGAGTTCTGATAACCTAACATAACCAGAAGTTTATGAGGGGTTCATCAATAATGTTCTCTTGTGCCATAGTTTTTAAGACTGATTATTATTGATCTTACAGAGATCCCTACTTTTGCATTGACAGGCTATGGCGATATACATGCAGTAAATATTAGGGAAATGATATTCATTATGATTTATTTATCATTCGACATGATTCTCGGTGCCTATCTTATTGGTAACATGACTGCACTGATTGTCAAAGGATCAAAGACTGAGAGATTCAGAGATAAAATGAAAGAAGTTATAAAGTACATGAACAGAAATAGACTTGACAGGGACATAAGAGACCAGATCAAAGGCCATCTTCGGCTACAGCATGAAAGCAATTACACAGAAACCTCCGTTCTAGAAGATCTCCCAGTTTCTATACGCTCTAAGGTGTCCACAAAATACTACTTTATCTGTACATTTTTTATACTTGAAAAAGAGGCCAAATGTAATTTTCAATTTTATGATTTATGTTTTGCAGATTTCACAAACCCTTTACAAACAGTACATTGAAAATGTGAATCTGTTTAAGGGATGTTCAGCTGAGTTCATTCAACAGATTGTAAGTTCATTTTGTTCTTCCAGTAGACACTTCCTTTTATGGTCAATGTAGAACAATCTGTTCATTCAACAGATTGTAATTTCAGTTTAGAACCTCTGTCTGAATGGTTCTCTGATTATAACTTGGTGGATAGGTATTAAGGTTGAAAGAAGAGTTCTTCCTCCCAGGAGAAATGATCTTGGAACAGGGCACTGCAGTTGACCAGCTTTACTTTGTTTGCGACGGTAAACTGGTGCGTTCCATATATTTTTTTCATACAATTACAGATCATATCTTTAAATTTTACTTCAGCAGAAATGAATTATAATGGCATTTGAAAATGACTTTAATCATTTATGTCAATGATTATGGTTTCTTAATTTATGTAGGAAGCTATTGGCATTGGTGAAGATGGGACGGAAGAGACTAATTTACAGTTTGAGCAAAATAGTTCAGTTGGAGAAATTTCAATTTTGTGCAACATTCCTCAGCCTTACGCAGTTCGAGCATGTCAGCTTAGCAGGCTCCTGCGGCTTGACAAACAATCTCTATCCAACATTTTGGAGATATATTTTGTTGATGGCAGAACAATCCTGACCAACCTTTCAGAGGTATGACTTACTTTAATAGCAACACCTAATGTTAGAAGGAACAGTTTCTGTATTACTGCAATCATGAAAATATGCTGATGCACAAGCATTATTCTATTGAAGGGAAGTGAAGCTGGTTCTAAAATAAAGCAACTGGAATCAGACATTATATTCCATATAGGAAAACAAGAAGCAGAGCTCACTTTGAGGGTGAACTGTGCTGTTTTCTATGGTGACTTATATCAACTAAAGAGTTTGATTAGAGCAGGAGCAGACCCAAAGAAGACCGACTATGATGGCCGCTCTCCTCTGGTAAGGGTCCTCTAGTTCTTGCAAAAAGTTCTACTTTTTTGTAAGCTTTCATCTTGAAAACTCAAAATAGTAATATATATCCTATCAGTGCAAATTCTGGATTCTTTTCTTTGTGGAACCTAATATTTAGTTACGGAATATAACTATCCAGAAAAAATCATATTAAGCTCTTATTATTTATTAATTATAACAAGCTACTTATACTGATTTCTTCTACAGCACCTTGCAGCAATGAAAGGAAATGAAGATATCCTCTCTTTTCTTATTAGTGAAGGTGTCGACATAAATCTTACTGGTATTTTACCCGACATCCTCACTATTTATCTTATTTTTTGGTGGAATTTTAGCATGATTATATGTAAAAAAAAATAATCCTTTGAGTTCTTAATGTCCTGGTAAATTCAATTTGCAGATAAATTTGGGAATACACCATTACTGGAAGCTGTCAAGGAAGCTCATGACAGAGTGGCTTCTTTACTATTTTCCAAAGGCGCAATATTAAATCTTAAAGATGCTGGCAACCAATTGTGTACGGCTGTTGCACATGGTGATACTGATTTTGTCAGAAGGCTTATAAAATATGGCGCAGATCCGAATTCAAAGGACTATGACCACCGGACGCCCCTTCATATAGCTGCAGCTGAGGGGCTATATTTAATTGCTAAAGTGCTTATAGAAGCTGGTGCAAGTGTTTTTTCCACCGATAGGTACAGTATTTGTGCAGAGTTGATTCAAGTTTGTTATCTTTTTACACTGACTTTTTGCGCAAAATACTCTGTTTTCGGTGAATATATGTAGTGTGTATGGATTCTTTGAGATAGGTTTGTTCATGGACCCTTAACTCCCAGTGGTGACATGTGGCTTTATATTTGCTGAAACATTATACTTATTTAGAGTGCTCACAGCTGAAACTAAAATTATGCTAAAAAAATAAAAACAAAATTTAAGAATAGTAAGACAATTGAAAATTTTGCAGATGGGGAACAACTCCTATAGATGAAAGCCGAAAATGTGGCAGCAAATCTCTGATGCTTTTACTGGAAAATGCCAAAGCCGACGAACTCTCTAAATTCCCATCCCGTGCTGAAGATATTCAAGGTAAACTAAGTGATATCCCTTCAAACTTCAATGAATAATATTCACCAGTTTTTATGCTTGACATATTTAATCATCTTTGAACAAACTTTTGGTGCAGATAAAATGCATCCAAGAAGATGCTCGGTGTTTCCATTCCATCCATGGAACCCCAAAGAAAAAAGAAAAGAAGGGGTCGTACTCTGGATTCCACACACAGTAGAGGATCTTATTAAGTCCAGCAAGGAGCAACTTAACTGCTCTGGTTCACGCTTGTTGTCCGAGGATGGTGCTTGTATTGTTGATGTCGACATGATTTCTGACCGGCAGACGGTTTACTTGGTTTCGGATACAGAAATGACATGTGCACTGGACCAACCGAATTAATTATTTAGGTCAGGAAGAAAAAAATACCCGGGTTTATTTACTTGTGGATTGGGTATTGCATGTTCTGTTTTTTGTTTATACACATTATGTAGATGCATGAAACAAGCAAAGAATGAAATTGTATATTCATTCTTCAATTACTTGTCTATGCACAACTTTCAGAGCATTAGGAATTAAGAAGTTCATACACACAGATGAGAACTTCAATCGCATGACTGGCAGTCCATTTTGAAAGTGCATACACACAGATAAGAACTTCAATTGCATGACTGCAAGTTCATTTTGAACACTACGTGCCAGTTTATATACCTTCACCTGCACTGGGAGTTAATCTGGTGGTTTGTGCTGTAAATTGGGATTTTTTTTTAATTTATTAGCATTTTAAATTATCCTTCTATGAGCTGATCCATCAAGAGAAAATCTGATGATGGCTGATTCTTTTATTAGTGAGCAGCTAGCATCCTAGAGAAGACTGTTTTCTACGGTCTTCTCTTGTTGTATGGTGTTATCTTGTCTTGCTTTCATAGGGATTGTAATTGTGGACTATTATCTATTGTTTAAGGGCTATCACTTATGCCTATAATGTGAAATAAGAGAACAAAAAAAGATTGCAAAATTCACATTTCTCTAATTCCTTCAGACAGAATAAACTGGCACTCCCAGCTATGCATATTAACAAATAGACAATTAAAGCTTTTAGATAACAGATAATATACAAATTTATTTCTAGATATCTCTTTCTTATTTTGTTACAGCTTACATAAAAACTGAAAAAGGCTTATAGACAAAACAAGGTGTTTGCTGGGGCAGGCCAGAAGAACTGCCAGTCGGAGGTGAGGTCAATTGCAAAAAGGATGAAGAAATGATGTTAACTGGTGGATAAAATAAGCTGTGATAGTATATGTTTGTTTGAAAAGTTATTTGTAACTTTGGACTCTTGCTGTTTTGTTTTGGATGAGCCGTCAGTAAGATTGGAGACGGGCGGATGCACACTAGCCGGATCATGTATAATGAAATAATTATGCAAATATATCAAAATATAAAGTTTTATAGACGAAAATTTTCTTCATCAACTTGATTATCTATTATTTTGAGCTTTATTTTATTGTTATTTTTAATATATAAAATTTTATTATTCTAATAATTTTTTTATTAGATAAGAATATATATTAAATTATTATTATTTTATTTAGTATCCGATTAGTTAATGAATTTAAACCCAATAAGCTATTACAATCCGATATTTGTCCCCTCCCCCGACTAAAATCCTGCATCCGCCCATGATTGAAGATACTGCAAGACTTATTTTGTGATATCAAAACTCTAGTTCCTTAATGAAACATGAGGTACCACCACTACTTTAAAAGAAATAATCTAACCATCTTTATTTACAACTATAATTCAATCAAATAATCAATAATAAATTGGGTTGCACGGGAAAGACAGCATCGGCTCGATCTTTTCAGCAAAATATATACGAGCTTAATCAAAACTATATAAAATCATCTTTAAAATTTTGATTTATCATATTTATTAAAATTTTGATATGAAAGCTTAAGAAATATAAAATTATAGGATATTTTGAGTTTTCTAAGTTATTTTTTTAACTTTTGAAATTAATGTACAAATATTAAATATTTTATTATTATTTTTAGAGCTGTTTTTTTTTAAAATTAAAAATAGTGATTTAGAAAACTCAAAACATCTCAAATTTTTATATTCCATAAAATTTTCATATGAAGTATTTAATGAGTATGATAAAATAAAAATAAAAATAATTTAATGTACTTTTGAGTTGAACTCGTGGAAGAATTGTTTGGAGTTGTTAACTGTACCTCTAAAAAAATCATCCAGAAAAATCCACCACATTCTTACTAGCTTTATAAATATTTATACAGACATATGAATATATATCAAAGAAAATATGAACACCTTTTATTAGATATATGAACTTCAAGAGCAGACAGAAACTCATTCTTAAAGATGATGAATGCTTGTAGATGAAAATCACTATTTCGTCCAAATTATTAATTAGGCAAGTGCTCTAACTATTGAATTACCTTTCTTTAATTAGCCACGTACTAAATTAATTTGAGCACCAAATTAATCTCGTTTAAACCGCATTCAGTGCACCATCAACTGAGTGTTCAGGAGGCATAAGCGAGATGTTCAAAGCACCATCAACTGAGTATTTAGAATAGCTGGTATGTATGAAATAGCAAGCATGGTAGATAGGATCTAAATTAATTCCAACTAGATTTTTCTTTTAATTTCATCTGGTTTCTCTTTTTTTTTTTTGGCTTTTGTCATATTCAACCTTGTGGGACTCTTTTTTGTAAGGTGTTCAGAGAATATTAAGTAGTTCAGAGTGTTTTCAAGAGAGTGTTAATAGCATATTTTGTGAAGTTTTTAGAGCACCTTCTGCATGATATTTAGAGATATTTTAGAAAGTGTTGCAGAGATGATAATTAATTACGTGAGTTTAATTAATTAGTCCCCATATCAAAAGGGCTGAGAGAGTGCGGGTGTTATTTTCAGGAAAATAAAGGGCTTCCAAATTACTTGATAAGCTTCATGAATTGATTGTATTTAGAGGTGTCAATTGGACGGGTCTGATATGTTCAAGGCAGGATGGGTCAAGTCAGGATCGAGTCGAGTTGGGTCGGCTAGTTTGATTTTTTAGATCGGGTCAGATCAAATTTAAATCGAGTTAGATTTTATTGCTTCTAATTTATTTATCCATCATAATATTTTAGAAGATGTGAAAAAGGGGAGATTGAATTTATCAGAGTAAATAAAAGACGGTCTAATATTATAGATCGAGTACATTTCAGAGTTACGTCCAAGTATATCATAAAGGATAAATTTTTAGAATATGTGAGAATGTGAGTTTGAATTCAGAGATTTGAAGAAATAAAAAACCATGTGTATCAATCAAATTCGACAGAGTTTAAATAAAACTGCTAGCTAAT
This sequence comes from Schoenoplectus tabernaemontani, assembly GCA_037127355.1. Classification (NCBI taxonomy): domain Eukaryota; kingdom Viridiplantae; phylum Streptophyta; class Magnoliopsida; order Poales; family Cyperaceae; genus Schoenoplectus; species Schoenoplectus tabernaemontani. Next base: position 24,935,607 of record CM073753.1, read on the forward strand.
CGTCAGAACACATGCCAAATAAATATTATGACAAAAGTGAAAAAAATAAAGTACGAACACAAATTACCAAATTAACTGTCCGCACTCTGCACTTGAAAAGTATTGGGAGATTTTCACCGGGGAAAATTGTTAGGGTACAAAAAATTTCCTCTAAATTTTATATGTTGATATACAGAGTGTATTTTAGTTCTTTTCTTTTTTGGCAGTGGTAATTCCATAAAAAATTAAAATAAATAAATGACATGGTTAGAAATAGAAGAAGGTGGGATTGTCAGAAAAATTCATAGTTCATGGATTGCTCGTGATTCATTCGGGATTGATTCAAATTTGACTCGCTCGTTAAACTTATTAAGTTAATGAGTCAAGCTTAAGTATGCCTGACTCATCTCACTAAACTCATTAGACTCATTAAAATATTAATATTTATTATTTATATTATTTTATTATGAATTTATAGTGTATTATATAAATTATAGTTCAATATATGTGAAATTATTATATGAAATATGTATAAAATTCTATTGTCATTGATTTTTATTATTTTTTTTAAATTGTGATATAAAATATTATTAATTAGTAAACAAGCTGTAATGAGCTAGCTTGACTCATTCATTAACTTAACGAGTGAATCTCAAAATCAATATTTTAGTTCATTAAATTAATAAATCGATCGCAAATTTATTCTACCTAAGTTAGACCCATCTCATTTACAATACTTCAATGCTCTACCCTGCTCTACCCTCCACGTGTTAAAAAGATATTTTTCGAGCAAACAAGAAAGATCCATTTAAGATCATTGTTGCCTTACTAAGAGGCAATTCTGACATCCATTTTTTTCATTTTTATGGCATAACATAACTAGGTCAAATTCTATTTCACATTTTATTTTAAAAGAAAAAGGTTTATATATATTTACCAGAGTAAAATAGAATGTACATGTCATAAAATGAAACTACTTCAAAGTCAATTAGTATTTTCAAATTATAGACAAGTTCAGACCTAAGTTGTTACCTCTCAAATGTTCGTACATTCTACAAGTTGTTTTAGTAATTGCATCAATCTCAATTCCCTGTTTCTGGCATGACTCTTCAAATCTGTATGACGAGTAATTAACGAGTAACATAACAATCTTCATGTAAAACTGATCAAAACTATTAAAAATAGCATATATAGAAAGGGATTTATGCAAAATTTTAATTAGAGGATCAATAATCAGATTCAGTAGCTTATCAGGTTTAAACCCATTAACTAATCGGGTATTAAATAAAAATATTAAAATAATATCTTTTATATATTAAAAATAATAAAAAATAAGAGTCAAAATAATAAATAATCATAACGATAAAGATAATTTTTTCTCTATGAGACTTCATACTTTAATTTTTTTGTATAATTCTTTCATTATCTATGATATTAAATTTTTTTTCTCAATGAAAAATAATCAGACAATTCAAGAGAGGATCAGAAATTTAATCCAAAAGATCAAATTAATAAAATTTTAGTTTAAAAATAATATTTTTTAAAATCCAAAAAAATCAATTGATCCCCTCCTATATACTAAATCCGCCCCTCTATATAGACCACTAAGTAAAGACTCTCATAAGCTCCTTACGTCAGATAAATATATCTATATTTATATCTATACTATTATATATAAAACATTTAAGATCTGAAAGAATTTTTTTTTGTGATGATATTTTTTTTATAATTCTCATTTTATCTTTATAGAATGATCGTGATTAAATTCTATTAATTTTAACGATTAGAATCATCTCCTGTTCTGTGACCTCCTCTCCATTAATTAAACTTTTCACTATCATTACATCTCTTTCCTCTTCATTACATCTCTATCGCTTTATTCTTTTCCAGCGCAAAATTTAATTTCACTCTATCACTTAAAACCTAAATTCTCCCCATCGTGTGCCCTCGATCAGATCGCAAATCATTCCGTTCATCCCCGTGTCTCGGCCATCATCGCTCTAAACCTAACCTAAATTGTTCTCCATCGTCATTTTTTCTCTTTCGATTGTCTCCTTTCTCTAGCCTACACTTCTCATCCCCTCCCTTCCTTTCCTGTTCTGACGCATGACGCTCATCGCACTCCACAAACCCCTAGATGCGCTCAATACTGCCTCCGCTGCACCGCCACCATATTAAGTATTGCAAGAAGCACTTCTCTCCATTATTTTTTTCCCACCGCATCGCTATTGCATTCTACTCAAAATGAATGCTTTGCTTTAGCTGGTTCCTCGATGGTTCTCAAAAGGGCTCATGGTGACGAAAATAAGACTACTGAGAAGTCACTTGAGGAGTATGTGGCCGAGTGGAAAGAGAAGAAGGTCAAGTCTTGTGTATCAGAAATAGAATGCGACTTGCTTTTCTAACAAAGGCGTCTAGAATGTGAGAAATTTGTATTTCTGTGTCGGGTACCAAGTTCTATTTAATTTTTCAGATCGATTTGTATTTCTGGTGAGAAGCAACTTGAATAAAAGTTCGATTTTTACATAAATATAGAAAATTTTGAGGCAATTATAGTTGTATAGTAACTTTTCTAACTTGTATTCTTCCTTGGCTACACAAAAACTTGCTTGTGCAGAACTTCTAATTGTTGTCCAAATTTTCCTTATTTCTTTTTTTCCCCTAAAAAATGTAAAAAGGAAAAAAAAATCTTGGAATTTAGTTGTATGGTCTGCTTTAGAGTTACCGGGTTGTACTATCATGACATCACATATATCTTGACGGGATCTCAATAGCATGGTGCTGAATATTTTCCTGTTAAGCTCAATATTAACCTTAACATATTAATATTGGCTGGAAAATCAGTGAAGAGAGACAAAATTTGATATGGTATACCAAAAAGTGTTTTCTGGTGTGAGAACCGCTAGGTACTGACATTGTGTGCATCATAAAGTGTTTCATGACAATATATTCTATTAATTTTGTGTATAGATTTGAGTATGAAATATGCTAAGATGTATCTATCCTAGAGAAGAAATAAGCTGCTTAGTCTACAAGTGCAAATCAGCCTTTCATCATTCCTGTGCTGAATCAAAATTTTAATCACCTAAACAAAAGGTCATCTCAGATAATGAAAAAACAGGAAGAGAAGAAAAGGCAAGCATAATATATAGCTGTTTTTTTTTTCAATTTTGTGGTTGCTAAAATATAGCTCCTTATTTGGAAGCATATTTATGCAAAAAAAAAAAATTGAATTCAGCTTTTTGATAGTGCATTAATATCTTTCTATTTAGGAAAACATTTAGTTTTGAAAATGTGTCATTTGCATCATGACCAGCTATGACCTGTTTTTCATTACTCTATGAGGGTTCACACGGCTGTAAGCTTGTAAGTATCAAGAATTTGCTATTTTTGTTTGAATATGAATTTTATATTGTTTATGGATTTTTGTATTACTCTGAGGGTTCACACTAGCGATGTACCAACATTAAGAGTGGGATTCATGTCTCAAACATGAACAATCAAACAAACCAAATTAGTAGCTCTTTGATTTTTTTTGTATTTTATTTTACAAGCAGACTTGTTCCTAATGGATTTGCTTTCAGAAGGCGTGGCAACTCAAATGATGTTGACCTAAACAAAGAGAAAGCAAGGTACAACTGTTGTCAGAGATTTTATAATATTATATTTTTTAATAAAAAACAAATTAGAATGGATATAATAAACAAACAAAAAATACCGCCGCAATGTGTGAGTATTAAATTAAGATATCCATAAAAAATGTGTGAGTATTAAATTAAGATATCCATAAAAAGAAAGAAACGTCATACATGAGCTATTAGATCAAAATAGATGAAAATATTTTAAAAATAGAAATAATAAAAAAATATTAATGATATGGCGTATCTAAGAGTCTCGAAATTTTAATTTATCATTCTCATTAAATTCTTTATATGAAAATCTATTGGGATGCAAAAATTTGAAATGTTTTGAGTTTTTTAAGTCATGGTTTTTAATTTTTGAAAATCAACTCTAAAAAAATAATAATATATTTAATATTTGAACATCATTTTTAAAAATTAAAAACGATGACTTAAAAAACTCAAAACTCTCCAAATTTTTGCATCCCACGAGATTTTCATATAAATAATTTAATGAAGATGATAAATTAAAATTTCAAGATGATTTAATATATTTTTTGAGTTAAGCTCACGGAAGGCCTCCGTGAGCTTAAGCTCACGGTATATTTGCTATATATATATATATATATATAGAGAGAGAGAGAGGAGATTATGAGTTCTCAGTTAATTACAGTACCGTAGGCGAAGGGGAAATAGTCTTTTAATCGCTGACTAGTTAAGGCCAATCTCTGTCGTCCATTACAAATCGGACCATCCAGATTAGGCCACACAATCTGGTTTCCCAAACCGTCACTTTATTTCCGCGAGTTAACTGGACCTCCTCTTTTATGTAATGAATGGTCCAGATCTTCGACTATCAATGAAGCATGATTACAATAAGCGAGGAGCTGATCACGCGCTTTGGATTTGTTTGGTTTTTGGAAAATTGTTTCTGTGCCACTTCAAAACCTCAAAAATATATTCTTGTACATCATATTTTTTATGATTATATGTTCAAAATTATTAAGACAATAATGAAAAACTGACTTGTATAATTCATAAATTCAAACAAAATAGATATTGACCCACCTTTGATTAAACGCGGCTCCACGGTCTTGCATCCTGAAAATGCGGTTCATTATTTTCTTTTCTTTTTTAAGTCATAGTTCATTATTTATTATAAGATAATAGCAATATAAATGGTTTAGTAAGCTATTAAAATTTTGTTCTGAAGACGATTTTATACCTTATCCACGCTGCCTAAAATCTGATCATCACATAAAATTATCCAAATGATCCCATATGATATTTATAAAAAAAGTCTTAAAATTATATAATTAAACACAAATATTTCCGATTTTTTTTTTTTAATTTGAGCCCATAATTCTTTTTAACACTAAATCCAAAAACGGTAGATTTTGAAATTCAGAACGGACTCAGTTAATTAGGAGTGTCCAACCTGAACTCCGTCATAGCTAATGGACAACATCCCTAGATTTAATTGACAATCCCTAGATTTATAACTCTTGAATCCTTTCCTTCTCGGAAAATATCATAGCTAAATTTTTTTATATGTCTGGATTACGGATGAGTTAATTAAATAATTTTTTTCAACCCGATATAATCAGATTGAGTTTACATTTTGATAAAAAAAATCATTGACCCACTTGTCGCACCCCCATATATATTTAGACAAAGAGAATTTTTATTGGAATTCAAAATAGTTAAAAGAAGATACTCTAGTCTATCAAATATTTAGTAAAATAAATATCTAAATTTAAATACATCAAAGTTTTAAATCAATATTTTTTTAATAAATTTATTATTATATTATTTTTTGTTCAAAATATATTTTTTAGGGGTGGACCAATATGGGCGTGCCCATCTATGAAATTAAAATTTGTATAAAAAAAATTAAAAATCATAATATATTTTGAGAGATTTTGTTCACTTAACACACCTAATATTTATATCTAACATTGAATAAAACATTCGGCACCTCCTAAATTAAAATCGTGATCCCGCCCATGTGCTTAACTGTTTTACACCCACACAAAAAGAAGAAGAAACTAAAATTAAGATACAATCACCTAATACTTAAAAAAATGATCCGGCTGATTGGGTCCTACAATTAATGCAAAAGGAACTATTCTTTGAATTATGAAAACATGACTTTGACCTAGCAATACCTAAACATATAGAAGCAAGCCAAATCCCAGCTGTCCGTATCCAATGGCGGATTTAGTTTACACAAGGCAGCTGTCTCGATTTTAAAAAACAGTACTTTTAAATAATATTTTCGATAATTTATTTTCCTCTAAAAAAAATTGCCTCCCCCCTCTCTAGATTTTTTGAATATATTTATTGAGAAAAAAATTAATATCATACATAATAAAATAATTATATAAAAATTTCAAAATATAAAATTTTGTAAAGGAAAAATTTTCATCATCAACATGATTATTTATCACTTTGAGTTTTATTTTGTTATTATTTTTAATGTGTAAAAGAGTATTATTTTGATGATTTTTACTATATAAAAATATATATTAAATTATTATTATTATTATTTAAAACTCGATTAGATAATGAATTTGAACCCGATAAATTATTATAATTTGATAATTCCCTGACTAAAATTCTATCTGCCCCGTCCGTATCAGCAGTTGACCATAGACCATAGAATCAAAGCGTGACTCCTACTTTGAATACATGCAGTACGTACCATGTGTTTCAAGTAACTTAAAAACTGTCTAATTAATGAAACAAATAACAATGCCATTCAGAGGTACAAATAACAATGCCATATTATATGATATCCTGCTGTGCATAGGCCAGACAATCGACGAAGAGATGTACTGCAAAACTCGATCAATAATATGTTCCTGCACAATTTGCAAAGTTCGTTCTCCAAACCATATTTGACAGATATATATGAAGATTTGTTTGTTTTTCGAAATACATAATATCTACATTCATTTATATCATACAAAGTTAGTGGTAGCATAATCCGACTCGATTCGAGAAACTGTCCGATCTGCTCTGATTCAATACGACTCAAATCTCAAATAAACAGACACTGAATGATCAATATCCGACGTGACCCGATCATATATGACATGAAACCCAAAATGACTCAACACTAGATGACCCAATATCTAATCCGACCTGACCTGATACGACCCGAAACTAGATGATCCGATACCCAATTTGACCCGACACCCGATCCGACCCGACCTGATACGACTCGAAATCTGAAATGACCCGACGCTAGATGGCTCGATACCTGACCCGACCCGACCTGATATGACCCGAAACCCGAAATGACCCGACACTAGATGACCCGATACGACGATACGACCTGACAGTAAAATTTTCGTAATTATGGTTAGAGTTTGGATGAATTATGAAAATATTATCTTCATGCTCCAGCTCATACTTTTAGAGACTCAAACGTGACCTTTGTGGGTCCCGCATAAATGTCAAATAAGTTGAATAATTTAATTATTATTATAAATAATAACTTATTTAATTTAAATAATAATGTTAATATTAATTATAATATTAACTATAATATCTATCAAATATTTTCTATCAATTACTCAACATATCATTCAAATAAAATTTATATTGTATGGATGTTGAGAAATAGAGGATTGAGGACATAAATACAAAAAAATTAATTCAATTGAAATTAAGGTGAAATATGCATGACTCAAACATGAATCACTTAGAAATTCAATTTGATCTGATTCATCCAGCCTGACTAGATCAGACACGTAGATGGTGAAATATGATCCGATCTAGTCTGATATGATTCAGAACCTGAAATGATCCGACATTAGATGACCCAATAACCAACCCGACCTGACCTGATACGACCCAAAACCAGAAATGACCGGACATTAGATGACCCGATAACCAACCTACCCGACTCGATACGACCCAAAATATGAAATAACCCAACGCTAGATGTCCCGATAACTGACTCGACCCGACTTGATACTACCCGAAACATGAAACAAACCGACACTAGAAGACCCGATACCCTACCCGATCAGACCCGACCAGACTCGTGACCCGATAATCTTACTAAGTCAAATTGACCGTGAGCTTAAGACCCTTCCATGAACCCAACCCGTCGAAATCATCTCAAAATTTTAATTTATCATTCTCATTAAATTCTTTATATAAAAATCTTGTGGGATCCGATTGCCACACTTTTACAAAGTTATGGTGATTAATATTAGTGCGACTATATATGTCTGCCATTTTGAAATTCAATTATCGCACGTAGTTCATAAATTTATATATATATATATTTATTTAGCTGAGAAGTGAGCGATGCTCCAACTACAGAATGATGCAGGGGCGATTCAAAAAGCTATACGACACCCATGATAATTTGTATATATTCGTACTTGATCAAGCAGTACACTAAGCACTTCTACTAAAAATAATATTAGACATTACTAGATTTTCTTTATGTTATAGCATTAAAAAAATGGCGAGTTTGTGTATTATAACATTATTAGATTTTCTGTATCATATATATGTTGGAATCTGAGACTGATATCAATAAATATGTTGGACTACATATAAATAATTATGCGTTTATAATTACTGTCATTAATTAAATAATAACAAACTATAAGTAATTAAATATGATAATAGTTGTTGGCACTTTCTATAAGTAATTAAATATGATGATATTTTTTGGCATTTTCTATATATTTCAATTAGGATGTGGAATCAGAAACATATCGAATTTAAGTTTAATTAATCATAATTATTAACGGACTGATTATGATTAATACACATAAATATTCAGTTTTTTTTCGCGTATACTGTAGCACCACATGCTACAGTACCGGTTGCAACAGTTATTTTTGAAATAAAATCTGAAAATAAAGAAACTAATACATTAGAGTTAATTGGTTACTTATGATCGAAGTGGGCTGTCATATTATATCATGTGAGCTTTTTTTTTATCCGGATGATGTGTATAAAAATGCTGGGTCTCTGAATGCAATGTTCAATTCATTCTATGTACTCCATTGGTTTAGAAATATTCTGCATTTATTTTTCAGCAATGTAGAGAAGATAGTAATTGCTTGCTATGTATTTGGAAGGACTCGATTGTCATATTAACTTGATTCAGAAATCTGAAAATTCAAGTCAAGTACTTTCAAGCGTCAAGTTTCTATATTGATTTCTTTGATTCTGATTGAATGTCAGGTGACGAAAGGAATGAAAGATGAAAGGTAAATCCACTACGTTATTATTTATTTTATTACATAGGAGTAGATTTTGAAAGGCTTTAAAAGATATCAAGAATATCCGTAAAGTAAATCTAACAATATAGTCACAATTTTCTTTTGATTTAATTTTGCAAGAACTAGGCAATTTTGTTGGTCTATACTTGGCTTATAGCTTGTATTGATCTTGTAGCTAGCGTCTGACCCAGGTAAGACAAGTGCATGAAAATACCAAGACCGTAATGAAGTACCCTGGAAAAAAATAATTAATTATAAGAGAAAACACGCTTTTGCACTGAATTGTCTGGTAAAGCTCGTTTATTCAATTACTGAAGAACGTCAGAAGTTCAGCAATATATATATATGTGCTCCGACTTTGAATTCAATTCAATTCTTGAGCTGAGTTGCTCATCAATTTATCTTCTCACATAAGAGAAAATTAAGGTATTCTTAACACACAAATGAGTTGACTATACGGAAATTTCCCTGCAATTAAATTCAAGGGAAAACATTGGAACTTTCTCCAAAATTCTTCTATATATACAAATCTAACACTGCCGAGATTCAGTACAAAATATCACAGAGTGGCAAGTAACAAGTTTGTCTGTACGTAAAGTAACAAGTTTGTCTGTACGTAGAGGCAAAACTGATACAGAGAGTTCATATAAGATCATAGAAAATGGTGAAGAAATTGACATTAGTGCAAGTTGTTCTGTTGGTTCTGGTAATCTCATGTAGCTTGGTGATGTGCACTGGACGACCTCTGAATGAGGAGTGGGTCCAGGCACGCAATTTGTTTCTGTCGGTGCTGCCGAAAGGAAGCTCTCCATCGTCTACACACAGTAATTGCAGCAGCAGCCAACACGGCGGGTCTTGCCCGCCACACTGACAATGATCAGGAAACGTACTGAAAGCTACATCCACAAGTGCAGTAGCGAGAGATATGCAGTCTGTATTTGATTAGTATAGTTCTAATTATTTCAATACGAATTTAATGTAGGTCGGAATGTTTATTCTATGTTATATTTTATTTGTACTAGTTGATCTTGAAAGCCTAGTAGCTAGGAAGGGTGAAAATTAATTTGTTATATTATTTTATTATTCCACACATAGACAGGTTATAGGTACATATTTTATTATGTTTTTAGTTTTCCTTTTTTTATTGTTGTAACATTGTTCGAAAATTGTTAACATATGAATAATTGAAGCTAATGGTTCACATTGGTACTTTTATTTGTGAGCACCATCTGCTTTAAGCTCATATATTTGCACATATACGTACATATATTTTTATTGGGAGCCCTTTTTTAAAATAAAATAAAAATTTGCACATATATTGCTTTTTCTTTTCTTTTTTTTTCTCTCGGAGGAACTTGAAGCACAATTTACTCTGAAAATTTCAAATATCACATTTATTTTCTTGAAGGCAAGAGATATTCTATTTTTTGAGGGATCCAGTACCAATTATTTTGAAAGATGCAATATGTATGTTGATTTGTTAGCTCTTGTCGGGTACCGGAATAATATGTGAAAACCATACAATTTCTATACGTCATTTATAAGATTTTAAAGTAACTATTTTAACTTATCAAGATTCGGAGATAATTATTTTAAAGTAACTATTTTAACTTATCAGATTGAATACGCATTTAAGTGATGCGACCTAATATTTCATATACTAATCAGGAAATGAACGTGATAGTCAAAACCAATTCAATAAAACATATGCTCCGACTTTGAATGAATGCAATTTTAATTACTTTCAGTGAGGGCAATGTTGAATCAAATAATAAGATACTCTGAAAGCATTCAGTGAATTGACTTGTGGAAATTTCCGTGTAAATTTAATGGGGCAGATTGGAATTTTCTCATTCTTCAGATTAATGGAACATTGGTTGTCTGTGATAATTTTTTCTCTTTCTTTCAGGTTCTTCATATAAAAATATTGTATATTCTTCCGTGATTGCTTGTTATTTATTTCTAGGATTTCTTGCATTCATGGAGGATCAAAACTAATTAATTATAATCTAATTTCTCTTTTGTTGTTGTGAAATTTGCAGATACTCCAGCTTAAAATACCCTGAAACAGAGGATTTTGACCTAGCTACACCTGTGGATTTTGTCAAAGAATTTAGGGTACAAAATAGTGAAATTAAGTACGTACCATCTGGCAGGTAAAAAGGAATTCAAAGGAAAATAGTTACAACCTTGCAAAATTCATAAATTAAGCCAAAAAAAATTTAATGATTAATACTACATGACAAAAAGTTACAGTGCAATGTTAAAATAGTATATGCAATTATTCAAAATGGTAAAAAAAAAAATAATGTATAGCACAATACTACACAATATAAAAGCATAAATGATATATCTAGGAGAAATGTAAAACTATAGTAGAGCTAGAATGAGAATAGAAAATTTTGTTATTCTACGGATTTTGATGTAAATAATTTATTGAGCAACATAAATAAAAATTTAGAGATGACAAAGTACAATTTTTAGTTAAGCAAGCTCACAAAATAGCCCATGCATAGAGATTCTTGAAATGACTGTAACGTTATAAAAAAAATAACCACAAAATAGCTTTAACCCATCGAATGAAATATGAATTGACCTATTGAAATTTGCATGTAAAATCAGGACCAGCCGACCAGGCCCACTAAAAAGTAAACGGAGAAGAAATTTTCAAATTCCTCCCACATATATAATATATGTAATATGTGCCCAGATTTAGCACAAGATACCAACTCATTTCCTACTACCAAATCTGAACATAAGCGAAACAGAGAGAAGCCCCGGAGGAAAGCAAGATGGTGAAAGGAAGATGCATCTCTATTTCAAGTTACTCTAATTGTTTTAATAATCTCATGCAGCTGGGTTACGTGTAGGGCTGCAAACGAGTCGAGTCACGGTATCTTCACTCTCTCTATATATATATATACATTTTTAATCTCATGCAGCTGGGTTTTGTGCAGCCCTAGTTATGTGTGTTGCTCGGCCTCTGAGTGAGCCGAAGTGGGCCCTCACGCGGGACCTACTTCTCGAAGCACTTGCCCAAAGGAAGCAACCTGCCGTCAATACCTAACCAATGCACTCATTTTGTTCCAGGGAAACTGTGCAAGCCCAATTGAATCGAACAAGATGACTACTTGATACAACACAATACTTTATTTTTTTTGTAATTTGTTTCTTAAAAATATATATATATAGAGTGAAGATACCGTGAGCTTAACTCAAAAAACATATTAAATCATCTCAAAATTTTAATTTATCATTCTCATTAAATTCTTTATATAAAAATCTTGTGGGACGCAAAAATTTAGAGTGTTTTGAGCTTTTTAAGTCACCGTTTTTATTTTTTTAAAATGATGTTTAAGTATTGAATATATTATTATTATTATTAGAGCTGATTTTGAAAAATTAAAAACCATATCTTAAAAAGCTCAAAACGCTCCAAATTTTCGCATCCCATGAGATTTTCATATAAAGAATTTAATGAGAATGATAAATTAAAATTTCGAGATGATTTAATATGTTATTTGAGTTAAGCTCACGGAAGGCCTCCGTGAGCTTAAACTCACAGTATCTCTACTCTATATATATATATATATATATATATATGAAAGATACGACAATTTGGAGAACCAACTTTTGGTCTAATAATAAAGACAATGCTCTATATGTAAATATTATAGGTTCAAAAATTTAAATGAGAATTTATAGATATTTAAATATTGAGTAACTTGGACTCATATTTTTACACAAAACAAAATACAACAGTTTTAGACACTTAAAACATTCATTTACAAATTTGTTTATAATTGAATTTGTGCTAACGTATCCATCTTCTTTGTGAATATTTGGCTCCAAACATTTCTGTTAAACTAATATTTATTTTATTTTGTTTAATTTTTTTATATTATATATTTCCTCAGAAATGAATTTTCGTTGTCTCTTTTATTACAAGGTGATTGACAATTTGACATCCTTTTGTTTTTTTCCTTTTTTTTGGGTAAAGAATTGACATCATGAATTCCTAGCTAATAGAATTAAAAGATCCATAATCTACGCACACCACGAAACAGATTATTTTAACAAAGCAAAACCTAATTACATGTCTCAGCCAAAAATTTAAGTCAAAGTCAAAACCTAGTACTTAAAATGACGGAAAATTTGACAAGAAAAATAAAAAAATAAGATAAAATAAGGACATGGAGAAAAGAAAAGTTGGTTGCTCCATTAACGTGCGAGCACTATGAGAGAAAAAACTTTAATAACGGTTGTTGACTAAGTTTAACAACAGTTATTGAATCATTATTAAAGAGATGTTAGAAAAATTATTCAAAATAATTGCCAAATTGCTAGTGTTTGGGAGTTGAAATGCATTGAAAAACGTAGAAGACGGAGATTTCGCAATGGTTGTTATATAGAAATCGTTGCTAAACTTCTATTTAACAAAAATTATGTGTGTAAAATCATTGTAAAATAACCATTTAACAACAATTTTTATATAATAACCGTTGCATAATAGATGATTAACAATGGTTCTAAATAGAGAACCGATGTTAAATAGGGGTTTAGCAACATTTCTTGTATAACAACCATTGCAAAATCTTTTTTTAAAGAAAATATTCTGCAACGGGGTTTATAATGAAATCATTGTTAAATATATATTTTGTTTAAAAAAAATAAGTTTGTTTCACGACTGCTAGCCCAGATTGCTAACATGTAATACTTTTATCATATCACAATATATTCACGAACAATTAAATTATATACATACATCACACACACATATTTATTTATCTATTTATTTATCACAAATTAATTTATACATATGCATCACACACATGCATCAGAAATAATATATATATACATCACACATCAGAAATAATATATATATACATCACACATCAGAAAATTGGATGGGTTGTAATCCGGTATTATTATCCCAAACTCAAGATTATACCTCCTTGGTCCTACCATTTTTTTTTTCTTTTTTTCTCGCGTGAGAAATGTTTCCCAAAGATAACAATTTCTTTTGCATTCCTGACAGTGGCGTTGATCTATCGTGGTCATCACGCAAACTCAAATTCAAATCCATGAAAACCTCGACCCAAGACCCGTGACCGTGATGCAAAATCACTACAGAAAACTAGATATATTTTAAGAAAGAGGGGAAAAGAAGTACTAAATACTAAATATATTACGATCTTTTCTAATTATGAACAATACCACTAATTTGGTTTCGTTTTTTAATTTTGATATGGCTACGTTACTACGTATCTATTTTTCAAAACCTAGGCATTGAATAATTTTAATATAACTCGTGTCTGAAATAGTTTAAAATTAAAAACATTACCAACATATTTCGTAGTTGATATATTCCGCAAGTCAGCTCAAGCTTTCATACATTCCGTTGAGCTTGTAGCTAAAGAATTTTGAAAAATGAACAATCATTGAATAAATTATGAATACTTTTTGTGCATTTTTGTGAAGGATACAAATATTAATTAACTAATGGGTGGGGCCCTTGACAACTATCTATTTTGAAAATTTTGATAACCAACTTTATTTAAATTCATAAAAAATAATCTTAAAAAAACTTTATAAACATAATTTTAAACTTATAGATTGATTATGATTCAAATTGGATGCAACTTAAATGTCTTTTGATGTTCCATAAAGAACTATAAAATATATATAATAACTTTGACAGTTTAACGATTAAATTTAATCGTCTTTCAAGGAATATCATTTGTTCAATGACTGTCATCCTCGTTTGTTATGATTCTCTACATTTATAATATTATTTCCAATCGTCAGCCATGTAAAGTAGTTAATTTTGGAGGAGTTTTTTTTATAATTGTTATATATTTTAAAGAAGAATATTGATGTCCAATATTTAGAAAACCAAGATAGAAAAAATTAAAATTTTTGTAAGACGGTTAGAAATCAATCATAAAAATCGTTTTCTCTAATCTGAAAACGAAAAAAATAAATAAAAACGTCCCCTCCATGAAATAAATGTGTTTCCGCGCATCTTACAAAAAAAGTATGCCAACCAAAATCACGTTGGATTGTTGTTAATCAAAAGAAAATGTTGACAAATTGACAAGAGATCATTAAATTATCATAAATTTGGAATTTTTGTCGAAACATTTTGATGGCGCCATCAGCCTTAGATAGTGATTTTTTTTTTTAATTGCACGGTGTGGCAGAAATTTCAATGGTAAAAGATACTGAATTTGAATTTTCTTTCCGGTCTAATTCCATATGTGGGGGCAGTATGACATTAAATCGACATGTATTTCGGCCCACAGATTTATTTACAACTTATTTGGAGGCCCACAGTTCGTTGCTTTTCCGTTACTATCACCATCACCATCACCCTTCTTTATCATTTTTTTTGTTCTTTTATATAATTTTCTGATTTATCCATTTAAGTTTTTGTATGGTTGTCGCATATTTTAATCTAATTCTTCAGCGCGCAACTTTTTTTATTCGCCTTTTATGTAATCAGAGGAGATTTGTTCGGCCACTCACCATACCATCTCCTTAATTACGAAATTATGCATCTTCTCCACGTGCCAGCGAGAACAACTCTCTGCTTTTTTTTTCACAGACCAAAAAAGGTGAAAATAGATTTTGTTTGAAATTCATTCATATAATAACTTGGCCCTAGTTTCGTGCGCAGTTGACTTGGCACAAGCTGGTCGGATGCTGTGAGGAAAGGAGATATCCAGTACTTGCTAGAAATCGAGAGGAACTTATCTTCATAGTTTTTTGGAATTTTTCTTCAAGGAATTATTTAATTTAGGTCACTCAATTTATTTTCACAGATAATCATAATAAAGACAACCTTAGACTCACGCTCTTTATGTTTTTTTTTGTCCGACAACTGACTATATCGAACAAAGATTAAAAGCACAACTTTAATTAACACACCCTTCAGTTCAAATTTGTGCTCACACCCATTAATTGAACTAGAACAATTTTATATTGTGCACATAACTTTTTTTGCGAATTTTCTGGATTGTACTTAAATGTTCCGATTGGAGTAATCTATCAAAAATTATAAACATTTAAAGATCAAATTTTAATTCATCGGTATAAATTTAAAAATTCAAAATAAATTGAGTATGTAATCATTAACGTAAATCATTTATATATAAGGTTCTTAGAAAAAAATTCTGATCTTTGCATGCGACCAAGCCTAAAGTCGTCACCTCCTGATTGGAGACCTGT
Organism: Schoenoplectus tabernaemontani; assembly: GCA_037127355.1. Classification (NCBI taxonomy): domain Eukaryota; kingdom Viridiplantae; phylum Streptophyta; class Magnoliopsida; order Poales; family Cyperaceae; genus Schoenoplectus; species Schoenoplectus tabernaemontani. The sequence continues at coordinate 24,951,691 of CM073753.1, forward strand.
CTTTGTTCAAATTTATTACTTAATTTGGGTTTGGAACGTATGAGGAAGAGATTAATCAAAAGCTGCATTTTTACGCTGACCTGAGACCAGTTCTATTAATTGATTAATTCAGTTCTTCTTCTCTGAAAAATGAAGGTCCGGTATTTATTGTAGTATCGATTCCATATAAAAGCCGAAGTGTGCCCGCGTATCCAAGATATGTACTCTTTTTTAGGAATACTCACGCACCAGACCAGTGTATGGAAAATCTTTCAGAAAGAACAATTCCAACGGTCTTATATTTTACTGATATATTCAACAAAGGAAAATTTGAGTCCAAATTTTCACAAATGATAGTGTCCTCATCTTCTATATCGTATTGTTATATGGTATCGAGCCCTATTCACGCATCATATCAACACCATTCTATCTCCTGACAACTATCTACTCTGGAAATCACAGATTATACCTGTGCTTCGAGGTCATGGCCTCATGTCCTTCATAGCTGATCCTAGCCCAGTACTAGAAGCAATGCTCATCTCTACTGATGGAGTAGCATTGGCAAATCCTGAATTTGAACGATGGCAACAACAAGATCAGCTCCTCCTTGCATGGTTATTCAACTCTCTCTCACCACAGATTCTTGCACAAGTTCTTAATTGTGAGACTGCTTCTCAATTATGGCACAAGCTTTTGCAAATCTACAACTCTCAATCGCTGGCAAAAATTCTTGAACTCAAACTAAAGATTCAAACAATCAAGAAAGGTGGAGACACCTGTTCTCAATATCTCCAAAATTTCAAGCCATTGCCGATCAACTACGTAGTATTGGATCCGATATGACCGAGCAAGATCCGATTTTGTTCACTCTTCAAGGCCTTGGTACGGAGTATGAAAATTTTGTCACCGCCATTTCCATGAGGTCGACACGTCACATTCCCGAACTTCAAAGTCTACTTCTTTCACATGAAGCACGACTATCGAGCACTCAACAACACACATCTCTCTCTCAAAATGTTAATCCGACTACTCATCCAAGTACTCATTCTCGCGGTGGCTTTCTTACAACTCCAATTCATGGTGCTCGGTCCGCCTCTCACACTAGCCACCTCTCCGGACGATTCTTTCCTACCTCAAACAAGAGGAATACTTTCGAGGTCGTGGTAGAGGCCGCACTTTCATACAAATTTAAAGATGATGCACGGTGTCGATATGTCACGGTTGGGACATACAACTCTCAAATGCTACCATCGATTTGACATTTCCTATACTAGTACATCAATCTCTTCTTCTCAATCTAACCAAGCCTTGGTGGTGAACTCGCATCACCCTCTCCATCACAGCATGGTTTCTTGACTCGCGCTACAAAGACATGTCACACCCGATATCAATTGTCTTATCTCTCCTCAACCTTACACAGGATCTGACAAGGTGTTCATAGGAAATGGCTCAGGTTTGTGTATCTCACATACTGGTACCTCCTCCCTTATTACATCTGATGGTTCATTGCAACTCAAAAATGTGCTGTGTGTGCCTCGCTTAACTAAAAACTTGCTTTAGTATCTCAAAATTACTTCAAGACAATACTGTTACTGTTGAATTCACATCCATCTCTTGCTTTGTGAAGGATCAACACACTCAGAGAATTCTTCTGCATGGAACCCTCTGTAATGGGTTGTACAAACTTGATTCCTACTGCTCATCTCATCAAGTGATGCAGCTCACCTCTTCTGCTGATATCTGGCATTCAAGGCTAGCTCATTGCTCCTATCCTATAATAAATGCTCTGAGCAAGCACAATCATATAACTATGTCAAAATCACAATTTTCTTCTTGTAGAAATTGTAATAAGGCTAAAGCTCATAAACTTCCTTTTGTTGCTTCAACTACACGAGCTACTAAGCCTCTACAGGTCATACATACTGATTTGTGGGGCCCATCTCCTATTGTATCTCAAACTGGCAATAAATACTACATCTTGTTCACTGATGACTTTTCTCGGTTCAGCTGGATTTACTTCTGTTCTAGCAAATCTGATGTAGTTAGCATATTTGCTCAGTTTAAACAAAAGGTTGAAATGTTGCTCTCTCATAAAATCTGTGTTGTGCAATGTGATGTGGGAACAGAATATAAGCCACTGCAATCTCAATTTCCAGAAATTACTTTTCACATCTCTTGTCCGTACACACCTGAACAAAATGGGTTGATTGAACGAAAACATAGGCATGTGGTTGAATTGAGCTTGGCATCAATGTACCATGCATCTATACCATTGGAGTATTGGGATACTATCTTTGAAAGTACATTGTTTGTCATCAACAGATTACCCACGGTATCCAATTACAGTGTTTCACCGTTTGAGAAACTTTTTCATCAAGTTCCTGAATATCAATATCTCCACACACTTGGTCGTTAGTGAGTGTTTTCCATTACTACGACCATACAACCAAAGACAAATTACAGCGAATCTGTGTCGAATCTTGTTTTTACGGGTTATTCACTTTACATAAAGGCTATAAATGCCTGCATCTTCCCACTCAACGTCTTTATATATCCGGACATGTAAAGTTCAATGAAATATATTTTCCTTTTGCCCATATTACCCCTACCTCCTCCACATCATCCGGTTCTCATAACTCCACTCCTCTTACAATTTTACCATTCTACCCTCTACCTTCACCATCACCCCTCTCTCCTTACCGAGTCTTCTCTCGCACCATCCACTCATCATTCACCTCCTCGCTGTCCAAACATCTCTCCCACCACTCCATGGTTACCAAGTCAAACAAATTCACTGAGACCAAAACGATTTCCTCATCATCAATTATATACAACAACAAAAGCTTTATCTTCATCCTCTGATATTGAAGTGGAACCAAGTTGTTACACTCAAGCTTCGTCAAATCACTCAATGGCGCCGTGCTATGGCTCGTGAGTTAGATGCCTTGCACGTAATGGCACTTGCGGTTGGTAGATCCTCCTTCGATGGCAATGTCATAGGGTGTAAGTGGTTGTTCGTAATCAAACGTAAAGCGATGATGGCACAAGATAGATAGATACAAGGCCAGGCTTGTTGCTAAGGGTTACACACAAGAGGAAGGCTTGGATTATTTTGAGACATTCAAATTTCATTGTAAAACCAACAACTATTAGAGCGCTTCACCATTGCAATTGCCGGTGATTGGACCATTCATCAATTGGATGTGAATAATGCGTTTTTGCATGGTGACTTGGAAGAAACAATCTATATGCATCAACCACCTGGATTTGTTGATCAATTATATCCTCACAAAGTGTGTCACCAAGAAAGCTCTATATGGTCTCAAACAGCACCTCGAGCATGGTTCCATAAACTCAAGTCATTTCTTCTTAGCCAAAAATTTATCTCGCTCTCAATCGGATAATTCTTTGTTCATATTCGAAGCGGACAATATAATCTTGTATCTTCTTGTATATGTGGATGATATAATCCTAATCGGCAAACAACAACGTTGTTGTTCAATCCTTGATCACCACCTTCAACTCAAATTTCTTCTCTCTCAAAGATCTTGGCAACTTACATTTTTTTTTTGGGTATAGGTTACACACTCTTCAGTGCTCTCTTCATCTTACACAGCATCACTACATAAAAACTCTTCTTCAGAAAACCAATATGACGGGAGCAAAGCCATGCAATACACCTATGCAACCTGGCCTACAGCTCTCCAAGTTCTCTGGTACACCCCTCTCAGATCCCACACAATACAGAATGACAGTAGGTGCATTACGGTATGCTACTATCACTCGGCCTGATATTACGTTCTCAGTTAACAAAGTTTCTCAGTTTCTTGCAAATCCAACAGATGACCACTGGCAAGCTGTAAAAAGGATTCTCCGGTATCTAAAAGGTACAAGTGATCATGGTTTACAATTACATAAGTCCACCTCACTATGTCTCCAAGCGTTTACTGATGCAGATTGGGCTGGTTGTCCGGATGACAGAAAATCTACAACAGGTTTTGCTGTGTTTTTGGGTGAAAACTTGCTGTCATGGTCCTCCAAGAAACAAGTCACGATCTCGTTCTTCTACGGAGGTCGAATATCGCAGATGGCAATGGCTACTTGCGCAGAATCGATGTGGATTCGGTCCTCCCATCGTCCGAGCTTGGCATCGTAGTTCTACACCGCCAAGTGTTATGGTGTGATAACCTCGGTGCGACATTTTTGGCAAAGAAATCCTGTTTTTCATGCCAGAACCAAACACATCGAATTAGATTTTCATTTTGTCAGAGAGCAAGTGGCAACTAAGAAGCTTCTTGTCAAGTTTATCTGCTCAGCTGATCAAATTGGTGATATCTTTACTAAGAGTATCTCATCTCACCGATTCCGACAACTTTGTTCCAAGCTTACACTCGCTGCTCGACCGTTTAGCTTGCGGTATATATATATAGATGTTTCTGTGCGTGTGCGGTGGCATGATAAAACTACAAAGTAGGGTCACTCAATAGGGCCTGAAATCGAGAGGAACTCATCTTCAAGCTGATCGGATGCTGTGAGGAAAGGAGATATCCAGTACTTGCCTGAAATAGGGTCACTCAAAAATATATAATACATAGATGAACTGTTTTTTTTTTCAAAAAAAAAAAGTACCCCAATATGGGTACCTGCTTCCATTTTTTCACGAAAGCACCAGTCTTACAAAAGCTTGCTTAAGCATACAAGACGTACAATAGCAAAGCATAAAGCAGTAACAAACCATAACAAAGAACAATCAGTAGCAATTAGTAAGCAACATAGCAAAAGAAAAATCCCTAGCCCTAATCCAACAGATCTTCATCACTGGGCTGATCTCTGCTGCAGTGATACCCAACTGGGCAGAGGGACCCACAGCACTAGTGCTGGCAGCAGAAATTGCCCCCGTTATACCAGTATGAACTAGAAACAAAGCATACGTCCAATAAGAAAAAAAAGGTGGAATGCAGAGAAATATAAAGCAAGTCCAAGTCCAGGCTGCTACAAGTCCAAGTCCAGGCCCATTTTGATTGCAAGAAGTTTCTATGAAAACAAATATTTCTTGTACAGTGCACTATGTAAAAAAACTTTAAGAAATTGAGATGAAATTATGTTTATGATGCTTACCTGACAAGCATAATCTTTTGCCCTGCTTTCCGCAATATTAGGTATTTCATAGTTTGGATCGTTAAAGCTTTTTTCACTCATGTGGCATGAACCCTGCCCATTTATGTACTTCCCATCTCTTTTAAGAAGTTGTATAAAAAAAATATAAAACTTCTATTGCAATCCAAGCATAGTGTTGTATAGTAAATATCATATATATTACATAGCAGCAAAAGTTGCCCATTGAATATTTGTTTTTCACTTCTATAAACAACTTTTAATGCAAAATAGGCAACTCCCACTGTGATTGGTATGTGCATTGTTTATTGCACATGCTAGTAGGTTAAGGGTACGCATCCGGCTATTAATGCCAAAAATTATCTAGAGAGGCTGCATGTGTACTGTGAGAACTTTTTTCATTTCTATAACCAACTATTGATGCAAAAATAGGCAATTCCCATGCTGGAAGGTTAACGGTTTTGCACCTAGCTATTCAGATCAGAAATTTTCTAGAGAGACTTACGGCATTTGTGCTCTGACAACAATTACGGCTCGGTGCACATTTTGGTTTTCATCATATTCAATTTGTATATCTCTAGTTTCAAAAGATATGTTGAATAGAATCGAGATCTTCCTCCATCCTGGACATAAAAGAATGGAAACACATAAGAAGTCGTGATGCAAATCAAGATATAAATAATTTCATTACTTTACCAGATTCCTTGATATGATTACTTGTGCATGCCAGATCAGATTTTTTGTTCGATGTAGGGCTCATTTGGGTTCAAATTCTTATGGTCTTTTGTCAGACGTGGCGCTAAGGATGTCAGAACTGATGCTAAGGGAAAGGGTAGCTACAGTTGGACAAGGAACCGATTTGGTAAAAGTTGATGTAAGAGGAATTGATTTGGTCAACAATTCCAAATTCACTTATTTTGCTATTGAACTATCATTTTTGAATTATATCAGATTACTAAAATATGTTGTCAGTTTCAAATAAATCGATTTCACATACCACATGGCACTGACACCACTTCAAGTATCTCCAGCAGTTTCTTCATGTGTGAGCAGCAGCTATGAAGTATCATTTGGCTGAGCCGTTCTTGATGTTTTGTGATCTTCACCCAATGGATACCAATTGATGCTCGTACCAGGCATGCGGTTTGTTGGGTCTGCTCTTTTATTTCGTACTTAAAACAAAGCTGCATTTCCCAATTACTAAATAATAAAAAAATATACAGGAACCTGAATTATCGTAGGGGAAATTAATAAAAAAAAATTATACATGAAAATTGTCGCCTAGAAAAGCCCCTTGAATAGCTATGTTTTCCTCAATTTCATATCTGTTGCCATCAGGCGACATTGACTTCTGCTGAAAACCTATGATTTCATTCTCATATTTTTTAAAATTCTTCCCAAATTTAAATTTAACTTGGCGTTGGTACTTGTTATTCCTCTGTCTCCATGGAGTAACCGAGTAATCTATGCATCCCGCCAGCTTCATCACCATACGCTCAAATGATTTACCATTGAAGAGCATCATCACAGATGAAAGCTGATCCCCCAAATAAATGGGTTAATATTAAAATACATACTTTGTATGAACGATAGATGCAGAATGGAATATAAGCTGAGACATGAATAGTACACAAAAGCAAAATTCATGTTACTGACAATGAAAAAAATTATTGCTTCAAGTACAAAAATTAAGTTCACCTTATTTGTTGTTCAATAATTAAGTGACAATGAAAAAGTTGTTGTGGCAAATATCTACTACAAATCATGAGACTTAACTGATCTATGCAACAGCAGCTATAAACTTACTTTGAGAGGGAGGCAGCGTGAGAACGCCTCTGACAGCTGTATTTCATTTTTTCCAACAAAAAAGGTATCTTCGTTGTGCAAGCACTCCATCTCCAATACATCTTCAACAACTAGCATCTTCTGTTCTAAGGTCAGCGACCTTGATTCCCACAGCTTCTGCATTACCCTTCAAGAGATCAAACCACATTACTTCATTCTATAAAAGCCATGCCCATTGAGGGAAACTAGGTAGTTTAATTCAAAAGAAGTGTAAGCACACATCATTGTTATTATTATCTTTGTCATGTGCATCTGCATTTGTGTATATTGATACATGACGGTAAATGCAAAACTAAGATTTTACTCGGGTTATATTCCAACAAAGATGGGGCTAATATGTGACATAATGAAATGACAGAGGCATCACTGAGAATAGCACCAGGTCAAACCAATTAGTGACTAGGCATTAAAAGGCTTGAGCCTTGAGGCAGGCTGTAACTGAAAGTAAATATATTAAATACCAATAAGCCTGGTTAAAAGAGGCAAATGAATTGAACTTGATATCTGGCCTTCCCTCATTGGCTGACTCAGTTAGCTTGACAATCATGGCTGCGTCTTGATTAGTTCTGGTAATCTTAATATCTTCTATCCTCTCCCAAGGGAAGGAAATATTCATTGTTTCCCCGAAGTGATTGGCATAAAAACCAAACACTCGATTTGACACAAACAATCGTCCCTGAAAAAGAGAACCACCCAATGAATGAAATTCTAAGAAAACAGAAACACAAATCTATTGAACTTGGTCTGATATGTAACAGAAAAGGTTAATCATTGCCAACCTGGGTAACCTCATTAAAATTTGCGTGGCAAAAGAAGTGATCGATCATGAAATCTTTAACCGAAGGGTCAAGATACTTCTGAAGTGTTGCATTTACTGAATGCTGATCAGAGAACGGGTTGTTCACATCAACACTTTGCCACTATTAAGAATAGTCAGCAGGGTTAAAACATTGAAGTGTATAAACACCATCTCTGAAAGTCTTTCAGTGCCACTGGTGTTGTAATGATGTCATACAATTCAGTTCCCACACCCTTGCATACAATTATATACCAGCCAACCAAACTAAAACCCCAGAAAATATCCATTTTATATTGTAAACACTGCACCCATGCTACCCTAGCATACCCACATTCAGTAAATAATTGTCAAAATCATTTCAATAACTATTCATTTACATTGCTCAACGCACAAAAAATAAAGGATCCCAGAACAAGCTACAGATTAATTGGAAAACTTGAACTATAGTAGCACAAAAATATTATATTGTTCTATACAGAGTAAAAAATCTTTATAATACATCTGAAATTACAACTACTCACATCAGACGGGCATCTTCAACTGATAACCCAATACAACACAAATAGGTATCATAGTCTGTACCTTCTTGTATAAAGCCCTATTAAAGTTGTAGGTCTTCTTCATAAGGTTGTTCTCCTTGTTGTAAGTGAGGAAGATTTGCATATGGAGACGAGGCCGGACCATATGAGCCTTTGCACGTGGGAGTTTGAACCACCTGTCAGACGAACCATTCTTCATTAAGATTTCAACATGAGTTAGGCAAGTCGCTTCCTCAAATGGGCCATCAAGACTGTATAAAGTCAGATCCATAACCGATGGCCGAATATCCATTGCAAACTCGAATATTTCTGGAAAAAAAATGCAAATGAATAGTGAGATGATTTAGTTATGGTATTGAAGAAATATAAATAGTGAGATGATCTTATCTACTTTAGAAGATATCTGTGCAATTTATAATCACTTAAAGAATCATAGAAAAATGAGTTTTGAGATTATATGTCATTGATATAGTTAGAACGAAATAAGATAATATTTCAGCAAAAAACAAAATAAAAGTGTGATTGCTTCAGCTACTAAGATAAAGGCTCTAGTGGTTTATTGGACAGGTTTACTGAAGACAGCAGAGAAAGAACAGGTGCTGAGTGATTTCCCAGATATTGGCCAGCTGCCCGGGCAGATTAAAGGGCTAACTGGGTATGCTGATATACCAGGCCCAATTTTGGTTACAATGTAGCTGAATAGGGATAGAAATGTGGAAGGACTGGCAGTCAAATATTCACATCTAGTTTTGTTAGGATAAGATGGAAGAAATCTTCAGAGATTTTGGATATTCTGAATAAAATTAAGAAACTTTTACAGACTGATGCATATATGCTAGTATTACATTCTTGCTTCTAAGTATAGTTCTGGATGGCATGACTTGATTTAGTGGCGTGGCATCTTTTGATTTTGTACTTATGTGTTTATATACTTATGATATGAACATTATATGGGCTTCTGGCTATGATACTAGGTTATATGATAGTTGATTTTCAAGTATAATTGTCCTAGTTCCTAGGTCATGGTTCCGATACATGGAAATAAAACTAGACCACGTTAAAAAACAAAGTTAAGAAAAGAAAAAAACAATACCATTCCATTCTGGATTCGCATCCTGGAATTTTATTGAGCTAGAAAAAGATTTTTCATTGCAACTGACAACCACAAAAAAGTTGGAGTCTTCTGAACCAAGGTTTAAGCCCCCAATCAACTCCACTGTCAGCCACCACCTTTTTGGTGCTTTTGCTCCATTGTCACTCACTACAACTATAATTTATAATTCTACAACATAACTTATATTGCAATATTCCAATTCTAAAATAAACACAATATGAGTCATGTGATCTACCTTCATGTTCCTTCTTTGGATCTTTGCAGGAGTCGCAAGTCCATCCCAATTCACGTAATGCCCAATGAAATTTAGATTTAGTACAGTACCTACAAAATGGGTCATGACAACAACTTTATAGCAATATCAGACAATAACATTAAAGAAAACTAAAAATATTTACTGAGACTTTTTTTTAAAAAGGAATCATACGTATGAACGGTTTTCTTGCATGTGCCGCATACAACAAAATCCTCTTGCTGGCCAGTTTTACCACAAAGACTACATTTATCATCCTGAAAAAAAAAATTACATAAAAAAAACAAAATTATTATCCATCACATAACTAAATTTTAAGGTTTGAACTCTCAGCGATGGAGAAGAAGAGAGGGGCACAAGTCTTCCTAGAGCTGAAAAAGAATTCTCGCCAAATAGTTCTGTGCGCAACTTTACCCACTGATTGGAATGATCCTATAAAAATTCAAACAATGGATTTCAATAGATATGATTCCAATGAAAAATTTATGATCCCTCATCAAAGTTTAAACTATCGAGTATCATTATTAAACTTATGGGAGCCTGAAACTGATTAGCTTTAATCGTACATAATTTCCATTAGAAAGACGTTACCAGAATACTAACTATCACACAAAAATACACCATTCACAAAACCAAAACACTCATCCATTATGTGCCTAAAATAAGAATTCATTTTTTATTCAGGTATCCAGAGTCAAAAAGACTACTAGTTCGGTATTAGACAGCCTCTAATCTCAATGAACCAAGAACAAAATGAAACAAAAAACAGCAATGCTTAAAGGGACTAATTACAACAACAGACTACAGTATGTACCAAACTTACTAAGGAACCTTATATCGCATTATGATCCCAATCCAATCAACAGACGGATCTGGTATCTGAACCCAAATTTCAGCAAACAACAGAGCTGATTAAAGGACGAAAGCAACCTCAGCTGTGCATGCCAGGGTTTTAAGAAGAAAAGATACCTTGTTATATCTGCAAAGATGGCAGATACCAAGCAAGAGAACGTAATCGCGCCCGCACCACACGATTCCCGCCAAATACTTCCGATTGTGGCGAGTGCTCCTAAAGAGATATGCGATTGCAATCTCGGTCTCGCTTACTCCACCTCAACTCCGCCGCTCTCTCCTGTTCCGACCACGCGAAGCATTCCGATTCTTCCAGCTCGCCAAATCATTCCGATCCGTGTCTCCTCTCCTCTCCTCTCCTCTGGAGGTTCTAACTTTCGAATAAAAAAAAAACTAAAAACAAGGGAAAGAAAATCGGTAACTCACCATATACTTATGCCTTACACATTCCGAGCAGGAAATACAGCGTCCAGGATGTGCTGGCGGTTGTGTATCCATTGGAGTCGGGCCTTCCTTAGTCTTCAGCTACGAAAAGCCTGGAAAAGGGATTTCGCTTCTTGCTTCTTGGGTTAGGCTTTGGAGCAGAGACGAAGGCAAGATTCGACAAGAAATGTAAAATGCAAAACTGGGCCGATTTCTGTTGTGTGTTATATATATAGTCGAGATATATGTTGATCCTAAATGGGTTGCCATTGACTCGGGTAAACAAATCGATTCGATTTAATTTGATCAAGTAGTACGGAGAATTCTTGCTTAAAAACTATTAAACAAATCTACATGTTTAAGACCAAGTTATTTATACAGAGGATCTAATTAAATATAATTCGAAATGGTCGTGAACATATATAACATAAATTCATATATATTTAAGTTAAAGAGTGAGTTGAATTTGTGTCCTTCAAATTTAAACTGAAGGTCTTCACATGACTTTGTGTCCTTTAACCTCAATATGATGAGGTAAATTGTCGAACAGAAAACTTAGGATTTAAATGACGTGATTTGGACATCATTGGTTAGGTTATCTGTATAAATAACTTAACTGAGATTTCTTAATCTCAGATTGTTTAAGTAAAAAATTTCCATTCTTTCCTTCCATTGCTTCCAGTTGGCAGCTGTTACTTCTTCTTTTTTGCCTTCAAATAACGTAAAATTATTAAGATAATTACAGTGGATGGATCCTTGGCTGTGGATTATTTTGATAATGACATTTTAAAAATATAAAAAAAGAATTTAAAAGTAAAAAAATGTTTATAGATATATATATTCTTACTTATATGAAGTTAGTGTTTTAAACCCTAAACTCTAAACCCTTCTGATATTTGTATCTTATATCCAAAATAATATTCAGCCCTTATCCTTCTAAGTTGAAATTTTTTTTCGTCCTGTGTACATGATGAAGTTAATTGAGAGCCATAAATTTGGGACTTCCGGAGAATTTGCTCATATATGGTCTTCTTTTTCTGGACTCAGAAAATTGGCACGAGTAATATAGCAATAATTTACTAACATAAGATGTTATTTTGATTATTATTCTCTTGTATTATTTATTTGTCTCAAAATTGTTCATAATTTGTCGTTTTTAGTTTTCAATGTATTGGTCATTGTTTTGTCCTATTTATTGTTTTTAATTCACTAATTGTTAGTTAACCTTTATTTGTCTCAAAATTGTTCATAATTTGCTGTTTTAAGAACACTGGCGGAGCACACCAATGAGGATAGTAAAAAAAATAAAAAAAATCAAACTTCCTTTTTTTATTCGTACTCTCCAGTGTTCTTTTTTCTGACGACACAATAACTCTCTCAAGAACAAAAATCATAAATTCTGATCTTCAGCTTTGTGCGGTGAAATTGACAAAACCAACAGTAGCGCCTTCTTCTCCATGGAAAGAGCACTAGATAGAGATCCATTTTGAAGGGTTGTTGAAGCGCGAACACAGTTCGTCTTGTTGGTGTACCACGAGTTGTGTGAACGACCTTTGCTTGTTGTTGAGCCTAATTTGTTTTCTGGGGCTTTTTAGATCAGTGACAACTCTGGCTAATAGAAAAAGAAAGCCAGATGGCCAGACTAGAAACCTGCCATACCGGATTTCCTGACAGCAAATGGAGGCTAAAAAGTCATAGTGCGCTAGCGTGCCCTTCCATTTTTAAGTTGGGCGCAAATGAAGCACCTCAATTTTGGAAAACTCAAAATCCATAACATGCAATTTGGGCAGGGCAAATTGCCCTTGCGTTGTTGTTTTGTTTGTTTTCGTTGCTTGTTGATCTAAATTCAACACCGAGTTGGTACTGTTAAAGGATGTCTTGTTCTTTGTTTTGCTGCCATACAATTTGTGAAACTAGAAGCAAGTATTTGTGTTGTTACGTTTGAGCCTTCTTTTGGTCAACATAATCGAAAAAAATTTACTCATAATTATTGATTGATTTTCATCCTGATCTTTTAAATGAGTTTTTTCCTTTTCAAATTATGTTACCATATATGATGGTTTACTGAAGTTACAGAATTGCACGCTAAGAATTCAATCCTGGAACGATTTTGTTTATGACCAATAAGAATTAAAAAAAAAACACCAACGGATTAACATATGTGAAGATGCTATCTGAACTGAAATTTCAAATTTAAGCACCTCAATTTCAAATGATCATTATTTTTAATAGAAAATTTCAATTGAGACATTCAATGCGGTTGTGGAAAGCTCATGACAAGATCTATAAGATTGACTGCTAACGCTATTGCAAAAAATTTTGGGGCAAAAAAAACTCATATGATGCCCCCAAAAATGCGCTTGAAGTTTTTGATTATTTTTTTCTGATTTTCTTTAGAAATTGTATAGATTTTTATATTATTTGAATAAAAAATATATGATCATTCTATTATTGAAACACATTCTATAATTAAAAATATAATTAAAAAATTTTGTCATTAAAAACGCATCATGTTATTAAAAGCATAAATAAAACATATTCTATATTAAAAACATTATGTTATTAAAAAAAATACGACAACACCTTTATCATCCACTACTAATAAATAATCGGTTCTAAAAGGTCTTTAGTATTGATTTTTATTAGTAATCAGTACTAAATGTAAGCACATTTTAATATTAAAAAAATTACAACATTTTTAGCACCAATTTTTCACAAGAAATGTCTCAAAAGTGACCTTATAGTAATAGTTTTTAATTAATAACCGGCTCTAAAGGTCTTCTCAAATATGTTTCATGTCAAGACCTTCCGCGCCGGTTATTAAATATTTTAATAATTTTTGGTTTTAGAATCGATTATATAACTAGCACTAAATTCTTTATATTGTCGGTTCTAATTTTTTTTTTTTTACTTTTAATGACTTTTCTTGAAAAGATTCTATTGCATAGCTCTCCACAAGTGATAATTTTTTTGAGAGATTGAATTTGGTAGAGGGTACAACGACACTTGCTACGTAGCAAATTGAAAAATATTAGCCTATTGTTGGTAATTATACAATTTAAAAATCCGCTAAACTTGTAACCAGAGATTCTGAAAAATGGACAGTCATTGAATAAATTATGAACACTTTTTTTTTTGTAAAGGATGCAAATATTAACTAATGGGTGGGGGCCTGATAATTATTTATTTTGATAATTTTGACAACCAATTTTATTTAAATTCATAAAAAATCATAAAATAGAAAAAAATTAAAAATATAATCTTAAATTTATGGATTGATTGTGATTCTAATTTAAGTGTCATTTAATATTCAATCAAAGACTATAAAAACGGCCCCTCCTTGAAATAAATGTGTTTCGCGGATCTTAAAAAAAAGTATGCCAAAATAACGTTGGATTGTTGTTAATCAAAAGAAAATGTTGACAAATTGACAAGAGATTATTAAATTATCATAAATTTGGAATTTGTGTGTAAACATTTTGATGGTGCCATCAGCCTTAGATAGTGAAGTTTGTTTTTTATTTTTAATTGCACGGTGTGGCAGAAATTTCAATGGTAAAAGATACTGAATTTGATTTTTTTTTCCGGTCTAAATTGACATGTATTTCGGCCTACAAATTTATGTACAATTTATTTGGAGGCCGGCCGAAGCGAACGCAGTGCTTGACTGTCAAAAAATAAATTAATAACAGCAATAAAAATTATGATAATAATAAAATAATAAAAAAATATTTTGTTGCTTTTCCGTTACTATCATCGTCACCCATCACCATCACACTTATTTGTTATTTTTTCTTTTTTATATAATTTTATAATTTATCCATTTAAAATAAAATATTTATGGTTGTGGCATATTTTAATCTAATTCTTCGGCATTTCCCACGGATTTGGGTTTTACATTTTGGCATATTCTCACGCACAACTTTCTTGTATTCTCCTTTTATCTAATCAGAGGAGCTGTTCGACCACTCACCATACCATCTCCGTTCATATCTGGAAAGCAAGTTCGACTAAAACAGGGACTGCCAAAACAAAATTGTACATCTTTTCCATGTGCCAACGAGTACAATTCTCTGTTTTTTTTTTCACAGACCAAAAAAAGGTGAAAATAGGTTTTGGTTGAAATAATGAAATTCATTCACACAAATTGACCCGAGTATTCATGCGCTTACTTAATTTGGGTTTTGAACGTTCGATGGAGAGATTAATCAAAGTTACATACTTTTACACTGACCTGAGACCTGACCTTGTACCAGTTCTATTAATTGATTAATTCAGTGTCTTTTTCTCTGAAAAACGAAGGCCCGGTATTTATTGTCGTAACGATTCCATGTAGCACAGGTACAGAACGCCGAACTGTGTGGCGGGTTCCAAGATGTGTACCCTTTCTTTGAATACTCATGCACCAGACAATTGTATGGAAAATCTTTCAGAAAGAACAAGGCAACGGTCTTATAGTTTACTGATTATTCAACAAAGGAAAAATTGAGTCTAAATTTCACAAAAGATAGTGTGCTCATCTTCTATATATATGTGTCGATTATTTTGTACGTTGGAGTTCATTAAGATCTCAGGCAAGTAATATTTATGCATGAGCCTTTTCTCTTCTATATGATTTATTATTAAAATTAAATAAATGAACTCAGTGTCTCTAATTTTGGCATATGTCCGGCCGAAATTGTATGTTTTTTTTGTTTTTTAAAAATAAAATATATGTTTCACCACCTTTTTTCATTTATTTGTGAGAGCCAAACTGTATATTTATTAATTAATTTGTCGGAAACTACGTACTTCTCTCAAAGAAAGGACAAATGAAATCGCCAATCGGGTTAGGTCACTCAAAAATATAATATATAAATGAATTGTTAAAGAACTGAAAGTAAGATCTTTTTGTTTGCATTGTTCGATCATGATCACTAATTAGATTAAGGACTTGAAGCGTAATTATCATCTCATTGTGTTCGTAATTAATTACAAAGCAAAATTATATTGGAATTATATATGTATATAAGTGTAGAATATGTCTATGGTCTTATACATGGTATGAATCGTTTCCGTGTTATGAATTAATTTTTCATTTTTAAGATTTAAATGGTTGATTTAAAACTGTTCAAAATATTTTTTTATATGAAAATATAGTTGTAGAATAAATTTATATTTTTTAAAATTTTCTATTATTTTCAAAATATTAATAAAATATAAAATTTAGCATATAATTAGATTTTTATATAATCTACAGCACAAAAATGATTCATACTAGTACCATAACCTAACTCTATAAATATATATAGATTACTTCATTATTTTTCTTTTGGCAACATAGAATATAATCTATCTTTATGGAGATAAAACCCGCCAATACATAATAGTATGCATTCAGCAATAAAATAACACAACTTGAAAGTAATAACAATACTACTACATATTTTTCTCGAACTATCTATATACCCACGCGTTGCAGCAAACTCTTTTATTTAAATATTAAAATATTATAAAATAAAAAAATTTATATTTATCTAATATTAAATGATAAATTCACCAATTTATAGAGAAAACCTATAATAAAGACTATATTTAATCTTGGATGAGATTTTTGTACAATATGAGTTAATGATTCATGATTTTTATGGTAAAAAAAGTAAATTATTTTAACATATATTATCACCATTAATTTTTATCAAATATGCACAAGGTTGCTAAATAAAAAATAATAATATTACGAAAATAATAGTATATAAGGGAAAGAAATAGAGAGAAGGTGGGGATTAATGGATACGATCACATACGTTCGATCAACTAAAAATAAATATTATCCTTCTAATTTTCTAATTCTTAAATATTATATAATAATATAAAAAGTATAGAAATAATTATTTGTTAAGTCAAACATAGAGGTCTTGCAAGAACGTACGTGGCCTCTCGGGGACGGAACCCACTTGCCCTCCTTGTTGACACAAAATGCCTTATATTTTATTTTTTTTATTACTGGTTTTGCCCCCCCCCCCCCCCCCCCCCCCCCCCAATTATCTGTTGACTCGTCTTTTAGCAAGTATAATTACTTAATAAAATATGCAAAAGTAATTATTGGTGCATATTTTTTCCCCAAAGATCAGTGCATGCATTCATAATGGAAATTAATTATTTTTCAGACGAACCTCAAATTCCTATAAAAACTAAGAACATGTTTGGAAATATTTATGAATCAAATTTAAAATCAATTTCCTTTCACATCAAATAAATGTCATCTTTTGTCATGTACTAATTTTAGTAATACAAATTAGAATTTATTTTATTTAATAAATATTAATTGTAAACTTATGAAATTTTGCGCTCCCCACCCACAATAAATGTTTTCTGGCTTCGTCAGAGGCCGCTATTGTTGAAATGTAAATCATAAAACTTCAAGATGTGACTCTTCTCCAATCACGTGAACAAACATTGGATAAGAGAAGTAAAATGAAAATGTCGACAATACGCATATATTTAGTTCGAAGGAACGAAAAAAGTATGCATACATAATTATATGAAGTTATTTTAATTAGGATATTGTAGCGATTGTAGCGTGCACCTCTTTTTTAAGAAGGAAGATCTATGTTTTGTCTTCAAAATGTGCAAAAAAAAAATTAAAGTTATAAGTGCGTTTTTCATCTTCTAATTAATAAATATATGTGTCAAGTTTGTGTCGATGTGTAAAGCAAATTAACTTCAATTCCAAATTTCAATTCAATATACATAGAAATTAAAATCATGCTAGAACTACCTTTAACTTCTTCTTTTTACAAAATTAGTTCAACACTTGAACCAAAAAAATTCCAAAATTGTCTGTATAGTTATATCCACTAGTCAAAAGATCTCTTCAGCCCTTTGAGATCAATCGTTTCAATGCACTCAGCGCTTCCTCTTGATCCATTTAACATCTTGAGCAGTTCGCTTGCTCTCTCCTTTGCAACTCCATTGCAGCCTATTTGCAATAAGAGTAACAATTTCTGAAAAGCACCTACTTGAACTGCTTCAATGATGCAACTGTTCTTGCATCCCTTGCAAATCCTCCAAAGAGCCGAGACAGAGAATTCGGTTGCCATGTCAGATATCCTCAGCATCTTCTTCACAAGCACTGGCACCGTAAGAGCATGTGCACATCCCTTCTCTCTTCCTTTCTCGCATTGAAATAACCCCTCTAGCACCGCTAGTGCCTTCTCACACAAGCTTTTGTCACAATCTACTAAGGTGTGAAGCAGCAACGAAACGAGACCCAAACTGACAAACCGTGATGCAGCCCGTTCGTTTGAGGAAATGAGGTAAAAAATCGTCACAAGTGAAGTTTTTGTTGCTAGAGGCGAGATGGGCTTCTCCACGAGCATTGTTAGTGCCTCTGCTAAACCGTTTGTTTTTGACATAGAATCAAGACTTGTACTATCCAAAGAAGATGTAACTTCTCTCAACACCAAAATCGTACTAAGCCTTCCTGATAATTCGCCATACTTCAAAATCATCACAATAGATTTCAGTGAAGCAGGAGAAATTATCCACCTTTTGGATTCATTGTCTAGAGGGAAGACAACCAGTGCAGCTAAAATCTTCTCCATATCTCCCAATGCTTTTGAGCACTCAGAAGATTCACCGGCCAATTGACTAAAGGCAGCTGAGAGTGTACGTGCTGCACCAGCAGCTGCAATGCACTTCCTGTCTCGCTCGTTCTCTTTTCCGATTTCCTTGAGCTTCATTGCCAAGTTTCCGCATCTGTAGCTGTCACCTCTCGGAAAGCCAAAGAAACTTGTGACAAGATCTCTGAGGCTTCTAATGGGGAAATTGGGATACGAGGAGTTGGGATTCTCTCTACTCCTAAAGAACGGTTTTCAACGCACCATTGCTGGATCAATTTTCTTGTGGAGTGGTTGGGAATGAGTTCATGTATGTCAATTGGCTTACCAGTTACAGGACAGTTGAGATTCCCTCGCTCGAGCCATCCCTCAATGCTCTGTCTATCATAAGTAATACCCGTAGAGGCTGTAACTGGGTCACGCATTAGGTCAAGCGAAATCGGGCATCGAAAATGATCTGGCACCGGAGGTTCTACACCAGGGTCCTCGAGCTGGATTCTCTTGACAGCCAGAATCGGACCGGGTCTCTTGGTTCTAGATAGAGATGCCATCTTGTAGTTAATTGTACTTGTGCTTTCTATGTTTCTTTCTTGCTTTAATTTCTCGGTGAGTCTGGTTGCATGAATTTTGGAGTTTTTGGAGTGGATGTGGATGAAGGCCGGACTATATAGATTGTGGTCTTAGGAGAGAGAGGAGAGAGGAGAAAGACGGTGGGGAATGGGGCCGTGTGAGAGCAGAGAGTTTGTAGGCGTGGGAGGAGAGTGGTTCAGAGAGAAGACTTGGATAGATTTGAATGTTGACCGTTGAAAGTTTGAATATTAAGCCGCGAAAGTAAACCGATATTAGGTCTAAGTTATTTAATCCTAAGTCCCGACTTGACGTGTTTTTCGCTTTGACCCTCTAGTATATAGGATTGTGTCAAAGGTGTTCTCTGGAAAATATGTTCCGCTAGCTTATTAATTAATTAATTAATTCATACCTATATTAAGATTACTCTGTGCTCATTAATTTCAACCATAATTTGGCTACTACCAACCCATGCTTAGGGTGTCTAACGTCTGTAACAGTCATGCAAATCTAATTTGCGTTAACTATTGTGTTTAACTAACGGTTAATATTTTTTTTGTGTTAACCGTTATCTGAAATTAACGAAAGGGAAAATTTTTGCGTTGATCGTTTCTTTTTATGAAACGAGTTGAACGAAATAAACGATTAAAAAATATTGCGTTAAAAATTTCAATCGTTTACAATAACTGCAACAAACCAACAATATTACAGTAAGCAACAAGCCAAATATTACAACAAAATACTTTAAATATTATAACAACAAATCATATTTACAAGTTACAAGGCAACAAGCCAGATATTATAACAAGCCAGCAATATTATAGCAAGCAAGGCAACAAGTCAGACATTGCAACAACAAGCCAGCAAATATTACAGCAAGCAACAAGTCAGATATTACAATAAAATACCAAGTTCAACCCGAATCTCGAGCTCATTTCTCAGCAATTTACCAATCTCGACCAATGGCTAAATATCAATCTCAACCAATGGCTAAATACTAATCTCAACTAACTAAAGTCTCTAGCATCATTGAAAATCACCACTTGAGATCCGAGGAGCCAAAGAGTACACAAACTCTAAGCTGCAACTACAGAACTACTACTACAAGACAACAAGCCAGTAAGGCAACAAGCCAGCAATGCAACAAATAAACAAGCCAGTAAGGCAACAAATAAACAGGCCAACAAGACAACAACCAACAAAAATATAGAAAGAGTTATAAATGACATACATGTTCATATTCCACTACCACAAACACCATCATTTGGTGCCACCTCATCATCACTAGGCCATAATTTATCACCAAATTTTAAATCATTTTCTGCCACAACAGATAACAAACAACAAGCAAGACAGTTAGCAGATAACAGATAACAGATAACAGACAACAGTATATCAGATAACACATAACATACAACACATACCAGTAACCAACGCGCGCAACCAATCCTGACCACATACAAGAGCCTCAATACTTTCATTACTTAGAGAGTTCCTAACTGGGTTTAGTGTCCTACCACTAGTACTGAATGTAGATTCATATGCCACTGTGAAAATTGGGACAGCAAGGATATCCTGGGTTAATCGAGCAAGAATAGGATATTTTGAGACCTTTAGTTTCCACCATGCTAGGATATCAAAATCATCATCCAAACTAGCCTCATCAAGTGCATCAGCCAGATAATCATATATCTCTGACAATACTGCTAGCACTATAAATCTTTTCTTAACACGTATGAAATCTTTTAAACCAGCCCTTATATCACTGACAGTACTGCTAGCACTAGACCCCTTACTATTAAACAAACAGATGTGCCAAGTATTAAACAAACAGATGTGATAATTATGTGCCAACTATTATACTAATTTAAGTTATTATTCAGTGTTATATCTCAAGTATTGCGCTGAGCTCCCGGGTTGGTTCTGCACCAACCTTGAGTGTGCTTCCGCATACACTTTAAATAACTCATTCATGTAAGTTTTCAAATTGGCAACAAACCAAGGACATTCATCAGCATACATCTTTTCAATATAGTATTCAACAACAGCTAACTTGCATCTAGGATCAATAACACAAGCAATTACCAATAGAGTATTCTCATTAGTCCAATACTTATCTCACTTAGCAAATATTTCTGTACCCATATTGACAATAAAGGGATATGGACTAGAACACATTTTCTTAATACTCAAATCTACAAGACAGTAAGAACAAATCTACAATACAGTAAGAGCAAGACAGTAAGGGCAACAACAATAATATTCCTCTCAAATCTGCAAGACAGTAAGAGAAAAACAGTAAAACAGTAAGAGCAAGACAGTAAGTGTCACACCCCAGAAATAAATTGAACGGGTTAGGGTGCTAAATCCCGCCACGTACGCACGACGAGACGTGCGTACGAAAGGCTTAATGAATAAAATAAGAAAATCACAGAATAAACAAAACAATAATAATATAATATACATGACTATACAGTCCAGAATGAACAAAGAGAAATACAACACCGACATCGGCGGGCTAGCTCCATCGGAATGGGCAAAGAAAATCCCTCAAAGAAAAACCCAAAAGAAAGAAATAAAACTCGAAACCCGATAGATCCTAATCCACTACCCTGCTCACATGCGGAAGCGCGCGAAGCATCTCTCGTCACCACGCAGACCGCACCTAGCACTCTCATCCAAAAACTCGATCCCGCTCCCGTAAAACCCGGACCCCACAACCACCGTGGAAACGTGAGTGATAAATCACTCAGTGCGGTTTTAGGTCCAGCACCGAGATGTTACAAATCTCTAGGCTTAGACTTAAAACCATTACAAATTTTATTTTTATAATAAATATTACAGAAACATAATAATACATAAACGTTGAGTTTAAATAATTAAATTGAATTAATTTTGTTCTGAGTATAGTATAAAAGAATTCAAAAGAGTTTAATAAAATGCACTACTTGAAATCATGAATATTTTAGGTCAAGGATAAACCCAAAATGAATCATTCTGAGATATTATAATAAAGAAAAGTACGGATTCAAACTCCCATATCACACGAATGACTTTGCGGGATAAATTCTTTTCAGAAAGAACTAACCTCAACCAGTGCTCTATAGAAGAGAGTCTGCTCTATAGAAGAGAGCGTCATTCACTATCAAAACCATCCCTAATTTATCCCGCTCAGTCCCTTACAATAATGAAACGAACAACGACTCGATTTTTATCAATATATAATTCAAATTTGAGGAGACAATCCGAAAATAATATGAAATAAAGTGAATCAATCACGAACAAATGTAAAGTGACAAAATAGTCACTGCTAAATATAAAGTGATAAAATAATCACTGTAACCACGGAATAGCTCCTCTATAATAAATTTAAAGTGTATTTTAGTTATGAAATCGAGCCGGTCCTGACACTCTTCCCAAACCCAAATTTGGATATTCATTTTTAACTTAAAATATTCCTTGAGTTTCATAACAACGTACAAATTATAGAAAACAGAAAATATGCAAATTCAAATCTTAATTCAATTTAGTAATAATTCGATTAAGCTTATTTTGATCAATATAACAATCCAGTTAATAAAAATCACATTATTTACATAATAAAATTCTAAGGTACTTAATTAATACTAATATAAATTATTGGATACTAATTACTCTATCTAAGATAATCTATCATAGATAATCTATCATATAACTAATTATATTAAATTATTAAATACTACTTACTCTATCTAGGATAATCTATCCTACAACTAATTAACCTTAAATATTTATCTAATTAATGATCAAAGTGAAATGCATATAAAATGAAATGCGGATGATATGAACAAGTCTCAATGTCAAAAGAAAAGAAAATAATATTTTAAAGCCATATCCTAAGAAATCATAAATCTCAATGCAATCCGCACCTGAATATTTGGCAAGGCTGATAGCGTCTGATTGCTCGGTCTCCGGTGGCACTCACGACCTCGTCAGCCGTCTCATCCTGAGTGTACTTGATTTTCGGGTCGTCAAGATATTTTCGAGAACCTATAAAGTCAAAATAAATTAAATTGGCGAGTATCCTATTCGCGTTGGGTCTGGTTAGGTCAGGGTATACCGGACTCGGAGACGGGAGCATTATTGTTTATGTTTATGTTTTAAGATTATATTTATTTTAATTAATATAATTAACTTAATTTATTTAGATTAATTAAGTTGTCTTAATGTTATCACTTAATTAATCGAATTATAATTAGGATAATTAATTATTTAGAAATAGAGAAATTGATTAATATATAATATTATATATTTATAAGTATTATTCTATTATTAAATAGAGAAATTGATTAATAGGTATTTATATATATTAATTAATGTTATTCAATTATTAAAATAGAGAAATTGATTAATATATATTTTATATATATAATATTATATTTTAACATTATTTTATTTATATTAAAAATAGAGGAATTAATTAATATATATTATACATAGATAATATTATATTCTAATATTCTTTTATTTATTTTAAAAGTAGAGAAATTGATTAATATATATTATACCTTATATATAATACTAAATTCTATTATTCTTTTGTTTATTCAAAAACAAAAGATTTAATTAATATATATTATTTTATATATATTCTTTATTTCTAATATTCTTTTAAATCTAAAAATAGAGAAATTGATTAATATATATATATATATATATATATACTAATATATATTCATTATATCCTAATTATTATTCTTATTAATTTTGCTTTTATTATTATGTATATATATATTTGACATTATATTTTCATAAATTAGAAAAATAGTTTAAAATAGATTTAAAAAGGAAAACTTAAAAGAAAAATTAAGAATAAAAAGAAGTAAACTAATTTAATAAAATTATTATTGTTTTATTAATGTGTTGGTGTTTTAAAATTATATTTATTTTGATTTAATATAATTGAGTTAAATTTTATTATATTAATTAAGCTAACTAATTATTATCACTTAATTAAATTAAATTTATAATTAGGATAATTAATTATTTAGGAATAGAGAAATTGATAAATATCTATACATTTTATATTATAAGTTTTTATTATGTTTTAATTATTGTTTTGTAAATCTTAATTATTTAAATTATATTCTTTAATTATATTTTATTTTACACACTAATATTATGTTTATAATTTATAGGTTTGTTATATGAAAATAAAATAGATGTGATAGAAATTAACGAAACTCGATTAACTTAATTTAATTAAATTAAATATTATTATTTTATTAAGTGTGTTGGTGTTTTAATGTGTTGAATTCTTTATAGAAATTGGCCTTTAGGTATATACACTTATGAACTAATATTATATTAAGTATTAGATATTAAGTGTGATTAATATGGTTATATATATAGAAAATGAGAAATGAAGAAAGATAATAGTTAATTAACTTGTTAATGTAAAGATTATAAATTCATTTATTATAATATATGCTTTCATAACTTATTTCATTCAGATTATTTTCAACGTAATGAATTATTAATATATACTATCATATTATGTTTATTTCCAATATTCAGGGAAAATATATTTTTATACATGTCTAACTAATTAATCTTGTAAGAATTACTAAATTAATTCGTACTCATTTTAATCTAATTAGTAGCATTCCAAAGTAATTAACTAATTGCTAGTGTATAAACAAGTATACTTATAGATTTCTTATTATCGTTATTATTATGTTTTTATCATGCTTAGAACTTGCGGTTCGCATAATTGGTCCAATATT
Organism: Schoenoplectus tabernaemontani; assembly: GCA_037127355.1. Taxonomy (NCBI): domain Eukaryota; kingdom Viridiplantae; phylum Streptophyta; class Magnoliopsida; order Poales; family Cyperaceae; genus Schoenoplectus; species Schoenoplectus tabernaemontani. Next base: position 24,976,543 of record CM073753.1, read on the forward strand.
TTAGGATTGTGATGATCCCTTCGATTAGGCTAAGCTTGATCTCATATCTGTTTTAAATTTGTATTATCTAAATTTCTTAACAGAACAATCATACAATGAGGTGGCATGATTAATAACGGAACTAGCAAATAAGGCTCAACAAATCAGCACACTACTAGTGTTGTACCCGAACAAATCAAAATGATAGAGGGGTCAATGCATGAACCAATCGACAATTAAACTTGACCATCACCCAAATCAGGAAATAAATCACACAACAAAACACAGAACAGACACAAACCGGTACCAAGCAAACAACAACAGCAAGCACGGCTCAGTCGGCAGCCCATACAGAAGCAAAATGACAGCAATAATCGATAAACAACAGAGGCACGAAGCACAACCTCGACACACGGCCCACACGGCCGAAAAGAAAGAAAAGGTATTACCGATTTGGCTCAAGACGAAAGGTCGTGTTGGGTCGTTGTTTGTAGATCGAGGTGGGTCGGCGGTGAGCGGATGACGACGATGGAGAATCGGGTGGTGGCGATTCAAGCGGAGGAGGGGGTGCACGACGGAGGACCGCACACAAAGGGTTGCACGGCGACACAGGGTAACCTTGGAGGCAGTCTCAGCTGAGAGCTCGAAGCCACCTGGAGCCGAGCCTGATTCATTTAGGAGAGAAGATCATTGTCTCGTTGTTGTTTTGTGTATTCATTGAAAGAGCTGCCGCATGGAGCAACCTCTCACACTCCAGCTCTACTTTAACCGAGGCAGGAGACAAAGTGCCTTGTGATGGTTGATTTGTAGGCTCACAAGATTACAAGTGGAAGAACATGGAAACAAGCAGGGACAGGGACACGTAAATGTATTGGACAAATATCAAATGGAGATTGGGATTTGGGGGTGGGGAGGGAAAATAAGAGAGATGGGAGGAAAGTCATGGGCGGTACAGGGGTCAGCGGGGGAAAAGAAAGAAAGGAAGAGAAAGAAAAGAAAGGAAGAGAGAGAAACTTGGGGTCAGTCGGATTTTTCGTGACTGAGATCGTATGAACATTTGTGTGTTTGAAAAATTCTCAATTTTTAATTTTAATAATTTTTTTCATTTTCAGCATAATTTAACAGTCAACGTCTGACGAAACTAATTAGATCCAAATTCTTTAATTCATCAAAATCTTAGACTTCATTTACTTGATGTTAATTTAATTATGTTCTTATTATTCATTCCGATCTAATAATTCATTTTAAAAAAATTTGTATTTACCATTCGATTCATTTATCAAGTTTCGATCTGACCATGACGTTCTTACTTAATTTAATTCCATTGTCTATTTACTTAATTAATTTTGTGTATTCCCTGGATTGTTAAATTAATTTATTCATTAATTTATTTTAATTTCTTTTTAATTATCATTATTGCTTAATTAAATTTCGTGGTTTTACAGTAAGAGTCGGTAAGAGAAAGAGTAAGACAGTAAGAGCAAGACAGTAAGAATAAGTCAGTAAGACCAATCTTAAATTTCGCCTTCTCTCTTAGTTTTTTTCTTCTCTCTCTTATAGTAAGAGCAAGACAATAAGAACAATAAGAACGGTGAGTAAGAGCAAGACAGTAAGAGAAAGCTCAGAACTTAAACAAAATAATATATAAGCAAGGATTTTATCACCTGATGCCTACTTGCAGGCGATGACGAGACCTGCATCAACTATCACTATCACCTGTCTCTCGGTTAGGTAACTGATATTTCACCTTTCTCTTAGACCTTAGCTGCCGTACCGGAAATAGGGACAGATCGCTGACGACAAGCGCACGCGCACACCATGGACAAGATTTACGGCCACGATAGATCATCATCTAGCACTTCTTACTTAAAAAGCCACTAACAAATTCTGAGTGAGCGAGACAACATCACTGTATTAGAGAGAGACTAAGAGAGAGTGGTTAAAAGTGTGACAGTGGCAGAGAGGAGATAGAGATCAAAGAGAAAATTGTCAGATCGGCTAAGCGAGACAGCGGTAGGTAGGTGATTTAGGGTTAAGGTTTTCTCTCAGAGAGGAGCGAAAGAAAAGAGAGCGTCGCACGGGCGGATAAGACGAGAGAGAGAGAGATACGATCAGAATTAGGAATGGATTATATCTAACCCTAGGGCTGTCTTCATTTCTGCAATTCATATATAGCATCCGTGTAGATTTTTTTACGAAACAGACAAAAATAGAATAGATAAATTTCGTTATCCGTTTCGTTCCACAAACGAAATGGAATAGAGTACCGTTAATGAAATGCAATAAAATTATTTATCTGTTTCATTTCGTTTGCCATGAAACGAAACGGCGAAATGGTGAAACGGAGAATCGTTGACAGCCCTACCCATGCTGCCTAGTTTCACACAAAAAAGTTCACATTACATAGTTTGCAGTAGCCCATACTCTCAGAAAATATAGCGATGTTAAAAAATGCAAAAAAAAAAAGAAGCACAACAAAATTAAAATGGCCCATAACATCAGCTAATACAATAATTAGATTTGATCAGCATCAAATAAGGAGAGAGCTTCCCATCAAGAATCCAATAAATACCTTTGCTCGAAGGTGGCCAACTGGACAAGTAAATTCAGGGAGAATATATTCTCCAGCTCAGACTTGTAAGGCTCTGTCTGTTTGAGTTTATCACATAATTAATGCTCCAATAGCTAGAAGAGCCCCATCTTTCTGACGGTAAGGTTTCTGCTCAGAAGCTGCCTCGTCATACCTGACCATGTAATTATTCATTCTTATGTAGCTAATTACACTCTTATTAAGAACTAGTCATGACTATATTAATTCGGTCAATTCTGAATGGGACGTATATGAAGGTTTGAGAGTAGTAATATATCACATGTAGGGTTTGAGAATAGTAATCAAAAACCAAAGAGAGGAACAGATGGAACCGAAGAAATGTATTTTTGGAGCCTTAAAGCCAATTTTCATTTCCTGACTTATTAGTTATTAGTAAGTCTCTTTACACAAATTACAAATAACACCCTATGAAACTATGAAATTATGAATAACAAAAAATAAAAGCTGGAATGAGGAGGGACTCAACAAAACATCTCCTCCCAACTCATGAAACGCATCCTTCAATCAAACCCGCTTTTTTACAATAAACTTCAAGCTTTAATGATTGTATCATCTTAGTCAACATATCTGAACCACTCCCACTCGTGTGGATCTTCTCCAACATCAATTCTTTCTTCTCAAGCACATTCCGAATCTAATGATATTCCATCTCGATGTGCTTGAACCAAGAGTGAAAAACGTCAGATTTTTGCTTAAATAAATTATACTTTGTCTATCATAAAATAATATATCTCTCTTGCTGAATATCTAACTCATGCAATAATTTTATCATCCAAATTAGCTCCTTGCATGCTTTTGTAATGGTTATGTACTCGGCTTCAATAGTCGAGAGTGCAACACATTTTTACAATTTAAATTGTCATGACACAGCTATGTTTTTAAAATAAATTAAATAACCGGATGTAGATTTACTTGAATCTATGGCACTGACTCAATGGCATCCGTATATGCGGTTATGTATGTGGGCTTGATTTTAGAAGTATGCGGGGGTGGCAGAGGGGCGGCAGCTCCCTGCGAGCGGTGTCTGCAGGCGGCAGCCCCCTGCAAGCGGTGTCTTCTGAGAAGTCAAATCATATTGAAATTCTTTCACCGATGGCCTAGATTAAGGTTTAGGGTTTATGAGTTTGTTTATATATATACATACATAATCTCTAATGTAATTCTGATGTAACCGAACCTTGAGTATTAGTGAAAACTGTTTTGACAGCGGCCGTGGTTTTCTTTCCCTTGAGGGTTTCCCACGTAAAAATTTGTGTGTTATTGTTCTCAATTTTTCTTCTTTCGTGTTACGTAATTGCTCTCTGATTATTCGCTTCTCAACATATGCCTCCAATATCGGATTGTTTGTGTCACCAAAATAAATATAATGATTGGTTGTGCCCCTTAAATATTGAATTATTCACTTAATGATATTTTAATGCACCTTACTTGGGTTAAAAGAAATGATTTACCATACCAACTGCATAAACAATATCTGATATCGTACACACCATTGCACTACAACAAATCCTCCATACAAGATTTCTAAATATCATAATTAAACATGTGAATTTAATCATGGTACCACTAGTCCCCTCCATTTCAAATCAAATCTCGATTGGTTAATTTATCACAACACCAAATCAAACAAATTTAAGCAAGTGATTTGAAATCAGAGGAACTAATTTGGTCCACAAAATTAATGCCACTTCAATCGCAAGTCTAGGATCTCTTTCACCCACGCACACAAGCTCAAAAAAATTCTCACAATCGAGCCTAGCAGTTGTTTGAACTGAGCAACACACTCTGATTGTTGCGACCTGGAGGAGCGAGTAGCTGGCCGGCGACAGAGCTAGGCGAGCAGCTGAACTAGCGATGGCCAATGATGCAGTTGTACTGGGTTGTGCGAGCTGCGACTTAGCAGCTCCTGAAGATGCAACATACGGCATTGATGAAGGTGACCGAATGTGAAACCGAACCCAGGCTCTGATACTAGATGTATACCATATGTAGGGTTTGAGAGTAGTAATCGAAAAACAAAGAGAGGAACAGATGGAATCGGAAGATATGTATTTTTGGAAGTTAAAGCCAACTTTCATTTTCTGACTTACTAGTAACTCTCTTTACATAAATTACAAATAGCATCCTATAAAACTATGAAATTACAAATAACAAAAAATAAAAGATGGAATGAGAGAGGGACTCAACAGTATAGAACTAAACATGACTCAACTAACTAATAATATATTATCACTGTGCATTTAGGATGTATATATATTGCAAATAAAAAAATAATGATCTTATTATTTGACTGATAGAAAATTATAAATAAAATAAACTATTTGCTAGAACGTAGAAAAATGCACACAAAAATATCCAATTCCCTTACCTCCGTCAAATTATTTTTTTATCAAAAAGATAAGAATCAAACTCTTAAATTTTATAATTATCTATGAGTATCTCCCATTCAGATTTTAAACTCACGAATCTCCATCAAATTGTTAGTGCCGCTTTACAATTACGGCCATATTTGTAAACATCAAAATCAATTTCAAAACTCTTATAGGAAATAACAAACTGAAGAGGTTTAAGTGCAAGTAATCCTTTTTGAATCTGTTACCAAATAACGGATAGCAAGGATCAATGGACCGTCGGTGCGGGTTTCGTTTTTTTCTCTTCTTAATTCGACCGTCGTTCCATTGCTAATTATCTCCATTTCGCACAAGCAGTGGTGTCTCCATCGAGATGGAAGCGTCAGGTTTTACGGCAGACGCATCTGTAGTTCTCTATATAGACTCGCTGGTGTTGAATCTTGGAAATTCAGTGGCACAAACCAAAACTGCTACAGATGAAAATCAGACTGTGCTTCTCTGCTTTGACCCTGTATCACGTGCTTCAACAGCCTGATTTAAAAGCAAGGCCCTCTGGGCTCAATAGACAGAACATTGTCAGTAACTACTTGGGGCCTCTGGGCTCATTTAATAGCAAGGCCTGAAATGTAATCCAAACAACATGAAATGAAGCACCATCGAGAAAGTAAACACAAAAGTGACAAGCATGATTTCTTTTTGTCCTTCAGTTCTTTAGTTGCAATTTTGAAACCCAATTAACGCACAAATGTACATAGAAGCGTCTTGACGTCTGACCGGTTCTAAAAGAAGGTAGTGGCGTTATCGAATTTTGATGAAATATTTATTAATTGTTATTAATAAAAAAATATTTCTAAAACAAATAAAAAATTTGTCAGAACAGTTGGTAACTCTTTAGAAATGGTTACAACAAGAACCGTTTCTAAAGAACTACTTTTATGGTTTTCTAGAAGAACTTTTTTCTAAATTATAACCTCTATAAATTATTGTTAACTAATATTCTAACGATATCTTTAAAATCAATTATTAAATAAAAATAATCTCTAAAGGTTCTTATGAAAAGTAAATCAGTTGCTAAAGATGGAGACAAAATAATTAAAAGTAGTTAGAACCTTTAGAAATAATTTTTAATTAATGATCATTTCTAAAGGATCTTTAAGAACAGTTCTTAAATGTTCCTTTAGAAATAATTTTTAATTAAATAATTATTTCTAAAGGTTCTAACCAATAAAATTTTAGAAAAGTCATATACATGAAATATGAACTCTTGTCATATTCATCGTCAATTCTCAACTTGATACAATGCTCCTGATTGAATGCCCCCGGATTTTGAAATCTCTATTTAGAGAATATATTTGTTGGTTAACGAAGATAAATATAAGAATTCGTAAAGATTATGGGTCAAATAAATCATTTATTTGTTTTATACGTTGATTAATTCATAGTTCTCTTATAAAATTGGCAGCATTTTTTCGTATATGAGGGGCATCGAAAATCTAATATTATTCAATTTTTTTATCCTAATAATTATTTGGTATTATTTTATAGAGTTAGATTGTCAGGTGTCGTATGTCATTTATAAGACGCGGGTTGTGTTGTATTAAGTCGTAGGGTTCGTCGTTGGTCGCATTGGCGAATGAAAATAAAAACACATCAAACAATACAAAAACAAGCATCAAGCAAAGTAAACAAGTATTATCTTGCTAATTAGTTCTTCTCATTCATTATTTATAATTAGAGAAATTAATTAATATATAATCTTATATTTATATGATCCTTATTATTATCATTACTTAAAATAATAAAATCGACTAATAAATACTTTTTATTATTTATAAGTAATATTATCACATAAAGAATTTATTTGATATTCAAGTTTGTATTATTTTGTACTTCTTAGTATTATTTCAAACTAGAGAGTTATGTATATGTACACATCTCAATTTATATTTATTGTATTCATACTATTGTTATTAACATCTGAAATTGATTAATGTGATTATTTCTAAAATTTAGAATGGATTATCACGATTTTACATTTAAACTATAGAGAAATTTATTATGGTTCAAATATAGATAAATTACTCATTACATATATAATTTCATAATTAGTTTATTTTGATCAGTATTTTAAAAAATAGATAAATTAATTAATGTTATTTTATGCATAATAGTTATTGTTAGTGTTATTTCTAAATTAGAGAAATTAATTAGTAGTTTGCATATGCATTTATATTATTTATATGTAAAATAGAGAAATTAATTAATATATAAATTTTTATTATATTATATTCGTTAAGATTATTTAAATTGAGAAAAATCATATATGCACATTAATTCATAATTTTGTTATGCATAATATAATTATTATCTGAAAGTAAAAAGATGTTCTTATTTTAGTATACTCTTTATTATTGTTTATGTAGTAATTATAATTCTTTTTTATTAATTATTTTGTATCTTTATATTTTATCCACCCCACTTGTAACATAATGAAATGTTTTCAATATATTATATTACAAATTCTAATATTATGAAAGATGCATTTTATTTATGTATAACTTTTCACTAGTTAATTTTTAAGAGAATTATTTATTTTCTACTCATTGTAATCTAACTTATTATGGTTTCCAAAATAATTAACTAATTATTATTATATAAATAAATATACTTATTAATTCCTATTAATGTTATTATTATGTTTTTATCGAGATTCATATAATAAAATTATTTTTGTTTATTTTTAGAAGTCGATTTTATTTAGAATTCATAAATGCATATACACATATAGAAAACCAAGAAATAAGAAAAGAAACTAAATTAAACTTAATAAATTCAATTAATGCTTCAGATGTATTAAGCATGTTAGTATTTTAATATTCGGGATCATAAACTATCTCTCATATTATTTGTTCTAGTATTATATACGAGGCAGATCATATAATCATTTCCCAATCTTTAAATTTACATATTAGTTTATGGAGCCCCAACCTTTTCGGGGCGACATCGAATTAATTATGCACTTTTTATTTAACCAGGGCTTAAAGAAACAATTTTTATAAAATAAGGAGAGGCTAGATGTAACTCGACTTCACCCCGATAATATAGTCCTCAAATAAAAAATTAATAATATAAAATTTTAAATATATTTAATAAAATTTTGTATTAAAGAAAATTTAGATAATATTTAAAATGCTAAGTAATAATGAATATTATAACAATAATTATTATAATAACAAATAATATAATTAAATATATAATAATCTATAAATTATCATATAAAAAAATTGGATCATTTTAAGAGTTAAGTTCCACCTTAAGTACATTACACACATTATTTTAAATGAGGAGAGAGAAACTATTTTATATAAAACCTTGGGTTGAAGAAAATGAAAAAATCTAAACAAAATCAATGATGAAGAATTTGATAATATGACATATTTGAAAAACTTAAAAATTTAACATCTTTATGTATTAAGAATTACACTTTTAATTTCTTAAGACTTTTAATTGTTGGGCCTTAATTTAATTTTAACTAAGCCCTAATTTAGTGTTAATTTATACTTAATAACTTGGTTGGCCCAATAGAATTTGTTATGGTAATCCTGCTACATAATTGAGGCCTATTTCACTTTTAGCTTCTCATCTGAAATTTTCCAAGTTCCAACCAGGTTCAATAAGCCCAATTCGACAGTCCCACCACAAATAAGTAAACATACAGACAATACAGCAATTAAGCCAGCACAGACAACCAAATCAGTCAAAGGTTAACCAACATATCAAGGCAACAGGGAAGGCATAAACTCGTACACAAGGAGCATCGCCAATACCAATCAAGATGTAACGAATCAGGGGTTAAGCAACAACTGAGGGACAGCACAAGCCAACCCAGCTACAAGTAAAACCAATACAAATACACTAAGGGATAGTCCAGGAACATAGGTCAGAGGGTCAAGATCAGAAAAATCATAACCGGCACAGAGCTGGTAAGACAATACCCAACATTCAGCAACTATGCCAGCATACATTAATAGAACAAGCACAAACCAGCGAGTCAGGGTAAAAAATGAGGATAGTACCAACAAAATCAAACCAGTCACAGAAGATAACCAGAAATGCCAGCCCAATCAGAAATTCTCACAAACAGTATAGAACAAGAGAGTAATCAACTCTCACAAACAGTATAGAACAAGAGAATAATCAACGCAACCAGCAAGTATAAATCAGGCCAAAGGGGTAACTTTATCATTAACCAGAAGCCAGAAAACTGACACAGTGAGTCAGAGGGAAAAGTGCAGAAATTAAGGGCTTGCCCGTGTAACAGGTTGGCTAAAAATCAGGCAATATCAGTTCTTTTACCAGTTTCAAGTCCCAGACCCATACAAGTCAGATCAAGGAAGTAGTAAGTTTCAATTACTAGTGTCAGTCCTAAGCCAGCAACAATTAAAATCAAGCAAAGGGTACTGCTGCATGTCCCGGTCGAGTCTCCAACCTCTCCATTCCGATTTCTTGCTTAATTTAGTTATGTTCTTATCAGTTTGAAAAATAGGATCTCAACACATAAATAGGCTGAAGGGGAGAGGGGCCAGAGGGGGTTCATTTAAAGGGAGGGGAGGTGGAGCTCGCGAGGACTCGGGTCAGGGATGCATGCGTAGGGTTGAGAAAGAGGGGCGGTGAGTTTGACTGTGTGTGTGTGTGGGTGGGGGGGGGGGGGGGACCAGGCGGTCCTAGGCCCCAGACAAGCAGAGAGCAGAGATTGATTTAATTTATTATTCCATTTATATTAGTTCATTGACGTTGCCAAATGTCTTTATTAGTTTAATCAATTTTCGTCCATAACTCGCTAATTAGGATATGAGTTTACAACAGTTCATATGCTTATTTAGTATTACTATTTTATTTTAATCATCACTACTATTATTATTTTTCATTTTATTTCTTTGATGATATGAAGTTACGTTTGTTTCAACATTATTGACATGTTGTTACTTTGCTTTAGTGATCGACTTGGTTTAAGTTGTGGTTTTAATTGTAAATAATCGTTGAAAACCTGCTAGTTACTCTTATTCCTTGTAAGTTTACAACACGTTGATTATTGTATGGGTTTAACAAACAGTTCATAAGTTTAATATTATAATATGTTTTTTTGGTCAAAGATGGTTTATTCACGAAATATTCATGAATAAAACACATTATATATCATTTTAAATGAAATTTTATATTCTTTTATATATTTTATAATTTTAATATTTTAATACATATTTATTTATATTATATAAACAATTATTTCCGAATTATATCTACATTATACCTAAATTATGAATTTTTGACCTCGCCGAACATTACCGAATCTCGAATTTACTAATAGAGTATCACCCTAGAAGCATATCAGCTTACATGTACCATCCCTCTGATGAAAAAAAAAATGCGTCATCCTAATTTGGATGACAAAATGGGGTTCATATATAAAAATGAATTTTCGATATAGCCAAAACTTGGGAGACTATCAGCAAGATACTTGACCATCCTTGAACAAAAAATGTACAGACTGCTACAAGTTCTATACCACATTCAGACTAAGATAACCAGAGTGTATCGTCATTTCCAACACGCTAATTAAATCTAAGATTTGTGATACATCAAGCAAACCTCACAAAGGACATTTATCAATCAGTGCTTGCTGGCATTCCAATTCTAAGAAGATCCTATGAAAGCAAAAATTACTTACACAATGCACTATATAAAAAGCTTTAAGAAATCATTATATATTTGAAAGACTAAAGGAGTAATGCAGAGGAAATTGTGTTTATGGTACTTACCCGACAAGCATTATTTTTGGCCCTGCTTTCTGCAGTCTTAGGTACTTCATAGTTTGGCTTGTTAAACCTTTTTTCAGTCTTCTCGCATGAACCCCGTCCATCAGCGAACCTCCCGCCTCTTTTAGAAAGTTTTATAAAAAATATTATAAGTAGACCATGAAGAACAAGAAACATGATGCAACTTCTATTGCAATCAAAGCATAGTGTTGTACAGTTAATATCATAGATTACACTAACAGCAAAAGCACTATGATGTAAGTTGCCCATTGACCATATTTTTTTTTCATTTCTATAACCATTTAATTGGCACCTGCATTAACTATTGCACATGCTGGTAGGTTAATGCCTTGATGGTATTGCGCCTAGCTATTCATGCCAAAAATTATCTGAGAGACTTAACTGCACGTGTGCGCTGACAACATTTTTTTTCATTCTATACCCAACTTTTAATACAAAATAGAAGACACCCACTCCAATTGGAACACGCAACAAGTATTGCACATGCTGGTAGGTCATTGGTATTGCCCTAAGCTATTCATGCCAGAAAATATTCACAGAGACTTACTGCATGTGTGCTCTGACAACAGCCTCGGCACGACGCACATTCCGGTTTTCGTCAAATTCAATAGTTATATCTCCGATTTCAAAAGATATGTTACAGAAAAATGCGAGCTTCCTCCATCCTAGATATAAAAGAATGGAAACACATAAGAAGAAGTGAGATGCAAATCAAGATATAAATAATTGAAATACTTTACCAGATTCCCTGATATGGGGATTTCCACAAATCATAGTATAGTCTGATTTATCCAGAGTCTACAAATGTACATGAAAAAAGAAAAACGAGTAAGAGTTGATTTATAAGGCCACCAAGATCAATGTAGAAAGCATTTTATCAGTTATGAAGTTAATACAGAAGCCTCTATGCTGTGGTTTTACTTGCTGTTTCAATAGAGATGCATTGGCTGCACTGTGCATGTCATTTTTCATTTACAGAAAGATATTAGCACAAGATAGGGATCCCCTGTTGTCAATCTCCAATTTAATTGATCATAAGTCAGGAAGCAAAGTTGAATCTATCCAAAACATGCAACACAATAACCAAAAGAATTTTCAGATCATATCTGGCACTCACAATTCTAGACTTCATCACATTAATCCATTTCAGTAAAACCAATTAAGTAATTAAATAAATATGGACCAAAATTACAGCCCATGCCCTTTTATGGGAGTTCTTGAGATGGTTCTTCACTGGTGACTTGGACATCATCAGATTTGGTTTTTCACTGTTGTCTTCTGCTGCAGGCTTGCCCTTGAATGCATCATAAAAAAAATTAAAATAACAATCAGAGAAGAAAAAAACAATGAAAATATGCTAACAATAAAATTGTACCGAGTGTGGTTTATCTTTGGAAAATGATAAAATCGCCTTTTTCACATTTTCACATTTATTTTGAGCTGAACTGATTAGCTCCCATGCCATTTTTTCACGAAACAAATCCATGACATCCTATAAAAGAAAAAAAAAATTTAGGTTAGCATTGCACATTATGTTTGTTTAAATTTTGTGCAATAATTTAAATAGTCATTACCTGATAAATACGATATTCGAAATTGGATCCGTTCCAAAATTCCATGTATTTAAGTAGAAATAGGCCACATGAATACCTGCATCAAATAAAAAAACTTTAGATCCATAATATTTCCTTGTTGAAAAAATAAAGAATAAAAGTAATAGTGTTTACTGATAATGTTGTTTAGGGGTCCCATTAATTATAGTGACACCCCATTTCATAATGTTGACTGGTTGTTCCTTCTGGCAACTTGAATTCTCCAAGCAAAACTGGATTCCTTTTCTCTATTAAATATAAATAAAATGTATTAACTGATTTGTATTCTTATGAATTAAACCTCATAGAAGCCAACTAAAATGGAAAATGAGGGCTTGGTCGGAAGTCTGAACTAAAATGGAAAAAGGTATATTCGCTAACACACAACAAAGGGTTTCAGAACTCTACATTAACTCTTAGCTATCCGGTGTTTTGAACATTGAATATGCACTCTTTTTAACATGAAGTTTTATAAAGAGTACAAGAAAGAAGTATCCCCCATATATATAGAGAAAGGCAGGCAACATGACCTGCTATTATCATTGCACAAAGACAGCTACCCAATAATCTTTGAAATTAAAAAAAGAAAAAAAAAAGAAAAGAGAAGTGGGTCGACAGTAGAGTTTACAGTGGAAGAAAAATAGAAACTAACCAAGCTGGAAAATTAGAATTTAACATACCAAGTTAGAAGTTGCAATTTCATATTCAGAAACTTTAATCTCCCAAAAAGCTGAATCTAAGATTTGAAATTGATTTTTGTCCTTATCTAGCACCCCAAGATACCAATGGTTGTCTCTATGCAATGGCATAAAAATCTGCATGTGCAAATTTTATCGTTTAAGATGATCTAATGTTCAGACGCTGAAGTACAAAAATAATGAAAACACATGAAGAAATGCACCATGCGATATTTATGAAGTCTATCGCCAATTTTTTGAATGTTGTTCCAGACCTCGTTAGAAAACCAAAAAATGTTTTGGTTCCAACATAGTCCTTTTGTCTCCATCCACTGAACAGAAAAAGTGTCCAACATGAGAATATTTGATGGTCTTCTCCTTGAACTAATAATCTTCATATAGCAGTTGATAACCTGTCAAAAGTGAAACTGCTTGTAATAGACAATCAGAATGAATAAATCTTATTAATTAGCCAGAAATTCCTATATTAAACTTACATTATGATCCAACAATTTATTAATTTGCACTTTATCAGTGGCAACAAGGCAACGCATTTGTTTTGCACTTAAAGTTATAGAATTACATCGACCATCCTCGGAATCCAAGACACATTCGGACTGTCCATTCGACATCTCAACTAAGACTGGATCCAGGTCATCGTTTTTCAAACAATGAAGAATATAATCTATCGTGGTAGCCTCAGCAACTGATAGCCCCTTTCCTGTACCATTTTAAACTATTACAATATGAAATAACAAAGAATGAGAAGACACTTTTTTTCGTACACAATAACCACCTATTGTGCCGGTTGCATGAGAATAAAAACGAATATCCGACCACGCTCTCTTCTCATTTCTTCCCCCCTTACTCATATCGAGACTCAAGTAGTAAATTAATAATGATCGGAAGGCTCGAAGGTGGCTGCTGTGCCTCTGCGTACTTTCAGAAAGGAGGCTGCGCCGCTCCAGAAACGAAATTGAGGAATATATAGGGGGTTCTGAGACCGTAGTTAGGCTTTTCCTTTTTGTTATTTCTTTTTTTGCTAAATTCAAACTTTTTTTAGATATTTATTAATTAATTAATCAGTACTATATTATAAATAGCGGTTCTGAGACCGTAGTTAGGTTTTTCCTTTTTGTTATTTCTTTTTTTTGCTAAATTCAAACTTTTTTAAGATATGTATTAATTAATTAATCAGTACTATATTATAAATAGCGGTTCTGAGACCGTAGTTAGGCTTTTCCTTTTTGTTATTTCTTTTTTTGCTAAATTCAAACTTTTTTTAGATATTTATTAATTAATTAATCAGTACTATATTATAAATAGCGGTTCTGAGACCGTAGTTAGGTTTTTCCTTTTTGTTATTTCTTTTTTTGCTAAATTCAAACTTTTTTAAGATATGTATTAATTAATTAATCAGTACTATATTATAAATAGCGGTTCTGAGACCGAGGTTAGGTTTTTCCTTTTTGTTATTTCTTTTTTTGCTAAATTCAAACTTTTTTAAGATACGTATTAATTATGTTCAACATTTTCAGTAAATATCTCTAATCAAACAGCACATATCAATATTTTCATATCAACAGTTCAAATTTCTATCAATGTCATTTTATCTCTTCATTTTATTTGCTATTTTTATCATATATTAATAGAAGGTCTAAAAAACTTATCCATCAAACGATTGATTATCTGCTACTTTTTTATGTTGTTAATGGAAAAAATCTTTTTTATTTATTTATTTATTTAATTTTATTTTCTATTATTTTGTATATGACATCAAGTTTATTTCAAGTTCTGAAAGCAACTCTTATTTGCTTTGAAACTATATCGATTTTATAATTGTCAAAAAGATTGAAAATAAACACATTTAATAATCATATTACTTTCTCAAATTTGTGGTGTCATATTTCTTTAGTTCAAAAATAAATTATTTTTTTTTATTAATAGGAGGTTCAAAAGCAAATTAAAATTTGTGGTGTCATATTTCTTTATTTTCTATATTTTTATCAATAATTATATTAATAGGAGGTTGAAAAAAATTTCCATAAAATAATTTATTATCAACTATTTTTATTATGTTGTTAATGAAAAAAATCTTTTTTATTTTTATTTTCATTTTTTTTATATTTTTGTATGTGACATCAAGTTCATCTCAAATCTGAAAGCAACTCTTATTTGCTCTGAAACTATATTGATTTTATAATTGTTAAAAAGACTGAAAATACACACACTAAATAATTATGTTATTTTCTCAAATTTATGGTGTCATATTTCTTTATTTCAAAATCAAATTAAATGGTTATAAGAAATAAAAAAAATATTACAATAAATATCTTCTTTGATTTGTCGATTTGTAAAATAATTTTCAATTTTATAATTTGTCTTGTTTGAGTTTTGTACATGGATTAAAATATAAATGAATTAGTGTATAAGAACTAAGTCTAATGATGTGATACAAGAGCTTAATCAAGACTGTATTAGGCTTAGGTTTAGTTAGACTCAAACTTGGTTGAATTTGTTAAGATAAATTAAGCTTAAATAACAAAGAAAGATGCTTCTGGCCTCAGTGAATCGTTATAACGGTTCATCTCAATACTAAAAAATATTCTAAGACAGAAAAGTTCGCATAGAAAACAGAGCGTATCATTATGTAACGATTCAGTAATCATTACAATGATTTATAAAACGTATAATGATTCAGTGAATCGTTATAATGTTTCAGCTCAATCAGATTCAACGACTATTCTTTCTAAGCCATTATAACGATTATCACATCGTTATAATGGTTCAGGTCGAATATAATTTCTTCATCTATTTCAGAAGATCTATTTTAAAAGGATCACCTTCTCACTTACTATTATTTGATTCATATAGCTAAATCATTACTCCAGAAATCTTACTAGTCATATACAAAGTGAGAGACATCCTAAGAGATAAAAACACTCAATTAGCTAAAATTCTTATTTAAGCTCAATATAGCTTCTCTCCATTCTCCCAACTTAATCCTTCGTAATCTACTTGTAAACTATTTTGAGTTGTTGTGCTCACCTTTCTTGAGATGTAATGCTCATCTTTCTTGAATGTGTTGTCACTCACTTCTTATTTTTTAGTGTGTTGTCACTCATCTTTTTGAGGGTGTTGTCACTCTTATTACTGATAGTCTTGACAGCCCATTTTTATGTAAGGGACCAAGTTCTACAAGTATAAAACTATTTTTTAGTGTTTCGACTCAACCTTAATTGTTGGAGGTTGAGAGTCCCGGAGACGTAAACATTTTTAAGCCGAACTCTGTTACATCTTGTGTTCTTATTTGATCTTTTCTTTTCTTTTCTCATATTTCTTTGATTGATATATTCTTATGAGAATTGAATCGAACTTGAACACTAAGTCTCAAATCACTAATTTTACACTTTTTTAGCCTTTAAATACCACCATCCTAGTGCTTTCAAAAAATATCCACTACAATGCACGAATACACTCATAGTAAAATTAAATATTTACCCATATATTAATTTTCTTATTTTTGATGATTTTCTCACAACATTGCGTCCCAAAGTACCTTAATTAAATTTAGATTATTTTTCTTGATAGGGATTCATTCATTTTTTTTATAAAGATCATTTTTATATTAAAGGTCGGATCTAGCATCTAATTCTTTTAAAGTATTGATGTCCATCTTCAGCCAGCTTGTGTTGAGATTTAAATTCACCACTTTATAGTGACAAAGTCACTGATCATCTATACTGGATACCACATTGGATAGAAATTCATTCATAATAAATAGCTTTGAAAACTATGTGTCCATGACAATCGTAAAAAACCATTAATATTTTTAAAATGTTATAAATAAATAAATTTTTTAAGTTATTATATCATGTGATCAAGAAATAATGAGATTTATAAAAGTTGTTATTGTAAATAATTTTATTTTTTATTTGACTAGTATGCAAAATAGTTACAACTAAATTTAATAAATCTCTTTTGAGAATATGACAAGTAGGATATAAAGTTAAAAAATAATTAATTTAAAAAATATTGTAAGAACCTTCAAGAATTTTAGTTAGGAATATTAAATTAATAATAATAATGATGGTAATCTTAGGATTAAAATAATAACAATGAGGGTTTTATCCTAACTGTTGCAACTATTATCATGACTATTATAAAAAAATGAGAGTTGTCAAAAAGTTAACAGTATGTAACTAGTCTATAATCGTTATAACTGTTATCACAGTCATTACAAAGAACAGTCTTATGTTTCAACATTTGTGAGTTTCATTACAATTGATAGTTTAATTTTTTTTTAGTTTTGTAGTTCGACTATAAAAGGCAACTGATTGTATGTTTCTCTTCTCCATTTTATGATTTTGAAAGCTAAAATTTTGAGAAACCCCTAGTCGATGTCATTGCTAAACCTTAAAACCTTAAAATATTTTATTTTAATCTCAAGATTAATTTATATATCTTTAATAGTTTATATTATAGTGATTGTTGAGTGTTTTTTAATTTATAAGATTTATTTTTGAGTTGTTACGCATGCACTTCCTTTGGTCAATGATTACTCGTTTATTTGGTGTAAATGATCAAAAGTCCACAGTTTTAAGAAGATGTGCTTCAGTGACTCGGTGCAATCCAATAGTTGATGATTATGAGTTTCAAAGACGTAAACTTGTTATAGTCATATTTCGTTATATTATGTATTATCTTTTTACTCTATATTATTTTATTTCTTAATATTGAATTATAAAATCAACTCATAGTTCTTTAATTGTGCTTTATCAATACCATTAATGTAAGAAATTCAGATTTATTTAAGAGCACAAATTTTAAAAATTTTAGCTACCATTTAATAGTTCAAAACTTAGATTTTATACTAATTATTTTATTTAGATGATTAAGAGTTTCATACATCTTCTTTGTGGCAACAAAAAGTGAAATTCTTCTTAAATAGAAGATTATGAGCTCTCCCTCTTCTTCTCCAAGCAACCAACTCTCTAATAATAATACATAAGATTAATCAAAATATAATCAAACAATATTAGTTGCTTAAAGAGAATGAGATTAATTGAGTCATCTCACTCTACGATTGATAAATTAATTAGGTGGAATATGATACCCACACATGAGCTAACAGTAGAACAAAAAGAGGCGGTGACTAAAGGTGGTGGTGGAAAATTTTGGCTAAGAGAAGAAGGGGATGAGATGTTGAAAGTTTAGGTTTGTTATGTTAGTATTAGAGTGATCTATAGCCAATCATGTGATGATTATATTTAGATTATGTATTAGGATGACTATTTATGATATATCATTTGTTCCTTCAGTTGTTTATTATTTGTATATTGAGTTAGACTCAATTATGAACATATACATTAATTAATAATAACTCTAAAATATCACTAATCTGTTAATTATCTAAAAATAATAATTAACTAAGATTAGTGTGTAAGTTGAGTGATGATTGTGTTTCACAAATCATACCATAAGTGTTATCGGCTCAATTACACAAATAACATGTTGGACATGTTATTGAACTTGACTTGTAATAAAATACTATAAGGATTGTGTTTGTGTCATTAGTATTTTATTTGCTTTCTAATTCTTAGGTATGAGATGAGTGTTCTTCTTATATAAATAATTTATATTTGTGGATATTATCCAATGTTATCCGTAACTAGGCCATACAAATTCTATCTCGATGTACATCTTTTATATAAAGAAGAAGTATGAATCAAGAATATCTATGTCCCTCTCATTTGTTGACATGAGCGATGGTATCCAAATTTGGTGCCCCTAGATAAAGAATATAGTGTAAGAATGACACATTTCTATTTTGCACCGTTTTGGATATCATGTGATATGGAATGAGCTCGGGACGATTGTCATCATTCAGGACCAAGATATTTGTAGCGTATATTATATTTGTATTGCTTAGGGGTCACAATGCACATTGTTAGGTGTCATTTGTGATTTATAATGATTAAAAATATTTTAATCTCATTGCTAAGTGTATACAGATCCCAAAGGGTCACACCGTATAAGAACAAATCCTATAAACATTTCTTGATCATTTTGGT
Source organism: Schoenoplectus tabernaemontani (assembly GCA_037127355.1). Classification (NCBI taxonomy): domain Eukaryota; kingdom Viridiplantae; phylum Streptophyta; class Magnoliopsida; order Poales; family Cyperaceae; genus Schoenoplectus; species Schoenoplectus tabernaemontani. The sequence goes on from CM073753.1 coordinate 24,995,661, forward strand.
ATTAGTTCTCTAGAATTAACATGAGTTAATTAGTCATTAAATATGATTAATTAAGTATATCTATCAAAGAGTTTGATAGATAGGTCAAAACGGGTCAAAAATAGGTCCCGGCGAGTGTTTTTGGGACACATACGGATCCCGTATGGCTCTAGGTACAGTGAATTATGGGAGAGTTTTTGCATAGTGCGGTTCTACGCACGGTTCAATTTTTGAGTCGGTTTGGGGGTTATTTTGCTAAAAATATAGCCAAATTTGGACAAATGTGACCAACTATTAGTGGAAGGTTTCCATCTAAAAAATACCATACCTATTGTCAAGAAACACGAGATTTTTCATCCCTAACCGATCCAAAATTCTGCTGAATTTCTGCTACACCGATTTTAATTTTCTCATGTGTTGAGAACCCTTTCCACCACCTCTAAGAGTTAGAATTCATGGAGAATGATCAGAGGAACAAGGAGAGCACTCTTAATTGCCCTAGCAAGAGGTTGAGAAGGCGTTTGTGGGTTGTTCATGGTGGATACCATTGGAGGAGATATCGGTTGGTCTCTTGGTGTCGTGCGCGTCTCCCGATCGTTTTCTGCCATTCTGGTGACTCAAACACGCATAAAAGGTATATTAATTTATTTATAACTTATATTTAGTTCAGTTTAAATCACATACAAGATCCTTTTGGTATTTTAGATGAAATTTTTGAATTTATACACTAGTTACATCGATAAAATCCCAACAGTGGTATTAGAACAATTGGTTGTTGTATGTTATTTGATCATGGCCAAATCATCAAGTTTATATGATTGTTCTTGTTATTAAATATGTTATGTTGATGATCATGCATGAATTATATTGAGTCATATAAGTAGACATAATATTTGATTGATTTGTATTGTCAAAACCTATTTTCTAGTGTAGTTGATAGGTTTGACATGATTTACTTATGAAAACTCATTAGAACTGATCTTAGGTCCAGTTTCTTGACTTTGTTGGGGTTAGTTATTGTTATGACTGGCCATGAGTTACTATCTAAGATTAGTCTTTTTCAGTTTTGGGACATTAGCCTTAACGGGTTCTTGATTGGGCGCCAAAATAGGAGTTATTTATTTTTGGACAACGGCTTAACCAATTAGGGTTGTCTTTCCTTGTGATTTGTTGATCATATTGAAAGTAAAACTAGGTCTAATTGTGCATGATTATTAGATTACAAGATTAAGAATGATTATAATCGGTTTGTGCAAGTGTTGCATGGCGCTAACTTTATTTTATAGGAATGGGTTTGTATAGCCATATGTTCAAACCTTATGTGTTGTATTGAATACATGTGATTGTTTGTAATGCGGCCTAAGGTGCTATGTGGTATTAATAATTAAATGAGAGTCTTGTTTACTCTCTTCTAAATTTAATTTAAGTCTTGCATGCTGAATTTTATTTAAGATAAGGACGAAAGATTTCTAGGTTAGTTTACTTTTCTCATTAGAATAGTTCTAGTTGAGAAGGATAGTTAGATTATTACTTTTAATTATGATGATGATCGGAAGGTCGTGATCGGACGCATTTGGAAGCACAAGGGCTATACAAACTCGCGACATATATGATATGTTGTGAATTACTTATTTATGATTGCATATTTACTTTGATGTGATTTGTGAATGAATTATGAGTCATAGGATAGGTATGGGTGTATGATATCACGACCATCATTATAGAGTCACATAAAGTAAAAATCCTAAATATTAAGTAAATTTCCCTTCCTCCTCTATCCATGGATGTCTTGTATAGCTTGTTGGTGAGATCTACTCAGTAGACACTACATTATATCCTTGGTGAAGTGGGGCATGTCGGACAAGTCATCTCAAATAAAGAGATTTTACTTGACGGAGTGCGATTCGAGGTTTCATGCCGCCGCTGACCCAGTTTTGCATTTTGGGGAGAAGTTTTATTTCTTGAGACTGGTTGCTCGAAACAAAATCAAGAGTCACATACGATACGATTAGTAAATTATTGTTTACCTAAAATAACTAAGTTCAAGTTTCATGTCACCGCTGGCTTGTGTCTTAGTAAAGATAGGGATCTTGGACTCACTACAAATTACGAGACTTAATATTGATTGTAGTGAAAATTTTATTTTTAAAATAAATTATACATAAGCTAAACGCAAATCTTTTAATTTGTAGATCATGGCAAAAGAACATTCTTTCTACTTGTGTTCTCTGTTAGATAAAGAAAAATTAAAATATGATGGAATGAATTTCATGAATTGACATCGTAACCTTAGAATTATTCTAGGCACGAGAAAAAGGAATACATCTAATTGAAACCCGCCTAATAAACCAAGCGACAAGGAGAAATATGTCAGAGAGAAGTATAATAAGTTCATAGATGATGATCTTGATGTCTCATGTCTGATGGTCGCCACTATGAGTTCTGAGATTCAGAAGAGGTTCGAGACTCGTGGTGCGTTTGACATAATGGACCAACTCAAGAAAATGTTTCAAGAGAAGACTCAGACTGAGATGTGCAATCTCACAAAAGCACTTATAAAGTGCTCAATGCGCGATAACGAGTTCGTAAGTTCTCATATGTTCAAAGTTACGGGATATATTGAGCAGCTTGAGAAGCTAGGCTGCAAGTGAGATCCGTAGCTAGTTACGAAGATTATTTTCGCGTCATTGTCTCATCGTTATTTGAATTTCATTATGAATTACAACATGATGGGAATGTCGAAGAGCTTGGATGAGTTGCTAGGTTTGCTTAAGACTGCCAAGGAGGACATGAACAAAGGATCTGAGAATGTTCTCGTGGTCAGTTCGGCCGGGAAGAAGATTAAGAAGTGTTTCAAGCGCAAGTCTAAGAGCAAGGGTAAAGGGAAGGCTCAAGTGGTGACTTTGAGCGCTTCTAAACCCGAGAATGTTTCCGACGTTGAGTGTTTCTACTGCAAGAAGCGCGGGCATTGGAAGCGTAATTGTCCTAAGTTCCTGGAGGACAAAAAGAACGGAATGTCCCTTCTTCTTCAGGTATACTTATTATTGAAATTAACCTTACTATTTCTATTTCTGACTGGGTGTTGAACACCGGTTCATGTGCTCATATTTGTTCAAATGTGCAGGCACTAAAGAATAAGAGATTGCTTGGGAAGAGTGAGATGCAGCTCCGGGTTGGTAATGGAGCAAGTATTGTTGTTGTTGTTGTAGGAGATTTAGATTTGCACTTATCTAGTGGACTTATTTTAGAGCTTAGTAGTATTTACTTTGTTCCTTCTATTTCTAGAAATATTATCTCCATTTCATGTATGGGCATAGATGGTTTTACCTTTTCTATTAAAGTTCAATATTTTTCTTTTTATAGAGATGGTATTTTCTATGATAGTTCCTAAGTTGTTAACGGCCTATATGTTCTAGAAATGGATAATCAAGTCCTTAACATTAATAACAAGAGATTTAAATCTTCTCGTGAGAGTGAGACTCTCATATGGCACCATCTCCTAGGTCATATAAATGAGATGCGCATTAAGAAATTATAAGATCTTAGATTTCTTGGTTGCTTTGACTTAAAGTCTATAGCAACATGTGAGTCGTGTTTATCGGGTAAGATGACTAAGGCACCTTTTACTAAGAAAAGTGAGAGGTTAAAGGATTTATTAGGACTCGTGCATAGTAATGTATGCGGTCCTATGAGTATAAGTGCTAGAGATGGATCAAGATACTTTATCACATTACTAATGATTTCAGTAGATATGGCTATGTCTACTTGATGAGACATAAGTCTGAATCCTTTGAAAAGTTTAAGGAATTCAAGGTTGAAGTTAAGAACCAGCTCGGAAAGAATGTTAAAGTATTTAAAACGGATCAAGATGGAGAATACTTAAGCGGTGAATTTAGGGGATACCTAAAGGCACATGGAATAGTTCTACAGCTCACTCCTCTCGGGATGCCTCAATGGAATGGTGTCTCTGAGAGGAGGAATAAGATCTTGTTGGACATGGTTCGTTCTATGATGAGCAAGGCTGAGTTATCACACTCCTTCTGGGGATTTGCACTTTCAATTGCTGCATTTATGTTGAATCGCATGCCATTTAAGTCCATAGAAAAGACACCATATGAGTTATGATTTAGAAAAATTCTAAATGTGTCTTTTATCAAGATTTAGGGTTATGAGGCTTACGTCAAGCAATTAATATCTGACAAACTCAGTCATAGGTCATCAAGATCAAGTCATCTACCTGAAAGATGGTTGAACTTCATCAATGATCGGCATGTGATGTTGAGGATCCTTTAACCTATATAGAAGCAATGGCGCGGCCCGACTCTGTAGAATGGCTTGGAGCCATGCGATATGAGATACAGTCTATGTACGACAATCAAGTTTAGAACTTAGTTAATCTCCCTGAAGGAGCTCATCCGATTGAAAACAAATGGGTTTTCAAGCGGAAGTTGGATGCGGACGGTAATTTGACTACATACAAGGCACAACTAGTTACGAAAGGTTTCAAACAGATTCAAGGAGTTGATTATGATGAGACTTTCTCACCCGTGGCCATGTTTAAGTAAATTCAAATCTTATTAGCAATTACCGCTTTTCATGATTATGAAATATGGTAAATTGATGTCAAAATTGCCTTTCTAAATGGAGATTTAGAAAAGAATGTGTACATAACACAACCGATGGGTTTTGAAGATCCTAATAACGCTAGCAAAGTATGCAAGCCGAAGAGGTCTATTTATGAACTAAAATAAGCATCAAGGAGTTGGAACAAACGCTTTGATAAGAAAATCAAAGAGTTTGGGTTCATCAAATGTGATGAAGAGACTTGTGTATACAAACGATTCAGTGGGAGTATTATTGTATTTCTCATTCTATATGTAGATGACATATTACTAATCGGTAATGATAATTCCACCTTGGATGAGGTTAAGTCATCATTGAAGAAAATATTCTCAATGAAAGACTTAGGCGAGACAACTTATGTTTTGGGCAACAAGATCTATAGGGATAGATCTAAAAAATTTATAGGATTAAGTCAGGGTACATATATTGATAAGGTGTTGAAGAGATTCAACATGCAGGATTCCAAAAAAGGAAACTTGTCCATGTCATATGACATTAATCTCGGCAAGAAGCATTGTCCTTCGACGAATGATGAGCTTGAGACCATGAAGAAGATATCTATCATGTATGCTATAATTTGTACTCGCCCAGATGTAACATACACTTTGAGTGCGATAAGTAGGCACTAAGCCAATCCAGGTATCGCTAATTGGACTGTGGTAAAAACTATCCTAAAGTATTTGAGAAGGACTAAGGATATATTTCTTGTCTTTAGAGGTGAAACTGAGCTCATTGTAAGGGGTTACACCGATACTAGTTTTCAGACCGATCACGATGATCTGAGATCGCAATTAGAATTTGTGTTCATGCTCAATGGTGATGTTATGAGTTGGAAGAGTTCCAAACAGGAGACTACAGCAGACTCAACCACCGAGGCTGAATACATAGCCGCCTCATAGGCAACTAAGGAAGGTGTATGGATCAAGAAGTTCGTGACTGAGCTGAGAGTGATCCCTAGTGCTTTAGGACCACTGGAGCTCTATTGTGACAACAATGGAGCTATTGCCCAAGCAAAGGAACCTCGATCGTATCAGAAATCAAAGCATGTTCTACGAACATATCACTTTATTCATGAGATTATCGAAAGAGGTGTTGTTAAGGTTTGCAAAGTAGATACGGAGGCAAACACGGCCGATCTACTAACAAAGTCTCTATCTCAAACCAAGCATACAATGTATACATCAGGTATGGGCATCCGGTTTATGCGGGATTGGCAGTCAAATTTGAGTCATGTGCATGTAATGTACTCGAGACTACTATTTGAATCATGTGATAATTATACTTAGATTATGTAATAGGATGACTATTTATGATATATCATTTGTTCCTTGAATTGTTTATTATTTGTATATTAAGTTGGACTTAATTGTGAAATATATACATTAATTAATAATAACTCTAAAATGTCCCTAATTTATTAATTATCTAAGAACAATAATTAACTAAGATTAGTATATAAGTTGAGTGGTGATTGTGTTTCACAAATCATACGATAAGTGTTATCGACTCAATTACACAAATAACATGTTGGACATATTATTGGACTTGACTTGTAATAAAATATTATAAGGATTGTGTTTGTATCATTAGTATTTTATTTGCTTTCTAATTCTTAGGTATGAGATAAGTGTTCTTCTTATACAAATTATTTACATTTGTGGATATTATCCAACGTTGTCCGTAACTGGCAACCATACAGATTCTATCTCGATGTACATCTTTTATATGAAGAAGAAGTATGAATCAAGAATACTGATGTCCCTCTCATTTGTTGATGTGAATGATGGTATCCAAATTGGGTGCCCCTAGATAAAGAATATAGTGCAAGAATGATACATTTCTATTTTGCACCGTTATGGATATCATGTGATATGGAATGAGCTCGGGACGATTATCGTCGTTCAGGACCAAGATATTTATAGCGTACATTATATTTGTATTACTTAGGGGTCACAATACATATTTTTAGGTGTCGTTTGTGATTTATGATGATTAAAAATATTTTAATCTCATTGCTAAGTGTATACAGGTCCCAAAGAGTCACACCGTATAAGAATAAAGCCTATAAACATTTCTTGATTATTTTAGTATTAGTTCTCTAGAATTAACATGAGTTAATTAATCATTAGACATGATTAATTAAGTATATCTATCAAAGATTTTGATAGATAGATCAAAACGGGTCAAAAGTAGGTCCCGTGGAGAGTTTTCGGGACACATACGGACCCCGTACGGCCTTGGACACAGTGAAATCTGGGGAGTTTTCTGCACAGTGCGGTTTTGCGCACGGTTCGGTTTTTGAGTCGGTTCGGGAGTTATCTTGCTTTAAAAATAGCCAACTATTAATGAAGATTTCCATCTAAAAAAAGATCATACTTATAGTCAAGAAACTGGAGATTTTTCGTCCCTAACCAACCCAAAATTCTACTAAATTTCTGTTGCACCAGTTTTGATTTTCTCATGTGTTGAGAATCCTTTCCACCACCTCTAAGAATTAGAATTCATGGAGAAAAACCAGAGGATTAAGGAGAGCACTCTCAATTGCCCTAGCAAGAGGTTGAGAAGGCATTTTTGGACTATTCTTAGTGGATACCGTTTGAGGATATCTTGGTTGGTCTCTTGATGTCGTGCGCGTCTTCCGATCATTTTTTGCCCTTCCGGTGACTCAAGCACGCATCAAAGGTATATTAATCTTATTTATAACTTATGTTTGGTTTAGTTTAAATCACATACAAGATCCTTTTGGTGTTTTAGATGAAATTTTTTGAATTTATACACTAGTTACACCGATAAAATCCCAACATGCTATATATTCTCTCCCATTTAAATGATGTTCTTTATATAGACAATAGTCTATGATAATTCTAAACATATAATTATAAAGAGTAAATCTACGGTGAGCTTAAGCTCACGGAAGACTTTCGTTAAATGAAAATTTTGATTTTTCAATCTCATTAAATTCTTCATATTGAAATCTTATGGGGTATAAAAATTTAGAATGTTTCGAGTTTTCTAAGTTCTTTTTAATTTTTGAAAATCAGCTCCAAAAATAATAATAAAATATTCAATGTTTGTATATTATTTTAGAAAATTAAAAGAGCGACTTAGAAAACTTCCCAATTTTTGTACCCCATAAGATTTCAATATGAAGAATTTAATGAGATTGAAAAATCAAAATTTGGATATCATTTGATATATTTTTTGAGCTAAACACATGGAGGTCTTCCGTGAACTTAAACTCACCGTAGATTTACTCTAATTATAAGTATGAGCCTAAAATATCTCTTTCAATAGAAGGTTCTCCTTGATAGAATTTTTAGTCCATAAAATAATTTATTTTGCCCACTTAATTTATTTAATAAATCCTCTTATGCATCACATTATTAGTCTAATTAAATGTACAAATAAAGTATACATTATTTTTAATATAATTATATAATTATATTAACATGTTGAAATGAAATAATTTTATTATAAAATTACTTTTTATTTAGTCATAACATTAATTTGAGTTTTATATAGTCATTTAAAATAATAATTATAATGACATTTATAATTAATCATTTAACATATCATATTTATATTATAAATATAATAAACTAAATTTTAATGCAGAGAATAACTATAAAAGCAAATAACTATAAAAGAGATATTTACATTCGACCTAATCAGACCAACAAATAATAAATGCTTCAGAATAACAAAGGCCCAAGTTAATCTTTACCAACATTATGCAAAATCTTAAGAATTTTTATGAATACCTTAACAGTAAGATAGTCGTCTCATCGATGCTTCAGAATAATGTTCATTAATTGAAAAAAGAGGCATATAACTATATTAATGATGTTCTAGTAAAGATATCCGCTCTTACATGTGGACTCTTAATTTTTTTATTATTTTTTCAATAATAAATATCAATAAATAATATATGAAACTTTATTTCTCTCTGTTTTCCATTTATCACATTAAATATTAACTTATAACAGCAGAATAAGATCGTAAAGAGACTATGAAACAAGACATTTGATCCTTGAAGTGATTCATTAATCCATGACAAAATGAAAGAAAATTGTATGTGAAAATAGCAACGTTAAAAATTGTCTTCTTGATATTATGGCATCTGCAAAAAAAGACATATTTGACTAAATACCAAATATTCAACTAAAGACCAAATAATTAAACAATAAAAAAATAGAAACAGAGAAGTAAAAGAGAAAATTTTCTGTACATTAAACCTAAAATGATGCTTATGACAATTCTTGCCCTTGCTTCCTATGACTATGAACATTTTCAAATAAGAGTTATGCATATAAACCTATTCAAACTTATAATGGTATCAAGATGAGTTATTTTTTGTAAAGTCTCAACAAAAAAATACCAGCTAGGAAAATAAAATACCATCATTGTTGATCCTGAGAGTACTCCATTGATCATATTAGGAAAATACCTGTGAAAAGTGGTAAATCATGATATTAGTTTCTAATTAAAAAATAAAACCACAAAATTCAACATCTCTTGATCAAGTATAGAATTGCAGTTTGCCTTTAGTCACAACATAATAAAAATAAATAACTTTTCCAACAAAATAAAAATTATTCTGTAGGGCAAAATTTTGACCCATCACCAAAAAGGAAAAATGTTGATTATTCTAATTCACTAATATTTTCTGAAAATTAATCTTTGATTGGCTTGAGCATGTCCCTAGCTCCAATTTTGAAAATAGTGGTTTCAATCCGTGAGGCTATATTCACCATTAAACCTATTTCTTCACAAAATCAGACTCATTTAACTTTGCATCCATCACGAACAATCTCAAGTATATATGATATTACTGTTTGTTCTTTTATAGGAGCTGCCTTTCCAGACCAGTTCTGAACATATAAATATTATTTGAACTATAGTTTACATAGTTATCTTCTCTTTTCATTTTTCCGTGAAAATTTTCATGTACCATACTTACAGTGGTCCATGATTTGATACTTGAGAGAATCAGTAGTCCCATAAAACCAACAAATGGAGAGCACCTTGCTGTTAAATTCCATTTATTTTATTTAATAAATAAACAAATGGACATTATGCATTGCATAATAATCATTTTGGTACAAGTTTCCTCAAATATGGTTGGTTGCTCAGATTAAGAACATCTAAGCTTTTGTCCATGTCACATATTGAGCTTCAGCAAATCAGTCTCAATTTGATATAAATTGTTGAAAAGACCCATCAGCTAGATATGTCTCAATCTTTGAGATGTTATGTAGCTATAACTTTTTTGTTTAATCAAAACAGCGATTGAGACATTAAATTATGTTTGTTTCCTTTATTTAATACTAATCTCATACTTCGGACATTTAGTAGAAAGACAATCTCTGATATGACAGACCAAACTGAAACTCAATCAGTATATTTTCTTGTATAATTAAGTAAAATAAAAAAAGAACATTTATAAAAGAAAAAGAAAATATACACACATATAGTTATAATCACCACAAACTGCTTAATATGCATCTCTCTAATAAATGCAAGACAACCAGTTATTTTTCTTTAATCTTAGTTGGGCTGCACAAACTTTATATATTTAAATAGAAAGTACTTTGTCTAATAGAAAAGTAAAATACCATCATTGTTGATCCTGAGAGTACTCCATTGATCCTATTAGAAAAATACGAGTGAAAAGAGGCAAATCATGATATTAGTTTCTAAATTAAAAAATGAAACCACAAAATTCAAGGAGAAAACACGTGATCTGAGAGTAAAATCCCATTTTAAGAAGAACCAATTACATTCCTTTGGTGAAAGTAACGCATAAGTATTTCTTCTGATCCCTCTCCGTACACACTTCATTTGGCACTTCCTTTCCTTGTATTGGCTGGAGAGGGCAGTTTCAGAGGTGGCGCCAGACACGAGCAAGAGGGCTGGTCGTCGCAGATTCACTGTGCATAGAAGGAAATTAGTTGTCGGGGAGTCACGGTACAGAGAGAAATTTGACCATTGCGTAGGGTATGCAGTTAGTGTCATAGTCAGAGTGTGAAGAGGAGATTGGTGGTCATGAAGGAGTCGGCGTCTGTAGAGGAGGTTGGTCGTGGGGAGTCAGTACGCAGCGAGGATATCGACAGTCGGAGAGTCCGCATGTGCAGAAGGGGTTGACCGCATGTGTAGGGAACACTCTTCCATACGATGGGGGAGAGAGACGTGATGAAAGGGCGTGATTTTGAGCGGAATAGACGGAGGTGAGAGCGGAATAATGCCTCAAGTTATAAAATTATTGTATTATTACTAGACTGTCCAGTCCTTAGCTCATTTTTTAAGAGAGTAAGATAAGATATACACCGCTGTCGCTGTTCATACAGCACACATTGAAAGAGATGCAGCAACGGGGTATATATCGCGGATGAGAGATTATGTTAGCGATTATTTTCACCTTATAGTCTTGTAATTATAAATTAAACGAGTTGCTGTTGTAAGCCTCTTGGCAGATAATTGATGTAAATATCTTATTTATAAATACAACTAGCTGGCTGCTGCCTGCTACTTCAAAAAAAAAACACGTCTCTACCCAAATCTTCTATCTTAAGCAGCGATTGTAATCTGCTGCCGGAGAAAAAGTTGGAACTAATTCAATGTACATACATGCAAACATGAAATAATAACATCGGGTCAGACTTCATAACAAATACGAAAATGCAAGTGTTTTCAGCTTTCAGAAGTAACTCAGCAAATCAGGAAAACACACAATAAGGCAAAAGATAAGGAGAGTACCTATTTTCCTTTAAAGAATATAATCTATTAGCAGTAGCATCCTAGAGGCATATTAGCTTACATGTACTATCCCTCAGATGAAAAAAGGAATGACTCATCCTAATTCGGATGACAAATGGGGTTCAAATATAAAAATGAATTTTCAAAATAGCCAAAATTTGGGGGACTATTAGCAAGATACTTGACCATTCTTGAACAAAAAAATGTACAGGCTGATACAAGTTCTATATCACATTCAGACTAAGATAAACAGAATGTTTCCTCATTTCCAACACGCTGATCAAATCTAAGATTTGTGATCCATCAAGCAAACCTCGCAATGGACATTTATAAATCAGTGCTTACTGCCATTCCGATTCCAAGAAAATCCTATAAAAACAAACATTACTTGCACAATGCACTATAGAAAAAACATTAAGAAATCATTATATATTTTGTAAGCCTAAATGAGAGATGCAGAGAAAATTGTGTTTATCGTGCTTACCCGAACAGCATTACTTGTGGCCCTGCTGTCTGCAATCCTAGGTATTGCCTGGTTTGGAAACTTAAACCTTTTTTCACTCTTCTCGCATGAACCCCACCCGTCAACAAACCTCCCACCTCTTTAGAAAAAAAATATATATATATTATACAGGAGACCATGATGAACAAGAAACATGATGCAACTTCTATTGCAATACAAGCATAGTTCTGTACAGTTAATATCAAATATTACACTAGCAGCAAAAAGCACTACAATGTAAGTTGCCATTGACCATTTTTTTTTTTCATTTCTATAACCATTTAATGCAAAATAGGCAACTCCCACTCTGATTGGCACTTACAATACTTATTGCACATGCTGGTAGGTTAATGGTATTGCACCTAGCTATTCATGCCAGAAATTATCTAAGCGACTAACTGGATGTGATCTCTGACAACATTTTTTTTTCATTTCTATACCCAACTTTTAATACAAAATAGGAAATACCCACTCCAATTGGTACATGCAATGAGTATTGCACACACTGGTAGGTCAATGGTATTGCACCTAGCTAGCTATTCATGCCAGAAATTAGCCAGAGAGACCTACTGAATGTAAGCTCTGACAACAGACTCAGCACGAAGCACATTCCTGTTTTCATCATATTCAATAGTTACATCTCTGATTTCACAAGATATATTGGAGACAAACCCGATTCTCCACCATCCTGGATATAAAGAATGGAAACACATAAGAAGAAAAGAGATGCAATTCAAGATATAAATAATTGAAATACTTTACCAGATTCCCTGATATGGGGATTTCCACAAATCATAGTGTATTCTGATTTATACAAAACCTACAAAATGTAAAAGAAAAAAGAAAAACAAGTAAGAGCTGATTTATAAGACCACCAAGACAATGTAGAAAGTATTTGATCAGTTATGAGGATAATACCGAAGCCTCTACGCTGTGGTTTTATTTGCTATTTCAATAGAGACGCATTGGAAATGACATTTTCCATTTACAGAAAGATATTAACACAAGACAGGGGTCCCCTATAGTCAATCTCCAATTAAAATGATCATATTTCGGGAAGCAAAGTCTAATCTATCCAAAACATGCAACATAATGACGAAAAGAATTTTCAGATCATATCTGGCACTCACAACTCCAGACTTCATCTCTCAATTGATCTTCCTCACATTAATCCATTTCACTAAACCAATTATCTAATTTAAATAAAGATGAACCAAAATTACCTCCCATGCACTTTTATGTAAGTCCTTGAGCATTGCCACCGAAGGAAGCTCTCCCATCAACAAACTATGCCTCAATCCCAGTTTTCCTTCTGTTGCCGGCAAAATATTCTCAGCCACTGGACTAAGCTTACTTACCATCACTTGGTTCTTCACTGGTAACTGGGACATCATCAGATTTGATTTTTCACTGCCGTCTTCTGCTGTAGGCTTGCCCTTGAATTCATCATAAAAAAAAAAATTAATAACAACCAGAGAGAGAAAAGGCAATGAAAATATGTTAACAATAAAATAGTACCGAGAGTGGTTTATCTTTGGAAAAGGACAAAATCTCCTTTTTGACATTTTCACATTTATTTTGAGCTGAACTGATTAGCTCCCATGCCATTTTTTCCCGAAACAAAGGCACGTCATCCTGTAAAAGAAAAAAAAAATTAGGTTACGATTGCACACCATGTTTGTTCACATTTTGCGCAATAATTTAAATAGTCCTTACATGAGAAAAAGGGTGTTTGAAATTGGATCCATTCCAAAATTCCATGTATTTCAGTAGAAATACGCCGCATGAGTACCTGCATCAAATAAAAAAAAACTTAAAACACTTTAGATCCATAATGTTTCCTTGTTGAAAAAATAAAGAATAAAGTAATAATGTTTACTGATCATTTTGTTTAGGGGTCCCATTAGTTATAGTGACACCCCATTTCATAATGTTGACCGGTTGTTCCTTCTGGCAACTTGAATTATCCAAGCAAAACTGGATTCCTTTTCTCTATTAAATATAAATAAAAAGTATTAACTGATTTGTATTCTTATGAATTAAACATCATAGAAGCCAACTAAAATGGAAAGATATCTTCGCTAACAAGCAATAAGGGTCTCACAAGAACTCCACCTTAACTCTTATCTATCTGGTATTTTGAACACGGAGTATGCACACTCTTTTTAACATGGAATTTTATACAGACTACAGAGTACAGAAAGAAGTATCCCCCATACATAGAGAAAGGCGGGGGACAGGACCTGCTATTATCATTGCACTAAGACAGCTACCCAGCAATCTTTGCAATAAAAAAATAACAAAGAAGTGGGTTAGAATTGACCATACCAGGTTAGAAGTTGCAATTTCATATTCAGAAACATTAACCTCCCAAAAAGCGGAATCTAGTATTTGAAATTGATTCTTGTTTTTATCTAGTGCCCCAAGATACCAATGGTTGCCCCTATGCAAGGGCATAAAAATCTGCATATGCAAATTTACATTGTTTAAGATAAAAATGTACTTTCTAATGTTCAGATGCTGAAATAATAATGAAAAACACATGAAGAAATGTACCATGCGATGTTTATGAAGTTTGTCGCCAATTTTTTGAATGTGGTTCCAGCCCTTGTTAGAAAACCGAACATTGTTGTGGTTCCAACATAGTCCTTTTGCATCCAACCACTGAACAACAGACGTGTCCAACATGAGAATATTTGACTGTCCTCTTCTCGAGCTTATAATTTTCATATAGCAGTTGATAACCTGTCAAAGTAAAACAGTTTGTAATACATAAACAGAATGAATAAATCTTATTAGTTAGCAAGAAATTCCTATATTAAACTTACATTATGACCCAACCATTTCTTAATTTGCATTTTATCAGTGGCAACAAGGCAACGCATTTGTTTTGCACTTAAAGTTATAGAATTACATCGACCATCCTCGGAATCCAAGACACAATCGGACTGTCCATTCGACATCTCAACTAAGACTGGATCCAGGTCACCGTTTTTCAAACAATGAAGAATATAATCTAACGTGGAAGCCTCAACAGCTGATAGCCCCTTTCCTGCATCATTTTTAACTATTATATTATAATATGAAATAACAAAGAATGTGAAGAGAAATAGCCTTCTTTCTTTTTCGTACACAATAACCACCTGTTTTGCCGGTTGCAAGAGAACGATAACGAGGACGAGAAAGATAACAAAGCTCCTCTTTCGGACGAGGTGCATCACCGAATATTCCCTCATCAAGCTTGATGATACAGGGGAGTTCCGGCGGAAGGTCAGAGAGAGGGGCGGAGAGACGCCACTTCTTACAAACCGCACGGAAGCGGATATAATCCCCGAGTTCTGGGAGTTTCTGCGAGACGACATGGATTAGTTCAATAGGAAGATCCGTGCACTCGCTCTCCACATCTCTCTCCCCCTTTCTCATCTCGAGACTCGAGCAGTAAATAAATTGCTAATGATGGGAAGGTCTGAACTCTGAAGGAGGTTGCTGTGCCGCAGAGACCAAATTAGAGGAATATATATATTAGTTATAGAGGGTTCTGAGACCGTAGTTAGGTTTTTTTCTTTTAGATATGTTTCTATTAATTACTAAAATTAAATATTTATACCCATATATAACTTTCTTGCTTTTTGGCGATTTCCTCACAACTTAGCGCCCCTGAAGTACCATAATCGAAAATTAGCGATTTTATTCATAATAAATAGCTTTAACACCTCAAACCTACGACAACCGTAAAAACTATTAAATATTTTAAAATCCTATAGATAAGATAATTTTTATGTTAGTCATATCATGTGAGTAAGAAATAATGAGATTTTATAAAAGTTTATGACGTTTATGAAGCACTAAATAATTTTTAACTGCCTTATTTTCTCAAAAATAAAATAAAATAAAATAAACAGACATGAAAGTGGAATAGTGGATACACAACCTATCCACAAGGAGGATAACAAGTCTGTGATCTTTTCATAAAGTATTTTGAGAAAAAATATTGCATAGTCGACAAAATTATTTTGAGAAAGTATTGTCACGAATCTACTCTTATTATAAACGAGGATATACCAAAATTCGCTGGTGTTTCTTTCACAATTATCAATTTTAAACTACTATATTTAGGTGTTAGTGGTTTAGGAACCAATCAAATTATGATTCTGTAACAACATTTCATGAAAAGAATAATTATTATATTGTTCTTTTCCTTCAATATATTATTATTATAGATTATTCAAGTTAATTAACTTGAATAATCTATAATTAATAATATATAAGAATCTGAAATTCTTGACCTCTTTATTTATTAAATAATAATAATAATAATAAATACTCTAGATGTTCTAATCATGTTTGACATGAACATGAATTATCGAAAAAGATTAGTATATAAATAAAATGATGGTTGATTTATACAAACCATAAAATAAAAAGTTATCGGTTTAGTAACATAAATGTCTGATGGAAATTAGGATACCGCACATGATTAAAATCAAACAATATATGAATTGTGTCAAGTGTTATTATTATATTCTATATTTTTAGAATAAGAATTCCATGATCTGAATTATTTATCATTATTGTTTATGTCCGGTATTAGATTTTTTTTACTTCGTGTCATATATCAGATTTTTACTCGATATCACTAATAATCTAATATCGTAGGACATATTTTCTGATTATTAAATTAATTAACTAAAACGACATCTTCGGCCACCTTCCCTCCTCGTTCCAAAAAAAAATAAATAGAGAATTTTTTTTTCATCGTGTTAGTTCATCCCAAATCTGTCTTTCAGTTCTTTTCCCTCAAACTTCTTTCAGCGATATTTTTATTTTGACAATTTGTTTGCATTCCATGATCATGTATAAACACCACAAAGACTAAATATAAACACGTATGTAAGTAAGTATGAACATCGTTGATTTTAGAGGAAGATTCATGTTTTTTGTGCCACGATATCCTACAATCTTACATTTCATTTATATTTTAAATTTTGGCATCGAATTTTAAATTCATATCGTTAATTTTATTCATATTCATGAGAGATATAAATTTTCATAATTTTTAAAGCTTAATTTTTACTTAACCAAACGACAGAATTAAAATAGATGTACTAAAATTTATCCATCATGGTATGAGATAAACTTCAAAAATCATGAAAAATTAGAGATAGATATCTCTCTTGAATACAAATAAGATTGATAATTGGTTTTGAAATTTGGAAGTTAAAATTTAAAATATAAATAAATAATATTTCGGCACCTTGTAGCACAAAAAAATTGAACACTCCTCTGAAATCAATCTATCAATTATGATTTATGAGTGACATTGAATGTAGACCTACGGCAGAGGATAATAAATATCATCTCTCTATGAAATGTCATAAGTTCTAAGTCATGTAAATGACATATGAAAAAATATATATTAGATTAATGAGAGTTCTATTATTTTTAGAAAAAAAAATAAAACTATAAGAGGTGCTTTGTGCATACATGTATTTTCCAGAATAGATTATAACTTTTTTAAGACAAAATTATCCTCCTTCATAACGTCAGATCAACTATTCAACCATATATTTAAAGAGAAATATTTTAATGTCATCAATCCACTTTTTAGTTTAGATTTTAGAATTTAATATTCAAATTAAAATTCAATTGATCTTTTTAGTTTTTTATGGCAAATGTACGAACATAATTTTTTATAAATTTGAAGCTCATTTTATACTAGAACAAATTATAACAAAATGAATACATAAAAATTAATCAATCATAAATAACTAGTGTTGTCTCTAATGACACCAATAATGCACAATAAAAGAAGTTTGGGCTGTTTTTGCAGTTTAATACTAAAAATTAAAATAACAGAGAGGGAGAGAGAAAAAAAACTGTATTTAACAGAATTCAGTTATGAAGAATCTATATCTCTAGGACTCACAATCACCAACGTTAATCACTAAAAATCATAACTGTTCTTATAACTATGAATATCTGTTCCCTTACACCGAATAAATGAGCAGCCGTCGACCAAGAAAACAACGAGAACAAAACATTTAAAAAGAACAAGTCTCACAAAAGAGAAAACACTCAACAATAACTCTAATTTAATATATTAAAGGTTTAGTGAGGTAATTTTAAGATTAAAATAAGTATTTTAAGGTTTCAAAGATTTAATAATGACGGTTAGGGTTTCTCAAAGTATGACTATGAAAAATCTCATATTGGGAGAGAAAAGGGTATTGTCTTTTTATAGCAGTGCAGCAAATCAGGCAACCAATCGCTTAATTAGGAGAGATGAAATATTATCTTTTATAGCCAGACAACAAAATATACAACAAATTGGGGCATCTATTGTAACAGTTGTCTAATCATTGCAATAGTTAGGTACTGCTAACCTTATCGAGTTTATCCGTTGCAATGAATGTGAGATCCGTTACAATGGTTGTGAGGGAAAACACTCTGGAAGATTTTGGATAATATTTGTACACGACTGATTTAATTCGTTACAATGGTTATAGGATTCGTTATAACAGTTGTTGCTTGAAAAATTATAAATAATATTTTAAGATCATTCGTTGCAACGGTTATGGATTTCGTTATAACGATTAAGGTATAATATTTTTATTTTAATTTCAAAATTATTTTGATTACTTTTATAACTTAATCTAACTTTATTCTTGAGATCTTCATGCAATTTAATCCAAATAATCAATTCTTTTCTTAAAGCTTAATATCTTGTATTTAACATACTCAAAGAAAATATTAAATTCATTTATAGTTATTTTTCAAATCAATAAATATAAAATTTGAGAATTATTTATAACAACAACTAGATTCATTTGTATTGATATCATTTGATTTAATATAAAAATAAGCTACAAAAGTTATGAAATTATATAAACATACATTTATCATGAACATTAATAATTATAATAAATTTGAGTATAAAAATTTAATATAAATTAAAAAATGAGTTGATGAATGGCGCACAAAATTAATAGCATTGTAATCCTTCTCCTATTTAGAAGAGCGCTTTGTATAAATGTTGTTGATATCTCTTTTATTAAAGAACGAAGCAAGCTCACACACAACATATAGTTATAGGTATTATAGTGTCGGGTATGATTCAGATATTATTATATTTAGATTCATAACTTGAAAATATTTGGATTCAAACTTAGAACTATATATTTATTACTAACAAACCAGATAGGTTTCGATTCTGGATACCTCATCTAATACTAGACATTTCGGGGCTAAATATTTTGGTTTCGGCAGATAGACACCCATAATTTGTTTGTGAATTACCAGGTTTGTTCTGAATCTAGAGCAGTTTCGGTTCGGAAACTATAAGGAGCATTTGAGAATCACTTTATTACTTTATTGTTGAACACATACTTATAGTTGTTTAAACATCTCACGTAGAATATGTTATTATAATGATATAACAAGCATAAATTTTGCTTCAAAATAAAAATATGCTAATATCAAAATACGTGATGATTTAATGCAATAGTTCTACACACTACCAGAAAAGTAACTTTTGGAAATGTTTTTTTTTTCAATGCTTTAGCACCGGTTATCCAACCGATTTTAAAGCTAGAGGTTGATAAAATATTTAATAATTGGCTGTAAAAAAACAAGTTTGAGAGCTTAAGTGGGAAGTACATTAAAGCCAAATTTTCATGAAAAATTTGGTTCTAAAGCCTGGTCTTTGGAGCCGATTTTTAACTAATAAATGATTCTAAAGGCTGCTTTAGAGCTGATTATTAGTTAAAAACCGGCTTCAAATATCAGAATTTAGAAACATTTTTTTCATAAAAACTACCTTAAATTCATTTTTGCCAATTATTTTTATTTTCAGGGCACGACCTTTAAAAACGGATTTGTATTAAAAAATAAATTTAAATATATTTTTTTGGCAATTCTATTTATTTGTATTAAAAAATGAATTTAAATGTATTTTTTGGCAATTCGATTTATTTCCAGTGGCCATTCTATTATGCTAGACACATATATAGAGAGACAAAGAATTAGGCTATGGTGCTTTGTAAAGCACAAGAGTATTGTGTGTTTTGCGCTCTTTTTTTAATTTTAAGTCAGAAATGATCGATCCAAGCTACTCAATCTAATCTCCATATCAAAATCTGTTGGTATTTGTTATAAGTTTAGGGACTTATTAGCGAATTGAGAATATAGAGTAATCATAGAGACTCGAGTGAATGATGTATGCTCTATATATACCCCAAGGGGTCAATTAATAAATTTTGAGACTTTAGAACTATTCTCCAGTTGGTATCAGAGCTGTCTAAACCTAGGGTTTCTTGCATCGAGAATCATGCACAGCCACTAGAGCTCCACCACAGCCCCGCTGGACCTCCGCCTGACCGCCGCCAGCCCTGTAGGGGCTCCGCCAGTGATCTGGTGGTTCTGCCACCGTCAGGAGAGCTCCGCCTCCTTGTTCTGGCCCGGTTCTAGGCAGCGGGTGCTCCTTCTTCGTTGTTTCAGAAAGAATCTGCGAAGTTACTATAGCATCGCAGATTTTTATGCTATCGTAACGCCGTAGTTCTTGTAAGTAGCGCTGTGAAGATACTATAGCGCTGTGAAGTTACTATAGTGCTGTGAGATTGATTGACTTGGTCCTTTCCTTGATTTAGTCGATTTCTCTCTTCTTTTAGAGACCGGCACTTGTTCTTGATTGTGTGTGATTGATTTGGCCGGCGTGGGGGGCCTTTACCCCACGATACCCGAGAAACGGGGTTAGGATGGATTGATCGGGGTGATCGGAGCTCGAATCTTGATGAGGACTTGATCTTGAGGGTGCAAGATCCGGTCTTGAAGAGGATTTGACTCGGGATTGTGTAGATCAAAGTCGGGTCAAAAATGGAAGGAGATGCGAGCAAGAATAAGGATCCAGATCTCATGAAGGAGGCATTTACGAAGCTGAGTGGTGATGAGATTACAGTTTTTATGCGTGCATTCAGCGCAGCCTCCAGTGTGAATGCGTCGAAGCCAAGACCAAAGACTAGCACTGCATCGGCACCAAGGGTGGAGCTTCCACCGATTGATGTGAAACTCGATGGTCCAGCTTCGTATCTGAGCTGGTCGCGTCGGGTGAGGTATACTCTGGTAGGGAGGAGACTAGAGGGGTACCTGACTGGGGCGATTACTGAGCCAGACGAGGGCACTCCGGCATGGGAGGAGTGGAGGTCTACCCACATGCTAGTATACATCTGGCTTCTGAGCTCGATGACTCTGCCGATCGCAGCCAATGTAGATGGCATCGAGGATGTGAGGTGTGTCTGAGAGAAGCTGAGGAAGGTGTATGATGGAGTGGGGGACAATCTGAGATTCTACCAGATTCTGAATGATATCGAGGCTTGTGTTCAGGGGGAGAGGATGGTGCAGGAGTATTCTATAGAGTTGGATCGCCTATGGCTGGATCATGATTACTGCACGAGGTCATTCTCTTGTCCTGAGCCTGCTTGCAAGAAGAGTGAGCTTTGCATGCATGTCAGGACCATGAGATTTCTTAGGAGATTGGCTCCAGTCTTCGAGTCGAGAGCTGCGATGTTGCTCGCACAGCCAAAAATTCTCTCACTTGAGGAGGCAGTGTCCGCGATGATACAAGAGGAGACTCGATTGAGGCTATATGCTAGGCCAGGGGGACTTCCTGGAGTGAAGTCAGCCCTAGCTGCCTCCAATCCGAGACCCGGGAGTGCTACAATTGTGAAGAGGTAGGTCACCTGAAGTCGGCTTGTACTAGGCCATCGAAGGTGAAAAACTTAGGAGGATGTGGTCAGTCTGGAGGTCGCGGTCGTGGTCGCAGAGGAGGTGGAAGAGGGGGCTACCGAGCAAACCTGATGGTAGCAGAGGAAAAGGAAGAATAGGGTGAGCGAGAAGAGGATCTTTCTGCGGAGGATCAGGAGCTCTTGAGACGGTACTCTCAGTTACTTAGGAGGAGCAGGGGAGGCGCGATGGGGGATGCATCCACCTCGGGTAACATTGATTCTTATGCTCATTCTGTCACAGGTACTTGTGACACTCACGCTCTTGCCTCTATACCCACATTAGATCACCTTGGATCGTTGATTCGGTGCTTCTAGACATGTGACGCGTGTACTGCTGGGGAGTTCTCTTCCTATACTCACCTAGCAGTCCCTGAGAGTATTCGACAGCCGATGACACAGCTCAGCCCGTGGTGGGTAAGGGTACTGTGCGATGTACCAATTCTCTGACTTTGTCCAATGTTTTGCATGCTCTTTCTTTTCCTGTGAATCTCTTATCCATAAGTGCTATTATTCTCCAACTAAAATGCGTTATCTTTTGATATTCCTAGGATGATCTTCTAAGAGAAGGGGACAGGCATGAGGCTTGGGACTGGCACGTGGCATAGCGGCTTATGGTACCTGGATAGAGAGGTGATGGACTCAGCCCTTTCATCTATGGTCGAGAGATCTGGAGGAGTTGGGAGTAGTGTGGAGGACTTATTGTTGCTTCACCACAGACGTATAGGTCATCATTCTTTTAGTCTTTTGAGTCGATTGTATCCCTCTTTGGTTGAAAAGGCTAATAAAGAAATACTTGTTTGTGATGCTTGTGAGTTTGGCAAGCACACCAGGAGTTCATATGTTAGTTCTAGTAGTAGGAGCTCCTGTATTTTTGAGTTGGTACATTCTGATGTATGGGGACCTTATCCTATAACTTTTGTGAATGGATTGAGATATTTTGTGACTTTTATTGATTGCTTCTCTCGTGTGACTTGGATTTATTTGATGAAAAATAAGAATGATGTGTTTGCTTGTTTTTAAGATTTCCACAAAGGGGTTCAGACTCAATACGGGGCTGTAGTGAAGGTTTTGAGGTCTGATAATGGGACAGAGTACACGAATATTGCGTTCAGAGAGTACTTATCATCTCGGGGAATCCAGCATCAAACCACATGTCCATACACACGAGAGTAGAATGGGGTTGCAGAAAGGAAGAATAGACATCTCCTTGATGTGGCAAGGAGTATGATGATCTCGATGAATGTGCCAAAGTACTTATGGGGGCAAGCGGTCCTGACAGCTGCGATGTTGATAAACAAGAGGCCCTCATGAGTGCTAGAGTGGAAATCCCCGTTTGAGATGTTAAAAAGTGAGAATTATGATATTCTTCCTTTGAAGATATTTGGTTGTGTGTGCTTCGTGCAAGATTATAGACCGAATATGGGCAAACTGGATCCGAGAGCGGTCAAATATATTTTTATGGGATACTCGGCCACCCAAAAGGGCTATGTGTGTTGGAGCCCTGTGGAGAGGAGGTTGTTCATCGGTATGGATGTCACATTTCTAGAGCACGAACCATACTACTCCTCTCAGGTTACATCACCATTTGGAGACTCGCTCGATACAGGGGGTATGAGGCGAGAGAGGGAGAGTAGCACTGGTAGTGAGAGGACGGTGAGTGTGGGGACTGTTCCATGTCCGGTTGTGGATGTGGAAAAGTCGGCCGTTGTGCCAGAACAGGAACAGGAGGGGAATAATTCTGGAATTGGTGGAACTCAGGCTCAGGGGGAGCTGAGAGTGTACACGAGGAGAGGGAAGCAGAATGAGGGAATCGTGCCTACAGTGCCACCGCTTGTGTCAAGTCCCTTGTCCCTGCTTTCTCCGACTCCTGAGACACCTACACCATCCACCACAGATTTAGAATTCTCAGGTGATATGATTCCTCTATCTACTCCTCCAGATCCCCTATCGATAAGGAGGACCACTCGCATCAATGCGGGAGTTCCCCCTGATCGATATGGTTTCCCACATAACATTGCTCAGTTTGTCTCTTACTCTCACATATCACCTGCACATTGAGCATTCATTGCATCTTTGGACATTGTCTCTTTTCCTAAGTCTTGGCAGGTTGCTAAAGAGGACCCAAAATGGAAAGCTGCAATGATTGAGGAACTTGAGACCTTGGTGAAAAATAAAACTTGGGAGCTTGTGTCACTACCAGCAGACAAGAAAGCGGTTTGGTGCAAGTGAGTCTTTACTGTGAAGCAAAACCCAGAAGGTCGGGTTGAGCGCTACAAGGCCAGATTGGTGGCAAAGGGGTACAGGCAGACGTATGGCATCGACTATGATGAGACCTTTGCACCTGTGACAAAGATGAGCACAGTGAGAACGCTTGTTTCCTTGGCAGCGAATGGGGGTTGGAAGTTGCACCAGCTTGATGTGAAGAATGTCTTCCTTCATGGTGATTTATTGGAGGAGGTATACAGATTTGTGAAATCTCTTTATGGGTTGAAGCAATCTCCTCGAGCCTGGTTTGACAGGTTTAGGAGTGCTATGGTAGGCATGAGGTATCGGCAGACCAATGCGGACCATACAGTGTTCTTTAGGCGGCATGGAGTTCACATTACGATGCTTGCGGTATATATGGACGACATGATTATCACCGGGGACGATGAAAGTGAGATTGCTCGGCTAAAGAAGAGATTGGGTAAGGAGTTTGAGGTGAAGGACTTGGCGCAGCTTAGATACTTTCTTAGGATTGAAATAGCTCGTGGTGCAGAGAAGATAGTTTTATCTCAGAGGAAGTATGTACTGGATTTACTTACAGAGACGGGTATGCTAGGATGCAAGCCTGCGGGTGCCCCCATTGATCAAAAGGCTAAGTTGAGTGCTGAGGCAGGAGAGCCAGTTAACAAGGACAGGTACCAAAGGTTAGTGGGTTGCTTGATCTATTTGAGTCACACCCGCCCCGACATTTATTTTGCGGTGAGTGTGGTGAGTCGCTACATGCATGACCCTAGGGAGGGTCAGATGAATGTCGTGTATTAGATCTTGAGGTTCCTGAAGAGTGCACCAGGGAAGGGGTTGATCTTCAGAAAGAACAGGCATTTGAACATTAAAAGCTATTGTGATTCAGACTGGGCTAGTTGTGCCAATGATAGAAAGTTCACGTTTGGGTATTGCATGTTTGTGGGAGGAAATTTGGTTTCCTGGAAGAGCAAGAAGCAATCGGTGGTTGCTAGTCCACAACCGAGGCAGAGTACAGGGCCATGACACTAGGTATAGCACAATTGTTGGTGGAGCTCAAGATGGACCAAGGGGGCAAAATGAAGCTATGGTGTGACTGCAAGTCGACCATTAGCATTGCCAATAACCCCGTGCAGCATGATCGGACCAAGCACGTGGAGATCGGCAGGTTCTTCATAAAAGAGAAATTGGACAACGGATTACTTGAGTTGGGATATGTAGCTACTAGTGAGCAAGTAGTTGACTGTCTCACCAAAGGACTTAGTTCGTTGGATTTGTCGAGGTTTTGTGACAAGATGGGTCTAATGGATATCTTTCGTCCATAGACTCATCTTGAGGGGGAGTGTTGGTATTTGTTATAAGTTTAGAGACTTATTAGCGAATTGAGAATATAGAGTAATCATAGGGACTCGAGTGAATGATGTATGCTCCATATATATCCAAGGGGTCAATTAATAAATTTTGAGACTTTAGAACTATTCTCCAGTAAATCTTATTAGTAAATTAAATTATATATTTTTTAAAATTTATTTGCTATTTTTTTGGATATGGGGGAAACCGTCATATTGCTTTGCAAAGTACACATACAATCAATATAACAAACAATAACACATAAAACATAATATATTTCATATAACAAACAATAATAAATAATAACTAAACACATATATTACAAATAACACAAGTCAAATATGAGATAAAAGAATATAAAAGTACAACAAACAATAACACATATATTACAAATAACACAAGTCAAATATGAGATAAAAGAATATAAAAAGTACAACAAACATGCCCTCAATATAATTTACAATCATCTGCTTAATTTCAATGATGTCTTCTTGCGAATAATATTGCGGAGCTAGCTCGATAACTTATAAAAAATAAATAAAATTCTAATAGTTTGATTTACAAAAAATATATAAAAGAGTAAAATAATATTTGAAGTTAATTTTCAAACCTTTGGTAAATTTTTTCGATCATAATAACTGATTATTATGTTATGCATCGATCTCATAGCATAATAATCACACTCTCTACTATCTAGTTGTGGTTGGCTCTAAATTTTCAAAAATAATAAATAGTTAGCTTCAAACCTAAACCCTAATTAAATTATAAATTTATTAACCTTAATAACATAAATTGACTAATTACAACTCTTTAAGTTCAAATTACATACCTCAATCATTTTCTAAGTGAACTTGAGGTTTTTTTTCTTCAAATTATTTATCATTCCAATAATAGTGTAAAACCCTATTATAAATAAATAAAATGATTATGTTTAATTATAGTATATATTAAAGTGTCAAAAAAATGAAAAGAACATATGTGTTTAATGCCAGACTAGATAACATAATCTATATTTCATGATTTAAAGAGTACACGATGTAAACAATAAGCTCGAGAGTTACACAATTAGAAGAATCCAATGACTCCTATAATTTATATATATTAATGTTATGAGATAAAATAATTAGATAAATAACAAAATTAAGTTTTAAAATTATAATCCTTAATGTACGAAACATGTGACCCGTTGGATCCTCGCAAGTAAGAAAGAATGTTCTTAGATAACTAGTTTTGTGTTTCAAATTAGTTTAATATTTATGTTTTCCATGCAAAAGTATGGATTGATAAAAATGTACTTTTCAATTAAGAATTGCTTGCATGTATCTCTTAAAAGTCTACAAATATATACAATAATTATTAGTCAAATTACTAAATTTTTAAATACAAAAATCTATAAAATCGAGATGTTGAGCCAAGCATTTTATAGAGCTCAATGATGTTCATCACGTTCACAAACATCGCTCTCGTAGCTGAATACCTCTGAGAACGCGATCGAAATTAGGCGTGCCGATGGGTTGCATCATTATCACCTCATATAAAAATAATCGGGGTGGCATGAATGTCTTCTTCTATTGAGGCGTAGGTTTTTTGTGGCGTATTATCTTGCATTTTAAAATATTAGTGAATAAATAATTTAAAATTTTTATGGAGTTAAATAAAAATAATTGATACTTCACGGAGTTCCAAAAATAATCTACGGGCCATTGTTAAAGAACCTGATAAGCTCATCAAGCTATTTTGGTCCATTTGGCAGTGAATATGAAACACAAAAGTGGTAAACTCCTTCTTTAACCTTGTCGGGGCTAATACGGACCTCAATGAGAAGGATGGGTTCGCCGTGCATTAGGTCGTCAAGTCCCATCAAAATAATCCTCCCATATGCTGTCAGATATCGAGCACCATTCACTTCACGAAGATATTGAATGGTGCAATAACCTGAAATAGAAAGTAATTAATAGAATATGATTATGATTTAGTAGAAATTAGAAACTCAAATTAATCGAGAATAATATAAGTATATTAACCTCGATTGCCCGAAATGGATGCATAAAGTTGAAGTTGACTTGAGTCGAGGGATGAGCTTCTTGAGTAGGAGGGGCATGGGTATCGTAGTCGATATGAGGAAGAGCAAGGAAATCAGGAAATTAGGTATCATATTGTTAAAAAAATATTTTCCCCTTGATTTAGGGTTTAGGGCTTTAGGATTTAGGATTCAAGGTGTTTAGGGTTTAAATTATGATCGGTTTTGATTTTTGATCAAGTTTAACATAAGGATTCAAGGTGTTTAAGCAGTTTGTGGTGATTATAACTATATTTGTGTATATTTTCTTTTTCTTTTATGAATGGCCTTGCTTTATTTTACTTAATTATACAAGAAAATATATTGATTGAGCTTTAGTTTGGTCTGTCATACCAGAGATTGTCTTTCTACTAAATATGCTAAGTATGAGATTAGTATTAAATAAAGGAAACAAACATAATCTAATGTCTCGATCACTGTTCTGATTAAAGAAAAAAGTTATAGCTACATAACATCTTAAGGATTGAGACATATCTAGCTGATGGGTCATTTCACCAATGTATATCAAATTGAGACTGATTTGCTGAAGCTCAATATGTGGCATGGACAAAAGCTTAGATGTTCTTAATTTGAGCAACCTACCATATTTAAGGAAACGTGTACTGAAATGATTATTATGCAATGCATAATGTCCATTTTTTATTTATTAAATAGAATAAATGGATTTTAAGGGCAAGGTGCTCTCTATTTGTTGGTTTTATGGGACTCACTGATTCTCTCAAGTATCAAATCACGGACCACTGTAAGTATGGTACATGAAAATTTTCACGGAAAAATGAAAAGAGAAGATAACTATGTAAACTATAGTTAAAATAATATTTATATGCGCAGAACTGGGAAAGGCAGCTCCTATAAAAGAACAAACAGTAATATCATATATACTTGAGATTGTTTGTGATGGATGCAAAGTTAAATGAGTCTGATTTTGTGAAGAAATAGGTTTAATGGTGAATATAGCCTCACGGATTGAAACCACTATTTTCAAAATTGGAGCTAGGGACATGCTCAAGCCAATCAAAGATTAATTTTCAGAAAATATTAGTGAATGAGAATAATCAACATTTTTCCTTTTTGGTGATGGGGTCAAATGCCCTACAGAATAAATTTTATTTTGTTCAAAAAATTATTTATTTTTATTATGCTGTGACTAGAGGCAAATTGCAATTCTATACTTGATTAAAAGATATTGAATTTTGTGATTTCATTTTTTTAATTAGAAACTAATATTATGATTTGCCACTTTTCACAGGTATTTTTCTAATAAGATCAATGGAGTACTCTCAGGATCAACAATGATGGTATTTTATTTTCCTAGCCGGTATTTTATTGTTGAGACTGTATAAAAAATATCCCATCTTGATGCCATTACAGGTTTGAATATGTTTATATGCATAACTCTTATTTGAAAATGTTCATAGTCATAGGAAGCAAGGGCAAGAGTTGTCATAAGCATCATTTTAGGTTTAATATACAGAAAATTTTCTCTTTTACTTCTCTGTTTCTATTTTTTTGTCGTTTAGTTATTTGATCCTTAGTTGAATATTTGGTATTTAGTCAAATATATTTTTTTTGCCGATGTCATGATATCAAGAAGACAATTTTTGATGCTGCTATTTTCATATACAATTTTCTTTCATTTTGTCATTTTTGTCATGGATTAATGAATCACTTCAAGGATCCAATGTCTTGTTTCATAGTCTCTTTACGATTTTATTTTGCTGTTATAAGTCAGTATTTAATGTGATAAATGGAAAACAGAGAGAAATAAAGTGTCATAAATTATTTATTGATATTTATTATTGAAAAAAATAATAATAAAATTAAGAGTCCACACGTAAGAGTGGGAATCTTTACTAGAACATCATTAATAAAGCTATATGCCTCTTTTTTTTAAGCAATGAACATTATTCTGAAGCATCGATGAGGCGACTATCTTACTGTTAAGGTATTCATAAAAATTCTTAAGATTTTATACAACATTGGTAAAGATTAACTTGGGACTTGAACATTATTCTGAAGCATTTATTTTTTGTTGGTTTGATTTAGGTCGAGTGCAAATATCTCTTCTATAGTTATTTACTTTCTCTGGATGACTTTGTTGCTGGATTGCTACTACAGAGATGTACCGTATTGGATCAGATTTCTCTTTTTCTTGCTTCTTTAGACTTGAGTGCGCAGACTAATTTATTCATTATTTATTTTCTCATGAGTGAAACATAGGTCAACGAACTAATTTTGCAACCATTAGCCAAGCGATCAGACAATGCAATTCCGATGAATCAAACTTTTTCATGCAAAACAGACAAACAATGAAGCGCCTATGAACTCAAGTAATATAATGTGAATCTGTGCGTAAGAGCAGGTATCCTTGCTAGTTTAAGTAAATGTTCCGGAGAATCAAGGCATCCCCTGCTATCTCTGTTATATACAGTGGCGGAGTCAGAAATACATCTCAGTGGTGTCATTTAATATAACTAAAATTTAATCAAGCTACAATATTATCTTTCATTAGATCATTACAAAATAAAAATATTATCTTCTTATTTTTTATTGGTCCAAAATATGAGTGTGTCAATAATGATAACATGAATGAAATATTTGTGGGTTCAAATTAGTAGAGAGATAACAAAAATAAATACAAACTCTTATAATTTAAATATAAAATCAAGTGTATTTTGAAAAATCAGTGATGTCAACTGCACCCACTGACGACTGCATACCTCCGCCACCGGTTATATATACACAAACACACATATGAAGAGACCTAATGCAAATTTTCGTGAATATTGCACACTCGAAAGAAAACAACAGTCCGCTTCTCGAAGCCGTGACTGATGAGGATGCCATTTAGCCGTTGCATCTCTCCAACTGCATACATGGAGAAACCTCTTATATGGAAGATCAATAGTATTTTTTTTTAATTCAATGCGCGCATTTGACATTATCAATCATAAACTATTTTTTTACTCAATTAGTTCATTTAATTTTTTATTATATATTTATTAATAAGATTCATAGTTAAATATTTTATAGACGCGCATAAATTAATATATCGTACGTTTTATTTTTTATTTAAAATATTTTCTAACAATTTTAAAATTTTCGATATGACTAATAACATTTTTTAGTTAAATATGTTCAGCATTAAAGTCTTTATTATATCCGAAAAGAAAATACGTCCGTATTCTCTTACCAATATTTGGTCAATAATAACATATGTTTCACTCTTCAACTCGAGTCACAGAAGACAGAACTAATCACAAGTCACCAATCTGACATGTTTGTAAACTTCCGTAAAAAGCGGATGTAAGTATATCACAAGGTATTGAAAACTCAGAAAAAGGGAGCAATTTACATTTTACATTTTTACTAAAAAAAATCAAAATAAAAAGAAAAGACCATTTTACTAAAATAGGCTGCGCGCTTTAAACGGGCCTCCATTCATCTCTGCACACTCCCCCCTTATACTAAAAGTGCGTTATAAATACAAACCTTTGATGGTTTGTTCTCATTTACAGATCATTCTCCAGTCTATTTCTCTTCTCTTTAATCTCTCTCTTTCTCTCTGCCACCCCTCCCCGGCGGGACCCCTCCAGAGCTCCGGATTTTGCTTCGGTAAAGCACTTTGTAGCGTTTCTGCAATAGTTTCGATTTTAGATTGATTTGTTTATTTGTAGAAGTATAGATCTGGTTAGATCTGCGAAATACGCATTTGCATTGCCCTGATTGCCCTTTATTTACATAATGTCGCATTGTTGTGATTTGAGAAGATCGTGCTGTTGTTTGTATGGAAATTTGTGTGATTTTACTGTTTTTAAAGGTATCAACATATCCTGACAAAGGTTTTTATGGCTCTTACATCCATTGTTTATAGTTAAAGAACGAATCTCATTTGAACTGGAATATAGATTTTTTAGACTGCAAGCATTTATCATCTATTTTACAAAACTCTATCGTTTATAATTGGTACCACTCATGATCCTGGAATCCAGAGATACGGAACCCAGATCTGATGAGACTTCCCTCCTTTTGTTTCACATTTTTTTGGTTACTTCTTTGCTAAAAGATTTTTAATTTTGGCTCAACATTAGTATTCTGTGTTAGGTTCCTTCTTTTGTTACTCAACTTTTGCTCAAAAGATCTTAAAAGGCAATACAATTTTAAGGATTATGTATATTTAATGCTTTATATGTATTCTAAACCGCATCAAATTTAATTTACTTGGAAACACTCTCCTTGAGTGGTTGCAAAACATTTCCCTTGCTGATTTTGAAATTTGTATAACTTAATTTTCCCAGAACAAATTACTTTCCTTAGCTCTGAAACTTCATTCATTTAATGAAGTAACCTCCTTATCTTCCCATTGAAGGTAATATAAGATGGCTGATGCCGAGGATATCCAGCCACTTGTGTGCGACAATGGTACTGGTATGGTTAAGGTAATGTTACAGACACTATGGTCCATTTTTTTCTCTGGTATTAACTTAACTTAGCACTCTTCTGATACCTCGATATATCATGGAAATTGACAAAAGAAAATATTATGCAAACAGTGAGCAAGGTTTAGTTTGCGAAATCTTATGGTTTGGAAGATTTATTGAAGGAATCATTTTCTTATATATGTAAGAAACTTACACATGATCTTATGGTTTTGCATGTTATACATGAACTTTTACCAGTGAAGCAGAAGTATAATTAATACATGTCATAGCAAGGCATTCTCAAATCTGAATTCATGGGTGACCTTGAAGTGCTAAGAGGGAACATGTAAGCCCAGATTATGGATGTTGGAATCAGTGAGCCTTCTGCACCCAAAAAGTAAAAATAATTAAATGGTCTAAGTATATTCCTTCTTTATGTGCAGGCTGGATTTGCTGGTGATGATGCCCCACGTGCCGTGTTCCCCAGCATTGTCGGTCGCCCTCGTCACACTGGTGTCATGGTTGGTATGGGCCAAAAGGACGCATATGTGGGTGATGAGGCTCAGTCGAAAAGAGGTATCCTGACCCTCAAGTACCCAATTGAGCATGGGATAGTCAGCAACTGGGATGACATGGAGAAGATCTGGCATCACACCTTTTACAATGAGCTCCGTGTTGCACCTGAGGAGCATCCGATACTCTTGACTGAGGCACCTCTTAACCCCAAGGCTAATCGTGAGAAGATGACACAGATTATGTTTGAGACTTTCAATACCCCTGCCATGTATGTAGCTATCCAGGCCGTGCTGTCTCTCTATGCTAGCGGTCGTACCACTGGTATGTCTTATACTACCATGTTAAAATATAGAAAGGCATGATGTGCAGTTCACTTGATAAATATATGTCATTTTAAGTTGAGATCCAAGTATATCCTGCTGTGGTTAAGTGGCTTGTTTTACTGCAACTACAAATCAGTGTTTCCTACAAGTAGAATGTCAGGACTAGCAGTTTTGAAGTGTCTGGTGTATACCTTTTAAATTAAGCTAAAATATTTAGCAGCTTAGTTTTGTACTTCATATAGTTTTTTAGGGGTTAATTATTGTGTGAACATTCATGAAGCAATCAACTAATCAATCCACCATTGCACCATTTTATTAAATTACATTTGGGGGACAACATTTACAAATATGGTGGCTGCTGATATATATTGTTGCCTTATCAGGTATTGTGCTCGACTCTGGTGATGGTGTCAGCCATACCGTGCCCATCTATGAAGGTTATGCCCTGCCGCATGCTATCCTTCGTCTCGATCTTGCTGGTCGTGACCTCACTGACTACCTCATGAAGATCCTGACAGAGCGTGGCTACTCCTTCACCACCACAGCTGAGCGTGAAATTGTCCGTGACATAAAGGAGAAGCTGGCCTACATTGCCCTTGACTATGAACAAGAGCTTGAGACCTCCCGCACTGGTTCCTCTGTTGAGAAGAACTACGAGCTGCCTGATGGTCAGGTGAATCACTGTTTGAGTAGAGCAATTGGTCATATTTGTCTCTAATATATTAAATTTTGAGTTCTGGTCGATATCTGGTGGTGGAACTAGTATGGGTACCTCACCATATTATTTTACATGGTTTATAAGACCACTATTCACATAATGGCAGGTGATCACCATTGGTGCCGAGAGGTTCCGTTGCCCAGAGGTGCTCTTCCAGCCATCCTTCATTGGAATGGAAGCTGCCGGCATTCACGAAACTACATACAACTCAATAATGAAGTGCGATGTTGACATCAGGAAGGACTTGTACGGTAACATCGTCCTGAGTGGTGGCACAACCATGTTTGGTGGCATTGCCGACAGGATGAGCAAGGAGATTACTGCCCTTGCTCCAAGCAGCATGAAGATCAAGGTTGTTGCACCACCTGAAAGGAAGTACAGTGTCTGGATCGGTGGTTCTATCCTGGCTTCTCTCAGCACCTTCCAGCAGGTAAAATAGAAAGCAAATATGAAAACAAATATGAGTGGTTCATGTGTCATCTCTTTGATTTTTCCCTTCTTTTTATTTGTTTATTGATGATTGTCTGCCACTAAGTGTTATCTAGAGTACTGGGGCAGCAATTACCCCTGATCTGGTGACAAAAGCCTCAGCAAATATTATCTAGAAAAAGAGGGCTCATAACGAAAGGCGCTGATGAAAATTGGAAAAGGAAAACTGATTTGTGCTTCTTTGAGTTAGATGATAGTTAATTGGCAGCTTAACAAGAATTTAGTTAGACATTAATTTGGTTGTGTACTGCATTCATTAACACTGTTTTCTTTTTGGGTCGATTTTGTAGATGTGGATTGCGAAGGCTGAATATGATGAGTCGGGCCCATCTATTGTTCACCGAAAATGCTTCTAAGTTATCTTTTAAAGGTTTTGGCTAGAAGTAAGGACGTTCAGCTAGGCTCTCTGTTTACATTTCGAGACCAATTGGGATTTTTCAAGAGCACCTGGCTTCCTTGCAGAGAGAATAATACAAAACTTACCTGCGTTCCTACTATTTTGTTCTTTATATTATTTTTGTTCATTTGGTACTAATCCTCTACTAAGAGTAAAGACGTGAGGTTCTTTCTTTTTTCATGTATGAATGTACTGCTTCAGTTTTCTGCTGATAATTTGGGAATATAATAGCGTTTTCTCACTAGTGTTTCTGGATGACACTACCACATTGTCAAATTCTCGTTGTTGTGCCCTTGATGTAACTAGGAAAAAGAGCACTTAACGTTATTATAAAATACGTATAATAAAAAATCACATCTTTATTTCTCTAATTTACATTTTGTTGAGTCTTGTAATTCTTTCTGTGAGAAAAAAATTGCTTTTGATGATACAGGCGAAATAAATTATCGTATCTTTCATTTTCAAAAGAAGTAATGTTATATCTTTTAATAAATTTAGATTCTGCCTTCCTCCAAAATAAAAATAATGAACTCTTGAAATTGAAATATATTACATCTTTTAATAAATTAACGTCTTACAAGTTTCTTCTTTTATGACCGCTTTTAATCATCATCATCGTACAAAATTATGATGATGACATCAATGATTGCAGAAAATACGAATGAAGATGAGCCAAAAAAAAATGTCAAGATTGTAATTTAATTTTAACAGCTCGTACTTTATATATGCATGTAGCTACTCTATGTGCTTCATTCTTTTGGGTATAGTAAAACTTTTCTGGTTAAATATTAATGAAGTTGTGCTAGTTTCTTTTCTGTCCTGTATGTGTGTTGTGATAATTTCTAACTCCATTAATAGAATGACCAAAAGAATAGAGTGGTGACAGTTTCTTACAAACTAAAAAGTCAATCATAATTCTATATTATGGAATTTAAGGGTATTTATTGTCAAATTGAGTTTATTCCTTTTGGACTTTTGGCTACTGTACCAGCATAAGAATTAGTTGCTAAGCCGAGATCGTATCACTGTCACAAAAGCATTATGACATCTTTTTTTTTTTACACTAACATTTAAGATTACAAATATCTGGAAGTATTTATATTTCATCTTTAAGCAATAAAAGGGGCTCTTGATATCAAAATGCTGCACCACAAACAGTGGCCTCGGGATCATTCTAATTAGCCAATAATAATCAGCTACAATCAACACATCATGCCAATTAAAATCATCTTCCATACAATGAACACATCATGCTAATTAGTTCTATGATCCATGATAATATATCTTATCTCAGGCTGACTGGGTTTCGCTTGAATGATCTCTTTTATGACGAGCCTTTTCAAGTAATTCAAAGCCAAGCTATCAAACGGTCCTGTGCTTCCAACTTTCTTGCCCTTTCAATAGTTTTTCAATTTGTAGTTTATATCTATATTTAAAACTACAGAAAGAAAGACAAAACTAGAAAAACGAAGAGTGAAATTACTTATAAACAATCCTCCTTGGTACAAAAGACTTCAATTTTCAGGAAGGGAAGGGGGAGGGGGAGGGGGAGAAGACATTTCTGGTCCTCTGGATATGAATGGAGTTCATAAGAATTAAATGTTTGAAATCAGAACAGTTATACGAAGGTCCGGATGCACAGCCATGAAATTACTTCTGATAAAACGTGAGGTTCTTTGTTCTTCCATCGGTGAATGCAATGCTCAGTGCTCCATGCCAGTTTTTTTTGTGAGATTCTTCATTACTCGTGCTTGTGGATGCCCCTAGACAGCTTCATACAAGCTGAATTGTAATTAGAATTGCTAGTGGTTTCAATTAGAAGAAAAAAATATCTGCACCACTCTATAATCATTAACTGTTAATGGAGAGGTAAAAGTCAAACGTAGAACATCAAAAATTCGCGCTAAAAATCTCAGAATGACATGGACCTGAATTCTTTAACCTATTTCCTTGAGGCCATGGCGATTCAAAAGCACCTTTAGTCAACACACAAGTGTCTTCATTCCATTCCATCACTGGAAAAGTCCAACAAATAAACTGTACTGATGTCATGTTAGACAATCATAAGCAAAAAAATAGAGATTACAAAACATAAGCAAGGAAGAATATTTTTTTAGAAAATTCTAAATACTTCTGAAAAGTGAAAACATTTGTATTTGTCAAAACTGATTGATTTTGCAGTCCTAACAGCTACGCCTTGTCTAATTATAAAGAAATGTTATAAAAACTTTTATATATTCAGAAAAAGATCGAAAACTTAGATTTCTCAGGCCATTTACCTTTATTTTGATAAATACAGACATCTACGAAATATAAAGTATTTCAATTTTAAAAAAAAATTGCAGGAGAACATATAAGTATATATATATTTGGTGGGTGTGCGTAGGGGTGTCAATGACACCTTTTGATTGTTTATCCGATTTGTATCGTACCCAATAAGACGGATATAGATAAAATTTTATTTTCGTTAAGTCATCAGATATGAGTATAGGTAAGAAAAAAAATCGTTAACTTATCAAATATGAATATAGGTAAAGAGTTCCCGTTACCCATTATTCATTGAGTAAATTATATAAATATATATAGTTAAATTATATATATATATATATATATATATAATATATATATAGTAAGAGTAAAGATACCATGAGATTCTCACGGAGGTATTTTGTGAGATGCAAAAATTTGAGATATTTTGAGATGCAAAAAATTGAGGTATTTTGAGGTATTTTTAAAAATTAGCTCTAAAAAATAATAATATATTCAATACTTGAACATCATTTTAAAAAATTAAAAACGGTGACTTAAAAAGCTCAAAAAACTCTAAATTTTTTCATCCCGTGAGATTTTTATATAAAGAATTAATGAGGATGATAAATTAAAATTTGAAGATGATTTGATATATTTTTCGAGTTAAGCTCATGGTATTTTTACTCTATATAGTAATCAGTATATATTTTTATGACAATTGATATGAAAAAATTATATGATCTTTGTTATATTTAAAATATTAATTATTATTGCATTTTATTAGTATATTTATTTATCTAAATCATATATTTTTTTCATTGAATTATTTTTATTTTTATCCGTTATCCGTTCGTTACCCGAAAATTTTAATGAATAAAAATAGAGTATGGATAAAGAAAATTTTAATGAATATGAATAAAATATAAATAAATTTTTTTTAATAAATATAGATATAAAAATACCTACATACTCTACTCTACGTGTGCGCAATTAGTGTTTACCAAACGGCGAGCACAAACGGTCATGGGTACGGGTTGCACGGGTCATAGGTTGTTCGAGCACGGGTTGATGGGTTGGACGGTTAAACGAGATGGGTTGATACGGGAGGAGTTTGGGGTGATGACCCTAACCCGCCCTTTGACCCGTCGGGTTAGGCGGGATAGGTTGGGACGCGACGGATACGGGCGGACATGAGTTATTATTAATTTTAAATCTGAAAATTCTCAAATAACTCCGTCTAATTCTAAAAAATTTCAAAAGAATTACAAAAAATCAGAAAATTGCAAAATTATGCCATGTTTTTTTTTTTAAATAATTTATTTTTAAATTAAAATTCAAAAGTAATTAAAAAATTTTCAAGTGTTTGCCAAAAAAATCGCAAAAAATCGAAACAATTGTAAAAAAAATTTGAACGGTTTTTTTTTGTATAACTTGATTATTTTTTTTAATTATTTGTAAGTAAAATATTATTTTTAAAAGACAACAAAATAAATAAATAAATAAATAAAATCTTATAAAAAAAAATAAATACTTAGAAAAAATAATATTTGTTAAAAATATAATTTACGCTTCTCCTTTATTCCGATGGATGGGGCAAGTCACTGGACAAATGTGCACGGACGGATGCGCGTTAAGAATAGATTGAAAAGCGGCGGATTATCACTGGTGAAATTTTGAAGATAATCCAAACCCGTATGAAACCCGCCCTTAATATAAACACAAACGATCACGAATTGGATCCACGACGGATTTGGACGGACAAAGGCAGACGGGGCCGGATGAGTTTGACCGGTATGGGTTTTGTCAAACGTCAAAACACTATGCGCAACAGCGAATAAAATTTTCCAAATTTATAATCGACTCGAGCCTGTGAGCAGCAGCCAACAGCGATGCTCCAAACTCCAAAGAGTTCTCCGCCTACGTGGCAGCAATATACCCGCAAGCGCTCTCTCTTGCACCGTCCCACTCATCAGAGACGCAGAGAGAGAGAGAGAGAGAGAGAAATATTAGTAGAGAGATGGCAGAGCAGACCAAGGAAACGGAGAAATCAAACGGCGTCGCTTTCCGAGACGATCGCAACCATTCGATCGGAGTCGAGAGCATCATGTCGGAGGGTCGTACGCTCCCCACCCTTGTACGACGCTTCGTCGATGGCGTTCTCTCCTCCGACGGCTCGTCTCCACCACCACCATTTCTCCGGCGTGTTCGCGCCGCCGCTAACGACACAGCACCGAAGCTTCGAGAAGCTTCTAGGAACTCGGCGCGTGATCTGATCGCGTGGACCAAGCAAGGAAGCTCTCTTCGCGCGCTTCTTGTCAGCACTGTGAGTTACAGGAAGAGAATTTTATTCCCTTCGTTTGTTGCTTTCAGCGTATATTTTTTGGAATCAAACGGCTTTTTTGTTCCGTTGCTTAGTTATTGTTCCATTAATTTTATTTATTTCGATTACTCTAAAGTATATAAAAATCAATTACTAGTTATTTATGTTAACATGAACGGTTTGAAAATAAATCGTGGCAATTGCAAATAAACTATTACAAAGAGTTTAAATGTATTTGTGGTTTGTTATTTGATAGCTACTAAATCAATGATTAGACACTGTTAAGGCAGCTGATCTTGTGTTCAATAAAATCCATGTAAGAGATCTGCTGTGGCCTTGACTGCTGCGTACCAGTAAAATATTTAACTTCATCTCCAACTATAGCTTCAGGATTTTATTTTCATGACCAATAAAATAAAAAAATTGCAACACCTTACTTCAGACCACTATTCTTCAATTGAGCAATAACTACAATCATACCTAACTTATTATCTCCTTTCAAATCTAACAGGTGGGATCAATTATTCTCTTGTCAGTAACTGCTGTGACAGTTTTCATGTTCTTCCTACTTGCTGCAACCACAAATGCTGTTGTCGTATCCTTTTTTGTGTCCTTGGCTACTGCTGGAGGTTTCTTGGCCTTTTTCTTTGCTTTTCTGACAGCAATTTATGTTGGGGTGTTAGCTGTTGCCTTCTTTGCTATATCCACAGTAACAGTTTCTGCAATTATTGCTATCTTGATAGCTACTGGTATGGAATCCTGATCCTTTTTGTTCAAAGATTGATATTTATTTCTTTTTTTATAAGGAATTAGTTTTCTGTTGGTGAAGCAAAACCTGCCAAATATACCTTGTTTTGCTTAGTCGACCTTTTTACATGGTGTTTCTCTCTTTTGAGATGTTTTCAACAACTCCAATTGGGTTATATTTTTTCTGAACATTAGAGCCTTGGCAGTTGGCGAACACAGATTTTATTTTGCTGGTGTAATCAACTTCCAAGTTTCGTTGTTTCAATTGGCATCTGATATTCTAACTCTTATTTAGTGTCGCTTATGCCTTAATTTTAACCGCAGTTCAATTCCTGTCAACACAGTAGAAAATTAGAATATATATGTTACCATTGTCTATTGCAAACTTAAATGTGAATTTCACTCTCCAATTCCAGGTTGGGCTGGGTTCTTTCTGTTAGTTTGGTATGCTAGTAGGAAAACAATGGAGCTCACAAAGAAGTCGGTGACTGTTGCAACCTCAGCTGTTTCAGCATATTCAGCTGCTCGACAAACTAAGAACGATAAGAATGATAGTTAATTTTTCTTTACTTTAAGATGGTTGCCATGAATAATATTTTTTTCTCCTGTATGAAGCTTGTTTTGCCCCCCTCCCCTTTTGGCCTTGTATATATGAAGAATGTTGCACTGCAATGACATTTTCTTTTTCAACTTCGTGCTAAACTAACCTAGGATGTGACGAAGATTTTATGATTACATTTGGTAAATAATTGCAAACATTTTTAACTATGCTTCAAGAATTTGAATGTTTTCTGAAATCCCTGATGGTATCAAAGGACTGAAATGAGGGATTATCACCGAACCGATTTCCACATGACCACATTCTCTTCCACCGCCCATTTGAGCACAAATGCAGAATATCTGACTAAGGTGCATACAACAAGCACGAACATTCATTCAGTTTCCAAAGAGAACTGAAAACGCAACAGGTAGTACCACCATATAACAAATCCCAAATCTACAACATGTTCGGATCATTATTAAAGTTACCAATTATTCAGCAACACTACATTTGCTAGCTTACACAGCAAAAGAAAAGCATTAACATAACTAGTTACTACTTAATAACACTCCAAAGAGCAATCATTCAGAGTCGACAGATACAAAAGTATGAACCTCCATTGGATGCTCAATCCAAAACACCTAAGAAATATAAAAAGCACAAAATGAAAAAAAAAAAAAAAGCCACCACAAAACATTTGAATGATGCAATTAAATATCATTCATGTTAGGGATAATATACAATAATGCTAACTGAAATCTATATGGATAATTGTGTAAATGCATATGGACATGTATTCAGATAATTTAAATGTGATCTTGTTATTCATTACCTCTTATGGTGCTGGTTCAAGCTTAGCAGCTCGAAGAATTGAATCAATGGCAGCATTATTGAGCTTCATTCCTTGCTCAATACTCAGG
This sequence comes from Schoenoplectus tabernaemontani, assembly GCA_037127355.1. NCBI lineage: Eukaryota > Viridiplantae > Streptophyta > Magnoliopsida > Poales > Cyperaceae > Schoenoplectus > Schoenoplectus tabernaemontani. The sequence continues at coordinate 25,036,598 of CM073753.1, forward strand.
TAGCGCATTTTAACTCCCGAGTCATGATCAGCGCCTACCATTGCATATGAGCATAAACTTTTACACACTATGAAACGCCAAACATAGATTATCAAAAACAAAATAAGAATAAATATAAACAAGAGGTATCGTGCAACAGTTACAGATTTATGTGTAGCAGCAAGGTTACATGTTCAAAGCAACTAATCCTTCAGTAACAAATACCTCTTGTAAAAAGAGTATACAATGTGAATAGAGCACTCACAAAGTAAAGATGGTAAACATACCAAACTGCCACCAAAGCTTATTTAGAAAAATCAGCACTTACACTTGCTGAAACATAGTTAGGAAATTAGGAAAATCAGCCAAATATGGCAAAGGAGAGCATACAAACAGTAACCAGCAGAAACACAAACTACAAACAAGTCGGTGCATCTCACAAGTTGGAAAACAAAATAACTAACCATGATCAGAAGTTTCTGGAAGGTCAGAGTCATGAACAGCGTGCTTTGGAGGCACGTGAGAGGAACTTTTGGATTGAGACTCACGATTGGTACCTATTGCTACAGAAAGTGAAGTATCAACTGGCACCGAGTCACAGACAGCGCTGATAGGAGGACCAGAAATCAGCTCTGATGCAGCAGCCGCCATAACATCATGTTGGTTTACGTTTGCAACCAATTTAGCGTTCAATGCCAATGGCTGGAATAAATAAAGTCACATGTGAAAATATATAAAAAAAAATGGCTAGTTATAGCTTCTAAAGTTTAAGGACCTCCATAACTGCAGGGAGACCTGCTCTCAATTCTTTGCCTTTGGTTTGTTCTCGCATGTTCTAGTTCGCAGTTAGCTGAGGTCTAATTGGGTGATTGTAAGAATCTGCTAATGCTAAGCTATCTAAAAACTTAAAATTAACAATCTCACTCTCTTACCTGCAGTCATTCAAAATGGATTCTGAAAGAAAAACTGGGATGCAGAAAAGTTGCACAGACTTACATTATGCTGCAGTTTGATCAGAGTAGACCTGAGCAACTTGTCCCCCACAACAATTCTAATCTTCTTCACCAGCTCTTCCCTTGTTATTATCTTCTTCTGGAAGCAAAAAATTTAAACAAGGTCAATGACTACAACAATTCACAAAGGAACCAGAGTGTATGAAATTCTAAGAAAAAATTATCCTAAATGTCACCTTCAGCTCATCATAATGCAAAGCAAGAAGCTCCCTTGCTATGGGGCAAAGATCGTCTTGAATTTCAGCAAACAGGCCTGTAAAAGACATCCAAGGTGATCTTGGCCCTGCCTCGTTGTTCATTACCTGCACAAAGAGATTAACCAGGTAGAAACGTAAACTAGTTCGTGAGCATCACAAAGATATTTTCTAAATTGATCCTTCTTTTATTCTTTTTGCGAAGTTGGAAAGACTAATCTAACAGTACCGAATAAGATATGCTGGTGCAAAACCATATAGTAATATTCGGACAAAGGTTGATGCTTACTGGGCGAAAAGTAGGAATAGTAATATTCGGACAAAGGTTGATGCTTACTGGGCGAAAAGTAGCAAAATCCTGCACGAATGTAGTAACCCTATGCTCAGAAAGTCTCATGCCATTCAGTCCCATCAGATACTCTTAAAAATGAAGAACAGATGTGAAATCAGATTAGAACATAAAGAAACTTAGCAATATTAAATTAAATTGCCACTGTGAATCTCTTACCACGAACTACTGGAGAAAGCTTGAAGGTGACAACATATTCTGGATATATGCAACTGTTTGCATCAGCTGAAGGCACAAGATAGTACTTGGGCTTGAAGTCATTACCCATCTTTGGCACATTTGTTATTACACGGCATAACAGCATGTACTGCACGCCCTTTTCGTCAACATCACAAAGGTTCACACTGTACAGTAAAAATAATAATAATTGATAAAAAGAATATCATACCAAGGTCAGTGTGTCATGTCAATCATGTCAAAAATAAGCAAATTGATTGTTTCACATACCAGGCAAAAGATCGATCTTCGGACATGACACACAAGTCTGTACAAGAGCTGCCCTCATTAGGCTTCACAGACATGCTAAACCCATAAATTAAAACCCTCGCCATCTCCCTCTTGCCACACCCAAACCAACCAGATGTCATATCGACACCTTTTCCTGAAATTTCAACACCCATCCTCCTCTCAAAATCCACAAGCCGAGAATTTGCCACACTGTCACTGCCATCTGGATGGTAGCGGTAAATATGCAGTATAATATCAGGTGCAGAAAAAGGGCCCATGCCAGAGAGGAATAGGTTCTGAACCGAGAGAAAAATTTGGGTGCCCTTTTCAACTGGCGTGATATTCTTACGCAACATGTCAGCTGCTGAAAGCTCTGGGGACTGAGACTCATGCAGGGCCCACTGGACAAACTTCTCAGCTCTTCCAGGTGGTGCCTCATGCAGCTCCTTGGAGCTCTCCTGATCAATGAAAAGTGGAGGAAAGAAACACTTTCCAGCTTCATCAATCCATGCAATGGACCTATGCTTCTTGGTTTTCAAATTAACAGCAGTCATTGACAGAAAGTCAACCAATATGGTTTCACCATCAGAAAACACAATGGTACTCGATTTATCTTCTTTGAAACCCTTGATCAGTACACGCAAGGCAGTCTCAGGAAATGTGCACCACTGGTTTTGGGAATAGAACATGACACGGGCTGGGGACCCACTTGTCAGATAGCTAAGACAGCTCTCAGCCAGGGTGGGCTGCATTGGCATCAGGCAGCAACATTGTTTTTTCTGTAAATATGAGCTGGAAGGGAAATGATTTTGTGAAACGATACGCGCAACTTTCACCTCTGAGGTGGAGCATGTGCAAGCATCCATTAGCTTGCGCTTCAGACCAAATGGCTTACTAGAGGAGGCCATGGCAGTGTCTTGATTGGGTACCAGAACTGCAAATATGAAAAAGATGCTTGAATATACACAATTACAAGTTACCATACATTTTATTTTTCCTCCAAGAAGCAGATTTTTACCCTGAAAAATGAATCAGCAGATAAATTCTCACAGTTCATTAAAACAAGGCAAGGTCACAGTGATATTCAGAGATGAAATCCCAGTACCTCCCCTCTACTTACTACAAGGTGATTCATAAAGCTAATACAATATTAGCATTGGAAAGCTTCAAATGCCTTAAATAAAGCAAACTTTCCATCATAAACAAGTTTCTAACACTATTTAAGATAAGTATATCCAGACAACGTCATCCCAATTAATAGTCACCTCTCAGAAGAAGCCTATAGATCTATGAGGTTAATAATAAATTACTAAGCAATGAAAGACAATTGACGAGGGTATATAGAGTCTGTTCTCATGATACATATCTAAATTTGCCTAGTTTTTGTATTTGCTAAATAAAGCAGTTCAACTACTACTATCATGAAAGGTTATTACATTTCATAAAGGGGCACATTAACACTTCGTACACCATTAAAAAATTTGTTCAGATTATATCTACAGCATTACACATCTAGATTCATAAATACTTTTTTGCTCCAAATGAAATAGTACCATTACACCTAGCCAATCCAGCTGATGGGTTGAAGTTGTCGGGAAAACCGCAAACAAAATTCACGATAATAAAAAATGGTTTTGTATTAAATTAATTTTACTTAAATTATTCTTAACTACTTGACAAAGATTGGGTAGAATTATGGTCACATAACAGGAACTGAACAGAATCATAACTAAACGTCGACAAAATAACAAGAAATATTTCGCAAGAAAGTAATGCGACAAACATGCTAGTGATGTAACATCTGCAAGTGAAGTGGAACAGAAAATCCAAACTATATATATGATATGATTATTCTAACTCTTCTGCTCTGTTTTAAACAAACCTAAAGGAATGAGCAAAGAGCATGTATCTTATCCTGCAGGGTCCAACCATATAATTTTCATGGAACAATGGCTAGGACTAGTTCTAAATCCGGGTTCCTTCCCAAAACAGTTTTGTATATATTTCCACAGCTAATATCTGTCCCAGAGTTTTTTTTTTTTTTGATAAACTCTAAAATCTTGGATGCCCTAAAGATTCAAAGAAAATCTCATTCACATCAGCGGCCACTGATAGGCTAATAGCCAGCTTATTAGGTCTCAATCATACAATAATATCAACCCTCAAAGCTTTAGACACATGAGAATTACCAAATAAACGGACAAGCCCTCAAATTTCACCAAAAACCACCTAAAGACGACCTCCGGAAACTCCCCCAAATTTTCAAATTCAAGCTAGACACACCCGCAATCACACACCAGAAAACCAAAACAAGAACCAGAAAAAAAAAAAGATCAAAATAAATTACCTGTTTCAAAACTGACTTATCTCCCCAGCAAGCAAAACAGAAGGAAGGAGTAATGCACAATCAAGCCTGATTCCTCAAGACACCTCTCGCTCTGACCGCCCTGATCGACTGCTGCTCGGTGGGGATAGGGTTTATATAGAGGCGGGATGGATAAGATAACGATGGAAGCGAAGGAAGCAAAGGTGGAAGAGCAGGAGGATGGAAGCAAAGGTGTGTTTCCGTTATAGTTTGAGGCTTCAAGGAGATCCGCAAAGGGCTGATTTGAGAGGCAAGTGGCACAAAACACCGCCTGCTGGCAACGCCTCCTCGCTGGCTTGACAATCAAGCTATTTCGCCGGGAACCGGTTAATTTTTCAATGGCTTGCGACCAAAATTTGTCTCAACCTTTATTTTAACCATTGGATCAATTTTTGTTCACCAATCTCGATGCAACTAATTTTCCATTTTATACTTTTTCCAATCTCAATGCTAATCAAATGATTGAAATAAGGCTTGGGACAAATTTTTATCCCAAGCCTTGGGGAAATTAACCCATTCCATTTCGCCGTTGGCTTTCGTTTCCGACATTTCGCCTCTCCCTTGGCGGTTGCGCAAAAGCCACTTGGGCCCAAACAAACGGGCCGAGTGACTGCCTTCTGTCTGATGACGGCCCATATATGAAATGGTTCATTATTTACTCCCCTATGGGCGTTTGGGCCTTGGTACAGAGTTTATTGCTGCAGTCTTTAATTCCCAAAATGGGCTGTTAATCTTCGTGACCTGAACGTTTGTAATTGTGAAAGTTTCAAAGTAAAAAATGACTTGTATGAATTGAAAACTGAGTTATGAGCTATGTAGCACTGATAGTCTGATAAGGACACGAATGTCTGACATGACATTGTATGATACGGTATTTTTGAAAAATCAGACATACAATACGGTATTAGATATGTTAGTAAGTGCTAAAACATTTTTATTTGCACTGTTGTGCACGTTTTAGTACCTAGTTCATAGCTCAGCTGGTAATGCGTTAGTTTTGCTTTCTACATAATACTAGTTCGAACCCTGGTTTTGCTATGAATTTTTAGGTCCCGTTCTCTTTTATAATCTTACATGAATCTCAAAGTTATGATTATAGTAAGCCAAGCTTATAACATATGAAGCCTTGGTATAGAAAATCACAATAACTTCAATTATAGCAAGCCTTGGTTTCATATAGGGGTGTTCATTTTTTATCCGACCCGAATCCGACCCGACCCGACCCGACCCGACATGATCCGAAAATAAATGGGTCGGATATGGGTTTGATTTTTTTGAACCGAATCGGGTGGCGGATTCAGATTAACCCAACCCCGATTAATTATGTTTTTTGAAGAATTTATGATTTAGTACTAATTAAAACTTAAATATATACTAATTATATACTAATTAAGATTAATTATAAATTAATTAATATTTTATTGCTTAAAATTATATAAAAATAATTAATAAATATTTAATTATTTTACACAGATCGGGTCGGGTCGGGTCAACCTGTGTCCCGTCGGGTCGGGTATGAGTCAAAAAATTTTTACCCGAATTTAATCGGATCGGGTCAAAAATAATAATAAAATAATATGACCCGACCCAATCCGACCCATTGACGACCCTAGTTTCATATAAAAAAAAGTTTGATGCAAAACCGCGGTTATAAGTATCTAACAATGGGATGAATTAAATTCTTGCAAGTAAATTATTATGTTTTCATTAATTAAATTTTTTTATTTTCATATTTTAATTTAAATGCTTTGCTGTTTTGTTGTTCAATTTTGTACTTGGACAATTCTGTGTATGTGTTAAACATTGATGGTGATAGTTTTTGAGAAATTGGACAAATTTTGACGACGGTTAGTAATTTGATTTGGGGTTGTGGATTTATTTCTCTTATAACTATTTAAAGATGTTCTCTTTTTTTTAAATTACGTAAATGTGTAATTAGGTTATGCAAAGTTTAAATGTGATAAAAAAGATCCTCAATCTGTCGTTGTTGAAGTCGAGGATGGGATAAATGTCTGAGGGAAAGAGTCGCGTGAAAGGAAGTAGATGGTAGAACGTAATCGTGAGTTCGTAACCATTAGATAACTCAACGATTCAATTTGCTGCGCTGCAGCAGCGCGACACAGGAGAGATATGGATTCTAAGGTAATTCTTATGTATTAATTAAGTTTTTAAAATAATTTATTTTAACCGTTTAAACTCTATTTTAACTTAATTAAAATCTTTATTGTTAAGTAAAAAAAATTGTTTAAATCATTAAAACCATTAAAAGTCGTTAAATAACCTTGTTTAAACCGTTTTAATTCAAAATTATTGTTTTACCATTAAAAGTCATAAAACGTTTTTTAAAAGCTTGGTATTAATACATAAATAGATTAAATTTTTAATTTTTTAAACACGTAACATCATCACTTTTTTTCATCAGTGATTTATTTAAATTTTTCATCTACATGAATCTCATAATTTATATATAATTTTTCTCTTCTAATTTAAAATAGATGGATGTAATATGTTTGAAATAAAATGTAATTCTCAACATGATCTACTTTTTAGTATTATTCTTTAAAGATTATCATATTTAATTATATTATATTATTATATATTTTATATTTAAATTTTATGTTCAAAATTTTCTTAATGTGAATTTTTGAATATATTAATTTTTTATATTACAATTATTTATTTGAGACGAAATTCGAATTACAAGAGCAATATATTAGAAGTATCTGATGATGAGTGTCTGAGAAGAGTCCAAAACCATATCAGCACAATGATTGTATTCAAAATTGACTGTTGACCGTGTCAGTGAGTGTCAATGTGCAGTGCACGTTTCTGTATTTAACACATGTCAGATACGAGTACGGAACATTTCAAAACGTGTCCATGCTACCCAGGTTGTAAGTGCTGATATTTTATTTCGTATTTTTCCCGTATGACGCTTTGCATGGGTAAGTATAGATATTCATATCAATACATGCTATTATGCTAGGCCTAATTTTATTTGGTGTCTTTGTTTGGTTGGTATGACTTGAAGTTTAAACTCTCTTCCAATCAAATATTCAGTTTGAGTACACAAATATCTTATCTTAACAAAATCTGGGTACAGATGAAATGGGAGTTTAATTATATTTGTTAAAGAGTTCAACGTATATTTATAATTTTTTTTCAAATAAAAACGGTCATACATTTTAAAGTTCTCTGTCTTGTTTGCAAAATGATAAGCTCATAAAGGCTCGGTTTTTGAATCCGACCCGACCAACCCTTCAAAAAATCTAACTTTTATTCAGAAACTCTCATAAGTTTGATCTGACTCTTTCTAATGATAAGGATCAGATTTTTCAAGAGCTTGACTCAATCTTTAACAGACAAGCCTTTCTAACCCAGTCTTTATCAAACTCGGCTCTTTTCAGATCATTTTTTTAATATTTTATATTATATATTAATTATACTTAAAAAAATTAAAAATAAAATAAATAAAATAAAATGCCAAAACAACAAAACATAACTTAATATCTTTATACAAATACTAATTAACATTAAAAATACATAATTATCAAAGTAAAAAAAATATCAAACGCTTATTCATCGACCTTTATTCAGCTCTTATTCGATCCTTATCCGATCCTTTGAATCTAGTCTTTATCCGATTCTCTCATAGATCAGTCAGATCCGACTCTTAAAAAGTCTGATCCGTACTTAAGGACCACGCCTAGGTGGATTTGCACAATGTTCTGTCTCAAAAGTCAAAACCCCGCTTTAACGATCGTTTTTCTAACGAAAAAGATCTTCTTTTTTTCCAGAATATAATATGCATGTTATAGAAAGCAATTTTCTCCGACAGCTATACTCCCTGAGTGTAACAGTTACATATGTAATGTTTGGCTCTCAAATTATTTTTTTTCATCAGAAAATAAATATTTTTTTAAAAGCGGCCAAACAAATAGCAAAATGTGGAATTTAATATATTTATTCATCCTTCTAGAATCTACAGGAGTCAAATTAAAGCGCTGAGGGGTTAGGGCCTTAGGGGTACATTGATTCGTACATCTCATCTCACCAAACTAGCTAGGTGAACAACCCATTTATGTAGCTGTCATTAGTCATTACCTCCCTTTCAGTTCTGAGTAATCATATATATATTATAGTTAATTATATCGTGTCTTGTAAACTTACAAGTTGGATAGTCACAGTGGTGTTATGTTCACAAATCAAAATAGTCCACTTATACGCTGAGTGACAAGTTTGACATTGTGATTCATATATAATATAAATATACTTTTAAAATAGAAATGTTATATCATGGTCTCATAGATAAAAATTTTAACAATCACTAAATTTAAATGGCTCACAATCATTAATTAAGGCCTGAATTTTGTAATATAAATTTTAATACATAAAATTTATGTTAAAATTATATTTTATTTTTAATGTACTTATCTAAAAAATATTAATATTGTATAAAATTAATTACAAACTTTTTGAAAATAATATAAGATAAATATTAATATTGTATAAAATTAAATTTGTAGTGAGTTAGAGAAATATTAGAAAGGAATGATTCAGATATGATATATATAAAATAAGAGTCTAATAAAAGTAATTAATCAATATACTAAGGTATGGACAATTAACAAGTAAATGGTTTGGTGATACACTAAACAATCAACAAAGACTAAACAACAATAAAGAATAATAAGGAGAAACATAATAGAAAGAAGATATAGAATGTTAGACCTAATCAGTTAAGAATATGATTAAGCGAGTAAAGAATAAATTCAAATTGATCAACTACATAATTAATACAAAACGACCAATCTTTCAACTAAGATAATCTAGAAAATATCAACCAATTGAAAAATAGCACAAAGAACGATAAAAAAAGTACTAAAAATAAAGGCACGAGATTTTAATAGAGTTCGATACTAAAACCTATCTCACTGAGACTCATTCCTTAATTAAAGAGTCAATATATTATCAATAAAGTTATTACAAAGAATGTATGAACTTAGGTCATTTATAATCACAAGTAAAAAAAAGTGACACGAGTCAAAAAGAATAGCAACAAAGAACATCAATGCTCAGGACAAAAAGTGAGCTTCTAGCTATGATTTAGATTGATGAACTTTGAATTTCTAGTTGTGTATTTTGCAAGAAAAGCTATATACTCTTAATGCTCTTTGGGATTGTTAAAAGAATGCTAAAGATTGAGAGATTCAGAGAGATTCAGGTTAGAATGAAAGTTTGGAGGCAATTCATTTAAATAGAGCACCTTTAAGAAGGCAGACAAATTTTCATCTAGTGAGTTGTTATGACGGCTCCTAAACCGTTGTAGTGTTTTAGTAAATATTTTAATTATTAACTGTCAAGTGTATTCTTATTAGACAAGTCATTACAACGGCTTGACTAATGTTGGTTGTGGTTTCTTGATTTCTAATAAGGTTTATCTTTTACAAAGCGGTTATGATGGCTTGATGAGCCATTATAACGGCTCAAGTTATTTAACGTACCTCAAGGTGTTACTGAATGATACACTGGTCAAAATCGATAGCTTTCTGTCTTAAAAAATTTTCAAGCCACCATGTGAGTTGTTATAACAACTTCTGAGTCGTTGTAACGGCTTACTGTGTAGAAAAAAGTTTTTTCTTTATTTTTTCAATATAAAAGCTAAAGTTTATAAATCCAAATCTTATATTTTGAGATTTTATATCTTTTAAGGCTTCTTCCAACAGTTATTAACGTATGTTCTAATCAAATTTTAAGTCTTTATAGAATCCTATAAAATGTCTCAAAAAAATTATAAAGTTCAAATTTATTATTTTATAAATTAATAAATAAAAAATATAATACAATATAATACAATTAGAGGCGAAAAAATGATCGACAAAAATGTCTAGACTAAAAAAAATAATCCGCGTCAAGAAAATTTTATTATACTAAAAAAATATTTTTCAGTGAGTCTAAAATATCCGATGACACCTCCATTGTTCCACCCGGTACAATCCTTATTCGGTGATTTCCTTGTACGCACCTACAATATTCTAACAACCAATTAATTATTATATATGTTATTTTTCTCTTTGTGGTTGCATTACGTGGGAGGACTCGGTACTTGTGACATATCTTCTAGTAAGCTGTCAATATTATACATAATAAATTAACAATATGTTCGTGGCTTAAATCAGACATGCGGTGTTTCATATTGAACGAAATGGAATGCACGTAGTCATGAGAACCTTTCAAAATGTTGACTTTTGAGGTCGCCTCCTTTCCAGATTATCAGAACAAGTCAACATGTTATGGGGAAAGCGAGAGTAGAATATATGGCGGATTAAAGGTCCCACAGGGTTTGTATTTTATGGATTTAGTTCAGCCTCGAGCATTTAATTTATGAAAAAAAAAATAGTCAGCTCGGCATTACAATTTTGACAAATTTCACTGCAGTTGTCGAACTCTCTGACCATTTTTATGTTGTATCCATGCACGTCTTAGTCAGATCTTGGTTACTTCTGTTTCTTCTATAAAAATATATCTCTCTCAATTACTTAAAATCGAAGAAAAACATCCCTGCAGCCTCGAGAGAGAGAGAGCAAAAGAAGAGATTAAACTAATTTCAGGTGGTTTATAAATCTACCTCTTGTGCTTTGGGTTTGGACAGCCGATTAAGACGAAAGCAGAAATAATTAATTAATGTGGCGGGGTCATTTATAACCGTTGAAAATGAATTTAGTCCTCAGATGAGGTTGTTGGTTTTTAACTCTTTATCAATAGGGACCCTCAATGCACGTAATTTTTTATAAGAAAGATAGAGTTAAGTCTTAAATTTTATAAATTTTTGTAAAGAACTCCATTTAAATTTTAATCCTAAAGAACGTTACTTTTTTTATTTAATTAAAATTGTTTAATAAATAGTTTGATCCATTGAATATTGCTCATTATGTTTGATAGTAAAATCAGACATGGGTGTTCCGAAAATAATTTACTAGTTGTTAGTTGTTACTAATTCCAAAAGTTAGGTACTACCGTACTAGCTAGATAGATACCTTGTTTATGAATTTCATGAACAAAAACGTGCATTAATTCGCAAATTGAACCCTCGCAGAGTCGGGTAGATCCATAACTTTTCGAACTAAAATTAGAAGGATTTTTTGGCCGTTTATTTTGCATTGAAATTCACACTTTTAACGGACTTTGAAGTCGAAATTCACATTTTTAATGATTATTATAAATCTCCCATATAAAATCAACGGCTCGAAAATTTTTCAAACTAATTTTTGAATTCAAAAACCTGCGGAGCGCAATCCTAGCATGTCCCTTTCAGTTCGGCACAACTGTTAGAATTCGCATTTTCCGGAGTAATAGAGATTTGAAGTATCTGCTTTTTATGCGGCATTTCTTGACGTACTGTATGTGCGCTGATTAATGATAAATAGGGGGTTCAGTTTTTTTCACCCAACGTAAGAGGACATGGCCTATAAATTTAAAAATACTGTATAATTATCTTGCCCACTGTCTAAATCCAACGGTTCAATTTCTTCAGAATAATTATTCTACTTGTGAAGTACTATGGATGATACATACTCCAATTGTTGTCCTCTATCCCATAAATCATTTACATATTTTTATTTTAAGAAAAAAGTAATATACAGTTGATTTTGAATGTAATGAAAAAATTATTTGAAATTTATTTTACAAAATAAATGGTTGGATGCTTCAGTCAATTAAAGTAGATATTCGGATACTTATTCTCGGGAGGGATCATTTGACAATGTCAATTTTGATAATCTTAGTAATATTTTTTTAAGAAAAAAATCTTAAAAATAGAAAAAATTATAGACATATTTTTGAGTTTATAAATTGATAGTGTTTTAAATTTCACACTATTTTTTTTTCATTTTATATTTCATTATAGACTGTTTAATTGAAATTATTATAAATTGTATAAAAATTTTTCAAACGAAAAAAAATTATATAAAGTTTAAAACACTATATGATCAGGGGCGAATGTAGGATTTTGATCAGAGGATCATATTCGGATTCAATAATTTATCAGGTTCAAACTCTAACAATTAGTTATTAAATAAAACTATTAAAATAATATCTTTTATATATTAAAAAATTCAAAATCCAAATTAAAATAATAGTTAATCATAGCGATAAAAAAATTCTCTATGAGACTTCATATTTTAAAATTTTTGCATAATTCTTTAATTATCCATGATATTAAATATTTTTCTCACTGAAAAATAATCATACAATTTAGAGGGTCAGAAATTTGATCTAGAGAGATCAGATAAATAATTTTTTAGCCTAAAAATACTATTTTTTTTAAATCCAAAGGTAATTGACCCCCTTATAACCTTTGCATCCTCCCCGTATATGATAGGATATTCTACTTTGAGGCCCACAAGAGCCCGCTGAGTAGAAAAAGCTCGAGCTCCTCTCCCTTGGTCTAGACCTGTTTTCACTGAAATACATCGCATCCGCCTAGGGATGTCAATAAAGTCCGGGGCCCGTCAAGCCTGTCCGGACCGTGCGATCCGACAACCGATCCGTCCGATCCGAGGTCAATCGGGTAGGGCCGGATGGGTACGGGTTTAAAGTGAGGTCCGTCCGTCCGACTCCGTAATATAGATAAATTTTAATAATATATTGATATGTGTTATGTATATTATTGTATATTGGAAACTAAAAAAATTGCTACTGTCCTTCAGCTTCCTCGTTTTTAGAACAGGAAAAGTTGGACAAATCAGGCATAATCAGTTCATCACTTAATCGGCCGGAGGCGAAGCATCTCGTCACGTGGCCAAGCCATGTCCTCACGTGCAATCAATATTCTTTTGTCCTTGGTATCACAACAATTTGTGATTCGAAAAAACGTTCGATGAAATCAAAAATTTGACGTTCGAGTATAATACGGATATAATTTGCGAATAATTTGTTTCATACAATATAAATAAAATATTATAATAATGATAAAATATTTAAAATATAGTAAAAATTATAAAATTTCATAGAAAATAATATATAATGTGTATTTTCCTAAATAATTCGTGAATAAAATGGTTTTTTGTCCAAAAATATATTGTATATTAAACTGACGAATTACCCGTGAAACATTCGGCTATTGATGAAAAATAAATTATTTATGAATAAATCACGAATCTTATGCTCAGTAACTGAAAATGGAACCTCGAAAAAGCGTTATGCCTCTACGGCTCTACTAAAGAAAGAGTCACAGCATATAAAGCGGTATAAAAAGATGAATAAAAGGCAGACAGATAAATATACAAAAAAGAAAAGTTAATAAAGCCAGAAAATAAAGGAGTGGCGCGAAACGAAAAATCCGCACTAACATTGAACCAAATCTTTGAAAGATGTTCTTTTTAATTATTTTTGGTTTTCAATGAATCTGTCTTGGACACCATTAATTAGGATTTGGGAGTGAGTTGACCTGATAGATATGCAGTTTCAACTTTCAATATAAGAGATTATGACTCATTTTCTTTTTTACATTAAAGAGAGAATATTATTGTTGCTAAGAGGTCAAGGTCAAGACTTTAATTGCTCTTTTAAACTAGAGTGGGAACCTTTTGATAATATATATTCAAATTAAGATAGAAATTTGCAAAATATTAAAAAATGGAACATTTTTTTAGACTATTGTATATCAGTTTCATAAATTATTTTAGCGTCATATGATATTCAATAAAAGAAATCATTAAATATAAAATTAGCATTAGGTTTCCTTTTTTTTTGGTTCACAAAATGTAAATATAATATAGACCGTGTTATAGAAGTTGGATTTTAATTGTCTATTTTTGTACTTATCAAAATGGAGACATAACTATTTTACAAATATATCATGTTTTTAGATCTTTGTAAACATTTCTCTTCTATATCATTATGATTTCTAATGTTAATGTCAAAATAAATAAAATTCATATTAGTTCGCAGACTTCTCTAAAATTTCAACACGGAAAAATAACTAAAAAACTTATCCTCGGTTATTATTAACAGAAGTAGTAATATTTTCATTTTATTCAACAAATTTGAATTTAATACATCCCAACACATAATAAGGGCTAACTAGGATGATCTCCAAAGTCATTGGTTCGAGTTTTTATAGACACAAAATAAATTTTTCTGAGTTAGATTCTCATCTTTCTTTAAAAAAAAATTATATATTTTGAAGAAAAATGGTGTTTTGTGATCAATGATGAACAAGAACAGGAGAAGTATTCGACAGTATCAATTCTTAATTTTGTACCATACAATAATGAAGAGTGAGAATCCTTAAGGTTATTTTGATAATTTTGACGATATATTTTTAAATAAATTTAAAAAAGAAATTTTTTTAGGTATGTTCTTTTACTTATAGATTGATATTTGATAGTGTTTTAAATTTCATGTAATTTCATTATCGTTTGATATATATCGAAGACTGTCAAATGAAATCTATTACAAATTATATAAAATTTAATGATTTTTAATGGACTATTAAATAGTAGTGAAATTATATAAAATTTAAAATACAATCAATATATAAGTAAATGAATACCTATAATTTTTTTTTTAATATTTATTTAAAAATTCATTGTCAAATGGACAAAATAACCCATTGTCAAGGCATCCCAACTCAATATCGAGTTCGGCAACCAAAAGAGGTTTAACATAATGGGTGTTTTGAATTCATTCTGGTGATTGAGATAATTTTTTTTCATGCGAAATATCATAAATAATTAAACGAGTGGCGATAATTGCACTCCTTATATGCACATCGCATTCACTCGAATATTATATAAATATTTTTCAAAAGTACATAATATCCGTCTTAAGTTCTGAAACATATACTTTTGAAAAAGTATTTATAATTAACGTGTAAACATGATATGCATGAATATATAAATTAATAATTAAATTTAGATAGTTTCCATCTTTATTTAAAAAGTTAATGGATATATTTAATTAATCCTAGAACTATGGGAATACGTGAAGATTTTAATCTGGCATGGAGAATTTTAAATAAATTTAGCTCGTTATTTCATCGGAGAAAGAACTTATCATGAAAACAATTAATCATGATTAAATAGTAATACGCAAGTCATAAAAAATAATATCTTACTTTTAATCTTAATTTGAAAAAGAACTTTTTCAGGAGTTATTTTGAAAAAAAGAAAAGAAAAGTAGTGTTTTTATGGAAGAGAAAGAAAGGGAATATATCTTTTGTGAAAGTTAAATTTCTTTCGTTTACGACAAAGGAAAAGGAAGAAAGAAGGCTGAGGACTTGACAAAGCGATGCTACTTCCAAAGTGCAAGCCCAAAAAAGACTCCTAAAGAGAGAAACCCGCTTTTATTATGGAGCAACTTCCACCCATCACTCATGCATTGATGCCTCCCACTTTCCTTCTCCTTAGTCCTCCACTTTAATTTAATGTTGATTTTCATCAGATTTTTCTATTTTTAAAAGGTAGAAATTACCTGGTCTATTTCTTCACCTGCGCTTGGCGATTAATTTTGTGGCGGGCATAGCGACATGCCTGTGTGACGGGTCGTCTAGCTTAGTGAAAATCCACACGGCAACTGCACGACAGTGTACGTATTTTGTTTTTATAAATTTTCAATTTTAACTTAGAATTCTTTATGCCTTCAAAATTCGTGCAACTTTAATCTTTAAAAATCTATCCGTGATCCGTTCATACTTCATACCCATGTGACGTGTATATTATTATGTGATAAAATACACATTCTTGATTTGTATGTATCCAACTCCTTACTACCCATACTATGTAATGTAGTGAATTTTCGGACGCACATCTCTAATTCACCGGTCACTTTCAAAATCCATGCAGCAACGAGATAGAAAAATATATCATAAAAACGCACTCCATTCGTGCGTAATGACATGTGATTATGTGAACAACCCGTCAGAAGTTAAATATTATTTAATTTAAATTCGTATGATTCAATTTCGTTGTGCATAATACGGAGACGTATCTGTGTAATAATTTAAAATTGAGATATTATGCTATGGATTGAAATAATTTTAGACCATTTATTTTGAACATTAAAAAAATTAAAATAAACTTTTTTATGTGAGTGAAGAAAGGAAATTGATGAGTAAGAAAATTATCATTGATTAATAAATTAATGGTACTCATTCTGATTCATAGCGGAATTTATCTTTAAAATTTGAGCGACTGTGTCAATAAATTTGAATTGATGGTCTTAAATTTCGATAAGAGAAAAAAAATGGTCAAGTTTGTATTTATGATGTCTTTTAAATGAGAATTCGGGCATTGACTAAAAAAAATTAAGTTACTGCACCCGTGCATTGGATGCCAATTCCATAATGCGCATCTAACAATACACTCGCTATGGAAGTATTACGGATGAACATGATTTTTTGTAAAAAGAAATTAAAGAAGTGAAGACTTACAAGTTTTATATTTTATGTGTTTATTATTCATTATTAATGTCTGAATTTATGTCAAATGAATATTAAGGCCATGTTCGAGCTTCACTACACACACGGAGAAACAAAAAAAATCTATCTAAATAATATTTTTTTAGTTGAAATTTCAAATATCATATTCATTCTCTCCGTGAATCCGAACACGGAAACAAGATTTATTATTCTTGAAATAGAAATTAAACAGCGTCAAGTGTGAATTTGTCGTTTCGTAATGAATTACTTCGAATGGCGTGCATTGACTCATTTCTCTGATTAGTTTGTAAATATAAAGAAAAATATACAAAATAAAGTAAAATACCGCACCAGCTGAAATTTGAGAAGAATAGATTCCATGGTCAACAGGAAATTACTTTTTGAACTTGAAAATGTACTTCTGATTTTTGACCGTTCAGACTTCAGAGCTCGATCAGTCTTTTCTTAGACGACTGGATTAGTGACGACAGGCAGCAGTAAGTAAAAAAGTACCGGAGACATCTGTACAACGGAAAACTGGAGAATAGGTCAGGATTGATTATTCTTGTCAAACTGTCAAGCACTATTAATCTATTATACGCTCCGTAGCCGACTAGCCGTAGATTGAAGAGAGTAGACGGGACAAACGGCCAGGTCCGAACTCCAAAGTCACAATCCGTTATCTGACGTCAAGCGAAAGAAAGAGACGTGTATGGTGTATCTATCCTCGCCAAATAATAACATTAAAAGATGAAAATATTTATCTCTAATTCTTCATCCATTTATATATCTTCACTTGGCACTCAGTAAGCGCTCCCACGTACGAGTTCTGCCCCGAGAGAAACGCCGTCATAAACTCCCGCTGCCAGACACGTCTTCATTTCATTCTCAATTTCTCATTCTCTACACAGTTAACGCCGTCAGGATGGGTCCGCATGGACCGTATTTGAGTCTGAGGTAAACCAAAGAGGCGTTCAAAGCACGCTACACAGTACTAGATCATTTCCAACCACAGGTCATGTACGAGGGCTCCTTACCTTCTCTCTGTATTAAGTCTATTGGAATTTCGAAGACTTTGAACCCCCCATCATTTGCCAAGTATTTGGTTAGTAGAAAACCGTGAAACTTTTCCGTGGCATTACAAAAATTGCAGAAAATTAAAGGATAAAATTAAGCACACGCGTTTATCGTTGTGGAATAAAAGCATCCACTTCCTCTTTCGAGTTCAACTCTCTCTCCCAATTCTCTTCCTTTTTTTCAGTCCTTTCGTCTCTTTCACAGGAGCGAAAGGAATCAAATTAAAAAAGAGGGGAAATTCAACAGAAGAGAAGAAAGGATTTTCAATTGTGGATAAGCGTTGTTCTACGATTTTCGCTTCTATTTGAACCCGATCGCATGGAATCTGCGCCTTCTCCGACGATGGGCACACCAACGCCGTCGTATTGGTGCTACCGATGTAGCCGCCTCGTGCGGGTCCCGCTCCACTCTTCCATCTCCTGTCCTGACTGCGAAGGCGGGTTCTTGGAGGAGGTGGATCCGCCTTCCTCTCGCCTCCGTCGAAGCCGTCGGCTCGGAAGTGGTCGATCCGCCTTCAACCCAGTGATTGTTCTACGGGGTCCCTCGGATCGTCCTGCTACTGCTGCTTCACCTAACGGATTTGAGCTGTACTATGACGACGGTGCTGGGTCAGGGTTGAGACCCCTGCCAGAGACCATATCGGATTTCCTGATGGGATCTGGGTTTGAGAGGCTCCTGGATCAGCTTACCCAGATCGAGATTAACGCTGGTAGAGGTTTGGACCACCCGCCACCTGCTTCTAAAGCCGCAATTGAGTCGATGCCAACAATGGAAATTGGATCTCCGCACGTGGAGTCGGAATTGGGCTGTGCAGTCTGTCAGGAGAAGTTTGAGCTGGGTGGAGAGGTGAGGGAGATGCCGTGCAAGCACATCTACCACCAGGATTGCATCTTGCCATGGTTGAGCGTCAGAAACTCATGTCCTGTCTGCCGGCATGAGTTGCCCACTGATGTGTCTAACCGGCTGCACCTGAACCGGAGGGAGAGGACACAGTGGGTCTCACAATTTGGAGGTTGCCAGGTGGAGGATTTGCAGTGGGGAGGTTTTCCGGCGGGAGGCGCCCTGGAGATAGGGAGTTGCCAGTGGTGTATACAGAGGTGGATGGAAGTTTTAACGGGGTAGGTGCGCCGAGGCGGGTTTCGTGGGTTTCAAGAGGAAACAGGTCGAATGGAAGAGGTGGAATTGGGAGGGTGTTCAGGCACCTCTTTTCTTGCTTTGGGCGTCCCAATTCAGCTTCAGCGTCTGCTTCTTCTTCCGGAACAATGAGATGGCTCGGAGATCATGTTGAGTAAATGTTTCAATTTGGGTAATTGTTTGCTAGAGAACTTTTGCTTGAGCAAAAGTAATAATAGAAAAACGCCAGTAATGTTATAGTATTTGATCTTCTCTGCTTGTTGACTTCTGCATGCATTAGCCATTAGGCGTTTCTTACAATTGGTTCAATCTTTATTATGTAAATAGAATGGAATCAATTCCATGACATGAAATAGAGGCAAGTTCCCTTCATTTTTATCTCGTTATTCTGATTGGGTACTTGGGTAAAAGCCTCAAGTGGCAGTACAAGCTCGATTAAGGCTAGTTTTGTGCAAGTAATTTGTACTCGAGCCTAATTCTTTAAACTGTTTTATGTTTACTCCCTATGTTGAACTCATGGTTCGAGGAACCCTCAAAACCAATAATTATCATTAGTTAATTTTGTTGAAGCTTGCTCATCTCAGTTTCAAACTTTCAATGCATTGTTATACACATTCTTTGTTCCTCATGCACCGGGCAAGTAGTAATTTGTAATGCTCACGCCAGTTGTCATGCTTCTAATTGCATGTGGCAAATTATTGTTGTCAATTTTATAATCTTGTTTTGTTCCCTTCTTGTCAGACGAGACAGAGTTTATATGTTTAGCATATGGCATTGAAAAAAGACTCCTGTTTATCTTGAATTACTTTAATTAACTGTTTTCAACCTGTTTCTTTCATTTTGCCCCTTACTCTTTAATATCGGTTGGAAGCTATTCTTATCTGGACCATCTGATATAAGGCAGCTCGCATCAGACAGCCAATTTCCAGTTCAGGAAGTACTATTAATGGATAATCTCTACAAACCGTTTCATCAAATTAAATCAGGCGGTACAGATTTGGAAAGAATTTTTTAGCTACCTGTGTTGGTAAGGGAAAGCAGGAAATGAGAATCTCAATCTTGAAACTCTGAATTATGTACCAATACAAATAAAATGAGGCTAATTTCTTATCTTCTATCACTACAAATTTTTATTTTTATAAATTCAGTTACGACGCATTTTTATTATATCCAAAGTAGGTAGAGGGTTAGTGTTAGAGTCTGGAATTTTTATTTAAAGAGAAATTTGAAGTGGGGAAATTTTATTTGAAGAGAAAAGAGTTGTTGAAAATATATTATATCTTCATCCTGCTGCCATGTTGTGCTCAACCATGCCTGGTTGTTGAACTACACTGCCTTCTTTCTTTAATCATCAATCTGCATTCCTCCAGCTTCCATGTTTCTCTAGCACCACTATTTCATGTCATTGGAGGCGTTGCAACTTGTCACGTGTAAGTTGCTAGATTTGGCAGTTAATGGGGTTAGTTAAAACTATCAAAAGTTGTGTGGTTGAACGATTAGCAACATACCTTTTTGGAAAATAGTGCTAAATTAAGGTACAAAACATGGTAGATTAATTTTTCCAGTATGGGCAATCATTACTCTTGACTTTTTTACATTTCTACTGCGATCAACCAATTTTGTTTTGCTTAAAAGGAACCCTATCTGGGGATTTCACTGGACGGTGGGGTCCGGTTTGATTCAGTGAAATATAAAGATTCTCTGGGTCATATTTACAATAAATATATTTGACAATTGATGGGATAATTATCAGAAATAAAAATGTGTTTTTACCAATTTGTATTCTATAACTTGGGCAGATGATTTCTAGATATATGACATTGAAATTTTTGACATATTTTAATATCAGACACGTCAATCGAAGATTTTGAAAGAAGTTCAAACAATTTAGTTTGTCAGTTCATGATTGGTGACCAAGTGATATTGAAAGCAAAGTTGATGGATATATATCAAAATGATAATAAACACATCTGCAGATATTATTGTTCCAATTTGATAACTACCTTTCTTTACCGTTGACCATTGTTGTTGTCACTTGTCAATATGTTCCTCTTTGTTTCTGAAGTGGTTTTTTTTTCTCGTCTGTTTAATTATCACGTATCTGTCATGTCCTATCTTTATTATCTTTTTCCTTATTATTTTTTCTATACATAATTAGTTTGGAAATTTTGAAAAAAAATATATCATATGCTTCCTTATGTTCTGTTTGTTTGTATAGCTTGGGTTACATCATTTAACGATCTATACACACAGAATGTCTTTTTCTGCACATTTGAAATCAAAGATATTTCTGTGAGAAGCATCTTTTTAACCATTGTGAAGAATAAATTGATGGGTGCTAGGTAGGTCCGTTACCCTTGCCCCCCTACATTTATGTATAACGGGCCTAATATAAGCCTGTTGATGGTCCTATTAGCTTTGTATGAACAGTTATATACAGTGTTAAACAGTAATCTACAGTGTGCAATACTAATTTAATCTCATCCGTTCATCTCATTTCTTTCACTCAGATCTGCATCGCTTATTGCTTCTTTCTCTTCTAGAACTTCGAAAGGATCCAGAAATCTCGACCAACATTTGAGCATCTCGATTTGTTTTCGTAAAAGGTAATCTTTTTTTTTTAATTGGAAAGATGAGAGTAAGCTCTCTCAAATTTTATAATTTTCCATAACAATCCTTATCTGAGTTTTAAACTCACGACTCTCACTCGGAGGTGTTGTCTTTGATCACTAGATCAAAAGCTAGTTCTCCGTAAAAGATAGTTTTATACCTTCTTTCTACTATTATTTTTGGTATAGTCATGTTTCGATGATCCCATCAGCTCCAAAATTGGATCATTTTTTTTTGAGAAAAAAATGTGCATCTCAATTTCGCTACCCGTTAACCCCTTCCTCTCTTTACAATATTCTTGCCTCTCTTAAATTAGTCCAACTTTATCACTTTTTTTCATTCTTTTTTTCTTAAGAAAATTCCATACAAGAAACACCTCCTTTTCTTTGTCATTTCCATCTCGACATCTCTCTTCTATAAGATATGTAAAATGGTCAATTGATGTCCATTCTTTTGTCATGACAAAAAATGGACGAAACTGAAGTAATTTAACTAATAACAGGTTTTCACATTTTGAACTGCAATTTGTTTAAAATTACTAGTTTTCTTTCGTACAGTTCAGATCCATGACGAACAATCATGCAAACTCAAAATAATGAACTATATATATATTCAGGAAAAAAGAAAGAAAATAGAAACTTTTTTTTTTGCAGATACATGTAGGTCAAAGAAAAAAGATTTATTATAAAAAAAACACAAAATAATGGTAGTCGGATGATGGTCCATTGATAGTATGGAGTTTCATAACCATTACAATGCTTCTTTAAAATAATCAACAAATTTTGATATATATAGAGAGAGAAAGAGTAAAGATATCGTGAGTTTAAATCAAAAAGTACATCAAATTATCTTTAAATTTGAATTATCATACACATTAAATTCTTTATATAAAAGTCTTGTGGGATGCAAAAATTTAGAGTTTTTTGAGCTTTTTAAGTCACTGTTTTTTATTTTTTAAAATAATGTTCAAGTATTAAATATATTATTATTATTTTAGAGTTGATTTTTAAAAATGTTTCTTAAAATAATTAATAATTAGTCGGTTATGCGTGTATCCAACAATATCTACAAACCTGTTTCTTAAATCTTGTCATTGTTCCGATTGTCTTGAGAGGCGATCAAAATTTGATCTTATTAAATTATTGCCAAATAATACTCAATTTGTGTTCTTCAATAAATCACAAGAGGCATTTTTTGTCTCGTTGACACTGACATATATCTACGTTAACAAATTAAAGTACACGGTCATACTCATACATATTTTTCTCGTCAGAGAAAAGAGTGCAGAACAAGATTAAGAGCAAACGAAAGCGTTTAGAATATTATTTATTTATTTAACAATTTTATAAAATGATCGAGTCACGATTTGACCACAGTGCCTGATTACCACTGAGAGCACAATGGGATCGAAAATATGAAGACGGAAATAAATCGACAAAGCTGGTATAGATAACAACAAAAGATAGAAATATTGTGTCGCCTTAAAATTTCCATATGCGTCCAACTCTAAGTATCATTCCATAAAAAAAAATGGTCCAATTTTCGTCAAACGACAATCAACCAAATTCTTAACAAGGACAAACTCTCGTGAGGATTTTCTGATCAGTGTGTACTTAATTTGTATTTTATTCCTTTCCGCAAAACATAACGTAGAACGAATGAATCCGTATATCATTGATGTTTTATTTGAGGTGGAATCATTATAAATGGTTATTTTGATAATTAAATATTTCGTACAATTTTAAATTTGCCTGACATTACAAAAGAAATCGTTAATTTAAGAATTTGTGAATTTAAGTCATCTGATTTTGGCGTGAAATATATAAACAGATCCATACGGACATACTAAAGATCATATCTATAGAATTTGGATCTCAATTTTAATAAATATATATGTTTAAAAGCGAATGACTAATGTATTTCCGTAAGCATTTAAGTTGCTCAATATAATTTTATAATCTTTGCGTCGTAAAGGACAAGTCTGATCGTGTGTGCTCAAATACTTTACTATTTTGAAATTGTAAAAGAAACGTTATATTTGAATCCAATAATGGGCATCGATTAGCTTGCGTGCTATGCAGAAATTTTGTACACTAGAGCTGTATTTCGTCCTGAAAATAATTTTTTAAATAAATAATTAATAATATAAAATTTTAAATATATTTAATAAATTTTCACTTTAAAAAAAATTAGAAGAATATTTTTAAATGCTAAGTAATAATGATAATAATAAATAATAATATAATTAAATACATAATAATTTATAAATTATTATATAAAAAAATGGGTTATTTTAGAGTTAAGTTTCATTTTAAGTATATTACACATATTATTTTAAATGAGGAGAGAAATAATATTTAATATGAATCTTCGAATTTAAAAAAATGAAAAGATTAAAATAAAATTAAAAAGTTTAATTTTTTTTATGTATTATGAATTCCACCTCTACCACCCTCTTCACTCTGTTTGCTGTTTTAATACAAAATTAAAGAAGACATCGCTCCTTCTTCTTCAAGAAGAAAAAAAATAACAATCATGTTATCTACAAAATATCATTCTTACTTATGCTAAAATGATGAATTGATGATAAAATTTAAAAGGCCCATCTTTATTCAATTCACTTTCGTTTGTACAAATGAAACTAAATTATTTTTTTTAAAAAAACAATAGGGACCTATTCGACATCATTACTGTGCGCGTGGGAAAAAAAATTGAGTCTGAACTAATTTTTTTCCACACGCATAGTAAAATTTAGTTCAAAACCCGTTCCCGTTCCTACTCGTTGGACAAACAGACCAAAAGAGTGATTCTAAACAAATTTAGAGTAGGATTCAAGTCTTTTTGTTTTTTAAAACTTGACAGCAGCTGTCAAAGTGGATCAAAGTCTTACTTCAAAATAATAGATTGTACGATACAAAATTTACATCGCTAATATAATATAAAGATAGTAGTATATAAATCATAACACGAGAGTAACTTAAAATGTGAATTGTCATCTTAGATAGGTCCACGACATTATCATTGACCGAGACCATGTCAGAATGGCATACATATATTTTTTTTTTCTTCTGAGAAATGGCATACATATGTTGAAGTTGAACTACTTTCTAGACAATGAGGACCCCACAGGCCAGAGGCGTGTCTTTGCTCAAACCTCAATTACTCGTTATTAACACTTCAATTAACTCCTCTCGTTTTTTCTCCTTTTCCCCCTCTCGATGAGCAACTAATTCGTTTCTTCGTTGAGCGTTTTAGCTCATTTTTTCCTCAATTTTTCAGCAAATTGTTGCCAATTTTCGGGAGAAATACCCTTTGCGCGTCAGCAGGTATGTTTTTCTTCTTCTCCTTTCCCTTGTTATGATCAGACCATTCAATTTTGGTGCTTTAACGTACACAATTTGTTATTCCCCATTTGTATCGTAATTTCTGGATTTTGGTCGGCCTGTACAGCTCCATTCGAAAGTAATTTCAACGAGTTTCTTAGTTAAGTCTGGAATTTTCTGGATTTGGATTAGGGTTTAGTTGGTACATCACTTTCTCAGCTGAAATCTCATTTTAGTACATCAAGCTATAGCTCTTTTTTGGCAATGATAACGCACTTTTATACTTAATTTGAAAAGTCGCCGTGGGATTGACGATCAATTTCTTTCTTCTTCCTCTTGTTTCTAGCTCCTAAAAAAGGGCTCTTCTTTGAGCTGATCCCCGCAATTTGGTGCTATGAGCTTTGTTTTCAGAGGAAGTAGAGCTGACAATGGGAGTGGATTTCCTGATCTCATCGCAGATAGGAGGCCTATGGTACGTTCTTACTTTCTTATAGGTCTGATTATTATCTAGATAGTTGAGTTTATTCTTTTGGCAATAAGAGTTTTCTCATTCTTTTCTGGCAAACACTGTACAGAGGATACATACAGGTCGAACAGTTAACTCAAACTCGATGGCTTTTCTTGTGACAGGTAACAAAAATCACCACAACTTATAACGAAAGTGATCTGTTATTTTGTTTTAGTAGTTTTTAAAATTATTGCTTGGTAACCTTACTGTATGTACACAATCTGTTTTCAGTTTTCCTGCTGTTCATGATATTGAACTCGCACCAGATGTCCCCCAATTTCCTGGTATGCATCATCAGTACATATAATTTCTTGTCAATAAAAGTTTGATTCTTTTATTTTTCTCTCTAAGGATTTTTTGTCTTGTTTCCTCTTTGTAGCTCTGGTTAGTATTAGGGGTATTTTTAATAGCAACGACATTGAGAATGTATGCTACTTGTCAGCAACTGCAAGCACATGCAAATGCAGTTGCTGCAACTGGACTTCTGAGACATACAGAATTACAGCTGCGCTTACCTCCATCTATTGCAATAGCTACCAGCGGCCAAATGCAGGGCCTTAGGCTTCATCTTGCCCTGTTTGACCGAGATTTTGATGATCTAGGTACTTAACTTTCCAATTATATATATGAACATTTTTTTTTCTGAGAGAAAGTAAGGGTCATCTCCTACTTTTATATTTCACTGAACAAGATGCTCAATGTTACATGATACAAAGTAGGGGAAAAAACAAAAGATGATGTCTCATGAGAACTGGGAGTTCTTGAAAAGAACAATGAAGAAAATATTGTTGTTTGTTCATTGCCATGAACCCAACACTGGTGATGGTAATTTCTTGTGTTTAATAGATTATGATACACTAAGAGCATTAGACTCGGATGACTTTCCGCATGCATCTTCAATGAGTGAAGAGGAGATAAATGCTTTACCTGTTCACAAGTATAAAGGTCATTCTGACAAGGGATCCGTCTCTAATCAAAGGTAATATACTCATTTTGCTCTTTCTTTTGAACCTTAAGTACCTCGAAATTACTTTTCATTAAGGGAGCTTCGGTTAAATCTAACACTCTGACTAGTTAAGTGTCATTGTTTGTACAGTGATGCATCTACTCTTCCTCAAACGGGGTCAACATCTGGTTCAACAAATGAGGTATGTCGTATTTTGTCTCTGGCATCCTGTTATTTTCTGTTCCTATTGTTTTTAACTGGTGCGATGAAATGATAGCAGAAAGGAAAAGAGAACTTGAAATCTGAAGGAATTGGGAAATCATCAGAAGATGAACTGACATGCAGTGTTTGCTTGGAGCAAGTCAATGAAGGGGATCTACTGAGAAGTTTACCTTGCTTGCATCAGGTTTTCTGCTTTCTCTGTTCTTCGTTGTCTATCAGTTTCTCAAAAAGGGACAAATAACAGTACATATGGGTTGATTTCTGAATTTTCTTTTTCTCTGAATGTGTGTAGTTCCATGCAAGTTGCATAGACCCATGGTTGAGACAGCAAGGGACATGTCCAGTGTGTAAGTATAGGGTCAATGGTGAGGCAGATGCTTCTTTCATGGTCTGAAGACCACAGCTGCACCTTTCTATATATGCCTCCTACTGAACTAGAGACTAACTCTATGTTGTTTAATGTTGTATATTGTCCTAATCAAAGACGAGTGTAATAACTTTGAAATAGTGTTGTTGGGTACGTATAGCAATCGATGTTCTGCCAAAAATGTAACAGAAACTGACTTCATCTATTTTTCATGACCAATATAAATAAATGTACAAGATCCGATGAATGCAGGCTCCAGCTTCTTTTGTATAAGCGGCTATGGAAGAAATAGTTGCCACTAACTTATATTATTATTAAATTATTCAAGCATGGAAAGTTTTGCTTGCCTATAAAAATCGATTCTTAGTTTCTTACACACGACGTCCAGAGGAAGACTTAAGCGAAGCTGCCGCCTTATGTATGTAATTCCGGGCCTCAGCAAAGAAGAGCTCTCAATCTATTACTAGAAGAAACGTTACAGCGCACTTTTCCTTGACTTCTGTCCCTCCCCCGACTCCAAAAAAATTCCTGCCAGGTCAAAGGCTGCTGTGAAATGAAGAATTAGCACCTGCCACGTACTTATTATTATTTATTTTTTTCAAATTATCGATGAGATGTTAAAGTAATTGCCGGATTCAATCTAATCTGATAAGCTTTAAAGAGACGAGGCTTGGCGAAATAAGCTCCAAGATTTGGCTTATTGGCTATGGAGGTACGTGGATCCAAGCAAAAGCTGGTAGAAATGGTTGGTTGCAAAAAGCGTTTCTAAATTATAGGAACAGGATAAATGTGTGGAACGGTAGAGTAAATTTTATTAGCATCTTATATCAGAAAAGGAAATTATATATGTTAGCATCTTTGTTCTTTCTTCGTAGTCTGCTTATTACATACATATGGTATTTGAGATATGTAACACAAGAATTACATAAGAATTGTGACTGAGAGTTAAAGGGAATTGGATAACGCCATTGCGGAATTGACAGAAATTGACTAAAATTAAACACTAAACTGGATTCAATTATCACTTTATTCCACAAATTGGCTCCATACCAGTCTTGCCTATATATAGGTGATTCACTCTTAGGAAGAAATTACAATTTAATCTAGCTAATCGATCAATTTAATCACGCTGCGCCACGTCAGACTGAAGTTGGTTTATTCCGTTGAGCTGCTGAGTCGTTCAAACAGTCAGGAGCTTTTAAATGGCGGGCAGCTGGATCCTTCCCAATTTGTTGAATTTTAAGAGGAACGCTGAGATGATAAAATCGAATTCTAATATATTTTTTGGTTCTGTACATGGGTGTATATATTACATGAGAATATCTCTACTAGCCGTTTGGCTATTTCCTATTTCGTACAAATTGGATATGTTGCCTAATTACAATTCTAATTGCTGTAATCTAGCTAGGTACCAATTATATTTGGAAGCTAGCTTTGTTGCCTAAATTGGCCTATGCCTAAATTGGCCTATGATGAATAATATTCTGAGGCTAAGAATATTATTTCTCAACACTCCCCCTCAAGTTGGACTCGAATAGATTCATTGAGCCCAACTTGCTAAGTATACTTTTAAATGTAGTTTTGTCTAGGGCCTTGGTAAAAATGTCTGCTAGTTGCTCTTTGCTTTTCACAAATGGTGTTTCAATTTCCCCTGACTGCACTTTATCCCGAACAAAATGGCAATCAACTTCAATGTGCTTCGTTCTTTCATGAAAAACAGGATTGGATGCAATGTGCCTTGCTGCTTGGTTGTCACAATACATCTGCATAGCTCCATTGCATTCTATCTTCAAGTCGTGAAGTAAGTGTTTTATCCAGGTAAGCTCGCTGGCTGTGGAAGCCATTGCTCGATATTCTGCCTCTGCACTTGATCGAGCGACAACATTTTGCTTCTTGCTTTTCCATGTCACCAGATTTCCGCCTACAAATGTACAAAATCCTGTGGTTGATTTTCTGTCACAACTTCCAGCCCAATCTGCATCAGAATAACCAACCACATTGTTAGTAATATTTTTCTTCATCCAGATTCCTTGACCTGGGGTACCTTTGAGATATCTCAATATTCTATCAATGGTACTCAGGTGACTGGTACGTGGAGCGTGCATAAATTGGCTTACAATACTAACTGCAAATGCAATATCCGGTCTGGTAACTGTGAGGTATATCAATTTTCCTACCAACCTCTGATATTGTCCTATATCAGGTACTGGTTCACCATCTTCTGGTCCAAGTTTGATGTTGGTTTCTATTGGGGTACCAGCTGGTTTAGCTCCTAGCTTACCAGTCTCCTTTAGCAAGTCAAGGACATATTTTCTTTGAGATAGGAATATTCCTTTACTTGAGTGGGCTATTTCTATTCCAAGAAAATATGAGAGTGTACCTAGATCCTTGATATCAAACTCATTTTTCAATAATTGTTTAACCTTTTTAATTTCATCATTATCATTTCCAGTGATGATAATGTCATCTACATAAACTAGGATAACTGTGGTTGATTTGCCAGAATGGTTAATGAACATGGAATAATCAGCCGTGCTTTTAACAAAATTATTTTTTAGAAGAAAAGAGTTTAGCTTGGCATACCATGCTCTTGGAGATTGTTTTAGCCCATAAATTGCCTTCCTTAGCTTACACACCAATGACGGATCTGATGCATTTTTGTGACCGGGAGGAAGAGTCATATAGACCTCTTCTTCCAGGTTGCCTTGAAGAAATGCATTTTTTACATCCATTTGAAATAATTTCCATCCTAAGTTGGTAGCTACTGATAATAGGATTCTAACTGTACTCATCTTAGCTACTGGTGCAAAGGTTTCTTGGTAGTCAATTCCATAAGTTTGGGTAAATCCCTTGGCCACTAGTCTAGCCTTATACCTTTCTACTGTACCATTACTATTGTACTTAATTTTATATACCCATTTACAACCTACAGGTTTTTTTCCTTTTGGTAGATTTACGATGTCCCATGTGTTATTTTTTTTTAAGGCATAAAGTTCTTCTTTCATGGCCTCGCGCCAGAGTGGGTCTAAATTGGCTTCATCAAAGCTGAATGGTTCGGTTTGACTGGTTATGTTACTCAAATAGACCCGATATTCAGGAGATACCTTATCATAACATATAAATTCTTGAATGGGATACGTTACCTGATGGGATACATAATCCCTCAATCTTGCGGGCGTCCGTGTACGTCGTGTGGATCTTCTTCTTGTTTCTTCTTGGGTCGGTTGTGGAGCCTCTTCATTTGAATCATTTGAATCTCTTCCATATTCTCCCCCGAAGAGATTGGTTCACCAACTTTGTTCTTCTTCGTATTCTCAACTTTGTTCTTGATTTGGTTATTTCAGGAAACATAAAGATATTTGGAGGTGACATGGTCGGTTTGTTGGTCTCTGGTATATTTGATTTGTAATATGGCTCACTTTCAAGAAACGATACATCTCTTGAGATATAAAGTTTGTGGTTTGTTGGATCATAACATTTGTAGCCCTTTTTTTCGAAGAATACCCTAGAAAAATAGCTTTGACTGAATTTCTATCTAATTTGTCAGTTCGTTTTACGTGGACAAAACAGGCACACCCAAATACTCTAATGTGATCTAGTTCTATTTTTCTTCCTTTGAGAATTTCTAAAGGACTCATGTTTTTTAGTTTCATGCTTGGTAATCTGTTTATAAGGTAAGTTCTTTAATTAATCTTTGCATCGACCAATAAATCTTTGGAACATTATTTTGAAAAAGCAGTGTCCTAGTGACTTCTAGGAGATGACGATTTTTTCTTTCTGAGACTCCGTTTTGTTGGGGGGTATTAACACATGTGGTTTGATGTAAGATACCTTTTTGTTTGAAAAACTCTGTAAAATTTTTGTTGACATATTCTGTCCCATTATCTGAACGAAAAATCTTTAATTTTGCATTATACTGATTCTCAATGAAGTTGAAAAAATCTTGGAAGCAGGAGAAAACCTCGGTTTTTGCTTTTAAAAGATAAACCCAAGTAGTTCGAGAATAATCATCAATAAAGGTAACGAAATACTTGAAATTGTTATAGGAATCAATGGGAGCAGGTCCCCACACATCGGAGTGAATTAAATCAAAACAATTTTCTGATATGCTAGTAGAAGATGAAAATGGCAGTCTAGTTTGTTTAGCAAGCTTACAAATATCACAATTCCTTGAGTCTAATTTATAACAGAAAAGTTTATTTAGAACTTGATCAGATGGATGACCAAATCTGTAGTGTAGTAACTTGTCACGATCTACCGGACTTATTGAAACGAGGCATTTATTGATAGTGTCTTCAAGATAATATAGACCGTTTTTAAATATCCCTCACCAATCTTCTTCCTGTGACTCGGTCCTGAAAGGTCACTTTATTTGGTGAGAAGATGACATCACAGTTTAGATCTTGGGTTATTTTTCTAACCGACAACAAATTTGAATTGAAATCTGGTAAGTACAGGACATCTTTAACATTTTTGTTAAGGAAGTTAGTGGTGCCAGTTCCAAGGATTTTAGTTTTATTGCCATTAGCAACGGTCACATATTGCGGTTCTTTTAATTTGGTAAAGTTTTGCAATTGGTTTGGTTCGCAAGTCATGTGATCAGTGGCCCCAGAGTCTACAATCCACTTGTTTTTGTTTTGACAATAATTGGCAAATTTTGGACCATATTTTTCCAACAATTTGAAAATTTCACAGAAAATAAAAGTTTTAGCTGAACCTGCAGCATGTTGCTGTAATAAGTTGCTCAGTTGACTCATTAGTTGGGCTAGCTGTGCTGTTGGCGCCACAGAAGATCCCTCACCCGGGTGATCCCTTGGTGTGATAAACCTCTCGGATCCGGCTCTGTGCTCGAAGCGACCCCTCGGGTTCGGATTTATTTGTTCAGGCGGCGCTGTCTCGACTCGTTCATCTCCCCAGTCTGACCCCTTGCTCAAGCCAATAAATCGTCCCCCGATCTTTCCGCCCGACTTTCCGCCGCCCCATCCTCCCTTGTTGCGCACCGGCCTGAGGTGAGGGTGGAGGACCCAGCAGCCTTCTCGGTTGTGCCCTGCGCGCTTGCAGTGGTCGCACCAGTCGGCTGCTGCCGCTCCCTTTGTCTTGGCCGGTCCCCTTGGGTTAGGGTTAGGGGTGTGCTGGATTTTGAAGGCTTGGTTTTCGGTGGTTTCGGCCTGTGGCGGGTTCATAAGTGACCGCCTGGACTGTTCTTGCTCGATCCTTGCAACCACATCGTCAAAGCTTGGCATTTCGGCCGATGCCAAGATTTGAGAACGGATCGCTTCGTAGCTGGGGTCGAGGGCTCCCAGGTAGGTAAAGATGAGGTCTTGTTCTGTCCTTTGTTGGATTTCGTTCGGGTCTGAGGTTGGGGGAAGATATATGTTGAGTTCCTCCCATTTGGACATGATTTCGGTAACGAGGTCATTGTTGCTGAGATTGCCTTGTCTGATTTTTGAGATTTCTTGCTTGAGGCTAAATATGTGAGCAAAATTTTTGGTTTGGCCGTACCTTTTTCTTGCCTTGTCCCAGATCTCTTTGGATGATTTGGAGTACATGAGTACATTTGAGATTTTTGGGTCCATTGTGCTGAGAAGCCAGGACATGATCATTTGATCGTTTGTATCCCATTCTTCGATCTGGGCTGTTTCTGCAGCTGTTAACTCGTTTGCCTTTGCTGGTTTGGGTCTTTCTTTGGTGCCAGTGACAAAGTAGAGTTTCCCTTTGCCACCGAGGCCTATGGTTACCGATCTGGACCAAGGGATGTAGTTCTTGTTGCCATGGAGGATAAGAGTTGTAAGTTTGGTGTTATCACCCTGTGACATGTTTTATGAGTCTCGTTGGTTTTTGTCAGAATCTTGCTGGTTTTTGTTTCTGATTTTTGTCAGAGTCTTGCTGGTTTTTTTTCTGACAATTGTACAATGGTTTTATGAGCAATTGTACAGTGGTTTGTTCAGGTACTTACTAGAATCGGGTTGCCCTTTCTTTGTTCAATTGCTCTGTGATGAATTTGGAAAAACACCAAGGCTCGTCAAGTTATTGGCTGAGGAACTTAGTGCTGAATTCTGAGAGCTCTGTGATGTTTGTAGTATTATTTGCAGGACTCGTTAGCTGCAACAAAGTTGTTGTTTCTGGAGTCAGGAGTAACCCTGCTCTGATACCATGTTGAATTTTAAGAGGAACGCTGAGATGATAAAATCGAATTCTAATATATTTTTTGGTTCTGTACATGGGTGTATATATTACATGAGAATATCTCTACTAGCCGTTTGGCTATTTCCTATTTCGTACAAATTGGATATGTTGCCTAATTACAATTCTAATTGCTGTAATCTAGCTAGGTACCAATTATATTTGGAAGCTAGCTTTGTTGCCTAAATTGGCCTATGCCTAAATTGGCCTATGATGAATAATATTCTGAGGCTAAGAATATTATTTCTCAACACAATTATTTGCCAACGACTAACCGTTTGCCCAAATTTTGAATTTGAGATTGTTGTGCTTCGCTCCATTTTCTTCTTCTCCTCGTTGTGCATTATCATCTTCGCGATTGAAAGTAGTATCATCATCTGACACTCCCTCCCCCCTGAAGCTATTCTTGTCCTCAAGAATGAAATTGGGGTAGGGAGAAGCTATCGTGTCATAGTCCTCCCATGACGCATCCTCAGAAGGAAAATTGGTGAATCGAATCAACAATTGAGGAATTGCAACATTATTGCGTTTAATAGCACGTCGAGCCAAAATTATGTGAGGGTAGATCTTCAATTGGCCAGATGGGCATGAAATTGGAAGTATATGGGATACATTGACACCCCTACTGAGGTGTTGCTTGAGTTGGAATACATGAAGAATCGGGTAGATGGCAGAGCCCAGTGGAAGCTTCAAACGATAAGCAACTTGACCATTTTTCTGCTCAATCTCGAAAGGCCCATAATAATGATGATTGAGTTTTTTATTATGCTTGCCCGAAACTGAGAGTCATCGGTATGGCTGTAATTTTAGGTGAACCCAATCGTCGATTGAGAAAGACCATTCACTGCGATGGCAATCTGCGAATTTCTTCACACGATCTTGGACTTTGATTAAATTTGATTTGAGAACAGCTAGAGCTTGATGCCTATCACGAAGAATAGTGTCAACTGCTTCAATTTGGTTGTGAGGTGGGTGGCCTAGAGAAGGCTGAGGTGGTGGGTAATATAGAGAACCTAGAAATATGTCGTTTTGAGAGGTTTGAAAATTGGAATTGTACCACTATTAAGGAAGGGGTAATCAACTTGTTTAGGAATTTTGACTTATCCAATAGCATGTTTCTTAAGTAGTTTTTCAAACACTGATTTACGCGCTCCGTTTAATCATCAGTCTGAGGGTGGTAGGCTAAGCTCATGTTGAGTGTTATGCTAAAAGTCACATTAATTCCTTCCAAAATCTACAAATAAAAGTAGGATCCCGATCATTGACAATTGAAGTAGGTAATCCATGATATTGATAAACATGTGAAAGAAAGTTTGAGCAATTGTTAAAGCAGTATATGGATGATATAAGGCAATAAAATGAGCATATTTAGTAAGCCTATCAACTACCACCATTACTACTTTATTTACCAGCATGTTTAGAGAGGCCTGTTTATGAAATCAATGCCAATACTGCACCAAGCATCAGTAGGAACAACTTAGGGTGAAGTAAACCTAGTGTGTGAATATTTTCATTTTTTGTCATTTGGCATGTTTGACAGGTCCTCACATAATTTATGACTGCATCTTTCATTTTTGGCCAATGAAATAGTCGCTTAAGTCTATGATATGTCACTGTAACATCAGAATGTCCTCCCTATGCAACATCAGAATGTCCTCCCTGAGCAGAATCATGGCATTGATTGAGCACTTGCTTTCTTCAAGGACCTGCCCACACAAATTATACCCTTTCATCTCAAGATGCCTTGATGAAAAGTAAGTTTGAGATTGGTGAAAGTAGTATTTTGAATTGTGGCCATGAGGGATGATATCCAAGGGTCATCCTTGTAACTAGAGGAGATATCTCGAATACATTGAGGCACTAATTTTGATAGAGCTGAAATAGAAGCCTGCAAAGAGTGCAATTGACTTAAATGCCCCTCTTTTCTTGAGAGAGCATCTACAACCTTATTTTTAGTGTCTTTTTTATACACAATTGTATGATTAAACTCAATAATTTACTTAACTCGTGTTGTTGCATTGTTGTATTAATTTTCTGGTCAAGTAAATTCTTGAGACTGATTTGGTCAGTCCTAATCACAAAAGGAAAACCTATTAAATAGTGGCACCACTTAGTAACAGTAGTAAGTGAAGTCAAAAGCTCTTTTTCATATGTTGAAAGGCTTTGGTTTTTAATACCTAATTTTTGGCTCAAAAAGACAATTGGATGCTTATCTTATATGAGGACAACACACCTATATCATATTGAGAAGAATTGGTTTCTATGACAAAAGGCTTGAAAAAATCTGAAAGAGCTAGAACATGTGCTTTACAACTTTAGACATGATCAATTTTAGGTTTTCAAAAGCAGTTTAAACAGTAGAGGACAAAAAAAATCTCTCTTAAGTAAGTATGATAAGGGTCTACTTATAGGGAATGGATCCCTTGATAATGAGTTATTTTGATAATCTTGACAATGAATCTCCAAATAAATATGAAAAAAAAAAATTAAAAATAGAAAAAATCTTATAGATTGATGATGATTAAAATTACATGCAATTTCATTAATATTTGCTCGTCCATTAAAGATTATCAAAATATTATGTACTTTGCAACGGTTTTAATTTAACGATCTTTGATGGACTATCAAATGATAATGAAATTGCATAAAAAATTTAATTATCATCAATCTATAAGTACAAGAACATATCTATAAGGTTTTTTATTTTTAAGATTTTTTTCGTATTTATTTGAAAATCCATTCTCAATATTGTCAAGATAATCATTGTCAAATGATCCCATCCCCTACTTATAATACCATAATCCTTAATGAATTTATGGTGGTAACCTGTTAAACCCAGAAAACCTCTAAGTTGTTTGACAGATGTAAGAGATGGCCAAGAGAGCATAACATCTATTTTCCTTGAATCAGTAGCAACACCTTGATAACTAATTATATGGCATAAATAATCAATTTCTTGCACAACAAAATCACACTTAAATAATTTAGCATTTAATTGATGTGTGAGGAGAACTTAAAAAGTAGTGTGTAGATGATCAATGTGTGAATCTCAATTCTTGCTATAGATCAAAATATCATAAAAAAGACTAAAATATTTTTTTAAGAAATGGTTCAAAAATTGAATTTATAAGACATTGAAAAGTAACAGTGGCATTAGTCAATCCAAATGACATTACTTTAAATTCATAGAGGCCATCATGAGTTCTAAATGTAGTAAGAGTAATAGAGTTAGGATGCATTCTTATTTGAAGATATTTAGATTTTAAATCGATTTTAGAAAAATATTTAGCATATTTGATCTCATCAAGTAAATCATCTATAATGAGAATAACAAAATATTTTTTAATTATGATATCATTAAACTTCCTATAATCTACACATAGTCATCTTTCTTTTTAACCAATAAAACTGGAGATGCAAAAGAGCTAGTTGACGGTTGAATAAAACCATTTGCCTGAAGCTCTTGTAAAATCTTTATTAGTTGTAGTTTTTGAAAATGAGAAAAACGATAAGGTCTCAAATTTATAGGTTGATTATTAGGAAAGAGAATGATTTGACGATCACTAGGCCTTGTATAAGGTAAAGAAGAGGGTTCAGAAAACACTAAAGTAAACTAAGTGATAAGGGACTGGACTTGAGGATGATAGACCGTAGGAGTAGAAGAACAATCCTATAGAGAAAAAAGGATGAGGAATAAAAACCTAATGCCCTTGTTGCTGTTGTTGAGCAAGAGTGATGTCCTGATCACATAACAAAAATAATAGCCTGATCTGGTTGTACTGTTAGTGTAATCTTGACACCCTTGAAATGAAGAGAAAGGGTATCCAAATGACAATCTAATTCAATTGGACTGTAAGTGTGTATCCAATCCATTCCTAATATGAGACTAATGCCAGCAACCTGTAAAACTTGAAAATTGTCAGAAAACACATGATAGTGCAGTGAGAAAGTTAGATTAGGGCAAAGAATAGTAGTTGACATTTGAGTACCACTAGCAGTAGTAACTATGAGTGGTGAAGATGGAGTTGTTGAAAGAGACAAGCTATGAATAATAGAAATATTTGTAAAGGAGTGAGTACTCGCTACTCGCACCGTCTATCATAGCAATTATATCAATCTGACCAATATACCCTTTAACTTGAATATTTTATGAGAAACAAGAGCACTAAAAATACACATTGTGAGGGTCATCAATATAAAAAAAAATTTCACCTTCCATAGGATGAATGCCTCTGCAGTTGCTCTTATGGCCAGAAACGAAATTTTCACCACACTTTAAACATAAGCCTAAGGCTTTCTTTTGGTCAAGTGTAAGAGACTTAGAAGAAGAAACAGTGACCAAGGTATCAAAAGCGAGAGGAAGTGGTCTATCATCTTTAGGCTTGAATAATTTAGAAGATATGCTAGACTGATAAGAAGGTTTAACAGGAGATTTGAGAGACGAGAGTAGTTGGATTATAAGCTTGTCTATCATCTTTCTACTTGTCTAGCTAGTTTATAAGCTTGTTTGAGAGTAGTTGGATTATAGAGGATGACTGTATCAGAAATTTCATCCTTTAAGCCTCTAACAAAACCCAATAAATAATACTTTTCATCAGAATATTATTTTGCAGCAACTCTAGTCTTAAACACATTCATATTGACGAATGAATTCATCAACCTTACCAGACCGGTGTACTTTCTTAAATTCGTCAACCGGGTTATGAGAATCAAAAAGTTCATCTCTAAAATCAGCCTAATATGATTATAATTAGTTAACTTGTAATACCAATACCACTCGCGTGCTTCACCAATTAAGTATGAAATTACAGTCTCAATGCGACAGTGATCAGGTAATAAGTGACATCAAAGAAGAAGTCACAGTCTTCTAGACAATTCAGCACACCAGAACCATCAAATTTGGAGAGCTCAACTCCTGGAGGATGCCATCCTGAAGTTGAATCATGATTATGTTAGGTATCATCGGATCTTGGAAATTCTTGAAATTGGAATTGGTCAAGATGTTGAAAATTTGAGTCCATATTGATGTGAGACTGAAATCTATAACCATCAGAAAAGCAAGGAGGATGGCGAATGGTGATGAAATTGAGATTGGTGGAGAGCAGAAAAAGATGTGTCGGAGGAGGAGCAGTAGAGAGCAATGTTGTGCTTGATCACTGTGGTTCCGTTGAATTTTATTGAAAATGCGGTCAAATTTAGCATCCCGTGCATTGCGGCGCTGACTTAATTGTTGAAAATGCGGTCACTTCATGCATTTCTGCTGAAAATGTGGAGAATTGTTGTTCCATGGTGGTAGATGGGGGGTAATGGTTCGTCATGTGGATTAGGAATGGTGCTACGGGTAGACAACCATTTTTGCTGTATCTTGCAACGAGACGATGAACTAGAAACTCATCTACCATCTTCGAGCTCTGATACTAATCTAACACTATTGA
Organism: Schoenoplectus tabernaemontani; assembly: GCA_037127355.1. Classification (NCBI taxonomy): domain Eukaryota; kingdom Viridiplantae; phylum Streptophyta; class Magnoliopsida; order Poales; family Cyperaceae; genus Schoenoplectus; species Schoenoplectus tabernaemontani. Next base: position 25,075,171 of record CM073753.1, read on the forward strand.
TTATGATCAAGAGTGTACTAGCAATATTACATGACTGAGAGATGAGAAAATTGGATAACGCCAATGGCGGAATTGACTAAAATTAAACACTAAATTGGATTCAATTATCACTTTATTTCACAAATTGGTTTATCTCGCCGCGCCACGTCAGACTAAAGTTGGTTTATTCCGTTGAGCTACCGAGAGTCGTTCAAACGGTCAGGAACTTTTAAATGGCGGGCAGATGGATCCTTCCCATTGAACGATTGGATGTTATTTTGCCAACGACTGATAGTTTGTTCTAATTTTGAATTTGAGATTGCTGCGCTTCGCTCCATCTTCTTCTTCTCTTCGTTGTGCATTGTCATCTTGGAGATTGAGAATAGTATCTTCATCTGACAAGATATGTACATAGTGCTAGGCCCAAGTCGATTGATGAACCCACAAACACATGAAAAACTGGCCGACACTGCGACACGTGCAAGGAAAAGAACTGCATCTACCGAGTCTTCAGCCCGCTGCTGCAACGGTCACTGCTCCTAACAGCATCCGCGATTCCACCAAACGCATTGTATGTTAACTGGTGATTGGTGAACATGGCCCGGAACAAACAAGTTGCAAAGTCAATTAAGACTAAAAGCCCGCTGCGCGCAACACCTCATTTGTTCCATCACGGGTCCCACCGGTCAGTTTTATCTCTATTCTTTGGTCCCATATCGAAAATAAAAAATCGATGAGGCGCAATTAAAATGGATAGGTAAACCGACCTATGAAACACGGGCCATCGCTTCTTGTCCAGTTGTCCCTTAAGTATAGCCTGGAACGATCTGATGCATCCATCTCACATCCTGTGTGCTTCCTCAACTACTAAACGCAACTTATCTGCTCCTCAGTTTTTGACACGTGTCGCTTGGCGGCCTGCTCCGTCTTTATTTCTTACCAATTCTTCATTTTTTTCAATTTTTTTTGTCTTGTTGTTTAGGTCGCGGTACAAATAAAATAAACACTACGGCGTCGCGTCGTATAGGAACAAAATAGTCGAGTAAGATAGTATTTGTTGCGGTTAATCACCTACTAATGCAATGCCGTTGATCTTCTCTGGAGATTCGCGTGCCAACACTGTTTCTATGTCTCCTCTCGCAAGGATTTTATTCGTGATTAAAAAATATTATAATTTCAGAAAAGGGATTGATCCGTACAAAACGAGCATGGGACTGATGAAAGTGGAGCTTATCTCTTTCACTGTCCTCCTCACCAAGATCGAAGACGGATCGATCATCCATGGAGCAATATGCGGATCGCCAACATCTTTCCAATCGCTGGTTTGTTACGATTTTCGTTGTTTATTTCTCTTTCTTTATTGCTCGTTTTATAGTTTCTCTTTTTTTTAATAAGGCCTTTTTACGAAGGAAATTGGGAATATCGGATTGCATTAATCTCTAATTATTTTCCAGGTTGCTAGGCAACAGCTGATTCAGTTTAGTGTGCAGTTTAAACTGTGTATTATCTGCTTGCAGGCGACTTGATATTGCATTTGTTCTTCCAATAGAAACTGACACAACAAGCAAATTAGTATTCACTGTAAAATTTTACTCGATAAAAAAGTGACACAACAGGCCTTTCAGAATGGTTTTTCCTTTTATGAGTTGCTGTTGCTAGCCCAGGTTATTGGTGTATATCTACATCCATGTTTCCTGTTATTGCCTTTTAGATACTGGTACTATAGAGGAACCACCATGGAAAAAAACAGCTGCCTTTATGGCGTTAGTACTTGAACGGTCTTTTTTGGTCCAATGGAACTCACATATTTTGGGTGTTTTGTTTTTGCAAGAAATCAACTGGAATGTGTTTGGTTGTATTTAATTATTTGTTGATTGCTTTTATAATGTCGAGCCTTCAGACTGGTCATTGTATGATTGGATAAATAATATATTGGATAATTCTTTTAGAGTTACAAATAAATGATTTTTTTTGGTAAGAATACAGCCACCCTTCCAAAATTCACTGCATAACCACTAAATAGTTTCTTTTTGATTGATGTAGTTATAATTGGAACTTTTTGTATGAATTTAAAACTAAGATTCCAAAATATCCATTGACAAGATTAATGGATAATTACACATTGCAGCTGCTCTCCGATAAGAGAAGTTTTTAGTAATAACGCTGAACTCAACAGGAAGAGAAAATTACTGTGTGAACATACTGATTCAGAGTCACCAATAACAAAGCAGAGGCTAGAAGACCAACAAGTAAGGGAATCAGGGGAGTCGTCAGATAATAGCGTGAACTCCCATTTCACCAACAATGTTCACAATGCCGTTATTCCGTATATGGAGGCTGATTGGAATTACACATCCTCTAGCAGTTGCAACAATGAGGCTACGTCATGTAGCACCTTCGGTTCTTCAACTGAGTTTGACAGCGGTGCTAGCTTTGACAATGTTGGGTCAGGAGGCATGGGTTATGGTTGCAAGGAGGAGTTGTTTAAGGAGCTTGAAGCATTGCAAGACCCGGTGATAACTGAGCTTGTGAAGAGCAGCATGGGTGTTTGGGAAGATCCAGATGCAGACACTTTGGATTCCATGGTGTATTCAAACGGGTTAGATGAGTTTGAAACTGGATCCACTTTGGGTGGAGTCATGCAAGGTAAGTTCTTAACCTCAATTTCTGTTCATATTTCCTTCCCATTGTCAAATTCAAACCCCCCTTAGATTATAATAAACATTTTGTGAATCTGTGTAGATGGTAGAGCTGTTTCAAGACAACTTACAATTGATCAGGAATTCGAGCAGTACTTTTCTAAGCTCATGCTCTAGATTGCTTCTGTCATGGGTACTGAATTTTTGACCTAATCACTGATTTTTTTTGTTTTTGAGCGCAAACTTTTCTACTTGTACTGTGTCTATGCTGCGTGTTATGCATGTGCAACCAAAAAAGAAAATGTTTCTGTGTGATATGAATTCCGGTTGTGCCTTGTTTGATTCTAATTCATTGTGTGGTATTTTCTTTTGAAGTTCAAATATTTACTAGATTGGTACAAAGTTTGTACTGGTGGTCATGTTACTGACTGCTTTTCAGTCTATACTGTTATATGAATTTGACATGAACATGTGTGTTGCCAGATAAATTATTGCCTTATTTGCATGCAAATATCTAATAGGACCGGACAAGCATAAAATTACCAATTTAAACATGACATGACCAATTGTACATCTTGCCATCTATGTTCAACAACCAGGAATCTTCTACTGTTCAAAGGCTCCACGAAATACAATTATTTTACAGAATACCTTACAGAAACTAATTCGGAAACATATGGGCTAAATAGTATGGTTTTTCACTGCTAATAAATTTGGCAAATTGCTATTTCGGCCATACAGTGAATTTTGAAAAATATTCAAACAATATTACAAATAAGAAAAAAAATGTAAATTCATTGGTCCGTTTATGAACACACAAATAGCTTGATAATAAAATTTGATACAATTAAGTTGTTTGATGGTGTATTGAGAAATTTGAACTGTCGACATTGAGATCACTCGAGTGATATAGATGATGTCTATAATGTCATTCAAATATAAACTTTATTTTGAAAAATTGTAAATATGGTCAATATATGATATTGTCGATAAACATGACTTATCATAAACTCAGCCCAATGAGCCCAGAAAATTTCTACTCCGTGTGAAACTAGAGCCTAGTACTTCAAACTCTCTTCTCATTATAACAGCCGGTATTTACTAACACCAATTTACAAATGATTTTTAGTAAAAATCATTATTAATATTATACAATGGTATTTTAAAAAATAAGTTTGAACTATTTTATAATGATTTGAAAAAAAAAAATATTACAAAAATATGTCAGAAATTATATTTTCGGACAACCTTTCATAATGATTTTTTTTATTAATAATCATTAGCAAACTCAACACAAAATATTTGTTAATGGTTTTTTTATTAAAAACTGTTTGGAAAGATTTGACATATAGCTTTGCCAATGGTTTTTGTTAAAAACTATTATTGAATCTTCTTTTATTTTGTATATTGTGCCTCCATCCGAAATCTATTTTTTTCTCTAGCAGCCATAGTCATTTCTCTTCTCTGCTCCACCAACTTCTCGATCTTCCATCTTAAGGTGTAAATTTTTTTATCTCCAATTGAGCTTTTATTTTTTTTAATTTTAGCTCTTTCTGAAGCTCTACATTCTTTTGGTGCTAGTTCTACATATATGGATGGTTTGAGAGATTATGGAGATTTTGATGAAGTTAGTATTTTTTTATTGACTAAAAATCATTAGCAAATGTTTGTCCAGAGCCTCTATTTTTTAACGGTTATTTATATTTTCTAACGGTTATTTATATTTTTCTTAACCCTCTATTTTACAAAACCGTTAATAAATTACTTTAAAAACTGTTAGATTTTTTTTTCGTTTAGTGTCTGTAGCGGAAGTATAGCAAACCCATTCATCCAATAAATAATTCAGATGAATATGGTAAATATTTTGGAACATTACAAAGCGGTCTTGCATGTATCCATCTCTCTCTCTCGGGTAGCGTATTTTTGAGGTCAAAGTGAAGAATTGTCTTGATCAATTTATTCTGAAACGGGTTGTTCCAATTTGGCAGAAGAATTTAATAAGTTATCTAACACAGAGGAGTAAACCCCTTCACCAAAATTTTAAAATATATAGTTGTTCTTTTCTAGGTGAAATATTTAGGAACTGGAACTTGTTAGAAAAAATAATATAAGAACTGAAAGAATAATAAAAAGACGGTCCTTCAAAATCAACTCTGTATATACAAATTATAATAATTCTAGTCGTGCCAAACTTTTGAACATTTTCTTAATTTTTAATAATTAATCATTTTCTTCTCATGTAGAACGCTCATAGCGGATACTAAGGGGCAAAAAAGTTGTCCTGATGAGAAAATTACGGAATGTCTAACTCTTACTAAATAATGGCAACTGAACCATGATGCATTGATCTCATTTAAGGCATCAGAATGTTTTCGTAAGATCAATGCAATTCCAAAGAAATAATGATAAAGGGAGACTCGAGATTATGATATTACGTAATCTTGGAGAGGTGAAGTGACGAGTAGGGATGGCAATAAAGTTTATGGTTCGTCCGATCTATTAAGATCCGTCCGATCCGACGGTCGATCCGTTCGGCCCGGAGGTTAAACGGATAGGGCCGGACGGGTATGGGTTTAGGGTGAGGTTTGTCCGTCTGATCCGTAATATCAATAATATGTAATATGTATTTATATGTGTTATATATAATTGTATATAAATAACTGATCAAATTGGATAAAATTAATAATTTAACTAATATAATGTTCATATAAATTAATTTTTTTAATTAAATATCACAATTTGTAAATTGAGTACTTGAATTGGTGCAAATATTTAATAATTTTTAGACTTAAAAAATAACTTATATTATGATAGTGTAAATATTTAATAACATTTTAGTTTAAATATAATAATCATTTTTAGATAATATAATATTAAGAAGAGAGAAATTGTTAGAAATTATTAATTAATTATATAATAATTTTATGAAAAAAATATAGCAACAAAATATCATTGACAAAGTCAGGCCGGGATGGGTACGGACGGGTAGGTCAGTCAAGCATTATGGGCGGGTTGGGTCATCAAATTTAGACCTGTCAAGCATTAAGGGTTGAGTAGGCCCGGAGGTAAGGGCCATATTATTAATGACATCCTGCAATTCTAAAACTTTTTAAAGAATTTAACGACTTTAAACTCTGAACAACGTGTGTGTGTGTGTGTGTGTCTATATATATAGAGAGTCCGAATATGATATTTGCAAAGCACAAAAGTATTGTGTGCTTTGCACTTTATTTTTAATTTTAAGTCAGAAATGATCGATCCGAACCGCTCAATCTAATCTCCATATCAAAATCTATTAGTAAACCAAATTTTATATTTTTTAGAATTTTTTTGCTATTTTTTCTGATGAAGAGAAAATGACTTGATCTGAGAATTCTGGTTCATCCAAAAATGACGGTTTCCACCTATTAAAAAAATGGCAAATAAATTCCAAAAAAATATAAAATTTAGTTTACTAATAGATTTTGATATGGAGATTAGATTGAGCGATTCGGATCGATCATTTCTGACTTAAAATTAAAAATAAAGTGCAAAGCACACAATGCTTTTGTGTTTTGTAAAGCACCATAGCCTAATTATATATATATATATATAGTAAAACTAGGGTGATCTTAGGAGCATCGAGTTCCTCCGTGCTCTTAACTCAAAAATATATTTAATCATCTCTAAATTTTAATTTTTCTCTCTCAATAAATTCTTTACATCAAAATCTTATGGGATACTAAAATTTATTATTTTTTGAGTTTGATAAGTATCAATTTTAAATTTTTTAAGATGAATCTAAAATAATAATAAAATAATTAATCTTTGAATATGAAAATAAGTCATTTTAAAAAAATCTTAAACAAACATTTAAGAAACTCTAAAAATAGAAAAAAAAATATATATTCCATAAAATTTTGATATAAAATTTTTATTGAGACACATAAATTGAAATTCAGAGATATTTAAATATATTTTTGAGTTAGAAATACAAGAGAGCTTTGTGCTCATAAGAGTATATTAATTTAAGAAGGGATCGGTTGATAATGGTTTATTTTGGCCGGTCAGTTTTTTTTTGGAAAAAAACCCGTTGTACCCATACCCGTTTAGCCGCCGCCCGCTTACCCGCCGCCCGTGCCCGTACCCGCGTACCCGTCTGAACCGTTATAACGCTTTCAGAAACTGTTATAACGGTTTGCTAAAACGTTATAACATTTCATAAATCGTTATAACGGTTTCCTGAAATATTATAACGTTTCATAAATCGTTATAACGTTTCAGTAAATCGTTATAACGTTTCATAAATCATTATAACGGTTCAGTAAATCATTATAACGTTTGACCCGCAGACCCGTCCCGTTCCCGACCCGTCGACCCGTGTGCCCGAGTACCCCAGTACCCGTACCTATGGTACCCGTGTACCCGCGATGGACACGGGTATGAGACGGGTAGGGTACAATTTTGAAAAAAAAAAACCGTCTACCTGTGCCCGACGTACCCGTCTACCCGCCACGGGTATACCTGGCCCGTACCCGCCGACAAATCACTTGGTGGGAGTGTTCAGGCCAAAAAATAGTGTTTATATAAAAAAAACTTTTATTTTTCACTGCATCAAAAACTTTTATTTTTCACTTAAAAAACTTTATTTTTACTAGGCCAATGAGGTTCCTTGGCGCATGTCAGCACCGGCCTTAGTTATGCCTCTGATCTGACTACAACAAAAATAACAAAGACTTTAATCCCAAATAAATTGGGGTAGGCTAGAAATCAAACCCAATCGGAAAATATAAGATAAAAGATCTCAAATATCAGTGATAATAATGAATATGATGGAAGAAAAACAAAATAAATAAATAATAATAATAATAATATATAAATAAATATGATAATGATAATGATAATATGCTAATAATAGTAGCAATAATAACAATAATAATAATAATAATAGTATAATAAACCTCTATTATAAAATCTATTTCTAAATCCTAAAATCATATTTTAAAATCTAATTCTAAATTCTAAATCCTAAAATCCTATCTAAACCTCTATTTCTGAAATCTATTTCTAAATTCTAAATTCTAAAATCCTAAAAAATCTAAAAATATGAAGTCTATAACTCTACTATTAGACTCTAACTCCTAAATCATGGTTCAGGTACATGAATCGATATCTTCCACGCACTCCTATCCAAAGCAAGCTCTTTGGATATATTTCATTCCTTCAAATCTCTTTTTATTGCTTCCTCCCATGTCAGTCTCGGTCGACCCCTTCCTCTTCTTATATTTTCAGAACGATTTAAAATACCGCTGCGTACTGATGCTTCAAGAGGTCTTCGTTGGATATGACCAAACCATCGCAAACGATGTTGGACTAGCTTCTCTTGAATTGGTGCTACCCCAAGTTTGTCCCTAATATCATCATTTCTGATTCGATCTTTCCTTGTGTGGCCACATATCCAGCGCAACATCCGCATTTCAGCTACACTAATCTTCTGGATGTGTTGTCCTTTTGTAGTCCAACATTCTGCACCATACAACATCGCGGGACTAATCACTGTCCTGTAGAACTTGCCTTTTAGTTTGTTTGGGACATTCTTGTCACAAAGAACACCGGATGTTTGTCTCCATTTTACCCATCCAAATCTTATTCTATGACTAATATCTTCATCGATCTCTCCTTCACTCTGCAACATCGATCCCAAATACCGAAATGTGTCATTCATGGATACTACTCGTCCATCCAAACTAACATCTCCGTCATCCAAGTTTTCCCCGCTGAACTGATACATCATATATTCAGTTTTTGTCCTACTAAGTCTAAAATCTTTCGATTCTAAAGTTTATCTCCACAACTCTAGTTTCTGATTGACTCCAATTTTGCTCTTGTCAATCAGCACCACATCATCAGCAAAAAGCATACACTTAATTTTTATTTTTTTTATTTTCACATGAAGATATGAAATTTAAAAATATATATATTACTATAACAACACACGAATAACATACTAGTAATTTAATTAATTATTTAAGAACTATATTGGAATGAATTCTGAGTCAGAGCTCTAATATAGTAAAAAGACTCCAACCACTTAAATCATTATGATTTCTTCCGCCAAACAGGAGGTATTTAGAGCTGCAAAAAGTCCGGTAAAATTTTCTACTCTTACATCTTTCCAGATAATCTAAAATATTTTCTATGATTTTCAATTAAATGCTTTATTTTACTTTTATATAAAAAATATTTTAGTTCCATAAGCAATTGAGTTCATGCATCTATTTGTAAATTGGAAAATATTTGGGAGATATGATATATGATATCATCATCTATACCGATTTTATTATTCAAGTTAAATAAGTTATTATTTTTATTAATAACTTAATTATGTAATTTATTTTATATAATATATTTATTATTTCATGTAGGCGCCACTCATCCGAATATAACACATATTTAAGTTGAATAAAAAAATATTATATAAAATAAGTTGATTTACAAAGTCGTTAAATACATAACAAAATTGATATCTACGACATTTTGTGATATGAATGAAAATCTGTGTATCAACTCTCTTTGTATTCATGCGAGTAAAATGACAAACATATGATCCGACTCGAACCTGATCCGACCAGATTCGGGTCAAAAAAATCAAACACATACTCGACCCATTTATCTTTGGGTCATATCGGGTCGGGTCGGGTAAATAATTGACAACCCTAGATATGACCAATATGACAATAATAATTATAAAAAATACATGTTGGAGACTTCTTACGACCTTTAATAAAAATATTTTGGTATTTTTGCTTTTAATCTTTGAGATTGAGTCTTGGATTTTTCTTTAGAAATATATTTATATTTTTGAGAAACAACTCGTTTATGCTCATATCTTTGAGCTTTGGTTTGAAAATTATTTTAATTTTTAAACTGATAAAACCATCCATCGGGTCATTTAAAATATAATTTATTTTACTAACTAGGATTGAAAAATATAGCATCATTTGTTATTTTTTTTTTATCAAATTGCTTATATTGAAATGCATAATTGTGTTTCTTATTAAAAGATTTAGCATTACTAAATTTTATAATTTTTACATTCGATCATTGACCTTGTTTCTCTTTTGATTTAGGATAATTTGAAGTCTTAAAAGATTTTTATATCCAAGACCTGACTTGTTGCTAGGCCTTTGACCTATAAACTTGTCTAAATCTATTGAAGTGATGCTTGTTAAAGTACATGAGAACTTTAGTGTCTTGTTTTCAGTTTTAAAGTTTACACTTTTACTTTTAATGTTGTAAATTCACCTAAGTGTATTTGATCATTCTTTTTCAAATTTTATAATTTAGACTCATAATATTGAACATTTAACTCAAACTCTGAAATTTTATTTTCAAATATCTCAATTATTAATTTTTGAGAAGATAAATCATTAATATGACTCTCTAAACTAGATATAAAAGATTCAATTCCAGCCTCATCATCCAAATTATTTAAATTTTAACATAAAATTCATCATTCTTAATAAGATCATCATCACTATCATCCGAAATAGATATAGTGCAAGGTACTATTTGATTGTGCAATTAAAATTCTTGAGAAAATTATACCTTAGGTGCAAATGAGTTCATCTTCATATTTTTAGATATGGTAATGTCGTGTAGGATCTTTAATGTGCACAAGTCGGTGATGTTATTTCTTGCAACAATCTCATCAACATCTACCACGGGTGAGCTCTACTCTATTTCCGCAATTAGGGCAAGGTTGAGTGGATTTCTTTCAATCTTCTTTCTCTCAACATGGTTGCTTGTGGCTAACATAGCACAAATTCTCTCAAAATTTTACTTCTTCTTATGTGAAAAGATCAAGAAATAATCATGTGTTGTGTGACATTTCTTATGGCATGAGAAGCATATGCACGTCATTATTTTCTCATCTCGCTCTTTATTGTGCTCCTTCTCTAGATTTAGCATTCTTTCAAACATTTTTGTGATGATTTGATCATTTATAGAAGATGAGCTAGATGATGTCTTACTCGATTAGTAGCACGATGAAGATTTTGAGCTTGAATTGCGGTTTCTTTGAGCTTTGGTGCGAGCTCTCCATTTTATCGTAGCTTCTCCTCAAAGCATAGAAGATGAGTGAACACTTCTTCATGTGCGAATTCGCCAAAAATGTCTTGCATTGTTTCTAGAATGCTTATCATGCTCTCACATCTTGGTCTTCTCATCATTGCTCTAAAAATATTACCTACAATCTTAGAATTAGACAAGAATTTTCTAACTTCATCAAATTCATTTAGAATGTGCATTAATTTTGAATAAATATTCTCAATTGACTCTTTTTATTGTATATAAAAATTTTCAAATTCGGACTCTAGACCCATTAATTTTGTTCTTTTTATTTGAGAGTTGTCCTCAAATCTATTCAATAGGGTTTTCCATATTTTACTAGCAATTTCGGTAGTGCAAAAAAATATAGCAATTCTTTCACTAACTAAATTTAAAATAACATTGACAGCATAATCATTTTGAGATTTCAGTTCTTTGACTTTTTTTTATCAATGTGAGTTTGTTTGGATCATAATGTGGTACATAACCATATATGACAACATCCCAATAGTCTAATATGTTTAGGTAGTTCACCATATATTTCTTTCAAAAACTGAAATTTTTGCAATTAAGACATAGAGTTAGGGGTTCTTTCACATGCATCAAAGTAGTCATCTTGGACCAAAAATATCACAAATTAAGCAATTAAAACTGAGTTTTTACTCTGATACCACTTTGATACACATTGACATGATGGTATTAAAGGTCAAAATAGTGTAAGATTGTAAAGAATCTAAGGTAGAAATATATAAACCGATTTGGGGTTTAATGTTCAAGTGTAATGGAACCGGAAGACAATTCAATTAGATTCAATTCTCATAAGAATATAGTAATCAGAAAATGAGAGAAAATAAAAGAAAAAAATCAAACAAGAATAAAAAATATAACGAAATTCGACTTAAAAATACCAACGTCTCCGGGACTCCCAACCTCTAACAATTGAGATTGAGCCGAAACACTAAAAAATAGTTTTACATTTGTAAAACTTAGTCTCTTACATAAAAATGGGTTGTCAAACCTATTTGTAATAAGAGTGACAACACACTTGTTACACTTAACATCTTCTTTGATTTGTCGATTTGCAAAAAAAAATTAAATTTTATAATTTGCCTTGTTTGAGTTTTGTGCAGGGATTAACATGTAAATGGACTAGTGCACAAGAATCAAGACTAGTGCTGGGATACAAGAGTTTAATCAAGACTGCATTAGGCTTAGGTTTAGTTAGACTCAAACTGGGTTGAATTGGTCAAGATAAATTGAGCTTAAATAACAAGAAAAGTATTTCTTCTCAGTGAATCGTTATAATGGTTCATCTCAATACTCAAAAATATTCTAAGGCAGAAACATTCTCAAAGAAATCAGAGTGTATTATTATGTAACGATTCGGTAATCGTTACAACGATTTGTGAAACGTATAACGATTATGTAATCGTTACAATGATTCATGAAACGCATAACGACTTGATAAATCGTTATAACATTTCAGCTCAATTGATCCAACGGCTATTCTTTCTAAACCGTTATAACGATTCGTAAACCGTTATAACGGTTCATGTCGAAAAGTAGTTTCTTCAAGTTGTTTCAGAAGATCTATTTAAAATGATCACATCTCTCACTTATAATTGATGAAATCTGATATATCTAGCAAAATTATTACTACAAAGAGCTTACTAGTCATATACAAAGTGAAAGAGATAATTCAAAAGATTGATACACTCAATTAGTCAAATCTTTGTTCAAGCTCAATTTAGCTTCTCTCTATTCTCCCAACTTGATCCTTCGTGATCTTCTTGAAAACATTTTCTTGAGCTGCAGTGCTCACCTTCTTTTGAGTGTATTGTCACTCACCTTCTTTTGAGTGTGTTGTCACTCATCCTTTTTGAGTGTGTTGTCACTCATCCTTTTTGAGTGTGTTGTCACTCTTGTTACCGATAGGCTTGGCAGCCCATTTTTGTAAGGGACCAAGTTCTACAAGTGTAAACACCCTTTTTAAATATATCGGCTCAACCTCAATTGTTAGAGGTTGAGGGTCCCGGAGACGTAGGCATTGTTAAAGCCAAACTCTGTTACATCTTGTGTTCTTACTTTATCTTTACTTTCTTTTCTCGCATTTCTTTGATTGTTATATTCTTGTGAGAATTGAATTGATTTAAATCGTATTCCGCTGCCATTATACTTGAACATTAAGCCCCAAATTGGTTTATACATTTCTACCTTAGGTTCTTTACATTCTTGCATTATCTTGACCTTTCAATACCAACATCCTAGGGATGTTCAAGGACTATCAACACTAAAAAATGTGAGTGACAACACACTCAAAACAAGAAGATGAATAACAACACACTCAAAAAGGGTGATCACTACAACTCAAGTAATGTTATAAGGAGAGTATATTACGAATGATCAAGTTAGGAGAATAAAGAGAAGTTAGATTGAGTTTAAATAAGAATTTGGCTAATTAAGTGTTTCTATCTTTGGTTTATCTCTCTCACATAGTATTTACCAAGATGGATTAGATTCTTAATTAAATCAGTGAGAGAGGTAATCATTTTAAAATAGATCTTCTGAAATAACTGAAGAAATTATTTTCGGCTTGAACCGTTATAACGATTCGAAAATCGTTATAACGGCTAAGAAAGAATAGCCATTGGATCTGATTGAGCTGAAACGTTATAACGATTCACTGAATCGTTATACATTTCATAAATCGTTGCAATGATTACTCAATCATTACATAACGATATGATCTGACTTCTTTGAGAACTTTTCTGCGCTTAGAATATTTTTTAGTATTAAGATGAACCATTTATGATTCACTGGGCGGAACCATTTTTCTTTGTTGTTTAAGCTCAATTTATCTTAACCAATTAAGCCCGATTTGAGTCTAACTAAATCTAAGCCTAACGCAGTCTTGATTAAACTCTTGTATCCCATCATTAGTCTTGGTTCTTGTGCATTAATCCATTTACATTTTAATCCCTGCACAAAACTCAAACAAGATAAATTATAAAATTCAAGATTATTTTATAAATCGACAAATCAAAGAAGATGTTTAGTGTAATAATAATCATAGTCATAATCATAATAATATAATAATAATATAACTATAATCATAATATAATAATATAATAATAATAAATAATTATAGTCATGATAATATAATAATAATAAAGAAATAATCATCATGATATTAATATAATAATAAATCATAATCATAATTATAATATAATATAATAATATAATACAACATAATCAAATAATAATCATTATTCCGATGAGAGCTAATCCGGTATACCACCTATTACTTGGTATACCGAATTAGCACTCTTTTACTTTGTCTAAAATTTGTTTGACAAATTAATTCATCAAAATAGATATTTTATTCTAACTTTTTGCTATTTCATCAATCGCCAAACAAACCCTTCATATTGGGATGGCAATGGGTCGGGTCGGGCCGGGTTTATGTCAAACCCGGAGCCCGGCCCGTCTTTCAAAACCCTTGGCTCGGCCCTTATCTTCGATCCTAAAATTGATGACCCGGCCCGCCCATGATGTTTGACGGGCCTACCCGCCCGTACCCTCTCCGGTCCGACTTTGTCAACGATATATTTTTGCTAGATTATTTTAATTAAATTATTACATAATCAATTAATAATTTCTTTAGTTAACGATTTCTCTCTTCATAATATTACATCTTTAGAGAATGATTATTATATTTAAACTAAAATGTTATTAAATATTTACACTATCATAGTATAAGTTATTTTTTAAGTCTAAAAATTATTATATATTTACACCAACTCAAATACTCAATTTATAAATTATGATATTTAATTAAATGAATTAATTTAAATTAACATTATATTAGTTAAATTATTAATTTTATTCAATTTGATAAGTTACTTATATATAATTATACAATTATACATAATACATATAAATACATGTTACATATTATCGATATTACGGATCGAACGGACGGGTCTCACCCTAAATTCTACCGGCCTGACCCGTCTTTTGACCCGATCCAGCCTTACCTGTTTGACCTTCGGGCCGGATGGATCAGCCGTTGTGTCGGTTGTCGGATCGGACATGTCCGAATAAGCCGGACGGGTCATGAAATTTATTGTCATCCCTACCTTCATACATCAAATTCTGATTTCTGAACATGTGAGCGACTGCAACAGAGAGTTTCCATAAAAAAGAAAAAAAAATAGATGAAAAAGAAAAATGAATTGGGACTGGAAAGTCCATGTGTTTCATACTTGCATTGCATCCCTTAAAAAAAGAAAAATGAACTGCGACTGTGCAGAAGCAATAGAGTTGGACCGGACCCCACAGCACGTGTTAAAACAGTATGTCGATCTGGTTCTAGATTCCCACCGTACATATCCGACGTTGGCTTCTACACGTGGACCAGTCATATGCCGCCTTAAGGACAGGACCGGGACCCGCCATGTTGCCAGCGACGTGACCTTTGACCAATTGTTGCCGGAGCTCCTGGCGAGTGCGCTACTCCGTCCGATGTCCTCTAGACGGTGGAGGGTCCCACCCACTATCACAAACGAGCCGGGCGCGGTCATTTTCGCAATGATGGATCCGGGTCCACTAGCCAGAAGTTAATGATAATAATAATAATAGGGCTTGTCATAAACTTAAAAAAAAAGATAAAATTGATATATATATATATACCGTTCAATACATTTCAATTTGAATATTTATCTCCTTCCTGAAAATATCAAAATTTGGATATTTATCCATAATTAATATTATCCTCATAAAAATCAAATTAACAATTAATTAAAATTATAATAAGACAAAAGTACCACTTCTGATGATTCAAGTTATTTTTCATTTATACGTAAATTTTCTTATTAATTTTATTACTTCAACGATGTACAAAATTATCATAATTATAAAATTATTTTTATCGCTATAAATATCAATCTTATTGGGTATGCACTAGTTACAATCATGTCTAATTTGTACCAGTTTTGAATTTGTCAGTTCTAGTTCGATTTCTCTCAAACTTTAATTTTCTTCCTC
This sequence comes from Schoenoplectus tabernaemontani, assembly GCA_037127355.1. Taxonomy (NCBI): domain Eukaryota; kingdom Viridiplantae; phylum Streptophyta; class Magnoliopsida; order Poales; family Cyperaceae; genus Schoenoplectus; species Schoenoplectus tabernaemontani. Next base: position 25,090,923 of record CM073753.1, read on the forward strand.
TTATATGGCAAAAAAAAATAGAGAGAAATATAAAGTAATGGACGCTACCGTGTTCGTTTGTTAGTCAAAATTAATGTAAATCATTAAATGAGGGGTATTTTGGGATATAAAAAATTTGAAGGAAATGACAAAAAAATGGACTCGTTCAATTCTTAGCTGCTTTATATAATAGTATAGATAGATTAGTTTGGAATTTATTTGTAATTAAAAAATAATATTTTTTTAATAAAAGAGAAAATTGGCGGCTTATTTCGTGAAATGAATAACTTTTAACCCCCAACATCACATGCTTCAGCTTGAAAAATAATGGATCATTAGTTTGCAATTTTAAACTTATATAACATTGTGTAAGAATAATAATTAGTTCCCACAAAATAGACAAAAAAATTGTTACTTTATTTGAGATCGTATTTATACACAGTTGGAACTCAATGAGAGATAGCAAGGGTAAGTAACAATATAGCAGTAATACAATGTGGATAGCAAAATAAAATAATTCAATGTATTGTCGTTGATTTTGTTGCGATGCAAGTTGTATGAAGTGTCGGAAAAATATAGGACGGTATTTTTATTTTATTATAATTATAATTTATTATTAATTTAATTTTTATGAAGATAATACTAGATATGGGTAAATATTTAAAGTTTTGATATTTTTAGAGATAAAATATCTAATTTTTAAATTTGAAAGAGTAAATATTTAAATTAGAATGTATTGAGGGTGTGAGACTCGGTGTGCTTTCAACAATCCACGGCCCCATCTCTCTCACGTGCGGTCTTATTTCCACGTCGGCATTCAACTATTAACATCAGCACTTTGTACCAGATACATCTTTTCAAATTTTGAATGATGCAATAATCAAAGCATGAAAGAATATTCATCTCTTATCCAAAAAAATAATTTTATTTTATATCAATCTTTATCAGACTAATTGTGAATAATTTAATATCAAAGAATAAAAGAATATTCATGCTAATTATGTAAAAATAATTTTACTTACATTATTTGTTGGCTGAATTTCATATATATATCCAAAATTTGGAATTTTCATATTCCTCTCTATAAAAATCGTAATATCATATTTATCCTTCAAAACTATCACAACTCTCATATTTACATATTAAAATTTTATAAAATATCAAAATGCATCCAAAAACTCTAATAATACTCATTAAATATTTTAAACTTAAGTTAAGACACGATAAATATTTCATGATTATTATATCGTTGGCTTCTCTCATTCATATCATCCAGTAATAAATCTTCAAGCACCAAATTATAATTCAAATTTCACAGTTTCATTTATTAGGTGCTCAATTTCAATTTCAAACAATCTAAAATTTTCAATTATTTATATTCATGCTCGATAGTTATACATGTAGTGTCAATTTATATCTTTTAATTTCAACAAGAGTAAATGAAGAATTTATAAGTATAGTTTTAGTGGAAGAAATGAACTACTGAGTAAATATGAGAATTTTAATAGTTTGGATGGGTAAATATGACAATATGAATTTTAGAAGAGGAAATATGTAATTTTCAGGTTTTTGAGGGGTATATATGAAATTATGCCTTATCTTTTTATCCTTCATACAAATTTTATTTATTTGGAAATTTAATCAACTCTTGTAAATAACACCGAACCAAAGCTGCTATTATTTTTGTCGAATAATAGAACCCAGCTTTTAAATATAAAAAAAATGTAAAAAATATCTTACAAATAAAAAGTTTATTATATATTTTTTACTTATAAATTGGTAGTTTGTCAAATTTTATGTAATTTTATTAATGTTTATGACGGTTATAATTTAATATTTTTTTTTATTAACTATCAAACATTAATGAAATTACTTGAAATTTCACTGTTATCAATCTACGAGTAAAAAAAAATCTATATTTTTTTATTTTTAAAGTTAAAATAAATTTTATATTGGATAAAAGTAATAGAAGATTTGTTCCAAGTAACACACCCAGTCGCAACTCACAAGACTAGAATTTTTGGATAAAAGTAATAGCAGATTTGTCCTAGTGATTTGTCGGTACATCCGGCGGCGGCGGGTAGGGTGGACACGTACACGGGTAGACGGGTATGGCGGACACGGGTAGACGTTTTTTTTTTTTTAAATCCGTACCCTACCCGTCTCATACCCGTGCCTGTCGCGCGCTACACGGCACGGATACGGGGGTACTGGGCACACACGGTCGGTGGGTCGGGAATGTTATAACGGTCGGCATCAACGTTATAACGATTTATGAAACGTTATAACGATTTATGAAACGTTATAACGATTTATCGAACCGTTATAACGATTTATGAAACGTTATAACGTTTCAAAGAAACCGTTATAATCGTTTCAAAACCGTTATAACGGTTCGACGAGTACGCGAGTATGGGTACGGGCGCGGCGGCGGGTAAACGGTGCACGGTACAACGGGTTTTTTTTCAAAAAAAGCGACCGGCCCTTCTCAAACCGTCTCGTGTACCCGTTTACCCGCCTATACCCGGACACGGGTACGGGTTGTACCCGGCGGTTTTAGCAAACCCCTAGGGGTGCCTACTCCAGCCCAAAACATCGAGTCCATATATTTTATAGTACACGATCGGGTTTGTTTGGCGATGCATGAAATAATATAAAATAAGAATAAAATTGATATTTTGATAATTAATTTATCAAATGAATTTTTGACTAAGTAGAATAGTGTGAAAAAGTGTTAATTCGATATATTATTTGATTATGTTGGATTATATTATTATATTATGATTATGATTTATTATTATTATTATTATATCATTATATTATGACTATGATTATGATTTATTATTATTATATTATTATAATTATTATTTATTATTATATTAATATTATCATTATTATGATTATTATTATAAATTATGATTATCATTACTATTATTATATTATCTTCACTATTAGTATTATTATATTATGTTATTATAATGATTATTATTATTATATATTATCATCACTTTGTTAGTATTATAATAATAATTATTTTATTATATTTATTATTGTTATATTATAATAAATATGATTTTATTTTTTTATTATTATATTATAAATATAAATATAAGTATTTTATTATTATATTATTATGATTATGATTATAATTATTTATTATTATATTATTATGATTATGATTATAATTTCATTATTATTATATTATATTATGATTATGGTTATAGAGAAGGGATCGGTTGAAAATGGGTTATTTTGACAACCTTGACAATGAACTCTAAATAAATATAAAAAATTTTAAAAATAGAAAAAAATTTATAGATGTATTCTTCTACCTTTATATTGATAGTCATTCAAATTTCATGCAATTTCATTATTGTTTGATAGTTCATCAAATTCCATCAAATTTTCATATAATTTGCAACGGTTTTAAATTAACGGTCTTTGATGAACCATCAAACGATAATGAAATTTCATGAAATTTAAATGACCATCAATCTATAGGTAGAAAAACACATCTATAATTTTTTTTTCATTTTTAAGATTTTTTTTTTGTATTTATTTAGAGGTTCATTGTCAAGGTTGTCGAAATAACCCATTGTCAATAGATCCTCACTCATGGTTATATTATTATTATATTATTATTATTGTATTATTATTATTATTATTATTTTATTATTTTCTTATGTTATATTATATTATGATTATGTTTATATTTTTATTATATTAGTATGATTATAATAGTGAATATTATTATTATTATATTATTATTACTATTACTATTACTATTATTATTGTACTATTATTTTTATTATCATCATCATTGTTAATATCATAATTATTCATATTTTAACTATTTTAATTAATAAGTTTTAAATGATATTTTCTCTTCTCCTAATAATAAAAAATATCCAAATCTATTCCTTAATTTGTCAAAGTAACCAGATACGAACTCCAAAAAATCAGTGAAGAGTAGCGGAAGAAAGGGAGACAAAATCAGGTGGAAGACTCGCAGAACCGTGCGATCGGTCATGGGTCTCAATCGTGGCCGTCCGACCTCTCACGCGGGACTTGTCACTTGTCAGTCCCGCTTCTACGTCGTGGTGCGCCAGACGAATCTCCAAATGTCGAACGGATCAGATTGTAACAGTTTCAGATGATGTGAAAGCGAACCAACACCTACAAGTTGGATAACATTGAATTCGAGTTTGGGTGGCTATATTTAATGTCGCCAATTCGTGTCCGCGTCTCTGGAAATCATATAAAAAACAATATAAATGTGGTTTTTGAAAAATTAAAATGATTGAATGGGGTTGGGATTTTGGGGACTTGGAACAAAATAGGAAATTTGCAAAGGTTTGACTCTTTGACTGGATCTGGCAAGTGGAGGAAAACAAATTGAAAGGAGCCATACACGTGCTGCCGTATGTGTTTAGGCCCTTGAGGGTTATCCGTTATCGTAATCACCAATTAATCATGCATGCATGATATGCATGAGTCTATATGCTGCTAGATTTCTCTTTCCATAATAAACTCTCATTTAATTTATCCATTGATACTGCTGGTATTCACTATTTACCATCAGCATCTCTGGATGAACATACTCTCCAAAGCAAGAGCAGCAAATACTTATCTGAATGGTGAATAGTGTATTATTGTGGGCCAAACCGTAAAATGGTTACATGAATTGAATCCCCAGCACCAGACACCAGCAGAACAAAGAAGCAAAGAGAAATGGGTGACTGTGCAAAGGGCAGTTGGCACACAGGGAAAAAGTACTAAACAACAGATCGAAAAGAAGGAAAAAAAAAGGTATATATTTGCATATTTCAAACCGTAAAAATTCAGAATACTTGTGTTTCTGAAATCTGAATGTATTTTGTTTAGATTTTATCATAAGACCGATGTGATGTTAGAAAGAGTAACTATTAGGCCAGTTATACGTACCTTTTTCTAGAATAAGATAAAACATGCATGCACACAGATATTAGTACCGAGTTCGAGTCAAATTATCTTGTCACAGGTTTGAATTAATTCGAGTAATCCAATTTGATAGAAATCCAACTGAATTTACACTTTATTTGAATGACTTCGTGTTTTCAGATGAAAATGGAAAAACTCACCCGTTTCATTCAAACAACGGTGTTTTATGAGATTGGTACCAAACAATAGATACTGCATAGAAACAAAACCTACTTAATTAGATCCTAAAATAGAATAAAAACTCAACCTGGAGTACTGCTAGAGTTCAATTTGTTTGTTATTCTCATCTCGGACGCATTGAATAAAGAATTTACAAGAAATTTTACTTAAAGGGGTAGCTTATTGTAGTTGAGTAACATTTCCATAAAATTTAAAAAGGGGAATCAGGAGGTCCCAACGGTTTGGAAATAATTTTGGTTTCAAGCTCATTTTTAACTATCCGATTCACATTTAGATTAAAATAAAATATAAAAATAAAAATAATTTTCATCAAAATTGATGATTAAATGTGAATCTGAAACTGAACTTAAAATTAAAATTGATCTCAAGTCATTCGACCTCCCCGATTCCTTAAAAGGAGGGCCCATTCCTCGCTGAGCAAAGAGCCAAGGTTTCTCTTTATTATCCCTCTCACTGTCATGTGGGGCCCAACTCCTCTGCACCATGTTTCATTCCTATTGGGTGAACTGTCAGGCGACACTACAGAAATGTGGAGCGTTTTTTTAGCAGAGCTCGCGTTAGCATATCACATAGAAGTTAAATGTTAACAGTTTTCTCAACAATATCATATCATCACTTTTTCCTCGTTAATTTTGCTTAATATTTTTACGGACTAAAATTCAAAATTTTATATAAAATAATGTATCTCTCTTCTCATTTAAAGTGTCTGTTCTTAAAATGATCCAACTTCTCTATACGATTCTTTATAGATTATTATATGATTAATTATATTAATTATTATTATAACAATGATTAATATGAGTATCATTGTTATTTAGTTTTTAAAATGATTATGTCTAAATTTTTTAATGTTGAATTTTATTAAATATATTTAAAATTTTATATTGCTAATTATTTATTTAAGAATTATATTATCAAAATAAAAGATATGCCCTTAGTATAAATAAAATATTTTGAAATCTCATGAGTCATGACCCAAGAAGAAGGAGAATTCAAAGTTTTAAATGGGTCAAATGGTCAATTGAACCCATCTCTATTTAGCTTCGGCGCTGATGAAAAGAAATAATAACAATTATAGGAACCAATTTAATTATGAAGTGCGTGTGTGCTGGTGTCAGGGCGGATCCATATACCGGGGTAATTGCCTCTTGGATTTTGTAAAATAAATTTTTTCAGTAATTTATTCCATCCGGAAATTTTTTTTTTTCTAATTGTCTGATTAATTTAATTAAGAAAAAAAATTAATATCATACATAATGAAATAATTATACAAAGATATCAAAATATAAAGTTTCATAGACGGAAATTTTCTTCATCAACTTGATTATATATTACTTTGAGTTTTATTTTATTGTTATTTTTAATATATAAAATGTTATTATTTTAATAAATTTTTTATTAGGTAAGAATATATATTAAATTATTAATTTTTTATTTAGAATCCGATTAGTTAATGAATTTGAACCCGATAAATTATTATAATTCAATAATTATCCCTGATCAAAATCTACTTCTGCCCCTAGCTGATGCTACTATTACGGCACAGTAATGCTGTTGTCACTAGTCAAATGCAAATTGTTCGATCCGATCCAAAATCGTTCAAATCATTTGATAAATGTTGCTGTTCTCTTCTTCCTTCAATATAAATTTTAATCTATTCAATTTTAAGTTTTAACTGAACCGTTGGGGGTTAGATAATGACATGGTCTTTCCCTTATCCCCTGCCTGAATTCAGCTACCCTTTTCCTAGGAATCAACATAAAGAGCTTCAAGCTAAAATATATATATATAGTTTATATTCTGGCACGATTTTCATATTATAAAATTTCGCATAATTTAATTTTTATCTAATAATTAAAATGCATCCCATTTGAAGTTAATATACATTGAATTTTGTTAGAGACGGATATAAGATTTTAATTTGAGAATCATTGATCAGATTGTAATAATTTATTAAGTTCAAATTTGTTAACTAATTATATACTAAATATAAAAATTAATAATTTGATATATATTTTTATATAATAAAAAAAACTATCAAAATAATATATTTTACTTATTTATCAGAGAACGGCATTTGCATATAGCAATTAACAGTGATGGGAAACAACACAGTTCATGTGAAAATGGATCAAAATACACAAAAGGTGAATAGAAACAGAAACAGAAATGGAAATAAAGAAAAAAAAAAAGAGAGCAATAATGACATTTGTCACTTGTCAGTCGTCACGCCGTCCCAACCCCTCTCCTACCACGATCCACACAAATCCCATTTCATTTCATTACCCACACTACAGCACAATACAATACACCCCCAATAATGTTTCCATGACTCCGTGCTTCACTATTGCTACTTTTTTACATCTCTCGCACAGTCAATCCATCTACTGATCTAGTCATTCTTCTTCACTCGTTCATTTTTGAGTTGTAAATATAGACAACAAATTGTAAAAGGATTGTGTACGATTGTATAATCTATATTTTTTGTTGGTGAAATCTTCTCATTTTCCTTTTGCGTACACACCAGTAAAAAACTTCAATTAGTGTGCGCGGCAGAGAGTTAGGGACTATGTAGAGAGAAATACAAAGTACTTTTAATTAGCCCCACAAAAATAGAAACAAACTTTAAGTTTGTGAAAGTACTAATAATATGTAAATGCAAACAAAGATGAAGATCTATAGCATGCTAAAAATTGTACATTTTGATATACCTCAATTTTTGTACTCACATCTACATTAGACTCCAAAGCCAAAATTTCTTCTAAACAACACCAGAAGAAAAATAATAAAAGAGATTAGAGAGGAGGGATAAAGAGAGAACTATGTACATACAGCAATAATTAAAATGAAAAAAAAAGACCTAGCTAAGAGGAAAGGGGAAAACAGAAGGGAGAGAAGAAGAGGAGGGGGTAACAGGATCCATCGTTAAGCGTCTTTCCAACATACGAGCATGGTGACACATCGGCGCACAATGTAGAAGCGAGCTCTCTGTTCCTTGACGAGTCTCGCGCATCGACTTGACAGAGATTGATGGCTCGATCTGGCAGCGCCGACACTGCCGCTGCTCCTCGGCTCTCTTGCGCTCTCCGACCGCCTGAAGAAGGCGGTTCCAGATGTACTAGAGGCGCTGGTGCTAGCATCGCCAGTGTAAACTCTTCGACTGCCATTATTTCTGCTGCATTTCTTCGATAGCTTCCATTTCTCATCCATGTACAGCTGCTCCATTACTTTCCTTCGAGTGATTGAATGCGCTTTGTTAGAGAGTAGAGACGAGATGCGAATGGGAGCAGTGAGGTGAGGGAGATGAGAGAGAAAGAGAGAGGAAGAAATATCAAATATGGGAGAGATGTGGTGGTGCTTTCGATTTGGGAGTATTTATAATTAGTATATAAAAAAATAGAAGAGGAGGGGAGAAGAACTGAAGAGGGGGGAGAGAGAGAGAGACCGTGGGATGGTCCAAGAGGCCAGTCAGACGGTTTGTTTAATTTCTGGAAAGCTGACACGATTAATTAAATGTTGTACATACAGAGATATATAGATAAATGCATACATATTATCAGATATATCAATCAGATGCATTCGCACTGCATAGGCTGTGTTGTCCCCTGTATTTCAGTATCAATCTCTCTCTGTCAATGAGTAGGATAGTATTTTTATGTTCATATTTATTAAAATTTTCTTTATTTATATACTATCTATATCTATATTTTATCTTTATTCATTAAAAATTTCAGATAACGACAAGTAACGGTAGATAACGGATAAAAATAAAAATAATTCAATGAAAAAATTATATGATTTATACAAATAAATAAAATTAAATAAATATATTAATAAAGTACAATAACAATTAATATTTTAGATATAACAAAAATCTTATATTTTTTCATGTTAATTATCATAAAAACATATACTATTTACTATATACTAGCTATATACCCGCGCGTTACAGCAGACTCTTTTATTTAAACATTAAAATATTATAAGATAAAAAAATTCATATTTATCTAATATTAAATTATAAATTCATCAAATTATAGATAAAACCTATAATAAAGACTATATTTAATCTTGGATGAGATTTTTGCACAATATGAGTTAATGATTCATGATTTTTATGGCAAGAAAAGTAAATTATTCTAATATATATTATCATCATTAATTTCTTACCACATATGCACAAGGTTGCTAAATAAAAATAATAATATTATGGAAATAATAGTATATATGGGAAAGAAATGGGGAGAAAGAGGGGATCAATGGACAAGATCACATACGTTTGATCAACCAAAAATAAATATTATCCGTCTAATTGAGGGATAAAATGGGTATAATAAAAAAATACCATGACAAAAAATGGACCCTCCAATTCTTAGATGCTTTATATAATAGTATAGATATATACTATATAATTTAATTATATATTTATTAAAAATATAAAATAATTATACTTATATATATTTAACTATATATTTATATAATTTACTCAATGATAACAGATAACGAAAACCCCTTACCCATAATCATATACCCGATAAGTAAACGAAATTTATTTCTTACCCATATCCATACCCGATGACCTAACGAAAATAAAATCTTACACATACTTGTCTTATTAGATACGATACGAATCAGATAAACAACCAAAAGGGTGCCATTGATAGCCCTAGTTTCTCCTATTCACAATTCTGATCCATTTATACTTCCATATAGGGTGCAAATGGATCGGATATTATCCGACCGCATTTGGATTTGTCTTCATATATTAGTGGATATGAATATTTTTGGATATGAATATAGATATTTTTTTTTAGCAAATACGAATATGAATATGATTTTCAATTTGAAATTGAATACGGATATGAATACAGATAATTATTCGGAGCTAGATAAAAAGTTATTTATATATTTTTCAATTGAATTTTTAATATAGATTACAAATTCAACTAAATTTATACATAATATGCCCTTATATTTTATTTTTTATAGTTTTTGATACATTTTAACTACTATCTGACTGTATCTCTGATCCGTTTGCACTCCTACATCCATAGCACTTTCACATCCGAGCAATCTGTGTACAAGGCTTCTACTAGTCTTGGACTTTTTTGTTTTTCTCTTACAATTTCATAGGCACCCTTGGAAAAATAAAATGAGTTGCACAAAGGGAAATTAACGTGTTATTTTTCTAACAACAAAATTATTATACATATTTGATATGTATGCACGCACATATAAATATGAATATAGATATATTCATGTTCAGTGCGTGATATTTATAAGACAAACATATCATGTTCTTAATGTAGTGAGCGCTCATGAACAAATTTGACATATTAAAATATGCACACAAGTAGCAAACTGAATACGAACACGTACGTTTAGTACGTGAACTCACACATATAACATAGCATAGACACTTCTAACATGTCTAGTAATGTAGCATGTCTTAGACACGTCCAACACGATTTATCACCCTCTGAGGCTTTGAAAAATGTATTAGGCATGTCTTATGCTCTTTTGATCACCGAAATTTTAAAATGGAATAACGAGGACGTGGAGTGAGACAATTTGTTAAGACATGTTCATATTTGAGAGCAGGAGAGTCCACGGGTTGTACTCCTATAAATAAGATTTTACTTGTATTTTATTTTAATTTATGCATGTTATAAATGTTGACACGTGTTAAATATATATAAGCTCGAACACAGTTTACACAATATATATATTTTAGTTTTAAATTTTTGACATATTAAAACACACATATCCAAACATATAAAATATTTTTCGTATTAACAATATATCATATTTTTCATATTGAACACGTAACGTGCATGACACATAAGTGAATATGTATTGACATTACATACAAGACCTTGATACAAATGTGCGTTCATACATGTCAAACATGTATAATAATTTTGTTGTTAGAGAAATAACACGTTTATTAACTTAATTGCGGCATGGTGCGCTGAACTTGGATGAAAGTAATTCCAAAAATTAACAACGTATATATTCATTGCCAGAGAGACAGAGAAACCGAGATCGATGCAAGCTTCAAGGATTTCTTCTCCACTTAAGTTCCAACTTGAGGCCATCGACCGTAAATTTTATCAATTCACGAAACTTGCACATCAAACCCACAGCGCATGCCAAGCAGGGAGGCTCTTTGATATAAAATATGAATAAATATAATATATTTTATTTATTAAAATTAAAGCCTAAAAATATGTAAATCATATAAAATAATAAAATATAAATTATAACTCACAGTTCCGAAGATCAGACATCTTGAAGCAGAAAATATTGAAAGTGGAAACTAGTGGAAGCGAAGTACTGATCTTCAGAAATTTTCCTCGGACATGATGCTAGCTTAATTAGACGTTTTTCTTTCTGCTCTATTTTTTTTTTCTATTTATTTTTAATGGATGAAATAGTTATCAGTAAGTATATCATAACTACACAACCTAAGATTTTTTTATAGAAACTGAGGTAGCTCTTGGAATCTAATACAATGAATTTAGTCATTTAAATTTTTCATCAAAATATATATACACTCTTTAGATGCACTTTTTAGATGCACTTTTTAGATGTACCATTTAATTAATTATCTATAAATAAACGTATTCATAACTCTTAATAGTAAACCATACATTAAATATTATAATATTTATATATTCTAACATTTTTTAGTAATGAAAAAAAATGTAATGTGAAGTGACAATGCGTTCAAAATTTAAGAAAAACAGTCGTATGTACGAATTTTCGTTAAGAAAACTGATATGATCTAGATATATGCCTCACCGGACTTCTAAGTTTGTCCATGTAGGCACTGGAAAAACATTTTGTTGGGGAGCAAATATTAATTAAAAGAGAGTGAAGAGGCCTAAAAGCTCAAAATAGTTTTTCCAGTGCGTACACGGACAAACATATTAATTAAAAGATCAAAAACATTTTGTTGCAAACAAATGAACCTTTTTTTAAAAAAAAATAGAGCTTTCAATAATTCAAAATATATTATTTTTTATATCTTGTGAAACTTGAAACCGTACCACTCTATAAAGAAGTGCGCTTTAATACCATCCGTGTTATTCTTGCTGTCGTGAAAACAAACAAACTAAATATAATATTTTGATAAGGGAAGGGATCCTTGACAATGAATCTCTATGAATTTAGGAACCTGGTAAAGCGTCATACCAAGAAAGTTATGAATGCTTATAGAAAAGGCGTACTACTGGGCAATGATTCAAGTGCAAAATTGTTCCTACTGAAAGATCTAGGGAATTCCACTTGAATTAACATAAAGTCTTTTGATTGGTTACTAACTCTCTAAGTTTGTTTGGCACTCCATAGCAAAAAATAAGAATATAATTGCTATTCCGATGAATTAATTTGTCAAACGAATTTTAGATTAAATAAAATAGTGCGGAATAGTGCTAATCCGGTATACCAACTTGGTGGAATATCGGATTAACTCTCGTCGAAATAGAGATTATTGTTTGATTATATTGTATTATATTATTATATTATGATTATGATTTATTATTATAATCATTATATTATTATTATTAAATTATGATTATAATTATAATTATTATATTATCATCACTATTGGTATTATTATAATATTATAATGATTGTGATAGCCCTAGGATGATGGTATTGAAAGGTCAAAATAGTGCAAGAATGTAAAAAACCTAAGGTAGAAATGTATAAACCAATTTGGAATTTAATGTTCAAGAATATAGCAATCAAAGAAATATGAGAAAAGAAAAGAAAAGATAAAACAAGAACACAAGATGTAACAGAGTTTGGCTTTAATAATGCCTACGTCTCCGGGACCCTCAACCTCCAACAATTGAGGTTGAGTCGATATATTAAAAAGAGTTTTTAAACTTGTAGAACTTAGTCCCTTACACAAAAATGGGCTGCCAAGACTATCGGTAATACGAGTGACAACACACTCAAAACGTGAGTGACAACACACTCAAAATAAAAAGTGATCACTACAGCTCAAGAAAGAGTTGAGCACAACAATTCAAGAAAATATTTTCAAGAAGATCACGAAGGATCAAATTGGGAGAATAGAGAGAAACTAGAATGAGCTTGAATAAAGATTTTGCTAATTGAGTGTATCAATATCTTGAGTTATCTCTCTCTTAGAATATGGCTAGTAAGCTCTATGGAGTAATGATTTTGCTAGATGGATCAGATACATACAATCAGTGAGAGAGGTGATCCTTTTAAAATAGATCTTCTGAAAGCGTTGAAGAAACTATTTTTCAGCCTAAACCGTTATAACGGTTTACGAATTGTTATAACGGTTTAGAAATAATAGTCGTTGGATCAACTAAGCTGAAACGTTATAATGATTCATCAAATCGTTATACGTTTCATGAATTGTTGTAACGATTACAAAATTGTTACAAAACGATACACTCTGGTTTATATGCATATTTTTTCGCCTTAGAATATTTTTGAGTATTGAGATGAACCGTTATAACGATTCCTAAATCGTTATAACGATTCACTGTGCATAAGTATTTTTCTCTGTTGTTTAAGCTCAATTTATCTTGACAAATTCAACCTAGTTTAAGTCTAACTAAACCTAAGCCTAATGTAGTCTTTATTTAGCTCTTATGTCTCATCATTAGTCTTGGTTCTTGTGCACTAATCCATTTACAAGTTAATTTCAGCATAAAACTTAAACAAGGTAAATTATAAAATTTAAGATTGTTTTGTAAATGGACAAATCAAAGAAGATGTTAAGTGTAACAATCTTCTCCTTTTTTCGATTTGCAAAAACATACATGGGTGCATAGATATAACATATGATGTGAATTTCACCCATAAACTTCTCCCCTTTTTGAAAATCGGGCAAAATGGTGCGAGTAAAGAATTTATTTCAATTTAGCCCCCCATAAATTGATTTCTCCCCTTTAATATATGCATCGTTTATAATATAAAGAATTTAAAATACTTCCAAAATAAAAAAAATCATTCAAGAAGAAATTAGCTATCCCCTTAAATATGTGACATATATGTTTTGAAGGGGAAATTAAGCATTGAGGGACTCTAATTTTTAATTTTAAGAATCCAAATAATATTTGCGATGTTGTTTTCTTTTCTAAGTTTGCAATCAAGTGAGATATGATCAATATGACAACAATAATTATAAAATACACATGTTTGAGACTTCTTACTACCTTTAACAAATGTATTTTGGTAGCTTTTTTTTAATCTTTGAGGTTGAGTCTTGGATTTTTCTTTAGAAATATTTTTATGTTTTTGAGAAACAACTCGTTTATTCTCATATCTTATAGCTTTGGTTTGAAAATCATTTTGATTTTTAAACTCATAAAACCAAACATCGGCTCCTTTAAAATATAATTTAATTGACCAACTAGGATTGAAAAATGTAGCATTGTTGCTTTCAAAATTCTTTTTTCCTTTGTTAATTTTTTTATCAAATTGCTTATATTGAAATGCATAATTGTATTTCTTATTGAAAGATTTAGCATTAGTATATTTCATAATTTTTGCATTTGATTCTTGACTTTGTTTCTCTTTTGATTTAGGGCAATTTGAAGTCTTAAAAGATTTCTTCCAAAAAAATATTATTTTATCACTCTTCCAAAATTATCATTATTCCAAATCTATTTCTTAATTTTCCAAACGGACCCTCTGTGTTTTTTCTAGGCTCCTCAAGCTTACTTAGGTGAACGGGTGCCAGCCGGCCGCCCATTGTCAATTCATCTTTCGGTTAATTAAATACAAAAAAAAAAAAAAAATAGATTTTTTTATAGATATGTTCTTCTACTTGTAGATTGACGGTGATGGAAATTTCATGTAATTTCATTATCGTTTGCTAGTCCATCAGATACCATCAAAATTAAAGGTGATAAAATCCGACCCGATCGGACCTGAACTCATCCCGACCTAATTTTATTGAAAAATCAAATTGAAGCGAACCTGATCCGACCCGGACTCGAACGACTCAAAACACGAAATAATCTTAGATCACACAACCTGAAACCCGACCCAATCCGAACCCGAATGACTCAAAAACCCGAGATGACCCGAGATCAGACAATCTGAAATTCGACCCGATCCGAACCCGAATAACCTGAAACTCGAGATGTCCTGAAATCAAATGACCTGAAACCCGACCCGATCCGAACCCGAACGACCTAAATTTCTCATTTTACTCGTTGAATTTTGGCATTATTCTTTGTTTTATTTCTAATTTGCATGAGCTAACGCCCTCTGCCCAATAGAGCTTCGCGGACTTTTGTCGTACTTGTGTAGGCATCTCCACTTAATCCCAAATGCCGGCAAAGTTCTGAATAAGTGTAAGATCCTATCCTAGGGCAATCTCTTTACCACTTAAAGCACAATAAGAAAAGAATAAAATATATGTATGATATTTAGAAATAGAAAAAACCGAGTGTATGCAGGCGGAGAACCTAGTACATATAACTAGGTGGTCTTTTGACTTACTAATAGGCGCCCCCCGTAGATCATAGAAGGAAGGAAAAAAACTTGACCCCAATGTTGATGTGGTGCTAACCAAGCTGACAAGCAAGCTTTCGAAGCAACCGAGGCAAGAGCGTGAAGTTGGTTTCCGAGATAATCTGAAATTAGACAATCCGAAATCTGAGATTAGACAACTCGAAACCCGATCCGACTCATGCTATATATATGTATCAGAATTATCATAAGTAACATATTTTCAGTTTGTTAATAAAATAAATGAAGTATATCGATCTGGAACTGATTTGATTAAACCCAAATTAATTAATTATATCCATATTTTTTTGAAAAGTTAAATTAATTATAATATAATTGATAATATAGACCTAACATTGTTTAAAATATATTTTTTTAAATTTAAAGTCTGACTACCTGAAATCCAACCCGACCCGAAATAACTGAAAACCCAAGACTATCCGATATCAGATGACCTGAAACCCGACCCGGACCCAAATTACACGAAAGACGAGATGATCTAAGCTACTAAGAAATCAAAATCCGACCCAAAATGATCCGAATCCCAAAAAAACCCGACAATGTTCGACCCAAAATCCGTCCCGACTCAGATTTGGGTGACCCGAACCCGACCCGTGACCCGATAAATTTTTGGTCAAACTTACCCGACCCGACCCGACCCGTCCGAACCCAATCCCGCCCCGACCCGTCCAATTGCCACCTCTAATCAAAATGTTATATAATTTACAATAATTCCAATTTAACGGTTTTTTATGGATCATCAAACGATAATGAAATTGTTCAAAATTTGAATCACCATTATTTAATATTTCTGTAAAAAATTTTAAATTTTTTTAATATTTATTCGAAGATCCATGATAAGATTGTCAAAATAAAATTGTCAAGTGATCCCTTTCCTTTTGATAATTGATACGGAATAGATCTTTGCAGTTGCAAAAGAATTAATATACTGTACTAACTATATCAATTTAACCATGCGATATAATAGTACATCCGGACTTAAAAAAAGAGGCCATGTCATGATTAATTTAATTGACGCATCATTGCACTTAGACTCTTATCAATAAAACATCAGTTATCCTTGCAATTTCAGGCCGGGAAACCCAAGCAGCGTACATCAATTCGGACCCAGAATCACTGAGGCCCGTACCTCTCTCCTTGGAAGAGGAGCCGAGGAGAGGGACGCATCGGACGGCTGTTACTGTCAGGAAGAGTACACGTGTTGCAGCAAAAGGAGCCGTTAAAGGCTTTCGATTGGGAAGCGTCGCAATCGGACGGTGCGTGATTCCTGATTAGCGAGCAAGGAAAGAGACGCGTCGGAGAAAAGAGTACTTTATGTGCGTGTTAGCGCTAACTAATCATCTCTCCACTTGAGACATTATCACCAGTTTTGTTTGGGGCCTCCCACCTCTTCTCTTTCTCTAAACACAAGTCTTGCAAGGTTCTTTTTGTCCAATAGCTTGCTTGTTTTTGCAATTTTGTGTTTGCATTAATTGTGGATTAGGTATTCCAAGTTTCCAACTATGTGTCTTTCGTCCCTTTCTTTGTTCTGTTTTCCTTAATCTAGGTTTTGTCCCTTTCAATTGCCGCTAGAAACTGTCCTTAATTTTCTGTATTTAACTTTTTAGATACCACATATATATATGAATTAATTCATGTAAAAGTACACATTTTTTTATGAAATGAGCGATGACGTCTGATTCTCAGAATAAAAGAATCAGTCCAAAGGATTTAATCATGTATCATGCCTTCTTTTTAG
Source organism: Schoenoplectus tabernaemontani (assembly GCA_037127355.1). Taxonomy (NCBI): domain Eukaryota; kingdom Viridiplantae; phylum Streptophyta; class Magnoliopsida; order Poales; family Cyperaceae; genus Schoenoplectus; species Schoenoplectus tabernaemontani. The sequence goes on from CM073753.1 coordinate 25,108,330, forward strand.
ATAATTTGCAGCCGTACTTTTCTGTTTTAATAGTGGACGACTTCATTAATAGCATTGATTATAGTCTATTTCTTTTAGTAATTAAGCTTAATGTTGTTTTTATACTGTCTGTTAATTTTGTTAGTCACATATTTTAGAGAACAATTATTTTTTTATTACAATTAGAGAACAATTAATAACCCTGATTTTATGCTAGACACACCTTCTCCTGAATCAGACAATACACCGATTTTATAAATTATGTAATTCTGTTTTGTGCAGCGTCACAATTTTTGAAGCAATTCCGCGGTATATTTATTTTATAACAAAAAAATGCAATTTATTTTTAGCTTACAGTCAAGAAACATAATAAGATATATTTACTTAGCTCATTAGACAGGTTGTTCCTGAATCAGAAATTTCCTAACTGACTAGAATACGCTCTAAATCCTTCTTGTTATTGGTGTTTGTCTCGTTGATTATTCCATATATATATTAATAGCAAGATATGCATACCTAAAAAATGGCAAGCTCACCTCTTACTTTTTTTTATGCCGTCCGTGTATATATATATTTTGTCAAACTTTCGACAACAGATTAGTCTATCTCTCATTAGTCACAAAATTGGTAGACTACGAAAAGTAATAATGAATCAATGCTAATGAAACCCAGTTATTTGATTTTCTAATTCATATCATACTAAATAAAAATATAATCACTCAAGAACCTACCTCTCCTGAATGTGATCAGCAGAGTTTGGGTACCCAGTGCTATGAAAAGGATGGCGTAATCGAAAAGGAGGTGGGGAGGTTCAAAATCTTTGAATTAAAAATTGATTCAAAGTTTTTGAGAGTTGTTGATTTTGCATCGAGATTAGTAATAACTATTGAAAATATGAATTTTAAATTTAGATTTTATTAAAAGTACGAATCTCAATGCAAAATTAACGGCTCTCAAAGATTTTGAACCCATTTTTTGGTTCAAAGGGGTTTGAACCTCCCCACCTCCAATCGAAAAAGGCCCGGGCGCAATCGACAGAGTTCGAGTATCGGAAAAGTGAATGTACGATATCATGCTGACATCGAATGTTGTTAATATGCAGTTATGTTGTACGGATGCGGGTGTAGGTACGGTGATATTAAAAAATTTAAAAATATAAAATACAGATGCGGCTATATAATATATTATTAAATATAAATAATAATGAAATATTATATAAAAGTATTGTGGGGGTAAATAATAAAAAAAATTTATATCGATATGGTAAATTCATCACAAGAAGCAAAGGCATATGGCTAATTATGTGGGAATCTTCACCGAGCTTTCTTAAATCAATATATAAAGTGAAAGGTTACAAATATCACCAATGGGAGACAGCGCCGTGGTAGTGCGTTTGCTTGGTAGCGATGAGGCTTGGTTGCGAATCGCGCAAGCGAAGATTTTTGATCCATTTTAGAAGGCCCAGGACAGGATTATATGTGGCTTCTTTCATGCAGCAGCATACGTGGCATGCCTATTCTGTTTTTCAAAAGATCAAGCGTATCTGAGACGTACCCGTATCCCAGACGAATTTCACCGTATCTTTGACCATATTCTTTGGTTTGACTAATTAAATTAATCTGATACACCAACTGACGTATCCGATACGCACTCACACCGTATCGGATACGCGTACAATAAGGTAAATAAAGTAGTACGAATTAGAGGTTTGGAAAATTCAACTAGTGGGCCGTTATTAGGGTTAGTTTACACTTTTGGCGGGTATTATTTCCACTTATTTAAATCAAAATAGAATTGTCCAAAAAAAATGGGCCTATGTTTGGTATCATTCTGAGCACAATTGGATTTCTGATATCTTGAAATGATCCTAATGGCTATTTCAACGTGGACTCCAATATGCAACTGCATCCTTCTTCAGTTCTAAGACGATCATCTAGCTTTGATTAGCAAGTTATTTTTATGATTATACTTGGGCTCGACAAGACACACATGCAATGATGGAAGTCGCAGGCGTTTTTTATTTTTGTAAAATAGTGCTAATTGTATTTACATATAATGATATTTATTATGATTTATGAGCATTAATAAATATGTACACTTCAAACGTTTATTGCTACTCAATTTTTTTACTATTCTAAATACTTATTTTTATTATATGTGCACATTTATTTGTAATATGTATACATTTTTGTTCCATATTCATAATTGAATCTCCGTCTAATTCATATATGTTTTAGGGAGATTTTGCCATGGATAGAAATAATTTTAGATCGTTCAATTTTCAATATCGAATGGTGAAGCTAAATTTTTTTAGTGTGATTAGAGGAGATAGATTGATGAGTAAAAATTATTACCGTTGATTTATATATTAATGATACTCATTCTAATTCATAGCATACTATCCTTTTATTTTATAATCCTGTCTAATTAAGGCGATTATAGTTATAAATTTTGAGATCTGTTTAATATTTATATTCTCGTATTTATCTAGGGGTGACAATTATTGACCCGATCCGATAGCTTAACCTGATCCGACCGAAACGACATGACCCGAAGATAAATGGGTCGGGTATGGATTTTATTTTTTTTATTCGAATTGGGTCGGGTTCGACCCAACCCGATTAATTATATTTTTTGAAGTAATTTAGTACTAATTAAATCTTAAATATATAATAATTATATACTAATTAAGATTAATTATAAATTAATTAATATTTTATTACTTAAAATTACATAAAAATAATTAATTAATATTTAATTATTTTACATGGATCGGATCGGATCGACCTGTGACATGTCGGATCGAGTATGGGTCAAAAATTTTTTATCCGAATTTAATCGGATAGAGTTATCAGATAAAAAAATAAAAAATAATATAATCCGACCCGAACCCGACCCAACACGACCCATTGACACCCCTATATCTATCTAATAAAAAGAAAACAAAGATAAAATTTCAGCACCATCAATTTCGAATCTGCCCAGTTTTCAACCCAACGTGTACGCCTTTACAGATCGGATATCAATTTTCAGGAGTGAATTTTAATCTCTTTAACTGTACAATCATTTCTAAAGAAACTTTTTCCAAATGTTCTTTAATATATGGAAATTAGAGATCTTTAATATAGTGGAAATTAGAGGTGGCAATCAGATGAGTCGAGTCGGGTCAATTTATTTTTCTGAAAAAAATTAGGTTGAGTTCGATCAGATCAATTTGTTCTTCTAAAAAAAAATTAAGTCGAATTGGGTTAATTTCTAAATTAATTTTTTTCAGATCTTAGATTGATTTTGATTTGATTGTATGTTACTAGTTGTATACCAACGCGTTGCAGCAGAATTTTTTATTTAAATATTAAAATATTATAAGATAAAAAATTCACATTTATCTAATATTAAATTATAAATTCATCAAATTATAGAGAAAACCTATAATAAAGACTATATTTAATTTTGGATGAGATTTTTGCACAATATGAGTTAATGATTCATGATTTTTATGGCAAGAAAAGTAAATTATTCTAACATATATTATCACCATTAATTTCTTACCAAATATGCACAAGGTTGCTAAATAAGAAAAATAAAAATTATAAGGGAAAGAAATGGAGAGAAAGAGGGAATCAATGGACGCGATCACATACGTTCGATCAACCAACAATAAATATTATCCGTCTAATTACGGGATAAAATGGATATAATAAAAAATTACCATGACAAAAAATGGACCCTCCAATTCTTAGATGTTTTATATAATAGTATAAATTTGATCTCAGATCGGATCAAATTAAGTCCGATTCAAATTGGATTCGGATCGAACCGGATCAGTGCGATTATTTTTAAAAATCGGATCGGACTAAATTCTGTTCTGAACGATTTCTAAGATCGGGTCGAGGCGTTTCCCACCTCTAGTTGAAATGGACTTTTCAAGTGGACGGGCTGAATCCTAATATAAATAAGCCCAAAAATACTGAACCGGTGATTCCGCAAGTGCCTACTGTACAATCTAGGCTGATAGTTTGTCTGTGACTGTGAGCCAGTGAGGTCTTTTCCCTTCCTTTTTCTTTACAAAGAGTGAGTAGGGGTGTCAATAGATATGATTGGAATATTTTTATTATCATAATAATTAAAAAAATATTCAAAATTTATTTTTATCCGTTATTTTTAGTCTTATCTATACTCATCCCTATTCGTTAATGTTAATGGATAACGAATAACAGTAATTATTCAATAATAGTTTAATTATTGTACTAAAAATATAATAAATAAATAGATATATATTATTTTAAATATATTTAATACAAAATAAAAATTATAATTATCAATTACATTATTTTTAGAAAAGTATAAATTGATATTTCTACAAATCAATCCCATGATAAATTATTAATTAACTTATACTTTATGAAATATTATATATTGATAAATCTAATAATTGCTGTTAAAATCATTATTATTATATTTATATAGCTATGTTTATAATAAATATTATTATATATATTATTATCCTATAAGGCAACATGTATAAAATACCTCTCACCCATATTCTTACTCAACAATCTAATATTTTTTTATCCATATCCATTCCCACTAAATTAACGGAAAGAAAATAAATGTTTACCCATATTCATATTATTGAATATGATACGAATATGATAAACGATTAAAAGAATTTCATTGGCAGCTTTAAATGATGGGTTGTTCTTAATTCATCATAATGACAATTTGCTAACTCGGTTATCTACCTAAAAGAATGTGAGGTTATCTTTTTAAATTTGAACTATCATCTGTGGATATTTTATTTTGAATGATTTGACTTCCTTTATATTTTGAAAATATACAAATAAAATCAGTGCTATTCCCAGTGCCAAAAGCTGATGGCGATGGATCGCTCTCAATAATTGTTGAAGTCAACAAAGCAAAGGATCGAAATACAGAGAAATCACATCAACCAAAACACATAATCACATAATATGTCGCTCCATATATTGTTGGACCATGAATTGTGTGATTCAATTAAATATGATACTAAGTTTATATTTGAAATTGGAGAGTAGTGTATTCATGTGCCTCGCATTTAGTACACTCAATAAAATTAAAACTAAGTTGACTTAAGAAAAATCCGATGCTCCCTAGTAGAACACGCATCGGGATCCATTTTATAAGGAAGTATCCGTGATTAGAATATGATGCTTGAATCTATTTCAAATCAACTAAAACTGTTCTCAAAATATTGTTTATTTTATATAAAAACGTTGCAATTTTATTATTATTTTTTCTTTCAATACTCAAATATCAAATCAAAATGTGAATTGTATTTCATTTCAGATAAAACACCTGTTTATAGTATTATTAGTTTCGCAACATTTGGAATTAATGTAACTTATGCCATTAGTTGCCAGCTATCATAGTATTACTTTTGTTTCAACCTTTTCAACAGAGTTGTGCAGCACTATTGAAAAGGTTGAACAGAAATAAATACTATGACAGTTGTGTTGCTTGTTTCAATGATTAAAAATTATGGCCATCATGATGTCATGACAATTTAAATAATTGTAAATTGCTTGTTTCAATGTTTAAATATTCCAACAATCCATAACTCAAACTTGTCAAAAACTACAACAGCAAAGACTTGGTGCTCTTGGAAGTGGGGAGGTGAAAAAGCTTTTGAATTAAAAAATGGGTTTTAAAATTTCTGGAGCAGTTGATTTTGCATCGAGATTCATAATAATTACTAAAAGTACGAATTTATTAAAAGTATGAATCTCGATGCAAAATCAACGGTTTCAGAAGGTTTTGAACCCACTTTTTGGTTCAAAGACCTTTGTACCTCCTCCACTTCCGGTGCTCTTGTTCCAGGCCCCGGATTCGGGTTGATTTCGAAATCCAAACACATCCAGAGGAGTTTTTTTTATAATAATTATTTAAATAATCTTAATTTTAATAATAAGAGTGATAAAATAAAAATTTTAAGAATACAAATGACAGCTGTGTCACTACTAGTGGCGTTGTGTAAACGCGCTAGTCTCACTGACGCATTTGTGCAAAGATGTCACTTTCAGTGATGTCTTTCATTTAATAAAAAAAAACTTAGAATTTATGTTGGTCCTGAGGCTAGTGGGAAAAATGTCACTCCCACTGGCGTCTTTCAGTTTTTTTTTTAAGAAAAAAACTGAAAAAAAAAAAAAGACGCCATTGCTAGTGGGGTTTTTGCAACGGCCATTTGAAGGGCTATGATGATTTTATCACTCTTATTATTAAAATTAGGATTATTTAAATAATTATAATAAAAAAATCTGCATCCAAAGCACTCCAATTAGGACTCTGGGTACATTCACACCCCTTCGAACCAAAAAAATGGTTCGAAGGGTTCACGAGCCGTTGATTTTGATTTGAGATTCATAACGATCATTGAAAGTGCAAATATCGGACCTCGAGATCCGTTAAAACTATGAATCTCTATGCAAAATCAACGGCTTGCGAACCCTTCAAACCAATTTTTTGGTTTGAAGGGGTGCGAACGTACCCCGAGTCCCTCCAATTAGTCTCTGGTGGATATTATTACTACTTATGCACGACAGGGTTTCAATATCATCAAATGTCATCAACTTATTTGCCGATAAAAGGTCCAGGAGGGAAAAACATGAAAATGGGACCCCGCGCCCTCGGTATAGTAGAAAACGGGTCCGTCGGCGTAAAATATGAAAACTGGGCCCGACGCCCTCGATACCGCCGAAAACGAGTCTGGGAGTGTAATACATAAAAACTAGACACGACATTCGTAAAAAATGGGACCGGTTGCGCAAAACATCAAAACTATACTAATTGCCCTCTGTACCGTCGATAAAAGGTCCGGGAGCGCAAAACATGAAAACGGGACCCCGTGCCCTCGGTACAGTTGAAAACGGGTCTGTCAGCGCAAAACATTAAAATTTGTCTCGACGCTCTCAATTCCGCCGAAAGGGATTCCAGGAGGGAAAAACATGAGAACAGGACCCACGCCCTCGGTACCATAAAAAAATGGGTCTGGGAGCACAAAACATGAAAATTATGCCCGACGCCTTCGGTACATGAAAACAAAACCCGACGGGCTCGATACCATCGAAAACGGGACAGGGTGCGCAAAACATGAAAACTGCACTTGACGCCCTCGGTACAGCTGAAAATTAGTCCGGGAGCGCAAAATATGAAAACTAGGCCCGACGCCCTCGATGCATGAAAAACAAAACCCAGCATCTTCGACACCGTCGAAAAAGGGGCAGGGTGTGCAGAACATGAAAACTGAACACGATGACCTCGGTACCGCCGAAAACGGGTTCGGGAGCATAAAAGATGAAAATAAGAACCGATGCGCTCGGAACAGCCGAAATTGGGTCCTGAAGCGCAATACATGAAAACTGGACCCGACGACCTCGATATCGCCGAACGCTCGTCCGGGGCGCAAAATATGAAAACTGGAACCGACACCCTCGGTACCTCCGAAAATGGGTCCGGAAGCGCAATACATGAAAACTAGACCTGACATCCTCTGTATCGCGAAGAAAGGGTCCGGTTGCGCAAATTAAGCAAACTCGGCCCGACGCCCACAGTACATGAAGAATAGACCTGACGCCCTCTGTTCCGTCGTAAATGGGTCCGAGAGCACAAAACCTGAAAATTAGACCCGACGACATTGGTACCGACGAAAACGGGCAGGGAGCGTAATACATGATAACTGGACTCAACACCCTCTGTACCACCGAAAACGGTACCTTGAGCGCAAAATATGAAAATTAGAACCGACGCCCTCGGTATTGCCGAAAACGTGTCTGGGAGCGCAAAACATGAAAAATGGATTCGGCTCCCTCGGTACAGCCGAAAAAGAGTCTGACATTGCAAAACATGAAAAATGGACTCGATGCCCTCGGTACCGTCGAAAAATAGTCTGGGAGCGCAAAACATGAAAATTAGGCCCGACGCCCTCGGTAAATGAAAATAAAACCTGACGCCCTCGGTACAGTCGAAAATGGGGTCGAGAGCGCAAAACGTGAAAACTGAACCTGACGGACTCGGTGCCACTGAAAATGTGTTTAAAAACATGAAAACTGGACCCGACACACTCTTTACCACCAAAAATGGGTCCGGAAACGCAAAACATGAAAACTGGACCTCACACCCTGAGTACCACCGAAAATGGGTCTGGGACCGCAAAACATGAAAACTGGACCTGACGCACTCGGAACTGATTATAATGGGTTGGGAAGCGCTAAATGGGACATGACGCCCTCTGTACCGCCAAAAATGATTTCGTGAGAGCAAAACATGAAAACTGGTCCGAGCGCCCACGGTACAGTCGAAAACGGGTATGGGAGTACAAAATATGAAAATAAAACCAGGCTCCCTCGGTACGTGAAAATAAAACCCGACGCCCTCGGTAACGTCGATCACAAGGCAGGGTGCGCAATATATGAAAATTGAACCCGGCACCCTTGTACAGCCGAAAACGGGTCCTGAAGTGCAAAACATGAAAATTAGGCCCAACGCCCTCGGTACATGAGAACAAAACTCGGCGACCTCAGTACCATCAAAAATGGGGCAAGGTGCGCAAAACATAAAAACTGAACCTGACGCCCTCGGTACAGCCGAAATCGGGTCCGAGAGCGCAAAAGTTTAAAATTGGACCTGACGCCCTCGGTACCGTCGAAAATGGGTCATAAAGCGCAAAATATGAAAACTAGACCTCACGCCCTCGATACAGCCGAAAACGGGTCCGGGAGCGTAAAAATAAAAATTGGACCCGACGACCTCGTTACCGCCGAAAGATCATCTGATAGCGCAAACCATGAAAACCAGACCTGACGCCTTCGGTTCCGCCGAAAATGGCTCTAGAAGTGTAAAAAATGAAAACTGGACCCGGCGACATCCTTTCTACCGAAAACTCGTCCGGGATCACAAACGATGAAAACCGGACCTGACGCCCTTGGTACCGTTAAAAATAGGTATAGGAGCGTAAAACTTGAAAACTTGACCCGACATCCTCGGTACCGCCCAAAACGGATCCGGTTGCAAAAATCATGAAGACTAGGGCCGATGCCCATCGTACATGAAGACTAGACCCGACGCCATAAAAACAACCGAAAACTAGTCCGAGAGCGCAAAACATGAAAACTGGACCCTCGACGATTTAGAAGCACCGAATACGGGTTCGGGAGCTCAAAATTGGGCAAGGTGTTCAAAACATGAAAACTAAAGATGACGCCCTCGGTATCGCCGAAAATGGGTCTGGTATCATAAAAGATGAAAACTGGAACCGATGCCCTCGCTACCTCTAAAAATGGGTTTGGGAGCGCAAAATATGAAAATTGGACACGGCGACCACGGTACCGCCGAAAGCTCGTCCGGGAGCGCAAAACATGAAAACTGGTCCTGACTCCCTCGGTACCTCCGAAAATGGGTCCGGGAGAGCAAAACATGAAAACTTGACCCGACATCCTCTGTACCGTGAAAAACGGGTCTAGTTGCGCAAAACAAGCAAACTCAGCCTGATGCCCATAGTACATGGAGAATAGACTCGACGCCTTCCGTTCCGCCGAAAACAAGTCCAGGAGCGCAAAATATGAAAACTAGACCTGACGCCATCGGGACCAACAAACATGGGCAGTGAGCATAAAACATGATAACTGGACTAAACGCTCACGGTACCACCGAAAACGGTACATGGAGCACAAAATGTGAAAACTAGAACCGACGCCCTCGGTATTGCCGAAAATAAGTCTTGGAGCGTAAAACATGAAAATTGGAATCAACGCCGCTAGTACCGTCGAACACAGGTCCGGGAGCGCAAAAATGAACACTGGACCCGATGCCCACTTTAAGTCGAAAACGGGTCCGAGAATGCAAAATATGAAAGCTAGATCCGACTCCTTCGGTACCTCCAAAAATAGGTCCGAGAGCAAAAACTGGACACGACGCCCTCAATACCGACGATAATGGGTCCGGGAGCGCAAAACATGAAAACGAGACCCGACGCCCTCTTTTCCGTCAAAAACGGGTCCGCGAGCGCAAAATATGGAAACTGGACCCGCCGCCCTCGGTACCCCCGATAAAGGGTCGGAGAGCGCAAAACATGAAAATTAGACCCGACGCCCTCGATACCTCCGAAAATGTGTCTCGAAGAGCAAAGTATGAAAACTGGACCCGACGCCGACGGTACCGTCGAAAACGGGTTCGAGAGCGCAAAACATGAAAACTAGGCTCAAAGCCCTCTATACCGCCGAAATCGGGTCCGGGAGCACAAAGCATGAAAACTAGACCCGGCGCCCTCAGTACCGTCGAATACGAGTCATGAAGCGCAAAACATGGAAACTGGATTCGAATCCCTTAGTACAACCGAAAACAAGTCGAACATTGCAAAAACATGAAAACTGGACTCGACGTTATCGATATCGTCGAAAACTGGTCTGAGAGCGCAAAACATGAAAACTAGGCCCGACGACCAAGGTACATGAAAATAAAACCCGACGCCCTCGGTACCGTCAAAAACGATGCCGGAAGCGCAAAACATAAAAATTGAACTCACCCTCGGTACCGCCGAAAATGAGTCTCTGAGAGCAAAATATGAAAATTAGACCTACACCCTAGGTACCAACAAAAAAGGGTCCGGGAGCGCAAAATATGAAAACCAGACCTGACGCACTCTGCACGGATTATAATGGGTTAGGAAGCGCAAAATATGAAACAGGACCTAACGTCGACGGTACCGTCGAAAACGGGTCTGAGGGCGCCAAATATGAAAACTTGGCCGACGCTCTCGGTATCGTTGAAAACGGGATACGGTGCGCAAAACATGAAAAATGAACCCGACGCTCTCGGTACCATCGAAAATGGGTCCTGGATCGCAAAACATGAAAACCGGATCTGACGCCCTCGGTACCGTCGAAAACGGGTCTGATATTGCAAAACATGAAAATTAGACCGACGCTGTCGGTACCGTCGAAAGCGGATCCGGGAGCGTAAAACATGAAAACGGGACCCGGCGACCTCGCTACCGCCGAAATCTCATCCGGGAGAGCAAAACAGGAACATTGGACTCGACGCTCTTGGTACCGTCAAAAACGGGTCTGGGAACACAGAACATGAAAAGTAGGTTCGATGCCCATGGTACATGAAGACTAGACCCGTTGCCATCGGTACTGACGAAAATGGGTATGAAGCGTAAAACATGATAACGGGACCCAACGCCCTCGCACCGCCGAAAACATGTCCGAGAGCGATAAACATGAAAACTGGACCCGAAATCGTCGGTACCGTCGAATAAAGGTCTGCGAGCACAAAAATGAAAACTGGACCGATGCCCTCTTAACCGCCGAAAATGGGTCCGAGAACTTAAAACATGAAAAGTGGACCCTACACCTTTAGTACTGCCCAATACGGGTCCAAGAGAGAAAAATGGACTCCAAACCCTCAATACCGTAAAAAACGGGTCCTTGAGCGCAAAGCATGAAAATTACAACCGACGGCCACGGTTATGCCGAAAACGGGTACATGAAAACTGAACTCGACGCCCTCTGTACCATCGAAAACGGGTCCGAAAGCGCATAACATGAAAACATGACTTGAAGCCCTGGGTCCCGCCAAAAACGGGTCCGGTAGCGCAAAATATGAAAACTGGACTCGACGCCCTCGGTATCGCCGAAAATAGGTCTAGGAGAGCAATACATGAAAACTGGACACGACGCCCTTAATACCATAAAAAACGGGTCTAGAAGGGCAAAGCATGAAAATAGTGTTTAACGCCCTCGGTATCGCTGTTTACCCCTGAAAATTCGGGGAATTAAAAAGGCAACTTGGGACAAAAGATTAAAAAATTCAAGGAGTAATTTTAAAAGCCCGAAGAGGCTTAATTCAAGTCCAGAAGCACCAAGAAAAAAGAAGAATTCAGTGAAATGCTCAAAAATCAAAATTCTTAAGAAAAGAATGAAATGCCGAAGCTCTACAAATTCAAATCGAAAACCTCTTCGAAACCTAAAATCTCAAAACTCAAATTTTATGGAAAAATCAAATTCTCCATAAAATTCTGAGAATTTTCATATATTACTTGATATTTTTGGAGTTACGGAAGTCAAAGAAATTCCAAATTATCGATTAATATAATGAAAAATTAATTAATCAAGCGTTAAAAATTAATTGATGCTTGACCAAGGGGCAAAATGGTAAATAAAAATTACCATAAATTTTGTTATATTTCAAGGAATTTTTGAGTAAATTTTGGTGCAATTTGGACAAAGGGAGCTTTGAGAAACAATTTAAAAGTAAAGGAGAAATAAGAAAATCAGCAAATGGAGGGCTCCAATTAAAAAACAAAATGGAGAGGGGCCAAATTCGAAAATTTCCATACTGCTACAGTCCCGAGCTACAGTACCCGAGCCTCTCCACTGCCCAAAATTCGAAAATGGTGATGGTGCTTCCGTGCGACGAAAACCCACATATTATATACCGTTGGAAAGAGCACGGAGAGGAGAACACAATGAGATAAAGAACTTGCAAAATGGTTGAGCGGTTTGGGAGAAAACTGAAGAGGAAGTTTCCGATCCAAAAATGAAATTGAGCAATCCGAGCCATGATTAATCAAATTGACACTTCAAACACCTTCTCCATGGTCACAAGAGATTGTTTGAGGGCTTGGTTGAATTTCATAAGCTTTAAATTGGTGAGACCACGAACTCGCAAATCGGGTCAAAAACCGAGTTGGTCAAACTCTATACCAGAGCATTCTATTGATTGAATAAACATTATAGATCAATTCCTGGGATCAATTAGATGCTAATCAAGCTTTGAAACACAAGAAATGGTGAAGAAATGAAGGAGAACGGCTATGAGGCTTGAAATCGGGTTTGAAGGCAAAAACGGGTCTCGGGTGCATAATTGTGATCCCAAGCAAGGTCTAAAATGCAGGAAGGGAGTGGCAAGAACGTGTTTGAACCTCTACAACCTTCTAGAAGTCCCTAGAATCATCTGGTGACCAAGTGGTGGTTAGAGAGGGCAAATTTGTAAATTTTCAACAAACATAACAAACTCCACTTGTGCCTCACTTGTCCTCTCAAATTTGTTAGAGCACATTTAAAACACTTAGAACTGGTCTAATACACCACAAAACGTTCGAAGAGTATGAGAAGATGAATGAAGGGAGTTGGTGCATAAATTGGTCAAAGAAAAGTCAAACCGATCTCATACACCCATCTACTACCCCTAGGCCTATATAAACCCCTCTCCTCCTTCAAATGCAGGAGACACAACCCATCCCAAGCTGAATGCTAATCCAAAACGCTGCCAAAACCAATTGAAGCTCAAATTAGATACAAAATAAGATCCAATCTTTGAGTTGAGATCAAAATCAAGCCCAAAGATACAAGATTCAATCAAATCCTCTTCTACTCAAGCTACAAATTAGATCTAGATAGGTCTCTTTCATGTAAATATAGATATCAAGAGTGTATTAGAGTTTGTAATTCTGATTCGTGCAATAAAGATGAAAATTTTCATGTGCAATATCGATTTTTCTTCTTTTTCTTGATGTTCTTATGTTGCAATTCGATTTTTTTTTATTTTCTTTCTTTTCTTTTAGCTCAAATCTGCATACAAACATCATTGAATGTTAGATTGAAGCTAAATGATGCATTTAAACCATTTAAGATCAATGAATCCCTTATAAATGCAAAATCAGCCCTAAAATGGCTGAAAATGCAATAAAAAGAAAAACGGGATGAGATCTACTCCAAATCTTATAAAACTTTCAGATCTAGTAGAAATAAGTCATATGAATCTACAGAAACTAATTTTGTATTTTTTTGATTTTTCTATAAAAAGTTATAGCCTTTTTAATTCTGAAAAATAGCAAGTTCTGGTAACATCAATTCATCTTCTACTTTTTTTTTATTTTTTTTATTTTTTTTATTTTATTTCTTTTCTTTTGGCTCAAATCTGCATACAAACATCATTGAATGTTAGATTGAAGCTAAATGATGCATTTAAACTGTTTAAGATCAATGAATCCATTATAAACGCAAAATCAGCCCTAAAATGGCTGAAAATGCAATAAAAAGAAAAATAGGATGAGATCTGTTCCAAATCTTATAAAACTTTCAGATATTGTAGAAATAAGTCATATGAATCTATAGAAACTGATTTTATATTTTTTTGATTTTTCTGTAAAAAGTTATAGCCTTTTTAGATCTAAAAATCAGCAAATACTGGTACAGCATTTTCCTCTTTTGCCCCTGATCTGATTCGAAAATAAAAAAATCATATCTCTGCTACTCCAATTTAATTGAAATTTTTTGAGCATCTAGATCTAGTTATAATGCATCTCTCTGTAAATTTTCATAATTTTTGGAGCTTCATATGATTTTATATGCATTTATGAATCTTCAGCTAGTAGATTATAATAATCTGATTCATAATAAAATAAAAATAACTCTATAAACTCTTGTGCCGGCTGAGTTCAGTCGTGAGCCCATGATTTTAAAGAGTTATAAGGCATGTGCCGGCTGCATTCAGTCGTGAGCCCTTGTCTTTATCTAAAATATAAAAATTATTTTTTATAATAAACAAAACTCTTCTAAATCTCGTGCCGGCTAATACAAAGTCGTGAGCCCTTGATTTTGAAGATTTATAAGGCTTGTGCCGGCTAATACAAAGTCGTGAGCCCTTGCCATCAATAGAAATCAATAACTAAAAGAGTTTAAATTCAAAAGTTAAACTATTTTCTAAAACTAAAAATATATTTTCAGTTTTTTCTAAATTTTATTTGAAACTTTTTTGCTAAATAGCCTTAAAGTGCATTAAAATGATTTCAAATAAGAAAGTTTTTAACATAACAATTGTTCATCATAACCTTATTGATAGTATCATAATCTGGTTTGAAAGGTTTCTTAAGCATATTTTTCAAAAATATCAAAAATACCCTCAGCTGTCCAGTTCAGTCCTTTATCAGAAAAGAATTAAAAAACTGTACCGATCCGTGAATTTGACATATATATATTATTTTATATTCATAAAATACATATCAAGAGGAGCTTGTATAAAAATTTTCATGCAAAAATACGCTTTAAATACCTTTCAAATATGCAAAACAATCCTGACAGCCCCTGATTTTCAGAACCGTCATCTGTTGGTATTTTGCACTAAACAGTACTTTAAAGTGCTCAAAATGAAAAATGTTCAAAATAAAAGTTGTTCCTAACATCTCATTTCATTTTTCTGTCAAATAAAATCAGTATGTTATTAACTAATTTCTCTCTAAATATTCAAAAGAACAGTATAATTTACTGAATTCTTCGTTAGTTTTCAGATTGTTGTTTGCTAATATTCCTCCCGAAATAATATTTTAGAGGGTTCAAATTAAAAAAAAATGTTCAAAATAAAGTTGTTCATAACATTTTCATTGATATTTTTGTCAAATAAAATTAGTATGTTACTAATATATTTTTCTCAAAAAATCTAAAAGATCACTACCTTATTATATTTTCTTTACCATTAAAAATCAGAAAAATATTATGATCCATTCTATAAAAAATATTTTAAAATCATAAATATTTTGATAATAAGCATAAATAAAAATATAATAAAATTTCTTTATAAATAGATCTTAAGAAAATAAATAAAAAAAATTTATAATAAATCATTTTCATTAAAGAATAATCATTTCAAGATATATAATAATTAGAATAAAAATTATAAGAAAATAAAATAAAAGTAATGCATTCATTGAAAATATATAATAAAAAGAGATAACATAAAAAAAATAATAAGATAGAATTTTTCTTAAAATAAATAAATAAATATAATTCTTATTTATTAAATCAAATTCTAAATTAAATAATTTCAAATAAAAATATAAAAATATAAAAATAAATAAAATTAAATATATAATGAATAAAAAAAAATAATAAAAAAAAATAAATATAACTCTTATTCAAAATCAAATAAAATTTAAAAATGAATTAAATAAATAAATACATAGATAAATAAAAAGTGAAAGACTAAATCAACATTCACCTAAAATAAAGATAAATTTAATTTCAAAACTAAATCAACATTCACCTAAAATAAAGATCATAATAAAAAATAAATAAAAAAATAATTCTCAATCTTCAAAATTAAATAAATTTAGATATCAATAAATAAAAAATATAAGTAAAAAGAATAATAATAATAATAATAATAAATAAAAGACTTTCTTTCTTCTTATCAAATAAAAAAATTCAATTTTAGAATTAAATCAATCTTAATCTAAAATAAAAATAACTCTCAAGACTAAATAAATTTAAATAAGATAAGTTCAAATAACAAATAAATAAATGAATAAATAAAAACTAAATCATTTTATCAATAAAAAATAATGAAAAGTCAATTCACAAGGTGTAAACTACCTTAAAAAGTCAATATCTTCCCTGCCCTTACTCACAGCGACCACTTAAAATTGCTTAACTATTTTGTTTATTTTCTCTTTCTTAATCAGAGGTTCCTCGGGTTCAAAACCCAGGGTAATTAACAATGGGGGCTTGCGCCCATTGGAATCTTAAAGACCTCACAATCTCTAAAACCTTTAAATGTGCATTCTAAATTTATATAAATATACCCCAATGCACACTTAGAGGGATCTCCGTGTCCTTCTTCCGCAATTCATCGTCCAGTTCCTTTTTCAGGGCGGTGAGAGGCGCGAAAAAGGGTCGCACAGGATCTGGCACGCCCGGTGGGACCAAAAAAAAAGAATTCATAGAAATGCTCAAAAAAATAAAATTCTTATAAAAAGAATTAAATGCCGAAGGTCTACAAATTCAAATCGAAAACCTCTTCGAAACCTGAAATCTCAAAACTCAAATTTTATGGTAAAATCAAATTCTCCATAAAATTCTGAGAATTTTCATATATTACTTGATATTTTTGGAGTTACAGAAGTCAAAGAAATTCCAAATTATCGATTAATATAATGAAAAATTAATTAATCAAGCGTTAAAAATTAATTGATGCTTGACCAAGGGGCAAAATGGTAAATAAAAATTACCATAAATTTTATTATATTTCAAGGAATTTTTGAGCAAATTGTGGTGCAATTTGGACAAAGGGATCTTTGAAAAACAATTTAAAAGCAAAGGAGAAATAAGAAAATCAGCAAATGGAGGGCTCCAATTAAAAATCAAAATGGAGAGGGGCTAAATTCGAAAATTCCCATTCTGCTACAGTGCGTGCTACAGTACCCGAGCTTCCATGGTGTAAAATTTGAAAATGGTGATGGTGCTTCCGTGCGACGAAAACCCACATATTATATACCGTTGGAAAGAGCATGGAGAGGAGAACACAATGAGATAAAGAATGTGCAAAATGGTTGAGCGGTTTGGGAGAAAACTGAAGAGGAGGTTTTCGATCCAAAAATGAAATTGAGCAATCCGAGCCATAATTGATCAAATTTACATTTCAAACACCTTCACCATGGTCACAAGAGATTGTTTGAGGGCTTGGTTGAATTTCATACGTTTTAAATTGGTGAGACCACGAACTCGCAAATCGGGTCAAAAAACCGAGTTGGTCAAACTCTATACCAGAGCATTCTATTGATTGAATAAACATTGTAGATCAATTCCTGGGATCAATTAGATGCTAATCAAGCTTTGAAACACAAGAAATGGTGAAGAAATGAAGGAGAACGACTATGTGGCTTGAAATCGGGTTTGAAGGCAAAAACGGGTCTCGGGTGCATAATTGTGATCCGGCAAGGTCCAAAATGCAGGAAGGGAGTGACAAGAACGTGTTTGAACCTCTACAACATTCTAGAAGTCCCTAGAATCATCGGTGACCAAGTGGTGGTTAGAGAGGCAAATTTGTAAATTTTCGTACAAACATAACAAACTCCACTTGTGCCTCACTTGTCCTCTCAGTTGTTAGAGCACATTTAAAACACTTAGAACTGGTCTAATACACCACAAAACGTTCAGAAGAGTATGAGAAGATGAATGAAGGGAGTTGGTGCATAAATTGGTCAAAGAAAAGTCAAACCGATCTCATACACCCATCTACCATCCCTTAGGCCTATATAAACCCCTCTCCTCCTTCAAATACAGGAGACACAACCCATCCCAAGCTTAATGCTAATCCAAAACGCTGCCAAAACAAATTGAAGCTCAAATTAGATACAAAATAAGATCCAATCTTTGAGTTGAGATCAAAATCAAGCCCAAAGATACAAGATTCAATCAAATCCTCTTCTACTCAAGCTACAAATTAGATCTAGGTAGCCATATATCCTGTAAATATAGATATCAAGAGTGTATTAGAGTTTGTAATTTTGATTCGTGCAATAAAGATGAAAATTTTCATGTGCAATATCGATTTTTCTTCTTTTTTTCTTGATGTTCTTATGTTGCAATTCGATTTTTTTTTATTTTCTTTCTTTTCTTTTAGCTCAAATCTGCATACAAACATCATTGAATGTTAGATTGAAGCTAAATGATGCATTTAAACCATTTAAGATCAATGAATCCCTTATAAATGCAAAATCAGCCCTAAAATGGCTGAAAATGCAATAAAAAGAAAAACGGGAAGAGATCTACTCCAAATCTTATAAAACTTTCAGATCTAGTAGAAATAAGTTATATGAATCTACAGAAACTGATTTTGCATTTTTTTGATTTTTCTATAAAAAGTTATAGCCTTTTTAATTCTGAAAAACAATGAGTTCTGTAACATCAATTCATCTTTTGCTTTTTTCATTTTTTTTTGTTTTTTTCATTTTCTTTCTTTTCTTTTGGCTCAAATCTGCATACAAACATCATTGAATGTTAGATTGAAGCTAAATGATGCATTTAAACCGTTTAAGATCAATGAATCCCTTATAAATGCAAAATCAGCCCTAAAATGGCTGAAAATGCAATAAAAAGAAAAATGGGATGAGATCTACTTCAAATCTTATAAAACTTTCAGATCTCGTAGAAATAAGTCATATGAATCTATATAAGCTAATTTTATATTTTTCTGATTTTTCTGTAAAAAGTTATAGCCTTTTTAGTTCTAAAAATCAGCAAATACTGGTACAGAATTTTTCCTCTTTTGCCCCTGATCTGATTCGAAAATAAAAAATCATATCTCTGCTACTCCAATTTAATTGAAATTTTATAAGCATTTAGATCTAGTTATAATGCATTGTTCTGTAAATTTTCATAATTTTTGGAGCTTCGTACGATTTTATATGCATTTATGAATATTCAGCTAGTAGATTATAATAATCTGGTTCATAATAAAATAAAATAACTCTATAAACTCTTGTGCCGGCTGAATTCAGTCGTGAGCCCATGGTTTTAAAGAGTTATAAGGCATGTGCCGGCTAGTACAAAGTCGTGAGCCCTTGCCTTCACCTAAAATACAAAATAATCTTTATAATTAACAAAGCTCGTCTAAATCTTGTGCCGACTAGTACAAAGTCGTAAACACTTGATTTTGAAGAGTTGTAAGGCTTGTGCCGGCTAGTACAAAGTCGTGAGCCCTTACTATCAAGAAAAATCAATAACTAAAAGAGTTTAAATCTGAAGGTTAAACTATTTTCTAAAAATAAAAATATATTTTCAGCTTTTTCTAAATTTTATTCGAAACTCTTTTGCTAAACAGCCTCAAAAGTGCATTAAAATGATTTCAAATAAGAAAGTTTTCAATATAACAAATATTCATCATAACTTTAGTCATATAATCATTATCTGGTCCGAAAGTTTTCTTAAACATATCTTTTGAAAGTACCCATAATACCCTCAGCTGTCCAGTTCAGTCCTTTATCAGAAAAGAATAAAAAAACTGTACCAATCTGTGAATTTGACATATATATATTATTTTATATTCATAAAATACATATCAAGAGGAGCTTGTATAAAAAATTTCATGCAAAAATACACTGTAAATACCTTTCAAATAAGCAAAACAATCCTGACAGCTCCTGATTTTCAGAACCGTCTTCTGCTAGTATTTTGCTCAAAACAATACTTTAAAGTGCTCAAAATGAAAAGTTTCCTACATAAAAGTTGTTCGTAACATCTCATTTCATTTTTCTGTCAAATAAAATTAGTATGTTATTAACTCATTTCACTTTAAAAAATCAAAACAATAGTATTATCTGTGAAAGTCTTCATTGGTTTTCAGATTTGTCCGTTTCTAATATTCCTCCCGAAACAATATTTTAAATGATTCAAATTAAAAAATATTCAAAATAAAAGTTGTTCATAAAATTATCATTGATATTTTTGTCAAATAAAATTAGTATGTTACAAATATATTTTCTCAAAAAAAAAATCAAAAATAATCTCCAACTGATCGTATTTTCTTTGCTGTTGAAAATAAAAAATATATATTAAAATGCTTTCATTGAAAATATATAATAAAAAGAAATAACATAAAGAAAATAATAATAAGATAAAAGTTTTCTTCAAAATAAATAAATAAATAAATACAAATTTTATTCATTAAATCAAATTTTAAAATAACTAATTAAGTAATTCCAAATAAAAAAAATATGAAAATACAAAAATAAATAAAATTAAATATACAATGAATAAAAATAAAAAAAAATTAAATAAGTATAACTCTTATTCAAAATCAAATAAAATTTAAATAAAAATGAATTAAATAAATAAATACATAAATAAAAAAGTAAAAAACTAAATCAACATTCACCTAAAATAAATATAGTAATAAAAAAGTAAATAAAAAGTAACTTTCAATCTTCAAAATTAAATAAATTTAGATAACAATAAATAAAAAAAATATAACTAAAAATAGTAATAATAATAATAAATAAAAGACTTTTTTTTTTCTCTTATCAAATAAAAAAATCAATTTTAGAATTAAACCAACCTTAATCTAAAATAAAAATAAATCTCAACATTCAAGACTAAATAAATTTAAATAAGATAAGTTCAAATAATAAATAAATAAATAATTAAAAACTAAATCATTTTATCAATAAAAAAATAATAAAAAAAGTCAATTCAGAAGGTGTAAACTACCTTGAAAAGTCCATATATTCCATGCCCTTACTCATAGCGACCGCTTAAAATTGCTTAACTATTCTGTTTATTTTCTCTTTCTTAATCAGAGGTTCCTCGGGTTCAAAGCCCAGGGTAATTAACAATGGGGGCTTGCGCCCATTGGAATCTTAAAGACCCCACAATCTCTAAAACCTTTAAATGTGCATTCCAAATTTATATAAATATACCCCAATGCACACTTAGAGGGATCTCCGTGTCCTTCTTCCGCAATTCATCGTCCAGTTTCTTTTTCAGGGCGGTGAGAGGCGCGAAAAAGGGTCGCACGAGATACGCACGCCGGTGGGACCAAGATTCTCCTCTCGTCTTTGAAAGAGAAAAATAAATAAAATAATTAAGTAAATTAAGTGGTTGCTTATAAAAAATAAAAATAAAAACTAATAAATTTGAAGTTGTTGTTTTGTTTTGTAGGTGAAATGATATATCTCGACAAAGAACGAGACAACAACAATGGTGGCTTCTCACACCATCATCCTTCGCAAGAAGTCATCATCAACACTCCAAAGTGGTGGCTTCAACCATGGTGGCTCCTTTCTCCGCAGCGACGGCCCCCCAATCGAAGAAGAAGACGAAGAAGAAGTATATTTTGCTCTAACTCGAAGGGCATAGACAACAAAATCATGGACTCTCCTCTTGGACCTCAAAAGAGGAGGAGACGCCCAACCAAGAAGGCAATCTCTCCCAAAACTGCCTTTACACTCAAGGTCTCCCGAAAAGAACTCGAGAAGTACCTCAAGAACGCCCGGTGGCTAGGCTGAATATTCTTGTATCCAACTCTTTCTCGCTCTAAGAATTATAGCGAGAGGACCTGCTAGAGGTCAGAGACACTATGTTTGGGAAGTTTCATCAAGAAAACCACAACAAAGCCGGAAGAAGCATGTCTCGACGGTAACCTTGAAAGAAAGAAGAAACACTGAAAACTAGAAAGTCGAGATGTCAAATCTCTGACCAAACCCAAAATCGGCTACGAGTCAAACCCAGGTCGATCATTCCCTCTCAAGATTAAGTAAGCCAGAATTGGCGCAATCGAGCCGCTCAAGCTGTGAGACTCGTAAAAGGAAGAAATCAGAAAATCGTACAAGAACGGATCCCCATAACTTTTAAGACACAATATGAATCCCAATTAAAACCGGTGGCTGAAGAACACACCTCTTATAGGGTGTTTAATAGGTTGAGTCCCAAGATTCGATCCAAAAATTTGGCTATCTCCGTCAGTAACCAGAGCCGAAAGAAAAGATGGGTCATTAAACATGTGGGAGATCTGAAAAGGCATTTCTCAGCCTATATGGTCACCGCAAACGTCAAAGAAAATAAAGAATCTCAAGTCCACGCCAGTGTCAATGTTGTGACTTCAGAAGATCCTCAAGATCCTGAAGACCGATCCCCACAAAATCAGACCAATACGACAAATACTGATAAAGGCAATGGTCGAAAAGGAGACCAAGAAAAAATAAAGGAACAAGCGATAGCAACAAATGCGGAGAAGAAGAGAACAAAGAAAATAATTCTTCTGATTCTGAAGATGGAGGTGAAAATCAAGGAGCAACAAGCGTCCCTTTGATAACATAGAGTTGTTGAGAAATCACATAGAAATACATGATGAAAAGCTTGTGAAACAACGAGAACTCCTGATGGCTGTGTTAAAGCAGAATGAAGAACTAGCCAACACCATCAAGGCTTTGTAAGAGCACATGAATCTTAACATTGATACTAACAAAGTAAAAGGTTCTCATCAAATAAGCATCAATGTCGATTTCAAAAACCAGAAAGGAAGAGATGGGTCAAATACCAATGCTGGTCCTAACAACCCGAGAGTGACCTTTCATAGTCATGTAAATCCTGAACCCGAATACCAGGGGTAACCAAGAAAGAAATACAAGCGATGATTGCTCAACAGATGCAGATTGTAGGAGATGGCTATGCACTTCCGCCTGTTCGAAACTGTGGACATCCATATCCTGCCATCTATGATCTTGAAGAATATCCAAAAGGGTATGTGATCCCAAAATTCAGGGTCTTCTCAGGAGAAGAAAACAGAGATCTAAACTAAGAACAACACTTGGCGCACTTCGTAGCCTCGTGTGGGAACACTGGCGGGAATGATGCATTGTTACTATGACAATTCTCTCAAAGTCTAGTTGGCACTGCTTTTCAATGGTATTATTCATTAGAAAATGAAAGTGTAAACACATGAGATGAAATGGTGAATGCATTTAGGGCCAGATTCGCCATGATATCAGATAAAATGAATATAGCCGATCTGGTAAACACGAAACCCAGAAAGGGTGAGTCCATGGTGGATTACAGCAACAGATAGAGAAATTTTAGCATCAAATGCGATGAGACCTTGACCGAGTACGAAGCGGTCAACTTGATCAAAAAAAAATATCGATGGATGGATGGGGATGCTCTTAAGTGTGACCAAAGTCAACACGCTCAAAGATTAACCAAGAGCAGTGTCCAACACGAAAAGCATGTCCTCTGCTAATATCACAAGCTTCATGGGTTCTCGACGCAAAGAAAAGACGAAGCAAAAGAGACTCGTGAAGAGTAAAGAATTGGTCGTATCCTAGTTGATCTTTGGATCTTCAATCAACATCATGCCCTCAAAACCTTAAAGATAAAAGCCTTTGATGTGAAAACCTATCCACGAGTTCAACCAAAACTTCCAGAAGGCCTTGGAGCAGTGACCCTGAACTCACAACATGGTGGCTTAGAATCCCCGATGAAATTTTATATGATAGATGCTGAGCCATCATATCGGGCATTGTTGGGACGACCTTGGCTACACAACAATCAGTTCTTCTTATCAAAAGAAAGCAAAGAGAAGGATAAATTCTCAGAGTCAGTAAAAACATCAAGGAATGTTATGCAAACGAAGAATCTGAATATGATGCATTTTTAAAGGAAGAAGAAGAAATCAAGTTTCACTTCAAACCTCATACCACGTTTCAAACCAAAAGATCAAGCAATGGATCAGATGAAGAGGGCTGCATTCCAAGTCGAGACATCATTAAATGAAGAGTCCGAGGAATCTGAAGATTCAGGACACATGACGCCACGTAATATCCCGGTGTACAAGAGTTCAAATGAAGAAGAGTCAGAGAATAACTCAATATCAAGAGAGCAAGAATCATCTGAAACTCAGAAAGAGAAGAATCAGATGAAGAAATTATCTATCGTTCTCTTCGAAGATCTGAAAATGATGTAGATACAAGCAGCGAAAGTGAAACGTCATATGCGATCGATCACATAGAAGATAAATTTATGTGTCTCGCTATTACCAACAGATCAAGAAATGAAGATCACGTGTTTTCGGGTCCCGACTCTTCAAATGCAAGGCTCCAATGGTGCGATGCCTCGAGAACCCGTGTTTGGGATCTCAGAGTAGCAAAATCTCCCTCAATCGAAGAATTGAGATGCCAAGTAGAAGTTAATAGAAGGGAAATAACTGAACAATGGGAGGTGATGCAGGATATAAAAGTACAAAATAATGAAATCCTAGAAATGGTCAAAACCCTTTAAATAACCATCAGTGACGCTAATACCTCGGAAAAAGTAATAAGAACCCCGGGAGAGAACCAAGATAAAGGTAAACAGCCCATGTGCGCAAGAGAGAGCAGACGAGACATGACTCTCAAGCAAAAAAAGAGCAAACCATATTCTTTTCGAAGAGACAAGGTGGCTAAAATCTTTAAAGAAGCGATAGAAAATGGACTTATCCTGCCAATAAGCAAAAGACCAGCGGAGATGGAGAAATACAATGATTCAAATTACTGTCCTTATCATCAAGTCTTGGGGCACCCGATCGAGGATTGCTGGATATTTAAAGATTGGGTTGAGAAAGGATACATAGAAAGAATAATCGAACTCCCGCAAAGCGTTCTTCAAAGCTTGGCCCTACATTGGGCAAAAGAACAAGAGGAGAGCGTGCAATTCAGAGTATGCACTATCTCACATTACATGGTAGATGAAAACTCTGATGATGGGATTGTCTTCAATCTTAAGTCAATTAAGACTCTTCTCCCGGAACCGGGAACCCGAAAAGAAGAAAAACCAAAAGGAGTCGGGAGTGATCAAAACCCTCTCAAGAAGTTTAAGAAGAGAAATCTTAAAGAAGTGCATCGCTCGAATTATGTATCGAATATCAAAACAAAAGATGAGGCAATGTCAATAGCTATCACAACGATGCCTGATAAATACTTCAAAGACTTGACCCCAAGGGAGGTAAATCACATATAAATTTTGAAAATCTTCATGATACCTATAAAATTGATATTTGTGAAGGATAAACCTATAGTTTAGAAAATGATTATTTTCTATAAAAGTGATTCAACCCAGTCCAGGGAAAACTCTAGTGTTGATTCCTGGGAACGATGGATGATGGAGCAGGAAGACTCGGGCGACGAGAAAGATAATGATGTCATCGTTCACTTCTTCGAAAAGAAAACCTATAAGTTGGCACAAAGGATAAATTATCTATAAGAGACGTGTCAAAACCCGAAACCAAGACCTTCACGAGACTATGAAATAATTCTCGGAAGATAATCAAGGGTCCAGACGGTAAAATAAAGAATACCCGAGAAATGGGTTATGAATCTGATGATGATTCACGATTCATCAAGAATTAGTCCCACCATACATAATCAGTCGTAGGGTGTAAAAAAAATAAAATAAAAGTCTCAATTGACACAAAAAAAAAAAAAAAAAACGAGAATAAATACCTTAATAGACCTAAAAAAACCCGAAAATATAATAAAAGCTTCAATGGACCCGAAAATCTAAAACCAGAATAAAAGCCTCCATTGATCTAAAAATCTAAAAATAAAATTAATGTCTTAGTAAGCCCGAAACCCAAAAATATGATAAAGTCTCAGTAGGTCTGAAAACCTAAAAATATGATAAAAGTCTTAGTAAGCCCGAAAATCCAAAAGTAGCATAAAAGCCTATATAGATTCAAAAATCCAAAAATATAATAAAAATCTCAATAAGCCTGAAAACATAAAAACCAGAATAAAGGCCTTTATAGGTCCAAAAACTCAAAAATATAATAAATGTCTCAACATGCCTCTATAGACCCAAAAATAAAAAAAAAAAAAACAGAATAAAAACCTCAATAAGCCTAAAAAAATCCAAAACCAGAATAAAAGTCTTAATAGGTCGAAAAACCCAAAAATAAAATAAAGACCTCAATAGGTTTAAAAACCCAAAAAAATAAGATAAAGACTTCGATATGTCTGAAAACTAAAAAAAAATAAATATCTTTATAAATTCGAAAACCCAAAAATAAAATAAAGTCTCAATATGCCTCATAAATAGAATAAATACCTTAATAGGCTTAAAAAACCACAATACATGATAAAATCTTAAGTGGGACCGAAAATTCAAAACCAGAATAAAAGACTCAATTGGTCTAAAAATCTAAAAATATAATAAATGTCTCAATAGGTCCGAAAACCAAAAAAAAGTCTCAGTAGATCTGAAAACCCAAAATCAGAATAAAAATTTGTATAAATTCAAAAACCTAAAAATAAAATAAAGGCTTTTATAAGCAGAAAAATTCAAAAATAAAATAAAGACTTTTTATATGACAAAAAATCTAAAATCAGAATAAAGACATTTATAGGTCCGAAAACCCAAAAATAAAATAAAGGTCTTTATAGGTTCAAAAACTCGAAATCAAAATAAATCCTCAGTAGATTCGAAAATCCAAAATCAATATAAAGGCCTATATAAGCCCAAAAATCTAAAAACATAATAAATGTCTCAATAGGTCCGAAAAACCCAAAAGCAAAATAAAGACATCTATGGACTCGAAAATCCAAAAATAAAATAAAGTACTCGATAGGCCTGAAAAATCAAAATCAGAATAAAAACATTTATAAGGTCGGAAACAAAAAAAAGAATAAGCCTCAATAGGCTCGAATATCCAAAATCAGAATAAAAGTCTTTATAGGCTCGAAAACTCGAAAATAAAATAAAGCCTCATTAAACAAAAAAAATAAATGTTAGTACCCAAAACCAAAAAGAAATATAATAATAACAATAAAATGATACCTTAATAAATTCAAATTTCAAAAAATAAAATAAAATTAATTAAGGCTAAAACCCCAAACAGAAAAATTGTAAGGATTCAATTAGAGCCAAATCAAGCCTAAAACAAAAAAATCCCATAAAGATCAAATCAAAATTCAATTCAAGACAAAAAAAACCATAAAATAAAATATCACAAAAACTCAAATCAAATTAAAGCCAAAACCACAAAAATGGAAGGCCGCCAAAACTATTAATCATCTGAGTTATGAGCTGACATAGCGTTTCAGATTTCATAATTCATGAATCCAGTCGAGACGATTAAGTGATCCAAATCTCACCCGGTCTCTTGATAAATAAACCTAACAAAGCCCAAAACGCTCAGGTTTGGTACCCAAGTTATGAGTTGACAGTGCGTTTTATACTTTATAACTTGGAAGATCAGCAAAACAATCAAGTGATCCAAATCTCACCTGTTTTTTTTGATAAAGAAACCTAATAAAAGCCAAAACACTCAGGTTTCAATACCTAAGTTGTGAGTTTGCATAGCGCTTCAAATTTCACAATTTAGAAAATCAGTAAAATGATTAAGTGACCTAAATCTCACCCATTTTTATTTTTGATAAACAAACCTAATAAAGCCCAAAACGCTCAGGTTTGGTACCCAAGTTATGAGTTGGCGGTCTTATTTGAAACTTTATAACTTGGAAGATCAAGAAAAAATAAAGTGATCCAAATCTCACATGTTTTTCGATAAAGAAACCTAATAAAAGCGAACGCTCGGGTTTCAATACCTAAATTGTGAGTTGGCATAGCGCTTGATTTCATAATTTAGAAGATCAGTAAAATGATTAAGTGACCCAAATCTCACCCATTTTCTCGATAATCAAACCTAACAAAGCCCAAAACGCTCGAGTTTTTATTGCTTGGATCATGAACTAACACGGTTTCATAATCCGGAAGATTGGTAAAACAACATAGTGATTCAAATCTCATATGTTTTCCGATAATCAAACCTAACAAAGCTCAAAATGCTCGGGTTTTAACACCCCAAATTATGTGCTAGCAACGTTTCATAATTGAGAAGATCAGTAAGGTGATTAAGTGAATGAAATTCATAATCTTCTAATAACTGAATCTATAAGGCACAAAACACTCAGATTCATCAATCTCGAACAAAACTCGATCCAGGATCAAGACTAAAATCATAAAATGAGATGCCATGGAGAAACTATCAAGACCAAAACCACGCGAAGGTAAAGGCGACGGCTAAGGTGTTTGGGTCCATAATACGAACACCACTGGGTTTGTCCATTTGATACAGAATAAATATAAAAATGGGCAGGGTTTGCAGTTTGTCCCTTAAACTATCTGTACCGCCCAATGACGAAAGTTGCTCATATTGGTCGCCCACGGTGCAAGCCAAGGGATAGGTCGAGCAAATTGGTGGCTAGTAATAGTCGCTTCCGAGGGCATGTAAATAAATAACTCTCGTACATATTAATAGCAAATAATAATAATAACAAAATTTTCCCTCTCAAATAAAAATATATTAAAAAAATATATACTATAAAATAACAAAAATATTTTCTATATTTTTGAATAAAACATATAAAAATAAAATTTTCAAAAGGGGTTGTCACCTTTGTCCCCGACACCACGAGTGTTATACAAAGCCAGGTTGGGTGCATTTATCCGCAAAAGCACCGCACGCCCAAGGAAATGGTTTGTTACAATCCCATAACAAATCGTGGAGGGGTCAGAATAAAGGGTTTACGCTTTTACCTGGCATTTATATGTCAAACAAAGTGGTTTGCTTAAAGAAGTGACTTTGTTCATGGAGAGCGAACCTACCCGATGAAAGCTTGTCTCGCAGGGATGCGTGATGGATGTTTGAGGGTAGGATCCCCACCGAATAGATTGAGCGGAGATGAGCGACGGTGAGTTTCCACTTTAGCACGCAAAGGTGCACAAATGAGGGGAGAGTGTGTGAGCTTCCACTTAAAATGATATATACATGAAGTATCCATAAAATGGTGTTGTCAATTGAATCCATAATACAATTGACACTGGCAAGTTTATCCGTCAGTAATAAAAGGATAAACGAGTTCACTCTGTACCTGGCCTAGAGGTCAATACAGGTAGGATTGGTATCCTTAAATACCATGGTCCTGCCGTGAAGCTGTGTCAAAAGATGCTGATCAGAAGAGACGCTGATCGAATAACATATGAGAGCAAGCAAACAACAAGCATACAAGCCTACCAGAAGCAAAGAAAGGTGAAACCAAAAGTTCATTAAAGATCGTGGCAAGGCGAGAATCTCCCGATGAAAATCTGAGGTACGAAACCCCATTGAAAGGATATCGGGTAAACAAGTTACCAGAAGAAAAACACACAGAAGTATAAGCTGAAAGGAAAAGAAGTTAGGGTTGAAATCACTTGAAGTGAAGGTGCTTTGTCGAAAATCCCGACAGACAGAGGCCTCAAGTTGTAACCTCTTCAGCCGAAGGATGCATCGAAGGCGAAATCTGAGATTCCCTGCGGATGAAGAAATGAAGCAAGAGTTTCTTTAGATGAAGGCATCTGAGCAAAGACCTTTTAAAAAAAGAAATTAAATCCAAAACCTCTACAAAGAAAAAATCAGGGTTGAAACTTCTTGGAGCGAATGTACTCCATTGAAGATCCCACCAGATGAAGAATTCAAGCCGAAACCTCTTCAAACGAGACTCTAATCGAAGATTGCTTCAGTAAGGAGTTAGAGATCTAAGTCCAAAAGCCGGCAGAACGCTTCAAGCTAATGACTTAGAAGGTCGGATAAGACGCACAAAGCTTAGTCCGTCTTCCGATAATTACAGGCCCTGACGTGAGTTGGCATAGCTCTTCAGACTCGAAACGTCCTGAGTCCTGTATCTTTTGTCAAAGACAACCTTATTGGAGTAAAGTAAATCAGAGATCCTTGGGATGAAGAAATGAAGCTGAAACCTCTTCAGATGAAGTGATCCAAACGGAAAGACCATTCGCAAGAAGATTCAAATCGAAAACCTCTACAAAATAAGAATAAGTGTCAACTCTGAATGCACCAAAGCAGACCCTTCAATTCTAAAGGTGTTCACGACCTGCTTTGGTGGGTGGCTCTTTGTTTACCCCGAAAATTCGGGGGAATTAAAAAACAACTTGGGACAAAAGATTAAAAAATTCAAGGAGTAATTTTAAAAGCCCGAAGAGGCTTAATTCAAGTCCAGAAGCACCAAGAAAAAAAGAATTCAAAGAAATGCTCAAAAATCAAAATTCTTAAGAAAAGAATGAAATGCCGAAGCTCTACAAATTCAAATCGAAAACCTCTTCGAAACCTAAAATCTCAAAACTCAAATTTTATGGAAAAATCAAATTCTCCATAAAATTCTGAGAATTTTCATATATTACTTGATATTTTTGGAGTTACGGAAGTCAAAGAAATTCCAAATTATCGATTAATATAATGAAAAATTAATTAATCAAGCGTTAAAAATTAATTGATGCTTGACCAAGGGGCAAAATGGTAAATAAAAATTACCATAAATTTTGTTATATTTCAAGGAATTTTTGAGTAAATTTTGGTGCAATTTGGACAAAGGGAGCTTTGAGAAACAATTTAAAAGTAAAGGAGAAATAAGAAAATCAGCAAATGGAGGGCTCCAATTAAAAAACAAAATGGAGAGGGGCCAAATTCGAAAATTTCCATACTGCTACAGTCCCGAGCTACAGTACCCGAGCCTCTCCACTGCCCAAAATTCGAAAATGGTGATGGTGCTTCCGTGCGACGAAAACCCACATATTATATACCGTTGGAAAGAGCACGGAGAGGAGAACACAATGAGATAAAGAACTTGCAAAATGGTTGAGCGGTTTGGGAGAAAACTGAAGAGGAAGTTTCCGATCCAAAAATGAAATTGAGCAATCCGAGCCATGATTAATCAAATTGACACTTCAAACACCTTCTCCATGGTCACAAGAGATTGTTTGAGGGCTTGGTTGAATTTCATAAGCTTTAAATTGGTGAGACCACGAACTCGCAAATCGGGTCAAAAACCGAGTTGGTCAAACTCTATACCAGAGCATTCTATTGATTGAATAAACATTATAGATCAATTCCTGGGATCAATTAGATGCTAATCAAGCTTTGAAACACAAGAAATGGTGAAGAAATGAAGGAGAACGGCTATGAGGCTTGAAATCGGGTTTGAAGGCAAAAACGGGTCTCGGGTGCATAATTGTGATCCGGCAAGGTCTAAAATGCAGGAAGGGAGTGGCAAGAACGTGTTTGAACCTCTACAACCTTCTAGAAGTCCCTAGAATCATCTGGTGACCAAGTGGTGGTTAGAGAGGGCAAATTTGTAAATTTTCAAAGAAACATAACAAACTCCACTTGTGCCCCCACTTGTCCTCTCTCACTGTTAGAGCACATTTAAAACACTTAGAACTGGTCTAATACACCACAAAACGTTCAGAAGAGTATGAGAAGATGAATGAAGGGAGTTGGTGCATAAATTGGTCAAAGAAAAGTCAAACCGATCTCATACACCCATCTACTACCCCTAGGCCTATTTAAACCCCTCTCCTCCTTCAAATGCAAGAGAGACACAACCCATCCCAAGCTGAATGCTAATCCAAAACGCTGCCAAAACCAATTGAAGCTCAAATTAGATACAAAATAAGATCCAATCTTTGAGTTGAGATCAAAATCAAGCCCAAAGATACAAGATTCAATCAAATCCTCTTCTACTCAAGCTACAAATTAGATCTAGATAGGTCTCTTTCATGTAAATATAGATATCAAGAGTGTATTAGAGTTTGTAATTTTGATTCGTGCAATAAAGATGAAAATTTTCATGTGCAATATCGATTTTTCTTCTTTTTCTTGATGTTCTTATGTTGCAATTCGATTTTTTTTTATTTTCTTTCTTTTCTTTTAGCTCAAATCTGCATACAAACATCATTGAATGTTAGATTGAAGCTAAATGATGCATTTAAACCATTTAAGATCAATGAATCCCTTATAAATGCAAAATCAGCCCTAAAATGGCTGAAAATGCAATAAAAAGAAAAACGGGATGAGATCTACTCCAAATCTTATAAAACTTTCAGATCTAGTAGAAATAAGTCATATGAATCTACAGAAACTAATTTTGTATTTTTTTGATTTTTCTATAAAAAGTTATAGCCTTTTTAATTCTGAAAAATAGCAAGTTCTCGTAACATCAATTCATCTTCTACTTTTTTTTTATTTTTTTTATTTTTTTTATTTTATTTCTTTTCTTTTGGCTCAAATCTGCATACAAACATCATTGAATGTTAGATTGAAGCTAAATGATGCATTTAAACTGTTTAAGATCAATGAATCCATTATAAACGCAAAATCAGCCCTAAAATGGCTGAAAATGCAATAAAAAGAAAAATAGGATGAGATCTGTTCCAAATCTTATAAAACTTTCAGATATTGTAGAAATAAGTCATATGAATCTATAGAAACTGATTTTATATTTTTTTGATTTTTCTGTAAAAAGTTATAGCCTTTTTAGATCTAAAAATCAGCAAATACTGGTACAGCATTTTCCTCTTTTGCCCCTGATCTGATTCGAAAATAAAAAATCATATCTCTGCTACTCCAATTTAATTGAAATTTTTTGAGCATCTAGATCTAGTTATAATGCATCTCTCTGTAAATTTTCATAATTTTTGGAGCTTCATATGATTTTATATGCATTTATGAATCTTCAGCTAGTAGATTATAATAATCTGATTCATAATAAAATAAAAATAACTCTATAAACTCTTGTGCCGGCTGAGTTCAGTCGTGAGCCCATGATTTTAAAGAGTTATAAGGCATGTGCCGGCTGCATTCAGTCGTGAGCCCTTGTCTTTATCTAAAATATAAAAATTATTTTTTATAATAAACAAAACTCTTCTAAATCTCGTGCTAATACAAAGTCGTGAGCCCTTGATTTTGAAGATTTATAAGGCTTGTGCCGGCTAATACAAAGTCGTGAGCCCTTGCCATCAATAGAAATCAATAACTAAAAGAGTTTAAATTCAAAAGTTAAACTATTTTCTAAAACTAAAAATATATTTTCAGTTTTTCTAAATTTTATTTGAAACTCTTTTGCTAAACAGCCTCAAAAGTGCATTAAAATGATTTCAAATAAGAAAGTTTTCAACATAACAATTGTTCATCATAACCTTATTGATAGTATCATAATCTGGTTTGAAAGGTTTCTAAAGCATATTTTTCAAAAATATCAAAAATACCCTCAGCTGTCCAGTTCAGTCCTTTATCAGAAAAGAATTAAAAAACTGTACCGATCCGTGAATTTGACATATATATATTATTTTATATTCATAAAATACATATCAAGAGGAGCTTGTATAAAAATTTTCATGCAAAAATACGCTTTAAATACCTTTCAAATATGCAAAACAATCCTGACAGCCCCTGATTTTCAGAACCGTCATCTGTTGGTATTTTGCACTAAACAGTACTTTAAAGTGCTCAAAATGAAAAATGTTCAAAATAAAAGTTGTTCCTAACATCTCATTTCATTTTTCTGTCAAATAAAATCAGTATGTTATTAACTAATTTCTCTCTAAATATTCAAAAGAACAGTATAATTTACTGAATTCTTCGTTAGTTTTCAGATTGTTGTTTGCTAATATTCCTCCCGAAATAATATTTTAGAGGGTTCAAATTAAAAAAAAATGTTCAAAATAAAGTTGTTCATAACATTTTCATTGATATTTTTGTCAAATAAAATTAGTATGTTACTAATATATTTTTCTCAAAAAATCTAAAAGATCACTACCTTATTATATTTTCTTTACCATTAAAAATCAGAAAAATATTATGATCCATTCTATAAAAAATATTTTAAAATCATAAATATTTTGATAATAAGCATAAATAAAAATATAATAAAATTTCTTTATAAATAGATCTTAAGAAAATAAATAAAAAAATTTATAATAAATCATTTTCATTAAAGAATAATCATTTCAAGATATATAATAATTAGAATAAAAATTATAAGAAAATAAAATAAAAGTAATGCATTCATTGAAAATATATAATAAAAAGAGATAACATAAAAAAATAATAAGATAGAATTTTTCTTAAAATAAATAAATAAATATAATTCTTATTTATTAAATCAAATTCTAAATTAAATAATTTCAAATAAAAATATAAAAATATAAAAATAAATAAAATTAAATATATAATGAATAAAAAAAAATAATAAAAAAAAAATAAATATAACTCTTATTCAAAATCAAATAAAATTTAAAAAAAATGAATTAAATAAATAAATACATAGATAAATAAAAAGTGAAAGACTAAATCAACATTCACCTAAAATAAAGATAAATTTAATTTCAAAACTAAATCAACATTCACCTAAAATAAAGATCATAATAAAAAATAAATAAAAAAATAATTCTCAATCTTCAAAATTAAATAAATTTAGATATCAATAAATAAAAAATATAAGTAAAAAGAATAATAATAATAATAATAATAAATAAAAGACTTTCTTTCTTCTTATCAAATAAAAAAATTCAATTTTAGAATTAAATCAATCTTAATCTAAAATAAAAATAACTCTCAAGACTAAATAAATTTAAATAAGATAAGTTCAAATAACAAATAAATAAATGAATAAATAAAAACTAAATCATTTTATCAATAAAAAATAATGAAAAGTCAATTCACAAGTGTAAACTACCTTAAAAAGTCAATATCTTCCATGTCCTTTCTTACACAAATGACCACTTAAAATTGCTTAACTATTTTGTTTATTTTCTCTTTCTTAATCGAGGGTTCCTCGGGTTCAAAACCCGGGGTAATTAACAATGGGGGCTTGCGCCCATTGGAATCTTAAAGACCTCACAATCTCTAAAACCTTTAAATGTGCATTCTAAATTTATATAAATATACCCCAATGCACACTTAGAGGGATCTCCGTGTCCTTCTTCCGCAATTCATCGTCCAGTTCCTTTTTCAGGGCGGTGAGAGGCGCGAAAAAGGGTCGCACAATCGCCGAAAGCTTGTCCGGGAGCGCAAAATATTGAAACTGGACCCGACACTCTCGGCGCCAAAAACGAGTTCGAGAGCGTAACAAAACATGTAACTTAGCACTGAAAATTAGCCGCCATCGATACTCAAAACGGCGAAAACATGTAACTTAGACTCAAAGCCCTCAAAACGCCCGAAAACGGGTTCGGGAGCGCGAAGCATTAAAACTGGAGCCGACACTCTCAGTTCCACCGAAGACAAGTCCGGGAGCGCAAAACATGAAAACTGGTCCGGGCGCCCTCGGTACCGTCGAAAATTAATCTCAGCCCGCAAACCATGAAAACTGGGCCCTCAGTACAGTTTGCTCAAACAACTTATTTAAACAACAGTTTTTGATCCATCCTACTTATGTTTTATACAAAATTAGTATCGTACAATGATCATATCAAAGTGTTAATTGAATAATATATTAATAGACATAATTAGGAGTAATTATATTAATTTTCACGAAATTATATGTAGTGATGAGGCCAAAAAATTTTAGAAACCCAAATAACTTGTTTAAACAGCAGTTTTGCACATTAGCGTTATAGAATATTCACATCGAAGTTTTTAATTGGATAACTTTATAATATGCGCAATTAGGAGTTGTTATATAAATTTTCATGACATTATGTGTAGTTATGAGAGCAAATATTTTGAAAATTCAAATATATTTTTTTAAATAGCAGTTTCTAACACATCTCTACTTATGTATTATGAAAAATTAGTATTGTAGAATAAACATAACAAAGTATTAATTATAAAATCTCATGAAAGACATAATTATGAGTAATTATATTAATTTATACGAATTTATGTGCTATTATGCAGCCGAAAAATTTAGAAAGATCAAACAACTTGTTTAAACAGCAGTTTTTAATGCATCTTACTTATATTTTGTGCAAAATTAGTGTTGTAGAATATTCATATTGAAGTTTTAATTAGAAAATCTTACAATAAGAATATTTAGAAGTAATTATATTCATTTATAAGAAATTGTGTGCAGTTATGCAGCCAAAATTTTGAAAAAAATCAAATAGTTGTTTTTAATGCTTCCTACTTATGTTTTGTGCGAAATTAGTGTCATAGAGTGTTCATATCAAAGTTTTAATTACAAGATCTTATAATAAGCATGATTAGGAGTAATTATATTAATTCATAAAAAAATATGTATAATTATGCTACCAATTTTTTTAAAAATGTTGTTTAAACAGTTGTTTTAAAGTCTCCTACTAATGTTTTTATGCTGAATTAGTGTTGTAGAATATTCATATTGAAGTGTTAATTAGATAATCCTTTAATAGATGTAATTGGAAGTGATTATATTAATTTTCACTAAATTATGTGCGGATATGGGGCCAAATATGTTGAATTACTCAAATAACTTTTTTAAATAACTGTTTCCAATGCATCTTACTTATATTTTGGTAGAATATAGTATCTTAGAATATTCATATCGAAGTGTTAATTGAACAATCTTATAATAGAAATAATCAGGAGTTATTATATTAATTTTTACGAAATTATGTGTGTTTATGGGGCCAATTTTTTTTTAAAAGTCAAATAACTTGTTTGAACAAAAGTTTTTAATGCATCTTACTTATGTTTTGTGCCATATTAGCGTCATAGAATATTCATATCGAAGTTTTAATTAGATAATATTATAATAGGCATAATTAGAAGTAATTATATTAATTTTTACGAAATTCTATGTAGTTATGCGGCAACAAAATTGAAAAAATCAATCAACTAATTTAAACTCTTTTTTTATGCATCTTACTTATGTTTTGTGCAAACTTAGTGTCGTAGAATATCCATGTCGAAGTGTTAATTGGATAATCTTCTAATAGACACAATTAGGAGTAAATAAATTATTTTTTATGAAATTATATGTAGTTATGAGATAAATTTTAAAAATCTTAAATAACTTGTTTAAACAATAATTTTAAATGTATTTTATTTATATTTTATGAAAAATTACTATTATAGGATATTCACATTGGAGTGTTAATTGGACAATCTTATAATAGACATAATTAGAAGTAATTATATTAATTTGCGTGAGATTATGCGTAGTTATGCAGCCAAAAAAATAGAAAAAAATCAATCAACTAGTTCAAAATGCTATTTTTTTAATGCATTTTGCTTATGTTGTGTGCAAACTTAGCGTCGTAGAATATTCATATCAAAGTATTAATTTGACAATCTTATAATAGACATAGTTAGGATCAATTATATTAATTATCTCAAAATTATGTGTAGTTTTGATACAAGAAATGTTGAAAATCTTGAACAGCTTGTTTAAACAACAATTTGTAATGCTACTTACTTATATTTTGTGCAAAATTAGCGTCATAGAACATTCATATCGAAGTTTTAATTGGACAATCATATAATTGGCATAATTAGGAGTAATTATATTGATCTTCTTGAAATTATATGTAGTTATGCGGGCAACAATTTCAAAAACTCAAATAACTTATTTAAACAACTGTTTTTAATACATCTTATTTATATTTTGTGCAAAATTTGTGTCGTGCGGTGTTCAAATCAAAGTATTAATTGATAATATTCTAATAGGTTTAATTAGGAGTAATTATGTTAATTTTCATGAAATTATGTGTAGTTATGAGTCAAAAAACGTAAAAAATCTTAAACAACAGTTTCTAACATATCCTACTTATGATTTATGAAAAATTAGGGTCTTAGGATATTCATATCGAAGTGTTAATTGGATAATCTTATAATAGGTATAATTAGGAGTAATTATTTTAATTTACATGAAATTATGTGCACTTATGGGGCCAAAATTTTAGGAAAAACTCGAACAATTTATTTAAGCAGCAGTTTTTGATGCATCCAACTTATGTTTTGTGCAAATTTAATGTCGCAGAATGTTCATATCGAAGTGTTAATTGGCTAATATATTAATAGACATAATTAGGAGTAATTATATTAATCTTCACGAAATTATATGTAGTTATGCGGGCAACAATTTTCAAAAACTCCAATAACTTGTTTAAACAACTGTTTTTAATGCATCTTATTTATGTTTTGTGCAAAATTTGTGTCGTACGATGTTCAAATCGAAGTATTAATTGATAATCTTCTAATAGGTTTAATTAGGACTAATTATATTAATTTTCATGAAATTATGTGTAGTTATGAGTCAAAAAATGTTAAAAATCTTAAACAACTTGTTTAAACAGCAGTTTCTAACATATCCTACTTATGATTTATGAAAAATTAATATTTTAGGATATTCATATCGAAGTTTTAATAGGACAATCTTATAATAGGCATAATTAGGAGTAATTGTATTAATTTGTGTGAAATTATGTGTACTTATGGGGCGATTTTTTTTGAAAAACAAACAACAGTTTAAGCAGCTGTTTTTAATGCATTCTACTTATGTCTTGTGCAAAATTAGTGTCGTAGAATATTCATATCGAAGTGTTAATTGGCTAATATTTTAATAGGCATAATTTGGGGTAATTATAATAATTTTCATGAAATTACATGTAGTTATGAGGCCAAAAGTGTTCAAAAACTTAACTTTTTTAAATAGCAGTTTCTAATGCATCTTACTTATATTTTGAGGAAAAATAGTGCCCTAAAATTTTATTTTGAAGTGTTAATTGAACAATCCTATAATAGGCATAATTAGGAGTAATTAAATTTATTTTCACCAAATTATGTGTAGTTATGCGGTCATAAATTTTCATAAAGCCAAACAACTTGTTTAAACAGCAGTTTTTAACGCATCTTCCTTATGTTTTGTGCAATATCAGCGTTATAGAATATTCAAATCGAAGTTTTAATTGGATAATTTTGTAATCGGTGTAACTGGGATTAATTATATTAATTTGCTCGAAATTATATGAAGTTATGCGGCCAAAAATTAGAAAAAACTCAAACAACTTATTTAAACAGCAGTTTTTGATGCATCCAACTTATGTTTTGTGCAAATTTAATGTCGTAGAATGTTCATATCGAAGTGTTAATTGATTAATATATTAATAGACATAATTAGGAGTAATTATATTAATCTTCACGAAATTATATGTAGTTATGCGGGCAACAATTTTCAAAAACTCCAATAACTTGTTTAAACAACTGTTTTTAATGCATCTTATTTATGTTTTGTGCAAAATTTGTGTCGTACGATGTTCAAATCAAAGTATTAATTGATAATCTTCTAAAAGGTTTAATTGGGAGTAATTATATTAATTTTCATGAAATTATGTGTAGTTATGAGTCAAAAAATGTTAAAAATCTTAAACAACTTGTTTAAACAGCAGTTTCTAACATATCCTACTTATGATTTATGAAAAATTAATATTTTAGGATATTCATATCGAAGTTTTAATAGGACAATCTTATAATAGGCATAATTAGGAGTAATTGTATGAATTTGTGTGAAATTATGTGTACTTATGGGGCGATTTTTTTGAAAAACAAACAACAGTTTAAGCAGCTGTTTTTAATGCATTCTACTTATGTCTTGTGCAAAATTAGTGTCGTAGAATATTCATATCGAAGTGTTAATTGGCTAATATTTTAATAGGCATAATTTGGGGTAATTATAATAATTTTCATGAAATTACATGTAGTTATGAGGCCAAAAGTGTTCAAAAACTTAACTTTTTTAAATAGCAGTTTCTAATGCATCTTACTTATATTTTGAGGAAAAATAGTGCCCTAAAATTTTATTTTGAAGTGTTAATTGAACAATCTTAAAATAGGCATAATTAGGAGTAATTAAATTAATTTTCACCAAATTATGTGTAGTTATGCGGTCATAAATTTTCATAAAGCCAAACAACTTGTTTAAACAGCAGTTTTTAACGCATCTTCCTTATGTTTTGTGCAATATCAGCGTTATAGAATATTCAAATCGAAGTTTTAATTGGATAATTTTGTAATCGGTGTAACTGGGATTAATTATATTAATTTGCTCGAAATTATATGAAGTTATGCGGCCAAAAATTAGAAAAAACTCAAACAACTTATTTAAACAGCAGTTTTTGATGCATCCAACTTATGTTTTGTGCAAATTTAATGTCGTAGAATGTTCATATCGAAGTGTTAATTGATTAATATATTAATAGACATAATTAGGAGTAATTATATTAATATTCACGAAATTATATGTAGTTATGCGGGCAACAATTTTCAAAAACTCCAATAACTTGTTTAAACAACTGTTTTTAATGCATCTTATTTATGTTTTGTGCAAAATTTGTGTCGTACGATGTTCAAATCAAAGTATTAATTGATAATCTTCTAAAAGGTTTAATTGGGAGTAATTATATTAATTTTCATGAAATTATGTGTAGTTATGAGTCAAAAAATGTTAAAAATCTTAAACAACTTGTTTAAACAGCAGTTTCTAACATATCCTACTTATGATTTATGAAAAATTAATATTTTAGGATATTCATATCGAAGTTTTAATAGGACAATCTTATAATAGGCATAATTAGGAGTAATTGTATGAATTTGTGTGAAATTATGTGTACTTATGGGGCGATTTTTTTTGAAAAACAAACAACAGTTTAAGCAGCTGTTTTTAATGCATTCTACTTATGTCTTGTGCAAAATTAGTGTCGTAGAATATTCATATCGAAGTGTTAATTGGCTAATATTTTAATAGGCATAATTTGGGGTAATTATAATAATTTTCATGAAATTACATGTAGTTATGAGGCCAAAAGTGTTCAAAAACTTAACTTTTTTAAATAGCAGTTTCTAATGCATCTTACTTATATTTTGAGGAAAAATAGTGCCCTAAAATTTTATTTTGAAGTGTTAATTGAACAATCTTAAAATAGGCATAATTAGGAGTAATTAAATTAATTTTCACCAAATTATGTGTAGTTATGCGGTCATAAATTTTCATAAAGCCAAACAACTTGTTTAAACAGCAGTTTTTAACGCATCTTCCTTATGTTTTGTGCAATATCAGCGTTATAGAATATTCAAATCGAAGTTTTAATTGGATAATTTTGTAATCGGTGTAACTGGGATTAATTATATTAATTTGCTCGAAATTATATGAAGTTATGCGGCCAAAAATTAGAAAAAACTCAAACAACTTATTTAAACAGCAGTTTTTGATGCATCCAACTTATGTTTTGTGCAAATTTAATGTCGTAGAATGTTCATATCGAAGTGTTAATTGATTAATATATTAATAGACATAATTAGGAGTAATTATATTAATATTCACGAAATTATATGTAGTTATGCGGGCAACAATTTTCAAAAACTCCAATAACTTGTTTAAACAACTGTTTTTAATGCATCTTATTTATGTTTTGTGCAAAATTTGTGTCGTACGATGTTCAAATCAAAGTATTAATTGATAATCTTCTAAAAGGTTTAATTGGGAGTAATTATATTAATTTTCATGAAATTATGTGTAGTTATGAGTCAAAAAATGTTAAAAATCTTAAACAACTTGTTTAAACAGCAGTTTCTAACATATCCTACTTATGATTTATGAAAAATTAATATTTTAGGATATTCATATCGAAGTTTTAATAGGACAATCTTATAATAGGCATAATTAGGAGTAATTGTATGAATTTGTGTGAAATTATGTGTACTTATGGGGCGATTTTTTTTGAAAAACAAACAACAGTTTAAGCAGCTGTTTTTAATGCATTCTACTTATGTCTTGTGTGAAAATTAGTGTCGTAGAATATTCATATCGAAGTGTTAATTGGCTAATATTTTAATAGGCATAATTTGGGGTAATTATAATAATTTTCATGAAATTACATGTAGTTATGAGGCCAAAAGTGTTCAAAAACTTAACTTTTTTAAATAGCAGTTTCTAATGCATCTTACTTATATTTTGAGGAAAAATAGTGCCCTAAAATTTTATTTTGAAGTGTTAATTGAACAATCTTAAAATAGGCATAATTAGGAGTAATTAAATTAATTTTCACCAAATTATGTGTAGTTATGCGGTCATAAATTTTCATAAAGCCAAACAACTTGTTTAAACAGCAGTTTTTAACGCATCTTCCTTATGTTTTGTGCAATATCAGCGTTATAGAATATTCAAATCGAAGTTTTAATTGGATAATTTTGTAATCGGTGTAACTGGGATTTATTATATTAATTTGCTCGAAATTATATGAAGTTATGCGGCCAAAAATTAGAAAAAACTCAAACAACTTATTTAAACAGCAGTTTTTGATGCATCCAACTTATGTTTTGTGCAAATTTAATGTCGTA
Organism: Schoenoplectus tabernaemontani; assembly: GCA_037127355.1. Taxonomy (NCBI): domain Eukaryota; kingdom Viridiplantae; phylum Streptophyta; class Magnoliopsida; order Poales; family Cyperaceae; genus Schoenoplectus; species Schoenoplectus tabernaemontani. The sequence continues at coordinate 25,150,735 of CM073753.1, forward strand.
GAATGTTCATATCGAAGTGTTAATTGATTAATATATTAATAGACATAATTAGGAGTAATTATATTAATATTCACGAAATTATATGTAGTTATGCGGGCAACAATTTTCAAAAACTCCAATAACTTGTTTAAACAACTGTTTTTAATGCATCTTATTTATGTTTTGTGCAAAATTTGTGTCGTACGATGTTCAAATCAAAGTATTAAATGAAAATCTTCTAAAAAGTTTAATTGGGAGTAATTATATTAATTTTCATGAAATTATGTGTAGTTATGAGTCAAAAAATGTTAAAAATCTTAAACAACTTGTTTAAACAGCAGTTTCTAACATATCCTACTTATGATTTATGAAAAATTAATAGTTTAGGATATTCATATCGAAGTTTTAATAGGACAATCTTATAATAGGCATAATTAGGAGTAATTGTATGAATTTGTGTGAAATTATGTGTACTTATGGGGCGAATTTTTTTGAAAAACAAACAACAGCTTAAGCAGCTGTTTTTAATGCATTCTACTTATGTCTTGTGCAAAATTAGTGTCGTAGAATATTCATATCGAAGTGTTAATTGGCTAATATTTTAATAGGCATAATTTGGGGTAATTATAATAATTTTCATGAAATTACATGTAGTTATGAGGCCAAAAGTGTTCAAAAACTTAACTTTTTTAAATAGCAGTTTCTAATGCATCTTACTTATATTTTGAGGAAAAATAGTGCCCTAAAATTTTATTTTGAAGTGTTAATTGAACAATCTTAAAATAGGCATAATTAGGAGTAATTAAATTAATTTTCACCAAATTATGTGTAGTTATGCGGTCATAAATTTTCATAAAGCCAAACAACTTGTTTAAACAGCAGTTTTTAACGCATCTTCCTTATGTTTTGTGCAATATCAGCGTTATAGAATATTCAAATCGAAGTTTTAATTGGATAATTTTGTAATCGGTGTAACTGGGATTAATTATATTAATTTGCTCGAAATTATATGAAGTTATGCGGCCAAAAATTAGAAAAAACTCAAACAACTTATTTAAACAGCAGTTTTTGATGCATCCAACTTATGTTTTGTGCAAATTTAATGTCGTAGAATGTTCATATCGAAGTGTTAATTGATTAATATATTAATAGACATAATTAGGAGTAATTATATTAATATTCACGAAATTATATGTAGTTATGCGGGCAACAATTTTCAAAAACTCAAATAACTTGTTTAAACAACTGTTTTTAATGCATCTTATTTATGTTTTGTGCAATATTTGTGTCGTACGATGTTCAAATCGAAGTATTAATTGATAATCTTCTAATAGGTTTAATTAGGAGTAATTATATTAATTTTCATGAAATTATGTGTAGTTATGAGTCCAAAAAATGTTAAAAATCTTAAACAACTTGTTTAAACAGCAGTTTCTAACATATCCTACTTATGATTTATGAAAAATTAATATCTTAGGATATTCATATCGAAGTGTTAATTGAACAATCTTATAATAGGCATAATTAGGAGTAATTTTATTAATTTGCATGAAATTATGTGTACTTATGGGGCGAATTTTTTTGAAAAACAAACAACAGTTTAAACAGCTGTTTTTAATGCATTCTACTTATGTCTTGTGCAAAATTAGTGTCGTAGAATATTCATATCGAAGTGTTAATTGGATAATCTTCTAATAGGCACAATTAGGAGTAAATATATTAATTTTTTATGAAATTATATGTAGTTATGAGTCAATAAATTTTAAAAATCTTAAACAACTTATTCAAACAGCAGTTTTAAATGTATCTTATTTATGTTTTATGAAAAATTACTATTAAAGGATATTCATATTGGATTGTTAATTGGATAATCTTATAATAGACATAATTAGGAGTAATTATATTACTTTGCGCGAGATTATGTAGAGTTATGAAGAAAAAAAAATAGAAAAAATCAATCAACTAGTTTAAAATGCTATTTTTTTAATGCACCATACTTATGTTTTGTGCAAACTTAGTGTCGTAGAATATTCATATCGAAGTATTAATTGGACAATCTTATAATAGACAAAGTTAGGATCAATTATAATAATTATATCGAAATTATGTGTAGTTTTGATGCGAACAATGTTGAAAATCTTGAACAGCTTGTTTAAACAATAGTTTGTAATGCATCTTACATATATTTTGTGCAAAATTAGCGTAATAGAACATTCATATCTATGTTTTAATTGGCTAATATATTAATAGACATAATTAGGAGTAATTATATTAATCTTCACGAAATTATATGTAGTTATGCGGGCAACAATTTTCAAAAACTCAAATAACTTGTTTAAACAACTGTTTTTAATGCATCTTATTTATGTTTTGTGCAAAATTTGTGTCGTACGATGTTCAAATCGAAGTATTAATTGATAATCTTCTAATAGGTTTAATTAGGAGTAATTATATTAATTTTCATGAAATTATGTGTAGTTATGAGTCAAAAAAATGTTAAAAATCTTAAACAACTTGTTTAAACAGCAGTTTCTAACATATCCTACTTATGATTTATGAAAAATTAATATCTTAGGATATTCATATCGAAGTGTTAATTGGACAATCTTATAATAGGCATAATTAGAAGTAATTGTATTAATTTGCATGAAATTATGTGTACTTATAGGGCGAAATTTTTTAAATAACAAACAACAATTTAAACAGCTGTTTTTAATGCTTTCTACTTATGTCTTGTGCAAAATTAGTGTCGTAAAATATTCATATCGAAGTGTTAATTGGCTAATATTTTAAGAGGCATAATTTGGGGTAATTATAATAATTTTTATGAAATTACATGTAGTTATGAGGCCAAAAGTGTTCAAAAACTTAACTTTTTTAAATAACAGTTCCTAATGCATCTTACTTATATTTTAAGGAAAAATAGTGCCCTAAAATTTTATTTTGAAGTGTTAATTGAACAATCTTATAATAGGCATAATTAGGAGTAATTAAATTAATTTTCACCAAATTATGTGTAGTTATGCGGTCATAAATTTTCATAAAGCCAAACAACTTGTTTAAACAGCAGTTTTTAACGCATCTTCCTTATGTTTTGTGCAATATCAGCGTTATAGAATATTCATATCGAAGTTTTAATTGGATAATTTTATAATCGGTGTAACTGGGATTAATTATATTAATTTGCTTGAAATTATATGATGTTATGCGGCCAAAAATTAGGAAAACCTCAAACAACTTATTTAAACAGCAGTTTTTGATGCATCCAACTTATGTTTTGTGCAAATTTAATGTCGTAGAATGTTCATATCGAAGTGTTAATTGGCTAATATATTAATAGACATAAGAAGGAGTAATTATATTAATCTTCACGAAATTATATGTAGTTATGCGGGCAACAATTTTCAAAAACTCAAATAACTTGTTTAAACAACTATTTTTAATACATCTTATTTATGTTTTGTGCAAAATTTGTGCCTTATGATATTCAAATCGAAGTATTAATTGATAATCTTCTAATAGGTTTAATTAGGAGTAATTATATTAATTTTTATTAAATTATGTGTAGTTGTGAGTCAAAAAACGTAAAAAATCTTAAAGAACTTGTTTAAATAGCAGTTTCTAACATATCCTACTTATGATTTATGAAAAATTAGTGTCTTAGGATATTCATATCGAAGTGTTAATTGGACAATTTTATAATAGGCATAATTAGGAGTAATTATATTAATTTGCATGAAATTATGTGTACTTATGGGGACAAATATTTTGAAAAACACAAACAACTTGTTTAAACAGCTGTTTTTAATGCATCCTACTTATGTCTTGTGCAAAATTAGTTTCGTAGAATATTCATATCGAAGTGTTAATTGGCTAATATTTTAATAGGCATAATTTGGGGTAATCATATTAATTTTCATGAAATTATATGTAGTTATGAGGCCAAAAGTATTCAACAACTTAACTTTTTTAAATAGCAGTTTCTAATGCATCTTACTTATATTTTGAGGAAACATTGTGCCCTAAAATTTTATTTTGATGTGTTAATTGAACAATCTTATAGTTGGCATAATTAGGAGTAATTAAATTAAGTTGCACCAAATTATGTGTAGTTATGCGGCCAAAATTTTATAATGCCAAATAACTTGTTTAAACAGCTGTTTTTAACGCATCTTCCTTATGTTTTGTGCAATATCAGCATTATAGAATATTCATATCGAAATTTTAATTGGATAATTTTATAATCAGTGTAATTAGGATTAATTGTATTAATTTGCTCGAAATTATATGTAGTTATGCGGCCAGGAATTAGGAAAAACTCAAAAAAAATGTTTAAATAACAGTTTTTGATGCATCCTACTTATGTTTTGTGCAAAATTAATGTCGTAGAATGTTCATATTGAAGCGTTAATTGGCTAATATATTAATAGGCATAATTAGGAGTAATTATATAATTTTCACGAAATTATATGTGGTTTATAAGGCAAAAAAATTTCAGAAGCCCAAACAACTTGTTTAAACAGCAGTTTTTAGCACATCTTACTTATATTTTGTGCAAAAATTAGCGTTATATAATATTCACATTGAAGTTTTTAATTGGACAACTTTATAATAAGCGCAATGAGGAGTTGTTACAATAATTTTAACGACATTATGTGTAGTTATGAGGGAAATTTTTTTGAAAATTCAAATAACTTTTTAAATAACAGTACTAATGCATCTTACCTATGTATTGTGAAAAATTAGTACCTTAGAATATTCATATCAAAGTGTTAATTAAAAATCTTATAAAAAACATAATTAGGAGTAATCATATTAATTTATATGAATTTATGTGCCGTTATGTGGCCGAAAAATTTAGAAAGATCAAACAACTTGTTTAAACAGCAGTTTTTAATGCATATTACTTATGTTTTGTGCAAATTTAATATTCTAGAATACTCATATCGAAGTTTTAATTAGAAAATCATACAATAGGTATATTTAGGAGAAATTATATTCATTTATAAGAAATTATGTGTAGTTATGCAGCCAAAATATTAGAAAAACTCAAATAGTTGTTTTTAATGCATCCTACTTATGTTTTATGCGAAATTAGTGTCATAGAATCTTCATATCGAAATTTTAATTAGAAGATCTTATAATAGGCATGCTTAGGAGTAATTATATTAATTCATTAAAAAATATTTGAAATTATGCGGCCAAATTTTTTAAAAAAACTCAAAAAAATTTGTTTAAGCAGCTGTTTTTAAAGCCTCCTACTTATGTTTTGTGCATAATTAGTGTTGTAGAATGTTCATATTGAAGTGTTAATTAGATAATCCGTTAATAGGCATAATTGGGAGTGATTATATTAATTTTCACTGAATTATGTGTGGTTATGTGGCCAAATATGTTGAAATACTCAAATAACTTTTTAAAATAGCTGTTTCTAATGCATCTTATTTATATTTTGGTAAAATATAGTATCGTAGAATATTCATATCGAAGTGTTAATTGAACAATCTTATAATAGTAATAATTAGGTGTTATTATATTCATTTTCACGAAATTATGTGTGTTTATGGGGCCAATTTTTTTTAAAAGTCAAACAACTCGTTTGAACAACAGTTTTTAATGCATCTTACTTATGTTTTGTAACATATTAGAGTCATAGAATATTCATATAAAATTTTTAATTAAATAATCTTATAATAGGCATAACTAGGAGTAATTATATTAATTTTCACGAAATTATATGTAGTTAAGCGGCAAAAAATTTGAAAAAATCAATCAACTAGTTTAAACTTTTTTTATGCATCTTACTTATGTTTTGTGCAAACTTAGTGTCGTAGAATATTCATATCGAAGTGTTAATTGGATAATCTTCTAATAGGCACAATTAGGAGTAAATATATTATTTTTTATGAAATTATATGTAGTTATGAGACAATAAATTTTGAAAATCTTAAACAACTTATTTAAACAGCAGTTTTAAATGTATCTTATTTATGTTTCATGAAAAATTACTATTAAAGGATATTCATATTGGAGTGTTAATTGGATACTCTTATAATAGACATAATTAGGAGTAATTATATTAATTTGCGCGAGATTATGTATAGTTATGAAGCAAAAAAAATAGAAAAAATCAATCAACTAGTTTAAAATGCTATTTTTTTAATGCACCTTACTTATGTTTTGTGCAAACTTAGTGTCGTAGAATATTCATATCGAAATATTAATTGGACAATCTTATAATAGACAAAGTTAGGATCAATTATAATAATTATCTCGAAATTATGTGTAGTTTTGATGCGAAAAATGTTGAAAATCTTGAACAGCTTGTTTAAACAACAGTTTGTAATGCATCTTACTTATATTTTGTGCAAAATTAGCGTAATAGAACATTCATATCTATGTTTTAATTGGCTAATATATTAATAGACATAATTAGGAGTAATTATATTAATCTTCACGAAATTATATGTAGTTATGCGGACAACAATTTTCAAAAACTCAAATAACTTGTTTAAACAACTGTTTTTAATGCATCTTATTTATGTTTTGTGCAAAATTTGTGTCGTACGATGTTCAAATCGAAGTATTAATTGATAATTTTCTAATAGGTTTAATTGGGAATAATTATATTAATTTTCATGAAATTATGTGTAGTTATGAGTCAAAAAATGTTTAAAATCTTAAACAAGTTGTTTAAACAGCAGTTTCTAACATATCCTACTTATGATTTATGAAAAATTAGTGTCTTAGGATATTCATATCGAAGTGTTAATTGGACAATCTTATAATAGGCATAATTAGGAGTAATTATATTAATTTTCTTGAAATTATGTGTACTTATGGGACCAAAATTTTTGAAAAACACAAACAACTTGTTTAAACAGCTGTTTTCAATGCATCCTACTTATGTCTTGTGCAAAATTAGTGTCGTAGAATATTCATATCGAAGTGTTAATTGCTAATATTTTAATAGGCATAATTTGGGGTAATTATATTAATTTTCATAAAATTATATGTAGTTATGAGGCCAAAAGTGTTCAAAAACTTAACTTTTTTAAATAGCAGTTTCTAATGCATGTTACTTATATTTTGAGGAAAAATAATACCCTAAAATTTATTTTGAAGTGTTAATTGAACAATCTTATAATATGCATAATTAGGAGTAATTAAATTAATTTACACCAAATTATGTGTAGTTATGCGGCCAAAAATTTTCATAAAGTCAAACAACTTGTTTAAACAACAGTTTTTAATGCATCTTCCTTATGTTTTGTGCAATATTAGCGTTATAGAATTTTCATATCGAAGTTTTAATTGGATAATTTTATAATCGGCGTAATTAGGATAAATTGTATTAATTTGCTCGATATTATATGTAGTTATGCGGCCAAAAATTAGAAATAACTCAAACAAATTGTTTAAACAGCAGTTTTTGATGCATCCTACTTATGTTTTGTGCAAAATTAATTTCGTAGAATGTTCATATCAAAGTGTTAATTGGTTAATATATTAATAGGCATAATTAGGAGTCACTATATTAATTTTCACGAATTAATATGTTGTTATAAGGCCAAAAAAATTCAGAAACCCAAACAACTTGTTTAAACAGCAGTTTTTAGCGCATCTTACTTATATTTTGAGGAAAAAATTGCGTTATATAATATTCACATCGAAGTTTTTAATTGGACAACTTTATAATAAGCGCAATTAGGAGTTGTTACAATAATTTTAACGACATTTTGTGTAGTTATGATGGCAAAATTTTTGAAAATTCCAACAATTTTTTTAAATAGCAGTTTCTAATGCATCTTACCTATGTATTGTGAAAAATTAGTATCGTAGAATATTCATATCAAAGTGTTAATTAAAAAATCTTATAAAAAACATAATTAGGAGTAATTATATGAATTTATACGAATTTATGTGCAGATATGCGGCCGAGAAATTTAGAAAGATCAAACAGCTTGTTTAAACAACAGTTTTTAATGCATCTTACTTATGTTTTGTGCAAAATTAGTGTTGTAGAATATTCATATCGAAGTTTTAATTAGAAAATTTTACATTAGGCATATTTAGGAGTATATTCATTTATAAAAAAAAATGTGTAGTTATGCAACCAAAATTTTGGAAAAACTCAAATAGTTGTTTATCGTACTTATATTTTGTGTGAAATTAGTGTCATATAATCTTCATATCGAAGTTTTAATTAGAAGATCTTATAATAGGCATGATTAGGAGTAATTATATTAATTCATAAAAAAATATGTGTAATTATGCGGCCAATTTTTTTAAAAAACTAAAAAAAACTTGTTTAAACTGCTATTTTTAAAGCCTCCTACTTATGTTTTGTGCAGAATTAGTGTTGTAGAATGTTTATATTGAAATGTTAATTAGATAATCCTTTAATAGGTATAATTGGGTGTGTTTATATTAATTTTCACTAAATTATGTGTGGTTATGGGGCCAAATATGTTGAAATACTCAAATAACTTTTGTAAATAGCTGTTTCTAATGCATCTTACTTATATTTTGGTAAAATATAGTATCGTAGAATATTCATATCGAAGTGTTAATTGATCGATCTTATAATAGTAATAATTAGGAGTTATTATATTAATTTTCACGAAATTATGTGTGTTTATTGGGCCAATATTTTTTACAAAGTCAAGCAACTTGTTTGAACAACAGTTTTTAATGCATCTTACTTATTAGCGTCAAAGAATATTCATATCAAATATTCATATTAGCGTCATAGAATATTCATATCGATGTTTTAATTAGATAATCTTATAATAGACATAATTAGGAGTAGTTATATTAATTTTCACGAAATAATATGTAGTTATACAACAAAAAAATTGAAAAAAAATCAATCAACTAGTTTAAACTTTTTTTATGCATCTCACTTATGTTTTGTGCAAACTTAGTGTCGTAGAATATTCATATCAAAGTGTTAATTGGATAATCTTCTAATAGGCACAATTAGGAGTAAATATATTAACTTTTATGAAATTATGTAGTTATGAGACAATAAATTTTGAAAATCTTAAAAAACTTGTTTAAACAACAGTTTTAAATGTATCATATTTATGTTTTTTGAAAAAATACTATTATAGGATATTTATATTGGAGTGTTAATTGTACAATCTTATAATAGACATAATTAGGAGTAATTATATTAATTTGTGCGAGATTATGTGTAGTTATGTAGCCAAAAAATGGAAAAAATCAATCAAGTAGTTTAAAATGATATTTTTTTAATGCATTCTACTTATGTTTTGTGCAAACTTAGTTTCGTAGAATATTCATATCGAAGTATTAATTTGACAATCTTATAATAGACATAGTTAGGATCAATTATATTAATTATCTCGAAATTATGTGTAGTTTTGATGCTAAAAATGTTGAAAATCTTGAACAACTTGTTTAAACAACAGTTTGTAATGCATCTTACTCATATTTTGTGCAAAATTAGCGTAATAGAACATTCATATCTAAGTTTTAATTGGATAATATATTAATAGACATAATTAGGAGTAATTATATTAATATTCACGAAATTATATGTAGTTATGCGGGAAACAATTTTCAAAAACTCAAATAACTTGTTTAAACAACTGTTTTTAATGCATCTTATTTATGTTTTGTGTAAAATTTGTGTCGTACGATGTTCAAATCGAAGTATTAATTGATAATCTTCTAAAAGGTTTAATTGGGAGTAATTATATTAATTTTCATGAAATTATGTGTAGTTATGAGTCAAAAAATGTTAAAAATCTTAAACAATTTGTTTAAACAGCAATTTCTAACATGTCCTACTTATGATTTATGAAAAATTAATATCTTAGGATATTCATATCGAAGTGTTAATTGGACAATCTTATATTGGCATAATTAGGAGTAATTATATTAATTTGCATGAAATTATGTGTACTTATGGGGCCAAATTTTTTGAAAAACAAACAACAGTTTAAACAACTATTTTTAATGCATTCTACTTATGTCTTGTGCAAAATTAGTGTCGTAGAATATTCATATCGAAGTGTTAATTGGCTAATATTTTAATAGGCATAATTTGGGGTAATTATAATAATTTTCAAGAAATTACATGTAGTTATGAGGCCAAAAGTGTTCAAAAACTTAATTTTTTTAAATAGCAGTTTCTAATGCATCTTACTTATATTTTGAGGAAAAATAGTGCTCTAAAATTTTATTTTGAAGTGTTAATTGAACAATATTATAATAGGCATAATTAGGAGTAATTAAATTAATTTGCACTAAATTATGTGTAGTTATGCGGTCATAAATTTTCATAAAGCCAAACAACTTGTTTAAACAACAGTTTTTAACGCATCTTCCTTATGTTTTGTGCAATATCAGCGTTATAGAATATTCATATCGAAGTTTTTAATTGGATATTTTTATAATCGACGTAATTAGGATTAATTGTATTAATTTTCTCAAAATTATATGTAGTTATGCGGCCAAAAATTAGGAAAAACTCAAACAAATTGTTTAAACAACGATTTTTGATGCACCCTACTTATGTTTTGTGCAAAATTAATGTCGTAGAATGTTCAAATCGAATTGTTAATTGGCTAATATATTAATAGGCATAATTTGGAGTAATTATTTAATTTTCACAAAATTATATATAGTTATAAGGCCAAAAATTTTCAGAAACCCAAACAACTTGTTTAAACAGCAGTTTTTAACGCGTCTTACTTATATTTTGTGCAAAAAATAGGTTATATAATATTCACATCGAAATTTTTAATTGGACAACTTTATAATAAGTGCAATTAGGAGTTGTTACAATAATTTTAATGACATTATGTGCAGTTATGAGGGCAACATTTTTGAAAATTCAAACAACTTTTTTAAATAGCAGTTTCTAATGCATCTTACCTATGTATTGTAAAAAATCAGTATCGTAGAATATTCATATCAAAGTGTTAATTAAAAAATCTTATAAAAACATAATTAGGAGTAATTATATTAATTTATACGAATTTATGTGCAGTTATGCGGCCGAAAATTTTAGAAAGATCAACAACTTGTTTAAACAACAGTTTTTAATGCATCCTACTTATGTCTTGTGCAAAATTAGTATTGTAGAATATTCATATCGATGTTTTAATTATAAAATCTTATAATAGATATATTTAGGAGTAATTATATTCATTTATAAGAAATTATGTGTAGTTATGCAGCCAAAAATTTGGAAAAACTCAAATAGCTATTTTTAATGCATCCTACTTATGTTTTGTGCGAAATTAGTGTCATAAAATCTTCATATCAAAATTTTAATTAGAAGATCTTATAATAGGCATGCTTAGGAGTAATTATATTAATTCATAAAAAAATATGTGTAATTATGTGGCCAATGTTTTTAAAAAAACTCAAAAAAACTTATTTAAACAACTGTTTTTAAAGCCTCCTACTTATATTTTGTGCGGAATTAGTGTTGTAGAATATTCATATTGAAGTGTTAATTAGATAATCCTTTAATAGGCGTAATTGGGAGAGATTATATTAATTTTCACTAAATTATGTGCGGTTATGTGGCCAAATATGTTGAAATACTCAAATAACTTTTTTAAATAGTTATTTCTAATGCATCTTACTTATATTTTGGTAAAATATAGTATCGTAGAATATTCATATCGAAGTGTTAATTGAACAATCTTATAATAGTAATAATTAGGAGTTATTATATTAATTTTCATGAAATTATGTGTGTTTATGGGGCCAATTTTTTTAAAAAGTCAAACAACTTGTTTGAACAACAGTTTTTAATGCATCTTACTTATGTTTTGTGCCATATTAGCGTCATAGAATATTCATATCTAAGTTTTAATTTCATAATCTAATAATAGGCATAATTATGAGTAATTATATTAATTTTTACGAAATTATATATAGTTATGCGGCAAAAAATTTGAAAAAATCAATCAACTAGTTTAAATTTTTTTTATGCATCTTACTTATGTTTTATGCAAACTTAGTGTCGTAGAATATTCATATCGAAGTGTTAATTAGATAATCTTCTAATAGGCACAATTATGAGTAAATATATTATTTTTTACGAAATTATATGTAGTTATGAGACAATAAATTTTGAAAATCTTAAGAAACTTGTTTAAACAACAGTTTTAAATGTATCTTATTTATGTTTTATGAAAAATTACTATTAAAGGATATTCATATTGGAGTGTTAATTGGATTATCTTATAATAGACATAATTAGGAGTAATTATATTAATTTGCGCAAGATTATATGTAGTTATGCAGCCAAAAAATAGAAAAAATCAATCAAGTAGTTTAAAATGCTATTTTTTTAATGCATCCTACTTATGTTTTGTGCAAATTTAGTATCGTAGAATATTCATATCGAAGTATTAATTTGACAATCTTATAATAAAGATAGTTAGGATCAATTATATTAATTATCTCGAAATTATGTGTAGTTTTGATGCAAAAAATGTTGAAAATCTTGAACAGCTTGTTTAAACAACAGTTTATAATGCATCTTACTTATATTTTGTGCAAAATTAGCGTAATAGAACATTCATTTCTAAGTTTTAATTGGCTAATATATTAATAGACATAATTAGGAGTAATTATATTAATCTTCACGAAATTATATGTAGTTATGCGGCAACAATTTTTAAAAACGCAAATAACTTGTTTAAACAACTATTTTTAATGCATCTTATTTATGTTTTGTGCAAAATTTGTGTCGTACAATTCATCTAATAGGTTTAATTGGGAGTAATTATATTATTTTTCATAAAATTATGTGTAGTTATGAGTCAAAAAATGTTAAAAATCTTAAACAAGTTGTTTAAACAGCAGTTTCTAACATATCATACTTATGATTTATGAAACATTATCTTAGGATATTCATATCGAAGTGTTAATTGGACAATCTTATAATAGGCATAATTAGCAGTAATTATATTAATTTGTATGAAATTATGTGTACTTATGGGGCCAATGTTTTTTGAAAAACACAAACAACTTGTTTAAACAACTGTTTTCAATGCATCCTACTTATGTCTTGTGCAAAATTAGTGTCGTGAAATATTCATATCGAATTATTAATTGGCTAATATTTTAATAGGCATAATTTGGGATAATTATATTAATTTTCATGAAATTATATGTATTTATGAGGCCAAAAATGTTCAAAAACTTAAATTTTTAAATAGGTGTTTCTAATGCATCTTACTTATATTTTGAGGAAAAATAGTGCCCTAAAATTTTATTTTGAAGTGTTAATTGAACAATCTTATAATAGGCATAATTAGGAGTAATTAAATTAATTTGCATTAAATAATGTGTAGTTATGAGGCCAAAATTTTTTATAAAAGCCAAACAACTTGTTTGAACATCAATTTTTAACGCATCTTCCTTATGTTTTGTGGAATATCAGTGTTATAGAATATTCATATCGAAGTGTTTATTGGATAATTTTATAATCGGTGTAATTGGTATTAATTATATTAATTTGCTCGAAATTATATGAAGTTATGCGGCCAAAAATTAGGAAAAACTCAAACAACTTATTTAAAAAGTAGTTTTTGATGCATCCTACTTATGTTTTGTGTAAATTTAATGTCGTAGAATGTTCATATTGAAGTGTTAATTGGCTAATATATTAATAGACATAATTAGGAGTAATTATATTAATCTTCATGAAATTATATGTAGTTATGTGGGCAATAATTTTCAAAAACTCAAATAACTTGTTTGAACAACTGTGTTTAATGCATCTTATTTATGTTTTGTGCAAAAATTATGTCGTACGATGTTCAAATCGAAGTATTAATTGATAATCTTCTAATTGGTTTAATTAGGAGTAATTATATTAATTTGTATGAAATTATGTGTAGTTATGAGTCAAAAAAATGTTAAAAATCTTAAATAAATTGTTTAAACAGCAGTTTCTAACATATCCTACTTATGATTTTTGAAAAATTAGTGTCTTAGGATATTCATATCGAAGTGTTAATTGGACAATCTTATAATAGGCATAATTAAGAGTAATTATCTTAATTTCTATGAAATTATGTGTAATTATGATGCCAAATGTTTTGTAAAAAACAAACAACTTGTTTAAACAGTTATTTTTAATGCATCCTACTTATGTCTTGTGCAAAATTAGTGTCGTAAGATATTCATAACGAAGTGTTAATTGGCTAATATTTTAAGAGGCGTAATTTATGGTAATTATATTAACTTTCTTGAAATTATATGTAGTTATGAGGCCAAAAGTGTTTAAAAACTTAACTTTTTAAAATTGCAGTTTCTAATGCATCTTACTTATATTTTGAGGAAAAATAGTGCCCTAAAATTTTATTTTGAAGTGTTAATTGAACAATCTTATAATAGGCATAATTAGGAGTAATTAAATTAATTTGCACCAAATTATGTGTAGTTATGCGGTCATAAATTTTCATAAAGCCAAACAACTTGTTTAAACAACAGTTTTTAACGCATCTTCCTTATGTTTTGTGCAATATCAGCGTTATAGAATATTCATATCGAAGTTTTAATTGGATAATTTTATAATCGGTGTAACTGGGATTAATTATATTAATTTGCTCGAAATTATATGAAGTTATGCGGCCCAAAATTAGGAAAAACTCAAACAACTTATTTAAACAGCAGTTTTTGATGCATTCAACTTATGTTTTGTGCAAATTTAATGTCGTAGAATGTTCATATCGAAGTGTTAATTGATTAATATATTAATAGACATAATTAGGAGTAATTATATTAATCTTTACGAAATTATATGTAGTTATGCTGGCAACAATTTTCAAAAACTCAAATAACTTATTTAAACAACTGTTTTTAATGCATCTTATTTATGTTTTGTGCAAAAATTAGCGTTATATAATATTCACATCGAAGTTTTTAATTGGACAACTTTATAATAAGCGCAATTAGGTGTTGTTACAATAATTTTAACGATATTATGTGTAGTTATGATGGTAAATTTTTTGAAAATTCAAATAACTTTTTTAAATAATAGTTTCTAATGCATCTTATTAAAAAATCTTATAAAAAACCTAATTATGAGTAATTATATTAATTTGTACGAATTTATGTGCAGTTATGCAGCCAAAAAAATTAGAATGATCAAACAACTTATTTAAATAGCAGTTTTTAATGCATCTAACTTATGTTTTGTGCAAAATTAATGTTGTAGAATGTTCATATCGATATTTTAATTAGTGTTGTAGAATATTCATATCGATGTTTTAAATAGCTATTTTTAATTCATCCTACTTATGTTTTGTGCGAAATTAGTATCAATATCTTTTTTGGGTAACTATAATGTATAACTAGAATACCGCTTACAGTTTATGAAATAAAATATTTTATTTCATTATCAACATAACATAGATACTGTAATAGGTCACACCAACTGAACGGGAAATAAGAATAAATATTTTAAATAATTCTATATGTACAATATTTCATATTGAATGAAATATAGGTACATATAAGAGTTGTTAAAATATTATGTCACATAACATGACTTCCTAGCGGGAAAATAAATCTATTAACATGTGCATATTATGAGTATAATATAAATTTCATATATTATAATAATATGAAAATATTATTATGAGATATAAATTTATTTAAAGCCCAAAGTCCAATATAATTTATTAAACAAATAAAGAGATAAATAAGAGATCATAATGGCCACAAATTCGGGTCAGATTTTAAGGTTATTTTGAACTAGAATTTGAAAGGGCAAACGGTAACCAATCTGGACAAATGACCTATAAAAATCGTAGCCTTGGAGTGTATAATCTAACAGTAAAGATTTGAGGTCGTTTGGAGTTCTCTAGAGGAAGTTATGACAATTTTAGTGCTGAAAGATCAGCAGTTAATGTGTCATTTTGTATTCAGTTCAAGTCTATTGTGTTTCTAGTAGCACTTAGGCCGAAATATTATTAGTCTAAATTTTAATTTTTCATGCTCAAAATTTTAATTTAAATAGCTCAATAAAATTTTTATATCATAATCTTATAGAATACTAATTTTTATCGTGTTTGGAATTAATTTATTGTACTTAATTATTTTTGAAAGATAGCTCTAAAATAATAGAAAAATAATAAAATTTATATGTCAAAAATGTTTATGTTTTAAAAATCATTAAGTATAGTAAACTAACTCCAAACATGATAAAAATTAGTATTCTATAAGATTATGATATAAAATTTTTATTGAGCTACTTAAATTGAAATTTCGAGCATGAAAAATTAAAATTTGAACTGATAACGTTTCGGCCGAAGTGCTACTAGAAGTACAATAGAAAAACTATATATATATATATATTCAATAATATATGATATTTTTATCATATTAAGTCTATAAAATTAACTATATGACATATTCTTAAAAAAATTCAAATTATATTTATATCCTACTATATTTTCTTATTTTACGTTAAAATTCATTAAAAGTAACTGATCGGTTCACATATTTTAAGAACTTTATAGAATACATATTTATATATTAAACTGCATATACACATATATGATATGTATTATGTAGTAGCTAATCACATATATATTGAAATATGTATTTTTAAATCTTGCTAATTAGTGACTTATTTTCTTGGTATCAAGATATAACAACATATTTTAAGAACTTTATAGAATACATATTTATATATTAAACTGCATATATACATATATGATATGTGTTATGTAGTAGCTAATCACACATATATTGAAATATGTATTTTAAAATCTTGCTAATTAGTGACTTATTTTCTTGGTATCAAGATATAACAACACCGAAAGAATAAAGAAACGTGATACAAGTAATTTCCTCAAATCAAGCTTATCATTAATTGTCGCTCTGATTGAGTTTTAATCTGCGTTGCTAGTAACGCGGATCACGCTTTAGCCACTAAAATATCAGCTCCCCATCCCTCTCATTAATCAATGCCTTTCATGTAAACGAAAATTACTACAAATAATTTAAAAGGCTTTTAAACGTGCTGAATTGAGGATTTACATCATCTATTGAAGAATCAACTCGCAAACACACCAAAGTTTAATTGTTCCCAGAATTTGAACCAAAATTTTTTATACATACTCAAGTAATCCTGGATTCATTGTTAATACATTCGATTTTTAAAAGTGTTGTTGTCCTTTCAAAAGTGTGTATAATTTCTAATTAATTAGTTTGTCATATATCTCGCACAAAATAATTAGTTATGCAATTTTAATTCAATTTTTTATGTTACCAATAATTTGAAATTCTAACAGCTTGTTCACAAAAGAATACTTATGACATCACGTCCTTGTAGTTAACATGTACAACAAGACATTTGTCAAATCTCATCATTTTCAATATACAAGACACACGAATAATTAACATTATGAATAAGATGTCTGTTTTTTTAAGTTGATGGGAGGAAAATTATTATTATCAAAACCGTCGGCTCTGTTTTTTCTTTCCTTCAAAATTTCTCCTGCCGCTTTAAATTATTTATCTCAACTGGTTGCGATCGAATGTCAAATGTATTTATAGAAGTGAATTTTTTTTTAACATACATAGATTTTTTATAAAATGTTTGGTTTGAAAACTTTTTACCATTTTGTCTCACACATAAGGATCATGTAACAAGATTATTAATAAATATGGTTTCTAGTACAGATGGTTGATGACATTACCACCGCTAAAATCTTAGATTTAAATCTCAATGAATACTAAAAAAATATTAACATCTTAAAAAATTGAGTGCTGAAACTGATCTTTGATAAAAAAAAATATCAGCCAAAAAATATATAAATTATAATCTTATTAAAACTCTTCGTGTAGACAACTGGTGGCCATGGGCGATTTACATGTGAGATACATGACAAATGGATGGCTATGGTAAATCTAGAGAACAGAGGTTTCAGCCTGTCATTATATTATTCATAATTGGAGATGCTTGCATCTCAAACTTTATATCCTGTAGACATCTCTGCCACGTGTCGTCTGCAAAGACTAAATACAGATTTGTAGTGACAATGACAAATTGACAATTATACATTTACATGCATCAACAGCCAGTCTTGCTAATCCAACAAAAGGACCACCAATGATTATTCAATTTTAATTTCGATTTTATCCCATTGTAGAATTTGATAATTTTCATATGTCGGACAAACATAGTCTTAGTTAGGATGACAATGAAAAGAGAGCGGGAGATACAAAGGATTTTGAATTAAAAAGTTAGTTTAATATTCTATGGAAGCCGTTGATTTTATATTAAGATTCATATTTTTAATAAATTCTAAATTTAAAATTCATACTTTCAATAATAATTACGAATCTCGATGCAAAATCAACGGCTCCAGAGAACTTTGAACCAAATTTTGATTCAAAGCCCTTTGTACCTCTCCACTTCTCAATGAAAACGGTATGTTACTATAGTGGGTTCATAAAAAAATTCTTGCCATTACCTAAGGAAAATACAGCTTTTAAATTTAACTAACTCAGATGTTCAGTTACTTTAGCAATAACTATTTATATCCGAATATCAAAATTAATTTCTCTCCACGAAAAAAGCAACGAATTTTTGGTAACAAAATAAAAGTGCACGGATAAGGTGTCTCCAGAAAACTCGGAATAATTCACTGGATATTCTTCGTCTGTTTATTTCCAAAACAGTAAATTACTTTTGGCAATATCTCAAAAGATAAAATCAGTAAGTTAAAATGAGCTCCAATCATTTTTTTAGAATCAAAAGACAAAATTACAAAATTGGTCCTTGGAAAACAATTGGAATGCACACAATGACATAAAAATACAGAACATGCTACGGAATTTTAAGAAAAAAAAATGCACAATTTTCAGGAGAAAATTGGGGTGGCAGGTTCATATATTTAAATCAGTCTCAGTTCATGTCACTCTTAACATAACAATTACATATTATCACATCTTGCACGTTGACATATAATTATTGAGAATGGGAAAATAATATTCAAGAGATATCAGCAGCTAATGACTAACGAGAATAAGTGTGAACATTTGTGTCAAAATTTTTGCCTATACACAGGGGCGGATCCAGGGATATCCAGGGGGGCACGTCTTTTCGGTAATGTTTTCGGTAATTTGCCCCCCCAGGAAATTTTTTTTGCCATTTTTTTTTTAATTGTCTCTGTTATTTTTATTGAGAAAAAAAATATTTAATACCGTGCATAATGAAATAATTATGCAAATATATCAAAATATAAAGTTCCTTAGTCGAAAACTTTCTTCATCAACTTGATTATCTATTACTTTGAGCTTTATTTTATTGTTATTTTAATATATAAAATGTTATTATTTAATAAAAAATTATTAGTTAAGTATATATATTAAATTATTATTATTTTTATTTAGTACCCGATTAGTTAATGAGTTTGAACCCGATAAGACATTACAATCCGATAATTGCTCCCCTAATTAAAATCCTAGATCCGACACCGACTGTACACAACTCATAACAGCCAACCTCATAAATTTGGAAAAATTGAGAACAAATAGAAATTGGGAAACCGCGTTATTTGGTATGTCCCAATTCAAAAGCTTGCTTGTATTATTTTCTCCAGAAAGAAAACTCTAGTTCCAGATTCGAGAAGCTTCTTATATTATTTTATAGACGAAATAATTGCTATTATAACAATATAACCCCAGTTTTTCTGACAGATGGTACATGACCTGTCTACAAACTACAATTGTGCAGTGTCCTTCATTTCCAAGCTCCCCATTCGGTCATTGCTTCACGAGGAGAACAAAATATTTGAATGTAATCTTAGAAAATAATTTATTGAAAGTTTGAAACTAGACAAGTTCAAAGGGTAAATCTGCAAAAAGTAAGTGATTAATTAATGACATTTAATAAGAGGGTCCGACAGCTGGCCTATTTAAGCCCATGCCTCTCAACCTCTCTTCTTCCCCTTCTCTCTTTTCCTCGATTTTTTTTTCTTCATTGCTTAAAATCGAAAGAGATTAACTACAAAAACAACCAAATACTGTTTTATTCTCAGCAAAGCTATTGCAACTGAATACATTATTGCCTGAGAGAAGTACTTTTGTCTCCCGTAAGTGTTTGATTAATGCCATGATTTTCTATCAAAATAAGAGCTGGTGGCGCCCCCTCTTTGTAAAATTGTACATTAAAATTAAAAATGTATGTAAAGAAACTATGTTTTTGGTTGATTGGAGCTGATACTTCTTTCTGGATTTGTCCATTGATTAGATTTTATATCGTTTTGTGCAAGTTGCGCGAGAACTGAAAGAGGGAACCCGGTACCCTTTTGTGAAGGGAAATAATTACAGTTTTTATGTTAAAGATTTGAACTCTCTGTTTCAACTCTGATGTTTTCTGTTTATCAGTACCCAAAAATGGAATTCCAGGACAGGTGCAAACAGCAGAAAAGGCCGAGCTTTGATTGCCTCCTCTTTGGTAATTTTTTTTGTTACAGTTCCCCCTCCATATTTGAATTTTCATACATGGTTCTTGTTCAGAGAATAAACTTTTTCTTTTCTTTTTCTGATTTTTTATAGACCTTGATGATACTTTGTACCCATTGAGCTCTGGCATTGCAGCTGCATGTCGGAAAAATATTGGAGGTATACATTTTGCTTCCCATTTGGAGACATATTGCTATTTATTTTAGACGTGCTTCTTCTTTGAGGAATTGAATCCACATTCAAGCACAAAACTAAGCTGTCTTATGAATGCATTATTTCTAACATAATTTTGTTTTCAGAATATATGTTGGAAAAACTTGGCATTCCACTGAACAAAATCGATGGCTTATGTACAGTACTTTACAAGAATTACGGGACAACAATGGCAGGGCTAAAGGTAATTAATCTATGAAACATTAATTGCATATAATTTTCATACCAATTCCATTTCAAATTAATCTAACAGAAATTAAACACATCTTTTGCATAGGCAATTGGATACAATTTTGATAATGATGACTACCATGGGTTAGTTTGCTCTCTCAATTATTCATTTTTCACAAAAATTAACAGTAATCCCTGCTAATGCAGTTTCAGAATTTATAAATGAAGTAATAATAAAAAGCATCATCGTTGATTTTGACAGCTTTGTTCATGGGAGATTACCATATGAAAATATCAAACCGGACCCTACACTGAGGCATCTTCTCTTGAGCTTACCGATTCGCAAGATGGTAAGAAAATTTTATGATAACAATTTAAATATGCTTCTTTACCTGCCACCAATTTAAGATTTGAACTTACCTCCGTGTGCATAATATATGCTACATTCAAGATTTTCACAAATGGAGATGAGGTGCACGCGGCTAAGGTTCTCCAGAGGCTTGGAATAGAGGATTGCTTTGAGGGAATAATTTGTTTTGAAACCCTAAATCCCCCTTCATTCGCAACTGAAGCTGCCAATGAAAGTAAAATATTTGACATAGAAGATTATTTTGCTAAAATCAATCCCGGTGTAGGGCTCCCCAAGACTCCAATTTTGTGCAAGCCCAATATCGATGCAATGGAGCTGGCGCTCAAAAGTTCAAATATCAATCCTCAAAGAACGGTAAATAGAGCATATTGCTTTAATGAAAAATAGAAAAGCTCACGTAGTCTGAACAGATCATATACTTATTTGATTTCCATTTTGTTGCAGATTTTCTTTGATGACAGTATCCGCAATCTGCAATCAGGGAAGCGCATTGGTCTACTCACTGTACTGGTAACTCTTTTCTTTTATCAAGTTAAAACCATATATAATATAACAATATTTAAATAAAAAGGTTGCTGCTATTGAACTTTTTCTGGTGCTACGAGTTATTCCCTTGTTTCCTCTCTTGCATTCAATTATTTTTCTCTTCAGACATGTCCCTTTCTGTTAAATTGAAGCATCTCTAACTATTAATATTTCAACGTGTATCATGCGATTAGTTAGTTATCCATATAATATCTGATCAACCATGGCAAAATTTAATGGTGCAGGTTGGCACATCACAAAGAGCGAAAGGTGCAGATTATGCGATTGAAAGCATACACAACATAAAGGAGGTGTTGCGAAAGCTGTGGGATGAAGAAACTGAGAAATCAGATGATGTAATTTGCTCAGCCAAGGTTGCCATCGAGACCTCGGTCACGGCTTGATCAGCTCAATTAGTACATTTATACTTATCATATGTAGGCTTTCACAATCTGACTTGTGAGATCAGGAGTGGTCATGAGGGTGAAAAGAGAAGGCTTGACTTCTTTTTCACTGTCTGTAATTGTATGTTTCAGAAATAAAATTTATTTTCCGCTTCTCCTTTTCATCATTGAAGTATCCTTATTATGTACTTACTAAAATATAATTTTTTAAGAAGAAGAAGCACTGATATATTGATATCTTTGTAATGTAATATAATATAGTATATTAATATCTTTGTAATGTAATATAGTATATTGTGTAATGTACTAAAGAAAAATTAAAGGAAGAACATAGTTCTACGGTGCTGTAAAATTAAAGAACCCTTTGTGTGAAGTTGGATTTTTAAGATCAAGCATTCAATTGAAATTGTCATGGCGTGAAGCGTATGTTACGGTTCTACACTTTCTCAGATATATAAATTTCAATTTTCAAGTCAAATTTGCTCATCGTGTGGGTTGTGGCCGCTGCAAACATGAAAGTTCTATTTGACTGTCAATGGCGGTTCCCCTTCTTCCCTTCCCGTCTATTGTGCGCCTCTTTGAAGGAATTATTCAAACGATGCTGAATTTTCAAATTAACAGAAGAATTTTCTTGATGTTTGAACCAATTAGGGAGGATTGTCGGGCTTTTATTGGAAATAATGTTCGATTTTATACGTTTAGAACATGAAATGCTATTTTCCTCCAAGAAATGAATGTAATTCTAAATGATTATCTCCGTTTAGTTTTATTTTAGTAATGTGAAGAGTCGTAGTGGAAAGAAATATTTTATATTAAAAGATATTTTTGGAGTTCAAAGATTATGCTAGAGATACAATTTCAAAAAAAAATCTTAAATAAACATACGAAATTTGGTTTTAATATTAGAATGAATAATTTTCTGTCTATTAGAATTTAACGACTACAATTCAAAATATACTCCGAAATTGAATTTATGCAAAGAGAAATAAAAGTATTAGATGTAGCACCAAAAATATTTCAGAAACTATTGTGATTCGTTAAATAATTTATTTGGACTATTTTACACATTCCAAAAACTTAAGGTCTCAAGTAAAATTTTATCTTTAAATAATCCACCACATGCAAGTGGTGCTTCCTGCTTTTATGTGCTGGATTTGTCTCTCTGTGTGGCGCTCTCCCCCATCACATATTCACAACTTTTGATAGCGCACCCCTCACAACTTCATCTAAAACAAACAAGAAGAAAAATAATATTTTGATCATTTCATATTTTAAACTTAAAATAAGTAAGAATTTAGCAGTTGAAGGTAATTTATTATGAATTGTACATAATAAATTGTACATTTTGAAGGATGTACGTTCAAATTAAAGATTTAGAGGTCAATTTGACAAAATTGAAAAAGTTGGTGACTCCCAAATTATTCTTTTTTTTTTATCACTAAGAGATGATTACGCTGACAAAAATAATTTTATATATACATACCCCGGACAAATTCATTAGCATCGAAAACCAATTCTTTTTGAAATAATCATTTTGTTTGTTGAACGAACATATTTGTCAAATTACAAATAGTAAGAATAGGGTGTAGAAAATGTATCATTAATTAATAAGAGAAAAAATTTTGATACCCGGAATTCTGTACCCCATCTATACCCTAAGGGTTTGTATGACAAATTAAGGAATAGTTTTGCAAGAGTGATAATTTTGAAAGAATGATAGAATAATGTCTTTTTGGAAGAGTGGTGGAAAAGTGGTATTTTTGACTATTCGGAAGAGCGAAAATATCGTTTGACAGTTGTTAATCAGAATAGTCAAAATATAAATAATTATGATACTAACAATGATGATGATAATAAAAATAATAGTATAGTAATAATAATAATAATAATAATAATAATTAAAATTATAATCATAATCCATAATCATAATAAATAATAATATTCATAGTTATAATCATAATAATATAATAAAAATATAAATATAATAATTATAATAATAATTATAATATAATAATAATAATAATAATAATAATATAATAAATAATTTTAATTTTAATAATATAATATAAAATAATAAATAATAATCATAATCATAATGTAGACACCTCAAATTAACGACTTGGATGACACCCTCAAATATCTCGAATCATGTACTCAAAATGTTTATTTAAATCAGCCGATAAATATTTTCTAATCTCATGATATCATCTTTAAAGCTCACATTTGAGGATAATAAAATAGAATCATACATAGCATTTTCACCCTAAAATCATGCATCAATACGTACTTTCATTAGCACTGGTAATTATGAAAGCATATGTCCGTACAAGAAAGCAAGAATCATTAAGTTGATGATGATAATTATGACGATATTAATGAACAATAGTAACAACAATATTGAAAATAAAATTAAGCGATGTCTTCCAAAAGTTTTTTTCACAAGCTTCCTTTAGGAAATATATTCTAGGCCTCATAAAAGGTCAACAAATAAATCAAAGTGAGTCAACATGGAAAAATATATATCAAACTTCACGCAATAATTCAAAAGGTCTCAAATTCAACCCATTTCATAAAAGCACCATATATCGCATATTTATGTGGTCAAAGGTGTTTGATCAATTCACAAGCTTTTATTTACATAAATTATTATCCCAAAAACAATAATATATGTACGCTCATTTTAAGAACTTAACTAAGTCCTCATCAGGTCTCGTAAAAAAACAAAAAGAAAAGAGACATATTCTGGTCAAAATACTTATGGGACTGAAAATTTCCTTGAAAAACTCCTTGAGCAAACTTCTAGTAGGTCATTAGATTTTTATCATTTGTTAAGTTCTTTGTTGGACTATTGATTTCTCTCGGTCTGTTGCTCAGTCGGGTTAGTTATGTATAAATTTGTCTTGATTTTTAAAATGCAAATAGGAGATAAAGAAGAAGTTTTCTAAATAAAACACGCTCCACCGGCTTAATTCTGAAGCTAAGTTTTCTCAGTCAGGTTGTGCACTCCTAGAATTCCCTTCCAGAGTATCCATGTTTTCTTTTTAGTTAACCTAGCCATCATCCTCTCCTCACCTCATCTGTTCTCTAACCAAAACCAAACCCTCCACCTCCTCCCTTATCTTCCTCTCCCTTTCTCCCGATCAAAAAATAGGTAATATAAATCAATCAAATAACTCTTCCTCTAACTTTTTTTATTACACATTAGCTATTGCAATGGTTTTACTATGACTTCATTTTCATTATTACACATTAGTTATTGCAATGATTTTACTATGACTTCATTTTCACTATTACTCATAGGAATATTGACATTACTCACAGAAATATTGACATTACTCACTGAAATAATGACTCTAATTTGATTTTTACAGTTGGTATCATATTTGCTCTTCTAACAGAAAAAATAAATTAGGTAATTAACATTTATTGGCTCTTCTATCTCTATCTTGTTATACTTCTAATTTTTCTCCCTTGTCCAAATCAAACATCCAGAAAGCTATTCTATTTTCTTAAATTTGATATTATGAGGTATTGCTTTCTTAATATAACAGATAGGTATGAATGTTGGTAATTATCAAGTTTCACTAAAAATTATATATGTTTTCTAAAAAGGAATTATAGCAAATTTCAGGGCTCTTATACAGTCATAAAAGAATATCATCGTAATACTAATATTTTCATATTATTTACTTAGGGTCACGCGGCCCTTCCTTATAGTGTATTTATGGGAATGCAAATGTCTCCGCATCAAGTAAGAACAAAACATATAGATTCAAATGTCTAAGATTTGATCAATTTTCAACATTAGGTTTAAGCATGCATTTAGTGGTAAATATTATAAATTTATATTAGTCATGCTTGAGGGCAAGAAAAAAAATTGTATTGTACATGCTTCAAAATAGAGATGGGAGGGATGCAAGCACTTGTAATGCAAGCTGCAACGGGCGAGGTTAGGTTTGGCATGGGTAACGATTTTTAATGTTTTGGTAATACAATGTCTAATTATAGCAATATAGCAGACGAACAACTTTTCAATTATAGTAATATAGCAGTTGATATACGGGTTTATATTTTGGCAGTTCAATACCTGTATTTTTTGATTTGATGTACTTCCAATTAGTGTTTTTATATGCTATATTATTTTTCTGAAGTTATTTTCAATGCTTGATTGTTTTAATTTGTCATCAGTTGACAATTGAAAAATAAAATAAAAATTAGGGATTCTATTTTGTGTAGAAATTGATTCATATATTTAATTTTTTTTAGATCTGCAAGTAATAATCAAGTTACTAATAGAAATAATTCGCGTTCCTGATAGAAATAATGTTGTTACTGCCAGAAATAATGTACTTTTACTGACAGAAATAATGGGTTCACCTATTGCAATTTTTCTTAAAATCTACGTAAATTAATTACTAATAGAAAAATAATGATGTGGATGAATATAATTATTCCGTGACTTGTTAAAGTTATTTCCATAGAAGTAAGAACCATGAAAATAATATGAATTATTTCGTTGCTCAATTCCTCGAAACTGCCAAATGTTTACTACAGAATTAAGAACCGGAGCACTCAGACGTGAAACTATTTCCGTAGAATCATTTCCGTGTTTAATTCCTCGGAAAAGGATTATCTCCGTGGTATTCTACGAAAATAGTATTTGTTCTGGCGATGAAAGTATCGTGGAAGTCTTTATGTGGATAATTCACGGAAATGATGTCTTTTCCGTACTTGAGTCCACGGAACAAGCGTTTTTTCTTCCACGATAATAACAACAATTCTAGTAGTGCTTAAAACCCTTTTGCATAAAAGAACAAACATGTACCACGATATGAGTCAATATTTGGTTCCGTCGAAATATCAAATCAAAATAACCATGCTGTGGGGTCCGAATTTGGCTCTATTTGAAGTCTCAAATCAAAACGAAAATGTTGCATCTAAAAATATTCATATATACTAAGGATAAATATCATGACAATAATACATGATCAGGCCAGATGATTTATAAAATGATAATGTATGCTCAAACTTGAGAAAATAAACATATCAATTCAAATATGTGCGTGAAAAAATACTGTGCTCTAATATATATATATATATATATATATATATAGTGGAGATACGTGAAAAAATAATGTGCTCTAAAATATATATATATCTAAAATTTTAATTTATCACTCATTAAATTCTTTATATGACATGAGAAAAAAATATGCGTTTTTAAGTCATGATATCATCTAAAAATAATAATAATATATTCAATACTATTTTGATAAAAAGAAAACGACCCCATGAGATTTTCATATAAAGAAAATGAAAAATGTTATGAATTTTAAATGGTACCTATGATCTACAAATATTTAAGCTCACGGTATCTCCACTCTCTCTCTCTCTCTCTCTCTCTCTCTCTCTATATATATATATATATATATATATATATATTTGACATATTTTGATAAAAGACCCTAAATATGAATAAAATAAAAAAATCATAGGGCATGCATTTGGATCCTTCTAAACATAAATTTCGATCAAAAATCATGTTGCACCCGTGGGAGCTCTGATAAGAAAATTCCATTTTTTTTTAAAATGAAAAAAGAAGAAGAAAGAACTAGTATGCGCATGAATGGTCATGAATGGTCTGTCATTTCATTTCGTACTTTCAAATTAAAGAGTCAAGTGTCAAATATTATTTCAAATCAAGGGAAGCACATGTGAGAATACATTAATATAATACTAGAAATCAATTAATTCTATGGTTATGAGAAATTCATTAATGATGCTTATCTGGGAGAAACACAAATGTCAGGCTCAATTAAAAGTCCATTGAACCTCGCCATTATCTGCCATGAACTATATTCAAGATTTTTTTATGGGAGTAAAATAATAATAATTGGGAAAATGGCCAACGTCAATTATAACTTTTAAAATTTTGTTGTCATTTAAATTATAATCATAGTAAGAGTCTTGGTCAAAATCCATATATGAAAAATTAAATATATGCGTAAATATACTCTTAGGCTATGCTAGTACTTTCATTAGTAAATATCAGATATACAATTGACCATGTGAATTGATACATTTCAAAGGATGATAATTCATAACTTAATTAATAAAAATTAATGGCAAAATATAGTCAAGATTCCTTGATGGAAATTATAACGCTGGTATATCCTTCCACTTTTAGACTCTTCTAAACAAAAAAAAAATGAAAAAAAAAATCAGAAAATAATCTTGTCATGTTACACTCGTGAAATAAGTAGCTCCAAAAATTTCAACAGGAGACTAGTACATGCATAGATGGATAGTCATTTCATTTCACCAAGTATTATTCAAGCTTGCTTACCAAAATCTGCCTGTCGATTCACGTAAAAAATAATTTGACAAAATGATAACATTTATAGACTATGACGTCCATAGAGTATTAAAAACGGGTCGGGTCGGGACGGGTTTGCACGGGTCGGCGGGTTTTGGTGGGACGGGTCGGGACGGGTCAATGAGTTTTCACAGGACGGGTTAGGACGGGTCTATTTTGGGGGGTTTGGCCGCGGCACGACTCCGTCCTAGACCCGTCGGGTCGGACGGGTCAAAGGGGCGGGGCGGGTCGGGTCCATCTGCATATGAAAAATTTTTTTGTCGTATGGACCCATCACCCGTCGGTTTATAACTCACGTCAACATAATCTGCATATGAAAAACATCTAAAAATAAAAATAATATATATATATATATATATATATATATACATACATATAATATATATAATGATACTTAATTTCATAAAATTATTATGCTGACACGAATAAATTAATAAGTCCTTTTGAGAAAAAAAGGGGGAATACTCTCAATTAAAATGTGCGAACAAATTCAAGTGAATTTTTAGTAATTAATTTTGTGATAATTAAAAATCTTAATAAGATAATGGCATCGTACTATTTTTGTGTGCTTCCGTTGGACTCCAAAAAAGGGGTAGCATAATACCAACTTTCAAAAGTTTCTAATATTTGTCTTAGTCAAAATCTATGGGTGACCATATCAATTAATAATTTAATTAGCAAGAACTAATCATGATTCCTGATGAACAAATAAAATTATATCCATAAAAGTGGAGTGACATCTTTTTACTTCTGGACTCTTCTAAATAAAGTCCAAAAAAGTTTTTTGATCATGTTATGCTTGTGAAATATAAGTCCAAACTTTTTGCAGGTAGCTCTATGTGACTTACTTATACTTACACAAGTACTATATCACATGAACATGTGTTGTTATTAGTTCATGACAAAAAAATTGGTACTCCAAAGATAAAAAAATAATTGGACCCCCACAAGAAATAAAATTTGGACAAATAAAAAGGTATCCTAAAAATAAGGATAGTAATTTGAACCCTACAAACATCAATTAATGAACTCTCACATGCATAACATGGTATGACATGGCATTATATGACATTATTCACCTATAAATATCTCCGTTGGCCTCCTTGCATTTTCATGGCTGATTTTAGTGAACAAATCTAGTAGAAAGATCAACATCCACTAAAGAGCTTTAGAGAAAAAAAAATGAGTCTTGATCAATATCAATTTCATAGAAAAAAATGAGTGAAGTTTAGAAGGATAGGTCATAGCAAAGCTTTCTTATTGACGTCGTAATTCCGTCAATCCTTCGATAGTATCCACATTTCAATTAAAACTCAGTCACCCAAGTCGTTAAGCTATTCATTCCCAAATGCCGAAATGATGTCCGATGGAGAAGACTTACCCGACTTGTCAACATTCTAAATATCTTCAAAAAAAACTTTAATCTCTTCTTCTCTTTTTCTTCCCTTATTTGTTTTTGTGATTCAAGCAACAATCTCTTTGATTTATTTTGCATCTTTTTTTTTTTTTTTGAGGTCAAACTAGTAGAGACTGAATTAATCAGGTGAGTGTGATATCTAACACCTTCGCACTCATAACTTTATATTTTCTCAGTGAATATCAAGTGGCAACTCCTAAAAAAAATAATAAAACCTCTACTACGATGATTTCTACTGCACGCAGTGTCGAAGATTCAAAGAGGAAGAAATCCATCAAGTTGGTAATTTGAATTGTCTAATAAGTGTGTGCCGGTATAGATGCTCATCTTCACACTGATAGCAGGCTCACTACGTACGTTGTCCAACCCACCTTGTAAGACATCTATCCTCGGATAGCCAAGCTCACACACACCTTCGGAATTGCTTCCACCAGAAGTAGACGACAAGTACCGTAGATGTAAGAATTTCATATATAGAAAAATCTAGTAGTAAGTTCAGTAGGGTCTTGAGTCGGTTTAGCGGGTAGTTACACATAATCATGATAATAATAATAATCATAGTTATAATTATAAAAATATAATAATATATAATCATAATCATAATATAATAATATAATAATTATTATTATAATATAATTATAATCATAATAAATAATTATAATCATAATAATATAATCATAACTATAATCATAATATAATAATATATAAAATATAAAATAATAATAATAATAATAATATTATAGTCATAATCATAATCATATATAATATAATAATAAAATGATCATATTTATATTTATAATATAATAATATAGTAAAAATCATATTTATTATAATATAACAATAATAAATACTATTATAATACTAATAGTGATGATAATGTATAATAATAATCATTATAATAACATAATATATTAATATAATAATATTAATAATGATGATAATATAATAATAATAATGATAATCATAATTTAATAATATAATAATAATAATAATAATAATCATAATATTAATATAATAATAAATTATAATCATAATCATAATAATAATAAATTATAATCATAATCATAATATAATAATAAATTATAATCATAATCATAATATAATAATAATATAATAATAATAATAATAAATTATAATCATAATCATAATATAATAATATAATATAAAATATTCAAACAATAATCACTATTCCGACGAAAGCTAATCTAATATATTATCTATAACTTAATATATCATATTAGCACTCTTTCACACTCTTTTACTCAATCAAAAATTTATTTGACAAATTACTCCTTCGAAATAATAATTTTATTCTCATTTTTTGTTATTACATGCATTGCCAAAGAAACCCTTAGTAACTTTTGCCTACCTAACTATTTTTTTTTCAAAAAGTCACACGCAATACACTTTTATTTAATAAATATATTAATTAATGGACATAAATTACTTTTTTTCTCAATCGTTGCTTCCTTCTCATCTAACGCCTAATCTTTTCACCTTCTTGTTATTTCTTTCCTCAAACACTTTCTCGGTACCCATTCGCCATCAGCACTTTTTATCTCATTCCTCGCCATCTGTCTCGTCATCTCCACTCGCATTATTACACTGTTTTCTCTATCTTCCAATCTAACAGCTTCATGGCCTTTTTATGGCTCTGATATTAATTATTGCTTATTTTTATCCTTTCTCCCATATCGTCGGTGCATTTTTTATCAATTATTAAGTCTATGTTTAGTTTCCATTATACTCTTAATTGCGATATCTTTCACATGTTGATTTTCATCGCAAAATGGATGAAACTTTTACTAATATCTATTTATGTCTTTTGTGTGTAGAAATGATTGATTTCACAAAATAGTTATATATTCATGATAGTCCTATTGGATAAATTATGAAGTTGTTAATTTTATATCTAATTGTTGATCAATTATATATTATCTCAGATATTAGACATATCCATGACATGCTCGACAAAATGCCTTACGTAAAAGAGGAGGATTGGAATTTGCTCTCTTATTTCTCCTC
Source organism: Schoenoplectus tabernaemontani (assembly GCA_037127355.1). NCBI lineage: Eukaryota > Viridiplantae > Streptophyta > Magnoliopsida > Poales > Cyperaceae > Schoenoplectus > Schoenoplectus tabernaemontani. Next base: position 25,182,699 of record CM073753.1, read on the forward strand.
CTTTTATTAATTTTATATTGTATCTACTCACAAATTGATCATCGTTAGAAGTTAGAACCTTAATTTATAAGCCTTGAATGTATTGAAAATCATAATGTTATTAAAAAATGCATTATTTTGTTTTATGATAGGCAATACAATTTCAGAGTCCAGATGTTAAGACTTAAAAATATAAGTATTAAGACATAAAAATCTGAATATTAAAACTAAATGCATAAATATTTTCTATATTTTATTTGTAAATTCTAATTATCTATTTATTTATTTTTTTAATAGAATAAGTTCAAAGTAGAAATTCATTTGTACAACTCTCCAGATATTCAAACAACCGCTATTAAAGATTGCATGCTATCACTATTGAATGAATGAAATATTTTCTGCCGTAAAAATTTGATGAGTACATTTATATTCATTTTTTAGATATTATTCATAATTATGTTGCATATTGAGACTTATATAGATGGATATAAAGACATAGATTGATGAATATTAATACTTAAGAAATATATTTTTAAGATGTTATTTGTTCAAAATTAGTATAGTAGTCGATTATGTTGTATATTGAGACTTACATGAATGAATAAAAAGACTGAGGTGATGACTACTAAGACTTAGAAGATTAAGTTTTTTGTTAGTATAAGTATTGATAAATTTTTTTTTGTTTATTAGAAAATGAGAAATGAAATAAGGCTCCAACCAATTGGATGAATTGTCCAACACAAAAGGAATCATGTGACTGCATAATTTTTTTATTGCATTATATTTTTACATCATCACTGGACTCCTAATGGATTTCTCACAGTTTTTTTTCTTAATACCTCATCAATATTTGTGTTTTTTTTTCTTATTGACTAAATATAATGTAAAAATATTTCTTGTTTATTTTGTAGGAGAATATAAGAAATGAGTGTCTCATTCTTGGCTATAAAATTCTTATACACAAGACAAATAATCAAGCATAGGTACATATATGTTGTATTCAGATTACCAATTTGAATTTTAGAGACTTGTTAATTCGAATATTAAGACTTATTATTTCTAGTATTAAGACTCATTATTTTTTTGTGATTAAATTAAGATTTCTAATTTGTGTTATTTGGTTCTGATAGTGAGACTTATAATAACTGGTATTAAGATGACTTAATTTTGCTACTAGTACTTATTATTTTGTGATGAAATTCAAACTTATTATGTGTGAGATTTCGACACCTGTAATCTGTGTTATTTGGTTGGCTGGTAAAGAGAATTATAATAGTTGGTATTAAGAATTTTCATTTGTGGTATTAAGACTTTACATTTCGGTCTTAATAACATTGAGATAGGTATATAGTTTCCCATATCCCGTTGAGTCTAAAAAATGACTTTATACTATAGATACAAAGATGTTATTTTTTTAGTTTTAAGACTTAAAAATAATTATTGTTAAGAGATTGAGGATTATGTATATAGACTTGCGGATATTTTGATGACCGCTCTAATATAAATTCAAAATATCACTTTTATATTAAGTATATAGATGTCAAATTTTTAGTTTTAAGACTTAAAACATTTGATTTTAAGAAATTGAGGATTATGTATATGGACTTGTCCAAATTCGGATGGCTTCTCTAATATAAATTTAAAATTTAAAATATCATTTCATGTATTAGGTATTAAGATGTTGATTATAGAATGTTAAGATTTAGAATTTTATGTGTTAAGATATGGGAGTATCACCCATAGGACAGTCATCCGTTTTCATCTTTGTGAATGTGGTCAATGGCTTTTTCAATTCAAAATATTATTCGTATATTAGATATTAAGACGTTTGTTCTGGAGTATTAAGACTTGTCATCTTAGTTGTTAAGACTTGCGTTACCGTCCATAAGACAATCATTTCAATTAATAATACCCAAATCACTATATCCGGCATTGTGTTAACTAACTTTTTTTTCTCGAGTACTAAATGCTTCGGTGTCGGCCTAACATTGGTTGCCTTGCACGTTTTTGCATGTATATATTTCCGTGATACCATGGGCTCTTCAGAGTACCTTTACTTGTGGGTCAGGTAACATGTACTTAAAAAGTCAACGAAGAACTAGCTGCAACTGCAAGCAGGTCAACGAAGATCTTCTATATGACATTGAAAGATAAGATATTTTGATTGATCAGTTTGATCAATTTTAAATAAATATTGATTGCTCCCTAAACAGCCGATCTGTCAAGTTTAGGGTTGTCAAGAAATGCGTTAAGAGTAGAGTTCAGCTATTATTTGGTAAGCAGCTCAAACCAGAACTGAAATGTCACGGCAAAGATTAAAAATTATACTTGTGCACATCTGATCCAATAGGTAGGAATTCATATTTCGGACTACTCCAGATGATACATTTGTTTGTATTTCAATATGAAACAACTCCATAAATTTCAAAACATTGTCCATTGTAATATAGTCCCGGCTGCCTTCCTCGTTGTACTCTAAATTACTCTAGAAGTTATTCATTTAATAAGTAGAGGGATTAACATGAGTTATAACCCTACTTGTCTTACATACAAAATTATTTTGAATTGGGCTATAACTATGCATAGCACATATTATCTCTCGTGCTATAAATCGTTTATTTATTTTTAAAGTCTAAATGATCAATTCAAACCGTTCAAAAATGATTTTCATATAAATATTTAGTTGGAGATTAGAATGTTTTACTATTTTTAAAAAAAATCACTTCTTTTAAATTATTCATAATAATTAAATCAATGATTTTTTTAACTATCTAAAAATATAAAATTTGATCTCCAACTAAATATTCATAAAATTTGATCTCCAACTAGATATTCATTTTAAACAGGTTCGGATCGACCATTTAGAAATTATAAAAATTAAAAAATAATTTATAGCACTGAAGCAATTTTAACGGTTGATTTGTCTTTATAGATTCCATCAATGTTGGCTTATATATTTTTTTCTCTTTTCTATTTGAAAGTTTGTGCCAAAAAAAGAGAAATGCTTTGCGGATATTTTACTTTCTTTCAAGATAAGTTATTAATATGAAAAACCTAAACAATATTCTCAAATTAATTTTAAAAACATTTCGAAATTGAAGAATAAGTTAAAGTACTATGTAATAATGTAAAGTTATAGATAACTTGCTAAAAAAATTTGGGAATTGTTATCGCTGTATTAAAGATAAATTGTTCTGATAGTTAAATATTGTTTCAGAACAATTGATATAAGCAACAACTCAAAATCTCATCATTTCATATTTTTCATTTGATTACTATAATTTCCAGACTCGAAAGTATTGAACTTTGATATTTCCATTTTATTTAGCACTATTGCCAAAGTTGTAAATAGTAAACTATAAGTTTACCGGTAACAGTACCACATGTCACTCTTCTTAAAAAAAATGTCCCATACATGATACATTCATAGTAATAGAGGAAATAACAATTTTATTTTACTCCAGACGATATATTGTTTTATAGAATTTGTGGACCTGTTATTTAGGCTGTCTATCAGTCTAACTGGCATGCACCACAATGTACTGAAACGTTTGTTGGTCCAAGAAACTTAATGAAAACAATGCATATATACAACCCTTTTAATGGGCCCATTGGCCCTGTAGAAAGAGAACTCTTTGCTTCTCCTCCATGGCCATGCCCCATGCTACATCAGTGGAAGTTCCACTTGTGAAATTTATGTTCAACCCACTCAAGTTGCGTTCCCTAGCGGAGATTGGTGGCTGGAGCTAACAGCATTAATTATTTGTAATATAAGAAAAAAATGGAATTGTCCTATTTGGGTTACGATTGGGACTTCATCCAAAGAATGGCATGAGATGCAATCCAGAACATCTATTTAGCTAAATGTGTGTACTATATTCTCAAATTATCACAGTAAATAGATAAAATATGTATTCGGTCTTAAAAGGGGGAGAACCTTGACAATGGCTTATTTTGATAATCTTGACAATGTACTTTTAAATAAATATCAAAATAATTTAAAAATAAAAAAAATATAGATGTGTTATTTTACTCATAGATTAATAGTGTTTTAAATTTCATGTAATTTCATTATCATTTGATAGTCCATTAAGGAACGCTAAATTGAAACCATTATAAATTATATATTTTTTGATGATTTGTATCCACTATCAAATGATAATAAAATTCCATAAATTTTTGGAATAATTTCAATCTATAAGTAAATAAATATATCTATAAATTTTAAATTTTTATTATAATTATTTAAAATTTTATTTTCAAAATTGTCAAAATAACCGATCCCTCCCCTAAGTCCCCTTAGAAAAACGCTATCTGGCTATTTCAAGTTGGAATTGCATTCTTTGGACCACCCCACTCAATTTTCAACTGCGCGTTTTTTTATGGCTGCAAATAGATTAGAACCTAAAGGCATTGCAATCCAAAGCGAAAGAAACAACAAAAACAATTTGATTAGACCACGTCCAGTAGAAGTGGGAAGTATGCCATTGCCATGAGTGTTCTTTTATGGCAGCAAAGTAGTCAAAGTGACAACTAACAACAAGGAGTTGAATCAGAATCCATGAAAGACAACTCAAGTCCTTATCTCCATATCGGATAGTAGCACACTCAACACCTCCACAATCCACACCCACAAATTTTCATCCAAAAAAAAGGAAGTGGTGGGACCCACATCTGCAAGCTTCCTTCTTTTTTTTTGCTACTTTTTTTGTGGCCCCTTGAGTTCCATGTGTGAAGATGAGTGATACTCTGACCAGGCCATTGATAGCATTCATCTAATTGATATATAATTTTTCATTGACCAATAACTATATATTCATTATGTTCTCTTATACAATTTAAAAAGTTGACATGTTTGTCTTAAAAAAAATTGTGCCCTTTTGACCAAGCATCATTCTGTTCATCGGTCTACAAACAAACAAGCGAGCAACTTCCATATCTACGTATAATAACACATTGCCTCAAGATACTCCAAATAAAATAGGCTAATTAAAAATAGTAATATAAGTAAAATACTTCATCTTTGGGATTATTTTGGTTACCAAATTTCTTTAGCAGAATAGATTTTTCTTTAAACTTCCTTTCTATTATTTTATTTCCTTCCTCAAGGATGGCATTTTCTATTTGGTAAAATTCCTTTGCTTCTTTTACTTTAGTTTGTTATCCAGTGCCCACTCTATTCCGAGTAATGATGGATCAGAACAACGTTTAAAGGCATGCAATTGCTTTTTAGGCATTCAGATAATTTATTAAAAGTCTTAGCGTACTTACACGAGATTTTATTTTATTTTTTAATCAAAACTTCGCCGGAATTATTGATGACATAAATAAACAATCTCCAGTAGGCACAACAGGAAAACGGCCATGAAAGCTCAACAAATACTGCTAAATTTTAGTAGTTAAGAATGATTATTTTATTAAAACGTGAAGAAAAAGTATTAATTTAAAAAATTGAAAAACTATTTCCCTGCGTTTGGAGAGAACACAAAAAGAAAAAATGAAATAACACAATGAGTAATAATAACGAGTGATTATTTAGAAATTTCCCTGCATTTGATGAGTGAATTATTCACTATTTTTAAAACGAAAAAAGAATTTTGTAATACTTTATTTGGATGAAGTTTTCTTATGTTTTTAATAACCTCGAAATAATAATATCAGTTAGACAGTTACCTCTAGTCTCAGACTCTCACTGCAACATCATTTCAACATCTCTTTAGTTTATTAGATGGCGAAAAATCCACGCATCACTTTTGGAGCATAAACTAAAAGGAAGTGCTGTGGGCTAAAGGCCCAATGATAAGAGGCACCTAGTAGTATTTACTCTTTAGCCTATTTGGAAATTATGTGGTACTTCTATTCCACGCAATTTAAGCAGAGTTCGTTTTATTTTAGTTACAATAGTTACAATAGTTGCCCCCAACATGTTCGGATAATTTTTTTACAGTTTATTTGAGGTTGTTTCTGAAGAAATTTAGGAATAATTAAAATAATAACTTCCGTATTAAATATTTAGGTATAAAATACTGGAGCTAGTAGTTGAATTTGAATTAATATTTTGTAGTGAAATTAATTATTTGCCCGCATTGATGAATGGAGTTTGTCATTGATAAGCCCATAGTGCCTGAATTACTAACTTAAAAAATAATTTATTGGGTATATGTAATGCATGTGTAGACTCATATTAGTGGCCCCCATTAATTAAATACCACTGATTACAATCTTTCAGCTCTTGCTTGTTTCCTCCATCCTCCAACCTCATATGCTTCCTCTCTGATGGTTTGATGACCAGCGATTAGACTCTTTCAGCTCTCTTATTCACTTTTCATTAATATTTGTTGTTAGGATTTATTTAAGGGGAAGGATCCTTGACAGTGAGTTATTTTGACAACTTGATAATGACATTCTAAAAAAATATAAAAAATTCTTAATAATAGAAAAAATATTTATTGATATATTCTTCACTTATTCACTTATAGATCATTATAGATCAATAGTGTTTTAAATTTTATGTAATTTAGATATAGTTTGATAATCCATCAAAGATAATTAAATTTTCTATAATTTATTATGGTTGTAATTTAATGGTCGTTGATGGACATCACACAATAACTAAATTATATAAAATTTAAAATACTATTCATTATAAGTTAACAAATATATTTATATTTTTTTTTCTATTTTAAAGGTTCTTTTTTTTAACATGTCATGTCATTGTTAAAATTGTCAATGTATATCTTCCCTTTATTTAATAAATTTTGTGGGTATATGTGCTAATGTGCAGGGGACAAGTAAGGTGGTAGAACCCGACCCGATTCGAAAAATCCGTCCAATTCGTTCGGATCCGATTTGATTTTTTTTAAAAAAAATCAAACTGATCCGATCTAACTCTGACCCGACCCGATCCGATCCGAGATCAAATGACCTTCAATTCAATCAAAATCTATCAAAGATCTGAAAAAAAACACAACATATAAATTGACTTGAACCGATCCGACTTTAATATGACCTATTTCTATCAAAAAATCAAACTGATCCGATCCGAATCCGAACTCGACCTGACCGTCCGATTACCATCTGAACTACGAGGGCTGGGGGGTGGCATGCAAGTGTATATCACATCATTTCAGAGAAAAGTGGACAGAAATTACTCAAGTGCTACAATAATAACAGACAGCATTGAGATTAACACCGACAAATATATAGAGTGGAATTTACACAGTCAGTGCTCCTCAGAAGTCAGTAAAATAAAGCGATTCTTTTAGTAATTTTGGTGGTAAACCCACAAATCCTTCCCGATGCTTTCGAAGACTAGCGGAGGAATGAGATTAAGTTATGAATTTTTTTATTTTTAAAAGACATCAACATGAATTTTTATATTTTTGAAAAGCATCAACGTACAAATAAGATACTAGTATAACATCAATGATGTCTATTCTACGATGATGACAAATTTGTCAATACTCAGATAAAATATTTTGCGTGTTAATTCTAGATAATTTACTGAAAATTACTTATGGAGCATTGCGAATTAATAAAAATAGATTGTTATTAAGCTTATACATTTGCTAACTGTTATGGTTGCAATTCATCACATCAGTTTCTGAGGTTCTGGTCATAGCAGATACACGAAAGAAGAGGATCCGTATGGTGAAGTAAGGTCTTCTTGCCAACTTGAATCTGTGCCGCAAATCAACTGACCTGTTGCATAGACAATGATTGTAACTGTTATGTAAGATACAGAGGGCCGGTAATCAGGTACTTGCTTTTAGTTTAGGCTGTGGCTGTGAGTTTGTGACAGATGAACGATTGCATGGTTGATAGGAACTAAGAAAGGATCTGTTCCTTGTTATAACTTGTATACACACATACTTTTCGGAATCAACAGTGGCAAATAAAAGCCAAATCATGCACAAGCATACAGATGCTGGCACACAATACAACTGTTATGTACGCTTACAAATTTCCAAGAAAGACTCTTTTTTTGCTTGAGAAATTTTCAACTTATCCCAGAACAGCGCTTGCATGGTAGGACGTACAAATGAACACAGTGCGCACAGTGCGCTTGCATGGTATATATATTAGTTGCTCCACCACTCTGAAGACGAAGTGACTCTGCTCGATTGGCTGCGTGCCTTGGAATATCACATCTCACTTTCAAAAAGGAAAAGGAACCCAGAAAAAATGCCTTGAAACATCGTACAAATAAGTATGATCACTAAGCTGAATTTGGATGCTGACCTAAGAAAGCACATCCTTTAACTAAAAAGTTCAGAATTTAGCATCACCATCTTATCATGCATTGCACCTGGTACTAATTAACTAATTAAGTACCTCCATTTTCAGGTAAGTGGTCACTGCATCCTAGTACCAACTACCCAGTGGCGGCCAAAGCTGACAGTGTTAAGCACTTCAGCACCAACATATAAATATATCCATTGGTACTTCTAAATAGTTTTGAGGATACCCAACAAGAGCCACGTCCACTGATATTTTCAACCTTGAATTAGATTCAACTACGCAAGGAGGTCCTATGAATTGACTAGGGGAAAAAAGGCAAAACCATCCAAAAGTCTAGGAGGAACAGAGGTGCAAAGGTAAAGATAGCTGAGAAAAGGAGACTCCAACCAAAAGACAAGCCACAGACACCTCGTGAGCCTTCTTAAAAAGTCATTTTTGCAATATAACATTAAATGATGAATACACCTCTATAATTTATCATAAACCACATATTTCTCTCCTTCCAGATAAAATTTGCGACTCTAATTGGCTACCATATCACTATTACTAACAGCACCTCTTACAACCAATTATTCACCATTTTCAACAAAAAATGTACCCCAAATAAGAGAAATGAAATAAAACACTAAGTATGAAGCAAATTAGAACTAATTTGCATATTTTAGAATTTCTATTCTACTCTAACATCCAAAAGAACACTTTTCTCAAAACCCTTACATATCTAACAGAAACATGTCTCTGAAAAAAAAATACAGCAGATGAAATGAAGAAAAAGACTTGCCTGCCTCTCATCTCTCTAGCATTGCATTTCTCTTCACATACTACATTAACTACTTCCTTTCCACCTCCTAATTTGAGCCTTTTCTTCATACTACATTAACTACTTCCTTCCTACCTCCTAATTTGAGCCCTTCTGACGCAAATTGACGACTTCTCAGTTTACCTGATTCAAAAGAAAATGATTTTAAATCCTACATAACGTGTTTCTGGTATGTGTGTCAGAGTGTGTGTGTGTGCGCGCCTACTAAAAGACTGCCAGAAATACCTTGCAATAAATTGGAAAACCAAGACATCCTTCTTAATACTCATGATCGCAACTCAGCTCTGCCTCATAACCGGTTGTGTTTCCATGTAGAAACTGCATAAATAATTCTCCCTTTCCAACCTTGCAACAACCAATGGCTCTCTTCATCTATCACAAAATCTTTATGATATATTGCTTTCACCTTCTCTTTAGCCTTCTTCATGATATCTGAGTTAAGCGGTATCTGCACAAACCCAGCCCGCAAGTTTCTCATTTGCCACTGTTTGTACGTTTCTGGTCTCTCAACCCGCTCTGAGCCCTCACAAGCAATTACATTTAACGCTTCCCTGCCAAACAGGTCTCTCTCAATCAACAACCTCTGTTCATTTTCTCTTGGTACTGTTGTTTCTAACATGTCAAACAGAGCTGAGAAATGGAAGAGGGCCTCACGGAACCGGGTCACAAAAAAGGGTACACTATATGACCCATTAACAATGCCGTGAATAAACACATCTGGGTTCATTTCCCTAATGGTTTTCAACACTCGGTTCCTTGGGCTATCCACAGCCACAGTCTCATCTATCAAGTTCCTAAACCGGTATAAGCAATTTACAACAACAACCTCACCTTTTTCTATATTTAGATCCTCAACCCGAATGGTATCCCATTTTCGAGCAATCCCTTGGTACACAAAAGGTACTTTGAACATTTTTGCATAATCTTCTAGTCTGCGACCGGTTTCTTCAATTCGTTCAGTTGGTCTAAAACCGGGTTGTGGTACGTCTATGCCCGTAATGCGGAGCATGGGAGGCCCACCTTCTCTATGAGAAAGCCTTTGTATCAGACTAGGCCACTGAAAGCCGAAATAAATACCGAAATCGATTATGTGAACACGAGATGCCTTTTCAGCCACATTTAGTATGGTCTGGTTTGAGAAGAAATGAGAGACCTTTTTGAATGGGCAAGCAGCCAGGTATAAGTGGTACGCCTTTAGCATATCAGTTGCAGTTGTACGTTTTGCAACAAGCTGTTTATATAATTGGCTGCCAGTACCAGCTAAACGGGCTTCCAACCCATCAGCAAAGCAGTATGCAAGTCTCTGAGATCCATCCCCGTCAAGCGCAGAGTGCTGCCTTATTTGTTTCAGCAACTCATAAGCAGAGCGTCGATCATCAGTGGCCACGGCCTGTGCGCAATGTATCAGTAGCGTTCTCAAATCCACCACTTCCTTTTTGCTCTGCCTTTTTCCTTTGGACTTGCTACTGCTCAGACTTTTAGTTTGGCCATTCTGCAAGGTCTTGCTGGATTCTTGCTTCATTCTCTCTCTTAAATCGGCTGACTTTTTCTCAGTACAGCTTAAAAGTACCATATCAAAAATGTCAGACCGAAGTGGTTCATCGGAGAACAAAGCCGATTGCTTATTGCTTCTCCCTTCCATCAAATCCAAATCATGGCTGTTCGAGTTTGGGTTTTTCCGAACCCGCGACCCGAAGTTAATTATAATTTCTTTCTCCTCTTGTCCTACTTTTCGAGTTTCCTGCGGCAATGCAACACCACTTGTAGCCTTCTCCAAGTCAACCACCAGCTTTTCACTCGCAGGAAGGAACTTTTGTGCTTCCTCAGCTCCCCTTCTAAAATTCCAAGCTGGGAGGCTCTCAATCAAGAACTCAGGCACACGAGTGGAGGTTATCAGTGGCTCCTCGAATGACTCAACAAAATTACCTCCACTGCCACTGGTGGGAATGAAGGAAGGCTTGGACAACTGGTCGACAAAAACAGGCTGGTAACAGCTGCTGTTGCTGCTCTCATGAGGACTCTCCATAGAGTAAATAGGTAGGGGCACAGAGATGGCTCCAGGGCTGCCCACATCAGGTGAAGAAGGGTATTTCTGACCCAAAATGTCATAAAAGGGCTTGGCTGCAGCACGAAGCACAGCCGACTCCTCCTGGTAGTGGCTCACCTTCTCGTCTATATCTTCTTCCATGATACGACTGATGTAATCTATAGCAATATTGGATATAATTTCGTAATCCTCCGGGTTTTGGGACCCAGTAGGGTTTGAAGTGGTGGACGTCGAAGCGCCAAACATTTCAGGTGTGTAAAACTGGGGCGATTCGTCTGGTCTGAAACTAGAGAGACTACTGCGCTGGTTATGCGGATCATCATATGTTAATCCACTCATCATACCCGATATCTCTCTCAGGCTCGAATCCAGACCCATTTTGAGCGAGAATACGAGCTTTTCACCGAAAACTTGGAAGAATTCGATACCGGATTTGCTTCCTTATTTTGAGAGGGTGGAGGAGAAACGCGACAGAACTAAAACCAAATCAGGGATCGATTCAAGAAGTTTATGTGAAATATGACTGAATTGATTGTATAGAGAGGAAATAGAGGTGAGCGAGAACCACTGACCTTTGTGAAACCCCTCGAGAAAAGAGCAAGTGCATAGAGAGAGGGGCTTGGATTTTCTAACACACTGGCAAGTGGCAAGGGAACTGGAGAAATGGGGGCGAAGAGGAGGAAGAGAAGCGGTCATATCTGTTAGAATAGGAATTGATTCTGATCCAGACCATCCAAATATTTTGACGGCTCAGATCTTTCATGCCATGTTTCATTTGGTTGTTTTTTTCTTCTGCCCGAGGATCTCTTAAATGATAATCACGATTCACACCTGCTTCGAAGGAATGATTTCGGTTGCTATTATGCAATTTTCTGTTTACAATTGATAAAAGGGGAGGGGTTATTGTAATAGTTTTTCGGATTAAATTTATTAACTAATTGTATACTATATAAAAAATTAATATTTTAACATACATTTTTATCAAATAAAAAATTATTAAAATAATATTTTTTATATATTAAAAATAATAAAATTTAAAATAATAAATAATCACGTCGATTGACAAAAAATTTCTTCCACGAGACTTCAAATTTTACAATATTTTTTGGTCCGCCTCTGACTGTGGTTCAAACTATGGTATTTGATATACACATTTTTTTTATTGATGGATTGCATGATTGATATCTGCTCCTCTTCAAATTTATTTGTTTTATGCTCGTTTCTCTTATAATGAGTTCCACTTGATTCTGAAAATCCGCTATCAAAAGAGAAGAGAGAAGAAAAGATCTAAAAAGCAGATGCGGACCCCATATTACAAGTGGAAATTGATATACATTGTCAACAAGTTGGCTTATACAGTTATAAAAGGGTCATGCGACGTGGGACCTTTCGAATATTGGTTAATTAATAAGGTTATAACTTCGAAAGAACATTCAACTAAAAATTTTGATTATTCCTATATATGGTTGGAATCACCTATTAACTGTTTATTTTTATAATCTTGACAATTAATTTTAAATAAAATTCATAAAAATCTTAAAATAAAAAAAACTTCCTTTTACAAATATATTGTTGAACTCATCAATTATTTGTGTTTCAAATCTCATACAATTTGAGTGATAGTCTATATTCCATCAAATATTATTAAATTTAATTGATACAATTATCATATAATTTTGTTAATTTTTGATGAAATATCAAATAACACTTAAATTGCATGAAATTTGATACACATCAATCTATAAGTTTGAGAATATATTTGTAAAAGTGTTTTTCATTTTTAATTTTTTAATGATTTTTTATCATCAAGATTTACAAAATAAATAGTTATCAGAGAATCCTCGTACTTTATATATGAAAATAATTCTTATCTGAACTTTGATGTAGCAAGAAACTTGAACCTTTTAGATACTTCGGTTTATTATAATGTGATATCGTGATTTGATATAATTTCATTTTATACTATACCATAATTAGACTTAAACTGCAATAAAACTTATTTTATGCTATATAATATTAACTGTATGTCATATGAACTTGGTTGGTGGATAATTGATTTTTTTTTCTTTAAGTTAGAAAAGGGTATAAATTAAACAACTTTAAATATTCATAAAATCAGTGACGGAGCTTAAGCGCCGTTATTTCGTATAAATTAAACAACTTTAAATTTTCAGGTCCAAATCTATTGCTCTTCAAATTTCCTACTCTTCCTGCTTTTCTGTTAATGACAGTGAGCCCCACTGTTTTTCGATTTTTTTTTCTTTTTTTTTTGTGATCAGAATGAAAGAACAGCAGAATTCTATTTTTCTGAAGAAAAACAGCTGATTCTCATCCCAAATTCCTATCTATCTGTACTAATTGTTTATTCAAAAAATTCACGACTCCCTCTTCTCATCTCCTCTTTACTCTTTTTTCCTGTCTAATCATCTTTGTTCTTCTTGAATTTGCACTTTCTCAACTCTTCTTATGAACGACGATGCTAGTGTTATCAGTCATGATATTATAACTTATTTCTTGGTACAATTAACTAATATTTATTGGCCCCTCTTGTTTCTTCTTAAAGCTCCGCTGTTGCATGAAACCCTCGTATTTTTCGGAAGCGACGTATATATCTAATATTATTTTCACACTAGATCAAAAAACGGCTCTCACAATTGAATGTGCATCTCACATTACTAAATAATAAATAAGTAGTAGCTATAACACATGTTTGTACCAAAGACGGATCTAGTAAAAAAGAAAGAGGTGCAGAACCGTATTTTTAAAAGAGAGGGATCTAATTACCATTATTTTTGTGCTATATCGGTGTCATTAAAATTAAATATCAAATAACTATTATTTAAATTCTTAAATAATAAAACTAATTCAAGGAATATTTTATAAATATCATCTTATATATGTATAAAAAAATTATATCATTTCAATATTATTTATATCATTTCAATATTATTTATATAGACATCAAGCGTTAATAAAATCAACGGATCAAATTTTACAATTTAGACACGTTACTTGATGGCTATTCAAATAAAGTTAAAAAAAATTATTTTTCATATACATATAATTGAGATGATATAGAATACATCTAACGGTTCATATTTTTAAATTTATACATAAATAAATAAATAGACACCAAAATGGTGGTAATTGGATCCCTTCTCTTTTTAAAATGCTATTACAACATTAATTTATATTATACATTATTAATATTTTTATATATACTATAAGTGAACTCTATAAAATTTTATTAGAAATTATATTATTTAACTCTATTCTTTTATAATTTTATTATAAAAATTTCTTACATACATTTAACATTAATTCTCAACAAAATGAATGAGCACCACAAACTCCCACATGAGAGATCAATAAATTTATATTTTCAAGTCTTCTTTCTAAAGGCCACTTTAACTTTGTCTTTTGTCTTTTTCAGTTTTCGCTCCCTTCCTCATTCTCCAACAAAGCGATCATACTAGAGAAAACAATATTTTCATTCTCCATTCTCCAATAGACAAAACCTTTAATTCATATTTTTTTCCGTAGGTGAATACAAATTGTGTTTCTTTTAAAATATTTTTTGAACCTCGGATCTCAAGCACTCTATATATATAGAGAGAGTTGAGCTATGGTGCTATGCATCGCACGGATTGATTTCATACTTTGGATCGGTTTTTTATTTTTAAAGTCTAAATGGTCGATTTGAACAGCTCAAAATGTTTTTCATATGAATTTCTAGTCAGGGATCAAATTTTATATTTTTTTTAAAAAAAATTACTATTTTTTAGATAGTTAGAAAATCAATCATTTTAGATGGCTCATAATAATTTAATCTAGTGATTTTCTAATTATTTAAAAAATAGTATATATATATATATATATATATATAATTTGATCCCCAACTAGATATTCATATAAAAAATATTTTGAGCGGTTCGGATCAACCATTTAGACTTCGAGAACGAAGAACCAATCCATAGCACGAAATTGATTCATACTATGCATAGCACCATACCCCAACTATATATATATATATATATATATATATATAGAGAGAGAGAGAGAGAGAGAGAGATACCGTGAGCTTTCCGTGAGCTTAACTCAAAAAACATATTAAATCATCTCGAAATTTTAATTTATCATTCTCATTAAATTCTTTATATAAAAATCTCGTGGGATACAAAAATTTGGAGTGTTTTGAGCCTTTTAAGTCACCGTTTTTAATTTTTTAAAATGATGTTCAAGTATTGAATATATTATTATTATTTTTAGAGCTGATTTTCAAAAATTAAAAACCACAACTTAAAAAGCTCAAAACGCTCTAAATTTTTGCATCCCATGAGATTTTCATATAAAAAATTTAATGAGAATGATAAATTAAAATTTTGAAATGATTTGATATGTTTTTTGAGTTAAGCTCACGGAAGGCCTCCGTGAGCTTAAGCTCACGGTATCTCCACTATATATATAATTAGGCTATGGTGTTTTGCAAAGCACAAGAGCGTTGTGGGTTTTGCGCTCTATTATTAATTTTATGTCAGAAATGATCGATCCAAACCGCTCAATCTAATCTCCATATCAAAATTTATTAGTAAACTAAAATTTATATTTTTTTGAAATTTATTTGCTATTTTTTTCGGATAGGGGGGGACCGTCATTTTTGGATGAACCAGAATTCTCAGATCAAATCATTTTCTCCTCATCAGAAAAAATAACAAAAAAATCTAAAAAAATATAAAATTTGGTTTACTAATAGATTTTGATATGAATATTAGATTGAACGGTTCATATCGATTATTTCTGACTTAAAATTAAAAATAGAGTGCAAAGCACACAATATCTCTATGCTTTGCAAAGCACCATAGTCGGACTATATATAATATATATAAAGAGAGAGAGATGCATTATAATATTTTTGCAAAGTAAAAAATTTGAGTTTGCTTCGATAAAGAGATTTCATATCCCGACGGTTCAAACAGTTAATTTAACTTGTTTAATAATTTCTTCATATCAAAATATTATGAAATATTAAATTTCATAATTATTTTGAGTTTTTAGTTATTTTTAAAATCAGTTTTGTTTAACATAATTAAATGATCTATTTTAGAGTTATTTTTAAAAATAATTTAAAAATAGCTAAAAAACTCAAAATAATGAAAATGCCTATATGTCTTTCTTTTTAGGTGGTTGTCAAAGCACCCATGCTTCTATCTGCTTTCCATCCAATGGAACGAGCAAAACGAAGGCTAGCGTCGTTTGAGTGGTATGTTGGAAAAGCTTTTTTTTTTTAAATAAATCTGTTGCGAGGCAAGTGCCGATTGAGCGAGCTATCCAGAAGTTGCTTGCTTTTCTGGAGCTAGGATTGAGTTCTTCTTTGCTTGCCTGGAGCTTGCTGCTGCTTCTACGTACGGAATTGTGTAAGTCTTTTGTTTCTCCTAATGAAATCACCTCTTTGAGTTGGGTCGTATTTGGAATTAAAGAGGTGAGACGCGTGCGATGGCAACCGTTTAATTTCCCATAAAATTCTAACATAAAAAATAGTTGAGCAACTTATATTGATATTTTGAGCAGTCGAAATATGAAATTTCATATCAAAATAATAATAGTTTTTTGCTTTGCAAAGCACCATAATTCATCTCTCTATATGTATCCGGATATATCTCAACTTTAAAATTTATCTTGATATTCTTTAATATCTCAAATATATTTATTTACAATAATTTTAAATATTTTATAATATTATTTATTTAAAAAAGTTAGTGAACCCATACAAAAAGTTTCTTATCCGCACATAAATTTTATACATATCACACAATCCCGGAATTTACATACCATGGCTTAGATGCATCGTGTCATGCCATATTTCTTGTCAAAACTCAAAACTTAGATGCAACTATTCAATAAAAACGGAATTTTTTTTAGAAAAACTGGAATTTTGTGAAAAATATAAACAAAGTTAAAAAATGAATTTGAAATTATATTTTAGATGTAATAATAATAGAATCAAGTTTTGTCAACATATAATATTATCAGTTCTATCTATGAACATATGATATTTGATATTCGGACGCATCATATCGAATTGTCTAGTTATCAATGAATTTGAATTCTCTGGGTTGGGTTCGTTTGGCAAATTAAGAAATAGTTTTGGAAGAGTGATAATTTTTTAATAGTGGTAGAATAGTGTATTTTTGGAAGAGTGGTAGAATAGTAGTATTTTTAACTATTCGGAAGAGCGAAAATATCGTTTAACAATTATTAATCAGAATAGTTAAAATATGAATAATTATGATACTAACAATGATGATTATGATAATAATCATAGTAATATTAATAATGATAATATAATAATAATATAATGATCATCATTCATAATCATTATCATAATAAATAATAATATAATAGAAATATAAACATAATCATAATATAATAATATAATAAAAAAATATAATTATAATCATAATCATAATAATAAATAAATAAATAAATAATCATAATTCTAATAATATAATCATAATATAATAATATAATACAACATAATAAAATAATAATCATAATCATGATAATTATAATAATAATCATAGTCGTAATCATAATAATATAATAATAATCATAGTCATAATCATAATCATAATAATATAATAATAATATAACTATAATCATAATATAATAATATAATAATAATAAAATTATAATCATAATCATAATAATATAATATAATAATAATATATAATCATATTTACAATCATAATATAATACTAAAATCATAATTATTATAATATAATAATAAATAATAATAAAATTAATCATATAATAATATTATTGACAGTGATGTTAATATAATAATAATAATTATTATTAAAATATAATAATAATAATAATAATAATAATATAAATAAAAATTATAATATTAATATAATAATAAATCATAATCATAATAATCGTTATTCCGACGAGAGCTAATTTGATATACAACATATAACTTTGTATACCGAATTAGCATTCTTCCGCACTCTTCTACTTAGTCTAAAATTCGTTTGACAAATTAATTTATCGTAATAACTATTTTATTTCTACTTTTTACTATTTTATCATGTGCCAGACAAACCCTAAATGCGGTTGGAATTCTTGCGTGTGTAACGACAGCTGTTGAATTATCAGAGAATTTTTGAGATTGAAGTAGCACAAATATTAAAACGGATCGAATACGCTGTGTTGCATGGTATAACACAGCAGATGATAATAATTCTACCATATAATATTATATGTGATAGACGGTGAAAATAATTCAAATCGTTCAATTTAAATAAATGACGAGCAGACTTATCATGAGCGGACATGTTAAAAAATGGGGCAGGTTCACTCATCGGTGGTAATCAGACTGGTCATATTGGATCAGATTAAATCGTATTAGTTTGATAAGTAAAAAATTAAAGATGTTAATTAGATCACGGATCAAATTTTCAGTGTCTAGTACTCTGCCAATTTTTGCGGATTCAGATTAATTTGGATTGGGTTCAACTGTTCAAGTCAGTTCGTGGGTCGATCTATGACACGGCAAAACACATGAACAAAGTACCTTAAACACGTGGGTCTATGACGTGTCTAAACACATACAGTCTTTATTTCTATTTTTTTGAGAAAACTAAACACACACAGTCGTCAAGGAGAACACACTGACCTGCACCTGCACGGCCGCACGGGTGCACCAAGCCACCAACCCATTGAACAGCGACCGAATAAGACAAGTAGATAACAGGAAAACTACAAAGTTCCAATAAACAAATATTAGTACGGTCTCGAATTCTCGATGAAGAATGACTGAACTTTTATTGGAAAAGAAACTGCTACGTGTATCAATCTAGGCCCTCCGATTCCACGGGATGGCACTGTTCGGTGATTACGAAGCAAAGCGAACCAGCTCTGTGGGTTGGTTCTGGCCTTCTGGAATCTGGGTAGCAGCGCAGGTAAATGGTCAAAGATCACACACGGATACATGATTTTTAAAGGAGGTTATGATTATCGGATTATAATAATTATCAGATTTAAATTTATTAATTTATTAAATATTAAATAAATAATAATAATTTAATATATTTAATAAAAAATTATCAAAATAATATTCTTTTAAAATTTTAAAATTAAACAATATAAAACTCAAAATAATAAATAATTGAGTTGATGAACAAAAAATTTCTATGAAACTTCATATTTTAAAATTTTTACATAATTATTTTACTATACATAACATTAAAAAAAATTCTCAATAAAAATAATCAAAAAATTCAGAGGAGGACAAAAAAAAATTCAGAAGAAAAAAATTACCGAAAGTATTATCTAAAAGTACTATTTTTCAAAATTCAAAGAAACACTATCTCTCTCTGGCCTCTTTACATCCTCCCCTGCCAAGGGCTAATTAATTTTTGTGTCGTAGATAATTAATTTGATTAAAAAAAATTACATTCGTAAAAAATCTCTTTAGTCCAAAATTAACTAACATAAAATATTAATTATTTTAAATTAAATCATCTATTGAAAATTTTGAAAGATTTTATCTCTAATATATATGGAGAGATTAATTCTAAATAATCTTAAATTTTTTTAAATAACCGACAGTGATGAATATCATTGTGTTTGAGTTTGATTGGATCATATTAATTGTTGAGCGCGTCATAATACTTTAAATTTAGAATCCAAATTATTGACATTTTTCTTAAATATCTCAAAATCTCGAATGAACAGAGATTTTTTAGGAAAAAAACGAAGGAAAAACTGATGAACGAAAAATTAAATGAAATAGTAAAATCTAAAAAAAATATCATTAAAATAGAAATAAAGAAAAAGAGAAACTATAAGGGAGAGACAAATCGACTGCTATCCCACCGGAGAGATTTCACGGCTAGAAGAATTCAGAAATATGGTATTAATTTGGCACCATACTCAAAGAATTGTTTCATGCGGCGGGTTACTGCAGAAATATCGGTGATGATATCTCTCTATAATCTTGTGATTCTGCATTTAGCGTGTAAGCACGCAGTTTCAGAAAATCTTTGTAAACTTGGGATCGGCACCATCTAATGATCTAATCCTGGCTGCCATGAGTAACACTTGAATCTTAGTAAACTTGGGATCGCCACCATCACAATTATTTAAATCATTGATTGAACTCAAGTTAAATATCAAAGTAATATTTGATTCTACATGGATTTTATTGCAATTAACTAACAAAGTTTCCGGACTTTAACAAGCTAATTAAGTAAAAATTATTAATCATATCATGTATTGGATATGTTACAGGATACTCTGATAAAAAAAATTATGTGCTAATAATGATGAATTCTCTTCCTAGTGATATTATTATTGCTACGAAATATTTATATAATTAATTCCAAATTATTTTACTACGACAAGAAACATAAAAACCTAGAGATACCTAGAGTTGACATTTTCACCCGGTTATTCTCATGGACTCATGGACTCATGGTGCACAATGTTCACAACAAGGACAGATTTATTTTTAATTATTTATTTAGATAATCATATTTTTTAATAATAAAAATGATTAAATTAAAATTTAAAAAATATGAATGGCAACACATCACTATCAATGGCGCTCTGCGAACGCACCATTGACAGTGACGTTTTTAAATTTTTTATTTCATTTTTTTTAAAATACAGAACCACGCCAACGGGAGTGACGTGTTCTTCCACTGGCGCCTCCCATCTTCTTTAAACTTGGATTTGAATGAGATATTAAAAAATGAAAAACATCACTCCCAGCGATATCTTTGCTGTAACACGTCAGTCTGAGTGGCGCATTTACACAGCGTCACTAACAGTGACACACTGCCATTCATATTTTTAAAATTTTGACTTAATTATTTTTATTATTAAAAGTATGATTATTTAAATAATGAATTAAAAAATCTGCAACAAGGAGGAGTCCATTCCGTATATATATTTATGAAGAGTCATGATTCATGAACAAACAATGTGGTGGTTTGAGATCGGTTGGCTCTACTCTTACAGGGTCAAAGATAGAAGGTACCTGTAAGTTGACACCTCACGTGGCGGTCTGTACATACTCTTCCTGTTTCCACAATCTGCATGTGTTAGTTAGATCAGTGAGAATGGGTATCTTTAATCATTTTGAAAATAAATTTTTAAATAAATAAATAAGAAATATTTTTAAAAATAATTAAAATAAAATATACTTATATTATAGATATATTGTTTAATCTATATACTAATTATTTTTTAATTAATTTCACATAATTTAATTGTAGTTGGATAGTTCACCAAAGATTTTTAAGTTGAAGTCATTAAATTGCATAATTTTTTATTGAACAACGATGGACCTGTCAAATAACGCTTAAATTATACAAATTTGATACAAATAACTACTTTTATGTTTTCTTCTACTTTTAATTTTTTTCTCGAATTTATTTTAAAAATTATTAATGAGATTTGTTGATCCCTTTCATTGTCACATCTCAACCTAACTGTTCAGGGATCTCGAGAATATTTTTTGTACAAAAATTTAGGAGCAATATATGGCCCCAAACTATTTAGTGCACCAATTAATTAAACCATAATTAATGGCGTGCAGGCCACGAGGCGCGTACAGGTGACATTAGATCTTGGTTTATTAAGCTAAATTAATTATTCAACGAAAAGCTAGTAGGCTTATAAATCCGTACTTATTTTCTTCCTTCTGTTGTCAGGTCCCTGTCCCTATTACAACATCTGTTTTCCCCCCATATTTTCTTCCTTCTTTTTTATTTTTTATTTGATACTTTAACATCTTTCATATGCTACCTTTTTTTTCTTCCTAATTTTCTGTTTTCTTCAACTTCATCCCGTTGACTAGTTCTATGTGCCGCAGCTGCTATTAACTTAAAACCTCTACTGATCCAAGGCTTTTGTGGAGTAGTGATCTATGTGACACACCTTATTTTCAGAGTCCTCTCTTGATGAAAGCACATTATATTGTACATTAGATACTCAATTAACCAATAATTTATCATGATCGGATAATATATTTTTGCTGAAAATGTAGATATATTAACATTTTGAGAAAAAAAAGTTAAAGATTTTCCTAACCGGACAAAATCTACTCTCAGCTTCTTCTTCTTCTTTTTTTATGGCAAATTGCACGGATGATCTCTAATTTATCTCATTTTTTTAAGGCTCTCAAAACTAATGCCCTCTCTCCAGCATGTGTTGGAATCTGAATTCATGACTTTAACGCTCATATCATTGACCAAAGTCCAAAACCATCCATACTTTCCACCACCACATTGTACTTATCTCATTCTTAAAATATCAAAAATATAATAATTGTACACAACTTCGTCATCATTGTGACCAATAAAGTCTTGAAGTTATCATTTTTATTTGGGAAATGATTAACAAAAAAATATAACTATTACTACAACACAACAAATCGGACGGTAATTATTGGTGCCGCAAAAAAAACAGCGTTGTAGTCTGACTAGGGTGTCAATAAATTAGATTCGGATTATATTTTATATGATCATGGATTCATTAAAATTTTATAAGATTCAAATATGGATTCAAATTCATTTAAATTTTAAATATTTAAATAAGAATTTATATTCATTTATATAGCGGATATGAATAATTACCGAATTTTATATTTAAATATTTATAATAATTTTTTTAATATTTAACATAAATAAAATGTGTACAATATGCATCATAAATTAATACTAAAATACTAATTAAACATTTTTTTTTAAATAATGCGATCTAATAATTACTAAGACTAATCTAATTATTATAATTATAATTATTTATTTTTCTACAGAAAAAATATTATCATGTACATTTTGATAATAAATCAGAAAGTAGTTATTTCTATTAAATTTATAGTGAATTACGGACTCGAATTCAGATTAGAGATTTAATCAAATATAATTTTTTTTTTAAGAATCAGATCCATATGAATTCGGATTTAATTTTTGAAATTTGAATATCCATTAACACCCACCGTGTTGTGTGACAGTGTGAGCCTGTGAGGCAAGCAAGTCTGATGCATGCATGTGCAGTTTGTGAGTTTCCCAGGAGGCCCCGCATGAGCTTCATCTCATCATGGTACCATTTTTCGGTATTTATGCACCATTTCAATTTTTTATTGCATTTTCCAACGTCGAGAAAAGACCACAATCCCATTCAGTGGGCGGTACCTGGTAATCCAGGCCATCCAGGGGCGCAATGGGGTCCCACTGTCCCGGTTTTCTCTTTCAGCAGCCCAATCCTTTGATAACAGGATTTGTTATCCGAGATCGTAAACGGATGGATCCGATGCATTTTACGGAGAGAAAGATAGATGATCTAACGGTTCTGATCAGAATAAGAAAATTCTGTTATCTTGAAAAACTAACAACAGTGAAATCAATCAACTTGGTGTTTCTTATTTTGTCGGCACATATAATAATAATAATAATAATAATAATAATAAGATAGTGGGGTGGTTTATCGGATCTAAAATTTTAATTTTAGATTGATTTGAATCGTTTAATTTAATTTTTATATAAAAATATATCAACGAATTAAATTTTATATTTTAAAATTAATTTATTATTTTTTAGATGAAGAGAAAATTATTATTTTTAAATTATTCATTTTCTCCCCTCCATCCGAAAAGTAAATTCTAAACCAAATGTAAAATTTTGTCTATTATTATGGAAATTAAATTGAATGGTTCGAAATCAGTCATATTTTGAGATTATTTATTTATGTTTTCAAAATGCTTTTCAAATTAAATTAAACAAATTAATAGGATGCCGTAGCGCTGCAAATGTATTTCGGTAAATTTTCAAGTACAAAATATGCAATGCGCTTTTTAATTGTTCCTGTAAGTTACAAGTGTTATATGTGTTTGTTTTGGTGAATTCAAGTATTCATGCCACGCATAGGAATTAAATTTATTCAAAAGACTGTTGAAGTAAACATATGAAAAAAACTCAAAAACCAAAATTATCGATTTGATTTATTCTCTTAATTGTTGACGAGCTATTCAAATTTCAAAGGAAGAATACTCATCTCGGAAGAGACTTATCGAATAAGGAAGCCCATTTTCTTGTCCGGCCCATTTCAATTCACTCTTATTTTTGCGTCTACGGCCCATTACCTCCCTACTAATAGCATTCACATAATTAATCGGTTTATCATTTGATGTCCCTTTATTTTATTTTGTGCCATAATTAACCTGGATTACAAAACTGACTTTCAGGTGCTTCTCTCAATAAATTACTTGCTCCATCGACCAAAATAAAATTTCCCATCAAAGTCAGTTTTATATCCGCATTACATTGATTCCAACCTCTCTCATTCGGATAAAGTATTTTTCTTTTTATAATAAAGAAGTCCAATTTTCTTTGTCCGGCCCATTTTAATTACCTTTTAATTTTGCTTCAACGGTTCATTGGCATAAGTAAGAGTTAGACTATTGTAAAAAAATTTGTATTTTGAGCTTAAATGTATATGGTTTAAATTTTATTATAATATATTCGAATTTTAAAATTATCATTATCATTAAATTCTTCATATCAAAATATTAGGGGATACAAAAATTTGAGGTATTTTGAGTTTTCTAAGTATTTATTTTGGATTTTTGAAAATCAGCAACAACAATTCAATATTTTATTATTATTTTAGTGTTGATTTTCAAAAATCCAAAATAAATACTTAGAAAATTTGAAATACCCCAAATTTTTGTATCCCTCAATATTTTGATATGAAGAATTTAATGAGAATGATAATTTTGAATTTTAGATGTGTTACGATAAAATTTGAGCCGTATGCACGCACTTAGGCTCGAAATTCAAACGTTTTCACAATAGTCTAACTCCATAAGTAATAGGGTTATATTGGATATGCCGAAAAAAAAACTTGGGATTTACAAAACTGAATCCAGGTTTTTCTTTGGACAAAAATAAAGTTTCGCGAATATCAGTTTCATATCTGTATTTCATTCACTCCGATTTATCTTACTCAAAATAAAATGACATTTTTTAATTTTTTTAAAATATAACTCCCATTAATTCGGTATATATTACTTTGTATATGTTTGAATTTAAATTTATGCCACAGTAAAATAGCAAGTCTCGTTATCATCCAACATTTGTTAAAAAGCCTGCGGGTCAAATAAAGATGGCATTTTATACATGTGTGTGGAATAAAGAATATTCAGTTACATTTCCATGAGACCGATAACAGAAAAAAAACATCCTCAATTTAATTAAATCATTGAAGTATCAAGTCGTGGGCTCAAACTTAGCGAATTCAGAAAGATAATATTGACATCTTAAAAAATTGATGTCAGATTTTTGACCTCTATTATAATGGACCTATAATAATAATAAAAAATCCATTGGAGTATAATGTGCAGACATTTCATTTTCAATTGTAATCAGGTAACTTCACAAGTCTACTTCAAAAGGATTCTTGATAAAGGCGCAACAAACCCATCAAATTTGCTCTTTTTAAATATTTCTTCATAAAATTTAGGTATCCACTTGGAAATGTGTGATTTTTTTTAGATACCCGTAATTCTTATTTGCATCGGAATTTTTTCAATTAAATTAATATTTTTTGTTTAAAAAAAAAAACAAGTTTATTCTTCATTCCTAAACAGATGACTTTTTCTCCAACTAATACTAACCACCTCTCCATACCAATCAACAGGTTAGAAATTTCGTACATTTTTCAGACCAAATTTCTCACCTATTGAATGGCATAGAGAGGCTAGTACTAGCACCAATTGGAGATAACAAAGATTATGTATATTAGTAAATTTCAATTTATAGGAATAAATTTGTCTTGTTTAAATATTCTGAACTTAATTGATTTTTTTTTGCGCAACTAAGAGATATGGGTAAATATCTAAAAGAATTACAGATTGATGGGTAAGGACCCGGTAAAATATAAAATTTTCGATATTCCGATTTCCTCAATCCTTTGATAATTCCACCTATCATGTTACAATCCTCTATTCTTCAATCACAGATTTTTTTTATTTTAGTAAATAAAACAAATAAATATAGCAAACTGGTCATCTCTCTCCTCGGTTTTGCACAAATAGCCAGACCCGAGTTTCAAACTCGGGTCCGTTTTTTTTTTTTTTTTTATTACGAAAGAAAAAAAAAAAGCGGACCCGAGTTTGAAACTCGGTCCGAAAAATATATATATATATATATTTTTTACGTTTTCAATATTATTAAGTTAGTTAGTTATTATGTTATATGAAATTAATTATGTTATGTAAATGATTATTATGTGATATGAAATTATATTGGATAAATGATTATTATCCAATATAGGATAAAAAATGGGGGAAAAAAAGTTCGTATTTTTTCAAGAGAGGAGAAGGGAGGGGAGTGATGGGAGAGAGAGGGGAGTGGGAATGGCAGGAAATAGAAATGGGAGAGCTGGACCCGAGTTTGAAACTCGGGTCCGTGTTTTTTTTTTTTTACGTTTCCAAAAAAAAAACGGACCTGAGTTTTAAACTCGGATCTGGCTAAAAACGCAAAACCGAGAAGAGAAATGGTCAGTTTGCTATATTTATTTGTTTTATTTACTAAAATAAAAAAAATCTGCTTCAATCATGGTTTACCCGCGATGCACAATATTTTATAAACCTTTTAGATATTTCTTCTTTGGGTAATTTGTGGAGTGGTGCTTGTGAGTTATCAGGCCCGGATAGGAGATTTTTAGCGTCTCTTGTCTCAGTTGTGTTTTGGGTTAGATGGAATTCTATGAACAAATTACATTTTCTCAATCGGTTATATCTTCTTTTATTTCTTTTATTTTAAAGTTTTCACATTTATTTCATTTGTGGAGGGATTGAGAGTGAAGTGAAACATCTCTGATATTTTGTTGTTATGATTGGTTTGTGGTTGTTATGGTGGATTTACTTTTTGTTTTTCTTTTTTAGTTTAGTATTATGAACTACTTAATGATATTTATTATGATCCGCTCTATCACACAACTTCACATGTATGACGACATATTTTGACAAAGGACGCCCTTTCAGATTCAAGAGTCACCAGAAGGTTATAATATATATCTAAGTTTGTAGTTACATGTGTATACTTCAAGCACCACTCCACAAATTACCCAAAGAAGAAATATCTACTGTAAGATGTCTATCATTTAGAGTATCAAATGCATGCCAAAAGTCCCATCAGACTGTAAGTCAAAAATTAATGAGTTATGGTTTCCTCCTCATCACAAAATAGACATTACAGATCCCCAAATATAATCAAATCATGTGGTCATGTTTTTAGGGTCTTTCCTTCTTTTTTTCCCAATAGGCCCACATGGTCCAGGAGAATTGCACACTACTAGCTATTAAAGCCTTATTTACCATTTGTTCAAAGATCGAATCTAGATTATAAGAGGTCCTGTAGTTCTGACTTCTGACAAGTTGTTGGTCTTGCTCTCACTCGAATACACAGATTTTAGTAATAATAAGTTTTATTAAATTAATATTATTAAAAATAAGAGTGAGAAACGTAAAATTTTAAATATACGAATGGCAGCGCGCCACTGGTAGTGGCGCGGACCGATGCACATTTCATTATTTTTAGGAAACGCACCACCGTCGCGGCGCGTTTCGTCCAAAACCCGCGCAAGTGACTGCGCATTTTGTATATATAAGAAGCAAACACGCCACTGGTAGTGGCGCGTTTCGTAAAAATAAGGAAACGCGCCACTGGCAGTGGCGCATTTCAAACGCGCAATGAACGCGCCACTGCCAGTGACGCACTGCCATTCGTATAGTTGAAATTTTACGTTTCTCACTCTTATTTTTAATAATATTAATTTACTAAAACTTATTATTACTAAAAACTGCTAGAATACATAACAAAATAAAACACAAGAAACTCATGAGCCTTCTTCAATTCTTCACAGATTAAATGAAACGAAAACACAGAGAAAAAGCAAACACATATACCAGAGAGAATGATGATGGATCAGTTATTCTTCCGACCGTTCTATCAGTTCTTGCATTTTCATGCCCCGACTTCAATTATCTTTAAATCGAAATTGGTAGTTCGAGTAGTCTAGCCAAGTCGAGTTTAACTTGAAAATAAGCTCATTAACCTAATTAAAAAAAAAATAGTCTGAGGCTACTTCATTAAGTTAACGAACGAGCCGAATTAGCTCGTTTAATAATTAATGATATTTTATACAAAAATTTTATACCAAAATTTTAAAAAATAATTAGAATCAATGACAATGAAATTCTCTACATATTTCATATAATGATTTTATATATATCGAATTATAACTTATATAATACACTAAAAAATTATAATAAAATAATATAAATATTAATATTAATAGTTTAATGACAGGAGCCGAGCTAGACCTAACTCAAACTGACTCATTAACTTAATGAATTTAACAAACGAGTCAAATTAGTTTGACTCATTAACTTAATGAATTTAACAAACGAGTCAAATTTGAATCGATCTCGAACAAATCACGAACCATTCATAAACTACGAATTATTCTAGCGGTCCTGAGCTACTATTCTTCTATAAACTGTAGGGATTCTAATAACAATCCTATGCTTACTATCTTATTTTTTGTTACTTTTGTACTCATTTTTTTTTCCAATTTTTGGATGACAGGTCATGTCTTGTATATTTCATTTTATTGGGCCACCGATCAGTACTAAAAGAATAATAATTGGACAGCCTGAAAGTGACGAAGAATAATTCCGAGCCAGAGTATATGATATCTGGAAGAATCTTCTTTTAGTTTTTTTTTTTAAATTTGATTTTTTTTTTCTTGAAAACAGCCTTGCCGTTGTTAAAAAGAAACCTCGTACACTTTGAAACCTTCAAAGCACAAATGAGTACAAAGTGACAGCTATTTTCATTTTTTGAAAACAATTTTTGGGATCTCGGCAGTTGTTTAGTTGTTTTTGTCTTCCAGATGTGTCTTGATTTAGGGGGGGGGGGGGGGGGGAATGAAATAAGCACATTTTTATTTGGGTCACGATGGAAAAAATGTGCATTCCTTATCGTCAGATTTCAAAACTATCTGAACATAAATCTATCGATTTCCACTCAAAGAAACAAAAGAATGTTTTATGGCCTTCTTTTAAAAAAAAATAAAAAAGAATAAAAAGGAAAAATGACTTACTCTTGATCGAAACGAAGTCGCGAAGAAGAAAATATGAATCAGAAAAAGTTTCTCTCCCAAATTTATTCAGAAGCGAAGAAGAGGCGTACATTAATTTCAATCGGAGCGATGTGAGGAGAGCGAAATCACGCGTTCAATTCCGATCAAAATAGTTGATATTTGACGAGTATCATATGGAAGAGAGTGAAGTTACGAGGGTGTCCCTTTTCTTCTTCGTCGTCTCCGCTTCTCCGTGCTATAAATTCGGTAGGAATAACTTTGATAGCATGTTTAAATATATGAAACAATATTTGCTATCACCTTAAGAGATGCAATCCAACCATGTCTGATTTAAGGGCTTATAGAAAGACCATAATTCATTTCATTATAAATTTGATATTTCGATTTAGTTATGTGGCAAATAATTTATTACAATGCATTTTTGTAATTGATAAATAATAATATAGTACGAAAATAATATCGTGATAGTGAGAAGAAGAAGAGTGCACTTTTTAGTAATTGGGAAGGGTGAAAAATATTGTTTGATAAAAACGAATATTATGTGTGTTCATTTAATACTAATCCGATATTTTGACGTTAATAAGTGGAATACTGAATTAGCCTCTTTCAAAAGGAAAATACAAATACGCGTTTAAATAGTTTTATAAAGGTGTGAACTGTGATGAGAGCCGCCATCGCACAGCATCTCCATTTTTTATTTTTTATTTATTTTTTTGTGTGGAAACAGCATCTCGATCTGATGACGGTGACATTGACGCAGGGCCCATGGCAATGAATTAATCGAGAATATGTATCATACTGACAGTGGGCCCATTCGTGTTATCTTCGCAACGGCAATCTTAAAGCAAAAGAAAAGAAAAATCATAGCAACGGGGCAACGGGGCAAGTTCGTCCTTTCGTCAATTCCCCACGGACCCAGCTTCATTCCCCATACCTTTGTAGTAAATTTCTCTGAACCCGGTCTATTTGGTACCCGGCTGAAAATTTCAGTTAAGCCTCGACGCAGGTCCCACTTTCCAGTAATTCGGTCTACAAGTTAAGCCGATCGACCCAGAAAATACCCGATTCCATCCGAGAGAGGTACAAAAGGCGAGGTCACCGTCACCGTACAACTCGGTTTTCTCGCCATTAATCGATCTACACATACACTGTCCATAGTTTCGTTTCCTTTTCTTTCTTTTCTTTTTTTCCCTTTTTAGAGTATTTTTCTAGTACAGGCTCTGTCCGGTCTGATCTGAGAAATACGATTTGGGGTAGATCGATCAGAGCAATTTTGACTAATCGATGGGGTCGAAAGAGGATAAGGCGTCGGGAGGAGGAGGCTTCTTCTCTTCTTTTGCAGCTGGTGTAAGGAACTTGGGCACCGCCGTACACAAATCTGTCAATGGGTATTGTAACAGATCTATTTTATTTTTCTGATTATGAGCTTATCACTTTAAAAATCTGAGATGTTGACTTTCCTCTAATTGACCCGAAACCCTAGGTATAATTCTGTTCCTAATAGTAATGTTTGCTTAATTGTTTCACAAGTTAACACCATATGGATGCGTTTGGAGGTTTACAAGGATGTAGCTCATTGGTTTTGCGTTTAAGGGCATTTCACATACTTTTGTTGATGTATGAATTGATACAACAACAACAAAGCCTTTAATCCCAAATAAATTGGGGTAGGCTAGAAATGAATTGATATTGATTGATTTTTCTATATTGACTAGACGCATTTCTAACTCTCCTAGTTTTGAGTGTTAATGCTATTCGATTGTTACTATACATTGCTTACATGGAGATCAATCATATTGTATATCAAATTGTTTCTACTTAGGCTATTGGGTTATGAAGGGCTGGAAGTTATTAATCCTGAAGGAGGCACAGAGGATGCAGAGGCTGAAGCACTTAGAGGCCGATGGAAGCAGGAGGTATTGTAATTTGTGTTTCTTTTAAGTGACAATTACAGGCTTTAGGTTCTAATCCTTTACTTCAACCTTCATCGGATGAATTTAAATTCCAATTGTTCTTGCTTAGACCTCTGTATTGTCACAAAGTTGATCATCAAAGTAAGTATGATATGTCATGATAGTAGGCAGTATCTTTGCTGTTTGGTGAATATTTGTTTGAAGGGAAGGCAAGCCAGCTCAATACAGTTATGTGTTCTTTTTTAGTTAATTACTTTTGCTGCATGCAAATAAGATGTCTTTGGTTGGTCACTAATCCATAAGTTTGCCTTCTTATATAATATGCAAATAATCATGGTTGTTTAATGTAAAAATGCAGGACAGAGATAGCTACTGGAAGATGATGCACAAATACATAGGAGCAGATGTTACTTCTCTTGTCACTCTTCCTGTCATTATTTTTGAGCCTATGTCTATGCTTCAAAGAATGGCTGAGGTTTGTTTCACACTCTCTCTGCTATATAGGACTGCTCTGAAAATTGGATGCAAATTAAATAACAACACGATCTGTCCTTGCACAGATATTGGAATACTCTGAGTTGTTAAATAAAGCTGATGAATGTGATGATCCGTACATGCGCCTTGCTTACACTGGTATGTGGTTGCTCTTTCATGCAAATATTGCATGCACTTTTGAGTAAGTTTCGGTAATTCCTTGGTGCTGATCAGTTATTTTGGTTCCAATTTGTGCAGCAACATGGTTTGTGTCAAATTATTATGCATTACAGAGAACATGGAAGCCATTCAATCCCATATTAGGAGAGACATTCGAGATTATTAACCACTGTGGCATCTCTTTCATTGCTGAGCAGGTATGTTTGTAACATTTTCTGTTACTACTTTTACTGATTTGGTTGGTATTAAGATTAACTCAACCTGAGGCTTTGGTAGTACAAAGTTGTACAATCTCCTTTGAAAGTTTATTTCTGTACATAGATTTGCACAACACATGTAGGCACTGTTCGGTTTATTGATACTCGTGTTTGGGGTATTGTTCCTTGTCCTTGTGTTTTTTTTTTGAACCTTCTTTGTCCTTCGTTTTTTTTTGTGCTTCTTTTTGTGTTTGTTTGCTAGCACAATAGGGCCCCATCTAGGGTAATTTGAGGGCTTTATTGTTTATGACCATCTTTTGGTGACCTAGATGACCTCTTTTTCTTGTTTGGAAGACATCTGATTTGGTATCTTTGAGTAACTTCATATGTTGGCTGTCAACCTGCTGAATTTAAAGTTGCCTGTCCTAGGCTATGTTGCAATCTCTTTGGTCTCACCAGCCCAACAGTTTTGCATTTGAGCTATAATTATGTTATCTTACTAATATGGTTTGGCTTCTGCATAGGTGAGCCACCACCCCCCGATGAGTGCGGGACATGCAGAGAATGAACATTTCATATATGACATCACATCCAAGTTGAAGACCAAGTTCTTGGGCAATTCTGTTGATGTCTATCCTGTTGGCAGGTATGTGCATCTCTCTGCTATCTATATATGCTTTCTGGTTCCTCAGATGATGAATGAAAAGAGTTTGTTTGTTAAATTGGCAGGTCAAGGCTGGTGTTG
Organism: Schoenoplectus tabernaemontani; assembly: GCA_037127355.1. NCBI lineage: Eukaryota > Viridiplantae > Streptophyta > Magnoliopsida > Poales > Cyperaceae > Schoenoplectus > Schoenoplectus tabernaemontani. The sequence goes on from CM073753.1 coordinate 25,215,475, forward strand.
AAGAAGTCAGGGCATGTATTGGATTTGGTACCACCACCAACAAAGGTGAATAACCTTATATTTGGAAGGACGTGGGTCGACTCCCCTGGTGAGATGGTGCTCACCAACTTGACCACTGGGGAGAAGGTTGTTCTCTACTTCCATCCCTGCGGCTGGTTCGGGTGCGTATCTTGCATATTTTTCATTTGATAACCATCTGATTGCATTATTCTTGCTTGTTTGATATGTGTTTTGGCGCTTCTCAGGCAAGGAAGGTATGAGGTTGACGGGTATGTATACAGTGCAGAAGAAGAGCCTAAGATGCTGATTACTGGCAAATGGAACCAGTCCATGAGCTGCCAACCATGTGACTTAGAAGGAGAGCCTCTCCCAGGCACCGAACTCAAAGAGGTTTGTATAATTGTATTGATTGATTAGTTAACTGCTTTGTTGTTGTTGTTGATTAGTTAACTGCTTCTCTCTTTCCCAGTCATTTAGTTGTTAAATTAATACGTTTACCGAACTCAAAGAGGTTTGTATAATTGTATTGAATGATTAGTTAGTTGCTGCTGCTTCTCTCTTTCTCAGTCATTTAGTTGTTAAATTAATTGGGGTGCTCATTGAGTGCAGATATGGAGATGTGCACCTGCACCTGCCAATGACAAATACCAGTACACCCACTTTGCACACAAGCTTAACAGCTTTGTCACGGCGCCAAAGGGGCTTTTGCCTTCTGACTCCCGGCTGAGGCCTGATAGATTTGCCTTAGAGAAGGGTGACATGTCTAAATCCGGCAGTGAGAAAAGCAGGTAAAGAATCTGTATCCTATATTTATGAAGAGAGTCAAACCAGACCTGAAATTTATTGTAGGAACAGTTGTCGCATGATCTTTTGACAAATTTGGTCTGTCAATTGTTATCCTTCAGTCACGGTCATTGTCGGTATGGCTTTAGTATTTCCTGTTACAGTGTACTCTAAACTGCTGCAAGTGTAATTACCCTCTTTTGTGCACATATGTGCTTACATGGAGTTTTCTTCGGTTTATTCAGGGTTTTTTTAATTTATTTTTCCCTTTTTCGGGTGGGATTCTAATTTTTGAGCTGTTGTCTATTATGAATATTATTACTTATCATGGAATCAACAGTAACAGAGTCTAAACTTTGTTTATTGCAATTCCTTAAAAGGCTGGAGGAGAAGCAAAGAGCTGAGAAGAGAACCCGTGAGGGGAGGAATGATAAATTTACCCCTAGATGGTTCAACTTATCTGAGGAAATCTCACCAACACCTTGGGGTGATTTGGAAGTTTATGAGTACAATGGTAAATACTCGGAGCACCGGGCTCAGATTGAGAGCTCTACTGCCCTTACTGATGCGGATCCCATCTCAATTGAGTTCAACCCATGGCAGTATTCTGATGTAGCTGAGTGAAATAGTTTTTAGAGCGTGGCAGGGGTTTTTATTTGACTACAACTTGTCAATTGATATTTGTCCTGTTTTATTGGGGGGGGGGGTGAGATATATTTTATTTATCCGTGTACCGATGTGCTTTTTAAACCTTGCTTTAGATTTGTGATTCATGTAGAAACCAGGGTTTGTTGTATTTATGAATGTCGTATCCGTCCATAATAACTTATAAAGTAGAATTCAATTCCTCTCAACTTGGGTCGTTCATGCTGTAATTTTGTTTCTTCTACATAATAAGATTATTACTGGTAGTTATGTTGCATTTTCTTTGGGCGACTTGGAACAGTATATATTAGGCCAAGAGCTAACATCAACTTATTTTGTTCGCCTAATAAATTTATATACACCATGCGTCGTCTTCTTTAAGACTGTTTGTGAGAAACTCACTGTATTTTCATGATAAATTTGTGGTCCCGGTACGCTATTTGGTTTCTGCATCGTCGTTTAGTACAGAGAATTGGGCTCTTAATGTTGGGTTACATTATCGGGGCCCATGTAAATATTCCACTTTACATTGTAGGATCCTTCAGATCTCCCAATGGAAAACATAGTTGATTCGGTTATAGTGCAAAAAAACAAAAAACAAATGAACTGCAGTAGGGCAGGAGGAATCTGTTTGGATTTGAAGGAGTTGGTGTCCGTGAGTTTATGAATCAAGCGTGATTAATTAATTAATTGAACGATATATGCGTTTCATCGAATTTTGAGGTATAATGGACATGGGTGTTTGGTTTATTTCACGTGCTGTAATGGCTAGCTGTTTTAAGCTTTGCTGTTACATGATATGGTCTCTTCTAGTACTAGTTCTAGTGGTTGTTCTAAGTTTGTGACAGCACCAATTCCTGATTCTCTATGATAGTATCTATCTAATTTTGCATGCTGCATTTAGATATCATAAAGACCCAAAGCAGACTCCAATTTTCCTTGAGCTTCAAAGAATTTCAATATTTCAAATTTTTTTACATTTATTTTAATCATTGATCCCGGCCCCACGATAATATTACATGTTAAGGTCTAATTGAGCATTAGTTCACTGATTTTTCTTCCTTTTTTGTTGGTAATTATACTATATAAAATCGAGTCATGATGACTACAATTTCTTCCAAAATTTCAACACACATACACTGGATCTTTTCCCATCAAACTTTGTGAGATGCATTTCTCTCTGCACCTGGTCATTATTGATTTCTAGTAAGACACTTCCTCACTGTAGATGGAATTTTATATTTACTATAATGTAGTAATGGATAACCACAATAGCCAGTTTCCTTTCATCTATAAAAGAATATTCTAGCAAGTCAAAAGATTCGTCCTCGTGAAATATATGTCCAAAGTTGGTTCGAACCAATGAAAGCATTCAAAAAATAATACAACGGATTGCAACACAGTCGCTTTCAACGGACCCAACAAAAATTAACAATGGTTCATGTCTATCCCAGCATTTATCATTTACAAACTTTGTTTGGTACGAGCTAGACGGTATTGATGGTGGCAACTGGCAACCCCCTCTATTTTGGCGTGCAGTGAAACTTTATGGAACAAAGGCATTGATTAGATACATGACAGGAAAATGATTTCCTTCAAAACAAGAGAAGGAATTTGAAAATCGTGAACAAATTGGCGTTTGCTTGATCCAACAAAACGAAAACAATTGAATGCACAGGGTATTATTCTGATTTTGGTTCTAGATCATATACAGTGCAAATTCATTGGAGTTTACTAGGGATGGCACCATTACAACGAAAGGTGAAATTAAACCAGACATGAATTATTTTATGGGTTCTTTCCTGTCCTCTCTCACTGTCTGCCTTATGCAATTGACCCAAGAGGATTTGGTAAAATTAATGAAGCCTTTCTTTGGAATAATTAAAGAGAAAAAAGCAACATGCATGACCGCATATAAAGGGAAAGGTTTATTAGCTTGTACTCCTGGAAAGAGATCTCACAGTAACTTAATTAGCTGTTTATTATACCAGTTGAGCATGAAACATGAAGTGAAAGTTTGGCACCAGCTACCATTCACATCAATTATATCATGCAATATGAGCCGTGTGATTCACATCAAACACGTCAGATCACAATATGGTTTTGCTGAATTATGTTTAGCCTCGTTTGATATAAATCGAGTAGCTCAGATCGCATTCCCTGTTTATACAATAATGACACCCATGGCAGATGAATGGAAGTCATCTTTAATATCTACCTATCTTGTGTTGTAGTATGTAGAGGTGATCATGCATGTGAGGAGCCAACTCAGTTACTCAAATCACTACACTTGCCATGTGAGAAATCTCTACTGTGTTTTAGCCCCTTGTGAGCCCCCTCCCCAGACTGCGCTTAATTAATAACATATATACCTATTTAATATTTCCTAGCTAGCTGGGTCATACTCACACTCTCTCTCACTCACCCTCACATACACTGCACAATTGATCAATATATATATATAGAGAGATCTTACGCTGCTTCGCGAAACAAAGAGATATTTTGTTTCGGCCTAAAAAATCTCATAAAACCAAAGTTCAAATTGTAAATTTAATTCACCCAGCATAAACTACATATTCAAATATCAAATATCAAATTTGATTACATTTGAAGCTTTCTAACTATTTTTTTTTAATTTTTAAAAATATTTCAAAAATAATTATAGGTGCATCTATAAAATTATCATCTTTTAAAAATAAAAAATAGTTACAAAACTCAAAAAATATTAAAATTTAGTATTCAACAAGTTTTCAATATCTAAATTATTGTGAATTAATTAGATTGATATTTTAAGCTGTCAATATATGAGATTTGAAACTGAAGCAAAATCTTTTTTTTTTGCTTCGGGAAGCATCATATATATATATATATATATATATATATATATTATGGTGCTTTGCAAAACACAGAGATGTTGTGCTTTTGCTCTATTTTTAATTTCAAGTCAGAAATAATCGATCTGAACCATTCAATCTAATCTTCATATCAAAATCTATTAATAAATCAAATTTTATATTTTTGAATTTTTTTTGTTATTTTTTTCTGATGAGGAGAAAATGACTTGATCTGAGAATTCTGATTCATCTAAAAATGACGGTTTTCCTCCTATCCAAAAAATAGCAAATGAATTCTAAAAAATATAAAATTTAGTTTACTAATAGATTTTGATATGGAGATTAGACTGAGCGGTTTGGATCGATCATTTCTAACTTTAAATTAATAATAGAGCGCAAACCACACAACTTTGCAAAGCACCATACCTATATATATATATTTCTAATTGATGTACGTTAATTGCGTGCATAAGTACATCTATACATGATATAATTAGTTGGGAGGTGGGTGAGGAGGCACTAATTGTAGGCATCTGTGAGTATGTTGATGTATGTATAGATCCCAACTGACACCGAATGTGATATCTCCCATTATTTGATCCTACCTTGTTCTCCTAACTTTTTTTAAACCCCAATATTTATTCCTCAATTTTGATCCTATGAGGTCCTGTATATGTTGATTTACTAATAATTATATTACAAATCTATAATTTAATCTGATTCTGAAGTAAATCCTAGTTATTGAGAAAATGTAATTTGGGGCTTGGTGATTTACTGGTAACTGTATTAAATCGATGTGATGGTGTTGAATAATCTAATCTATAATAAGTCAAGAGAGAAGAAATGAAAGTGGACTGGATCAATTACTTCAATTCAAGAATAATTTTCAGTCGCTAACATCAAATAACCCCAATCTACCATGGATTTATCTCCCAACTTTTATAATTTACCAGGGAATTCCAGGATTACATGATTTTGATTAGAAGGTCGACATTGATTTCCTGATGACCTAACAGCAACCTATCAATTTTTCTTTCCTATTTTCATTGGACGAATTGGAATTATATTCAGGACCAACACATAAAATCAACGATCCTAATTATTGAGGCCCCTTAAAATGATTAAGCCATGAAAAAAAATATTGCCTATAAGTGGTATCTAGTATCTTGAAGAGCCAATGATCTCACGTTCTTGAGGAATCAAAATTTAATCCCTCCAGTCATTAACGAATGGAGATCTCCAGTTAAGTGCATAACATCGTACAAAGATCCAATAAGTACATGAAAAAGTGTTGTTCATGAGATAGTATTTAGAGCTCAGTTGTATATAATGAGGCTCCCTTTATGATGTGTTAATTATGGGTCTGAGGTGAATATCATTTCAACCCAGTGATTAAGGAGATTTCCATGGCAGTTGTGGAATGGAGAGAAGCTGAATAATTTAGCTTTGGAGAGAAGAGAAGAGAAGAGAAGAGAATAAGAATAATAAATAAAGAGAATAATAAAGTGGTAACAGTGAAGTGAGCGTGGATGGTGGATCCAACCACTGCACTTCTGACAACCTAACCAGATTGGACCCAATTAAAACCATCTTATATTCATCCCAAAATCTGACATTCCATCAAATTTGTGCATTTTTGGATTTTTAAGTACCAAGAGGGTTCTGACTTCTGTCTTCCAAAAGTAGCCTGTTAGAAAGTGATGGAACGCAAATCAGGTTTCACTCTGCTTCCATGCTTGGAAGTTGGAATTCTCATACAGTGCCACAATAGTGCTCATGAAAAAAAATCTTTCTCCAAAAAAAAAAAACATCAAAGCACTAGATAAAGAAGGAAAAATAAAACTAACTAAGATTGTAGTTCTGTAACAGTGCGTTCAATATGACTAGATACCGTGCATTTCAATTTTGTAGGAGAATAATTGCTTGACAATCAATTCATGAATGAATCATGAGTTTGGTATAATTGAAATTAAAGATGAACTTGAGAACATGATTGGGACCAAATTAATAGTACAGCAATGAAAGATGGATAAGTAATATATAGTTGAGTGATCACAAATAGAAACATGTGGTATTGTTTAGATAGTAGCGGTGACACAGAAACATTAATCATTTCCCCTTCTCTTCTTTTGGTTTCTTTATATCATATTCAACCCTCATTAAATGGTTCGGTAAAAGAAAAGAGGACATTGGTAACTAAGTGCTATATCCTTTTAACCATTTTCTTCATTGTACTTCCAATTTCTCCATGGATTTAGTTTGCAAGCACAGTTTATAATTTCAGATCAGATCAGATAAAATTTTATCAGATCAGATCTTGAGTTTGAAACGGAAAGGGAGGGACCCACTCCGAGCACAGGAGCCCACTGGTTAGACACGACATCATACCTCAGGGACCACATTTGCCTCCCTTAGTCGCTTTCCTTCCAGGCTTCCAAAAAAGATGCTCTCTTTTCATTATTTTCTATTCTTTTGGCGCCTTTATTGCTCTCCTGTAGTCTTGTGAGCTGTGAGTTGTGATTCTTACCTTCACCTACTGTAAATTCTACACATGCAGGATAAGATTCTGATAAACCTTTTGTTTTCTTCTTTGGATTGCTATAGTATATCACAAAATGTGATAAACCTTTTCTTGAATAAATTATTATAAATTGATGATGGCAACTGACTAAAAATATGATTATGTAAATAATTTGTAAGTTAATACCTTTGTGAGTATAATTTTTCATAAAGAGGATTTTAAAAAATAGGCATGGATTTTGGAGAAAGAAAAGCTGGAGTGAATTTGTTAACATGACAATGCTATTTTTTTTTTATGATAAATATAAGAATGTTTCAAATGTATGAAAAATAAGATTTCCTAACATTCCTTGAAAAAGTAATGTTCCTCAATATATATATAAAGAAAATTTCATTGAACGGAACCGTTTTATTTTACTTTAATTTTTATAATTGTAATAAGTAACGGATGTTACAACTGTATATATTGGACCATTGTAGGTAGATACAACTATAGGAACCTTTTGTTATCAAATTGATCAACTTAGATCACTCCTAAATCCAAATATATCTGCTACCTATATATCTCATTTTGTGTAAATCTAAGAATTTGGCACCGATTGATTTGGACCTCAATCTTAAAAACAATATCGTAGATTTTCTTGGTATGATAACTTTTCTTTTTTTTCTAATTTTAGGTTAAGTACAATTTGGACATGAGGCGAATTAATTGCATACCATTGACGTTTCTATTTATTTATCAAATTGAAATATTTGCTACAAACCTACAAGCAATTGCTTCATAATTGAACAATCAACGAAATTGATTAAGGACGGATAAGCTTTCTATTTTTTTAAAGCTAGTACAAAATTCCAGGACCACAACATAAAAATCAGATTGAATTGTAAAATATGAAGCTTTATAATTTTCTTTTTACTTTTTTACAGTTGGGTAAATAAAGTGAGGTATGTTGATGGAGTACGCAATGACCCACCAGCTATATATAGTCGCAAAATTAAAAGGCCACATGGCCAGCCCATAAAGGTAGGTTGCTTCTTCTACATTGACAAAAATTAATATAAAAATATAAAATGTATAAGCAAAGGTTAGAATCGGTTGGATGCATATGTACAACTCTCTCCCTTGACTTTGTTTTTCTCTCCTTACACGTCACGCAATCACATTTTGTGGGTATTAGTCAGTAATTGAATTAAGACACATTAATAATACTGGAAACAAAATTTTATGCATCACAGCCAAGAAATTTAGGTATTAAATTGTTGATCTGGATCTGGTATTATCAATGCATTTAATCATCCAATTGAATCACAATGTCCATAATGATAATAATTGTTTGTGCTTTGGTTGCAGTTAATCATATCTCAGTGTGGCCATTTCGCTCAGAATTATTCTATGTTCCTCGTATATTTAGAGAAATTTTAACTTGAATTTTGGTCAATGAAACTTGTTCAATGGAGCTAAATTTATCATATCGCTTTAAACTAGCAAATCAAAGTAAGCAAAATTTAATTTTAATTGGAGCATAATAATAGTAATATATTGCTTTATTTTTTTCAAAATTTTTTGTGGCCTATTTCAAAATTAAAATTGTTTCCCAAACATCGCCTCCAAAAAATAAATATTATTTTGAGGGAACAAATCAAAATTTTTAAACAAGATGATGTCTATAAAGATTATAATAAATTACAATTCTTAAGTTGAATACAAAAATAAAGTTGTACTACTTTAAGACATTGCTTTTGAGATTTAAGACCGTAGTCTTAGGAATACATAGTCTCTTTAATTAATAATGAACTAGAGAACATAGTCTCTTTAATTCCAGCAATTAAATCCCTTTCATCCTTAAACCTGTTAACTAAATGATGAAAAGAAATAAAGGATGATGGACATTATTGCTTATTAATTTTAAAATCAACTAAAGAATTGTTAACCTAGAACAGATGGTAGTAATTCTCGCCGGAGTGATGCAAGTTCAAATTCCAAAAGAGACATATGAACAATAATATTACCGGGATTTATTGGGGCCCTATTTAATTTCATTTTTTAAATTCAACCCATTATACATATATGGTTATTAATTAACATACATAAAGATTGTTAAAGATTTTTGATAAATTAAAAAAAATGATATTCACTCATCTCATCATATATATATATATAGAGAGAGAGTAAAATTAATATACTTCTAGGAGTACGGAGCCCCTCCGTTATCCTAACTCAAAAAATATATCAAATGATATGCAAATTTTGATTTATCACTCTCATTAAGTTTTTCATATTGAAATTTTATAGGGTATAAAAATTTGGGGTGTTTCGAGTTTTTATGTCACCCTTTTTAATTTTTAAAAATCAACTCTAAAAATAATAATAAAATATTCAATATTTATGTATTATTTTAAAAAATTAAAAAGAGCGACTAAGAAAACTCGAAACATCTCAAATTTTTGAACCCCATAAGATTTCAATATGAAGAATTTAATGAGAGTGATATATCAAAGTTTAGAGATTATTTGATATATTTTTTGAGTTAAGATCACAGAGGGGCTCCGTGTTCCTAGGAGCACGCTAGTCTTACTCTCTCTCTCTCTATATATATAGAGAGAGAGTGTGTATGGTGCTTTGCAAAGTAAAAACTCATATTATTTTGGGGTGAGATTTAATATTCTAAGGTCACAAATGGTCAATCTAAGTTGCTCAATAATTTCTTCATGTTAAAATCTTGTGGGATATTAAATTTCATGATTTTTTGAGATTTTTAGATATTTTTTAAATTATTTTTAAATTCAGCCTTATTTAACATAAGAAAATAGTCTATTTCAGCGCATATTTTAAAAATAATTTAAAAAATAGCTGAAAAGCTTAAAAAATCATGAAATTTAATATTCTACAAGATTTTTACATGAAAAAATTATTGAGAAATTTAGATTGATCATTTGTGATCTGAAAATATAAATCTCAACTCCAAACAATATAAATTTTTTACTTTGCAAAACACCATAACACATCTCTCTATATATACATATGAATTGTTGCCCGAAGTAAAATAAAACTAAATACTGCTATAAGAATTAAGAAGCATATTTCCTTTTCAGTTTCTGCACATTTTTTCCCTTTATTTCAAAAAGAGAAAAGATCAAGAATTTGTTGGTTTAATTCCAAACTGAGAACAAAATAACAAATGCAAATTCACGAATCATAGAAACTGTTGCTAAAATATTATCTTAAATTAGCACTGGTTAATTATATTAAAGTAAAGATTTTGGTCCTGTACTACGGCTCTTGTTCCAAACTATCTGGCAACAATATCCACTCTTTGACCGAATCCAAACGAGCCTACAACACCACATTTAGCGGTCTGCAAACAATTGGTTCGGTTTAAACCGAAATAAATATATATATATGAAGTTTTTTCAATGTATTATGAACTGAATCAAACTTTTAAATATTAACCGAATAAAATAAAATTTTATTCGGTTTATTTGATTAAATCAAAATTATATCATTTAAACAGAAAAAAAATATAAAAATTGAGATAAGAAATAAATAATTAAAAAAATAAAATTAATATCTAAATAAAATATAATAAAATAGATATATTTAAATTAACTTTGATTTAATCCTTATTTATACCAAGTAAAATAAATTTGTTTGATAAAATTTATACTATTTGGTTTATTCGGTTTATCCAATTTAGAAAAATAAAATCTGAACCAAAGATCCAAAACCGAATTAGATATAATTTTCAACCGAATCGAAAATTTTGAACCGAAAAACCAAACCAAATAGTTTAAAATTTAATGATTTGATTCAAAATCAATTAAACCGATCAATTTGCACACCCTAACCACATTTATATCCTAATTTATTAAACACACAAAATAGTAAATATGGGCTGATACTATATACATGAGGTGCACAACTCTCATATTCCAGGTAGCTTATAAGAATAAGAAGACCGTTAATATATCTAGAAAACACAGCTACATCCTCACAAAGATAAATGGTCCATTTGACCACAATAAATTAAACTTAATATACAACAAAATCTAAAAAAAAAAGACTTCACTTTCGAAACTTTCTCCTAAACATTTTGGTGATATATGCACCGCGACTTTAATTAATTTGTTCACTACGCAGTATTTTCTTGTTGTTAAGTTTTGGACCAAATTTATAATTAATGTTCACAATACGACTCATGCATCTGCTGTTTTTTTCTCAAGGTAACCTGCATATTTCGACAAACTTAAAATATTTACTCAGATTATTTCATAATACATATATACAAATTTATTACCTTTTTAATTTTATGTTTATTTTATACTTTTTATGTAGATCTAGTATGAGCTTTCATACATAGACCTAAATTAAATCACGCTTATGATTTATGAGCTCGCTTAGCCACTTCACCATAATAAAAAATGATTTATTCTAAAAAATATATGTTCGGTCATCTTAATTCATGGAGACACGACATAATTAGCCTAAATATATTGTTCGTTTAATTTATCGCCTTGAAATTATATTAACATTAAAAGAATATGATCCAACTTGCAATATATAAAAAAATAAATGAATAAAAATATATAATTGTACGTACGTTTATTTTTTAATTTTATTATCAAGTAAATCACAAGGGTAAGCTACACTTTTACTTTCATATGTTTACCTTGGGAAAAAGGTAATCATACTTTGAAATGTCAAAGTCACCTCCTCCAAATTTTGGGATCTAATTAATAAAAAAAAAACTAGTTGCAAGTCAAAATTAACACAAGTAGTTGGAGTTCAATTCACAATTAGTACGATCGAAATGGAAAAAAAAAAGGAATGCCAAGAACGTTTCCTGATACTGATCTTTTGGGAACGCATGCATGATTACATGATGTAATGTATGAATGCATGGCACTAATTAAGTCACCGACTCACGTGGTGCAGCATCTCATGCAACCAGCCAATCACGCACGTTACAAGCAAATGATGCTTAGTTATTGGCCCCACACTAACTCTGCACCGTTTGACCCTGATCCAACGAACTAGATATATACCTGGTCCTAGCTATATAGCTCAATTCTAATCATGATTCCAATAGATGGGGATAAGTATATTTAGGTACCTAATTACGAAATTGAACATCACCAACAATATTTCTGTGAATTTTGATCTCTATGTAAATATGTCATGCCACCAGAAAATAGTAGTGGAGGTTAATTAACACACCCTGCAATCTGAATTAGTGCTGCCTCATATTCTCTACAAATTAATACTTGATTGTGATCCTGGGCAGATTGATATATACTCCAAAAAGAGCCTTAAGTTTTTTTCTCCTCAACTATATATGCGACATCAGCTTTGATTTAGAACCGCTTGTACAGCTAATAATGAAACGGCGTAGTGGATGACTGATTAAATAATATAATTCATTTAAAATGAGAAAGCATGGAAATGATCAAATGAAGTATCTCTCCTACGGGTGTTAATAAATTAGATAATATCTGATTGTATCTGAGATTCAATCTGAGGAATAATAAAAATTATATGATTTGTATTTGTGTCCAATTTTTTTTTTACAGATAACAATATAGTTTGGCTATTACTTATCATATCCGACTGTTTATCTATTATTCATCAATATCTAACACTATTCGAATGTATCCAACCGATATTATTCGATTTTATCTGAATAAGTATCTAAAATGTTTCTATTATATATTTTTTTAATTAGATTTTTAGTTTACACTATAAATCTAATTTATTTATAAATATAATACTCTCCCCGCGCATGTACAGTAAACTGGGACCACAACGGATAACCTCCAACCTGCTAGCAGGGGCGGACCCAAGTTTATCCAGGGGCGCGCGCTTCTGATTTTGAAAAATAGTATTTTTCGGTAATGTTTTTTGACGCGCCTCCCCGAAATTTTTTTGCCCCCCCCCCCCCCGAATTGTCTCTGTTATTTTTATTGAGAAAAAAATATTTAATACCGTGCATAATGAAATAATTATGCAAAGATATCAAAATATAAAGTTCCTTAGTCGAAAACTTTCTTCATCAACTTGATTATCTATTACTTTGACTTTATTTTATTGTTATTTTAATATATAAAATGTTATTATTTAATAAAAAAAATTATTAGTTAAGTATATATATTAAATTATTATTTTTTTTATTTAGTGACATTAGTTAATGGGTTTAAACCCGATAAAGCCATTACAATCCGATAATTGCCCCCCCTAATCAAAATCCTAGATCCGCCACTGCCTGCTAGTGGGGACCACTTACCACCGTTTCATCAGTAAAGACCAAATAGCAAAGACCATGTCTAAGCAGAATTATCCAGGCAATGTCAATGCGTCACGCCAAGTCGCAAAGAGAACATGATTTCTGATTGCATATGTAATGGACCTGGTGCACCACCGTACGCCGTGAAAAAAAAAGCATCATAGGATTCATAGCGGCATAGCCATTAACATTTAACGGACAGAAGCGACACCGACACCGACAACGACAACTGGATCTGTTCTATAAAGCGAACTGGAAAATCCTCAAACGTTGTCCGTTGATTACTTGATTGAAGTATCAGAACTCAGAAGCGCTCCCGCCTAATAACAGCGTTGCGGTCCGGATCTCTCGATATACACCCGTTGGATTTCAATCCGCTTAATAGTTTTGTTCTTTTTCTTTTTAAATTTTAAACTTTTCAAAGAGAGCCGAGGGGGTGTTGGCGGGTCCACGCGCCTTCTCCTCAGTCCTCAGTCTTCACCACACGTTTTTCCCACCGCCCCCGTCCCCACCCCCCTTATCTGTTATTTCCCACTTCACGCCGTTATCTCTCTTGGCTATCCTCCTACCACGCGTAACTCAACGCCGTCAGTTTTAACGATCGTGACTTCACTTACAACGTGTCGAATTAGCCGTGGTCCATATATGGTGGATTTTTTTTGGGAGCTCCTAAAGATTTCAAAAATGACAAAAAGATCCATTACAAAACAGATCTATTTTTCTATCACCTATTATAATTTTAAGGGAAAAATAAGTTAACTTAAACTTTTAATTATATCAAATTAGTCTTTTAAGTTTTTTAAATAACACTAAATCGATTATTAACTACTTCAAAAAGTAGTTGAAAATTTTGGTCCTTAAGTACATCAAATAAATCTTTAGACTTTCAACATGAAAATTAATTTGATCCCTAAATTAAAAAAAATCTAAAATGATCTCTGAATTTTTTAAATTAATATTATTTTTCATTTTTATTTTTTAAGTTTAAATAAAATAAATATATATATATTTTATTAAGAGAAAAAATAAAAAATTATCGGGTTATGGTATGTTTTAGATAGATCCGCATCAGTTTTTTTAGATCTTGGGTCAAATTTCGTGTTTGTCAAAACTCATGTCATCTCAGATTTTGAATATTTCGGAATTAAATTTGTTTAGATTTCCTATCATCAAAACCCGAAAGCTCAAAATTCAACCTAATTCGACTCGAACTTATTCGATACCTGAAAAAGACGGACACCAATCGATCTAAAACCTGACCGATTACTGACAATTTTTCAATTTTTCTTAATAGAATCTGTTGATGTCTATTTATTTAAATTAAATATATATATATATATATATATATATATATATATATATAAATAAAAATTTAAGGACCTAATTAGTTTTTTTATTGAAAGTTTAACGATTTATTTAGTGTATTTGAAAGTTTAAGCATCAATTTGATTTTTTTAAAGTAGTTCAAGAATTGTTTGATATTTTTTTAAAGTTCAAAAATAAATTTTATTCAATTAAAATTTAAAGTTTAATTTAATTTTATTTTTCTTAAAAGTTTCAGGTACTATGATGAATTTTCCCTAATTTTAATTAAGGAGACGTTTGGAGATCCATTCTTATCCTCAATCGGCAGTTCGTATTTGACCCAGTATCATATAAATCATTTATTGTATTGACTTGACCACTGATTCTACTGTAGAAATTAGAAAATAGCATCAGACATGTGACCGGTTACGCATTTTACACTTTAAAAAGTTTATTAATTGCTAGCGGTACGTGATCGTAAATATTTTCACTCTAAATCACCCATCAATATGAACGAAATATATTGTTTATATTTTCGTTAAAAAATGACGACCTTATACCACTTAATTTTTTTATATAGTTCTTACTTGACCAATATTGTTATGTCGTATATATGTATTTGATTTGGGGCTTGATAAGACATGATTGATATAATGTGATGTACTCTTAATAAACGACATGGGAAACAATATGTTCCGGATGACAAGATGTCCTTTTATTTTTATTATTTCTCCTGCTAAATTAACATAGTTTCATAGACGTATACAAATTTATTTAGTAGTTGAGAGAATAAATGCCAATTCTCTCTCTTTGCACAACAGATATATATACCATCATTCACTGGCGGAATCAGAAACTATCGATAAAGGGTGCCAGTTTAAATAAATAAAATATTCGGATCAAAAGAAAAATTATTTTTTACCGTACGACATTTATTTTTCAATAAACTGAGAGGTGTTCGAGTACCGACTGACGCCTACGTTGGTTCCACCCTGCTATCATTACCATCTTGTATAAGAAATTTAAAGAAAACTCGACAGATGCTGTGATTTACATTGGACATCATATCTATTTTTGTGGTAATTTTTGTTTAAGAAAAGTCAAATTGAATGAATTGAATAGCATTATTATATGTTTGGGGCATTAAAGAAGTTGAAATTTATAAAGTTCATCGTTTGTTTGGTGGGCGATAAAAGGGGAAAGATCCACCTAATTGCCTGCAACCATTCCAACTATTTATTCATCAATTTAAGAACTTTGATAATTGACTGTAAAATAAAATTATATTACATGAGGTGGCAGGAAATAACATATAACATAAATTTATGCCGATAAACTCTACGGATCAATCTTGTCCAGCAGAAGTTTCTGGCCTTCGAATTTGCATTTACGCTTGGCGAAGAAAGTTAAAACAATTGAAATTGCACACGTGGACCCTGACTCGCCACCTGTCAACTCCGACGTGGCATCCATCCACGAGATCTTACTCTTTCCCAGCACCTACGAAATGACAGAACTATCCATGTTCTTGCATAAACATCGTTCTTATGAATCCCAGTGTTACCAAGTACATGGGTAATCTTGTAAATACACTCCCACAGGATAACGCTCTGATTCCAGGCACATTGTTATCCCCAATTTCGCCCCCCAAATTTGTGGTCGCAATTAACTCGGAATTTTACGGCGACAATTGGCAATAGTTGTTTTCCGTTCATTCCTTTCACTTCCGCTAATGTCAAATTCAACAGTTTGTATATCATTCTTCATTAAAATGAATAAAGAAATTGAGTTTAAATTTTCTATCTTTAATGGTTGGAATTTTCATTATTTTAAAGAGAGGAGATAAACTTCCTTATTATCAACAATAATGACTTTTGAGTGAATTTATTATTGTTTTTTATTTCCTATTTTTTCAATTGGAAACAAATACATAACATAATATTTTATACCGTCCCCTGTAAATCTTAAAAATGACATGTTATTTTCTTGATAATTAAATTCGGCTTCAAGTTTAATTAAATAAAAATTGCGGCCGTCTCCTTCTATTTGCATCATCTTTGCTCCCATCTCCCCAATGCTCTTTCTTTGCTTGTCGAAATTGTATAAAATTCGTTTACAACCGTAATTCTTTGTGAATATTATTTCAGTAACACACACACAATTGTTGATATGCGACGAGGTGCTTATGAATAAACAAAAATAAAAATATGAATGTTCATATACAAAATTAAGATGATTGAAATGTTCTACTTTACATTTTTCAAACAATAATTTTGATAGATACCTTTTATTAAAGATATAAATGCAAGAGACTATATGAAATATTATATGTTGAAATTCGATAGTGCTGAAAATGATTTAAAAACTTTTCATTATCGTTTAATCATAAAACTAATAAAATTTTAAAATAAAAACGGCACAGTAGAAAATTAGGTTTGCAATTTTTTTTTCATTGCGACACAACTACTAACATGTCATCTAACATGAATGTGACTGCTAGCAACATAATTGAAAAGCACTCAAAAGTACAAACTAGATTCAATAGAATATACCATGCTTATGTCCAAATCTCAGTAATATTTTGTGTGGATATAAAACTTTGTAAGGGCATTGTTCAAAGATATGCATAATTAAATACGAGGAGAAACAATACAATTTTGTAGTTTTTATTTTTGCTTGGTGCATATAAAAATGTGATCCACAAGTCTTATCTAATTTTCTCTGGCGAGATGCATTGTGAGGTGGAATCTTGGCATCGCTTTCTTCACTCTTTCTCCTCCACAAAACTCCATCCCTTTTTTTATAAAAAAAAAATAGACCAAAAACTCATTTCCTCTTTTTTGTATTTAAGGCATGGCGATTTTATCCACAAACTCGTCCTTTTACAGCCTTTTTGTCGGTGTAAATACACCGATCCGTTAGAAGTTTTCCAGAAACGGGCAGAGATCCATCCGCACTAAATTTCCCAAGATTCAATCGACGGCGCCGATTGAGGCCACGTGGCTTCACGCCAAGAGTTTTGTAATTGTAGCGCAGATTTAAAAGCATACACCCTCTTTCTCCAGTCGTACATAATCAGGATCCAACCATCTCGTCCAATATATAATTCCAGTTGAAAGTAAATGGAGAGGATATGAATTTATTTAAACTGGTATTCCGTCGCGTCTCTAACTGAACTAATTAATTTTACTTTTTTAAGATGGATTTTTCTTATATCTGTCCCTCGAGTTAAAAAGGTAAAATCAGGTCGTTAAATGTTGGCCTTAGGATCGGAGAAGGTGACACGTGGCTGGACAAATTGGGGAATCGTTGATGAAATGGTTCACTGTGTTAATGGAAACCGGGAGTAGGTGGTATCCCTGGGGGGTTTTACCCGATGAGCCCGGTGGCAAAGGGGGGTCAAAGGTATAAGAGCTGTGGGTTTAAGCAGAATAGAGAGAGAAGGTGGTTTTGAGGGGTTTTGGCGATCTCAAAGGGAGAAAAAGAGAAGAAGAAACAAAAGAGAAGAGAAGAGTTACAATTGAATTCGAGAAAGCGTGGATTAATCATTATCGGAAGCTTAATTCTACAATTGAGCGGAGAAGGAAGAGGATCGTGGATCGTCTAATCTGAGGTGAGATAATTGGATCGGGTTGTTGCTTCTCAATTCTGGTTCTACACGCTTGTTTGGCTGTGAGCCTGTGGTTTTTATCGTCTGAAAATTTTGATTGCTGACTTTCTTTATCTTCGGGCAAATTACGCTCAATTTCGGTTGTTTTCTCAATTGACATGTTTAATTAAAGGATTTATTGCTTTCCTTACGAAGAATTTCTGTTGAGGGGGGCTATTTGAAATAATTACGTTGAGATCAGAACAGTTTGGGCTTTCAATTTTTGAATATTTCTGACACGGGGTGCGATCTGAAAATTTTGCTTCCAGCATTTGATTCTGTACTCTCTAAATAAATTCCGCTGAATTCTGTTATTTGACCCCTGATCCTGATTATATATGTGTTTTGGAGTGCGAATTTTGACTATGGTGGCAATTACGAAGCTTATGGATAGAATTTTGAAAACTATAGTTGAAATTTTCAAGATTTAAGATATGCTATTGTTGGATGGTGGCATCAATTTGATTTGTTTCTTTATTTCAAAAAACGTTTATTTTTCATTGATCACTGTTTAATTGGACGTTTTCATGAAGAGAAAGTTTCTTTCTGCCGAAGTAAAATGATAATTATTAGGGGTTCTGGAATTTTACTGAATTTTATTTCAAATCAGGAATTATATGAATTATATTAATGCTCAGTTATTAATTGAACTTTTCAAGTTTTTTGTCCAAAATTTGAAAAAGAACCTTGCTTCTTTTGAGAAACTTAAAAGAAATGTTATGCTTGCGTTGCCCCAAAAGAAGGCCTTGCTTTGCCGAATTTTGGACGTTTCCGTAGCCATTAGATCGGCACCACTCCATCTTTTGTTGCTTAATCTACACGGATCCCTTTGCATGTGATGTTTATTTATCTTTTGGATTGCTTTGTGGATAGGTTTCATCATTGATTTAATAATCCTTTCTGATTTAAAGGCACAGAAAAAGAACCTGTATCTTGTTTGCTTTCCTATTTGTTATTTATTTATTTATTTTTAAATTTCAGGGAGTTGATTGGTCTTTTCAGGGTTATGGGTTTAATGATCTATTATTAAATTATCATTATTTAATTTCATTGTAATGTTTTATATTTGTAAATTAATCAATTCATTATGTGATAAGGAATTACTGGGTTTATCTGCCTTTTTATATTTGAATTTCCCTTTCCTGTACATGAAATTGATTGATTTTTCGTTCTGAATTTCTGATGAAGTTTACAGAGAAGTTGAAAATTTAAGAATGTCTTGATTTGGATGCAGATCAGCATTTGAAGGGAAAAGATCAAAGAATGATGCTATCTTATTCTTTCATCATATAAGTTAGTGAATATCGAGTTATTTGAAAAACGAAATTATGGTGTATCACAAGAGATTGGATTACAGCTCTTCCGGCCACAATATACCAGTCACACCATCAGTACCAAAATGTGCTAAGGTAGTAATTAATTTCTCTTTAGGCCTTCGATTCTCCAATTTTCAGTTTTATTTTATGAATTCTCATTTTTATGAATACTTGTTTCAGCATTTTTTTCTAATTTCAGGGAAAACGATCCAGCAGGAAGAAAATTGAGCTGAATGATATGTGTGCATTTGACATGCTAGCTACCTTAGCTGGGAAGCTTTTGACAGAAGGGGAGAATTCTGTTCTCCTATCTGATACAAATCCAATGGCTGTGAAGGAAACTGCTGATCCCGAGGCAATGAAATCTGATCCACTAGACCAGGATAGCTGCAACGAGAGCGAAGCACCTCTTAAGGAGGTAACAGAATCTCCCAATTTGTACAGCCGAGTGGAGTTGGGATTGAAACCTCCACCTTTGGTTAGCTCGGACAGCAGCACTGAGATGTCATTAGACAGAGATGACATTAAAATTGCATGGACCGGCATTGTTGACAGAGAATGCGAAGATAACTCATCAGCCTGCACGCATCCCAACACATTTGGGAACCACTCCAAAGTTTCCAAGAAAGTCCTTCCGACCAAGTACAGGAAGGCAGTGTCTCCTCGGGTTCACAAGGGTGATAAAAATTACAGTGGTATGTTAGATCACAGTTTTTTTAATTTGTCATCTTTCTTTTTTTTCTGTTTTTTGGTCTAATAGATGATTATGGTTTTTTTGATTATTCAGGTTGTGAGATGAGGACAACCTTCCGCAACAGTAATTTATTTTACACTCGCCAGAGAAATCAGTTCAAAAGGAAGAAGCAGTTTAGTCACGGCTCTGCATTTGCCCGTGAAGGTACAAATTCTTCATAAAATATCTCATAGTATATCACTTGAGAATTTCCTTTTCAACAATTAACCGTTAAGATTTTCATTTATAGGAAGTCAACATAATCATTCTTATTATGTTTTCAGTTAAAAGAGAAGTATCAACTGCAAAAATTCAGAAACCAATGTATGAATCTAAAGACAAAGTGAAGCTGTGCATCAAGTCCTTCCAGATTCCAGAGCTTTTGATTGAAATCCCTGAAATGGCTACAGTTGGCTCTCTCAAGGTAACATTTTACTTTTCTTCATAAAACTTGGAAAAATTAAATTATTCTATAAAATATGTAAACTTTCATGATTACCAAATGTACATGTTCTCTCACAGAAAAAGGTATTGGAGGCTATGGCAGCTATGCTAGGAGATGGCCTACATGTCGGCATCACAGTGCATGGGAAGAAAATGAGAGATAATACTGCCACACTGGTACAGGCAGGAATTAACCGTGGGAAGAAAATTGAAAATCTTGATTTTTCAATTGAACCAAAATACATAACAGAGTTGAATCAAACAAATAATTCTGGGCAAAATGTGGTGCAAGAAGATAGCCACGTCACTGATCTTGGTGACTTAACCGAGCCTCTAGCAAGGTTGATGCAAAATAAATGAAATTACAATTAGGGATAAAATTTAAATTGGAATTATTTCCACTAATAATTGGGGTGTTTTTCTATTACAGGATTCCGCCAGCTACATCCCCACCTGAGAACCAGGTGTCAGACCAGGAGCTGACTCCAATCCTGGTGCAGAACCTAGTACAATCACCTTCACTGAACTGCCATGAGAGTGGCTATGACTCGGCTCCTTCACCTAATTCACCGGCAGAGAATGTGTCTTCTCCTGAGAAGAATTCTAATTCAAAAGATTTGAATTCTGTGAATGAATCTAAAGCAATGGTGGTTCATAGGATGGATATGGAGGAGGCATTTGTCATGGTACCAGCACGGAAATCTAAGCGTGTTGAACCTGTTGGACAGAGAAGGATTCGCCGCCCATTTTCTGTTGCTGAGGTGGAAGCTCTTGTTCAGGCCGTTGAGAAATTAGGCACTGGAAGGTGTGTTTTATATTTTATTTTTTCCCCAAAGAATGAAGAGAAGAAAAGAAAAGAAAGAAGAAAATGATTTATGGGCTGTATTTGTTTTTTTTTTCAGGTGGAGAGATGTAAAAATCAGAGCATTTGACAATGCAAAGCACCGCACATATGTGGATCTCAAGGTAACAAAATTGTGCAATCGTTTTCTGAAAACATTTTAATTTTAATTCTTACCGACTTAATTTAGTCTCCATATATAATTCTGTGCAACTGTTGGTTGTTCTGCATTATAAGAATTACGAGTCATTTCAGATACTGTTCTTTCGGTCAATGTCATTCGTGTTTTAAAATTGACATCATATTTGAATATAGATATTGAAGCATTTTGGCGTCATACTAATCATGTACATCTATCATTTTAGTATCTATTACTGTGTTTTGGGTCTAAAACTGTTCCTTAGGGGTATGGCCAATTAGTGGAGAAAAATCCACTGCCTGCTCTTTTATAGTTCTATTTGAACAAGCACCCAAGGAAATCTGTGCTTCTCCATTTGGGATGAATTGGAGAGGACGAGAATTTGGGACTTGTTCAAAAGTTTGTTGAGTTTGGAAAAAGTCTTTGCATATATGTTAGGAGAGAATTTGGCCATTTTGAATTAATTTTTGTGGCAACACGCAAAACTTAAATGAGTTCTCCTGTGCGCTAGGTCAAATTGTTTACCAAGAAAAGCTACAAAGCCTCTTTCCTGGAATTAACCCAGAATAATTAGTTACTTCCCCACGGCAGCCAATTCTGGTTGTAGACCAGCCCAAGTCTAATTCAAAGTTCAAAATCCTATTATCATCATTTCATCATTGGCTGGTACACTCGGTCATCTGCCATGCCATACATGGTCAATTCTCACAAGCTAACATATTTTTACCTTTCCAATATTTGCATTTATCCCATGTGCTGATAAATTATCATTTTTTTTCAGGATAAATGGAAAACATTGGTGCACACAGCTAGTATTGCACCACAACAAAGGCGTGGTGAACCGGTTCCACAAGAGCTCCTGGACCGGGTGCTTGCAGCCCAGGCTTACTGGGCCCACCAGCAAGCTAAACTTCAACTCAAGTCAGAGGCCTGCCTTCTCACCTAAACTATAATTCAACCAATTCATTTCTTTCTTAGATTTCGTTTCTGTACATTAGACGAACAAAAGGGTTAAAAGAGAAATAGACCAATTTGTGTAGAAATTTGTTTCATTTTTTTTCTCACCAATTCATTCTTTGTCTCACATGCCGGGTTCTGTCTCGCTTCAGTTCTCTCCCCTTTGTGCATTTATTAACAAGTAAATAAATAGGAGAGGGTCTATGATCATCAGAGGTTGTAAATGGTGTCTAGAAATTGCAAATAGAACCCTGAAAGGGTTGAAATCTGATTCAGCGGTCGTCTGTTTCACTAATTCATTCTTTCGTTGGAGGCAATTCCATTGGGAAGGAAAAAGCTAAAGGAGATAGGATCTGCTTCTTTTTTCTTCAACTTTTTTTATTTTAATTTTATTCTTTCTTAATCCGATGTTATGTTCTGATGCAAATTGAACATTTAATTAAACAAATAGTATATACATTTGTATTTAGTTCAATGAATTTATTTTTGTACGTAAATCTTTCCCATGTGTTCTTTCTACTTTTTAAAACGGAGCCTATTGACAGCTAGTGAAATTGATTATGTCATCTGTACTGAAAGAGATAATTATTGAAGAGGTACATTATTAATCAACTACCTGCTAATCCATTTGAAAAGTACACTAGATCTGAATACTTAAATGATCTTGAGGTGACGGACAAACTACATCTTTAAATGACACAGTTCTTTAATTTTAGTGAAGATGTCTAAACCGTTCTTGAATTTAATAATAACCGAATTGAATGAAAACTTATCATTTGGTTTCCTACTAATTCTTGGTTCCCCAATTGAATGCTTCCCTTGTCATTCTCTTTTTCTGTCTTAATGAATGAATATGAAAGCCACGTTTGTCCCATCATGATTATATATACACACACTATAACTCATATTATTTTTTATTTATAGAAAACTAAATATCATTATACATTCCTCAGTCCTTTCGTATTTAGTTATTATTGGAGCAATCCTCCTATTTGTTTTGTATATCCTGATTGAAGACTGAAATATTTTAAGCGTTTTCTATTAGTTTGTTGCCTCCGGTGATATTTCAAAATAAAACTGTGTTATTTTGCTTCTTTTTTTTTGGCAGGGGGACCACAATTAGTGATTTCAGTATTGAACTATTAAAGGAGAAATCTTAGTAATCACCCAATGAAGCATTTTTCTCATGGAGTCATGGTGCCATAAATTCTTTGAGGGTAAGTGTAACTAATTTGCATAGGGAATGCACTTTTAGACCCACCGAAAAGGAAAAGGAATAACGAAGCATAACCAATCAAATGCAAAGAAAGAACATACAACTATGTATTAACAAATAATGAGCAACCAACCCCCCCTCTTCCCAACCGTTAGTTACACTATTCCTTTCCCCAATGACCAAACCTAGCTAGAGGCAGGAGAGAAGAACATCGCTATTGCTTTGGGTATATACTATAGCGCATGTGTTCTATTCCAAATTTCCCACTTTGGGGTTGGAATACAGGCTGTGTTCACTCTAATTTGAGCACATTCCATGTTCTTCCTTTGTGCCAAATGCCAATCAATTCCACCTAACATTACCTCCGTTTATTCTCCCTTTTTGTTCGCTCCGTAGGAGGAGATGCATCTTTTGTTCATATGCATGGTGTATCATGTTATCTCCATGTGACTTATGATGTAAAATATGTTGTTGTTCCCTCAATTTAATACCAAATCGGCGGTAGCGCTCTGGACCTTTTATCTGAGCTGTAGAAAGATCAAAGCATGCTTGATTTGCTTCTTAATTAATTGACAGGTTAAACCTTTTTTAAGGAGCAAGTCAGGCCAACCTCATTTCTGGTGGTGGATCTAACTAAATTTGTAGCGTGTATTGCCATCACATGCATTCTTATTTTACGTTACTCCAAGTTGCATTACTTTTGTATCCCAGCCTGACGCCTAGACTTGTGGTCATCAAATATCCTTTTATTATATATATATTTATATATTTATATATTTTGTGTGTGTGTGTGCATCTATCCGGATTCATAGAACTTAATACTTCCATGTGAAAGATCTTCTTATAAAAACGCACAAATAAAAATAATAAATTCTTCTGTCGCATATTAGTTTAATATATTGAAAAATAAAATTATGAACTTATTTCTTAAATATCAAAGGTATTAGATTTAAATCGATTTAAAAGACATTTTACTTTTTTTGTCAAATAACATAACATTTTTTATGTTGAAATCCTAATGACTTGATAATGAATAACCAAACAAATTTCAATTCTACAACACGCGATTTAAATAATTAAATATTTAAAAGCACATCTATAATTTTAATTATTTAAACAATAACATCCAAAATATTATGTACATACCATAATAAATCACAGCAGAAAAAAGAAAAAAAATATATATCGTTGTCCATTTGTAATACAGTGACTCGGGCTGGGGCAATATATATATTTTTCTTTTTGTCCTGAGATTTATTAATAATTAATTAACAGCATATGATCGATTAATGTCAATTAACGACACGTGGGTTCAAAAGTGGAAGCTGTCTAGAGAAACGCGTTAAATCTGGAGAGGAAAATTTTCTA
This sequence comes from Schoenoplectus tabernaemontani, assembly GCA_037127355.1. NCBI lineage: Eukaryota > Viridiplantae > Streptophyta > Magnoliopsida > Poales > Cyperaceae > Schoenoplectus > Schoenoplectus tabernaemontani. The sequence goes on from CM073753.1 coordinate 25,240,503, forward strand.
GCTGGAAACCCCGGTAAGAAACAACTACTCGTATTGTTTGACTTCAAATTGCATTCAGCTCACGACTTGAAATTAGGAAACGAAGGAGAATATAACTTTGATTGGAAAATAATAATAGAACAAATCAATAAAATCATGAGTAGCATATGCAGCTTGTTCAATGTATGCAAAGATCTAGAAACCTAATGATCATGGAGATCGTCTTAATTCTTTTCCACACACCTCTTGTTAACGAAAGTGATTCTTAAGAAACTACTACTCTTTTTAATTTTTCTATAAAAATTAAAAGAATTTTCTGTAAAATTAAAAGAAATTTCTGTAAAATTAAAAGAATTTTCTGTAAAATAAGAATTTTATGTTAATAATCCGCATTAAGTTGCGCAATTCCAAAATTTATTTTACGAAAGTTTTTGATAAAACTCTTACAATTTTATTTTTTAATTAAACTTGAACATTATATGTAATTTCCTTAAATAATATTCATATATATTTTTGAAAAAATAGTATTTTAAAACTTTACATCTTAACAAATTTATCATATGTTAAGTCCTGACAATATCGCTGAGGTAATCTCGTAAAATTAGCTGAGTTCGGTTGACTCACGACACCATAATAAAGTGCTTGTTGTATTTGTCCGGTTTTCATTTTATAACTAAAAGATTAAGTAATTTTTGTGAAGGAACTGGGTGAAAACAGAAACAAATCAATTATATACCACCAAACGTTTAAAACACTTTCCCCTTTTGTAAAAGGACCTGCCCAAAAAGTAGATACCAGATGTAGAGAAGGAGAAAACCACCACCACCACCACTTCTAATTTTCTTTTCTTTCAAAAATTTATCTTCTGTTGATGTTGATTGATACCTGTACTAACTTGGCGGACTCGAATAAAGATGTAACAGCTGAACATGTACTGATAAATAATTTGTACTGATAAATAATTTGTTACAGCTGAACATGTACTGATAAACACTTTCCCCTTCTGTTGGAGCGCGGTTACTTGCTCTAGACGCGAGGTAAATAAATAATTTGTTAATTTAATTTACTTTTGGATTGCAGATTTAATAGAGATGGTAATATATTTCTCTCTCTAAAAAATGGTGCATGTTAAAATATATGCCATGATGAATGAAAGTCCTATTTTTTTTTAATAATTTATACTTCTTATACATACAGAGATGAAAGTAATTTACACTTTTCTTATACATGATTAGAAATGTCAATAATATTCTTTCATTTGATCAATCTAATATTCTATGATATGAGTATGAATAGATTATTGGGTATAGATATGAATAAAAAAACGCTAATTAGGTAAGAATATAAATAAATATTATTCCACACCGTTACTATCGAATAAATAATAAAAATATAATATTTTTTATTTTCAAATATCATTGTTATCACCATCACCATCATCACCATCATTATTAATTAATAATGATTATAATAATTATTGTTGTTGTCGTGTTTATGTGATTGATTTATATAAAAAATAAATTTATGTATATATTGTGTTTAAAGTAAAACAACAACATAGTCCGTAGACTCAAATAAATTGAAATAGACTAGAAATAAAATCCAAATAGAGTATTAATTGGCTTTTATTTTCATAAATTGAAATATGCTAGAAATAAAATCAATTAAAGTAGTGATTGGATTTTATTTCCATAAAAGAGGCTATTTTTTATGTTAGCTCACCGCACCTATAACAATCCTTCTCAGTTTTTGCTGACTTGAAACATATTATATAGTAACTACACCGACGGATAAAGATATTTAATTATTTGTTTTTTAATTAAACATTATATTACAAATTATTCGGTAATCATCCGTTCTTCATTTATTACCATAAATCTTAACAGATAAATATAAATATAAATAAGACTAAATTTAATACATAAAAATGTGATATGAAATAAAATTAATATTAAATACATGTAAATATGAAAATACACCCCCATATAGCTTTAGAGAGAAATTTTATCCAATACGCAAAGCCCAAATTAGAACGCAAACCCATCTTATGACTTTACATCCAGTCTTGCACAGAGAAATAAATAAAGTAGATGAAGAGCAAAGCCCAAAATTACAGTGCAGCAATGACTGAAATTAGAACTAAAAGTTACAGCCTAAATTAACTCATTTTGTATTTTTCATAATTGAGCCCAATTGAGTGGAGTGCTGAGTCAGCTGAGAGCTCTAACCCTACCTCTTCTTCAATTCCTTCGGAATTTTCCAAAGCATCTTCAATTCTTTTCATAAGCTCGCTCCGACGCATCCTTTCCTCTGCTCCGATTTCTTTAGAGTTTTCAACTGCGGCTGCTGGTTGGTGTTTTCTTTGGTTCTTTGGTTTTGTAATACTGCTTGCACCTAGTCAATTTCTTCCAATTTTGTTTCCTTTCTGACTCTTTTAGTTAGTCGCGTTAGAGTTCGCCTTTTGCATGTCTAAGATTTCGGCACAATTTAGTGCAATTAGAACCTCAGAACGAACATCAGAGATACCATTATCAGTACCTTTTTGCTCATTTACTCTGTGTCACCAGGGGCGGAACCAGAAACAATCGGTAGGGGGTGCCCGGGTTAAGAAAATAAAATGTCTAAGTAAAAAAAAACATCATTTTTTACTGCATGAACTTTATTTTTCAGCGAACCAAGGGGGTGCCCGGGCGCCGGTTGGCACCTACCTTGGTGCCGCCACTGTGTGTCACTGTCACCCTTTTTTATCAAGTATACAAATGGGAATAAAGACCTTTTGTACCAGCTACCTAATTTATTAGTATGTCAGCGTATCAGATGAGAAGGCAGGGTCAGTATGTGGATTCAGGCATGAATCCCATGATGCAACAGAAAAATCTATACCCACCTAAACAACTGTCAGGGAATGTATATTCCACACAGGATACCATGCGGCCAGCTGATGCACACTATTCTGGTGCTTCACGACCTGTTGAGGGACAGTGGCACCGGGACCATGACTCTGGTAATGACCCCAATAAAATCTCCACTTATTCTATTGGACACTCTGAAGGCGAGTGCTACTTCACTACTTCATACTGTCATACCAACTGGTTCATTTCATTGTTCACGATGCTACCGACCTGTTCGATTTGTATGAATTGGTCCAATATCCTCTTGACCAACTTTTAGTTGAGGAAAGAAAAAAGAAATATGCTTCATATATTGTAAACTGATGCCAAGAAAATGCTGGTAATCACAGAAGTTTATTACCATTCATGTTATGGCTTCTATCTTAAAACTTGTACCAGGCAGATACAGATGCTCTGACTGTCCATCATTGAAGCACAGTGCTATGCTAATCAACCCTTTTTTTTGTTCTTCATTATGAACTGGTACATAGGTCAAGTAAAGGCTGCTTCACATAGTTATACGTATGACCCGCAGAGAACAGATACAAAACACAGCACAGAAAAGGGAAGTACAGACTTGAGGGCAACAACCCAATATAGTAGTGCATTGGAAGGGGAGTACAATGATAAGATGGCTGTTCCACAAACAATTGATGTGCTGGAGCAAAGATTTCATCAAGATCTCACAAAACTACTAAAAGAACATCATGATGCAGAGGATGCTGAGTTTTCAAGGCACCGTGAGGTATTTTACTTTCACTGTTTCACTTCATCTCTTCTTGTGAGCTGTTATTTGGACTTGACATCTTGTAGTATTATTGATGCTATCTTTCTCTCTTATGGTTACAGAGGCTAAATGAGATTAATGCACAGTATCAAGACAAATTGGTGTCTCTGCGAATAAATCAAGGGAAGATAAGAGAAGAGTTTCTGAGAAAGGAGTCTCAGTCCCGCTTTCAACAATACCAGCAGCTTCAAGACAACAATTCCACGGCCCATTTCCAAAACAACCACCCTTCTCCTCTGCCAAGTGGGATCCACCACAGTCACCCTTCTGCTGGAGGGTACAACATGGAGGCAGCACAGAGAACAGCAACGCTACTTGGTGCATATGGTGTAGAAGGATATCCTAGTGCATACAGCGGAGATGCAGCACTGCGGGCACCTTATCCTTCCCATGCTGGTCATTATGAATCTGGTGGCCATGCACATGGCCGCGGATCGGAGCCACGCTATCCTGGTAGTAGAGGTTATAGTGCTGGAACCAGGCAGCACTAGGTTCTTGCTTATCTAGTCAGTCTGATGGTTAACGCTACTGGTATCTTGTATTTTTTTTTTTTCTTTTGGGTTTCTGGAGAACCTTTTCCGGAAACAAATCGTTGTTTTCCGAAGTGCATCAGGTTTCTGTTTGTGAGATTTCTGTAGGTAGGTTCATGTTGTTTAGTTTAGATTGGTCCCTTGTGCCTTGGTTGAAATTTCTAATTGGGAGGTTAGAGCTCCTGCATAATGTTAATAAGCTGTAGGATTTTTTTTTTCTTTCAGATTCTCGTAAGATTGTTAGAATTCAATTCGGATCACATCATAGATTTGTGAACATAAATAAAAATGGATGTGTATGTAGAACTGTAATTTGTGGGACGATAGGTACGCCCATTGGTGAATTTAGAGGTGGCAATCGGTGGGTCAGACGAGTTCGGGTTCGGATCGAGTCGGGCCGGATCAGGTTAATTTGACTTAGTAAGATTGTCGTGTTACGGGTTTGATCGGGTCGGGTTGGGTTGGGTATTGGGACAACTAGTGTCGGATTATTTCGGTTTCGGGTCATATTAGGTCAAGTCGGATCAGTTATCGGGTCATCTAGTGTTGGATCATTTCGGATTTCGGATCGTATTAGATCAGGTCAGATCGATTATCGGGTCATTTCAAATTCGAGTCATATAAGGTCGGATCGGTTATCAGATCATCTAGTGTCGAATTATTTTAGGGTTTGAATTGTATCAATCAGGTCGGGTCGATTATCGGATCATCAAGTGTCGAGTCATTTTGAGTTTTGAATCATATCGACTAAATTAGATCTGATTAGATTTCACAGTTGCACGCTACTCACTACTAATTGAGCGCACACCGAACCTCATTGGTTTTTGGTTTTAATTATTTTAATGTATATGGATAAACAAAAAAAATAAATTCTCACAAAACTCATTATTTAAGTAAATTTTGTCATAAGATTTAATTATTTTAATTTTATTTAATTTTAAGATATTTGATTTCATTTTATAAATATTTTATGATTTTAATGTCATTTGGTATTGTTAGATTTACATCAAGTGATTAAGGATGCTTCCATTTTGATGTAAAAGGAGATGAGAACACACCATTAATATATTAAAGTAGCAAAAACAATATGGGATTCGGATTTTCATCAGTACATGTTCAGGTTTTATTTGCGTGCAAAGTATTATTATTTATTGTGTACATGGTTAGTGGTGTGCGACTACCATATCATCTTTAGGGGCCCACCACTTCTTATCTACGTGATTTCTCAATATTTAAACACCAATAACATGAACTATGTATGTTGATATGTTTTTTTTAGTAGTGAGTCATGCACGTTTTATCTTAATTCAATTGATTTTTTTTTTTTGTATTTAGCTCCTCAATTTTCGATTTCTCATCATCCATATAATACAAAAGGATGCATAGAATATGTAAAACTAGACATTATCGGGTCATTTGATGACTGATCATTTCAGCTTTTGGATCGTATCAAGTCGGATTAGATATCGAGTCATTTAGTATTAGGTCATTTTGGTTTTTGGGTTATATCAGGTCGGTTCAGGTCGGGTATCGGGTCATTTTGTGTCGGATCATTTCGGGTTTCAGATCGTATTAGATTGAGTTGGGTTGAATATTGGATCATCTAGCGTCAAGTCATTTTAGGTATTTGGTTGTATCAAGTCGGGTTAGGTTAAGTATCGGGTCATCTAATGTCGGATCATTTTAGGGTTTCAGATCGTTCCAGATTAGGTTGGGTTGGATATCAAGTCATTCAATGTCGAATTATTTTAAATTTTGTATATCGTCGTATCGAATCTAGACGGATCATATGTGTTTCTCAAGTCAGATCGGATCGGATTCTGTCACCTCTAAGTAAACCTTAATTGCCTACTTAATTTATCAACAGCATGATATAACAAACCACTTATAAGGCCCTTTTAAGTACTCTTCTCTATCCGCTACATTAGATTAATACAGTGATTCACAATTAAAAGTTCTTCTATTTTCTTATTTAAATTATGTCGGGATGGTGATTCTATGTAGCAAGCGACTCCACTAAATAAACGAGTTGAGTTCGAGCTTTTTTAACTTAAATTCGGCTCATAAAAATTTGAGTCGAGTTGAGTTGAGCTCGTGAAATGGTTCGAGCTGAAAATCTAGTAAAGCTCGGTACGTTGACTCAGTTTGATATTATATTTATTTTTTTGAGAAAATTTTGTTATTATATTTATTATATCTACAAACAACAAATTCGATATATTTATAAAAATGGTACATGAGTTAGTACAAAATTGATATATCAACAAACTATATTTTCAATAAAAAAATCTTTCTCTGCACTAATTTGAATAGATTGACCAACAAAAAAAATTATTGAGTCAATATATGAGCCGAGTCACAAGCGAGTATGAGAAATCGTTAAGCCGAGATGACGAGATGATGAGAGATAAATTATCGGATTAGAGTTTAGCAAAAAAATATATAAACTATTATTATTCGAGCCGAGTCAACTCCAATACAAACTCAGCTCATTTAATTATTGAGCCAAATTAGCTCGAATCTGAGTTGAGCCCGAACTGAGCCACTAGCTTGATCTTTTTTTTGCTGCCCTAATCCAACATAGCTCTTCCGCATAGATATACAAGTGTTTAGTTAATTAATTCAAGTATTTAGATAAGTTATTCAAGTGTTTTGCTTGTCGGATATTTTAGACTCTTGCTTTATTTGATAATACAATTTTTTATGCATATTTTTACATTCCAGCTGATTCTTGTGTTTTCTTGGTTTTGGTCTTTTACTAAATAAATTCTGAATAATATATATGCTTTCACGTTATTCATTACACACTTTCTGTTGAAAATTTTATATTAAATTCTGAAGACAATAAATAGTGTTGTTATGATTTTTCAAAATAGTTATAATTGATCGAACGTCCTTCCTGTCGCTGTTTACATTCTTTCCTAAATGCTGCAAGAAAGCAAAAAAAAAAAGGTTTGGTGCTGTGCTTCGAGATCATTTGCGATCAAATCACACAGTACAATCAGAATCATGCCACAACCATGCACACAAAAGCACAGATGACAGGTCTTCAGGCCTCTACCCAAATCTTCTAGAATGACATCCTCAGAAGAGCAAAAAAAGCTCTTCAGATGAATTACTTTTGATTTGATCCATTTGATTAAAGATTAACGGTCTTGATTTAATAATAATGAACTTTTCATGCATCAAAATTCATATTTATACTTTTCCACAGCCGTTATAATTAATCTTTAAAAATTCTTTAGAGAAAATACTCTTCGGATAATAGTTACCCGAATCTTCCATCTTAGTTAGTAGAGTTTATGGGTCTATTGCCGGAGAATAAGTTGAACTAATTCAAGGAAGAACTATTCAAATTAAAGCCTTCGGGCCGGATGATTCCTACAACTGGACTCTTTCTGTTTTTATGCTAAGTTATCTTTTAAATACTTCAGAAAGCCCAATCATTTAAATAAATTGGACTGGATGGAACACAGGAAAGAAAATGATCAAGGTGGGAAAGAGCTAATATCGTAAACAAGGACTTGAAAAGGTAAAGCGCAATCGTGAAATAATAGATCACCGAGCACGAAAATGCAAGTGATTTGGGCTTTCAGAAGCAAAACAGCAAACCCTCAAAATATACAGAGCAAAAGATAAAAAGGAGAGTATTTATTTTCCCTTAAAAGTTTTGCAAAGTCTATTAGCCGTTTAGCAACCTAGAGGCTAGAGGGATATTAGCTTACATGTACAACTCCTCGGATGAAAAATAAATGTGTCATCCTATTAGAAAACGGGTTCAAATAATTGAACTTTTAGTGTAGCTAATGCTTGTGGGGGAACAATAAAGAGTCTATCAGCAAGATACCCGACTGTCCTTGAATACAAAAATGTACAAACTGCTACAAATTCTAAAGCACAATTAGATTGAGATACCACAATACTCGTCATTGGCTTGTTATTTCCATCGTGTAGTTGAGCATATCCATCGAGCAAACCTTACGTAAGTCCTGCCAATCAATGCTTGCTGCCATTCCCAATTCCGAGAAGATCCTGAAATAACATACATTACATGAAGTAAATAAAAAACTTCAATTTTATGAGCACAAATCATGATAATCATTATAATATTATATCATTTGTAAACTATTACTAAAGCAGAGATGCAGAAGAGATCTTTTTCTTGGCACTTACCTGACAAGCTTTATTTTTGGCCCTGGTTTCAGCTGTGCTAGGTATGTCATGGTTTGGTTTGTTAAACCTTTTCTCACTCTTTTGGCATGAACCCCACCCATCAGAGAACCTCCCGTCTCTTTTAAAAAGTTTTTAAAAAATTAGTATACAGAAGATAGTAAGTGCATGAAGAATAAGAAACATGATGAAGCTTTTACTATAATCCAAGCATAGTGCTGGTATGAGTTGATATTATATATTACACTAGCAGCAAAAGTACTATGCAGTCAACCAGTTGAACATATGTTTCTTTCTTTTCTAAAACCCAAAGTTAGTGCAAAATAGGCACATTCTACTCCAATTGATATCCACATTCATATCGCAAATGCTGCTGAGTGCTTGTGTTAGACCTAGCTATCCATGCTAGAAATCATATCTAAAGAGGCTTACTGCATATGTGCTCTGACAACAAATTCTGCACGCCATACATTCCGATTTTCATCAAATTCAATAGTCTTATCTCTGATTTCATAAGATATGTTGAAGAAAAATGACATCTTCCTCCATCCTTAACATAAAAGATAAGAATATAAACAAATAAGAAGAATTTGTTGAGACACGAATCAAGAAGTAAATAAATGTATTACTTGCCAGATTTCTTGATATAGGGATTTCCAGAAATCATGGTGTAGTCTGATTTCTCTAGAATCTAGCAAAAGCAAAATGAAAATAATTATCAGAAGTCAGTTTGATTTTTACAGAACTATCAATTATAGAACCACCAAGATCGATATGGAGAGGCTTTTATCAGTTATGAAGTTAAATGTCCAAGTCTTTATTCTGCGGTTCTTCTTTATTGTTGTTGCAATAGAGAAACAGTGACTGGATTGTGCAAGTCATTTCTCAATTTACAAAGCGATATCACTCGTTCATCATCTCAGCTACCTTCCTAGATCACTAACACTTGACAGAGGTCCCCTATGGTCAGTCACAACAACAACCCCTAAGTTGTGAACTAGTGATGATCTGTTCAATGCCTGATAATTTCATATATCTTGCAACATAACTACCATAGTATCATAAGGATTTTCAGATCAGATCTTGCATTCACAGTTCTTGGCTTTAGCTATCAATTAACCTTCATCATATGAAATCCACATCTTCAAGTCAATTCTAACTAATTTAAATAGAGATGGACGAAAATCACCGCCAATGCCATGTCTTGGAAGTGCTTGAATGTTGCCACGGAAGGAAACTCTCCGATCAACAAGCTATGCCTCGATCCAAGCTTCCCTTCTGTTGCTGGTGAAGGGCTCTCCACCACCGGACTAACCTCACTTACCACCACTCGATTCATTACCGGTGACTGGTACATCGCCAGATTCGGATCTGCATACACCTGCCTGGGAGTGACATTTGCCCCGTTCTGATTTTGTGCCAAGACAATTCGACGATCTATCGATTCCTGAACAGCTAGCCTAGGCCTCTTCTCAGGCTGCACCACCTCACCGACTTCATCAGGCTGATCTTTGGGACGAGGTCTGCAGGAGTTGCGATAGGTGAACTGGTGGGAGGACGGAGAGGGTGGAGGCAAGCGAGGCTGAGGCGGCGGAGGTAGGCCTTTACGCTGGCGTGAGGAAGCAGCAGCAGATTCGATAGCGTTCCAGAGCTCGGCGTCGTCGAGGAGGTCGTCAATGGCGGTGGCAGAGGCCATTAGTGACTGAAGAGGAAGAGAGAAGAGTGTAGCCGGTGGTAGGCTGGTAGCAGACTCGCAGGGGACGGGTAGAAACAAGAGTTTCAAATTTGAAATATTGATGGGCTTGAAAGGGCTTTTTTGGGCCTCATCCCACTTCTTCCTGCATTATCTGGATCAGGTGTAATTTTGAAAGCCTCTTTTACACGGATAATCAAATTTAGATTAAGATTATAAACGCCTTTTTAGTATTTATATAGATTTTTTTAATCAAATTTGATATAACTTGGCTATAATTGGGACAATCAGTTACCAACAAAATAAGCGATTAAATTTAAGTTGCACCGATTGAATAATATGTAACATACTGAAAATTGTTTTAAATATGCGTTTAGCTAATTATCATCATAATTAAGCAATTTATTTTTGTCAATATAATACTGACTTTTTGAAAGTTCTTGCATTTTTTTATCCATTCTTGTTTCCAGTGAAGACTTGCGGATTGGTCCGTTAATCACTATGGAAGCCAGCAATATCGATCCCAAACTATGAACAATTTTCTACGAATTTATCTTACGATACAACAAAAACGAAATCTTCAAAATCAAAACCAAGGTTTTTACTTTTGCTAGTTGTTGAGTTTTTTAATTAATTCATTCTACAAACCAGAGTATTCCTCCCAAGTCCCTACCACACCAAATTATTTCACCACACCTGTTCCCTCTTACTCCGAAATCCCATCTACGGAAAATCCTCTGGATTCGATGACTGGGTGGTCTATGAACCGAGTTTGTTTGAGATTTGAGAAGCAGCCTGGCTACTATTGCACTCAACCGGCGAAGAAGCCCACGCTTTTGTTGCTCCCGGTTTCCTCTGTTTAGAAGATGATGCAGATGTCCACTTTCTCAAGCAGGGATAGTTCCTGCTTAACAGAAATGGAGACGAGGATGCTGTAAATTTGTAGGATATTTTAAGAATGAATTTGCATATGATTCATGAATATGCTTATTGATGAAAATAGTCGTGTGTGGACCCGTAACCCCGAACTATTGCATGTTCGGATATAGATTGTGTGATGAACTGAGAAGTTCATGAGTTAATCAGGGGCGGACCTATGGAGGGGCAGCTAGATTTTGATAAATATTATTTTTAAATAATGTTTTTGATAATTTCTTTTCTTTTGAAAATTTTTTTTGTCCCTCCTGAATTATTTAATTATTTTTATTAAGAAAAAAATATTTAAAATCATGCATAATGAAATAATTATATAAAAATATCAAAATATAAAGTTCCGTAGAGAAAAACTATTATTCATCAACTTGATTATCTATTACTTTGAGTTTTATTTTGTTGTTATTTTTAATATATAAAATTTTATTATTTTAATAGTTTTTTATTAGATAAGAATATATATTAAATTATTATTTTTTTATTTAGTATCCGATTAGTTAATGAATTTAAACCCGATAACCTATTACAATCTGATAATTACCCCGGATCAAAATCCAACATCCGCCCCTAGAGTTAACTACACTGATACTTATTTAATGATTTAAAATGAAATTGCAATTGATAGCTTAACTGGAGAACAAACTAACAGCGCCCACTCTCCAACTCTCAAAGAGTCAAGTTTAAAACAAAAATCCCTTTCCATTTCAGATCTTCCATGGCTGAGAAATTGTGCTAATGAGAACTACTCAAATTTGTGAAAGAATGAAACAAAATAAGGCACAGTAAAGAGCTGAAGCCCAATCCTAATTAACTTTTCCAAATGATGTTAATTCTTAAACGTTTTGCCTATTCCTAGAAGTTAAGAAAATATGGAGATTGATAAGAGGAATGACGACAAGATATCCACAAAAAAATCTCAGAATATGTTATTAATGAAATTTCAACGATTTTGGAGGAAGAACAAAACAGTGATACATGCACCGCTAACCAAATAGAGGGGATTTTTTCCTAGAACACTCTTAATTGTGCAAGTTTTTGGACAAAATTACCCCTCAATGCTCCCTCTATTTCGATTTCTATTGTCTCTCTATATGCTTCATTTTTTTTTCTTCGTTGTTGCAAACTTGCAATCTAACTAGCTTCAAGTATTATCCTAGTAGTATTTACAAAATGTTTCCAGAGAAAGTGTTGAAAAATCAAAGCAGTTTAAAGCTCATGGTACATACCAAATTTAATAATCATCATTTTCATTCTTTTCTTTTCTGTTTTAACTAACACGTTCTACTAGGCTACAAATAATTAGATGAAAATGTTCCAATTCAGAATTTATTTGCTGCTTTAATTATAAGAATAAAAGTAAGTCCAAAATTCTTTAACCAAGTAAGATATTATTCTCATTGCCCAAATTGATAACAACATTTTTTTAATAAAAAAAGCACTCACGTCATGCACCAAAATAGTTTAACCAATTTATATAATTTTAATTTTATACTTAATTTTATGGGTTATTATTTATGCATCTATTTAATAACCAATCAGTTATGGGCGGGTACAGAAATTTTATCAGTAAACCTCAGAGTTGCCTCTTTGGGTTTGTTGCGTGCTTATGGGCAATTAACTCCAACGTCAAGTTTCAAAAAAAGAAAAAAGTCCCAACTCAAATTAGTTTTATCTATATTAATCAATAAATATAATTTTCCTTTTTACATTCTCACCCCTGCAAACAGGGTTGAGGTACTACTAAAGGAAGGAATGAATGGCTTTTAATGTTCCATTAATTGTGTCATCTTACTAATATTTTTGGCTCGTTAGCCCACTTAATAAAATAAGAAAATCATTACGTAAACAAGGCATTCTCACATATGGTTCACAGATCGAAACTTAATATGAAATAAGATGTCTAATAGAAAATTTTACTAAACAATCAGAAGCGAGTACTCTAGATTAAAGAACTGCTCAAGTAGCCCACTAGGAAAAAGAAATACCCCAAAAACTCACTGAACGGGGGCATGATAATAAATGCAAAAATCTGCATGTAGGCCCCAAAAAGATATAGAGTACAGACCCATCGGTCCATTTTGTTAAAGAAAAAACTGCATATAATTTCAAGTAAACGTTATAAACGTAGTAGCTAAAATTAGCTGTGTAAATATGAAACAGAGGAACAACAGGACGTCAGGACCTAGAAGAGATTGAAAAAAGGAGCACTGTAAGAGGAGAAGAGTAAATAAAATCGATCCTAATGTAGTGCTGTAGACAACCCGGCCGAGTTAAGTAGAGTTAGGCTAAATTCGTACTCGATTTATTAGCTTAACCAATTGAGTTTGTTTGTTAACTACTTTAATTCTGAGTCAAAAGTATTAGTTTGTGATGGACTCATAAGGTAATTAATGAGTGAACCGAGCTAGCTCGTTAACAACTCATTTAATATTTAATAATATATAATAATATTTAATAAAAAATTATACTAAAATTTATGTAAAATTAATAAAAAATAAATAGCAATATATTTATATACATAGTTCATATAATAACTTCATGCATATTATAATATATTACAGTTTACGAAAAATGATACAAAATCATAATAAAATAATATAAATAATAATAAAATAATAGTTTAATAATTCAAACAAGCTTAGCGAGATGAGTCAGGCCAAGCTCGAGCATGGCTCATTAATGGTTCAATTCACTAACGAGCTTGTAAAATTCGAGTCGATCCCAAATAAGTCATGAGCGATCCATGAATTATATTTTTTCCCACCCCTAGGCGAGGTCCATAAAAATCTAACCCGTGAATCAGGTTCGGTTGGCCTGTCAAAAAACTCAACCCCCTCCAACTTAGTCAGGCCCGTCCCCTTTGTAAGGGTCGGGCCTAATCCCGAAGAAACAAGTCAATTCTCAACATGACCCGTTCAAACCTAACCTTTACCAAATCCTTAAGTTCTTTCTAAACCCAATCATTTTCAAATCTTTGTGTTTTAGTTGTATTTAAAAAATCTAAAAAAATAGAAAATGCTATTTTTTACATTTGTAGTTATAAAATTTTGCTTTATTTTTTAAATATTTTTTGTTGTATATTATTTGTATTTAAATTTTTTTTAAAATAGTAAATAATTAGATTGATAAAACCTCAAACTCGGTCCTTAAGGCCCGAAGGGACTAATAAGTATCATGGATCTCAAAAGTTGAGCTCAACCCTAAAAAATCAAGCCCTTTGAACTAGTCCTCTAAAGGTCTTTTTCAAACTCGACCTTTTCGTTGACCTACTAGGCCTAACCCTTGAGAAACTTATTCCGACCCTTAAAAATGATGTCCAGTCACTAGGGGTGTAAATGGAGCGGATGATATTTTTTTTATCCTCTCCATATCCTAAAATTTCCCATAAATATATCATTTGTATTCGTATTGGATTCATATTCATAAAAAATAATATAAATATGGATATAAATTTGATTTTGGGCTTTATTGTTTGTATCTGAAATAAAACATATGTTATAAAATTTTATTTATAAGATAGTATTATTTATCCAAATTTTTATTTCTATGCAATATTATTATTATAAATATCAATAAATATATATATTTTAAATACTTATTGTTAATATAGATATTTATTTTATTATATATGTATACCAATTAGTAATATATATTAATTTTTATTTCATGTCCATCAGAAAATCCATATTCATTGGATATTCATTTCATATCCGTATTTGTTTAAGACGAATTTGATTTTAAAATTTGACATCCATTTAATATTAATATCCATCAAATAAAAAATAAATATGGATATTATTTTAGCACTATCCATTTTGATTTTGTTTCATTTACAGCTCTACTAACTACAAGGAGAGGAGTCAAAATTTTAATATAAAGGACTAAGATATAAATATACACTACTAGAGCATTAAAATTAATATATTAAAGAGGATCAATACACCGCATTAAATACAAATATGTAATAAATTTTAACGGTGAGTTTGAGAGGACTCCCCAACGCCCCAATCAGCTGCCATAGCTTATATCGAATTGAATCTAATTTGAATGACGCGGATTTCAATATTCATTTTTCGTAGGACCTATCATCATTGATGACACAAAACATCTGACATTTTGCTCCCTTTTAGAAAAATAGGACAGCTGATGTAAACCCAATCCCCCTAAATCTGCTAGCCACCTAGGGTTATCAATGGGTCGGATCGGGTTGGGTTCGGATCAAATTATATTATTTTATTATTATTTATAATCCGATTCGAATATGATCTGATTAAATTCAGATTAAAAATTTTGATCCATACTGATTAAATTTGGGTCATAAATATTGATTAATTGATAATAAATCTTAATTAGTATATAATTAATTTACATTTAAGTTTTAATTAGTACTAAATCATAAATTTATTTTAAAAATATAATTAATTGGAATCCGATCCATTTATTTTTAAATTATGTCAGATCAAATCGAATTAACCCATCGAGTCAGATCAATAATTGAAACCGCTGTAGTCACCCCTAATCCTAACTGGACAGTGACGCTTTTGGGAGTATTCTCAAGGAAAGGGAACATTAACCGAGTCAACAACAAGGACAGTTTGGTCATTTGAAATTTTCAAGAGTGCTCGAAGACTTCTGGACGCTGCCCAAAAAAGAAACAGGAATTGATGAATAAAAAACAGCAAGACGACTTTTCATGAGGACAACTTTGTTGACAATTCGGCGATCATTGTTTTAATCTATTTAAAACCGTGCCATGGATCATGAGTTTAATTTATTAACAGGTGTTTCCAGGCACATAGAAATATTTCCAAAAAATTGAAGGACACCGGTGTATGCGCAGTTCCGCACAAAATAATTGGCGCATGCATCCGATTTTTTTAATAATAACAAAATAAAAATATAAAGTAATGTATCTAACTATATTAGTTGAGTTTTGATGAAAATAACAAGATCTCCATCTGCATTTTTGTTCCTCGGACGAGAACTGTGTTTCCGTCCCGACCCCACCTTTCTTCGGCTCACGTGCCTCCTCTTTTCCTTTATTTTTTTTTCTACGCGGTTCACTTCCAACATCTGCACTTCGCACAGAATAATATTTCTTTGAAATTATTAAAAAAAATATATTTATAGAATTATATGAAATTTTATCATCATCATTATTAGAATTACTATTATTAATATTATTGTTATTATCATTATTATGATTTTATATAGTTATGTTATTATTTTATTATTGTTCATTTTTTTGTAGAATGAATACTAGCATCTTTTTGTAAAAAATATGTATATTAAGTAGAAAAATATTACTAATAAATTTGTATATGTTTGAGGATTTTGATCATCTATTACTATGAAGTTAAAATTGTGCAAATTAAATTTAACAATTAGAGGGTTATTTGTCATAAAAAGAATTATGGATTGGTTTGGCAAATCAAGGAATAGTTTTGAAAGAGTGATAATTTTGGAAGAGTGATAGAATAATGTCTTTTTGAAAGAGTGGTATAAGTGTGGTATTCTTGACTGTTCGAAAAAGGAAAAATATCGTTTGACAGTTATTAATCGAAATAGTTAAAATATGAATATTATGATACTAACAATGATGATGATAATAAAAATAATAGTACAATAATAATAATAATAATAATAATCATAATCCATAATCATAATCATTATAAATAATAAATAATCATAATTTTAATAATATAATTATAATATAATAATATAATACAACATAATCAAATAATAATCATAGTCATAATCATAATAATATAACCATAATCATAACTATAATATCATAATCATAATCAATTAATCATAATCATAATATAAAGGAAAAGAGAAGGCATGCGGGCCGAAAAAAAGATAGGATCGGAATGAAAATGCGGTTTTCATCCGGGGGATGAAAATACGGATAGAGACATTGTATTTTCATCAAAACTCAATATATACTATTAGATATCTTACTTCATATTTTTATTTTTTATCATTAAAAAAATCGGGCTTGCATCATTCGTTTGTTACAAACAGACGTGATCGACATTTAGAAGTAATAATTCTTTTTCTGATGAAGCCTACTCGATAAATTTTATTTAAAGGACTGAAAATTGTGGTAATTTACATGGGGAGTCAGGAGTGGATGGTTTTATTTATAAGGGATCAATGAGAGGAAAAAAAATATCAGAGAAAAAAAAAAGCCATACATTGTCATGTTACCCTGTAGCGTCTTTGCAGGGCGGAGCGAGAGGATGGACAAGGACCTCATTCCTTCAACTTTTCAAAAAAAAAAAAATAGTTAAATTAAATAATTATTGAATAATTTTAATAATAAAACATAAGATTTTTTTTGCACTCTGCTCCCCTCCCCTATAATCCTCGGATGATTTTAATAATCATCTTTGGGCACTCCTATTCTTCAATTCTGCTGCACTTTTGAAAGCCATACCCGACGAGCCACTCTGCAATGTTTGGAAGAGGTGACTGATATTGTTTCTACGTTGCGCATTTTGCACATAACATGCACGATGCTCAAGATGCGGCCAGCCACGCTTAATTAAGTTACTGAGTTAGCATCCTGTCAAGCTTGATCAGAAAAGATTTTGATTTTCTCTGGAATTTTAAATGCTTGTATGAAGAAAATAACTAGATGTTTCCGTTAATTTCAATGATTGAAAAACCGTCAACACAACCAAAATTAATTAAATTATGCGCGAACACGTACAAATGCAATATAATGTATTATAGTTGATTTTAAATATTAAATATATCTATCTGACTTGAACATCAAATTTGTGAACATGTATAGAACATAAAACGTTACTGGATGGTGTCAATGATTTAAGGATCATAATTATACTTCATAAATAGAATTAAGTTTTTTAACATCCCACACATGTCCATCATCAAGACTTTTTACTATTAATTTTCTTTAAATCTTTTCATCTACTTCAATCTAATGATTCATATATAGTTCTTTTCTCTCATCATTTAAAGTAATGTTTGTGATATACTTAAGATGAAACTTAAATCATAAAATGATCTATTATTTTATGAGCCTTCATTAATTATCATGTGTTAATTATATTATTTAATATATATTTGTTAGCATTCAAATAATTGTATTATTTTTTCTTTGATGTGAAATTTTATTAAATATATTTAAAATTTTGTATTTGTAATTGTTTATGGATGACTATATTGTCGGGACAAATTCTGAGTTACAATCCTAGTGCAATATAAAATTGGTTAAGAACAAGAACAAACACGCAAATGCACTCTCAATGCATTCCAAATGAATTTAATGCATTTTTTTATGTGCTTGTTTGATTTTAGCACAAATAAATTTATGAACATTTAAGGACATGACTCATATGTTATTTGTCAATTTTGATGATACATGACCATAAATTAGAGTCTAAATGAAAGTACAAATAAATACGCACAGACTAACACATTACAAATTTATTTTAGTCTAAATGAAAGTAAGAACAAAAACACAAAAATTCATCTAAATTGATTTTTATTTTATTTTCTTACATTTTTCGGTTATGCCTTATTTAGTACAATTAAATTTGTTAAATGAAAGGGCAGTGATCCTTGACAATGAGTTATTTTGACAAAGCGGACAATAACATTCTAATTTTTTTTAAGAAATATTAAAAAAAAAATTATAATACATTCTTCAACTTATAAATCTATAGCATTTCAAATTTATGAAATTTAAATATCATTTGATACTTCATCAAAGACTATCAAAATTGTATACAATTTATAATAGTTGTAGTTAACAAATTTTAATAACTAAGTTGTGCGAAATTTAAAATACTATTAATCTATAAATTAAAAAATATATTTATATTTTTGTATTTTTAACATTTTTTTAATATTGTTTTTCAAATATCATTATCAAAATTCTCAAAATAATAGAAGGGAACCCTCCTCGAAATAAGTCATGAAAAGTCACGATTGAAGCAATATAAAAGTAGTCAAATTGTCTAAATTATTTCGAAATAACTGTTTGTATTAAACTCATTATCATAATGGTTATAAATTAAATTTACTTTGGACGCATCTAGACTCTAGAGGCGAACACGATATGAGTGCAGAATGCTCAGAGCAGAGCAGGTTCTAAGCCTCTAAATTATTTACTTGATAAGTGAAGCGCACTTCAATAAAATTATACGGCTCTAAGCCTCTAACTGCCCATCGAACTTATTTTTTTATTTTTATTTTTGTGAGGGTGAAAGCCCGTAGGCACCCATCGAACTGAATTGAGTCGCCCCTCGGAATCCCCGCTCCCGATCAATGGATGATCATGATCATGATCATGATCTACTTTTCTCACTCAATTTAAAATTAATTTATTTCAAAATATTTCATCAGCTTTTGAGTTTTCATGTACGGCAGTGATCCTATTACAGCTAGTTACTCGAGTCTGAACGGCGGAAAATATCAGCTTCTCTCCAGTACTGTATGTACTGGAATAGTTGGTGACCCGCTTTATAACTATAAATCTAAAAGATTCCACTAGCGGTACTGCGGAGAAATACGTCCTGTATTTAGAAAATGGAGAGAATGGATAAAAGCAGCCCTAGAGATGCATCTCCTTTTCCCTAGTTGATTGATTATCTAAAGCAGATTTTTGGGTAGATTCGTCCTTCTCAATCAAATGCAAGTCAACTCAGCGTGCAAGTGGATTCTTTGCATGTCATTGTTCTGTGGCCATTACATATGTGACGACTTGATGTGTTCTTCATTTTCTAGTTTTAAGAAATTTTGCAGGGACAAACACAAGACAATTGCAAGTTTGCAACTGTTGACTTTTTAGTTACTGCCCGTATTACTCCCATCAATTACATAATAAAGGTATAAAAGACTTAAAATTTGATCAATTTCAGAAATAAGTATAGTTGCTAATTTTTTTTACTGATAGAACTATTTTTGCATCTAATTACAATTCAATTATATTCATTGTAAATTAGTTGGGACTAACTAAAATTATACTGAAATATTATTACAATATGAGTGTATGAAGAAATATTCATAATAATCTGCATTCTACTTGTTAATCATTATACTATTTTATTTTGTCAAACGCTTGCAAAACTTTATTTTGCAAAATTAGGATCATCGACTTTGAAAAAAGTTATTTACATTTTTTATTCAAAGAACACATGCCATTATAATGTATTATACTATGAATATGTGTCTATAATGATTTTTAACTGCATGTCAATTACGTGTCTATTATGAATATTATATTGGTATCTATTATGAATATTATATTAGAGATAGGTATCTAGTTCCGTGTGAGTTAACTCAAAAAACATATCAAATCATTTCAAAATTTTAATTTATCATTCTCATTAAATTATTTATATGAAAATCTCATGAGATGAAAAAAATCTAAAGTTTATATAATATATATATATATATATATATATATATATATATATATATATATATATATTATATAGTTTGGCTACGGTGACCTCCTCTATGATACTTCTAGGAGCATGTAACCTCCTCTATGATTCTAACTAAAAAATATATCTAATAATATTTGAATTTTGATTTATCGTTATCAATAAATTCTTTATATTAAAATTTTATGAGATAAAAAAAATATATTTTTTTATTTTCGTAAGTATTTATTTAATATTCTTAAGAATTTTAAATAATAATAAAATAATGAATCTTTGTATATAAAATAAGTCATTTTTAAAAATCTGAAATAAATTCTTATAAACTTCAAAAATAATTTTTTTATATTCCGTAAAATTTTAATATAAATTTTTTATTATGAATTATATATCAAAATTAAAAAATTATTAAATATATTTTTAAATTAAAAGCACATACGAACTTTGTATCCGTAAGAGTACATTAATTCTTTATGTACATACGCACACTACATACTACACAGTACACACTGAAAGATCGGACACATACATAAGACAAGAATGCGCAAAAGATCTACAAATGCTATTCAAAAAAGCACTTGGCTGCACGTTTTCCAAAGTCCCCTATCTCTTCTCCTATTAGATTTATGTTTTTAAAGTATAAAATCTGTTTAGCCGTGAACGATTGTATGTTTTCAACTTAAAATTTTTCTCATCTTCCCCAAGAGGCACCAGTACATTGTTTCTTTCTATTATTGTTGCATATAGTCAATTACTACCTCAGTTATTTATTGATTTTTCTCATTTCTCAAATTTAATCATCCACCTTATTAAATCCTCATTAGCAAAGTCAAGAGAAAAGTAATTACTGGTTCAAATAATTGCGGCTTTTGTATTCATGACCCAAATACAAATATATTTTTAATTTCAGATCGTTACACCTTGACTTGAATCATCTCCATTTATTCAATTTATACCCACCCCCAATCTAATTACCTACTTGGAGTCATTTATATGAAATAAATTTAAACTGAAAAAGCCTTCGAGTTAAACCTATTTGGACCGGCTGTTGAAGTAGGAAGATAAAACTATAAAAGCAAACGAAATAAAGGGATCTCAGTGGATTTATTTTGGAAATGTTAGTAGTAGATTAAGCAACGTCGTTTTCATTTGTACAAGCGTCAGAGGGCGAACATCTAATTAATGCGCACATATCCATAATAAATTTCTCGGTTTTGTAAGGTCAAAATATAAAAAAGATAAATAAGAAGAAAAAGTTAAAATAGACATCTAGAAGAGAATCGATAGGTATCAGATTCATCTATTAGTTTGATAGTCTAATCCGTTATTGAATGTTTTTAAAATTCGTACTATAATTCTTTTTATTATTTTAAAATTCATACAAATTAAATCCGTAATTAAACTAAAATAAGTCCGATGAGCCCTCTCCAGTTTTTAGTAATAATAAGTTTTATTAAATTAATATTATTAAAAATAAGAGTGAGAAACGTAAAATTTCAAATATACGAATGACAGCGCGCCACTGTGCGTGTTTCGTCTAAACCCCGCGCAAGTGAGATGGAGAGGCGCTGCGCGTTTTGTATATATAAGAAGCAAACGCGCCACTGTCAGTGATTTCGTAAAAAAAAAATGAAACGCGCGCACACGTCGCCGACGCGTTTCGTAAAAATAATAAAACGCGCCATCGACAAAATGCGTTTAGCGGCGCGCTGCCTTGATATATTTAAAATTTTACGTTTATCACTCTTATTTTTAATAATATTAAATTAATAAAACTTATTATTAGTAAAAACTGAGCCCTCTCCTAGACATCTCCCCTCTCAAACCGCTTCTCATTGGATTTATCTATAGTCAACTCCTCAAAAAGGGTTATTTGTTTTCCTCTCTCTCCATCTCTCTCCGTCTCAGCATTCAACCCCTCCCACCCTCTAGTACTCTACCTCACAAAGTCAACTCTCATCTCTTTCCCTCTCTCTGTCTCTCCACTCTTCCACTCTCTAAAAACCAAAACCAGGAAACAGACAATCAGGCTATCACCATCGCCATGTCGCTTTGACAATGGGCAACAGTATTAAGCCGTGCTTTTCCGGCCACCACCACGTGTCCCCTGCCGCCGTCGAGCCCAATCCCGATGACAACATCGGCCACGCCTTCTCGTACCACCCCACACAAACATCACCAGCAAACACCACCACCACCATCAACGCTGCTACAAACAATCCAACCGCCGGTTTATCAATCACCGGAGCAGCGATAAGCGCCAATTCATCGACACCTCTATCGAGCCTCCTTACTGAAGAAGGCAGCCTGATAACTGCCTCTCCAGCCGCCTCATTTGAGAGCTCCCGTTCCTTCACCTCCAACGTGCTACAATCGCGCCTCTCTGCCTCCTTGTCAGGCCATCTGTCTGGCCCGCTGTCAGACACCAGCTCTGTGTACTCAGAGCGCAGTGGCTACTTCTCCGGCCCGTTAGATGCACGCCTCTCTTCCTCTTCCCTCAACTCGACTGCTGGTGCACGCTTCCATCGCTCCATTTCTCAGATCATTGCTGATCGTCGTGCTCGCCGCCGCCAGCGTAATTCCCGTCCCCTCACTCGGCTCTTCTCCAAGTTGTGCCGCTACAAGAAGTCGCAAGCTCCTACAACCAATGGGGTAGTGATTCATGAACAAGAGACCGGGAGAGGTCGCAAAGAGTTATTTGCAGAGGATCGGAGCAGCATGCAATGGGCACAGGGGAGAGCTGGAGAAGACAGAGTCCATGTCGTTGTGTCAGAAGAACACGGGTGGGTGTTTATCGGCATTTATGACGGATTCAACGGCCCTGATGCCACTGATTTTCTCCTGACGCATCTCTATCCATTGGTACATCTGGAACTAAAAAGGCTTTTTGCTAATGATGATGAGACCGACCAAATCTCCTCAGAGCCAAACACTAACACTAACACAACTCAAGAAGATTGTTGCAGCACCAATGAGGGTGTAAATCTCAACAATGTCAATAGAGTACTGAGAAATCAACTGACAGGGTCCCAGTCAAGCTGTTCCAGAGTCCAACACAAGCAAATCTTGAATGCTCTGTCAGAGGCTTTGAAGAAGACAGAAAAGGCATACTTTGAAATGGCTGATCAGATGGCCATGCGGAATCCTGAGCTGGCGATGATGGGATCATGCGTGCTTGTTGCATTGATGAAGGGAGATCACGTGTATTTAATGAATGTGGGGGATAGCCGTGCCGTTCTGGCGCAGAAGAATGAACCGGATTTGTGCAATATATTAGGCAGGTCACCACATGACAATGCAATTTGCGGGGAGGATATTCGGCGCGCATTTGACGTGACCGAACTTTCCGGACTCACTGCAAAGCAGCTCACATCTGATCACAGCACCAGCATTGATGAGGTAATTAAGTCTGTTTCAATTAATTTTTCAATCAATGCCAGATTGATTGATTGATTATTTTATATCGACGCTAGAAAAGACTTTCCAGTTGAATTGAATCAACATAAATATTGCATAACATTTTTCATTGAAAAAACAATGATATGTAGGAGGTAAAGAAGATAGAAATGGCCCACCCAGATGACCCCAAAGTAGTGGAACATGACAGAGTGAAGGGCAAATTGAAGGTCACTAGAGCTTTCGGTGCCGGTTTTTTGAAGAGTGTGAGTTTCTATTGCTGATCTACTCATAATAAATCTAGTGGTTCCAAACTCTAGTAACCAACGCATTTGAGTACAAAATGTTAGCTCATGGCCATCAGCAAGAGTTAAAAATAACTGAACAAGCAAGTTTCAGTATTTTACAGATACAGATGCCTAATAGGTACCAGCATAGGCAATATGACTCTATCAGTTTGCTTCCTGATTGTTCTTAATATAGACTAGCATCCTGGTAGAGAAAATTCCATACAGTTTGTGTATCCTGATTGTAATTCAAATTAAAAAAAAAGTTAAAAACAATGAAAGAAAACCAACACTACATGAAAACAATATAAAAAACGTACCAAACTTGGTTTCCTTTGAAAATTGCTATGGTGGTACGTAGTTTAATTTCTTGTTCTAACACTGCCCTTTTTTCACATTTTGCAGCCGAAGTGGAATGAACAAATACTCGAGGCCCTTAAAATAAAAAATTATGTCGGCACCTTGCCATACATAACATGCTTGCCAGGTCTATATCACCATAAAATTCGACAAGAAGATAAATTTCTCGTATTGTCATCTGACGGACTTTACCAGTATTTCACTAATGAAGATCTAGTCAATGAAATAAACCTCTTTGTTGCTAACAACCCTGATGGTGACCCTGCTCAGTACCTTGTCGAAGAGGTTCTTCACCGTGCCGCAAATGAATATGGTATGCCACATCAAATAAAAATATGAATTCCCATTTATCCCATATGATCGGCTCCGTATCTATCAAAGTTGAATGCCTAGCGATTGATGTTTCTGCCAAAAATGAAGAATTAAGAATAAATTTAAATATCAGTAAACATTGTGCAAAATAATTCAAAAATATATATATATAATTAAGAAATATCAAATCACGTTCAGAACATTTGGTAATGAAAAGGGCCCTTTTAAAAAAAATAGTAATAGTTTTGGGTAATAAGCTTGGAGCCAACAACTAAGTACGTAATTACAGAGTTCACAGTTAAGTACTTGGATATGTGCACATTATATATTACGTTATTAAAAATACTGACATGTGTGATTTCAGGTATGGAGTTTCATGAACTAGTAAGCATACCACATGGAGACCGGCGGAAGTATCACGATGATGTCTCCATTATTATTATTTCACTCGAGGGAAGAATATGGCGATCGTCGATGTAGATATTAGAATGGAGGCAAAGAGCAAAAGTTGATACTGGTACAAGACTTTTGAAGATAAATTTACAAGCCAACTCCTTATGCATACCATTTTGACACAATCTAAGAAAGAGTTCGATCGAGTTGGTGCAGTGCTGGAAATTTACTGAACCTTTAATTCAGTAATTGGTTTCTGAATTTCACATTCATATCTTACCCTGGGTTCCAGAACTTCCTTCTGGTATACAATTTCCATCCTCTTTTGTTTCTTTTGGAATTCAACAATTCTTTTGTTTTGTTAATTGAAGGAGATTTTAGTGATTGTAAATATTCATGGCTACAGTGTTCATAGAATAAATGAGTATGCGTGGGAAAAAAAAAACATTACCACAATACCAGGTGATTCCTTTTTGTTTTTAATTCATTATGGGTCATATTATAATCTCGAGTTTACATTATATGAGAATCTCGTTGCTATTCTCATATTTACAGTTTGGTATTAGGTGTTGCACGTCAGCATGTCAGCACGTGCGTTGCACATGCTAATAGTTTTGAACGAATGCAACTGTCAATATTAAATCCAGCAAATGAAAATAATAATTTTCTCCAGCTGGCCCTGAAAAAGATAAAAAACAATGTAGTTGATAGTAGAGTTCTTAAATTTGATCATGCATTGTAGTGGGAGGCATGCTTTATTTCTTTCTTTTTTCAGAAACAGTAATGAAAACAAAATTGATAAAACAAAGTAAATTGTAATATGACAATTATATTACAGTATTACTTGCTCTAGACTTGGATGCCATCATACTGGCACTGAGACACTGAATTCCATCGAAACTCCACAGTTAGACTTGCTTGGGTGCTACATGTGAGTTATGTATTATATAAAACTTAGATATAGGCTAGAATTTTGTTATAAACTACACAAAAAAGTAAAAAAAAAAAATTAACTTAAGCTTCTTTCTGTACGTTCTTTTAGATTAGCTCCTAAGCAACGTCGTGTGATTAACTTTTCTTCGAGACTAAAACTTTTAACTTAAAATCATATAAAAGAAATAAATTAGATCGATTGGCCTTAGTATTAGTATGTAGTGTTAGATTATTATCAGAAAAGATGAAATAATTTATTTACAGAGTACGAAACAAAAGGACCTTTAATTTAAACTTGCAAATTTGCAATAATTGACATGGGCAGGATGGAAACTAGGAACATTGCATATCTGAGGGCTCTCTTCCGTATTTTTGTTGAGACCGAATGCCATTGCATAAGAAATAGCAGAGAGAAGAGAAGAGAAGAGAAGAGACTAACTATGCAATATCTAGTCAGTCTGATTTGAATCTTAATTGACACCAGTACAACATTAAATCAAATGTAAATGTTAGCGAGGATTGCATCTGTCCCTGTGTACCGCCTTGAAGGATTGATTGCATCAGTTCCAGCCTTATGCTATAGTACTGTACAGTGTACACAGTACTGTCCATTCCTCTCCCTCAGTGTTGGCTCGGTACAATAAAAGAATATCACCTGTTAGTAATTTGGTGTCGAGTCTATTGAATAAAATTATTTTTTAGATAATTGATATTGGTTATTTCCTTATTTACGGTTTGATACTTTATACTGATCAGGTAATTAATGGAAAAAAAAATTCTTGGATATTTTCTTGGGCTTGTTAATTCCGTGGTAGTCTGGTTCTTAAGTATTAATTACCTAGCTAATTACCTGGTGTGAGTAAAAGCAGTGTCAAAAAATATTTTGCCTCCTAATTAAACCACAAAATACATTAAAAAACTTGGCCAGTAAACGAGAAAAATCTATATAAATTTTCATCTTTTGTAAATCACAAGCTACATTTTATTGCTAACATGCAATCAATTTAAAGATTTCAATAGCTTATTCAAGCTTTTAAAAATGAAAAGTTATAACCGTTTTAACGGTTTTGAGTCTTTTGAAAGACCTTAACGTTAAGTTTTTGAAAAAAAAAGGATTTAATGGGTTCTTGTGATTTAATTGTTTTATCTCACATTAAACCCAAAACCATTATTAAAAAAAACACATTTAACGGCTCAAATTTATTGTGTTTTAAATCTTAATAATTAATGATTTAAATTTTTTATTTTTTATTTATTTTTTGGATGTAAATTAATGCTCTAATAAAAATAAGAAGCAAATATATCATGTAATAGTTTAGTATAATTTTAAAAAATAACTTTAAGTACTTAATTAATATTATGATTGCTATTTTTACTTAATTTCATTAATTATTAAGTACTAATTATATGAAAATGTGTTTCTTATTTTTTTAAATATCAATTAGTAGATAAAAAATGATTGATCATTTTTTAATTTAACGATCGTGTAAAACTGTCAAAACTATAACCATTAAATGATCACCTCACCGTTAAGAGCCGTTAAATATTTTTTTAAAAGCTTGAGCTTATTAGATATTAATAATTAATTGAGTTACTTATACATATTATTCTATACAGTGATCGACAAATTCTAAATAATGTATGCTTATTTACGTTCATCTAATTGATAACTACTATTAATATGTAAATATAATCGTTAAAAGAAACATATTTCTTGTCTAAAAAAACTTATTTGTTATTTATACAAATTGATATTTTATACGCTAATTGTTTCTTCTTTGAGTGTTATTCATCATTCAATTTTCACTTGATACAACGAATAATTGCTTCTTATCCCTTTACCACATGACAATACAGATGGTGGTCTTTTAATAAATTCAAAAAGTTCTTAAAAAATTATAGATATGATTTTCAGCTTATAGATTTTTTGTGTTTTAAATTTTATACAATTTGAAACACAAACTAATTTATAAATTAAAAATATGTCTGTAAATGTTTCTTTTTGCTTTTAGTATTTTTTTAACTTAATTGAAAAGTCATTGTCAAATTGTCAAATTAACCATTGCCAATGAATTCCTGTCCTATATAAAAATGAATAAATTTATATTATATTATAAAGAGCATATATATTGGAGGCGTCCATTTGTTTAGTGTCTGATATATGTGAAATATTAGATATACCCTCTAATAAAAATAAAGATCATAATGATCAAAATAATTTTCTTTATTTTTGAAATTCTATTCGTGTACATATGAGAAATGTAAATATGAAAGCTTCTCAAAAACGGTAAAAATGTTGGATATGAAATTATTTTTTTATATGATATTTATATTTTTTCTTGCATTAAAACAAAATTTAATTAAACAACAAAAATCATGAAGAATGAATAAGACAGCAAGTACAAATATATTAACTGATCATATAATATTTGTCATGTCCGTGGATTAGGGGTGTCAATTATTGACCCGATCCGACGGGTTAATCCGACCCGATCCGACATGATCCGAAAATAAATGGGTCGGATATGAGTTTAATTTTTTTGACCCGAATCGGATCGGATCAAGTTCGAGTCAACCCGACCCGACCCAATTAATTATATTTTTGAAGTAATTTTATGATTTAGTACTAATTAAAACTTAAATATATACTAATTAAGATTAATTATAAATTAATTCATATTTTATTATTTAAAATTATATAAAAAATTAATAAATATTTAATTATTTTACACGGGTCGGATATGAGTCAAAATTTTTTGACCTAAATTTAATCGGGTCGGATCAAGAAGAATAATAAAATAATGTGACCCAACTTAATCTGATTCATTGACACCCCTACTGTGGATGAAACGGGTTCTTTGCTGGTTTAATTAAAGGATAAAAATATAAAATTTAAATTATCAATCTAAAAATAGAAGAACACATCTATAATTTTTTATATTTACTTAGATCTAGATCTATTATTAACGTTGTTAAAATAAAATAAACCATTGTGAACTGATTACTTCTCATAATAAAAACCGAGCAGGTGATACTACATTCTACAAGTCTACAATCTGTACAAACTTCCCCAGTTGCCTTCCACGGCTTGAATCTCCTTCGTCTTTTTAAATAAAATCGATTTCCCCTCCTCTACTCCATGCTCAAACCAGCACGAAGAGGTCAGAGCAGCGATAGCAGTCCTCCTCCGCCTTGATGGAGATCCTCAAACCCTCCCCTCCGCCCAGCCCCTCCATCTACCGCTTCTCTACTCAACCCCGCTTCGCCGTCTCCACTGGCGCCGCGTCTTCCTCTGGCTGCAATCTCCACGTGGCGGTGGGGAAATCTTCTCAGCCTGCTTTGTTGGACATTCCGGCGATTCGGTTGCACAGAGATTGTCCTGCTCCATGTCTATCAGCCCTCTCCTGTTATCCCCACTCCCTGTTAATTGCCCCCCTCCTCTTTCCTACTACTTCTCAGCAATTTAATTATCTATGTGTATCCGCCTGGTTTTAATTGTGTAATATTAGGGAATCAATCCAAAATCTTCTGGAACTCGGTCATTTTCTTTACAAAGAGAGTCTAATAAAACTTGGTTGGAAAATTGGATCACTGGCTTGAGCCATTGTCGTGACAGAAGATATGTAGAAAAGTATAAGAGCAAACTTAACCATTATAATCCTTGTGTGATTTTAGATACTCATTTATAGATAAGAATTCTTCTTGAATTCTATGAATGAGAAAAAGAAAAGTGAGGATTAAATGCACATTTTATCCGAGTCAGAAAAATATTTTCCTACCCTACCCTTGTTTTATCATGATTAAATAATTGTTGGGACATTTTTGTACTTATTTGAACAATTTTCAATTAAATTCAGTGGGGAAAATTCCAGTAAGTCAAGCGACAGAGTAATTGGTTCAAGATTATAGAATAACGGAGAAGGCTGAAACAAGAAAAGTCTTGCGTGGTTACCTTGAGTACTGTCACAAGTCTCAGGTTCTTCTCTTCAATATACTTCATTTTATTAGCTTAC
Organism: Schoenoplectus tabernaemontani; assembly: GCA_037127355.1. Taxonomy (NCBI): domain Eukaryota; kingdom Viridiplantae; phylum Streptophyta; class Magnoliopsida; order Poales; family Cyperaceae; genus Schoenoplectus; species Schoenoplectus tabernaemontani. The sequence continues at coordinate 25,270,599 of CM073753.1, forward strand.
ACTGATGCAATTTGCCAGTGGTATCATTTTCTTCAACCAACTAATCTGTCAAATGGGGTTATGATTTTGCAAATTCAGGTGCAAGCCAGCTTTGCTGCAATAGAGTGTGACCAAATTCAGAATGGAATTGTGGATTTAGTTAATCAGAACGGCATTAGGAAGCTTATTGTTGGATCTGCGCCTGATAAGTATGTTTTCATTTTAACAGAGCTCCTGAAGTTTTCCCAGTTTGCACTGATCACCTTGACTTTTAACTTTGTTTGCAGTAGAGCATGATGTTATTACTACAATCTTCATTGGAATTGTCAAACTGCAATTTTCATCAAACTCATAAATGCTCCAAATTAAAGAGTAGATATCTAGCTTATAGAAGCTCTGTGTTTTTGAATCATTAATTTTACTTCTTTTTTTTTATCAATGTGACATTATTTAGCTTTATGGAAAATAGGTAACATGGTCATTTGTAAACTCTAGATGCCTGAGTGGGTTTTGTGTTAATTTGACTGGCAAGATGTCCATATCATCCAGCCCATGCTAACTTGGCAACAGTCATTAGCATAAACCAATAACGTTGGAAATTTTTGGACATCTATCTAGCAATCAAGCATTTTAAATTATGTATTGATAAGAGTAAATGAGATTAGAAACAAGTACAATTTTTATTTGTTCTATTTTGGATTACTTGAAAATTTGAGTGTTCACTCAATAATACTTCAACAGCATTGGAAAAAGTCTGTGATTTTATGTCTACTTTACATTTAGCTTCTAATTTTCATACCTTTCTGAAATTGACATTATATTTGATTTTGTCTGCTTTGCACAGTGGTCTCAGGTTGCCAGGGAATTCCAGCAAAGCAACTTTCTTAGCAAAGAATGTGCCTGCATTTTGTGAAGTATGGTTTGTTAGCAAGGGAAGGCATGTATGGACTAGAGAAATAATTAACACCAGCCCAGAAATTTACAATGCTGATGATTCCTTTCTTACAAAGAGAATCAGGTTCAGTGTGTCAAGTACTAGTACTGAAGAATCAGAGAACAATTCTGAAACTGACCTGGAACCTGTGGATCTATACCAGACTGAGCATACCATTTTTGAAGCAAGTGGAGTAACGAGTCATAACAGGGGTGCCACGTATGTTGCTAAGATATCTTATTTGAATGATTTATCGTCTCTGGGTAGCTCCCCACCATTCTGGCCTGATTCAACTGCTGATGTAAGATTCCAGTCAAAATTGAAACCCCAGGTACTGTGAATCACTGGTTTTGGTCTTTTCTGTCTTTCAGGGGAGCTCTTTTTTGGGTTTCCTTTTTTTAAATAGTTTTCTATTCAATCAGCAGGAATGTCCATCTGATGATCTGAATGAAGTCATAAAGGAAGCTGAACGATCAAGGAGTGCAGCTTTTTCTGAGCTTCTTAGGCGTAAAGAGATAGAAAGAGAAATTGACGACACATTGAAGAGAGTGAGCATAATGTTTAAAATTTAAGTTTATTCGATTATACTTCTGTTTCCAGTATGTCATGAAGGGCACACATAAGCCTGGTATGATAACTGACTAAAAGATTATTTTAATTCACTTGCCAGGTCAAAGCCTCTGAAGCAGCACAAGCACAGGAAGTTAAGTCAAGAGAAGCTCTTGAAGATCTCCTGAAAGCAGCCAAGGAGCAACACCAAGTTCTATTAAACCAGCGAGAAGAAGTTCTGAAAGAGCTAGACAATACAATGTTTAATCTGTCTCTCCTTGATTCGCATGCACAGGTGCTCTCTGACCGGCACTTGGAGGCTGCCACAGAGGTGGAGGTTCTCGAGTCTTCCATTGAGATACTACAACTAGATAGGCAGAAAAGTGCACAGAATGGTGGCAAGGAGCCGAGGCGAACTGGTATGCAAGTCACAAATTATAACATGATTGGTCTGAGAGATGACTGTTGCAATTTCAGGGAATTTAGCTTAGCAGATATCAAGTCAGCAACCTGTAATTTCTCTGAGAGCTTCAAGCTCTTGCAGGGAGGCAATGGTACTGTCTACAAAGGAGAGATGATGAACAGGAGCGTGGCAATTAGGAGATTGCATTCTCATAATGTACAAGGGCTGATGGAGTTCCAACAAGAGGTAATTGTCTTCTTGACCATCATCCTGATGCAACAAGTAAACACCACATGATATAATCAGTGACATATCCCTCTACGCTAATTTTCAGGTGTACGTGCTAAGCAAGTTGAGGCACCCACATCTCATCTCTCTTCTTGGTGCATGTCCTGAAGCACTCTGCATGGTTTCTGAGTACTTCCCAAATGGAACTCTCCAGGAGCATCTCTTCTCTCGAGGCTGCAATACCACCCTGCTGACATGGTGTTCCAGGGCCCGCATCATCTCAGAGATTGCAAGTGCTCTCCTTTTCCTTCACTCCTCTAGACCTGAAAAGATTGTGCATGGTGACCTCAAGCCCGAGACCATATTACTTGACTCTGATTTCAGGTGCAAGATCAGTGACTTTGGCAACAGCTTCCTTGTGCCAGATGATACTGTGGACCTTCCTCGGTACCAGCGCAGTGCTGGACAAAGGGGTTCATTCCCAAACATGGACCCAGATTTGCAGAGGAATGAATCACAGAGCCCAGTCTGATATATATTCATTTGGGATCATAGTGCTCCAGCTGCTGACAGGCAAACCACCTCTAGGGCTGCCAAATGAGGTTAGAAGAGCAGTTGCTGCTGAGAAGCTTGCATCGATGTTGGATAAGACTGCTGGGGAGTGGCCTGCTGATGTGGCAAGGAGACTCGCAGAATTTGGTCTGAAGTGCTGTGACATGAATGCGCGAGCTCGACCTGAGTTGACACCTGAGGTCATCAGAGATCTTGAGCAGTTGCATATGATGAAGGAAATGCCCGTTCCTACTTATTTTCTTTGCCCAATACTTCAGGTAAATAAAGTAGATTGCTTTTGCTAGAAAGGATTAGTTGCTAGTTATTAAAAATAACTGATAAATACTGCTCTGCTCAGGAATGTTTCCATTTGCATCGAAAGTCATGCGGTGCAAAAATGCTCCTTCAACTGTTGCACATTATTGATCACACTGATGAGACTTAAGAATTTTAACTTTAAAATGAAAAAAAAAATGAGAGAGTGACTACAGAGTTTGAACACAAATAGCACAACTTGGCTGGAAAGAAGATTGTTGTCATATGAAAGCCATTTTGATTTATGTTCTTTAATTGAACAAATCATGATTAATCATGTCAATGGCAGGAAATCATGCATGATCCACAAGTGGCAGCAGACGGATTCACATATGAGGGTCGAGTGCTGCGTGACTGGTTGGAGAACGGGAGAGAGACCTCACCGATGACAAACTTGAAGCTTAAGCATCTCAACCTCACTCCAAACCATGCTCTTCGCTTTGCCATTCAAGATTGGCTCTGTCAATCTTGAATATCTACTGTATAGATTTGTTGATGTTTTCAGTACTTATTTTTGTACAAAGTGTAGTTTTTTTTTAATATATAATTAGTTTTAGAGAGCTGGAGCCAGTTGCTAGTCGATGTACATACAGTTAGTATAGGCGTGTATACCTAGGTTATGTTATTACTGTATCTCACTGTGAGATTCTCACACATCTTTCCTGTTTTGCTACTCTTGCTCGTTCTCATCTCCAACTTTTTTGGGCATCATAGAGAGGATCTACGCGTGCTTGTTAAACTGCAGGGATACTGGTAAAGACTTTTTTTCCCTACTCGACATAGAGTTTATATTTTAAAACTTTATCGTCTGATAGAGGTATTTGCAAGTCTTTCTTTGCAGATGATTGTTTGTCTTGCTATAAAAATCCATTGCTCTTAGTTAAAATTTAGCGTCAATGTTATAAATTGTAATGACTAATAAGTACTTGCCCCTGCTTGGAAGTTAAAGCTTGTACTTATTAGTTGGGGGCTTTAATGTTTCAATGGAAATTCACCTTCTTATCTTACAGTATAAACCGCAAGTTGCTAATTTATGTCTAATGATTAATGAACACTCCAAAACTAAACAAATAAATAGCTGCAATGAAAAATAAACGAAATAAAGAATGCATTTTGTTTTTTGTACATACTCATCTGTGCTCTTTTTATTTTATTTAATGAAAATAGATCTTTCGCCTATTGCTTCAAAGGAAAAATAATTAAGAATATGCATTGATTAAAAAATCTATCCTGCAAAGATTAATAAAATTATTTCCCCGATAAATATATATAAATAAATAACTAAAAAATGTGGCAAAATCTTATCTAACCTAAAAAATATGGTCCGGCTTGATTTGACTTTAAAAAAAAATCAAATTGATCCAACTTGATCTGATTCAATTTGAGATCGAATAATCTCTAATCCAATTGAAATTAACTTAAAATATATATAAAAAAATCAACGTATAAATTGATCACAGTCCAACCTGATCTAGTCTAATCCGATCCGATTTTTTCAACAATGTCAAACTAACATGAGTCAACCTATCGGATTTCCACCTCTACTAAAAAGACTAGCAAATATCTGAATGATATGCAGTTGCTGTTCTTTTGCAGCATTGGCTAGGCCTGTAGGAAGAGGGGAGAATTAGTGAGCAAGCGCGAAGGATAGTTGGTCCAACCCGAACTAATCTGTAGGAAAACTTATTTATCGTGGCAAAACAAAGAAGTTTCTCGTTGACTATCTGTAGACCCCACATGAGTCGTACTGCCAAACGTTCCCGCCACAGCAGCAAGCCAAGCAAATATAGAACTATTAACTATAGAAGGGAAGGAAGCAGCTGATGAATCGGATGTGTTTAAATTACAGAGGATCCGAATGCGGCACACCTTGATCCGAGAGCGGACAAGGAGACCTTTGTCGACTTTGTTTCGTCTAGACAGAAAGCCGAAGGAAGAGAGAGAGAGAAACGAGACAGTTGACGCGGTTAGCGAGAAACAAGAGAAGCGAGTGAAAAGAGATTAGGCTAAAATTCATTTAGTAAAACTTAATGGATAATACTTTGTCAATTCCTTCCTTCGTAGAAATCAGAAAGATATGGTCTATCTTTGCTTCCATTTTATCTTCTTATTTTATCCTATCGCATCTCATTCAACTCCTCGAAAAACTATTTTCAGAGAGGAAGAAAAGAGAAAGTAGCCGAAGAAACATTCCTCTAAATAATAAATCAATAGAACAATAAAAAAGATTGAGGGGAGAGAAGTCGGACGCTGGTTCCACGTTTTGTCAATACCCAACTTCAACGATTTGTCGTCATTGATCAAATTTTGCAAAGTAAGTTACCAGGTTCTTATTTTCTGAATGTTCTTCTTTTCTCATTCGATTTTTCGATTCATTCTAGAACGCGGTAGCACTCGCGATCAACGCTTGTATAATTGCCATTTCTTAGGATAGACTTATTTAATCATAATTTACATTGAAATCGTTTGTCCTTTCGTGATCAACGTACTATTAGAATTAAAATATTGTTTGATTTGAAATGAAGGTGCAATGAGGCAAGAAATGCGGTTCGACAAGTCAGCATTATATGATGAAGATTTTGCCGCTTGCACATGTGGGTTCTTTCAATTCCTTGGATTTCGCTACAGAATTAGTAAAGTCATTGATCCTGGTACGTAACCAGTATTATTCATCCATGTCTCTTTGTTAATAGAAATCTGATGCACTTGATTCTCCACATAAAGGTAAATTTAAGTTGGTCAATGCAAATCAAATTTGTTTCAGTTTATTTGGTTTACTGGAATTCCGCTTTTTTAGTTTCACAAACTTGAATGAATGTTCTTCTAATTAATATGATCAGACTGAAAAATTATCATATCATGCTACTTTTTTTTTTGTTTGCATAAAGGTCGTATTGGTTTAGTTATGTGTATCTTGCGGCATAATTTTGAGGTAGTAGGCAAATAGCCTACTATGTAAATATTATTAAATCAAATTGAAAAATAGTTGATACAGATTAGATAGAAGAAAATGGAAAAGAAAATAGAAAGAAAGAAATTTATTGCCATCTCTTCTTAAAATATATAATGGTAGATTGTCTATGCTTAATTTCACCTCTTGACACCATCTCATATGCTTTATGTCATGAAACATTCTAGGTTCATATGCTCGTTTGCACACCAGTGATAGTGAAGCTGACATTCCAGAGAACACAACAGGCTTCTCGGTAAATAATTTGTTTCATTATTATTTTTACATTTTTTCCGTTTAAATAATAATAATAGTTCCTCTGATTATAACAATAATTATTTATCATTACTATTAGTACTATTAACACTATTTTTAGTTTTTTTTTTTAATATTCTTTGTTGCTCTAGTTCCTTAATGTGTGTTTATGTTGCCTAGGTTAAGGGAAAAGATCAAGTCCCAAAGCCAAATTCATTCAGATTCAATATAAAGGCTTGGATTAAAAGAAGGATCATCAAAAGACAAAATAAGAAACAAAAGCTGCAGCCTGGTACAACACAGTTATCCCGTAGCAATTCCATATACCGCTCCAAGTTTAATCAAACTGGCGACAGTATAAAAGAACTAGGCCGAACTCTATTAGATGGCCTCCTACATAGAATTCCTTATGGTCAGAAGGTGCCAGAAGAAATGATTAAGGAGAAGCTTTGTCGATCTCTCTCGGCTGACTATGATGCATATACTAAGAGAGGGAAGAAATGCAGCACCTCGCTGAATGCAAATCAAGATAATAAGTTTAGGAGAATTTACTCTAGCCCAGCTAGTGTCACTGAGAAGAAATTTTATGACACGACTAATGTTAGAAAGGAAGAGCAGGCCATGTTGAGTGGTTATCATGAGAATGATGATAAATGTGATATTGTAGAACCTGTACAAGAGAATAATACTGATGCCTCTGTTTATAAGAACATAAATGGAATTGATGAAGGGGGAGAGCATGCTGGGAATATGGTTTGTGAGCTTCTGGAATCAAAAGAGTATGCTATTGGCTTGGAGTTTGATAAAAAGAAAGAAGCAGGTGAAAAGAAAGAAAATGGCAGCACTCCCTCTGAAATAAGAGATGTGGCTCCCATGGAATCTACAATATTGCATGGTACGTAAAGTTGCTCTCTATAATTACCATTCATTATGATCTGGTACTGGTACAAAGAAATAAGACCAGACAAGTTACTGTAAGGACCAATACCTGATTTTTCTTATTTTTGTTGCATCATGCTTCTTTCACTCTCATGGCTAATTGTATTCCCCTCATGGTGTATAGCTCAAATTGAATGAGATAATGCAACATGGAGTAATTAAATTAAATTAAATAAGAACATGCAATTGTAGTATAATAATCAGTTGCTACTTTTTCTATTAACAGTGGATATTGAGAAAAAGGATTTATGCATAGATCCAAAAGATCTCGAGTGTCTGATGAACCTGCTGAAACAATTGGGATTTGACACATCTTTGGGAACTAATGAAGAAACAACTCAAATTAATGCCAAAGAAGATGAGACACCAATTTTAGACTCTGAAGTCAGTCTTGAAGAGTTCAAAAGAGCTTGGGACCAAATTAACAAGGTTGAATTTGCAAAATTTGACTGTAATTTATTGCCTCAAGATCTCATACTTGTTCTTGACCTGATTGACCAAGCATACACTGAAGCATATACTAATTGCTCTTCAAGTTTTGTTTGGTTCTCTAGTTATATGATAAAACTTAGTCCAAAAACGATAGAAAACCGTGTACTTAAAGAAGTACAAGAGAGAGTGACATGGTATCTAAAGGCACATGAAGAGTGCAGTGATGAGGCTGATGACCTTGTTGCTTGGGATTATGAGAAATATGATGAATGGTTAGATCATAGACCAGATTTTGAGAAAATGGTAGTTGAGTTGGAGAGGCTTGTATTGGATGATTTGGTTGAATGTTTAGTTGTTGAGGAAGATGTTGAGGTTCAAAGGTTGTTTAGATGTTAGTTCTTTTTATCCTGTAGAACTGAGCTAATGTGTGTACATAGGAATGGCAGTTTATGCTCATGAATCATGATACTGTAAAGATTTGTGTGCAGTGTGTTTTATTTTATGCATTTTACCAGCTGCCCCCTCCCGGTTCACTGCTCCTCTTTTAATTTTCATTTGTTTTGTTTTTTTTTTCTTGGTGGGGAGGAAAGTGGTCTTGTCAACGGAACTATAATAATTGAAATGTTCATGCAAATGTTTCACTTTCCATACATAGGTTAATTTTCATTGTACTGTTATTATGAATAGGAATTGACGCATTGGTAAAAGAAAGTATTTAGTGTGATTGTGTTTGCTACTATCTTTTTACTATGGTCTTTGGGGTGTCTTCTGTTTGCTTCAACTTAAAGAGCAGAGCAGAAAACGGGGAAAAAGAGTGTTGCGGATTGGGACAACGGAAACAAATGAAAAAGTAAACATATATGTGGTGCCAAATGATTTCATATTATATAAGACATCGATAGATTATATATTATGCTTCAGTCCACACAAGTGCTCTTATTTAGGCATCACATCATATATATTATGGAGAGTTAATATAGCACCACCAACATCCGGTGGGAGTAGCAAACCACTGGGAATTTAGCTTTTTATATATAGATATCATCAAGTGATTCATTTGCTGCAAGAGCAGTTGCTGCCGCAGCTGCAGTTTGATCCACACTTGCAGCCGCAGCCACCATTCTCACTCCCAGCTTCCATCTCGAAGTCAAAGAATGCCCTGCACCATCAAATAAAAAGATTGTGAGATATAAACTGATTTGGGAACAGATCATAACAGAAAAAAATGTTAATCTTTGAAATTATTTCCAATTATATATCTAGATGGTTTAGTTGATAAAGATCTTTATATGAATATATATATAATGAGGAAATCTACTATCCAAGACCATCATGATAACGAAATTATTTGCATGTTCTGTGAAGTATATATGTTTCATCTGTAGCAAGATCATTGAATTAAAATTAAATATCCAAAGTTCCAAACATAGAAAGTTAATCTGTGTCATGAGATTGAGGCCAACCTCTTTGGTGGATTATTGAAAAGGATGGTGGTTTGTTGGCTGCTGATCTCTGCACCTGTCAGATCAGGGTACATCTTGCATCTACAGATGCCACCAGAAAAAAAAAAGAACATATTAGTCTTTATAATTCAGAAAGTAGGGGTTACAAAAACAATTTTCAGAATTCAGAATATCTTGCATTTTTTTTTGTTCTGTCATCCTATGGTGTGTGTGTGTGTGTGTGTGTGTACGTATAAAGGGAGAGCAACAGGCTGTACCCTCCGCAGCCATTGCCGCATTTGCAGCCAGACCCACATCCGCAGCTGCCACCACAGCAAGACATCTTCTCTTATGATGTGATGTGATTTATGAAATGAGCTTGTAATTTATAACTAATTTTCTTCTTACACGCTTTGGATGAATTGGGGAGGTGCCAGGGGGTCCTATTTATAGCCCTTCAATGGCCAACATGGGTTTAATTGGGACAATTTAATATCATGAATTATTTCTGGGGGTATCTCACTGTGTGTCAAAAATCCTCGTCTATTGAAAAGTGTGCATTGCACTAACAGCCGCAATAATGCAATATCTCATCTTTGGAACTTTTTACTGAGAGCAGCAGCGTACTGCATTGCAGTACAAGTATTGTTAATTGTTTGATCTCACTAATATGGATTTTATCTTTTTTTGCTTTGGCTTTACCCTGTTTAAACATTACAGGATGATCAATTTAGTATTTCAAACTCGGAACTAAAATCTAAACTAAAAGGCAGAAATTGAAGGAGCAATTATGTAAGGTGCCATGTGTATCTCGAGAGACTTGAGGCACCAAAATTGATAATAATTGGTTTAGGCCAGAATTGCTAGACTGTGTTCTTTATAGCTGGTTAGCCTCCGGCTCCTGTGCGTAGGCTTGAGAAGAAAAAGCTTATTTTAACGTGTTGGTTTTGATAGCTACTGTTGCTGAATTTTATTCCAGATAAGTGTGACATTTTATCTAATCCTGTACAAAAATATATGCGTCAAATTAGGATGGGAAGTGTAAAGGTCAAGTTCTGGTAAAAACTTATTTTACATGTATGTGTAGCTGAACAGTTTGATTTGTAGTTTTGAACATAAACCTAATATTATGAGAAAATAACAGTAGAATTTAGATCTAGATAATGAAGACAAGAACAATAATGGCACCTCACTTTTTAAAGAATGGAAGCAAGGACTCGAGGGACCACCACACCAGCTTCTGGAGCAGTGATAATATCGAATCTATTTAATTTTTGTATATTAATCAACTTTAGAGAGTCGTCTCTCGCTTGAAACTTATCAAACCGAAAGTGTTTTTCTTTAACATTTCGTAACAGCCAACAAATTTCTACCATTAGTCACGAAAATGAGCCTTGTTAATTGATGGAAATGTTGTTTGCCAAAGAAAATGAACCATAATTCTAGATGTAACAATCCAAAACAAAACCATATTTCTCAAATGGACCAGGGACGGATCTGTTTACAGTTAGTAATTTATTTCTAATTAAATCACAAATTCCATACATGCTCTATACAAAATAATTAGAACTATTTTTAATTTTAATCCCTTAATTCAAATAATATCATATATTATTAAAGATGAATATATCATAAATTCGAATGTATGCTAGAATTAAACAGGAAAGAAAAAAACAATCATACCGAGTGCTGGCCTGTACCAGTGTACCTCACCTCTCTAGATATATAAGCCCTGACCCACCTGCCTAAAAGGATTGTTGTTTTGAGAGTATGTACAATTCAAAATTGCATTAATAATGTATCTCATTGATTTAACATTGAACATACCAAGACAACTTTTGATACTGTACCTGAGTAATCATACACCTAATTTATTCTGTTTGAAGTAATGTGGGTACTCGGAATCCAATTGCTATCAATTATTCTCCTCCAGCAACTAGCCATTTCATCATTTCAAGCATCACAGGACCAGGACCACTTTTCAATGGGAAATTCTCTCTGTTTTCTTTTTTGAAATTGGGTGAGTGGGGAATTTTTCTCAAAATGTTCTCACACAGAAACAAAGGAAAATTCAACAGCAACGACCACTGATATCACTAATTTCATGAACGCCTGAGACCCTTGATAAATAGCACGTATCAGTATGGTTCAAGTTCTCGTTCGAAATAGAAGCCTGGTTTCAAGCTCCTAAATGAGTTTTGAGTACGATTTGGCTCGTGAATAGCTCATAGACTGGAGGGTAGAGCAAAATTTGGAAAAGCTTATTTTGAGGGCGGATCCAAACCCATAACCTCTAACATGTGGTCCTTGCACCAAACAATCATACTACTATACATTCTTATTCTAAGTTTAGAGCTATTTTTAAAAGGGTGACCGTAACATTCAATATGAGGCCTGACGACAAACTACCACACTACTTCACATTTTTGTTCTAAGTTGGAACTATTTTTTACATATTATAATTAAAAATATAGAGAAAAAAAAGTTAAATCTCATGAACCTATTTTGATCGAGCCAATATGAGTTCGAGTTTGATTCATATCTTATTCGAATCGAGCTGGTTTAGTTCATTTTTAATTTGAGCTAAAATCGAGCGAGCTAATTGCTTTTTTTCGGATGGAACTAACGAGCTATGAATAAAACTGGCAGCCCTAAGCAAAACAAAACCTAAAAACAGTGATAGGACTCCGTATATAGTGCTTGGATGGCCACCACTGTTCTTATGCTCTCAACTTTATTCAAAATTCCAAATAAAATTAGTGGAGAGAGGGGCCTAGCTAGGAACAAAACTAAAATGCGCAAATAGTAAGGTTGCTATGGATTTGCTAAAACTTTTTAGAGACAAATCAAAGGGCACTTTTTTTTTTTTGCTTTAGTTCAACTTTAAATAATGAGTATACTTAGGGGTGTCAATGGGTCGGTCGGGTCGGGTTTGGGTCAGGTCATATTATTTTATTATTATTTTTGTTCCGATCTGAACCCGACCCGATTAAATTCGGGTCAAAAAATCTTAACCCATACCCGATCCCGACCCATGTAAAATAATTAAATATTTATTAATTATTTTTATATAATTTAAGTAATTAAATATTGATTAATTTATAATTAATCTTAATTAATATATAATTAGTGTAGATTTAAGCTTTAATTAGTACTAAATCATAAAATTACTTCAAAAATCACAATTAATCGGGTTCGGATCAACTCGACCCCAACCCTATCCGATTCGGATCAAAAAAATTAAACTCATATCCGACCCATTTATTTTCGGATCATATCATATCGGGTCGGATTAACTCGTCGGATCGGGTCGATAATTGACACCCCTAAGTATACTAGATCACTAGGTTTGTTCAAGCTTTGAAATTCAAAAACTATATATCTCCGCCTTTTCCTCTATTATGTGAAATCGAAAAGTCTCCTTCTAACTCTCTCATACTTTATTAATGATAGGGGAGAGTTCTAACTCTCTCATATTTATTAATGATAGGGGAAGGATCATTTGACAATCCTTGTTTTGATAATTTTAACAAGTAGATTTCAAATAAATTTCAAAAAATCTTTAAAAAATATAAAAATGAAAAAAACATTTACAAAAGTATTATTGAACTTATGGATTGATTATGTTTCAAATTTCATATAATTTAAATATCATTTGATAGTCCATAAAAAATATTAAAATGGAATAGTTATAAACTAAATATTTTTTGATGTGCTGTAATGGAGCATAAAATGGCACTTAAATTATATGAGATTTGAGCTCTATCAATCTATAAATTGAAAGATGTATGAAATTTGAGCTCTATCAATCTATAATTTTTTTAATTTATTTAAAATCTCATTGGCAAAATAAACATTGTCGAGTGGTCCATTCGCTAATGATATATGCAAATAATGACAACCAATATCACACTTATTTAAAATTGTATACTATTCTAAGAGAAAAGTTGCAACGCAAGTTTGTAACAAATTGAATAGTAATCTAAATAACTTAGCTACAACTAAGTGTTGAATTGGACAAATTTCAATGTTATTTGTCTAATTATCAAAAGTATTATTGACAATCTTGACAATGAATCTTCAAATAAATATGAAAAAAGTCTTAAAAATAGAAAAAAACTTTATAAATATGTTATTCTATTTATAGATTGATGGTGATTAAAATTTTATATAATTGCACTATTATTTGCTAGTTCATCAAAGACCATCAAAATGTTATGAACTTTGTAACTATTTTAATTTAATGGTATTTGATGAACTATCAAACAATAATAAAATTATATAAAATTTTAATCACCATCAATCTATAAATAGAAGAATATATCTATAATTTTTTTTTATTTTTTTCATATTTATTTGAAAATCCATTGACAAGATTGTCAAGATAACCATTGTCAAGTGATCCCTACCCTTATTTGAATGGGAAGTGATCCTTGACAATGGATTTTTAAATAAATAGAAAATAAATAGAAAAAAATAGAAAAAAAATATAGATATGTTCTTTATTTATAGATTGATGGTGATTAAAATTTTATATAATTTCATTATTATTTGTCAGTTCATCAAAGTCCATCAAAATGTTATGCACTTTATAATGGTTCCAATTTAATGGTATTCGATAGACTATCAAATAATAATAAAATTCATGAAATTTTAGTCACCATCAATCTATAAGTAGAAGAACATATCTATAAGTTTTTTTTATTTTAATTTTTTTCATATTTATTTGAAGATTCATTGTTAAGTAATCTCTTCCCTATTTGAATATATACTGTTTTATTAAATAAATAAAAAATAGACACGAGTCACAAGAACATGCAAGCCCAGTAGCGGAATGGAGTTTAATTGTGTCTTCCATTTTAACCTTTTGCTGTCCATTTCTTCGTGATCGTGTCCTTAAAAAGTTAAAACCATGGTAAGAATTGGATAAGGCAATTTAATGGGCCGTTTCTCTTTCAAACTCTCAGCCCATGTGGATACGGATAAGAAGGCCGTTGGTTGCCAGACATAGAATCAGTGCGTATCCATATCCAAATAAAAATTCAGACCATCTTTTTTTCTCTTTCGCCCCTAGTTTATTTTCATTTTTTTTTTTGAAAGAACTCTTCCGCTCGTCTTGCATCTATTGTGTATATATTCCAAATTTCCAATGAAATAAACCACGAAGGTACAAAGCAACCACAAGAAAGAGAACAGAAAATCTAGTGATTTTGTTTTTGTAAAAAAGTGGATATTCCATCAATTTCATTGAAATCACCTACAAGATGAAGAATGCCAAACATCCGGTACCAATCATATAAAGTGAAAAAAAAAATCTAGTGAATTGACATCAACAATGATGAATTTGAAAAGCAAGGTATTCATCGGTTGAGCAAACTGAAATCTGTTTTCTTTGTTACCTAATAACCCTACTGAAGTGCTTGAAATTGAAATTAGGTAGAACAAACAGAAAACAAAGACTAATCCATTTAGAAATCGGAGAAGTAAGGAACCACCCTTGATGAGTTTCTACCAGACAGTGAACCAGCAACCAGGACTTGAACAAATTCAGTCGTTCTGGTACAATTCAGTACCATACCAGTAAACTGTGAACAACAGGGAGTGACAATGGCAGCGGTACCAGAGCAAGAAAAGAAGCCCTACTTTGCTCTTTTTTGGAGTAGAAAACCACCCCTCGTGGCCTAGTCTTAAAGGACTGATTCTCAGTAAAAGCCTGAGAGATCTTGCCAGTTAACACGCCAATTAATGAAGCTAGTTATGAATTGCATCTTTTTTCTGATATCTTATTTTCCAACTGAACGGCTTACTGTTGTTTTGTTTTTCTTTCTCAACTCGTTTAATTTGTACGACTTGTTTATTCAACGGCCTGGTCAAATGGGCAGAAGGATGGAAAGTCAGAGTCTGACTTTAAAAGCTGTTAGTGCCAGTGCAAAGAAAGTCAAAAACAAAACAAAACAAAACGAGCTAGCGCGAAGTCGCTGGAGGATTTGTCTTTTTCAGTGATCAAAAGAAAGAAAAAAACAAATTATTTGTGGCTGTGGACTTTACATGTTAGAACCTAAAAGATGGTTGAAGAAAGGTTGCTTTGTACACATTTTCTCATGATCACAAATTCACATGCTAGCTAGGCGAATTTAATAGACGGAAATGGGGTACAATTATCCTATTATTTGTAATAAACTATACGTAACATAAAGTATTTTTAGTGTGATATTTGGACTTTATGAAACCTGAAAACCGCATCATTGTCGAACTTCGTGATTTACAATCTATTGATTTGAAGTAATTATTTTACTGATATTAATATATACTAAGTATGATATTCGATCTCCGTGCAAATTTTTTTTATTCCGTCCATGCTCACATGCAGATATACTTACTATAGAATGATGTAGCCTAGGGAAATATTATATTATTAATTAATGATCTAGTAGCTAAATATATTCTACCAAACTCAACTAACTAATTTTTTTCTTTGTTTTGGTTCAAAGCCCGTAGGCATTAGTGCATAACTCAACTGACTATTACTAATTTACTATACATTAGTTTACTTTCTACTCCAACTAATATCACCTATCTTATATATTCAAAGAAAATATTTAATCGTGGACCGAGGCAGAAACTTATTAATGTGGTCAACGATATAATATAAGTGTTCATATTATATGCTATAAAATTATGGTGATCATACTAAGAAAAAAAAATTCAATGTTCAGAAAATCTGAATTAAAGATTTGCCAATTCACCATTAGAAAATCAATTTTTGAAATAATAACAGGGGTCAATTTCACCTCATACTAACAGTCAGAATGCATTTCAAAAAAGTCAGTGTGCATTTTGCATGCATTATGATTTCATTGTTTGTTTGGAACTTGGATTGCAGACCCACTGTGCCTGTGCACAAGTTTCTGGTATGGATATTTCATCTCTTCTAGATTTCTACTGCCTCTTAATTTTTCAGGACTACTGATACTGATAAAGATTTTATTAGGTTTCCGCCTACTACCTCAGCTACAAAAATGTGCTAAATATCGTTGGATTCACGTCCTTTGCAGTAACTCAAAATTTAAATTGCTCTCCTGATTTCATTATAAACAGGATCTGTGAATCTAAATTCGGACCATAATGACCGCTTCTGACAGACATAAAAATATAGATTGCACAAGACTGAGAAAAGTCATTCAGTGCTATTAATCTATATAGTTGTTTCTGTATCAGTGACTTCCATTGTAATATCTCAATAGAGCTGCTTCTGTACTGGTGGTTTCAATCGGTACCAATTAGTACAATTTACTAGACCGCATCAGTATCCATTTTTCTTAGAAATTACTAAATTAGAGAGCATCATAAATGCCACATGTTTAGACGACATACTGGTCCATTTAAGATTTTTAAGGACCCCTCCAATTATATTCCATCCACCCGAATACCCGATTACAAAATCGCTTGCTTCCAATCCAATTCCAATAATAACAATGGAGAAAGAAATATGATTATATGAATTCAGTTCAGTGAAGTCAACACACCAGGACCACCACTGCATACATCACAATGTCACGACGCGTACGCCAGCAACTGTTCCTCAAAAAAAAAACGAAAATTGATGATTAGGATCAAATAATGGCCTACCAAACAGGAGAAAAAGAAAAGAAACAATGAATGCTACGTGAAATTACCAGAACGCCCATAAATACTTATGTAATCTCCTTCGAGAAATGAAATGAAATGAAAAATAATAACAATGGGACCACCCATAATAATATCTTTATCTTCAATTGTGTCAATGTCACTACATATATAAATAGTAATACGTACATTAACGGATCATAATATCAAATGCATGAGACGTACCTTTTCCTTCCTGACATTTAGTGACAAATTCATGATCCGATCCTCCCCCAGAAATGTAACTAAAGCGAGACAATTTCGATTTATAAAGTATCGTGGTATTAAAATATATAATCTGACCTAGTAATTAAATTTTTTGGGTCCGTTCTTAAAGGACGAGGGTTTAAACTCCATGCTTTTCTTTATTTCGAAGAGTTTAAAATGAGCACTTATCTATTTGCCTCAAAAAAACATGTTATGATATTCTAAAACCGCATGATGCGAATAGATAATATTTATGAGAAGTTTAAGGTTTGGTAACAATAGCGGTTCCCAGCAGTCTGACAAATCTAGCGATTTTGAGGTCCTTCGAAAGAAACAATTTACCTTTTGAGGAAAACAAAATATAATAAATTACTTTGGAGTTTAAGAACACGATTTGAATACCTTCATTTTATGTATCTAATATTTTAATTTACAAATATTAAATAGACTTCAAATAATGAACAAATAAAAACATTAAATGCTATCTACATTATTTTTTCTGCACATGCACATGCTAAATTATTTAAGCCGGACATAACAAATGAAAAAAACATCATTTTTTTTATATGCTTGGGGCAAAAAGAATGATATGGATTACAGTTGTCTGTTTTGAGATTGAATTATATGAATTGAATTATAATGGAGACAATGAAATCAAGCACATTTCAACCCATTCTAAAAAAGAAAAAAAAAACTACATATTTCATTGAAGTTAATTACTTAGATTCCTCGATGAATCAACCTTATCTAAGGACATAAATAATAATTTCGTGTGGAAAGTTACATCATCGAAATTCAACTTAAGAATGAATCTCTAAACTACAAATACGTGAAGTTGGGAAATTTTAATTGCATTAATCTGTACTCTCAAAAAAGGAGAAGGCTGACAATCTGATAACGTACTTGTGTTTCGTCTTTTCTTTTCCTTTTTTGAAGGAGGGGGCTGCTAGAGTTATAAGTTCCTTTTTTTTATATATATATAAAAAGAAATGAAGAAGGCAAGAAAAACACAGTTTGAATACAAGAACTGAAGCCAAGCTCATGATATGCATGGTTGAAAACTTGAAATGTAGCGGAAAATTCACGGCTGATAAGTACTGAATTAATGAATTGGGTTTCTTCCTTTGTCAAATTGCATGAAAGAACGGTGAACAGGGGAGTTTTAAGCGCCACAGGTGTTCCTAGTTAGCGGGACCCAGACGGCACCTCAATTTCACACGATCGCGTCTCTCTCTCTCTCTCCATTTTGACGAGTTTTACTATCTGTGAACCGGGTCCAAGCATTAAATGCTGAAGCGCTTTCGGTGGATGGTGGTCCAAAATTCCGAAAGGCCGCCATTAATGCACTGAACTCCCCCAACCATCCTCTCTCTGTTTCCTGTAATTTTCAATTAGACTTTTGTCTCTCGCTCACTCACTGCGCGTCTCTATGTGTGATTGTGTGTGTGTGAGAGAGAGAGGGTGTGAAAACTGGATTACGCAGGTCAATGCTTCAAGAAAGTCTTAAAGGTCACCATAGAGAGAGAGAGAGAGTTGGCGACAGAGAGACAAGATATATTAATCAATTAATTAATCAATCACTTATACCGGTATTATAGCAACGAAATAAAGGCGCCACCTTTAACACCCTCTTTCCTTGACCCTCCCCCTCTCTCTCTCTCTCCTTGAATGTGAGTGTTTGTTTCTGGCTGGATAATATCCATTTACCTAATAATTTATTTTCAACTAAAGAGAACCAAGGAAAATTAATACGAAGGGAAGCTTAAACTTATACTGAAAGATGGGAAATTGTTTTGGGGTGAAAATCAAAGCTGAGAACCCTGCAGACACCGCCACTACTTGGGGTTGGTTTCTTCCCTTCAATTTCTTTTCAAATCGATTTTCTTCTTATTACTATGCAGAAATTTGCTATTTTTAGGTCAATCTAAAGCGTTATTACAGTAACAAGGTCCTTCTTTTAACGCGTTGAAGTTGTTGTAATTGCTATATCAGAGTTTCTGTCTAATTTCTCCCCCTTTTCAATTTTAGTTCCTAATTGGGCTTGTTGGCACAAAATGACAAGGAAATGCCAACTTTTCCTAGAGTATTGGCTTGCAATTTGCCATACATGATGGATTGCAGTAACGACAGTCTTATATTAAATAAACCACAAATTGTTACTTCTTTTCGTACAAATCTATTTGAGCCTCAAGCATAGAAGCAAAATACACTCCACATCAGTCCAAGCTTTGCATTTTTCTTGGAATAAAACCAAGAATTTATGTTGCTGAGTCAATGACCGATTTAATAAGTGTTGCCATTATAAAAATATTCACTGCCAGGTTCAAGCTACAAGAATCAAAGCAAGTGCACAAGCGATTACAGCAACTCCAATCCGAGCAAGAATTCTTTGAGCTCAGTACCGCCTACGCCAAGAAGCGAGGGGGAGATCTTAAAGTCCTCAAATGTGCATAGGTTTGCCTTTAATGATTTAAAAACATCCACGAGAAACTTCCGTCCCGACAGTGTCTTAGGTGAGGGAGGTTTTGGCTCAGTCTTCAAAGGTTGGATCGACGAACAAACCCTCACTGCTGCCAAACCCGGGACAGGGATAGTAATTGCTGTCAAGAAACTAAACCAGGATGGCTATCAGGGTCACCGCGAGTGGCTGGTACTATCTCTAAAAATAAGATATTCAATATTTCTATGTGGTTAAACCTTTAATTAATCTAATTCTTCCCGTTGGTCAATATATAAATTATTGTTTATAATAACAATGTAGGCAGAGGTGAATTACTTGGGGCAGCTATCTCACCCAAATCTAGTGAAACTCATTGGATATTGCCTTGAAGATGAACAACGACTTCTTGTATATGAGTTCATGCCCCGTGGAAGCTTAGAGAATCACCTATTTAGAAGTGAGTTCTGGTACTTTTTTTTTTCATATTTTGCAGCAATTAGATCTCATAAATTAGAAACCTTGTAAATTTGGAGTAAGTTCTGTTGTAGGGGGTTCATATTTCCAACCACTTTGTTGGAGCTTGCGTATGAAGGTAGCTCTCGGAGCAGCGAAAGGGCTTGCTTTTTTGCACAGCGACAAGGCGAGAGTTATTTATCGTGATTTCAAGGCATCTAATGTCCTTCTTGACTCGGTACTTGCTGACAGAGTGCTTTTCTCTGCTTTATTCTGCTGTTAAAATTAACATATTCATAATTTCAACTTGGCAATTATTTTGTGCGTATATAGGACTATAATGCAAAGCTATCTGACTTTGGGCTGGCTAAAGATGGACCCACAGGTGATAAAAGTCATGTCTCGACTAGGGTCATGGGTACATATGGTTATGCTGCCCCTGAGTATCTTGCAACTGGTAAACCTCTTTACCTCATGTCACATTTTAATCAATGCCATAGTAGTTTACACAAGTGTTGGCCTTTGTATTTCCAACGTTGGAAATATTGCTAGTTTCTGAACACCTAATTATTTTAGCTTACATGTAGAAAAGAATATTGTTTCTTAGAAGCTCGAGTCTCTTCAGGGTTTCTTTTTTCGGAAATCCTATGAAAGATATGATCCAGCAATTTTGTACTACCAATTAGTAAACATGCTTATTTTAATATAGTAGCTTTCTTAAAAAAAATTAATATTAGTAGCTGTTGACTTAATTGGTATTTGAATTGCACAGTTGCCACTGAACAGTATATTATTAAAGAGAGCATTTAGTACACAGCAAGCAACTTAGTTGCTCCAAATTAATTTATCAAAGCTGTTGAACTTATTTAAAAGAATGCACCACCTAATTCCTGAATGCAATGCACTATCATTCAATAATTACAAGTTTTTGACCCCGTATATCATACTAGTTTCATATGAGCAGGCCACAAACATTATTTAAAGTATTTGAACCTAAGTCAAATACATAATTCTTTCTCAAGGAGTGAAAAGTCAATACCAACATGGCATGTTCAAACTTAAAATAATAGTCTCCCTCTAAGTCTGCTGCTATGCCCAACTGGCCTATGACCAGTAGTTCCTTTATGTTTCAATTTTTATTTTTTATACTATTATAAATAAGTATTATCAGATATTTATCTCTGAATACTTGTTAGATCAGTCGGTACTTGTCAGTGAGGTGATGAAATTTGTCTCAACATGAAAGAAATCTCTGAACCCATCTGGACTGAGTTTCCCCACTAAAGTCAAGGGCCTGAACCTGGGTTAAACCTGAAACACTGATCAACAAGCTACCTACTATAAGTTCTGATCCTGATCAACCTTAGCATGAACCTGATCCTGACCTGCTCGACCTGACTTTAAAATCAGGTTTGAGTACCAAGAAAAAGGTCAACTGCGAGATCATTAATCCAAAATTTGTTGAGAGCAATAACAAGAAAGATCGTACTCTCTGACCTGATATCCAAAACTATCTGAGAACCAGAAAATTGGAACAGAACTTATCCAGATTCAAAGTGATTGTGCGCAATTTGCCTCATTGCCAGTTTTAATATGTCAGCCTTCTTATAAGATGATAATTTTCATCACAATATGGGTCTGACAATACATCTCTGTTATACTTTCAACTGTAATCATCTAAGAATTTTTTTTTTCTTCAAGGCCATTTAACTGCCAGGAGTGATGTATATAGCTTCGGAGTGGTTCTTCTAGAGCTGTTATCTGGACGGCGGGCCATAGACAAGAACCGACCATCTGGAGAGCACAATCTGGTAGAATGGGCTCGACCATACCTCACAAACAAGAGAAGAGTGTTTCGCATTCTAGACAGCCGTTTTGGCTCTCAATACTCCCTCAACGGGGCCCACAAGGTAGCTAACCTAGCCCTCCAGTGCTTGTCTATGGATGCACGCTATCGGCCGAGCATGAGCCAAGTTGTATCAATTTTGGAACAAGTTCAAGATCCAAAAGATTTGCCAAAAATACCCTCAGGGGCCACTGCCAGTAAAAGCAGAAAAATGAAGAGCAGAAGCTCTGAAGGAGTACGGGGTGTTAAGGTGCAATATCCTAGACCTTCGGCATCACCACTGTATGCTTAGTGTGATCTCTCTTTTATGTACTGGTTTTGTATTGTACATTTTCTGATTGAAATAGCTAGTTCATATTGTCGGTTCTTGTTCTTATTTTGCTTTTCTTTGTTTTTATTTTGTGTATGAACTTGAGGCTCACCAAAAGCATGAGCTTAACATCAAAACCATAGCATGAGTTTCGAACTATGAATGAACTTTTGATCTTGATCTTCTTGACAAGCCAACCAATTGGCATTCTAGTTCCTTTTATTTAATTGTATAAGATCAAGAGGTTGGAAATAGTGTTCTAAAATCGTGTTGTGTCGTGCCGTGCCGTGCAAAGCACGCCGTGTTTTTGTGTCGTGTCGTGCCGTGTTATTATTTTTTTATTTTTTTTCTGTTGTATCGTGCCGTGTTAAAAATGGGGAGAAGCGTTACGTCACGATTAAGGCACGTCACGGATAAAGCACATCGTGTTAAACGTGTCGTGCTCATTCGTGTCGTGTCAAATCGTACCGTGTCAAAACGTGTCGTGATTATTCGTGTTTTGAATACGGTGTGCATTAACATGTCGAAGATTTTAAAATCCAGAAAATACAAAAAAAATTCTAAAATTGTAAACAAAAGTTTAAATTTTTTTAAAGTGTTTCGTATTTTAAATTATTTAATATAGCGTATTGAAAATAAAATATAAAAAATAGAAAATATCAAAAAGTGAAACTAAATATTAAAAATTATTTTTTTAATTTAAAAATATGTTATATAGTGTATTCTGTAAAATTCAAAAAATAAAAAATTCCATAAAACATAAAAAATAAAAAATAAATGTCAAAAAAATATGGACATGTGTTAAAATATTTTTATAGTAATTCTTAAAATATTATGTTTTTCAAATTTTCCCTCCTATTCGTGTCGTGTCTAGTCGTGTGTCGTGCTCGTGACGTGCCGTGTTTCGTGTCGTGACGTGTCGTGCCGTGTTTCGTGTCGTGACGTGTCGTGTTGGGATCTCTTAACTGTGTGTGTCGTGCCGTGTCGAAAATGAAAAAAATCAGTCACGCCACGTTTAAGAACACGACACGTGATACGTATCGTGCCGGCACGGATAGGCACGCGTGCCGTGTCGTGTCGCTCTCGTGCCGTTTCGTGTCGTGTCGTGTCGCTCTCGTGCCGTTTCGTGTCGTGTCGTGTCGTGTCGTGACACGCGAACACGATTTTATAACACTAGTTGGAAATTATTGTATACCATCAATGTAATTTAATTCTCAACATGTTGAGCTTATAGGACCCCTGAAATGAAAATTTATAACACGCGCTTTGAATCATCGAATAGATCAAGATCAAGGCCAAGGGTTTGATTATCGATTGAAGGTAGGTTTTAACTCACTGACCAGAAGCTTATGAGCTCTACTAATTTTAATTTGTTCTGTGTACTAAGTTGGCTTTGTTCCACTAATGTCAAAGATCATATGGTTTGTTTGACACTCCATAGAATAGTAAAAAGTAGAAATAAAATTATTATTTCGATGAATTAATTTGTCAAACGAATTTTAAACTAAGTAGAAAAGTGCAGAATATTGCTAATCTAGTATATCAAGCTATAGGTGATATACCGGATTAGCTCTCGTCGGAATAGCGATTATTGTTTGATTATGTTGTATTCTATTATTATATTTTGATTATGATTATGATTTATTATTATATTATGATTATAATTTATTATTATATTAATATTATGATTATTATTTATTATTATTATTATTATATTATTATATTATCATCGGTATTAGTATTATTATATTATTAATTTTATTATTATTATATTATAATAATTATGATTTTAGTATTATATTATTATATTATAATTATAAATATGATTATATTATTATTATTATATTATTATGATTATGATTATTTATTATTATGGCGATGATTATTATTACTTATTATTATTTTTTTATTTTTTTATATTTTATTATATTATATTATAATTATTTAAGATTATAATTATTTATTTATTATTATTGTATTATGATAATGATTATAATTTATTATTATTATATTATTATATTATTATGATTACGACTATGATTATTATTATCATGATTATGATTATTATTTTATTATTATTTAATTATGGTGTATTATATTATCATGTTATGATTATATTATTATTATATTATTAAAATTAAAATTATTTATTATTATTATATTAGTATGATTACAATTTTATTGTTATATTATTATATTATAATTATTTTATTTTTATTATTATTATTATTACAACTATGAATATTATTATTTATTATGATTATGATTATTATTTTTTTATTATATTATCATTATATTTATTATTATTATTATTATTATTATACTATTATTATTATTATCATTGTTATACTTAATAATTTTTTTAATTTTATTGTTTTGCAAAACCTTATTGAATTTAACAAGGTGTTCTTGAAATTTAATTGCAGGATTCTAAAAAGTTTCAAAGGAATGAAAAAGAAATGATCAAGATCAATTCAGAGAGCTTCTATGAAGATATAGGATCATATTCATTGTATAGGTATAATTCAAAATCGTATATTCTTCATAATTATGCAAGGAAGAGACTATATCGCAGAGAACCGTTATAACGATTCACCAATCGTTATAACGATTCAATACATATCTCAAATTTTTTCTAAGTTCTTTGTGCGTAGAAATTAGTCAAAAGTTAACAGAGTGTATCGTTATGTAACGCTTCATAAAACGTTACAATGATTCAATACACTTACCGAAAATATTCTAAGTTCTTTGTGAGCAGAAATAAGCTAAAATTAACAGAGTGTATCGTTATGTAACGCTTCATAAAGTGTTTAACAATTAATGAAACATATAACGATTAACTGAATCGTTTTAACGTTTCTGAAGATCAATAGACTTGTTAGAAGGTTGGTCAAATAAGTCAAAGCGTTGTAATGGTTCTGTAAACCGTTCAACGTCTCTGTAGAACATTATAACGATTCATCCTATTCATTTTTGAATCGTTATAACGTTTTAATATAATTCTGACAAGGGGTATTCTTGGAAATTCAAGACTTTCATTATGAAACGTTATAACGATTTATGAATCGTTATAACGTTTTCAAGCGCAAGAATATCAGTTTTTCAGTTAATGACTTATAAAAGTGATGTTCTGGGTGTAAAAATAAATCAAGAAAAATAGTCAACATTCTTTGTAATCCAGAGCACCATTCTGCAATCAATTGAGATGATTCCTTCCTTTGCAAATTACAAGAACAAAAGATCTTGACTTAGCCAAATCTATTGACATTCTTGTGTAATCCTCAGTTCTTTACTCTCTTGAGTGTTGTCTTAAATTTTCTCTTTGAGCTTTAAGTGTTCATTTGTTGTTCTCTCTTTATTACATTTTTAGTCTTCTTGCACTTGTTTTGTGAAGAAGCTAAAGATTTTATATTGTACCTGAATTTTTGAATAATAAAGCGGCATCCCATTTGTGGATGAGACTCGGAGACATAGGCATTGTTATAGCCGAACTCCGTTAACATTTTCTGTGTTCCTTATAATTTCTGTGCTTTGTGGGTAATAACCATCAACCATTCCTTAAAATATCAATCATCATCATCATTGTTAGTATCATAATTATTCATATTTTAACTATTCTGATTACAACTGTCAAATGATATTTTCGTTCTTCCGAATAGTGAAGAATATCATTCTTCTATCACTCTTCCAAAAAAATACTATTCTATCACAATTGAAAAATTAACACTCTTTTAAATTTATTCTTTTATTTGTCAAATGAACCCATAGATTTTAGCATGTTGGCAATAAACTACGAGTCCCATGATCGTACTATCTTTTCTTTTAATCTCCCATCGGGCATATTCTAACTCTGTCTCCGTAGACTACTTCTGCATAGTCTTTCTTAAATTAGGAAAAAAAAGTTGTAATTGATGTGACGAATCAGCAATAAATTAATTATTTTTTATGAAAATAAAATCCGACCCAGTCAGACATAATAAAAGGTAGAAGTCAGTTAAGACTAACATAAGAGAAAGCAATAGTGATTTGAAAGATTAGAGTATATCGAAAACTTTTGTTTTGGATAGAAGTATTTAGAAGATGGTGATTCATGTGTTAAAAATATAATTTAGAGTTTGAATTTAGTAGCAGATTTATAGATTGAAGGTTATTAAATTATTAGATATTTGGAGCTTATAGTTTAGAATTTTAAAATTTATGAGTATAATTTATAATGTAAGTTTACTACAACTATCTTTATAAGGATTATTATTATTATTATTATTTATTAATATTACTATTTTTTTAAGGTAGCGGGCGAAAAGACTGCTATAATTTTTCATTAAAGCAAATTGAAAAAGAGTTGTTATAGATTACAAAGAAGAAGAAAAACAAAGATAGAAAGAGAGAAGAAATATGAAATACAAGTCTAACCCTAAATCGAAAAGTAAGATAAACTGAAATGAAAAATAAGCTTCATCAACCCGTCGATCAGCTCGTTTTAGTCATACACTCTTCGAAGTTGATATAGATTGGATCGGAGGGGAGTTTGGTGTGATTTGGGTTTAGTTTCTCGGATTGTGAATGAGGGGTTTAGGTTATCGGCTTGGGTTTAGATTTTTGATTTAAGGAGGGGCTTAGATTATCAGTTTGGGTTTAGGTTTAGGATCTAGGTTCAAGGTTTAGGGTTTGACTCTAGTTTCATCGGGGTTTAGGTTTAGGTTCTAGGTTCGGGGGTTTTGTTTTAGGTTCTATGTTCAGGGGTTTAGGTTCTAGGTTCACGATTTGACTCTAGTTTCATCGGGGTAGCGTCAACCGCGAGGTAAGACGACTCTAGATGAGACAGTCCACGGGTTCAGCCAAACAAAATGAGCATAGCAAAGGAAGCAACCTCGGTAGGGAGGCACTCGACCGATAAGATTTGGATCTACTATCAACTGAGACAGATAGGGTTTTAATAAGGTCATATTTAGGTTACACATAGCCTAGCAAAGCACAGACTTATTCCCTCAAAATGAGCATAAGTCGTGCCAGCGCAACGAGGCCAAAACCACCAGGCAACAAACAACTCAAGGGGAGGGTTCATGCTTAGAAGAAAAGCAAGGGGGAAACAAGCACAACATGATAGAAATCGCGCAAGGCTTGGCCTTGGCAAACAAAGACACAACTGGTCAGAAAAGGAAAAGCAGTACCGATTTCAGACTTGAGGTTCTCCCCTTTCTGAGGTTGAATGGAGCACGCGAGGTTCGTGTAGCGTTGATGGTGACTAATAGCTGGACTCATGACGAACATAGATGGTGGTGGTGCTCGGGTCAAATAAGCGATGCACGAGTTTGAATAAGAGAAGTGTGCAGTGGTGTAATCCTAAACCAAATCACAATGGAGCCAAGAAAAAAGAGTTGTGCGAGAGTGAAGCAGGGGATAGTGTAGGGTTAGGGGGTGAGGGCGGAGGTGAAAGGTCTAGTCTGAGGCGGAGGTGTAGGGTTAGAGATGTTGTTCAGAGGTGGGGGTGTAGGGTTTTAAGGTCGGATGTGGAGGTGTAGGTTAGTGGTGTTGTTCATAGGCAGAGGTGTAGAGTTTAGGGTTGGTCGGAGCGGCACTTGTAGGATTTAGGGTAGGGCAGAGGTGTAGGTCGAGCAGTTCTGGTCAGAAGCGGAGGTGTAGGTTGAGCAGATTTGGTCAGAGACGAAGGTCTAGGTCGGAGGTTGCGAGGATATCTGCGCAGAGGTAAAGGTCGGAGGCTCTGATTAGTGCTTGTACTTCATACCTGGTAGTTCGTTCATAGTGGAGGAAGGAGAAAGAGGACGAGATGAGAGGGGATGCGCAGAGGAGGGCCGGGGGGAGACCGAGCTGCCGGCATCCCCTGCCTAGATTTTCAGTTGGTATCGTCTTTTCGCATTTGGATTCGCGGGAGCGACTTTCGCTCTTTCGCGAGAGAGGTTATATTAACATTACTATTACTAACATTATTATTGTTACTATTATCATTATTATTAACAATATTATTATCATATTAACATCATCATCATTATCACTATTTATCATTATTATCAGTATCATTGTCATTATTTTTATAATCATTACTATTATTATCATTGATTTTTTATCTTTGAGATTTAGGATCACTGTGATTTCGAATTGGATTTTATTTTTAATATATTTTAATTTATTTGAGATTAAAAGTTTTATTGTTTGTTGTTATTTTTCCTTCACACATGTTCTGTAAAGTTTGGTGCGTATTTAAATTTGATTACCACAGCACCGTGGATCACAATTTATTTAACTGTGATAATTATTATGGATGTATAATGTGTATTTGCTAGTATGCATCTTAAACCTGTAACTCGAGTAACAGCTTCCAACTACTAAGCTAGAGCACATTAATTGTTCTCTTCGACTTATTTTTTAATTTGCTCTCTCCTAATTTTCTTCTGTATGGGAAGGAAATTCACGGACGCACATTATGCATTAATAATTTTTACTTACGACTATTGGAAGTTGGAAGTGTGCTAGATTCTTTGACATAATGTCTATTATGAAGATAACGGTGAAATGTACCTTGTCGTACAAATATAATTTTTTTGTCCTTGCAATCTAGAAAATTGACTGCATTGGATCACGTGATTGTACAGCACATGATGAAATTTTGTGTACAATTTTATGAATGAGAAGGGATGGATTGACAATGATTTATTTTGACAATATTGATAATAGATCTCTAAATGAATATATAAAAAAATTTAAAAATGGAAAAAAATTTATAGATATGTTTTTCTACCTTTAGATTGATGGTTATTCAAATTTCATACAATTTCATTATTATTTGGTAGTCCATCAAAGACCGTTAAATTGAAACCGTTATAAATTATATGAAATTTTAATGGACTATCAAACGATAATAAAATTGCATGAAATTTGAAGGACCGTCAATCCAAAAGTAGAAAAACACATCTATAGAAAAAAAAATTATTTTCTAAATTTTTTTTATATTTATTTAAAGATCTATTGTCAAGATTGTCAAAATAACCCATTGTCGATGGATACCCACTCTTTATGAATTGCTTCAAACCGAATTGAACTTTTATTAATTGATAAAATATGATGTCTCATGCATGAAGTACCACATTTTTTTTTTGCGATCTGTTTCATTCCCTAGAGAGAATATTTTCATTCCAACGTGTGGGATTACACCTATTCAGCAAATATATGCAAAAAAAAAAAGATAAAATATTGGAAGAGAACAGTTATTGACGTTTTCGTATTATAAAATGGGGAAAAAAGTTATTCTTTTGAAAAAAAAATTCACCTAAAAGTTGGAAGATTATCTTTCTATTTTTTGGGCCTTCACTCAATTTTACTTGTACTAGAGAAGAGCCTCGGGTTGCTTCGGCATGTTTTTTTCATATATAAAGATGTATTTGACATGTCTTTTTTTATATATAAAGATATGTTGTTAAATATGTTCAACAAAATTCATGATTTATTTTTAGTAAATTGTCAAAATAAAATTGAAAATCATTACAAACTTTTAAAAATGCTTTTTTTAATGTTTCAAATATTTTACACAGCATTAAGAAATAAATAACAAATAATTTCAGTTAATTTAAACCATAAAGAATATTATAATAAAATTTTATCAGTTATTTATTAAGAAAGAAATAATTTCAGTTATGCAACTATGCATGCATCAAATCAAAGTGAATATTACAATAAAATTTATCCAATTTAAAATATTTCTAATAAAAATATTATTGTGTAGTTTTTCTAATGAAAATAGATAGTGATCTAGTTTTTATTATTCAATAAAATAGTAACAAACGTAAAAGTATTTTTCTAACAAAATTTTATATAGAAAAGTATCGTGAATACTTCTTTATTGATTTACTCTAAGTTGAAACTATATAATTTTGTAGAATAAATATACCGTGCCCTAAATTTTGCCTTCAATACTATAGATGTTATCCACGAAAGTACGAAATAACCAAATTATGTTTAGTATCTTATAACGTGCAAATTTTTACCAGTAACAATATAAAATGATCGAGCTGCCCGTAACAAATCTTTACCATCCGAAAATTTATCAATATAGCAATTATATAAAATATAATTTATTTCTTTACCAAATCTAAATCATCAATAACACTACCGCATAACATAGGACACTATATCAACATCCAATTCTATATACCAAGACATTATTAATGCAAGAATAAAAATAAAAAAAGCTTGAGTAAATAAAAATAAAAGTTTTCAGAGGATAATATATGGTATTTGAGTCTTGGACTTTACAGCTATTAGAAATATTAGGCCGAATCACAGTAGATAATACTGTAGAAGTACTGTAGAGATACAGTGCCGAAACCCATTAAAAATTAGATACTATAATATAGATTTGATTTTTTTTCCCTGAAAAATCCCTCTGAGGCCATTGCTATTTCCTTTGTTTACCACAACGAGCAAGCCCAATAGTTTGGCACCCAACTCAACACTCAACACTCAACAGCCAGTAGCTCCTCAGAGGTGGCAGCGTGCATAAAATATTATGATAATTATTAATTAGTATGATTTCAATTTGTCGGAAAACCTGATCTACATCTCAAATTCTCAGTTCTCACCTTGTACTGTAAGAAAATTTAGATTTCCCCCCAAGTAGATGTCACTAATTTTTCACTTTTTACTGTTCGTACTAGTTGATGCCGTTATTTACCGAAATTGCAAGTTTTTGTGCAATTTGTGAATCTGAGTCCTAAAGGCTATTACCCAATTGCTTAGCTTCTTTTTGAGGTTTGCTGTTGTGCCAGAATATATGAATTTACTTTCGCCCCATTACCACAAGCAAGCAGCAATGCAGCATGGTACAACCATCAGGATCAAGCATCAATTTGCAGCAGTAACAGTTGTTACACCTATTTATACCTTGTCCTTGTATGTACTGCATCCACCAGTCTCCACTTACACTTGAACAAAATATTAAACAGCCATGTCATCGCCATCATCACGCCTGTGTCCTCTGTTCAGCATTTGCTGAATCTTGGCTCTTTGCGTTCCGAAATGGCAATCCAATTTCAGGCAGAGGCAGCCAATGACTGAACCCAGACCAGATCTTAACTCGAAACTTGTGACTCATCCAGTGGGGTGGGGTTTCTCTTGGACATATATATTTGATCATGCATGCATTTCTGACTGCTTTCATTAAATCTTGGGACCCAACAGCGACTCAAGATGCAAAATGGTACGCGCTTTGTCTGTGACTTTTTGACTTTAGTTTTTTCTCTCTGTATGTAACCTGCTCATTGGTTCCCTCTGGCGCGCCTCTGACTCTGATTCTGATACTAGATAGAGTGATAGACCCATACACACCGGTTGTATATTCAACAAATTTACCATTGCTTAAGTGCACATTAGCACAGAGTGACAGAGGAGAAGAAATTTACTATACTTCTACTAGGAAAAAAAAGGAAAAATATCGGTTTACTGTATTATAACTATGAACGAAAATGGCGACAATTATTGATATTTTTCTTTAACGTTTTATGTTCTTTTTAGAACTTTTGTATCAAGATGGTGCAAAAATGGACTATATCTAGTTATATTTTTATCTTTTTAATTTATCTCATTATCAACTTATCAAGTATCATCTAAAAGGACAGACTTTCTCAAGAATGCATAGGAATTAGGGAAATTTCAAAACTAAGCTGCGTTTATTCATTAAAATGCCCCAAAATATTATCTTGTCAGTTGATTAATCCTTCGGTAAAGATCTCATCTTCATTCTTTCTGTATCTTTCATATTCTAAGACTGATTTAATTGTACAGAAAAAATAGATTTTATTTTATACTCAACTTTTTATAACCTTTTTCCGGATTGGATTTTTTTTTTGAGAAAGATGAAAGTTCGAGCTACCCAACTTTAAATATCTATAAAAAACCATTCATTTTTTAATATAATAATTAGATTAATCATATTATTAATAATAATAACAAAAAAATAAATTTTAATACTAAAAATGACAGTACACTACTGCAACATACGCATAAGATATGCGTCACTGAGACTGACGACATTTGGAAAGACGCTACTTTCAATGACGTCTTTTTTTCCTATCTTAGTTTTAAACTAAGTTCAAAATTTTTGTTGGTTTTCCGCCGGTGGGAGTGCGCCACTCCCAATGGCGCAGTTCTCTTATTCTTTTTACAAAGCTATGAAAAAAGACGTTACTGTCAATGGCACATTTTCAAAACGCCACTGACAGTGACGCACTAACATTCTTACTATTAAAATTTTATTTTTATCATTATTAATAATAATAATCAGATTATTCATATTATTAGATAGAATAATCACTAATAAAAAGCCCCTCCCCTCCATCTGGGTTTGAATTCGTGACTTTTCACAAAAAGAATATTATCTTTACCACTATATTAAAGATTGATTTTCTATTGTATTTTTTAATTCAAAAGAACACATATTATAATATATTTAACAAAATGGTTTGTAAACACATGCGGGGCCTGTAATTTCTTAATTTTTGTTAAATTGTAGTATGTAAATTCGTCAAAACTTTTAAAATCCATATATTTAAAGAAACATCTCTTAGATATGTTGTTACAAAGTAACTCGAGAAGAGTGAATAACTTCAAGTAGTTTATAGTTCATGTCTGGTTATGATTTAAAAAATATACATAGTATTTGAAAGCGTTAATTTATCTGAATCAGTGGCTCTGATATTAATTTGAAATTCACATTTGAAAGCCCATAAAGTTAACGCACGGAATGACTACATGGTATTGTAGTTAGATTTGAATTACTTTGAAATTGATATGGGCATAAATTATGAAAAGATTCAAACGCTGTACAATCAGAGAATACAAATTCTTTTTGAAGGCCTGGCCGTTGTCTTCCCGTGAAACTTGAAACTTGAAAGCATCCTTCTTAAGTACTCTTTTAACTACAATCATGAGTTGATTAGGTCCGTTAATAAATGCCTCCACTTTTCGGTCTCAATTATTGACTTGTTGTTTGTCGAACTCGATCAATATGTGCCCTTAACCTCACGGGACGGTTTTCTATGATTAGATGCGATTGAAAATCTTAGCCATCTAAATGTTTCTTATGTTTTCATTTTTATCAGTTATATCAACACAAAATCATATTGATCTTGACCTTTCAAAAAGCAGTAACAAAAAGTCTAAAATTTTAGAGAAATTTCACCAAATTGCAGAAAATAAATTACAGGAGAGTAGGAGACAAAACCTGAGTGACCCAAAAGTTGGAAGGCAGTGGTGGAGTGGAGTCACTTGTGGCAGGGGAGGCAATTTTGAATCTCTTTTTTCAACAATAAACTTGTGATTTATATTATTTTTTTCAGAAATATACTTGATTATTAAAGAAATTATGAAAATATGTTCTATTTTGAAAAATATTTTTAAAAAAAAATACCTCTAAAGTTATACTTTCATTATAAATAAATATAAAAATACTTTTAACTTTTTAAAATTATTACAACAATATATTTATGTAAATGTTTTTTTATCACTCAATTTTGCAGGCTGGCTCGGTTCCTGTTGGTAGGGACTAAGAAATGGCTAGAGACAACATCGTGATGTCTTAATGCAGCGAGACAGAACCGAAATGTCACAGATCTTGTTTTCTAGGAGCTCTCGTTTTTACGAGCCGTTTGAATTCTCGTGGGGGTGGGGTCTCGTTCTGAATAATGTAGCAGGTACGTTCGCACTCTTTCCAACTAAAATATTAGTTGGAAGTTTGTATAAACTGTTGATTTTGCATTAAGATTTGTATTTTTAACAGACTTCGAGATTTGAGATTCGTATTTTCAATGATCATTATGAATCTTAATGCAAAATCAACAGTTCACGCATCTTTTGAATCATTTTTTTATTCTAAAAAGATGTGAACGTACCCCGCTTCCTAATTGGACCGCCTGTCGTGTACTGTACTCATTTGAGAGCGTTTGTTCATGTTTGTATCACTCTATTTGTATTGTAGGTAGGGGTTTCAATTTTTAATCTCATGATCTGACGGGTTGATGACTGATCTATATGGAGTTATGTTCTGACGATTTTATGATCCATGAAAAATAAATAAAAATTTAAAATTATTTATTCATTTCAAGTCAGATCGATTCATTTAGTTGTGTTCTTTTTTATATGATTTGAAAGTCAGCATCAATAAAAATTTATTTGAAAACTCATTAAGGTCAACTACATTAATATACATTAATTGATGTTAATATTCAAACAAATATAAACATATCAAGTACTTAATCTGGTAATAGAAGTTACAATAATCAGATAAACATGACTCGCCCATATTAGATTTGATCCAAAAATTTCAACATGTTTGGATTCATCTTAAAATAATACGACAACAGCAACAATAAAATCTTTAATTTTAAATAAATTAGATAGACTAGAAATAAAATTCAATCCAACATCATAAATATCATATACCTCAAAGAAAAATCAAAATAGATAATAACAATAATAATGACATTAATAATAATAATTATTATTATTATTATAAAATAAACATACACTGAAAATCAAATCATTCATCTTAAAATAAAAAATAATAATAACTACCCAATCCGAATCCGATTCAATACATTAACGTTCTCGAGAGCTATCTAATATGCAAATTACTAGAAAATTGCGTGTGTTTCATCCTTTCGCCATTCACTGCCAATGTACAACATAACTCAACCCACGAGGCCTCTGGCCAGTCACTCACCAGTGCAATGTTTTCGTTAGGTTAGGCGTCAATATCGTGCATACCTCAACGTGTGATGGACCGCACCCAACCCATCGTGCAAGTCGGCAAATCCCCTGCGTTCTGCTACAGTCAAATTGGCTGAGATCACTTTCAAATGGCTTTTTCCTCTGCCACGTGACCTCTCGGCTTCAACGATTGAATAACCGATCCAACCCCTCCGTGCAAGTTGTATTATTGAAGCTTTTGTGTAAAGAAAGCCAAGATATATTGTCCATTTGTCCATAGCCTCAAAGGAGAGAGGTTCCTTGATTGCGCACCACAACTCTCAACGACAACAACGCTGCCATTCATTGGAAAGCAGATAAAAGGACAGTGAACTCGGAGTCTCTTTTTTTTTTCACAAATTCCCAAAATATATATATGCTGCTGCCTGCAGATATTATTACATAATAATACCAGTATGATTCAGGAATGTAGCCCTTACAAAGATTTGATTTGTAACGAACGAATTATTACTAAATGAAAAGAACACGAACACTTGGCTTGCACTTTGCACTTGCACAGTCGACCATCTCTAGAGAATAGATGACTACTATTAAACCTACACATGCGACAACTACAAAAGCAGCAGCTCCATCTCCATCTCCATTTCCATCAAACAACACACCTAATCCACATGCAAAGGACTCAATCTTCCCTAATCCATCTCTCTGCACCAAACCTCTCCTTGATTTAATCATATTGATTAATCAGAAAGGAAAAGGATCCATTCCAAATACTTTGATTCATCTGCACCCAAAAAAATGAATTCCCAGAGCTCAAATTTTAAGGCTTGTCCATTAAATCATCAGGCTCGTTCCTTTTTCCTGAGCCACGGCCCAACTTCCCCAAAATGCCCATGAAACTGCTGCTCCCCTCACAACCACTGTAAGTATGAGGAAGTCTTGACTTTCTCTGTTTCGGTGAACCAAATTTATCTCCAGAATCTTCATCCATATTCATCTTTGGCATGGCAACTACAAGTCTTGAGATTGTACTCCGGCAGAATGGGCAAGAGGGAGATGGCAAACAAAGAGTGGTGGGGTTGGGTTTGCTGTGACAGCACAATGCTAAAGTGCATGATGCACACATTTGGTGACCACAATCTTTAACCTCTATTGTACACACTTGGTCGAAACAGATGCAACACAGTTCTGCATCACTTGTCTGTAATCAAAAAATTGACAAGTTGTCATCAAAGATATTAATAAAGGGCAAGTAGAAAATTGTTAATATATAGATTAGGTAGCCAACTCTAAATTAATTGACCCAAAGTATTAGTTAGTCCTCATTGGATCTGATTAGTGAGATACAAGTGTACTTTATTCAATATGTTTGAGCTATCAGTATTTTATGCTCTCATGCTTCTAATGTTGTACTTTTACATCTAGAATTACACAAACTTTGGCATTCTCCCTTTATCAGGACAGAATGAGAAAAGAACATTGTGTTTCTCCAATTATTTTATAAGGAATGCTGAAATGAATTACCAATTGTGCAAATAATCTAAGTAATCAGCACAATTAGTTATAAAAATAGATGGAGGTTTTTCACATTTTGCCTAGCAAAATATAATATATACAACTCATGCGGATGGTCCTTCAAAAATGTAGCACATTGTTAACTTTATGCTACACTATTCTAATTAAATGGCCAATCTGTTCTCCTTCAGTGCCAATAATTGGAGAGGGAGGGAGAGAGTTAGGGGGGATCTTTTGGATGTAGAAGGTATTGAGTATAATTTTTCATTTGTTCCAAGTGTTACATAGAATATTACTTCTGATTTACAGGGTACATGGGGCATTTATCTTTTTAGAAGAGCATAAAGAATTAACCCAAAAATGGAATAAGAATGAACTAAAAAAGTTACCTCAGAATCAGCAGCATCAACCCCATCATCAGAGTGAGTAGGGGATGGTAACGAGTATTTGGTCCCTTTCAAGATGTTTTTCTCTCTTTCCCTATTGGCCTCCATTAGAGCAGCCTCTAACAATGCCTTTGCTTCAGGATCAAGCTCACTTATAAATTTCAATGGAGTGGGCCACACCAAAGGCTCCGCAGCTGATGGATTTAGAAGAGCCGCACATGCCCCGTGCCCTCTCTTCAGGGCAACCTCATACGGAATTCTCCTATAGTAATAGTACATAATTCAAAAGTTAACAAAATATATTATAAGTCAAAAGTGAATTTCAGAACACTCCTAAAAGTCACCACTCATATTTCTATATGGACCATTTATGCCCAATTATTACACTATTTGCATATATAAAATCAGTTTTGAATGATTAAATTTGCATCTTGGCAACCAAAATAGTAATAATGTGCCAATTATTCTGCACCTAGATCCAAAATAATGATATCTTAGAGCACAAGATTCTTATACAAAAAGCAAACACTCAAACACCAAACACCTAGTAACATTGAACGGAAAGTTCCAGTTCAGACCATAAATATAACTAAACCCAGTTTGTACCCAGCAGAATCTCGCTGAAGCCGGTCAGCGCCCCAAGCAAGCAATTCACGAATGCAATCCAAATTACCACCTCGTGCTGCCAGATGAAGAGGTGTACTTCCAGGAAAACTAAATCAGCAAAAATTGATCAAGTCAATTTTTAATTAAAAAAATCAATATCTGTGTAAAACTTATTTTGACAAAAAAAAAAGAAACGTCCAATTACCCGTATGTACCAGTTGTAGCAGATACGATGCCCCCATTTTCTAGCAATATGTGAACACAGTCACGGCGACCTTGCCGAGCAGCAAGGTGTAATGGTGTTGCACCATTGTCGTCTCTTACATTAACAAATCTTGCAAATCCCCTTTCAAGTTCGGAGAAAGGTCAAGATGTTTCAGAAAAATAAGAAAAATAATTACTGTCCAACCAGTCTACTAAAAAAACAAATAAATATGTACCAAGATTCAGCTAGAGATTTGTTTTGGGCTTCTGATAGGATCAATTGGAGGCAATCAGCATAGCCATAATATGAAGTGTGATGCAGACAAGTTCTTCCATTCAATGAATCAAACATCAAGATCTGGCAAAATTAAGTGAGATCAGTGCCGACTCTAACTCCAAATTTTGGAATATTTGAAATTGGGCATAGAAACATTATTTACATTAGCACCAGCTTCAAGTAGCTTGATCAAGCAATTGGACTTTCCGTGCATTGCCGCCAGCATCAGTGGAGTCTTGAAACGAAAAATCAGACAAAAAAACAACAAAAATCCATGAAATAAACTGGAAAAAATGACAAATCAGAAACTTTCGAACTTCACCGGTGCTCCTTGCTCACCTGTTTATGCCGATTCACTGAATCCGGTTGAACGGACCGATTCAAAAGCATAGAAAGAACCTACAGCCAAGCAAATCGAACCACGTCAACAAACTTCACACAGATGCCAAGTAATCGATTTCGCCAACGAAGAAGAAGAACTAGTTAATTAGATCAAAAAACGCACCTCAGTGCGCCCATTGGCCGCTGCGATATGCAGCGCAGAGAGGCGATCATAAATCGTAGTGCGATGGATTAAACCGGGCTCGGACTGAAGAGCTGCCTCGACGGACTGGAGATCTCCGCTCTGAACCGCACTGAAGAACTCATGCTCGTCGCTGGAACGACTGCAGCTTACACCTTGTCCCATTTCCGGTGCCGGCGATTGCCGCCGGTGGGAGGCGGAGGAGACTAAAGTAAGTGGAGAGCGGAGGGGCAGCGACCCAAAGAGTAGAAGCGTGGCTTTGTGTCTTAAAAAGAGCTTTTTTTTGTCCGATCGAGTGGGTAATCGGGACTTCTGCGGTGAGGTTACCCCCACAACTGAGATGGCATTTAAAATTCAGTAAGCTGTAGGAAGCGGAGCGTGCTTTGACGAATGGTCTCTGATCTTTTGTTGCCCAGACTGTGAATCTTTTCATGAGTGCACGAGTAAACGCGCCAAATTCACGCGAGAGTATATATTCCAACTAGGAACTTTGTAATTTGATATAATTTAAGAATATTTAGTCGTTGATTAAATACCGATAATGCGAAAGTGTTAACAAAATCAGTCTACAGATTGTACTATAAATAAATTAGATTAATTTTGAAATGCTTTGATTTCCGTTCTTTATTCATCGTATAAAATAGCGATAACTTATATATTTTACTTTCGGCAAGGGCGTGCGTTTTCCCATACATATTAAATAAATTTATTGGTAATATACTGTTCTTATTTTAATGTAAGCATAGATAATTATAAAGGGAAAGGCATTCCTTTGACAAATTTAATAATGAATTCTTAGATACATACCAAAGAAATCAAAAATGAAAAAAAAAATTATAAATATTTTTTTTTACTTGTCTAGTTCAAATCACGGTTCAATTTAATTATCATTAAAAATAAAGTATTTAAAAGAAAAGATAAAAAAATACAAATAAGAAGAGGAGACGTGTAGAATTTAACGGAGTTCGACAATAATGTACTTATGTCTTCGGAATATGCAATCACGTAAACTCATATTGTAACGCACACTAACACAAAGAGTTCAATACAATTATAAAATTGTCGTCTCATACACGAATTAATGGGCTACCAACAATCTATACTAAGTGAGCATGAAACCCTAGAGAAAGAGAGTTGATCACGAAGAATCTAATAGCAACTGATGCGATCACAAAAGATCTAAATGAGTTTTGAGTTTAAACTAATTTAGTCAGGAAAATTTTCCTCAATAATATAACGTTGGTCTCTCTTTGTTTTTTCACAGAATAAAAGCATTTTACTTGAACGAAGTGACTAGCCCCTTTAAATAGATTTCAAAGACCTAAACCAAAAATATAGTTTCGGGTTGAGTCGTTGCAATGATTCACAAGCTATCGTAACGGTTTGCTCAGTATTTTAATTTTTTTTGTCATTAAATTTGAATTTTTGTGGCTTAAGTTGTTGTAACGACTCTGAACCGTTATACAATGAAGTTCTCGGAGATCAAAAGTATAAAATAATTCTAACGAATTAGATGTAATGACTTTTTACGGGAAATCAAATGATACTCATTGCATAAAATCTAAAAAACAATCAATCTAAAAGTTAAAAAATATATTTATAATACTTTTAAATTTTAAAGATCATGTATGAGTTAATTTAGAAATTGATTGTTAAGATTGCCGAAACAGTTAATTACGAAGAGATCCCCACCCTTATTTAGATTAGTTTTTTCCAGTCGCAATTTTTCATTCAATTCAATTACTTTCCCATTCAAACACATGAGACATGAAGTTGATACATATTATTATAGATGAAGGTCGCTTAATTTTCAGTTTATCACTGAGTTACTGTCGAACAATGTATTGCGACGTCATCGATGTCAAAACAATAACACAATTTTTCAATGGGGACGTGAGGCCACACAGACAGCTGTTAGGTGAGGCGCAGTTTTGCAACGCCAGTAACCAGGTCAGACTTAATTTTCGTCTCCAGTACTCTTAATATTGTTAATAAAATGTACGGTAAATTTTAATTTGCCTGACGCTTTGGTATTTTATACATTATACATTCATAAATGACGCACATAAATTGATGAGTTTAATTTGTCGGTCATTAGATAATTGAAGTTAATGTTTTATGGACCCTCTATCAACAGGCATAAGTGTACCACATTTATGAGATCAGATACATTTATTTCAGTAGAAGTAGGATATATTTCACCGCCTCTCATTTTTTTTTTCAAGAAAAGCACGTCTTTGTTTTTTTTTCTCGAGGAGAATTAATTAATAATGATATTTATTAGATTTATTATTACGATAATCATTGAGTTAGATTTGATAATAATATACATTAATTATATATAGTTATGCACTTATGTTACGGTGAATTGTAAAGTATAAAATGTATTTTTGTACTTTATATCATATCTCACATTTCTGAATTTAAAATATTGATTCAACTATTTAAAGTCATCTCTATATTAAAATATATTTGAAGATAAAATTTTATTTTTTTTTAAATTTTCTTTCTATTTTTTAAGGATAAAAAATCATTATCGAAAATTATTTACCCAATTTATTTTCTACCCTAGAAAAAAGAAAAAAATATTTGGCCTCCAAACATATTTGAATTTGGAGATTACGTTGAACAGTTTGATCGGTTTTTTGAATTCAAAAATGAGAGATATGATGTGATTTACAAAAGTGTTTGATATTTCATGAATTATGACTCATCGATGATTCATGAACCATCCAAAAGAAATGATTTTCTAACCATTTAAAAAATAGTTAAAATTTTTTTAAATTATAAAATTTAGTTTATATCTAGATATTCATACAGAAATCA
Source organism: Schoenoplectus tabernaemontani (assembly GCA_037127355.1). Taxonomy (NCBI): domain Eukaryota; kingdom Viridiplantae; phylum Streptophyta; class Magnoliopsida; order Poales; family Cyperaceae; genus Schoenoplectus; species Schoenoplectus tabernaemontani. Next base: position 25,311,552 of record CM073753.1, read on the forward strand.
TTTTGAGCAGTTTGCATCGACCATTTAGACTTTGAGAATAGAGAACTAATCCATAACACCATAGCATATATATATATATATATGGAAAGTCTAAAATGTAATACGTTGCATGGATGTGTTCATGTACAACATCAAAAATTTTAAATTTTAAGTTAAAAAATGACTAACCCGATCCGTTACATTTATTATTCATTTTTAACTTAATGTTTGAGATTTTGACGTGGTGCACGAATGCATTCGTGCAATACATTGCATTTTAGACTCTCTCTCTCTCTCTATATATATATATATATAGAGAGTGAGTGAGGCTATGGTGCTTCGTGAAACACAAAACCATATGTATTTTGCATCCGTATCTTTATATTGAAATATGTTTGAATATCAAATTATATATATTTTTTTAATTTTGCTACTTTTTAGATAGAAGAAAAATCATTAGTATTGATGGTGCAGAAGTCATTATATCAAAAAATTTTGTACCCATTTAAAAAATAGCAAAATTTTTTGAAAATATAAAATTTGATCTCCAATCATGTTCAATGGTTTGGACTCTTAAATTTGAGATACGGACATGAAATACGGGAGATTGTGTGCTTTGCGAAACACCATAGTCTCACTCATATATATATATAGAGAGAGAGAGAGTAAAGATATCGTGAGTTTAACTCAAAAAGTATATCAAATCATGTTCAAATTTTAATTTATCATACTCATTAAATTATTTATATGAAAATCTTGTGGGATGCAAAAATGGAGTGTTTTGAGTTTTTAAGTCATCATTTTTAATTTTTGAAAATTAGCTCTACAAATAATAATAAAATATTTAATATTTGAACATAATTTTTAAAAATTTTAAAATGATGACTTAAAAAACTCAAAACACTCCAACTTTTTGCATTCCATAAGATTTTCATATAAATAATTTAATGAGTATGATAAATTAAAATTTAAAGATGATTTGATTTACTTTTTGAGTTGAGCTCACATTATCTTTACTCTCTATATTATATATCATATCAATGTGTATTGAACTGATCAAATGCATCGAATTTGATACACAACTTAAATGGAGTTTGTTCTTCACTCAGATTGAGACTAATTATTCTTTTGGAGTCAATTAGATGGTAGCACCTCAGAGTCGATGTTTTTTTTAATATGAAAATTGTTTGGAGTCAATACTAAAATAAATAATATAATTTATTTAATAAAATTATTCTCAATGGATACTGATTTTCATTATTTTTCGAAAGTAAAAATACGTAAGTTAATTAAGGAATATAGATCTATATTTCACACAATAAGTACCAAATTAAACATATAAATTATATAACTTACAAAACGCATTAATGATATTGAAATTAATGATATTCAACTAACGTCAAACAAATATAATATCTTCTAAGTCGCGCTCCACAAAATTCTTAGAATGAGAACGAATGAGAGAGGATGGGATTGGAGGGGAAGGAAGTAGTGTTAAAAATAAATTTACCTCTTTCTACATTTTAATGTGAAAGAGATAAAATTAGTTCATTTAAAAAATAGAGGAGGTAACATCTTTCCTTTTTCTCTCCCTTTAAAAATTTATAAAATAAATAACATATTAAATCTCACCTCATTGTCCCTTCTCTTCTTTTATTCCCTTTGTGTGTGGAATACACCCTAAAAAACCAAGCAAACAAGTGAAAATCACTAAATATGAACAATCCAGATAATTAGCTCATTCATCGAAAAACATTAGAATCATCTCTCCACTTATGAACAACAACGATAACATCAGGGATGAATGCACACTTATTTAGGGAGATCGGTTCACAATTTTTAAAAAATAGTATCTTTGAACTAAATTTTTACTAATTTGACCTTTCTATAACTAATTTCTGATTTTCTTATTTGATTATTTTATTGAGAAAAAAATTTAATACCATGAATAATGAAAGAATTATATAAAGATTTCAAAATATAAAGACATATTTTCTTGGTCGACTTGATTATCTATGATTGTGAGTTTTATTTTTTTGTTACTTTAATATGTAAAAAGATATTATTTTGATAGTTTTTATTAGATAAAAATATATGCTTAATTATTATTTTTTTATTTAGTATAATTTAGTATCTATCTATCTAATTAGCTAATGAGTTTAAATTAGATAAACTGTTACAATCTGATTGATGACCTTTTCTCATCAAAATTTTTCATCTACTCCTGCATAAACATCACCTTTGAAAGAGATACAATACACTTCCATTCCTTTAAAAGAGATGCTCTAGGTCACCATAAGAGGCCCATCCAAAATAGAAACAAAATTAATATAGAAAATTAGTAATGCAGGTAGAATAAGATACAAATAAAGAATTCAGTAAATTTTAATGACGACAGTCATTTTTTGTCAAAACTAATGCTACAAATAAAGACGAATTTTAAGTTATTTCCGAAAGGTTGTTAGAAACACCAATTATACGCGCTAAGTATTTAAATGTGTCAATCAGCATTTAGAATTATTTCTTAAATCAGCTTAATTTCATAAATATTCACTAAATTTTAACTAAACCATATCAGTATCGTATCAACAAAAATTTATCTAACTTGAATGCAATCAATTGCACCTGCACATATATCCTTTTTATCCTTATTTAACCGCAGTAGTAAAAATATAATAAACACTTTAAATGGCTTTAATGTATCAAACATAAATGATTTAAATTGGAGTAAAGTTAAAACACTTCTATATATGCTTTAAAGTTAAATCATTAAAATTTTCTTTCTAATATCTTTTATGAAAACTAGTTCATATATTTAATTTACTAACATCAAATACCACTGTTTTACTCCATTTTAACTATACTAGGAAGAATTTGATTGAAAACGACAGATGTCTCCAGTTTTATATAAAACAGAGAGGATTGAGTAAGGATGGGATGGGATGGGATGTAACATGTAAAGAACGTTCAGATATTTTTGGACGCATGACATCGACACGTCACACCAAGTGTCGGAAGATGAAAGATCTAATTCCGAAATATTCCGTGCACCTGGAGCTGGCTGTGTACACTGAAGTAGTGGCCCCCACGAAACAGTAAAAAGGAATTCTGTATTCAACAGGAGAGCGCTGTGCGCCTGTGCCACAAATTTCTTTTGGATCTCTCAAGTCTTAACACTTAACAGTCAGAATTCAGAAATAACAAATTTCCCTTGACGCGCTTCTGCTATGACTTTGGGAGCTGATAATGACTTGCATTTTATTAAAGAAATAAATTATATTGATAAAATTCCAAATATTAAAAATATATTGTGAGCAGCTCCGTCAGTTTATATTATTACTGATAAATTTTTGTGCCATCGATTTTATTGATAAAAAATTATACGATCAACTAATTTATAAAATATTAAATATATTTTGCTCAGGTTATATTTTTACCAACAACACATCCATAGCACTGAGAATAAAACTGGGGGCACAGTATATATATATATTTTTTGTCACTTTTTCGGTTTTTCCTCCCCTCAATTAAAGAAAGTAGGGGCTGGAGTAGGTTCAAAGCTCATTTCACCCTTTTTCAGTTTGATGTCCTCATTCACCGTTAAATATTTTTAAGATTTATATATATATTTTTTATTTCTTTGAGATTTGTACATTATTTGACCGTACATATTAAAATTATGATTAAACCGAAATAGATCTGATAAATTTTGGACCTACTCCGGCCCAAAAAAAAATATCTACAAACCACAATAGAAAGATAGATGTTAGCAAACTCATTTTCATTTTTTTTCTTCTTCTTAAAACTCTCGAATTACGTCTTCCTTGGTGATGCCGTCATGGTGTCTTTGGAATTTCGGCTACTTTTACTTGGTCTTGCAAGATATTTCCAAGGTCTGAGATAATAGGAAAGGGGGATTAAAGGTAGTATTTTGATTTGATTAAGCTATTTACAAGTTAGTTTTTGGACTGATCTTTTTGGACTTTTGTACAACCACTTTTCAATGACTCGTTAATGGGCCCGTGAATACATGTACTTGGGAAATAATTAAAGGAAAACAAAAGGAAAAAATAATGGAACAACATGAAAGATTTATAAAAATAAATTACCCTTTTAATACCTCTGTTTCTGTTTAGAGGAAATAAAGTGGATTTAAATGTGAGAGGTGTTAAATATTTCATTGATTTTTAAAATAAGGAACATGGTAGTATGGTCCCGTGATATCTCTATTGGCGTTATTTCAAATTTTCAATATTACAATTTATTTGACCGAGTCAGCATTTTCACTTGTCAATAAATTTTCTTGACCAATCGATGCTTTTTAAGTTTTAATGCCAACTTCCCATCTCTGACAAAAATGCTTCGACGACCCCAACAGACTTGAAGAAAAGAAGTATTCAATGTGAATAGTAAACCCCTCAGCATAAATATGCAATAAAAAATCAAATGAATAATACAAGCTGTCGTCAATCGACCGTGATTTCATCTTTAAAAGAAAAACAAAGTGAAATTCAAACTGAAATTTGACCTTTCGATAGAAAGGTAGACAAATCAAGAATAATAAAACAATTAAAAATGGAGTTATGAATAATGAATGGCATGATCTGGTGTCAATTAAATAATTAGAGCATTTTTAATGAGAGTTTTTATTGAGTTTATATTCCTACGTGTCACTGTTTATTTGTTATTTTAGCGTTGGAGATGTAGTTTCTAATTTAGAAAATTTAATCATAATTTCTAATTTAACAACTCAATTCTAATTATCACGTCAGATTAACAACTCGCTTAATTTAGCATTGAAGGGGGAGGACAGACGCAAGGGCAATTTTTTTTCCTTACAATTGTTGTTTGGCGCGAGTAACAGTTATCCGTTTGATACAAAAATTGTCATTATATGGTTTTAGCGTTGGAGAAGATTAATTATAATTAGCAACTTTTCTGACGTGATTTAACTAAGAGTTTAGAAATGATTTCAGCGTTGGAAATGCTCTTACTATATATACATTGTCTAATGTCTAGTTTAAGATTTTATTATTTATCCTGAATGCTTGCGTGTGTTCAAAATCATCAGATGTTTACCGTCGATGGTGGTATGGCATTAATCAATATCTACTCAATTTTGGCTATGAACAAATAAAACATTTTTATCAATTATTTACTCATTTTAATTGACTTGCTTCTAGCGATAGTTGAAAGATGAAAAAATCGAGTCAAAATCTACTATTATAGTTGCCATATGTTAGAAATTTATGACACATATTATCTCGATTAGGATTTTCGTCGGGTTCGACGCGTAAAAATAATATCATATATAAATAATAAATATTTAAAATGAAAAAAATCATTTCTGTAAAATGATTTTTAATTGAGCAAATTTTGAATATGAATTTATTTTTTCAGATTGCTAAAAATATCTACAATGATAAATATTAGTAGTTATTGCATATTTACATAATAATTCATAAAGAAAATATAAAAGAGTTGTATTACTTTAACATTTAAGTTTTACATTAAACACACTGGTGAAGCCGATAAGAGAGAATGATGTTCAATATTCCCTCCTTTTATCTAATCCCTTGTAAATTTAGTGGCAATTTTAATATTATATTTGTATCTTTCTAAATAAAATTTTTATTTGAACCCCATGAATATAAAAGTTACTCCACTGCTTACACCATAATTACGATCTATCAATTTTGATGCAATCAATATACTAATATAGATATTTTATATGATATTTGATCCCTTTACAAATTTTATAAACACAAATAATATGAGTCATTTGATCAACATAAATTAAGAGAGAAAAATAAATAAATAATAAAATATTAGGGATAACATGTATATTTAGGATTTTTTTTTATGGCTAATCCCTTTGATATATTATGAACTGTTTGATTTGAATTTAAGCCATACTATAAAGTACCTATATAAATAAAATGGTGAAGGACAATCGATATTCTGCACTGCTGGCGTGTTCGAAAGTAACCAGCTTTAGGAGATGGATATGAGATTTATATTGATTTTCACTGTGCGTGGTGATTTTTTTTTTTTTTTTACGAGCGAGGATCGTGGTTCGTGGATCCTTGTCACCGACATGGCACCATGCATTGAACTACTGAGGTACACTGAATATGAACAATAAATTTTTTTTTCAGAGCAGAGAGCTCGAGGAGACATTTGAAATGGTCCCTATCAATCCTTCGAGTATAATTCGAATATAATAATCTATATTTATTTAGAAAAAATAGAAAAAAAGGAAAAAGAAAGAATTACAATCATGCACGCCGTGTACAAAAAAGAACGAAATTTGATGCAAGGTCCATTTTCATCACTTATTTACAATTATTTATCTTTAATAATATTTGATGTAAATCAAATGATATCTCAACCGTACAAAATTGATACACAATCATTCTAGAGAAACACACAACGTAATGAAAAAGTACATCAAGTATAGTAGAATATCAGCCTCATGAATTTTTATCGTCTGTCGCGGTACACCGTGCAACGCGATTTTAACGCCGTTCGATGCACGTGGAGATTCTCACGTGCCACGCTGTAGAGGATAGCGATCCAACCCCCATGGTTTATCTCTTATTTGTCTAGATATTTAATTTTAAATATTTGTGTGCTTGAGAAAAAAATCATTTTTATCAAATAATATTTTGTTATTGTAAATTGTATAAAAATATAAAATTCTTCAGCTCGTTTTTAAATAATATTTTGTTATTGTAAATCATTTTTATAATTTTGTGGAATGAGCTTTATTAACTGGCCAGGAAGTAGTGCAGAAGAGCATTTTTGTTTGGTCCAATAATATCCGGAAATCTTAATACAGAATTTGAAACATTTTTTACGAAGGTTTCGGCCAGGCACCGGTGCGCAGCGCAGACCCTAAAGAAATGGAATATTAACGAATCAATCAATTATAATAAATTAAAATATGTTAATGATTATAATAAAGTAACGAGCATTGGTTTCTCTTCTCAATTCTAATCCCAACAAAGAGAAATGTATTTTATGTCATCGTCATCTCCTCCCAAAAGTAACCCCAACTATCTTTTTTTTTAATCTCGGAAATGTAAGATATTTGCTGACGTCCTCTTTGAAGATATTTGTTTGACGACGGCTGAGGATTAATATATACAGAGCAAGAGACATTTTTTCTATTTCAGAAAATTTAATGTGCCATATATTAAATTACAAATTGAAAAATCATTAATTATATTCTTCATTTTTTAATTCATATATTGTTAAAAGCTTTTCCATTTCAGATTCATATTTTTTCTTGATAGAAAAATTCAAATCCATATTTTTTTCGAAGAAATTTGAATCTTTGTTTGCTTGACGATTTCATCACAAATGGTTCATAAATATAGGTTACTGATCCAACTCTTAACAAAACTAAAAGAAAATTTCAAATCCAATTATGCAAATAAATTGTACAGGTCAGCAATTGGGCTTCCTCCATTGATTGGATCGTAGTCCTGGACTTGGTCCGGGCTGGCTATTCAACGTGTGCTGCTTTTGAATTAGTTGTTATACTATAATAATGTTATCTTTGACAATGGAAGACGATTTTACCTCTGAAAATATTTGCTTAATTATATGCTTGGTCTTTGACCGGACTTAATTTAATTATTGACCCAATAATAAACCTCACATCCTTCATCCTTGCATTAGTAACTGGATATAACAATGTTCATCTAATTATTTTTTGAAATGAAGGGGTTATATACCACACTTTCATTAGAGAAAAAAAAAACAGAGATGGGTACCACACCTCAGTACCGTGGAGATTCATCAAGATCCTGCATCACTAACTACTGTTTCAGCATCAACTTACATCCATAACAACCGAATGAAATAAAACCACATAGCAGTACAGTTTAGGATAGAATACTGGCAACCAAAATATCAGTAATCTGGCTTTCTTCTCTCGCTGGCTAGCATTCTCTTTTGTCCTAAGCGACAATTTTGCTTAATAGTCCTTCTAAAACATTCTTGCACACTAGGAGATCTGAAGAGAAACCAAATCAAAAGTAAAATTAATCACAGCGGTATTGCACCACATAATTAAAACCCTATAAGAGCAACAGGCCGGGATCAAGATCTTCTCCAGATCATACCCCTTCCTCCAGTTTTTTTGTATATAATAATTATATTATTAATAATAAGAATGATAAAAGCAAAATTTAAATTCTACGCCACTATCGGTGCCATTTTTGTAAAAGCGTCACTGCCAGTGACGTCTTTGGTGGTTGATTGGCAGTAATAATGTTGATCCAACGGTAATGCAAGAGCAAACGCGCTACAGACAGTGACGCGTTTACACTGTTTTATACAAAGACACTATTTACCTTTATCACTCTTATTATTAATAATATAATTATTATATACAAAAAAAAAAAAAACTGTCCTTCCTCCGATAGTACCAAGCTTAATTCGCTTGTCATAACCTGCACTGGTAAAGAGAGAGTATCCTGAGGAGATATAAAATGCAATTGGGTTTGGAATTCCTCTCCCCTAAATAAACACCATTATCTAGCTAAAGTAATAATAGCACTTCCTAAGGAAATTATAGATTTGCAATTACCCCCTCCCCAAAAAATCAATTTATTTCTTCCCTCTCAGAAAACCCATAAAATAAGTCTTTTAACAATTTCACAAATATCTTCAATTTTATGAGGAAAAGAGTAATCTAAATAACATAATTCCTTTATTTCATTACCAAAGGCAAGAAGCAATGAAACAGTTTAAGAATAGATGATTGACAGTTTTTAAATGACCACAGAAAATATACTTAGTATCTCCTTGTCAATTTATTTTAACAATGTTATCCTTAATTAGTATCTTATTTTGTTATACCAACCGTTAAAAAAAACTCAAAGGAGCATGGGCATTCCAAGTTTTATAAAATTAAGAACGCGAAACACTAATCTCATTTTACTTAATCAGGACAATGCTTCAGTTCGACCAAGGTAAATCATTTCCGGAATGCACTGAAACAAAAAGAAGAAAATTAAACAAAAAAAAGAGTAGTAATTAGGAGCTTAAACAAACCAATTACAATAGTCTAGGAATACTTAAAAAGCGGGACCAAGTTTCAGAAAGTACATGGACTGGATATAACTAACCAAAGAATAATCTCTAAAAATGTGGTTATTCTAGAGATGGCAATATATATGTACATGTGCACATGTAAACTATGGCAGATGAACATCATGTTGTTATTTCGTTTCTTTGCTACTGTTGTTGTCTTGTAGAAGCCCGACTATTGTGGTTTTTTACATAAAAAAAATCAAAATTATAAAAACGAACAATTAAAATACTTAATTATTCATCCTAATCCTCAGGCACCGAACATGATGATGGAGCGATACCGACATCTACACTTCTCTACTGCTAACAGTATTGTCCCTCATATTCTAGCAATCTTGTCTCACTAAATTAAGTTATTTATATATTATTTAGATAAAATTTATAAACTACAATAATAAATGAAGTCCTACAAGTAATACAATTATTACATATCATGAGGATAATTTAAGAAGATGTACTAATTTCTATTTTAAATGACATCACTAACATATTCAGTAGCTATAACATACAAAAATAGTTGAACAAATATACTAATTTTCATTAACAACCATACTTTTATTTTGTATCTTAAATTAACAAATGTCACGTTCTTTAAAATAATTTCACAAATTAATATTAATTATCATTATTTTTCATCATTTATATCCTGATATTTCAACAAATATGATAAATTTGCACTTTAACACCTATATTTCTTCACATCTCAAATTCTATAAAGAATATAAAGATATGTTGCAAGTACCTCTTCTAGTAAGTTTAAAATTGTCAATGAAGGAGTATTGTGCTGGTTGTTGTGTTGAAAATGTTGAACTTGCAAAAAAAAACCTCACATCTCGCGCGATAAATACAAAATAGAGGAGGTATATGAGTGAGGGAGGGGAAGAGATGTCAAAGATAGTAAAAAAATTTCGATGAAGAGGGGCAGGAGGGGGGATTTGAGAAGGTGGGTGTGATGGAGTTTGGATGAGAGAGGGAGAAAGCAAAAATAAAATGAAAAAAAAAATAATCGGTTAGATTTTTGAATGATTAGGATCGCAGATTAGATATGTAGTTTAAAATTAGGGCCACAAATTAGATATGCGAGTATGCGACTTAGGGCCACAATTTTTTTTTTATAACTTTGATTTTTATATATAAAAAACCCTGACTAGTAGAAGTTTAGAACAAAGATAAAACTCTAGTTGTCTCTCTAAAAAAAATTTAGTCATCTCTCTACTGAGAAATCTCCGCGGGAGAGGCGATTGATTTGCCTCTCCCCCCCAACTTTTTTTCTTCTCTATTTTTATTTTACTAATAGTCTTTTAGATTTTTTTTTTCATTTTGTTCGATTTTTCATTTCTTTGACCGTCTTTCCGTCACTCTTTTTATTCTAAAAAGAGTTTGTTTATTTGAGATGTTGTGCTTTGAGATACTCAAAAACAAGAATTTGCTTTAACTTCAATAAATTTAAATATTGATTTAAGATTTAAAAGTCTTGCAGTGTACGTAACAACTCATATGGTCCAGTAAAGTCAAATAAAATGGTATTCATCATAGTTGGTTGTTTGAAAATGAATATCGAGCTTCTTCAAAATTATCTTTCTATATATATTGGAGATAAACATTTAGATTATTTTAGTAGATGACTTAATTTATAATTATTTTAATATTTTTTGTTATTTAATTTTAAAATAAAGAGTCTTCTTCTTTAAATATAATCATCTCTTTTGAGTGAAATTAGTTGTCTAAAAATTTGACATTAAAAGAATAAGTGTAGAACTATGGAACTCACCTAAGATAGAAAAGAGAGTGGGGTCAGGCTGTCACCGAAAAGCTCATTTCCGACTCACTTAGGAGTCATCTTGATCCTCTTTATTTTCTTCATCCCCGATTTATCTAATACCCTACCTCTATTTTCTAGAAATAATATTTAGTTGTGCGGTTTTTTTATTCTAAACCGTTCAATCAGTAATTAATGATTTAATCTAATAATAATAAAAATTATACCTCAAAATTCATATTTAAATTTATCTATGACAGTTCAAAACTGTCTAGATCTTCGCATCACAATGTTCACGGAGGTTGTGATTGAAAAGACATTGCCTGGAGAGCAAAAAAGCTCTTCATTTCAAATGAAGTGTTTTTGATCTATTCCGTTTGATCAGATATCAACGATTCTGATTTAATAATAATAAATCTTATGTATATCAAAATTTATATTTAATTTTTTTCACGACCGTTGTGATTGAAACGAACCGTTATGATTAACGTTTGAAATCTCTCGCCAGAAAATACTCTTCAGGCTGTGGTTCCCCTTTTTCTAATGTCAAACACTTCTCATTTTGATCTGAATCCTCTCACCACTCCTCTGCATTCTCTCTCCCTCTTTCTCATGTGTCTCTTTCTCTGGACTCGATCTGGAAAGGGGCGCACTTGAGTTTAATGGCGGGGAGATTGAAATGGAAATGGATATGGATTAAGAATCGTACTCGCAGATTTAACTTCAGCTCTGAAAGTTCTCCTATCCAACAGATGCTCTCCGTTTCCACGCTGCTCTCTGCTTTGCTGGTGCTCGCTTCTCAATTCGCTCTAGCCTTCGTCCCTCGCTTCTTCTATTCTCTTTCACTTGTCGCCATGCTTCCTCTTGCTGGTCTAAACTCTCTCTCTCTCTCTCTCTCTCCATTTATTTAATTGCATACATTAGGAAAATACGCGTATTAATTGCACTGTAATTTCATTACTTGCCTTGTCAGTGAACCTGTAACTGTGGCTTATGCATCAACCTGACAATTTTGTGAATTGCAATTCTGGTGATATGATATATATCGAGAATACTACCATTAGCTTTTTGTGCAATAAGATGGTTGAAATAAAATTGAATTCTGTTTTAATTGTGCAATCTGGAGACAAACTCAATTTTCAAAATTACGCTCCTCGAATGTATTTTAACCTAGAAGATTTCCCTCATGGATGATTTAGTAAACAAATTCAGTTAAAATTTTGTCCAACTTCAACATCTGATATCGAATTTTTGTTTGTTACTTCTAGGTTTTGTATTTTTTGTAACAATTGTTTGTGCTAGATGGTTGAGGTGGCTAGCTGGTGTGTATGCATCACCACCTGCTTTTGTTTTGTTCAACATATTATTTCTCTGGGGCGTTTATATTTTTGTGATTAGACAAGGTAAACTTCTGTTACCCATAGATTTATCACCAATAAATCAAATTTGATATAATTTTCCTCTGTAGTGCATACTACTTTGTAAACCTTTTTGCTCTTCATTTTCAGCTATTTCTTCTTTGTTAGATGCTTTTCTTAATGCTGAATATGCTTTGCTTTTGTTTGGTCTCTACAGGTTCAACTTTTTACATTTCTTTACCAAAATTTTGTGCAGCTTTCTAGTAGGATCAAGAAACTGCATTGAATTCCATTAGGATCCAATTTTCATACCTTGGCTTTTTAAGATTTGTATATAATTGGATTTCAGGATATTCTCAAGTGACCCAGGAATTGTTCCCTGTGATTCTTCCTTTTCTGTAGAAGCTCAATGCAATGATCTTCCAAAATTCATTTCTTCCAATGAGGTGAAATTTTTGTTTCCTTATTTGATAATAATACTTTATAAGTTTATATTTTTTGTATGTCTTATCCTTGTTCATCATGAATGGCTCCATGTGTCGGTAGGTTCATAGTTTGCACTGGCAGCAGCCATGTAGGCATGGTAATGCTACAGACACTGAACTCCATACCTACTTGAGCTGAATCTTTATGTATTCTCTCCTCTTGCTTTGGTTTGTTTGTGCCATCTGGGCTTTTGATTTCCAAAATTGTTCGAATCATATTCATTCATTGGGTATGGGTATGCTCATGTTCTAATTTCAAATTTGATTGCTCTTTCTTTTTAAAGGCTCGCATGCTGATCAATTCGTGGTTTTTGAATTAGAACATACCAGTATATTCAAGAGTAAGATACTGTAGCAAATGCAAAACAAACATTAGGGGATTTGATCACCACTGCCCTGCTTTTGGAAACTGTATTGGTACTGACTCCATTTCACTAAATCCTGACTGTTGCTCTTTGAATTATGTTATACTCGTGTAATGTATCCTTTTTCTCTTTGGAGTACAGGTCAGAAGAATCATCGTCTGTTTATGATACTTTTAACTGGATTTGTGATTGCCGAGTCCACCTATACAGTGTGCTCCACTAAGTGTATGTAATAATTCTCACTCTCATAATTCTAATTTTTGTATCTTTACAAACACCATAGAAGGTTACAATTACATAAATGGCTCTTAGGTATTAAGATTTTATTTTTTCAAGTTATTCCAAATTGTTTTTTTTGGTATACCTGATAACTTCTGATGATTGGCAAGTGAAGCTTTAATTTTCTTTTTTTCATTATTTTTGTGATGTCTAGTTTCTTTTTCTTCATCTTTTTTTTTTTTACAAAAACTTTTCTAATCAAGATCTCTATAACAGAAAACTTTATCTTTTGGCTGCAGTTATAACGAGATCACTAAATACAATAAAAATTGAGGCACGGGTAAGTCGTGGATTTCAGCATTTCTTTTAATTGCTCTCTGAAAGCCATGAGTAAAGTGTTATCTATTCTCAAACCATTGTTGTTCAAAAACTTCAACAATGCTACTTTTGTTTTCCTGTGAATTTTTATTCCTCTTTATTAGCTCAATAACATAATAAAAGTCCTACAATGAATGGTACCAATTGGTGGTAGCAAACATATCCATTTTCGAAGAATGTTATTTATTTCTTGTATTATAATGCTTTTATTTGTCTTTTTTTTCTTAGCAGAATCAGAATGCACCATCTCTTAACATGGTAATTAGCACAATGCTCTTTTCCATGCTTCAAGTGCTGTGGCAGGTACTGGACTAAACCATTCTGGCATCTAGCAAATTCTGTGTAAAAAGTTGACTGTAAATTTCTGCAAATAATTTCATAGAGCAGATTACGCAAATGGTCCTGAATCAATGAATCATATCTTTCTTCGATCAACAGTTTGATTTTTACTCACTACTGGTTCTTAAACATTCCTTTTTGGTCTCTGTGAATCAGTCTTTTCATGTTAAACATGGTCAGTTATTGTTTGTAAAGCTGATATGGAATGGTCGTTCTAGAAGACATTTCTCGAATATCTGCCTGTACTAGATGGGTTATTAGTCATCAGTACCAATTCAGATTGCCCTTCATCATTCTAGACTAATGGATGGGCGTTTTTTCATCTGTAAAAGGTGGATCTTCTTAGAAGCAAAATTTATATTTGCAGCTTTAGGTATCAAAGCTCGAGTTGCATGGTATTTGCATGGATAATTAACTCGATTTTAGTGTTATTAACTGAAACTTTCTGTAGTGGTATACACATACAACTAATTTTTATATTGAAAATATAAGAAATTCTGAGTCTTCCACAATTCTCTAATCCCTTTTGTGGCAAAAGAGACTCTCCCTCTGCCAGTGTTCTTCTTCATGGTGTCTTTGTCAACCGGCTACTCTCTTTCTACCCTCCTGGTTGAAATGGAGGAGCTGAGGTGAAACCAATGCAGTTTAGTATATGGCTGGCACTTAGGCTGTGCTGCTGAGTTTGAGAGGAAAGGAAAGGGAAGGGAAGAAAATGAGTTGGAGATTATAATTTTCATACACCCCAAATTGGGAGGGAAGAATTGTTGGAAAAATGAATAGAGGGATTCTCTGCATTTCCCTCCATTCATTTCCTTTATCTTAAAATTAGAACTTGGGAGTGAGGTGAAAGTAATTCTTCCCTCCCTTCCCCTACCTCTGTTCCTATTAACCCTCTTTGGAGGACACCCTTATGGTCCCAACCACTTAGCAGGCCAAAACATTCAAGGGCTTGATTGAAACCAAAATTAATAGCCAACCTGATTGAACCAAATACAACAACAGCTAGGGCACCAGCTTCAGGTTTCCTCTAGAACATAACTTTTTGGTTTATTGTTCGAGAAGAGACACCTTTTTAACCATTATGTACAGACCTTGAAAAAAAATATATTTAGTAAAAAGTTAATAACTGGCTGACTATGCATTACATCTCCAAATAGTATCTGGTCATGTATCCTATCTTGGATGCTACTGTTACATTTTTTTTTTGAAAAAAGTGGGTGCCCCCACCAGTTTCATTACGAAACTCAAAAGTCTGGAGTATCACAACCCCAATACTCATAGGGTAACAGCCTACAATTATAGTTCCTTGTACTAAAACTTCACTTAGCTAAAAGTTTGCCCTAGTAGCACAATTAAAGATACAACCTAAGTCAAAGCTTACAAAAACATCATAGAAGTTTTAACTGCAACCTTAATCACAGGATATATGTATTCGGATGCAAATATCTCAAAAGTATTAGTAAAGAATTAGCAACTTTTATTTCTAAATCATTCTGTACATTTTCTATTTCATAAGTTCCACAGTTAAATAAAGGTCAAACTGTATTATAAGCACTTATTGACTTGTTCTGTGGATGTGGGTCCATTAGTTAGGCTTCTGACTGAGCTAACTCTAATGGGGGGTGCCGGCCCCCCTCCAGCACCCCCTGTCTCCGCCCCTGCATACAACAGCAGCATAAGATCTGGTTGTTTGTTGGCAATGCCCAATCTATGCATTAAAAAAAATTAGAAATTTACTCATCTTTAAAAGATAGATATTTTGATTAATTTTTCTGTATTGTTTAAATTTCAGGTCGTTTTTCTAACATGGCATGTGTATTGCATCTGCTTCAATATCAAAACAGAGGAGTGGGTAACCCCTTGCTTCCCATGCTTTGCCTTTTGTTTTGGTTGATTCCTTTCAATACATAAACCAAACAACCAAAATCACCCTCATATTCTTTATCCCTTTTCACAATTCAATTCTAGTATGTCACTCATTGTTCAGCAATAGCAGTGTGATTATTTTATTCTTTTCTAGATAAATTGGAACAAGTATCCTGAATTCCAACACAAGGGACGGTCGCATTTAATTGACAGAACCTTTTTTTTTTTTGCACCAAAAGGTATATATTAATATTCTTTTTTTCTACTATATAATTTCAGGAAATAGCATTTCATTTACAAACCCATATGATAAGGGGTTCATTGGTAACATAAAAGAATTTTTGAGACCAAAATTTTAGAACATTGCGAGCACTGTATTGGTGTACCCTTTGTATCGATGTAGTGTGGCTGGGGAACATGTAGCATCACAGACTGTATAATTAGAATTCTCCCCCTTCACATTTAGTGTTTCTTCTTTGGGGAACCAGAGGCACTGTGTTACGAGAAAAGTAAACAATAGTTATTATATTAATTGAGTTGTTTTGAAATAATAGGATCTGTATATATTTAGCTTTATCTTGGTAAAAAAAAAGAATATCTCTTTCTTTCCACCCAGAAAAAAAAAGATAGATTAGAGAAGCCAATCATGGCAGACAAATTAATTGTTAAGAGAGAGAGTATTTTAGAGAAATATGTATTATTGAAAGTTTTATTATGCTAGTACTAGTAGTCTAGTAGGCAGGTCCTTTGAGAATCGATAAAAATAAGTTACAGTGGAGCCTGATTGTCAGTGATTATGAAGAAAATAGTGCTTCCACAGTTCGAAGGAAAATGAGGGGTCCTTTGAGCATCGATAAAAGTACGTTCCTGACATCCTGTGGAACCTGATTATGGATAGTGGAGTTTTCACAGCCTCCAGTGCGTAGCGCAGATGGTAATACATATTTCTCTAAAATATGTATAAGAGAAACAAACGAAGGTAAATGAGGTACTGAATTTTTACGACCGAATTAACAACGCCGAAAAACAAACGAAGCAAATAATTTCACAGGTATGTTTTAAATTTGAATATTTACTTAATTGATAGGATGTCACTTGAGCATGAAACGAAAGGAATAATTAAGATGCCTTGATTTCTCATTGTACTTGGCAACTTGCTTCGATGCATTAAAAAAAAATTATATGGTCCTATCGTCATAGACATTAGACGGTGAGCAAACAGTTTAAAATGTTGGCCCCGTCAAGAAAATAAAATGTCTATATAATAAATTAGGAAATGTCTTTTTCTCCTCCCGAGCAAAATAGTCTGTGGATTTACCTGCTAATGAAGTTTTGTCATATGTAAAACTCTCTGTAGGAATAAGAAGTCCAGAAAGTGTAAATTTTAGTCTTTTTTTAAAATACTTTTATACATGATTTGTATATATTTTAACACCTCGTTGGTTAGCAGACATCTGAAAATGATGACGGCTACATTAAATAATTGCTTCCGAAAATTACTTTTGTTAAAAATATGGTGTTGCTTAAATAAACTCTCAGTCAACTTTTAATAGCAGTATAATGCGTTTTGTTTTCTCTCTCTGGAAACAAACTAAGAAAAGTGGTCCTCACAATCGCTGCCTACCGAAAGTGAAAGTAACCAACCATTTCCTAAAAAAAAAAGTAACCAAACACTCAATAACAAAAATAAAGATAAAAGTAAACGATGCATGATATTTGTGTTGGATATTATTTTTTTATTTTCAGTTTGTCTATCAATATTAATTGTATTTTATATCAAGTGCAAACCTATGAAGGTCTTCTCCAGTGATTAAAAGTATTTTATAAAAAAAGAAGCAACAACCTAACCACTAGTAACCGGGGCATTAAGCACAATAAGAAGTGGTGTGACAATGTGACATGATCTAATTCATAAACATTATAATAAATAATCCCCTGCTCAAGGCTCATAAAAGCTCCAACTTTCTGAGGCATATAATCATGCGCTCCACCTATCCAAAACGAATTATAACAATGTAGTGGACCAGGCCTTAATTTTTCGGTCTTAGATGCTCCAATTACTATTATATTTCTTTCCTTCCAGATTTCCAGATATTTAATCCGGAGCAAATGTACAAAACTCCATTTAAGGCTTTCATATTATCTTGCATCTTAAATATAACTTAAAATAAATCGAACTCTTGTCTAGCACGAGTAGCGTAAGAACGAAGGATCACAAGCTCGCATATTCAATACAAATGATATATCATCTAAATATTAATCATACTAGTAATACTTGGCCCGAATGAATCCAAGACATGCTAGAATATTGGAATTCCCTAATCGTGTCGTAGCATGGGACAGGTCACAGAAATATTAATCATACTAGTAATACTTGGCCCGAATGAATCGGTTTCATATAACTCGACATAATGTGGTGGATATTTCAGAAAAAGACAAAAGTGCGAAGTGCATCTTTTGGTCTTCTGCTTGCATGATAAATATATAACAGATTTTTTTATGCCAATTAAAATTTCTATATATCATTGTTTTTCGCTTTTGTATTGCACAGCTCACAGGCCTACAGCTTCTAATGGTAAAAAAAAAGATGTTAAATATTCTGTCAACCCAATTAATGAGCAACTACTGAGGAGATAAGCACTCGCCAAAGTCCATAGTTTAAGAGATGAAACCACCTCTAAAATTTCCTCTCTGCTAGTATGAAATTTTGTTAAACTAAGTTGTCGTATTTAAGTTCCAATATGAAATGCTGACATAAATATCCACGAGTCTCAATGCGTCGAATTCAGATCGGATCTTATAAAATTTAAATGTGAATCTATATTTAATTAAAACTTTAAAATTCAAATGTAAATTTATATTTATTTATTTATATAATAAATATCATATTGAATTCAAATTATATTTCGGATTTTATATTTATATGTATAAAATGATATAGAATATATTTTTAATATAAATAAGAATACAAGATAAATTACAAAGTATAACTCATTATAAAAATACTACATTAACTTGTATGGGATTTTTTTTAAATCAATGGGATCTAATTAGTATTAAGACAAATCTAACTACTATGATCATGATTATAAAGTTTGCTATACAAAGATAGTTGTTATCATATATACATATTATTATTAAAACTTAATTTTTTTTAACGAAATTATAACGGGTTTGTATTCAGATCATGCAAGATTGAAGATTCGAACGTGAATCCAAAAAATAAATTGGATTATTTTTTAAGAGTTATATATGGATCCATTTATGCAGATTTAGATCAATTTTTGAATTTTGAATATCCATTAACACCCTCAGTTTATTCTATCAGTTTGCATTATTCAAATTTTAATTTATAATATTGTCTTAGCATTTTGACTTTATTCAATTATCTGATTCGTATCATATTTGATAAAATGGACATGAGTAAAGATTATTTTCATTAACTAATTGAATATGATTATGAATAATTTTTTTCGTTAACTAAATGGATAATGGTATGAGTAAAGATCATTTTTTACCGTTTACTATATAGGATAAATTATTAAAAAAATATTATTTCTTGTAATATTTTTTTTTCTTTTCCTCATGTTAGAAGCGTTGTTAATCTCTCGTACGGTTTTGTTAAAGTAATCATCAACAGAATTTAAAAATCAAATACGCATTAGATTCAGTTTTTAACATATCATATTGTTAGAAGTTAGAAACAATTTTCTAACATTAAACGGATCATTTAGACTCCCATCTTAGAGATCCAATTTCCAGGAGGAAGATCCATTTATTTATTTATTTGGAAAAGAAGGAGTAAGATCTTCATTCTTCAGTAGGGAAATTTATGAAACTATATTTGCAAAAGGCGTGTCAATCCCCAGTAAATCCACGAGGCCACTTCTTTCCAATTATGAAATTTTCAGCCAAACGAAAGCGACAATAATCAGACAGCTTCCGATCCAACATTAATATGCACATGCCACCCACTCAATTTCTTCAAACCCAGCGAGAGGAGGTCAAGATTCCAAGATAAATTAGCTGAACAGATTCACCTTCTTCATTTCCATTTAAATAATATAATTGGTGCTTATTCGTTTTAGTGTAGCGCACAACCAATTATATACGTCCGAAAATAACTAGTGGATCAGAAACTGGTGTTGCACCTTGCAAGGGGTTAAAGAAGAAGAATAAATTACTCAATTAATTACTAAAGCAACTCTGAACCAAGTCCACCACAAACTAATAAAAGAAAGCGAGAACTGCGTAAAGCTGTCTGAAACTAGTCCAATCTCCACTCCTTCCCTTTTTAATTATTTCGCCTCCTTTCAGAAAATAAGTGGTAGGGTTAAGTTAGGTAGGGGCCTGGTATACCAACAGGTACAGGTT
The DNA here is from genome assembly GCA_037127355.1 of Schoenoplectus tabernaemontani. Taxonomy (NCBI): domain Eukaryota; kingdom Viridiplantae; phylum Streptophyta; class Magnoliopsida; order Poales; family Cyperaceae; genus Schoenoplectus; species Schoenoplectus tabernaemontani. The sequence goes on from CM073753.1 coordinate 25,331,779, forward strand.
AACATGTAATTATCAGGTCAACATCAAATAAAGATCCATTGAGGTTATACTGATCCTATCACTTAGGCCGGACGTAACGACCTTTCAACCAATTCCAATAACTTCCATTGCTTAATAAAAAGAAAAAAAAAACACGCTAATTAACTACCAACAATAAATTTTGCGTAGGCGTCATCTGCAAATTTACTGACAACTGGTCGCTTTTGAACAATGACTAGCCAACTGGCAACTTGTCGCTTTTGAACAAGTCTATCGCATAAGTTCCCAAAATAAAGCACAAACGGAGCAGAATCCAACCAAATACATAAGCAGAAAGTTTGTTAATCAGAATCATGGAGCTGGCCATGTTTAATCCCAATAAAAAGGTATAAATTGAATTAATCGAATACCTGACCCCAGATGATAAAATCTACTCGCTCATTACTGTGAAATTAGGTCCAATAACAAATACAACAGTTTAGACATATATATATGGATCACACTGCTAGCTATCCCCTTGTAACTCAACACCCGTCATGCAAGCAGCACCAAAATTCACAAGAAATGAAGCCGTGTAAATATATATATAAAAAAAAAACTAAACAGTAACAACATGATGATCATCAATAAGTTGGGTAGTAGTATCCAGGGTTGCCAGCGTAAGCCATAGGCATGCCGTATGGCATTGACGGGTTTGGTGCAAACCCAGCGGTACCAAACCCGTTACTGTGGCCCCGATCAATTTTCAACAAACTGGCCTGACCTTGCATTCCATTTTTCTGGTACTGGCTCCACAACTGCTGCTCCTGCAACAAGAACTGCTGTTTCTTCTCCATCTCAGACATCTGTATATATGACGGAGGCGGGATGCTCAACGAAGCAGCGAACGGGTCCCCACCGATCGTTTGCATGCTACCGTCTGGAGCAGGCAATGCAAGAATCTGCGTCGCCACTTTTCCAGGCAAAGGTAGTGCCACACTGCTAGCACTTCCAGTTGTTATGTTTGCATTCACATGCTGTTTCACTGCACCTTGGTCATACATCCCATTTAACAGGAGTGGGTCCATCCCACCCGGCAGGTTAGCCTTCTGTTTTGAGAGGTTGCTAGCGGTCTCTACCAAAGCTAGTTCCCAATCAGCCTTACCTGGCTCTGCTGCCGGGTTCTGCCATGCTGATGTCACCTGTGAGTCATCACTTGAACCAAATGCATTCCACGAACCATTGGAATCGTTTGCAGGTGGGCCCGAGAATAGCGCTAAAGCAAGCCTGTTACCTTGCTCATCCGCAGTGATAGTATCTTCTCTTAGATCAACTAGGTCTGGTTGTGGCTCTGGTGGTGGAGGTGGTGGTGGCTCCTGCACTTCCTCTTTCACTGGCTCAGCCGGCTGCTCTTCTTTCCAATCCTCTGGTGGGGGCAACGCTTTGATGCTATTCATATCCTCCACAGGGGGTTCTTCCTCCTTAACTGGTTCAGGCACTGGTACAGGCTCAGGTGACTTTGGCCTCTTCGCACGGTCCCGCATAAATTCTTCTAATGTTTCGAGCAACTTCTCAGTGATCCGTTGCACCTCAGGATACTCTGATGACCGGGCCACCCCAGTGTCCTTGCACCATGCATAGAAAGCACACAACTCATCAATTTGCTTGGCAGCACTAGCATATGCTTCAAATGCCTTTGTACACTCATTATACTCCATGTCAAAGAACCGATCGAGCAGCACCGCCAGAACTTCACACACATCAGCATACAGCTGGAAACTTTCTCTTATGATCAGGTACAAGGCAACGAGTATCATTCGGTCATGCTTGGCAATGCCGGTTGGCCGGCATGCCAAAAACCGGTCAAGAAGTTGCTGTAAGTGGTGCATCCGTACAAGTACCTGCTCTGGTTTCATGTCACAAACTGGTGTAGGTAACTTTTTGTTCTCTTCATCACGTGGTGATGTGTGTGGCGGTGGCGACTTGCCATATGAAGGGGAAGCACCATAGGATGGTGACTTACGATATGTCGCGTTATCGTATCGGCCTTTCCCATGACTACCGTCACCATAGTTGTAGGGATCAGGGGAGCGGTACCTGTCTTGGTAGGCATCAGAATGGCGATGTCGTTCTTGGTAGGGGTCAGAGCGGAACCGGTCTTGGTTTTGGTCACGGGTGGCTGGAACAGAAGAGTTCTTTCGCTCATGAAGGAAAAACTCAAGACGCTGGTCAAGGTAAAGGGCATACGTACGAACAAAGGCTGAGTGGTCCCATGACTGTGAATGAGCTTCATCACGAAAATCAGAAAGATTCAGGAGACGGGTACCACGGCGTGTAGCATATAGTACCTCCTGTTAGGCAAAATATAAGATGGGTTATCATTAATTCTGCATTATCCATGAAATATAATCAAATGTGAACCGGTACAGATTTACCTTATTTGTTACTTAAGCAGCTTAAAAATGAAAATTTTATTTAAGTTTACTTCAATTAGATTTCATATTTTATTTGTCAATTTGAACCGGAAAAGAGAAAACTAGTTTGACCATAATTGGCAATCAATTATAGTCCAGATTTAGTCTCCCAACCAAATTCAAATCAGTAAATTTCCGTTACATTGAAACAACCAAAGGAATCTAAATCGAGAGACAGTTAAACAAATAAAGAAACGTGAAATCAATGGTGGTAGAAGTAAGATCAAGATAGCAGGAATGGCAAACCTGATAGAAGCCAGGATCACCATCAACGAGGAGGCGGTGGACGAGCATGAGGGACTTGAGGGCAACAATCCAGTCACGGGTCTTGGAGAGGCGGCGGGAGATTGCGGTGACGCAGTAGGAGACATAGGCACGGGAGTAGGAAGTGAGGTGCAGTATCTCACGCAGGTGCCGCTCTTCAGCAGGTGCATCATCATGACTCGTCGCCTTCACCACCAGCACGTCCAGTTCCGGTGCCATGTTGCTCGACACCTTGGCTAGACCAATGCTCGTCTGGTCCTTGACCACCCCCAATGCCTTCCTCATAGTGCTTGGAGCCATTTATTAGTTCTCTGCTACTTTGCTGTTATGTAATATCGCCTCTCCTGTTTTCTTGCTATATTTCTATTAAATATTTCCCTCTTCCCTTCTCTGATCTGTCTGACTGATTCTGACTGTTTAGGCTGAAGAATTGCACTATCTGCAGATCAGATCAATCCTGCAATTTATAAATTTGAGTGATAAATTAAATTCTATATAATCGATTTTATTTGCTACCAGTTGAGAGAAGAGAAGACGCTAGCCCTTCTGTTGGCTCTAACTATGGATTAGGCTGATGATCTCTTCATTTTAAGAGGTTATCATTATGATATAAGTTTCAGATTTGTTAGAGCAGTTCTGAAGATGTCAAATTTATTGTGCGCCCGTTAAATGGATCCACACATTAACAATTAATTCTAGTGGAAAGAAAAAAGGTAGAGATTTTTAAACAGCAAGAGCCTCATGATTGCTCTGCCAAAAGAAAATCTAGAGTTAGCACGGATCTAAATAACCATTGTCTGTCTATTAAACAAATGAGAGGGAAAGAAACACACACATACTCTCGCACAGACACACACAAAACAAACGAACACACGCACGCAAACAAAGAAAATAGTTGAGATGAGGTGAAGGATGCATCACTTATACCTCCGCCTAAATGTCTCTTGCTCTTGATCAGCACGAATTCATCGTAGATCTAAGCTCAAGACCTCTTCTTTTCGGATTCCTCTGAATGAAGAAACTCAGCTGGATTGATTGCAGGACTGATTAAGTTCCCAACTCAAATGCAAGAGTAGAATCTCAGGGTTGCACAAAGTGACTTTTTGAAAAAGAAGCGCAAACTCTGGAGTCTGGGCAGAGAGGAAGAGGGGGGAGATAGAGGGGGAAAGGCACTAGAACTAGAAGGTTGCCTTCTCCGATTGGGGCGTTGTTGTTATTCTTTGCGCACCTTAAAAAATGGGAAGCCTTTTTTTTGTTTTCTCAAAGAAATAAAAGGAGGATTGGACCTACTACACAAATTCAAATCAATTATTTAATATGGTTTTGGATGGGTATTGATTGGGTGGCAACTGTGATTTATTTTATTTTGTTTTGTTTTGTTTTGTTTTGTGGTGAGCTGTTCCTTTCTGTACATCATTTTGTTATACGGACACTCGCACCGCCACCGGTCCATGAGTTCGATCCACTTCCGATCATCTGATTCTCTGTATCTACTCAAAAACATGTAGCAAGTTTCTTTTTGACTTCAAAATCACCCGTTACATAATTAAATCGGATGGAACGGAGACGAACGGAGGTGCCACTTTGTGCGTATAGGAAAATGTATGCGGATCTTTTTCCGGATAAGTGAATTTTCAATTGATCGGGACCATATAGACGGCTTGGAGACTTGGAGCGAGCGTCGTATTTGTATGTAGTTATTCGTTTGTAAGGGCGTTCAATGAAAGTAAAAATGAGACTGTAGACTTAGACGTCAAAAGGAAATGGAAATACTACACTGTTTAAATTAGCATTTGTAATTATTTCACGGAAAGCAACTGCGTGAAAATGGACGCGTAATTTTTAAAGGGTACCAACGTGAAAGCGTCAACAGCTTCGTCCTGGCTTAGTTAAATTAGATTGTTGATAATTAAGATGATTTAATTCACAGAACAAGAAAGCTTCGAAATTTCTTTTTCTGAAACAGAGATTTTCGTTATTCAAATCAGGAGATAGGCTGACAATATATTAGCAAGAGGGTGACGGTCACAGAAGCGGATTTAAGTATATCAAATGTACTGCCCCTTATTATTATTTTTAATAATTATTACATTGGTAAATTTTATATCAATATTGTTGAATTTTCAAAAACTATATACATTTAAACTATAAATTTTATATAATATTTCACTAGTGAATCTCATTTTCATTTTGTTGTGTAAATTTATCATTTTTTAAGTTCCTTAGAGATTAAATGAGAAATGACTTTTTATCCATTTGAATATTATAAAATAACAAATAAACAATTCAATTTTTGTAACTCATTTTCAGGAAAAGTACTTTACAAAATTATCCAAATTTCTTCTCAAGAAGACAATTTCATTATATTTAGATTAATATTCAAATTGATTTTGCTATCAAAATTGACCTAGAAAAATTAATATTATAGTGCAATGATTTTGGCATAGATATTATATATTGAGTTTTATTTTTGTAGATAATTTAATAAAATAATCTTTCCAGGCATTTTAGACATTTTGACTTTTTAACTAATTTGATCCTTAAAAGTATATTGTGTTAATAAATGAATTTATTGACGTATTATGGTGTAATATATTTTTTAAATTTAATATGATAATATAAATTAATATAAATTATTATTTAACCTATTTAAAAAATTTTGACTCCGTGTATCACATATTCTGGATCCTTAATTCGAGTTGAAAATTAGAAAATTGTTTACACGTATTCCGAGCAGGGGTGCAAAAAAAATTATAATTCATAATTTGTTTGATGTTCAATTTAGTTTTAATTGAAATTCAGTTTGTTCGAATAAATTTTTTTGTCAATTCGATTCAGGTTCGTTTAGATAATTTTTGAATGAACTAGTTCGAGTTTGTTTCATAATAGTTCAATATATAGTTATTTACATGTATTTTAACTATTAAGACAATAATATGTGTAATAATATAATTATTTTATAATATAATTAATAAGATATAATTAATTTATTATTAAATTAATAAATATTAGTTATGTTTTAAATATTTAATATAAAATTAATAAAATATTAATTATTTTAGCTCGATTATTTATGATAATATAAAAATTAAAATAATTGAGTTCGTTTAAAGTTCGATTTAGTTTGAATTCGATTTAGTTCAAATTAATTTTAAATCAAACTCAAACACTAACTAGTTCGATCAAATTCGATTCATTTGCATCCTAATTTTGAGATCCTTAATTCAAGTTGAAAAAAAAAAGAATATTAGTTTTCCCTGTAGAGGAATCAGGATCCCGGATAACTAATATTTGAGTATTGTATCCCTGCATCCTATAAATTAGTATTTCTTATTTGTCTCGAGATAGTTACGACAGTATGAGATTCTTTACCTTCTCAGTGGCTTATACGAGTTTCACATTAAAATTTAGTGGTTAATGCTCCGTTGAGAAAAAAAGTAAATTGATAATCTGAATAATACTTTTCATTTTAATTGAAAAAAATAGAAAAACAGTTACTGATCCGTATCGTATATTATCTAATTTATCTTATAGTTTTTAGCGTGTGCTGATACATGTTATTTAGTGGTTGCGATATAAAGATACTTGTCATATTTAAAATGTGGAGTCTGAAATTCACATAACCACTGTTAGGAAGTAGAGTAGTTGTGAATTCTTTTATTTAAATAGTTACGATTTTTTTTATAGAATAATTTGTTGACAAATTAAAGAGACAATACAAAAGTCATAATGGGTGCTAGTTTCTTTATTTGCAGTATGCGTATGCCTACAACAAAACTTGCATATACAGTTGCATGCTCCACATATCCAACAGTCAACACTAAGTTTTAATTTTTCAATTTTTTATCAATTTATGTACATAAGGCGAATATTTTCTGAAAATGTATATATTGTCATTTTGAAAAAAAAATATATGGATAGACAGGCACCTTAAGCATATATTGTTAATTTTAGCTGAAATATTTTAAAAATTCCAACGTGTTCACAAAATTTAAAGTAATTTTCAAGACATACATTGAAAGAATAATATTAGCTCACAAATTTAGTTGCCAATATTTGTTGCATTAAACACAATAAGTTGTATTAATAAAAATAAATTAGAATCTTATCAACTCAATTGGCTGCCTTAACTGCATATATTAAATTAGGCATACCCATTTATCAACATCAGGTATTTACACTTCATAATCGTTTATACTTTGTTTCAGAAAAAAAAATTTGTGTCTGATAAGACATTTTCTGTGTATATTTTCTATAGTAGGTATGTATACTTTCGTGGCATCATCTGCAATTTGAAAATTGTATAGAGTTTGAATTATACTGACAGTTAGTTTTTTATTTAGTGATAAAGATAATATTTTTTACATAAGAATGAGATTTCTCATATTCGAAACTCAAATAAAAATTCTATATAAATAATTAAAAGTTGAGTAGCTTAACATTTTCTGTCTTTATTAAAAAAAAATCGGATTATACCACGTATCGAAGTGTCTATTTAATAGGTGAAGATACCTTGGCAAATAAGTTATTTTGATAATTTTGACAATAATCTTTTAAATAAATATAACATAATCTGAAAAATAGAAAAAAAAATTATAGATATATTATTTTACTTATAGATTGATAGTGTTTCAAGTTTCATGTAATTTTATTATCGTTTGATAATCCATCAAAAATCGTTAAATTGAAACCATGATAAATTATATATAATTTTTAATACATAAAGAGGATTAAGATTTTAATTTTTTTAAGCATGTCACATCATCAATATTTTCCATCATTAATTTTATTTAAATCTTTTCATTTTCTTGAATCTAATGGTTTATAACTTTATATAAAATAGTTTAAAATAGAGAAGGAATCAGTTGACAATGGGTTATTTTGACAACCTTAACAATGTATCTCTAAAAAAAATAAAAATCTTAAAAATAGAAAAAAGTTTATAGATATGTTCTTCAACCTTTAGATTGATGGTCATTCAAAATTCATGTAATTTCATTATCGTTTGATAGTCCATCAAAGATTATTAAATTGGAGCCGTTGTAAATTATATGAAAATTTCATGGTCTTTGATGGACTATCAAACGATAATGAAATTGCATGAAATTTGAATGATCATCAATCTAAAGGTAGAAGAACACATCTATAAACTTTTTTCTATTTTTAAGATTTTTTTATATTTTTTTAGATATCCATTGTCAAGATTGTCAAAATAACCTATGTCGACTGATCCATTCTCTTTAAAATAATGTGTGTAATGTATTTAAGGTGAAATTTAACTCTTAACATGATCTATTTTTATATGATAATTTATAAATTATTATATATTTAATTATATTATTTTTTATTATTATAATTAACATTATTACTTAGCATTTAAAAACATTAAGTCTAAATTTTTTAATATAAATTTTATTTATTAATTATTTACTTAAGGACTATATCGGTCAGGATGAAATCCGAATTACAGTCCTAGTTTTAATAATTTTTGATAGAATATTAAAATGATAATAAAATTAAATAAAATTTAGCACACTATGTAAAAGAACTTATTAATAAATATTTTTTTATTTAAAAGTCTATTATCAAAATGTCAAATAACTCATTATCGAGAAATCCCTTCCATATTTAATATCTAAGACAATTGTTAGATCTATCTGAGAGTTAGTGGTTACAGAGTAGAGACAGCTCAGACCTGAGAGGGTCAGTAATGCGTGCCATTTATGATTTAACTAATTTCACACGCTAGCCGCTTCAATCTTCTTTTTCCCTTTGATTTTCTCTTCCCTTTGACCTAAATATTTTGCCCAAAATACTAGTGAAGCTATTTAAAAGAAAATCAAACTAGATTTACCGTTTTAAATCCTACCCGATTCAGTAACAGTCTAACAGACGTGCACAAATTACTAAACTGTTCTGATGATGACCCTTTTCAAGAAGATATTGTTTTTTTTTCCCCTGAAAGATATGGACACCATTTTTCTGTGCCAACAGTCTCGGTTCTTTTAATTTCTTTTGTCAGTCAACCTTTCAAAAAAATATATTCTTATTTTTATCATATTTATAGGAAATTTGACGACATGACTCAATTCACCTCCTTACACCAAGTTTGATTCAAACTTACACTTTTGTTTTTTCTAATCAAAGAGGTAAATTTAATTTTCATCACACTATCAACAATTTGACACCACCCTTTGCCACTGAGTTTCTCACTACTGATCATGTGACAATGTTTATTATGTACCTCGCAAAAATTCTATGGTAGGGATATCCCTACAATGTATTCATTTCATGCTTACATGATAAAGGCCATCCAATAAAAAATAATATTCAATTGTAATTACTCAGCAATTACTATTAATTGTCTACTAACTACTCATAATATTTTCATTTTACCTACATAAAAAGAAATGTCGGATTCTATTTGATCTAGCAATATAAAAAAAATGGTACATCTATTTCACATTACATATCATCAATTATTGTATACTTCAATATTTTATTATTTTTCAGAGGAGATACAAGTGCATATATTTAAAAATTAAGCACGACTTCAGATATATTTTTTTTTTATGTTTCTTTCTTGCCTACTTCTTGAAATTAAAATAAAAATAGGTCAAAAATTTCCTAATATTTAGTATATTCTAAACCATGTTTTAATTTGATGTACTATTTTTCAGAGGAGGAACAAATGTTTAATATCTACAAGCTTTTCCGATCAAAAAATGAAATTGCTAAAAAAAATAATTAAATCCTACATTAGTTAAATAAAAAAATTACTTAAGAGTACAATATTTCTTGCATGATTATTCAAACAACATAAAGAGAAATAATTTAAAACTAATTAATTATGTGTTCCAATTAGGGCTGCAAGAAAAGTTTGAAGTTCGAAGTTCGTAGTCCGTTCGTGTTCGATTCGAAAAAAGTTCGAAAAAAGTTCGTTCAATTCTAGTTCGAAATTAATTTCAAATAAACTGATCCGATTCGAAATTATATCGAATCAAACTCAAACCATGGTGTGTTCGTTCGAAATGTGTTCGCGAACTATTTTTGTTTGAATTTGTATTAATTATTTGATTGTTTGAGACTTTGAATAGTATGAATTTATATGAAATTTATTAATTTTTGTTTTCCAATGCTTCAACGTGGAATTTGGTAAAGATTAAAATATATTATCTTGAATTTGTTTTATTTATTTTGAAAGAGTCATCATTCTTGAACCCTTCTTTGTTACACATATATTCTTTCATCCTCATTTATTTTATTCCATGAAAAAAAATTGTGATGGCCTTTCTGAATGCTAAAACCGATGCGTAATGCTTGATTTTTATAAAGAGAATATGCCTCCTCTTTGTTATGCACTACAAAAACCATTAAATTATTTAAGCTATTTTCATCGTTTTTGTTCATAGCTGCTGCAAAGTTGATACAATGTATTATTATCATGAGATCAAATAAATATTCGCGCAATTAAAAAATTCTTACCATCCATTAAACTTGTGTCTCAGAAGGTGAATCCGATATTTCCTTTTATATAGATGCGTAATCAATGAAGATGTAAAAAAATATTATGAGTTATCATTAGAGAATTAATAGTAATTATTTAGTAAGCAAGTTTAAATGATAATTTCTTTTTGGGTGACCTTATCATGTAAGCATGTATAGATAGTAGGGATGTCCTACCATAGAATTTTCCCAGAGGAGTTGTTTTCTTCCCTGCCTAAACAGCAATGCCATTGAGAATTAATATAACAGAGAAATTAGTAGCATAATTGTAAGCTAGATGAGAAAAACCTTATGTGCTGGTTCCCGCCTGAACGGGTGAGAATCCGCTACTCGTTTTTCAAACGAGCAGCATCCTGTTTGTAAATCCGACGACAATGAATATCTTAAAAAGCGCATGCACGAATCTCGGAGAGATGAAATACATATCTACCATCCGATCCTGACGAGTAGGAAGCTGTTTGTTTTCTTTACGAGTAGCGGATCTCGTCGCCGCCTGAACAACAAAGGACACACACAAAGCATCTGCTGCAATAATTGTATTTTCTTTTTCCCGTTGGAAGGAGTACTGTCTTTCTTTTTGTTAGAGAAAGCATCATCAAACGAAGAAGAATCAAGAATGTCTTTCTTTTTGTTAGAGAAAGCATCATCAAACGAGAAGAATCAAGAATCTCTTAACAGCTAAGCAATACATTATTTACTCAGAGATCACAGGCATAGGTGATTCTCCAGCGAGCGTCAAGGAAAAGGCTCCGACATACTAAAATATTTGGGAAAGTGGAATTGCCGATGATGTCTTTCGTGCAAGATGTAATTTTTCATGGAATGCAGAGCATTAGCCCAAAATTAGGAAAAATGGTAATTGGGCCAATTAGGCCTTCTTATATTCAAATAACAAATTTAATAAACTGGACCTCTATTGGCAAATAAGAGTTATATCTAGGATGTACAACTAACGGGTCAATGATTTTTTATTAAAATTTGAGCCCCACTCGATTACATCAGGCTGAATTTTTTTTAAGATAAATCATCCATAAATTAATTCAACCTATGTAATTTCTTACATATGATTTTTTATGGGTTATATGAGTTAAACAAATTAAAGAGTTGTCATTTTAATCAAATAATTCTTTTATATAATTTCTTATTAATATTAAATAATAAATATTTTTACTAATAACATCAAAACTCAAAATAAAAATTTTAAAAATATGAAAAATAATTATAATTTCATATTAAATAAAAAGAATTAAAGAATTTAATATTTATCATGTTTTTACAAAAATAAATATAAGTACTAATTAATATAAAAAAAAAGTGATGTATAACATAATAAAATAAAGTATAACAAAAAATATACGGTAGTGATTATAATGCAATGCATAATTTCAACACTTAAATATAACGGGTTAGTCAAAATCACACTTTGTATCCAACCCGGTTAAAAATGGATCAGATCGGGTGTGTTGAATGAGTTAAATGGATTGACGAGTTTATTGTACACCCATAGTTATATCGCTTATAAAGTCTGATGCTTTTTATTTGCAGCGTAGAATCTATGACAGCAAGTGCAGTGAACAGGTTCATGGCAGTGATAACTGGTAAAGTGATGCCAGTGTTTAATTGTGCTACTAGTGCAATCGTGCAACTGGCAATCGTTCAACATTTGAAAAGAAAAAAAAAAAGGAAGTTGATCTAGTCGGCCCACAAAGATGTCGGAAATGCTTTACAAAAAGATAAAAGATTAAGTCAAAATAATCAATTGGGCTAGTAGGCCCAGGACCATACTATGGTTATGAGTATAGTGCCATGTTTGTCAGATGCACTTCTTCATTATTATTTCTTATACCAGTTGCCAAGCAGGGAACCCAAGTTGGACTCCAGATTTCTCCAAATCAACTGGCACTCCTTGATTTCGACTCTGTTGTTATTTTTCGATCAGATTGTTGGAGGTTAATTTCATTTTCTTACAATATGCAGACAGCCCTGCTGAATATAAATACACTGATTGATTGATTTGTAATTCAGCTAGAATAGATTGAATATAATTTGTATGTTTTTCTGAACATTCTTTTTGGTAAGGATCCAAACTGTAAACACTATTTCCTGCCATTAAACAAACTTTCTCAGTGCTACTACCATCTACTCATTCTATCTTTATTTAGGGCTGAAAAATGTTGAAACCTAGGTACTGAGTCCAGATCGGTTGCGGATAATGAGAATTGAGGATAAGAAATCTTCTAAGACGTACAAAAATTGTTTGATTAAAATCAAACGGTTCATTTATATTGGTATTCTTTTTAGGAAATATCTTTCCTTTTTAATTTGACATAAATTATCTGATCGTAATCTCATGAAGGGAAGAGTTAATTAGAGCGCATTCATCATAATTGTCTTTTCTGGCAGCAACCATGTGCATTCAGTGAACAACTCGATGTTTGATTATACTGATCAATTTAATGTTTTTTGGATCGATCATGTTTCTGTGATCCATCACATCAATACCTCTCTTTTTAATTTTTATGAATCCTCACTGTAAAATCCTTGTATTAATAATAAAAAAAATTGATACTGACCCAACTGAATGTTGGGCCTCAATTCAACGAAACAGAGTGGCAATGACAGTTGAATTTACGGAGGTGGATTCAAATTCGAATAGAGGGTCATTCATAATATTTAATGTTTGATATTAATAGCGGAGACTCTCATTTTATGTAAGAAAAAGCAGAATGTCTGATCCGTGTTGTACATGCATAAAATTTTAATCAGTGCTGCTGTGCTGATGAGATACAAGTACTTGTACATTGTAATTGCAGTATCATAAAGTTTGGAATTGCAAAAAAGACATTTTGAAAGTATCAATTTGTGCCCATATGATGTTGATCACATGATCCGCATACAATGCAGCTCCGGCGCAATCCAGGCCGTCTGATTGATTTCGCACCACACTGCCAGCACAGTGCAGGAGTGCAGGAGTGCAGGAACCAAAATATTTACAGAACTGGAGGGCACAAATGTGAATGTCCCCTCCAAGGCTCCAAAAGAAAAGAGAGAGGACGGGAGAGTAGTACTGAATAAAATAGCGCTGGTTCGTTGGCCAGGGCCCAGGAGTGTGTGACAGCGCCTAGGGAACCACGTCAGCCCATGTGCATGGTGCACTGCACCTGCACTGCACTGCGGCCTTTTTCGGGCCGCCTCGTGGCGGGCCCTACAACCCGCTCCTCGTGGCACTCCGGCTAGGCGGCTTAAATCTGGCTTGAATTTCAATGCGTCCATCGGCTCAGCTCGGCTCGTACACTGGAGCTGTCCCAAGCCGTGTGGCTGTGAGAGCTCGAAGCTGAAGTGTTGAAGGGAGGATAGCTGGATAGCTGGATAGAGGATTAGGGTTAGCTGGTTAGGGGTACTCTCCGACGTCCCCGTCTACCTTTCCTTTCACGTTTTGCTTGATTTATTTTGATTGAATTGTTTTGACTGCGTCTGCGTGCACGGGACTACCATTTTTCAGTGTATACCTCTAATTTTAATTTGGTTATTTTAGTTTTAGTTAGAATAAGTAGCGTAATGGTTAATTGGTTCTATGTATGCATGTTATTTTCTCAGCATGGATGCATGTCATTTTTACGTGAATGTATGTCATTCTCTCGGCAAACATGTCATTTACAGATGGAATCAAACAATTATTCTGGAATATTGTTCATTTAGGCATAGAAGTTAGAACTATAGATGACAGAGAACTGTGACAGCCTCAGAAAGTACTATTTGTTCCAATGTTCATCAACTCTTAATTCTGTATAATCTAAGGTTTGAGAATTGCCTGATTAGACTTGATTTGTATTCGTGATGGCAGTAATTAGACAAAAATCAGTATAGCAACAAAATTAAAATAAAAATAAATCCTGATTTGAATTAGAATTTTGGGTCAGACCACACAAAAGTCATACACTATGTTACTCGGATACTTCTTCTAACTCCCTAAATAAATATTGGATACGCGTCCGATATGAGTGTGCGTCTGACATGCTGCGGGTGCGTATCCGATACATCGCGTGATTTATCAGATTATTTTATTCATTTTGATCAGCGGATTCGGTCTCCGATACGCCCCGATACATCTCCAATACACCCCAATATATCTCTAATACGCCTGATATGACTTGGATATGCCTTTTTTCTTTTTGTAATCACTGACAAAGTTACAAACTCATCTCAAATTCTTCAAAAAAATTTATCATAATACAATAAATTATTTTTTATATATTATACAAAAATATATTTTATTATTATATAGCACTGCATCTATATCTTATATTTTTTTAATTTTTCCTTGTCGTCACCGTATCCGATATGACACCCGTATTCGTACCAGTATCCGTAAAACACAAGTCACACACGACAAGGATTGAAAATGGGTGTTCGGGCTACTTGGAAAAAAAATTGGACAAGGATAGCTGGTTCGAGAAAAAAAAATCAGGCCATGCTAGAGTAGGAAACAAAGATAATCATGCGAAACCATGGTGATTTTTTATTTTTCTATTAAAAAAATGACTTGCCAATTGCATTGCCGAATTAAATTAACAGAAACTGAAATTAATAAAAAGAAAAGGAGAAGAAAAATAATGAGTCACGGACAGCTCCCAATTGCAAGATTGCTTTCTTAAAGCAACAAAAAAAAACATATATTCTATACTTCTATATTAGTATATGCGTAATGGTCTGAGTTCTGGATTTATTTATTTATTTATTTTTACTTTTGGGAATTGGATATAGATAAAAGAATAAGTAGAACAAAACTGAGGTAATTTCACTTCTAACTCTGACCAGCAACATAAAAATATGACGCGTCATTAATAAATGTCTATCTTATTTATGTTGTTTCATGTATAAATTATGTACGAAAAATTGATAAATCAGTCCGAAACAAAATTTATCCAGAGAGCAAAATTCTCTTAGAACAAAAGAGACAATATAAACATTACACTCGACGTGATGCTTCTTAGCAAATCTGGACATATTAAGTAGGTAGGCTTCAATTTTTTAAATAATTGAATGTGAGAGTCATTTTTTAAATTAAATTTAGAACTGATATAATTTTGAGCTGTATTTTTCTACAACAATAAGAAGAAAAAAATTACTAATTTACACTCACTCTTGAAAATCAAATAGACACTTCTTAACAAATACGCCACTGAATTTGTATATCAATAAAGATTACTTTCATCTTCTTCCAAATCCATTAGTAATTTAAACAGATTTTTTCAGAATGGATTGGTATGATCTCAATGGTCAAACGTTGCTTCCACTTCAATCTAAAACCGCCATTTTGCACAACGGAGTACAAAATAGCTGCGGTGCCACGCCATACAAAATTGTTTGTCTGCATTGTAAATTGAGTGGTCAATGTATGAACATCAGCTGCCGTTGTTTTCATTTCTTTTCATTTTTGTCTTCGCATCAATCAATTTACCATGTCGATATGATGAGATCGGAATATCATTGAAAATATTAATTTATTTTGGAAAAAAGTCAGAATCAAATAGTCTGTACACAACGTAAGTAAATACTTCTGCACTAAGCTTAGGATCATTGAAAAATTATCAATCTGTTCCAATTGAAAATAATGAATTCTTAATATAAAGCAACCTATCTATTAAGGCTATTTATTGAACTAATAAATTTATTTTAAAGTTCAAATAAGATCTGTTAATATCGTTCCATGACATCAATAACATATGAAATAAGAAGATGATTGAATTTACATTTATATTTTTTCGAGATGGATATGAGGGTTAATTTCTCCAATCTAAATATCGATAAAGTTTTCACTAGTATTTTGCCCGTGCATTATTACAGTATTTTTTTAAAAAATATAAAAATTCATATGTGAAAACCAAAGAAAATAAAATTTAAGATAATTTAGTAATTAATATAAATTTTAATCATCGATACATAATTAATATAAAATAAATATAGAATTGAGAGAAAAATTGACATTCAGAATTTAAGGAAAGTTAAAATTCATAATTGATGGCAGTCTAAGAAAAAAAGAAAATAAAGTAGAGCAATTGCACGCTTAAATTATGCATCATTTCGTGTAACATTTAAAATTAAGAGAAAATTATAACTTCAATACAAATGACCATATACATAGTAATATTATTTGATGAGTAACTCAATTCGATGACTGATATTAGCTCTAAAAATTCAATAAAAAATTTAAATCGTTGCAGGATCAGAACACTTATGTGCTTAATAAGGAGTAGAGATAATTTTATTCTCACGTTCTTCGAGATTTCACTAATTTTATACTATTCTCAACCACTGATAAAAAAAAAAGTATTCATAGGCTAAATCTTTCACCATCCAAACACACCCTATATATATGCTAGATGTTGAATCTTTAGACCTAGCATGCTAATAGCTTGTTAAATTTGAGAAGACCCTTACAAATAGGGTGGAGAGGGAGGTTAGGGTCTCATCCCTCAATCTCAAGAATATTAAAATTTATGATATATTTTCATGAGACATATTTTTCCTTATTAATTTACCAATTAGAACGCTCACATATAGAGATGGAGTCAGAATTTAAATTTAGGGTGCCAAAGGCAATTGAACAATGACCATCTTCACATGAAGTATTAAATACTAAGTTCAAAATTATAACATCACTAATATAATATAATTGAAAAAACTTCACATACATGCATAATAATTAATTGATAAGTCTTTATAATTGGACCCAAACTTTTTTATAATTTATATTTTCAATAACCCATAATCTTCGAACAAATGATAGGAAGTGTCCAATAAATACCTACAAATATAACTAATTTGTTATATATCTCTACAAATTATACGAGTGCCAAGCCACTCCGCCTGCAAACATAATTGTAAACTCATATCTTTTAACCCCTCTATGCTGTATTAGAAATAATTTTGTTTCCCCCGCCTTACGGTACTTTGACAGTTCATAAATTACATCGCTATGGGGTGGATGTAAGATTTGATCAGGGAAGTCAGTAATCATATTTAATAAATTATTGAGTTGAAATCTATTAACTAATCGGATATTAAATAAAATTACTAAATACTATCTTTTATATATTAAAATTAATAAAAAATAAAAAGTCAAAATAATAGATAATCATAATGATAAAGAAAAATTTTCTTTACGAAACTTTATATTTTAAAACTTTTACATAATTATTTTATTATTCATAATATTAAATATATTTTCTCAATGAAAAATAATCAAATTGATTTAGGGAGTCAGATTTGATTCAAGGAGTTAGATTAATAAAATCTTAATCTAAAAATACTATTTTTTAAAAATCGGTCAACGTACCCTGATAATCTTTTCATCCGCCTCTGACATCGCTCAGCCTCGATCCCATCGATCAATTTGTAAATACAAAACTTAAATGGTAATTATTTCTGTGTATGAGTATGACTTCTTTTTCTTGAGATAATTTATCGTCATTCAATTCTGTGTATTATTTATATGACAAGATTTCAAACTCCACCTACTTTTAGTGGAGACTTGAACAAAACACGTGTGATGAGTCAGTAGGCCATGTGTGGCTGCTAGAGAACGAAAAGTTCATCGAAACTGACCATTTCTCAGATCACCCTACAAAAAGAAGACTATTTCTCAGAAATATAAAATATTAGAGACAGTTTGAACGAATTAGTGTACATTATTTTCTGAAATATTTTCTCCAACGGGATAATTTTCGTGGGCAAGAATTAGTTGTGGATGTACAAAGGTAACAAAGCTCAGAATGTTTGTTCAACAGACCATCTTCGAAGATTTTCAACTTCTAACTTATAATTTGTTACTGAGTGTAATTGTGTAAATTTTATCCTAAAATGTTATTTATTTATCATTTTAATTAAAGTTCTGAAAATATCATTCCGAACCTTAAAACATCATGTAGTCATCATTTAATCTTTATAGTTTTTAGTAGTGTTGGTAGAAAAACTCGTAGATTCACTCTAACTTGAGTTGTATGTTCGTTAGATTCGTTAAACTATTAATAGTTATAATTTAATATATATGAAATTATAACTATTAATAGTTATAATTTAATATTTAACTTGAGTTGTATGTTCGATAGATTCGTTAAACTATTCATTTGTATAAAATTTTATTGTTATTGATTATTATTATTTTTTAAAATTTTGATATAAAGTATTTGTATAAAATAATATTAATTATTATATAAGCTATTAACGAGCCAGCTCATCTCGCTTGTTAACATAAAAAATCAATCTTAAATCATCATTTTTGGCTCTTTGGGTTAATGAGCCGATCTCAAATTTGATCTCCACTCGACTCGTCTTGTTTACGGTCTTAGTTCTTAGTTCATAACAAACTAGTCATATCATTATAATTAGTAAAATAAAACCGGATCTAAATTAATGTCATATGAATCAATCTCGTAATATTTATGGTAAGACGTGTGTGAATACTATTTTAGTTAATTTTATTTGTATTAGCTTAATTCGAATATAGCTAGGATGCCCCTAAGAAGACTAAATTACTGTCTTTAAAAAATGAAAAATGGGCAAAACATTGATTTTTTTTTATTATTGTCTGTTATCTATCTTTAAAAAATCTTAAATAAATCTTAAAAAAACCCTGAAAATAATTTTTTTTTGTATCCCATGAGATAATGATATAAAAAATATAAAAAATTACTAAAACAACATTGAGTATATCTAAATATCCTTTTTCCAATAAATTCAAATGTAGAATCAATTTGTCATAAACTAAAGCTTCGAGAACGAATCAAAATATTTTGAAATTAAAAAACTAAATTGGTCAATTATAATTCATGTTAATATTTGTAGGCGAAACAAAACAAGTTCGAACCCCACAGTGATATAACAAACGGTGTCAATAAATATGGAATGAATCTTTTTTTTTTCTTCCCCCTTAAGATATGTAAATATGTTAGTATTATACTAAATTACTAATATTTGCTTTTAAGACATCCAAAGGCAACAGAGCATAGACAGCTCAAAAAGTTCGGTTCGGTGCAGTACGCCAAAGAACCAATTTCCAGTGCTGTTTGTGTGATGTAGCACTGTATACAGTTAGAATTCATGCCTTTCCGGCTGTCTCGGCCCACACGGCTCGGCTAGGATGCTGCAAGGCAATATGGCATGGGAAGGTGACAATCGGGCGGGTCGGGTCAGGGTCAATTTACATGTTGTGTTTTTTCAGATCGTTGATAGATTTCGATTGGATTGAAGGCCATTTGATCTCAGGTCGGGTCGGGTCAGGTCGGGTTCGGGTCGGATCGGGTCAGTTTGACTTTCTTAAAAATTCCTAAAAAATCGGGTCGGGTCAGGTTCAGGTCCGGACGAGTCGGGCGAATTTGTCGGATCGGGTCGAATTTTGCCACCTCTAGAAAACAGTAAGATAAACGTACCAGACAAATGTCCAATAGAAGGCTAAAAGTACACCATTGCAATATATATATTTCATGAACTTTCTTTAAATATTTTTATTCGGATATAATATAGATCATATCTAACTATTTTAAAGAAAGTTACATATGATCTATATTCAGACCTGGCTGTTGCAAAAAGAATAGGAGAGATAACATTACTTAGTAAGTACATACTAAAACTAGAATGCTTCTAGGATTACGGACTTTTTTCAAACTCTTAACTTAAAATTGTATCTAATTATTTTTAAATTTTGATTTATCTCTTAATAAATTTTTTATATCAAAATTTTATGAAATACAAAAATTTTAATTTCTGAATTTCATAATTATTAATTTCATATATTTTTAAGATGAAGTTAAAATAATTAATTTTTACATATGAAAATAAGTTATGTAAAAAAATTCAAAACAAGTACTTAATAAACTCTAAAAATAGAAATTTTTATATCTCAATATCTCATAAGATTTTGATATAAAAAAACTATTGAGATACATAAATTAAAAATCATAGATGATTAAATATATTTTTGAATTGGGAGCACAAAGGGGCTCTATGCTCCTAAGAATATATTAGTTTCACTCGTAAGTACATACATATCAAGATGAGGGTTCGCATATCTTCAATTTTTATTTCTTCATCATACCTTCATTTTAAATTATTAATAACTCAAAAATTTTAAATAAAGTATTAAAAATATAAAATTTAATCTGTATCTTTTTGTTAATGTGTAGATGAAAAACTATGATATTTTATGTGACATTAAGAGCTTATAAAAATGCATTACTATAAATAATTTGTGGACATTATTTTTTAACTTATTGATTCATATAAAATAAAAGTGAAAAAGTAAATAATTTTTATGTATAAGAAGAGAATATAATATAGATCATATCTAACTATTTTATTTTGATATATCAACTTTTAAATTTTGAGTTATTAAAAATTTAAAAGCAGAGATATAATGGAGACACAAAATAAATAAAGATATTTGAACACTCCTCATTAATAAATAAAAAAACTAAAAAAAATTCCGATACAAATGTTTTCTCTTAATTATTTTAAATTTAATGTTGCATCCACTTATGATTCACATAAACATGGATTCAGCCTTGCCAAATACAGAAGAAGAGAGATTAATTGACCCATCTATTAAGGCTATTTATTGAACTAATAAATTTATTTTGAAGTTCAAATAAGATCCGTTAATATCGTTCCATGTCACGAATAAGATATGAAATAAAAAGATGATTGAATTTATATTTATATTTTTTTGAGATGGAGATGAGAGTTAATTTCTCAAAACTATATATCGATAAAGTTTTCACTATTATTTTGCCCATGCGTTGTTACGGTGATAAAAATTTCATATCTTCATGTGAAAAAAAATAAAATAAAAATGAAGATAATTTATTAATTAATATAAATTTTAATTATGAATAAAAAAATAATATAAAATAAATGTAGAGTTGAGAGAAAAATAAAATTTAAGGAAAGTTAAAGTTCGTAATTGATGGCAATCAAAGAAAAAAAAGAAAACAAAGTAGAGCAATTGTATTTCTTAAATTATGCAATATTTCATGTAACAATCAAAATTGAGAAAAAATTATAACTTCAACACAAATGATCATAGAGATAGTAACATTATTTGACGAATAACTCCATCCGATAACTGATATTAGCTCTAGAAATTCAATAAAAAATATGAACCGTTACATGATCAGAACACTTATGTACTTAATAAAGAGTAGAGAATAGAGATAGAGATAGAGATAAAGATATTCATGTTTTAAATCTATAACATCCAACAATGAGAGAATTATTTTTGATATAAGACCGTAATTCGATTATCAATTTATGAATATTTCATTATAGCATGCTACCAAGCTTGAAAAAAAGGACGAGAGGAATTTGATAACGATTATTTTGATCTTCCATGGTGATCATGGACCATTTTTCATGAATGATTAAAAATTTAAATTACAAATGATAAATACAAATTGTTGACCCTGTTCTATTTATAAAAGTTCATAAGAATTTACATTCATTTTGTACAAAATGAAAATGGCGAAAATGTCACTGGTGGTCTAGTGCAGGCGAATGTAAATTGAATCTCGAAAAGTTATCTGAAATTTGTAAATTCAATCACGAAAAGTATTTGGTCGTGCAGGAGTATAATTCGTACTGATTTATTCGCATTAAAATTATTTGAAATTTGTTTCATACAAGATTAGATGATAAGAAAAAGGGTTTATGTTATTTGATTTTAGATCGAAGAATTTTTTATTTTCTTATGGATGTAATCATCTCTTTTGAATGAAATTAGCTGTTTACATATTTTTAATTTAAAAAATGTTACAAGAAATGTGCAGCAATTTTCAATTAAAATAATTTCGTCAAGCTAGAAATTTTCATGCAAGTGATATAAGCATCCTTTTCCTTGAGTTTCTTTAAAAATAAAATCACTAACTGCTTTGTATCATCAGTGGACCCCAGTAGCCAACTAGTGACCATAAGAAAGGATGCACAGTAAGCGCCACATAAAAACTTCCAATCTTCAACAACTGTCTGCTGTTCTCCTACTCCTCTTCCTCTTCTTCTTCTTTCCTTCTATCCTTCAGTCCTTCCTTTCCGCCCACAATTTTTGCCCCTTCTCTTCTCAACCCAAATTTAACCAAAAGCAGAGACATAAGGTAAAAACACAAGGTTGTAATCCGTTCTCCATGGAAGACTCGTCCAACCAATCCACAGTATCCGTGGCGCCGCTAGATCAGGATGCGGAACCAGCTTCTGTAGTCTCCCCTGCGGCGTCGGAGGCACTGGTGCAAAGCCTGGTTGACGTAATCGGCGAGATCTCAGCTATTTCGGAGTTTAAAAACGCTTATAAGAGGCAATTTTGCAATCTTTCGCGGCGGATTAAGCTGCTTGGGCCGTTGATTGAGGAGCTGAAAGAGAGTAAGAATCCGATACCCGATAAGGAGCTCGAGTCCCTTGCTCAGTTAAAAAACGCTATTGACTCAGCGAGTGAATTGCTCCGGCTCGGCAGCGAGGGCAGCAAGATCTTCCTGGTAACGTTGTTTCTTCTTTTTCGGTTCTTTAAAATGTGTGGTATCAGTAAAACTGAGTAACATTTTTTAATTTAGTGATTTTGAGTAAGTTCAAATTTATCAGGCTTTTCTCTTCAAACGTGGAAAATGGCGTGTGTAAGAAATTGAGCAGGATTCAGATTTAGCTCAATATTTAAGGAGTTTTTTTTTCCTTCTGCATTAGCCAATTAACAGTGGCTTTCTAAACTATTATATTAAACCTTTTGTTTTGTTATCTGGATGTTGGTAATTTCTCCATATCTAAAATAAGGATGACTATTTTCTTCTAAAAGAACAGCTGATGAATAATATATCAAGATTTAGTTTAATATGCGAGGGTGTACCTTTCTAATGCAGTTGATAAAGAGTAAAGGACCCTTTTCTTTACTCTTTTTTTTTCTGTTTGTTTATTCAAGTCACTAGATTTTGACTTCATTTATTTTGATGTAACCAAAATTGACCTACTGAAGTGATAGTTATCTTATTTGGCGGCATGCATTTTTATAAGGGAAGGGATCAATTGACAATGGTAATCTTAACAATCTTAAAACTTTTTTCGTATTTATTTGGAGATTTATTATCAAGATTGTCAAGATAACCCATTGTCAAGGGATCCCTTCCCTTTTTATAATGTTCTTCATGCATTAAATTAGTTAATTAATCCAAGGTTTGACGCTATATAAAATTGGTTTTACGCAAGCATATCCATTGTTGGACGATTCATTGACTTGGTGCGCACCAAACCGTTTCAGTTACTTTCTGACATGGTTGTGACTTACTATTTTAGCTGTTTTCATTAAACTTTCATCTAATTGAACCAAAGAGGAGTTTGAATCTAAGAAGTAGCTGCTTCTTTTTCTTTATTTTACAGGTACTAGAAACAGATCAAGTAAATAAAAGATTGTATGGAGTTACCTCTCAGCTTGAGCAAGCCCTTGCTGTTGTTTCATTCAGTGAGCTTGATGTTTCTGATGAAGTCAGGGAACAGGTACAATTTCATTTCATAACTAAAACTATCCTGTTTTTCTTAAGTAAAAACAGCATTTTGTTAAGTTTGGGTTAGCACACATAACAATTACTTGATATTCGTGACATATATTTATAGACGTGTAATTGTAATCCAACAATTTCATCATGATTCATATCATCATATGTCACCTATATTGTGCACATAAAAGAAGATGAAATTTGGTGCATGCTGCACTGTTGATTGAATGGTTTG
The DNA here is from genome assembly GCA_037127355.1 of Schoenoplectus tabernaemontani. NCBI lineage: Eukaryota > Viridiplantae > Streptophyta > Magnoliopsida > Poales > Cyperaceae > Schoenoplectus > Schoenoplectus tabernaemontani. Next base: position 25,355,739 of record CM073753.1, read on the forward strand.
AATTTTTTAGTGGTCTAGACTTAATAATCCTTAATGCATTGTCAGGCAATGTTCAAAGTTTTGGACACCTGAGGATGATTTAGTTTATTCAAATATCCATTGTCTCATCCTATTTTTGGTGACTTGAGGGACTTAACACAGAGTTTAAAATATTCATGAAAAAATGAGTAAGCGTAGTTTGATGGTAACTGTGTAACAATGTTGACAGGTGGAGCTAGTCTGTGCACAGCTCAAAAGAGCAAAAGAAAGAGCTGATATAACAGACATTGAGCTGTACACTGACCTCCTATCTATCTACAACATGGACCCCGCTGCTTATGTGGACCCTGTCATTGTGAAAAGACTAGCTGAGAAATTGCAATTGATTTCAATTATGGACCTCAAACGGGAGTCCCTAGCATTGCATGAAATGGCCGTGTCAAGTGCTGGTGACCCTGGTGAAGTTGTAGTAAAGATGTCAAATTTGCTTAAGAAGATTAAGGATTTTGTGCAAAGTGAGAATTCAGAAGATAGAGGCTCAGCTAAAAGTAGTACCGATTTTTTGGCTGATGGTAAATCAAAAGGTCCTGTAATTCCTGATGATTTTCGGTGCCCTATTTCACTGGAGTTGATGAAAGATCCTGTTATTGTTTCCACTGGCCAGGTGTGTTTCCGACTTCATACCTCTTAGTTAAGTATAATCAGTTTCATGCTATCTTGTTTACAAAAGAAAAGAAAAGAAAGGTATACCAGAGTAAAATATCAACAAATGGAAAAAGGTCTATGTTGGCAGTTTTTTTGTAAGAACTTATCATTACAAGATTTCTCTAGATAGTCCTAAGGTAAGTTATGTAGCTAAAATATTTCTCTAAATAGTCTCCTGATGGAAAAATAACCTAATCTGTAAATATTTCAATAGATTGACATTACTATCAATATAGTCATTGAGGGCATGATACAAGTCCTATTTTTTGTAGCACTAAGTAGTTTATTGCCAGCATGTAGTTTGTATGTGGGGGTATTCTTTTGTTTGCATGTAGTTTGTTTTCTTTTGTTTTGCTTGGGAAAAGGGCAAACATTTAATGCTAGTCTGGCATGGGGATGAGGTGCTTTAGTTAATATTATTTGCTACAAACCATCATTATATTCTAAAGTCAGGTAAATGTCATAAAATTGCAGACATATGAAAGGAGTTGCATTGAGAAATGGCTGGGGGCTGGTCATAACACATGCCCAAAGACTCAACAGAAACTCTCTAGCAATTCTCTAACACCGAACTATGTGTTACGTAGCCTGATTGCACAATGGTGTGAGTCTAATGGGTTGGACCCTCCTAAAAGACCCACCCCACCCAAGAAGCTACAATCAGCCTGCTCAGCAGCTGAACACTCCAAGGTTCTTGATTTGCTTCAGAAACTTTCGTCCCAATCCTTGGATGACCAGCGGCTCGCGGTTGGTGAACTTAGATTACTTGCAAAAAGAAATACAGAAAACCGTGCATGCATTGCGGAAGCTGGTGCTATTCCTCTTCTAGTATCATTGTTATCAGTCACTGATTTGCGTACACAGGAACATGCTGTAACTGCATTATTGAACCTATCAATTTATGAAGATAACAAGGGCAGAATTATCACCTCAGCTGCGGTGCCTGGGATTGTGCATGTTTTAAAAAGGGGCAGTATGGAGGCACGAGAGAATGCAGCTGCTACTCTGTTTAGTCTCTCCGTTATAGATGAGAATAAGGTTACGATAGGTGCCGCAGGAGCGATTCCCCCACTTGTCACTTTATTGAGCAATGGGACTCAGCGTGGTAAAAAAGATGCAGCTACAGCACTGTTCAACCTGTGCATATACCAGGGTAACAAGGGGAAGGCAGTCCGGGCTGGGGTGGTACCCATTTTAATGGAGCTTTTGTTGGAACCAGGAAGTGGTATGGTGGATGAAGCACTTGCTATTCTCGCCATCTTATCGAGCCATCCAGAAGGTAAGGCAGCCATCGGTGCAGCCTCTGCTGTGCCGATTTTGGTGGACATGATTAGAAATGGGTCGTCAAGAAATAAGGAGAATGCAGCAGCAGTTTTGGTGCACCTTTGCAATGGAGATCAACAGCATCGGTATCTAATTGAAGCACAGGAACATGGAGTTTTGTTGTTATTGGAGGAATTAGCTAGCAATGGTACTGATCGTGGCAAAAGGAAGGCCGCTTTGCTGCTTGAACGGTTCAGTAGGTTTTTGGGGCAACAACAACAGGCTCATGCTCAACTTGAGTCACGAACTAGTCAGGTTGAGTCTCTAATCCAGGAGGCTCAAGAGCAGGTGCAGCCAGATCATCCCACTGTGGATGTATGATGGCATAGGTAACTGAGATTCTCTTTTGCAATTTATCTGGTCTCATTGGCGATTGACTTGCAGAAACTGCCTGGATAAGTTACAAGAGAGAGAGAGAGAGAGAGAGAGAGAGGGTTGGAAGTTGATTTGTTAATTAATTTTCTTATGACGGGTATCGCCAGAACGGCGAGTTAGAATTGTGTGGTTTTTTTTTTGTTACTTATTTTTTGCTCTTAGTTGTTAGGGATTGTAACAGGAAATGTTGGGGAGGCTCTTTAGCAGAGTTTTGAGTGTGTTGGTGAGAGTGTAATATCTGTACTATTGATCAAGGTGGCTATCCTCGAGTTTTAGAAGGGGTACATTGCGGAACCTTGCCAAGGCTTTAGGGTTGACCTGTTCATGTACCCTAATCAGTCATTTTGCGGCCATAATGGGCAGCATTGTATGTTGTGATCATCGTGAAGTGAAAAAAAAAATAAAAACAAAAAGAGAATATTTTATGTCTAGTAAAGTATGCTTTATCTTGGAGAAGCTGCTGGCATGTTTGACTCTGTTGCTTTGAGGATTAATTGTGATGAATTTGCTCATTTGAATTTGTGAACTGTGCCGCCCATGATTTATTTTTCTGACAGCACTACATGATTAACTTTTAGGCTGTAATTAGTGCTAACATGGCATGTCTGCACCACGTTGAAAGAATGACAGCAGTGGGTGTTAAGTTATAGCAAGAAGTACCTATCCAGCCCATGCCTGCTGACCTCAGGCAAGCGAGCACTGGCATGTAAAAATTCAAAGGAGTGCTCCAGATAAGGTGCCTTTCTTATTCAACAGAGAGCTGACAAAAGAAGGCATTGATAATGATAGCGCTTTGAAGGTCAAAGCATTTATTTATATTTGAGGAAAGTTGACAATTGGGTTCCAAGGCTATATATTAATTTGAAGAGGCGTAGCATTACTACGACCTTTCATAAAAGTCAAGAAATGACCATTTCTGGAGTTGTCTTTCTCTAGCGGGGCTATCTCAAAATTGAAAACTATATGAAGTGATGTAAGCAGGTAAATAATTTAGAATGATCTTGTTGTTTGCCTCCTGCCTCCTGGTGCCCAAAATGGAAAAAGGCAAATCCATGTATGATTAGAGAGTTAGGAAGACGTTGCTAGCACGCCGATGCAATCAATTAATCAAAGGAGACCTTTGGTTACAGTAGATATAGCGGGCTTTGCTTAGCAGCCTACAGAGGTAGCAAATAGAGCTGTTATTAAACTAAGGCCCAACATATATCCAAAATTGCAATCAAGACCGTATTGTCAACCTATTTCTGTCCATAAATCAGCACTTCATGCTCTCAGATTAAACGCCGAAACATATTCAATATCAAAACACAATGACGGCTGCAATATATAATTAATTTCTTCTAGAATTCAAAACTTGCGAATTGATATCTATTATTTATTGTGCATTATATAAGTGGTGAACTTGCATTTGTTTGATGAATAAGTGGAAATATAATCCTTACATAAATACTTATTTGATAGATAGAATCATATATAAATCTAACAAAAATAATGAGGCTCACATTAATAAGAGTCATATTGTAATTAAACATATAGAATCACACGTTCAATTTATATAAAGGCTGCTAACAAATGTGCCTGAATTAATATTAATGGTCCTTGTCACTATAGGTTGGTTGATTTACAAAAGGAAAACAGATCACACTAACATATTTACAACTTCGTTGGATTTTTTTAAACAGAGGTAGCCCATGCACTGTTAATTGCATGTCAACATGTGTGATGTGTCATATAACATATAACAGAGAGAGAAAAAGAAAGAAAGAAAGGCAGGATGCTTAATAATAAAATGCGGTTCTGAGTCAGAGGATAGCAACTTAATCACCATCCAACTCTTGGTGCATAATTTTTTGTCTGATGGGGTCTGAGCTGTTATGTTTGTAATTAAGCCAACAAAAGCTACCTCTTGTTCACTCTCTCAGCTAACCTTTAATAAAAGTTAGGCTATCATATTCATAGGCATCCTTATGTGGCTAATTTATGTCATCGTCCTTCCACTGGACCCAATTTTAGACTGATTAAGATTGACCATATATAGTTGACGCATGGTTTAAGATTCATAAATGAAGAATTTTTGCATTTGAAATATAAGTCTTGAAAGATTTAACTAAATATTTTAGTTGGAGAAGATTAGAGGCCGGAGTGTATACAAGTCAATCTCAACTCTGGTCACAAAGGATCAGATGATATATGGGACCTGCAATCTCAACTCTGGTCACACAATTTCATACGTCATAACTCATAACTAAACATTATTCGCTTTGATTTGACTTGTTCCAAACTTAAAAGTTAAAACACATTTAAATAACATACTTAATACGACCAGAAAACAATACAAGAACCAAGTTAAAAATTTACATACAAGCGAGCTTGAAATTGAATCCGGATCAAATCTTTGTACAAGAGAAGAGTTCACCTCAGAATTTTAATTTTCGAAGCAGAGGCAACCGATCTAGTAATTAAGTGATAACTAATTTAATGATTTCCAAGAGGACATAAGTTGAAGATCTTATGAATGCCAATTAAATTTGGTGCAATACTTTCTTCTTTGGGAAGGGATCCCTTGAAAATGAGTTATCTTGATAATTTTGACAATAAATTTTTAAATAAATAATATTTTTTTTTAAAATAGAAAAAAACCTTATAGATATGTTCTTTCATTTATAGATTGATGACGATTAAGATTTCATGCATAATTATTATTGTCTGCTAGTCCATCAAAGTCCGTTAAAATGTTATGCACTTTGCGATGGTTCTAATTTAACATTTTTGATGGATTATCAAACGATAATGAAATTATATGAAATTTGAATCATAATCAATCTAAGAAGAATAAAATATAAAGATTTTTTTTTCTATTTTTAATATTTATTCATATTTATTTAAAGGCCCAGTGTCAAGTGATCCCTTCCGTTCATCTTTCTATATAAAAAGAGGGCTTAGAGGGGGTAATGACTTGAGAGCTCCCAACTTAGGTTTTAACACGTTGACTCCTGAATTTTTAATTTGGAGAGATACTATTTCTGAAGTATACAATTTGTTATAAATTGCCCTTGACTCTTATTAGCTATTTATTAGAGAATAGAGAATGAAATGACCAAATTACCATTGTATGTCTACAGTAATATTTTAAATAGTTATGGATTTATGATATATACATTTTTAATTTTCAGGAAGTTATTAATTATTTCAAAATTTATAGAAATTCTTGTATTGATAATAAAAAATATATTTGTCATTTCATTTTTATTTTGGTTTTATATGCTTTATTGTCTTTATAAAAATATGTAATGAAAAATCATTTTTTTTACTTTTTTATATTTTATATTTTATATGCAATTTTTTTAGTACATCAAGCTTTCAACGAGAATCAATATGTAGCATTCGTTACTAGCTAAATAAAATATAACAATCAATTCCTAAAAATATTTTGGAAAGAAAATTAAAAATTTATATAATAATTTATGTAATTGTATATTTCTATAAAGAAAAAGGAAGAATATTGAACTAAAATCTATATTTATACTATTATATAAAGCAGATAAATACTGGAGCCTTTTCTTCAAACATTATTTATATTCGAAAATACCGCTATTGCATTCGATAAGATTAATTCTTTGCAAAATTAAAGGTTGTGATTGTTTTAAATTTAATAAAATAATCTCCAATTGTATTATATTCACAAATGGCATTTTTAAAATTTCATCCATTTTTGTTTGTTATCTTTTTAAAATTTTCTTTATATTCTCTTACCAAATGTGTCATTCATTCCTATATTTAGTTTCGATCTCTTGTCTCTCTCTCAAATGTAGATTTATCAAATATATATACTATTATATAAAACAGGAACTGGAGTCTATTTTTTTAAAACTTTTTTATATCTGAAAATACCTATGTTGCATTCGATCTGATTAATTCTTTGCAAAAATAAAAGGTTGTGATTATTTTGAATTTAATAAAATCTTCTCCAATTATATTATTTTGCAAATGAAAATTTTAAGATTTCATCCTGTTTTTACTTGTCATCACCTCAAAATTTTCTTCCTATTCTCCTACCAAATGTGACATTTTTTTCTCATATTTTCTTCCTATTCTCAAAATTCTAAGGGAGTGTTTGGCACTCAATGGAATAGCAAAAAAATAGAATAGAATAGCTATTCCGACGAATTAATTTGCCAAACGAATTTTAGACTAAGTAGAAGAGTGCGAATAGTGCTAATCCGGTATACCAACTTATAGGTGGAATACCGGATTAGCTCTCGTCGAATAGCGATTATTGTTTGATTATATTATATTATATTATTATATTATGATTATGATTAAGATTTAGTATTATTATATTATATTTATGATTATAATTTATTATTATATTAATATTATGATTATTATTTATTATTTATTATTATCATTATATTATTATTATTAAATTATTATTATCATTATTGTTATTATATTATCGTTACCATTAGTATTATTATATTATTTATTATTATTATTATAAATATAATTTAATATTATATTATTATATTATGAATATAAATATAATTATTTTATTATTATATTATTATGATCAAGATTATTTCTTATTATATTATTATATTATGATGATTATGATTATGATTATGATTACTTATTATTATTTTATTATGTTGTATTATATTATTATATGTTGATTATAGTGATGATTAATTTATTATTATATTATTATAATTATAATTATTTATAATTATTTTTATGATTATGATTATATTTTTATTATTATATTATTATGATTATGTTATATTATTATGATTATGACTATAATTATTATTATCATGATTATGATTATGATTATTATATTATGATTACTTATTATTATTATATTATTATAATTATGATTGTGATTATAATTTATTATTATTATATTACTATATTATGATTATGTTTATATTTTTATTATATTCTATTATAATATTATTATTTATTATGATTATTTTTATTACTTTATTATTATTTTATTATGTTGTATTATATTATTATATGTTGATTATATTTATGATTAATTTATTATTATATTATTAGAATTATTTATAATTATTTTTATGATTATGATTATATTATTATGATTATGACTATAATTATTATTATCATGATTATGATTATATTATTAAAATTATGATTATTTGTTATTAATATATTATTATGATTATGATTATGGTTATATTATTATGGTTATGACTATAATTATTATTATCTTGATTATGATTATATTATTAAAATTATGATTATTTATTATTATTATTATATTATTAAAATTATGATTATGATTATAATTTTTATTATTATATTACTATATTATAATTATGTTTATATTTTTATTATATTACTATTATAATATTATTTTTATTATGATTATTTTTTACTACTTTGTTATTATTATTATCTTACTATTATGATTATTATTTTACTATTATTATTATTATTATCATCATCATTATTAGTATCATAATTATTCATATTTTAACTATTCTGAGTAACAACTGCCAAATGATATTTTTACTCTTTCTAATAGTCAAGAATACCACTCTTCTACTACTCTTCCAAAATAAACACTATTCTATCACTCTTCCAAAATTACCACTCTTCCGAAACTATTCCTTGATTTGCCAAACAGACCCTAAAAGAAGGCGGAAAAAGGTTTCTTCCGAAATATTCATCTTCCACTCTATTTTAGAAGAAAGTGATGATACCAAACACAATTTAAAACTAACAATATTTATGCAAAAATATCTTAATAGTGAAAAGCAACACATGTATTTTAATTAAGAAAGCAATATTTTGTTAAGCAAGCATTGTTAATCGAATTATAGATAAAAACAATATTTTTAAGTAAATCGAGAAAAAAATAAGTCAACAAATATAATAAATAACATGATATGAAAATTTTAAATAACTAGTTATATTTTCTTTTCTCTTGTAGATTTCTGACATCTTCTTAATAAATATTTACTTAAGAATTAGGAGTTGTAATTTTGTTTTCTAATGCAACTTTTTTGTTTGAAAATGCATCAATGCTAGCACTTTTGTTCAATTTCTCAAATATATATATATATATATATATATATATATAGAGAGAGAGAGAGAGAGAGAGAGAGTTTATCTATTGTGCTTCTAGTAGCACTTTGGTCGAAACGTTGTCTGTCCAAATTTTAATTTTTCATGCTCAAAATTTAAATTTATGGAGCTCAATAAAATTTTTATATCATAATCTTTTAAAATTTAATTTTTTATCATGTTTAAAATTATTTTACTATGCTTAATGATTTTTGAAAGATAGCCCTAAAATAATAGAAAAATATAAAATTTGTGTGTCAAAATTTTCTAAAAATCATTAAGGGTAGTAAAATAATTTAAAACATGATAAAAGTTAGTATTCTACAAAATTATGATGTAAAATTTTTATTGAGCTACTTAAATTAAAATTTTACTCATAAAAAAAATAAAATGTGGATTGGTAACGTTTCGATCGAAATACTATTGAAAGCACAATAGACAAACTCTCTCTCTCTCTCTCTATATATATATATTTATATGAATTGAAATTATATAATTATAATACTAAAATTATTATAAAGTAATATTTTTATGATATCTGTTTGATAGAAATAGTCGTCGCAATGCATGAGTTCATAATCAGTAAATGTAAAATGGCAAACATATTATGAAATATGATTATTTATTAAGTTTCTATAATTTATAGAATAGATAACAACTCTTTAAAAATTAAAAAAATCATATACCATAAACTCATAATTATTTTAAATGTTATTATAGATATATAAGGGTGATTTGGTTATTTCATACTTTAAAATTTAAAATTAAAAAGAAAATTAACTATTGGGGATAATTTATCATAAATTATAGAGTTTATGAGGAGGATGTGTTTGTTCAAATTAAAAGTTCGAGAACAAACTTATTAAAACCTCAGAGTTTGAGAGATCCCATTTCATTACTCATTACCCAGAAGAAAAAGAAAATTGAAGAGGAGACAAGGTAGGAGAAAGCGGGGCAAGGAGAAGGAAGAGATATTTTTTTTTGAAAGTAGTGGCGTACCATCTATTTCATATAAGAAATATAGTTCAAATTGATACCACAACTCGGTATTGTGGGTTTAAAAGTTCATACACAATAATTGAAAAAAAAACTAATGAGTTTAAAAGCAATTACAACATCAAAAACTGCAAACTGCTAAAATCAAGATATATAATTCTCCAATCTCCTTTGAAGTCCCAGAAAGCACAACCTCTTAACCGCAAACTGTTCAATTCCAACTGAAACAAGAAAAAAGAGAACAATACCAACACAATTTTTTTTAACTAGGATGCTACATGTCTACTGGTATATCATAACTACTATTCGGATTTTCTAGCTCCATATTAGTTCCTGCGCCAAACATATGATCTTGCTCTACCTCTGTGTGCATTAAACCTAAATGTTCTTCTATAATCTGCAATGGTAAATTATTAATATCTGAAGGTACAATTAAATATAAATTATCTAAGCAACTTTTTTCTTTAATTTGTCCCTAGTATTTGATTAAAGCTATTATTTTTCCTCCAAGATCAGTAGCACTTTTATAAATATCCTCCTGAAAAATTAATCTACTTCGTTCTTTTCAAATTACCCATACTACAACACCTCTTACCATTTCACATATATTATCATCTTTATATGGTATATAAGCATTTAACTGCCATAAATCATCAATTGTAGAGAAATTAAAATTAAAATTGTTATATCTAGCTAACCATGCCCATATAAAGAATGAAATTGAACAATGTATAAACATGTGTTCTACTGTTTCTGAGTTTTGGCAGAAAATACATTGTTGTTTTTTTATCTACCCTTTTCTTCCTAAGTTATCCTTTGTTAGAATCTTATTTTGTTTTACTAACCACAAAAGAATTTTGATTTTGAGAGGAATATATGCTGACCATATTAAATTAAATGAGTTGTCTTATCCCTCCAAACTCTAACCATGAGTAACAAGAATTGGTACTGAAAATTCCATTTGTTTTCCATCTCCAAATGTATATATCTTCATATTCATTAAAAATTACATTTGATAGATCAGTATATAGTGTATGTAATTGCCATCGCAAAATATACCTTTATTTTAAATTTAGGTAGACTCTCTTTCCTATCCCTTCTCGTTCCCTCTCCTTTAATCAAAATTTGTGAGCATATTCCAATGATAAAGATAAAGGGGAAACATAGGGAAGAGATCCGAAGGCATAATAACATAAGAAGAGTACGTTCCTTCACTTTTGCACACAAATCATGATGCATACAAATTAAAAAGATAATGGTATTAGTATCAGAGCCGGATATAACTGTTATGATACAAGGAAAAAAGCTTATATCTTCTGCGCTTCGTTTGTTCAACTTTTGACTCAAAAAGCTGTGAATTTATAGGAAACGGTGTCGTTTTTTTTAACGGATTTGGCACTGTTGTTAATTTATTCTGTACTGGTTAGGGTTCTCATATGCATTTTTTTTTACTAAATCTTGACCAATTTGGTGTATATAATGAATTAATGTCTTACATATTTATACTTAGTTCGGTTTTCAGATCAACTACTTCGTGCATGTTAATTCATTTTTTATATACGTGATTAAAACTCTCATATCTTGGTAGCAAAAGGAAATATATTTTAATATGTTTATATGCAACATCTGGTGACTATCATCGATCGAAAACAACTAATTTAATAATGAAATACAAGGTGATGGTATGGGAGGGAGGCTTCGCTGCAATGCGATGTTATTTGCAATCAAATTAGGTTGAAACTTGCGTCATAGATCAGGATATACGTCCACCAGTTACCAACTTTAAGAGTTCCTCATGTAATTTACAAGAAAATAATGAACAAAATGGTCAAAATATTTTTTTTTTGAAAGAAATGACATTTTTTTTAAAAAAGTGAAGAGATGCATGCTATGGATTTTTAAAATTAAAGGTCACCGTCACTACAAGTAATAAAAAATGAAAAGCTGTTTTATGGATATATCAGGTTTTTGACCATTTTATATGAGAACAAGGAGAATCGATAAGCATCAGACTCATCTTTAATTCAATGACCTCATTCACTGTTAAATATTTCTAAAATTTATATTTTAAATTTTTTTATTGTTTTGAGATTTGTACATTATTTGATCATACCAACTAAATCCTAATTAAACCAAAATATGTCCTTTGGCCTACTTCCTTTCCATTTTATATAGCTGTAAGTCTGATACAATTAATTGCCCGTCACATAATATTGTACACTTCTGCTCGAGTTATATTAGACAACTAGACGTCAAGAGCCAAATGCCAATCAAGTTGACCTCCGATTCAAGTCTTTTAGGTTGTCTGACAGTTTGACAGAACAAATCTTTTCAAATAAAAATATTAAAAAAATGTTTTCTTTTTAGATAAAAGCATTAAAATATGTTATGGGGTCTGAAAACTGAAATTGATATAATAATTGACCTGTGCCACTGCTAGCAACGGAACAAAAGAAAGTGACTTGTGTCACTACTAGACAAACAAGACACAGTCAACAAAGCGTTCCTCCAATTATTATGCATTGGAAGATCTAATTGTCTACATTACGTCAACATCTAGCTACATGCCATACAAAAATGACATGCAATTATCCGATGTTCATTTTTCCAGCATAAATTTTCCGTTTGAAAATCTTCTTAATTACAAGCATTTAGAGAACACTATAATATCATTGGATCTCCTTAATTACAAGCATTTAAAAGTGCAGGTTGGCCCGCTTATATTCTGGTCAGTAAAATATTTTGAAACCGGGTCCTCAGACGGGTTGGACTCTAAAAAGTTGTACAAACCCAAAGCGACAAGAGCTAGCTCGTCAAAGGTACTCAACTTCTCATCATGAGGGGACCTATTTAGAAAATTATAAAATAAAGGAGGAATAAAAAGGAAAAACGCACTGCCAGTCTAATAAAATTAAATCTGGTTTTTGGTCCAGCACCAAACTCCATAAACCTAATAGACAGTAATATCATATATATATATGTTCAATGCAGTTTTTTCCTTGCCGGGGGAAACCTCCAGTCCATTGAAAACTGATCCTTTACTGCGCTACGTGGTGCAGCACAATGCACAGACAAAGTAGATTATATTTAGAGAGGGAGAGGGTTTTTGTTGAGTTTAATTAACATTAATCTTGACACAGTACTTCATAAATTAGATCGACTCTACACTACGATGCATGGCACAATGCAACAGAGGATAAAGATTTCCAGTTCATGGTATTATCGTCATCTCGTTCTATGGATATAACTGGAGGTTATTTTCTAAGTACGTCATTTATTTGAATAAATTTCAGTTGTTGATTTGTTCCAAGATATGTATATATTAAGACTTTGTTGAGATTAACGGCTAAATTTCATACGCTCATGAGTTATTGGAATTTGGGAACGGTGATCGATGATGAGGAATTATTTTAGCTAGTAATTAAGAAGTATCCGGCGAGTCCTTTATTTATTTTTTTCTTTTTTTCCCTTTTCCAAGTACAAAATCACAGATAAGATGATGCATTTCATTTGGTATGATTTTGTCTGGTCTATTTTCATTTCACATGGTACTCGTAAAGTCGTAATAAATAAATTAATTTAGGAACCAATTTTGTTGATATGCCACATGTTGTCAAAACTCAAAAGCTCCTCCGTAATTAAATTCGGCTTATTTTTTATACCATCATCATATATAGTAAGGTTTCCACATAATTATTTACATTAAAAGTATTTTTTTTAATTATACGCCGAGAATTTTATACCGCCGATTTTTTTCTTCATATAAAATTTGTTACTTTGATAAATTATTATTTATTAGGGCTATAACTTGGGTTTTGCCCCGATATAGTCCTCAAATAAATAACTAATAATATAATTTTTTAAATATATTTAATAAAATTTCACATTAAATTTTTTTATACATAATATTTTTAAATATTAAGTAATAATAATAATAATATTTATTATAATAATAGATAATATAATTAAACACATAAATATATAAATGATCATATAAAAAAATTAAATCATTTTAAGAGTTAAGTTTCACCTTAACTATATTATACATATTATTTTAAATGAGGAGAGAGAAACTATTTTGTATGAATCTTTGGATGTCAAGAAGATGAAAAGATTTAAACAAAAATATTAATGGAGAAAAGTGATAATATGACATGCTCGAAAAACTGGTAAGTTTAACCATCTTTTATGTATTAAGAATTTTAACCAAAAGGACTTGCATGTATATATATATATATATATATATATATATATATATAGTAGAGATACCGTGAGTTTAACTCAAAAAATATATCAAATCATTTTTAAATTTTAATTTATCATTCTCATTAAATTCTTTATATGAAAATCTCACGGGATGCAAAAATTTGGAGCGTTTTGAACTTTTTAAGTCATGGTTTTTAATTTTTAAAAATCAACTCTGAAAATAATAATAAAATATTTAATATTTGAATATCATTTTAGAAAATTAAAAACGGTAGGTTAAAAAGCTCAAAACACTCCAAATTTTTGCATCCCACAAGATTTTCATATAAAGAATTTAATGAGCATGATAAATTAAAATTTGGAGATGATTTGATTTACTTTTTGAGTTAAGTTCACAGAAGGTCTCCGTGAGCTTAAGCTCACGATATCTTTACTCTCTCTCTCTCTATATATATATAGTTAGACTATTGTGAAAACATTTGCATTTTGAGTCCAAGTGCATACGGCTCAAATTTTATTATAACACGTCCGAAATTCAAAATGATCATTCTCATTAAATTCTTCATATCAAAATATTGGAGAATACAAAAATTTCGGGTATTATGAGTTTTCTAAGTATTTGTTTTGGATTTTTGAAAATCAGCACTAAAATAATAATAAAATATTAAATTATTGTTGCCGATTTTCAAAAATCCAAAGTAAATACTTAGAAAACTCGAAATACCCCAAATTTTATATCCCAATATTTTGATATGAAGAATTTAATGAGAATGATAATTTTAAATTTCGGACGTGTTACGATAAAATTTGAGCTGTATGTACTGGAACTCAAAATGCAAACGTTTTCACAATAATCTAACTTTATATATATAAATTTAAAATCAGAGGATGTAAAGGTAAGAAAGGTACGTAGCTGCTGAGAAGATAGCAATTATTATTAATTATTTGTTTGAATTTGCCTTTTCTATTAACTAATAAAAGGAGTCGAAGAATCTACCTCGTGGAACTTAATATATATCAAACGACATACTCGAGCATCTTATTCTCTAGAACACGATTGATTGCCCATCATGTGAGCTACCGACAGTCAAACCAGTACTACGAGTGATCCATCAAACCATACAAGAAATCCATTGTGTAAACTGTACCCCTAAACCATTAATCCAAAAGTGGACCTAAGCATGTACTCTGTGGGACCCAAAAAAAAAAGATTTTAATCCCAGGGAATACTATCTCAGTTTCACTGAACATTTTTTTTAAGAAAAGAAAGCCAGCAAGTGGCATAAGATCCAGTGAAATACTGAAAATATAAGAAAACCTACTCCCTGTGTTCCTTAATTATATAATCTTCAATTATAATGTTGGGTATTCCAGTGTGAATTTTTTTTTTCAAATATTAATATAATTTACTTACCATATATACGATATATGAAGATGGTGTTAATTAAATACTATTTATTCTAAAATTTTATAAATTACTGTACCCCCAATTACAGCCGCTTTACTGATTTTTATGTGCAGGAATGAATTGACTGCTTTTGAAAGATCCCTAAGCTAAATAAATCTGCAATTCAGCGTAGCGTGTGAGGCCACAGTCGATAGATGAAAAAAAAAACCATTACTTATTGAAGCCACTGGTGAGTGTACCATGCAGAGCAGCCTTTATTCTCTTTATTTGAAGAAACACTGCCACCTTGATCCTCGGGAAAGGCATATAATCAAAGATGAAACTTAGATTCCCTTCTGACATCTCATGGCCCCACTTCATTTATTCAAGAAATGAGCCTCCACTTCTAGGAATTCCCATTTGTACTCCCCTTAACTCCCTGTAGTCGTTTAATTGCTTTTGCAATCTGCATCTGATCGATCAGTACTGTGTGGGTTTCGGTGCTTTATTTTTCTGTAGTTCAGACATGAACAGTGAGACCACGCATCTGTGCAATGCAATCCACTGCCAATCTATGCTTGGAAGAAGGAATTTTCGCTTAAACAATTTTGTTGTCAAATAAATTTATACTAATAGTTTAAGAGCTAAATTATTTATATAAATATTTAAATTAAAGGTGTAGTTTCAACTCACAATGTTTAAACTCTAATTTTACCGTCCGACAACTAACTGTATCATATTGAGATTAAAAGAAGTGACTTCAACTCACAACCTTCAGTTTAAATTCAAATGACATGATTTTAACTCACATACTTTAACTTAATAAGATATAATTTTATATTAACCTTTTCACGAGCTTTTCGGATTATATTCAAATACTAAAATCAAAATTTCTTATTAAAAATTATGATCATTTAAAATTTAAATTATTCATTCATAATTTTTTTACTAAATTTCTCAATTTATGTTACTATGTTCTCTAAATTTTACATGCATATTTTAGAAATATTTAATTACATGCTCATTTTATGATTAAATTATTAGAATTATATTTGAATTTTTGTTTATTAAAAATATTTTAATAATATAAATGTACATTATATATATATATATATATATAGAGAGAGAGAGAGAGAGAGAGTTATGCTAAACTTAGTTTCGAAGTACAAAATATTTTTGTACTTCACGTCGTATCTCCTATTTTCGAATTCAAAACACCGATCCGACCGTTAAAAGTGTTCTCCATATTGAAATATATTCGGAGATGAAATTTTATATTTTTACAATTTTTTTCTAATTTTTTTGAGGGGATGAAAATGCATTGAGTTTATGAATTTTAATAAGAATGATTTTCTAATCCTAAAAAAAAATAGAATAAAATTTCTAAAAAATGTAAAATTTAGTCTCTAAATATATTTCAATATGGAGAACATTTTTAATGGTCGGATCGGTGTTTTGAATTCAAAAATGGAGATACGACGTGAAGTACAAAAATATTTATACTTCGCGACTAACCATAGCATAATTATATATATATATTATATATATTATATATATATATATATCAAAAATAATTTTAATAATAAAATTAAAAAAAAACTTCAATAATTTTATATATGATGAGCCGGCATCAAAATTTTCAGATCATACATATAAAATAAAATAATACAATAAAAATTCAACATAAATTAATAATGAATAATTCAAAGTTCAAATGAGCATAATTTTTGATAGAAAATTCAATTTGAACGTTTAAATATAATACGAAAAGCTCATAAAAAATATATATGTATAATATAAAATTAATTAGTTTATTTGTGTAAATAATTTAGCTCTTAAATTATTCATATAAATTTATTTAATACAGAGGACGTTTAAACAACGATTTCTAGAAGAACACGGCACGAAGCTAGAAAGATCGGCTGATTAAAGAATTTTTTATATGCCTTCTCCATTGCGCTATGAATCTACAAACATACGAATATATATAATATGGGTACCATTGAACGGTAATAATTAACAACATAAAGTAACCGTGAGACGGATCAAATAATTTTTTTTTGAGGAAACATAACAATTTAATTAAAAAATAATGATAAACTAATCAAGCGAGATACCAGCCGAAGGTGCACGAAATGTGTTTAGAGTAGATATAATTTTCAAGTTTTCCTTGTTCTGCTTTCTGTATAGAAATGACGGATCTTATTGAGGATCGGGGCAGGATCGCCAAAATATTTTCAGATTAATATATCTGTTAAAAAGATTTATAAGATTTATAATATTTATAATGTAATTATGATATTTTTATTTTAATCTCTTAAAATTTTAGACACAATGTTTAAAAAATATATAAAGCTTTTAATCTCCAATTTTGAGTTCAAGCTCCGTCATAGTTAGCCTTTGCATTGTTTTAGTATGAAATTAAAGGTAGACAAACCAGTAACAGCCAAGTTATTATCTTGATATTGGTACTACATGGGATCCTTAATTAGATGATTGGGGAAGCACTTTCACATGGAGGTCCCAACCATAATTGGACAACCGGTGAAATCCGAGAGCAATAACAAAAATATAATTTATTTACCTCAGTAATTAAATATCTTTATATAAATTTTACAATATTTAATTTAATCATGCAGCTGAATTTCATTACGATAATAATTATTTTTGAGATCTAATACTTTTTTTGTAAGTGTAGGAATGGAGATATATGCTCATCACTTACAAGTTATAAAAATTAATGTAAATATGATCAACTTATTGATTCATCAAACTTGTTAAATAAGAAGTGCACGTACTTAATTTCTGCAATTGCAATTTAGAGTGTCACGTTATCATTTGCAATTCATTTGTGTGATGAACATGCTCTTATAGGTTGTTTGATTATCGATTCAACGGTTTTGAATCGCTGGTGATTTTTTGTTTTGTAATAGATCTTAAAGAATACCACCATAGTACGTTCACATATCAAATGGTTTTCGGGATTTTTATAATAAACAATCTAATATAGTTCAAAACATTCAGTGACTATTTTTTTGCTAACGATGCCATAAGATACAAAAAAGGAAAAAAATATGGCTAGTATATCTAAAAGTATGTGAATAGAGGAGATAGGCAAAATTGTACTTTCTGCTCTCTTCTTTTTTTGTACATTTTTATGCAAAAATAAATGTTCTATTCAGCTTTAAGGTAAATTAAAATACATGTTGCTTGAATTTTAGAACTCATCATATATGTTGTAAAAATGACTGCTTTATCTCTTTCCTTTTTTTTTTAATCTTTGCTTGATTGCCAACACTGAATATGATCGATCGATGTTGTTAATTTGTGTAATAATCATTTTTCTGGCTTATCAGTTCTTTGCTAATTTTTCATTCCCAACACCGAGAATTAAAATAGTGTGCAGATAGCTGGTCTGAAGTGTAGTTATAGCTGTAGTCATAATTGATAAACACTGTTTTTGC
Source organism: Schoenoplectus tabernaemontani (assembly GCA_037127355.1). Taxonomy (NCBI): domain Eukaryota; kingdom Viridiplantae; phylum Streptophyta; class Magnoliopsida; order Poales; family Cyperaceae; genus Schoenoplectus; species Schoenoplectus tabernaemontani. The sequence goes on from CM073753.1 coordinate 25,374,267, forward strand.
TTATTGGTTACATGGAGAAGGCAATTTCTGGATTGTGCAAATAAAAATGTAGTCGCGGGTAACTCGTGATTCTAACGACAGTTTTTATAAATAATAATTATTATTAAATTAATATTACTAAAAATAAGAGTGAGAACCATAAAGTTTTTCAAATATACGAATGGCAGCGCGCCACTGCCAGTGGCGCGGATGAAATGCACCACTGCTGGTGGCGCGTTTCATTATTTTTTATGAAACGCTATCGCTAAATGACGCGTGACGTTTCGTCCAAACCCAAGTGAGATGGAGAGGTGCTACGCATTTTGTATATATAAAAAACAAAAACGTCACTGATAGTGGCGCACTGTCATTCATATATTTGAAATTTTACGTTTCTCACTCTTATTTTTAATAACATTAATTTAAAAAAACTTATTATTACTAAAAACTGTTCTAACGAACTCGTAGGATATAGTGTGATTTTGGCTTAATTTTTCACTTATTTCCATTTATTTCCCGAGACGAAGATTTTTTATTCTAACTGATTTTTTTTCCTTTGGTACTTGCTCGCGCGCCTCTCGACCCGCAAAAAAATTTGTGCATCTTGCCAGCTAATTGGCCAGAAAAAGCAAATTGAGCAAAAGTGGGTCCACCACTGCACATGGCTGCATGGCATGCATGGAAATGTTCACACATGCATGCATGATTTATTGATTTGTTTGTTTCTGTGATAAAATGATGGATTTTGAATGAGATATGAGCAGAGTATCAGACTTTGCAAGACCATTTAATCACCTACATCAAATCTCAGAGCTTCACAAATCTGCACGATTGAAATTCTCTCTTTATTATGCGGTTTTGTTTGGTTGTGCGCATGCTGAAGAGTTTTGCCTTATATGTGTGAAAGACAAAAAATTTCATGTTTGTTCATTTTCTTTAATAAATAATTCATATCAACAATATCTATTTTTAGAGAAGGTAGCACTTTGAAAAGATGAGTGATTTCTTATCTCATACTCTTTTCAGATCTCTCTCCGACGATCTCTCCTCTATTCACTTCCCCTCTTCTGCACCTCCGCTCCCATGGCTTTCTCCCTGAGCAAATTCTTCTCCCCTGTGCGAATCTTGGAGAAATCTCATATTGTTGCATCTCCTGCCACACGGTTTGGTTCTTGCCCAAGGGAATCCTTTGCCATGGGGCCCAATCTCCTCTCCGGTAGTTTCTTCTCTGACTTATGCTGAGGTGACGGCACATCAGATCCCAACTTCATCTTGTTCTTTAGCATTGCAGCATCTCGAGGAAAATCCTCCAAATTTTGAATCGAAAAGACCTCTTGATTGGGTGCAGCAAGATTCGAAAAGACCCTTTGATCGGAGTCGACGAGATGCGAATGATCGTGAGAAAAAAGTATCGATGTGAGATCAAGGGATACTTTACAAAAGAGTGTAGAAACTATGGGTGTCAATGGGTCGGGACGGGACGGGTCGGGTTATAATATATTATTATTATTTTTGATCCGATTCAAATTCGATCCGATTAAATTCGGATTAAATTTTTTTAACTCATATCTGATCCGACGGGTCACGGATCGATCCGACCTGATCCATATAAAATAATTAAATATTTATTAATTATTTTTATGTAATTTTAAGTAATAAAATATTAATTAATTTATAATTAATCTTAATTAGTGTATAATTAGTGTATATTTAAGGTTTAATTAGTACTAAATCATAAAATTTCTTTAAAACCTAATTAATCTGGTCGGGTTGGGTTGACCCGAACCCGACCCGATTAGGATCAAAAAAATTAAACCCATATCCGACTCATTTATTTTCGGATCATGTCGGCTCGGATCGGATTTGGATCAGATCAAATTAATACGTCGGGTCGGATCAATAATTGTCACCCCTAGCCCTGGCCCAGAGACCAATTCAGGTAACCGAACCTACTAGCCCTGGCCCATATCGGGTATATTCCAGAACAAATAGATCAGCTCAAGGAGAAGTGAGATCCGAGCAAGCTCCTATTATCGAAAATGATCAAGTTGAGGAAATTTGGGTTGAACCAGAGGATGAAGTAGTGATACAGACACCTCAAGTATCACCAATGACTTCAGAGGATGATCCTACAGTAAGTCTTTCTAACTCAAATTACATTTTACCGCCCAAGAAAAATAAGGGAACGCCACCAAAAAGGTACGTTCTGGAAAATGGAACTAGTAAAGAAATCAAATATCCAATAGCTAACTATACAACCACTAATAAATTACCAAAACAACTCAAGGAATTTAATGACAAAATGTTGTCCATAGCTATATCAGATAGTGTAAAAGAAACAATAAATGATCCAAAATGGGTACATGCAATGGAGGAAGAGCTGAATGCGTTGTATAAAAATGAAACTTGGACATTAGTGAAATTATCAGAGGGAAAAAACCCGTAGGATGTAAGTGGGTATTTACAATCAAATTTGATGCTCATGGCAATGTTGAACGGTACAAGACAAGACTAGTAGCTAAAGGTTTCACTCAGACATATGGCATTAATTTTCAAGAAATTTTTTCTTCAGTTGCTAAACAAAATACCATTCGAGTGTTGTTATCTCTTGCAGCAAATTTGGACTGGCCACTACATCAGTTTGACGTAAAGAATTCTTTTCTACACGGAGATTTAGAAGAAGAGATTTACATGGAACTCCCTCCCGGGTGTGAAAACTCAAGTTCAAAGGACGTGGTGTGTAAATTAAAGAAAGCATTATATGGGCTTAAACAGTCTCCACGTGCGTGGTTTGGTCATTTCTGTCTAGCAATGAAGAGTTACGGGTTTAATCAAAGTGACTCAGATCATACTTTATTCTTTAAGAGGAAATAAGGAAAACTAACTCTTTTGATTATATATGTTGATGATATGATTATCACAAGAGATGATCTAGAAGAGATCAAGAGGTTAGAAGAACGGACTGGCTGGAGAATTTGAGATTAACAGTTTGGGGGGCTTGAAATTTTTTCTCGGCATAGAGGTAACTAGATCAAAACAGGGTATTATTTTATCTCAAAGGAAATATATCCTAGACCTACTAATAAAAGTTAGAATGCTAGAATGTAAATCGGTAGAAACTCCAGTAGTCGTAAATGTAAAGCTGGGAGAGTTTAAAGACCAGGTGCCTACAAATAAAGAAAGGTATAAGAGATTGGTAGGTAAATTAATTTACCTATCACATAATAGATCAGATATTGTCTATGCAGTGAGCTTGGTGAGCCAATTTATGCATAATCCCAGTGAAGATCACATGGATACTGTGATAAGGATAATTAGGTATCTAAAAGGTTCTCTAGGTAAAGGGATTCAATTAAGAAAAAATGGAAAGTCTGGTATAATGGGATATACCGATGCAGATTGGGCCAGAAGCATTGTTGATCGTAAGTCAATCTCTGGATATTTCACCTTTGTAGGGGGGAAACCTTGTTACGTGGAGAAGCAAGAAGCAAAAGTGTTGCACTATCTAGTGCAGAGGCTGAATTGGTGGCCATGGTAAAAGGAATAAGCGAATTATTGTGGCTTAAGAAACTCATGAAAGAGATTGGTTTTGAACAGAATGAAGAAATGGACCTATTATGCCACAACAAGTCAACGATGGACATGTGTCATACTTCGATACAACATGACAGAACAAAGTACATAGCAATTAATAGACACTACATAAATGATCACATTGAAAAGGAGAACATTCGGCTTCTTCATGTGGGCACAAAAGAACAGCTCGCTGATATCTTGACCAAAGCTGTCCCAGGACCTGCATTCAATTGCGCACCAAACAAGTTAGGCATGACTGACATATATATGCCTCACTTGAGGGGGAATGTTGAATAGTGCGACTACACCATGACCAATTAGAATAACATGCTACAAAACGGATTGAAGGCTGAAGATTATCAGGCGAATAAAAGCTGATATGGTTTGTGCATCAAGCTAGAGCTCATGTTAAATATAACTAAGGGACAACTATCTCATTCAATTTAATATTATTCCATGTAATAGATAGCTATATTTATAAAGGAAAATTTATAAATATTCTCTCTAAAACTCTCTATATGTACATGTCTCCCCTCTGTACAATTTATCCAGAAAATTATGTAAAACAAAGAACTATAAGAGAAAAAAATGAAATGAGATGAGAGGAAGTAGGCCACTTGATTTGCTGAACCTCTATAAATTCGTGTGTTTGAGTTATTTTTATTTCTTTGATTTAATTTTACTTTGAATACTCAAGTGGAGCCAAGGTTGCTCACCATGGTCTGGTTTGAACCGAAAAAGAGAGATTGACTCACCCTTTTATCCCGACAAGTAGAAAGTCGAATGAGTTCCCAAGATCAAAAAAGTGATAGAACATGCCAACAAGGACTTTCTCTTCCCCGTCGGTCAAGTAGATGTTGCCTCTAGTGATGAGGAATTGGTGGATCAGATGGAATCTGAGTTCATCCAACGCAAGGTGGGCAAGCGTAAGGTAGGCACAGGTGAGATTGAGGTTTCGCTTGAAGACATGGTTACCATGATTGCTGTTCGTAAGCGTATTCAAGGTGTTTATGACGGAGATGGAGGATCCAAGGTTGGCTGGATTTACCTTGAAGCGCTGATTTCGTTAGTGATGGATATGTTTCATCAACAAGAGGTCGATGAGCAGGAGGAGCCTATGGTGGTGACGGTCGAAAGTGCTGATGACTAGACCGATGACCAAGAGATGAAATTCCTACACAAAGAGAAGGGCTCTCTAAGTGTTATTGATCTGTCATCTGCTCCTATCTAGAGACAATGACACTCCCTACTGCTCCAAGAAGCGCCTCAGGTCCAGATCCATAAGAAAAAACTCAAGTATTATGTCCCTTGTTATGTTGATTTTCTATCATTCTCTCAGTTCAGTGATAATAAAATTCTATAATAATTTGCTAATTTGAGAATTAGTATTGGGAGTACTAAGGAAATCCATAGATAAAGACTTAAACATCTAAGAAAGTTAGATAGAGGTGAACTTAAAATGGTCCTAGAGGGGGTTCTTATCAAAATTGAAGAAGAAAAAGAAATCCTAACCTCACCACGCGTATCTTTTGCTACTGGGACTCTTCTGCTTCATGAATATTTATAGTTTGATTATAGAGGAGGAAACTCCATGAGTTACTCTACCAATAATAAATTGATGTTTTGGATATTCAAGAGTCTAAAAAATAGATTTTACAAACATAATCCATCAATCCATCTCCACAACCCTAACATGGTGAAATGGATCCCTTCAGTTGAGTCAGTAGGAGGATTGTTATTGGGTGTTAATGAAGCCAAACTTGAAGTATTGCATGTCCATCTTAGTATCTACTCTATTAATGTTCACATTTAAATCAAATCTGATAGCCACAATTGGGACTTTACAACTGTTTATGAGCCTACTAGAAACTCAGATAGGAATGATTTTTGAAACGAACTGAGAGGCTTGAGAACAACTTTGGGGAGGGAGGTCTGAGAGTTAGCTGGAGATTTTAATATCCTTAGACATAGAGAAGAAATACAATGACCCACTTTTCATGCAAATACTAATAAGGGTTTCAACTCTTTATTTTGTTAGTATAGACATGACTGAAATCAAACTTTCTAACAAAAAATATACTTGGACAAAGGGTGGATCTAGTCCATCCATGCACTCCTTGATAGATATTTTATGGATGATCAATGAAATCTCACCTATCCTCACTATCAACTCAAAGCTTTACCTAGAGTTCTATCCGATCATTGCTCTATTATTCTTAGCATATCAGTTCCCAATATAGCACATGCTTCTAAGATTTTCAAGTTTGAACCTAACTAGGTACAACATGAGGAGCTCTACTCTCTTTTCGAGAATTAGTGGATGAGACCCCTTTAAATGACAATGTTATTAAGGGTTGGATAAGAAATTTTCTAGAATAAAAAGAAAACTCAAAGATTGAGCAGCTAATTTGAATGGATAAGTCAAAAGATAGAATCAACTAACTCAGATGGTGGATGAACTAAAGGTGATCTTTGAAACCAGAGATATTACTGAGGAGGAAATAAAAACTTTACCTAGAGTTCTATCTGATCATTGACCTCTTATTCTTCCACAGAGTTGCATGCACTAAACATAAAGGGTTTGTTTGGCACAATATGGAATAGCAAAAAGTAGGAATATAATTGCTATTCCGACGAAATAATTTGCCAAACGAATTTTAGACTAAATAGAAGAGTGCGGAATAGTACTAATCCGGTATACCAATTTATAGGTGGAATACCGGATTAGCTCTCATCGGAATAGTGATTATTATTTGATTATATTATATTATATTATTATATTATGATTATGATTAAGATTTAGTATTATTATATTATTATATTATATTTATGATTATAATTTATTTTTATATTAATATAATAATAATATTATTTATTATTATTATTATCATTATATTATTATTATTAAATTATTATTATCATTATTGTTATTATATTATCGTTACCATTAGTATTATTATATTATTTACTATTATTATAAATATAATTTTAATATTATATTATTATATTATGAATATAAATATAATTATTTTATTATTATATTATTATATTATTATGATCAAGATTATTTATTATTATATTATTATATTATGATGATTATGATTATGATTATTATTATTTATTATTATTTTATTATGTTGTATTATATTATTATATGTTGATTATAGTTATGATTAATTTATTATTATATTATTATAATTATAATTATTTATAATTATTTTTATTATTATATTATTATCATTATGATTATAATTATATTATTATCATTATGACTATAATTATTATTATCATGATTATGATTATGATTATTATATTATGATTATATTATGATTATATTATTAAAATTATGATTACTTATTATTATTATATTATTATAATTATGATTATAATTATAATTATAATTTATTATTATTATATTACTATATTATGATTATGTTTATATTTCTATTATATTACTATTATAATATTATTATTATATGTTGATTATAGTTATGATTAACTTATTATTATATTATTATAATTATAATTATTTTTATGATTATGATTATATTTTTATTATTATATTATTATGATTATGATTATGGTTATATTATTATGATTATGACTATAATTATTATTAACATGAATATGATTATGATTATATTATTAAAATTATGATTAATTATTATTATTATATTATTATAATTATGATTGTAATTATAATTTTTTATTATTATATTACTATATTATGATTATGTTTATATTTTTATTATATTACTATTATAATATTATTATTTATTATGATCATTTTTTATTACTTTATTATAATTATTATCTTACTATTATGATTATTATTTTACTATTATTATTATTATCATCATCATTATTAGTATCATAATTATTCATATTTTAACTATTCTGAGTAACAACTGTCAAACGATATTTTCGCTCTTCCGAATAGTCAAGAATATCACTCTTCTACCACTCTTCCAAAAAAATACTATTCTATCACTCTTCCAAAATTACCACTCTTAAAAACCTATTCCTTGATTTGCCAAACTAATCCAAAGAGTATTTTATTTTCTATTTGAAAGTTGATGACTAGGTTACTCAGGACAGTCAGGTCATCAAGACTCATATGCAGCAACATTACAATGTTCTCTTTACCTAGGGGCTTCTTCTGGAAGAGGCGTGAGAGGAACAGGACAAGACTACTATGGAGGAAAACTTATCCCTCACTGCACCTTTCACATAATTAGGAAAACTTATCCCTCACTGCACCTTTCACATAATTCAGGAAAACTTATCATGAATTATAAGGTTTGAGCTACTCTAATAATACGATGTATAATTAGGTTCAAATTATTTTGAAAAACCTTAATATATATATATAGAGAGAGACACATACATACTGGTGCTTTCATTTACACAGTGGTCAAAATTGGTCTTTCACCAAAGTTCGCTCGCTCTTAAAAGATGAGAAAAAGTGGAAGAAGATGCCCTTTGATCTGAATTGATTGCTTTAGAAAAGAAAATACAAAAGAGTTGCACCCCGCTCAGGTTTTGTCACAAGCTTTGCACAAAAGCACAAAAGCGCAGATAAATTATTGGATGAATGGCAATATGCATTTGTTTCGGAGGAAACAAAGAAAATTATGATCGAACTCCAAAATTGATTATTTTCATGATAACCCAAACTAATCCCTGCCCAAAAAAAAGTCATACATACACAAACACGATGATTCTTTATGCTGGTACTTCCACTTAAGTTAATAGAACATCTTTGAAGGACAAGAGAGAATATGCATGCATGTTAGTCTCGCGGTTCCACTAAATTTCCACACAAGATGAAGGTATCATTATCATAAAATGTTTATATTCCATGCATAGACAAGAAAAACCTGTTCAGAGATTAATACGTCCAGAAAGCAAAAAAAACGAGGAAGAAATATTTACTTCGAAGAAATGTTAAAGTAGACTATATAAAGAAACACAACACATTTAATGTAAGAAAAATGTCAAATTCTCAATTAGCCAGATCTTAAACGAATAATCAGTATCGACCAAATTGTACCTCAATTTATAATTTTATATGTGGTAGATGAAAACAAAAATTTACAAGCAATTACCGACTTTGGGCAAGAAAATTCTAGTTAATTATTTATTAATATGATAAATATGTATATATTGTAATAGTGGCTGACAAGAACTGTTAGAAAAATTGAAAAACAATGCTTTCTCACTAGCAAAGAAACCCCAGACCTGTAACTATGGAAATATAGGTTAGAACCTCTCTCTGTGTGTGTTTTGAGAAGTTAAGAGCAGCTACCAATTTGCAGTAATAAATCAAAATATCAGCAGTACAGCAACGAGAGAAAAACAGAAGCTGTGCATGCCAACAACTACGCTCTGTTTTTTCTTTTTTGTTGCATGCATGACTCTCTCTCCACCCCCCAAAATTTGTCCAGCTACGTACTCATCTACTGACAGCTCGGGACCAAAATAAGTTCACAATGCACAACAGACCAAATGATAAGTGCATGATTCAAACTGCACGCGTGCATATATTTAAGCTGACTTTCATGCATTATATGATCTGTCACAAGCTAACCAACAAATAATTGTGAAGTCTTTTAAGATAACTGACATTTACATCTGACAAATCTTCCATGTATTTGTCAACGCCATTTATATGTAATTTGCCAACCCCACATATATGTATTCATCGATTTGTCAAACTGGTCAGATCCGCTTAACATCTAATGTGATTGCATATATGGTATATGAGGTAAATGAGTCATAAATATAAGTTCATTAATTCCATATCACAAAAATTTAAGATGCAGTAATATGTAAAGTTCAATATCTTTCATGTACTTGGATTCTATATGCATGGAGCTGCCTTTTAAATATTTGAAAAAAAAAAAGATAATATAAAGTTAAATAAAAGAGAAATAACCAAAAAGTACTATAAGCACAAATCAATATACATTCCAAGTATATCCATTTTATTTTAGAATTAATTCGAGCATAACATGACTGGAAATCCGGAATTTTTTTACGTTATATGCGAAGGACTAAGTAGAAGCTAGAACCCAACAAAAAGGAAGGAAAACTATTCTAAGCAAACGTCTCCCGAATTTTTTCATGATTCTAGAAATTTGTAACACACAAAATTTTCAGACATTAACATGTCAGGAAAACAAGTAGTTGAAAACATAAATTAAGTAGCTCCACACAAAATTTGCATCGAGTAAAATTGTATCATATCGACACTGAAAGACCAAGGACAGACGAAAAAGGAGAAGGACACGTACAAATCCTAATACGTACTCATGTACTTGTATACATGGTTAACTAAAGCAAGCATATAATCAAGAGATATAAGGTGTGTTAATTAACTTAAAACAGAACACACAGAAATCTGAAAAAAGCCCCACGCTTCAAACACTATGTCCTAATATAAAGCATAAAATAAACTAAAAGAACAAATCCACTTAAGAGTGTCCAAGAAATCCCCAAACTATGAAAAGAGCAATAATCCTACCTAATAAATACTAATTAAACTTTACCCGTTTGCCAGCGAAGAAACAAATAATGCCACCGCAATGTTAATGCCGAGCCCCTTGTTATCCTTCAATTTTTTATTAGCAGAACTGGACCGCAAAATGCTATGGAATGTTCCCGGTCGATTGAGAGTTGAATCCCGCCAAATCTGATACCCATCCACTTGTCCTGGCGCCAGGGTTGTCTCCACCACCACTAGCTTGGATAGCATTGTTACTATTATTCCAAATATTTTCACCATGAATAATACCCATGTGTTGTCTATCTTCCATCTTGACTGCAGCCATATGTGCAAGAAGTCCTTGTCGTGATAAACCCCCTTCCCCCATTCCACTGCTTCCATCTAACCCTAGACGGTACATGGCTGGCATTGGCGGCATTGTTTGTTGACTTGAGTCCAATCCACCAAAGAAAGGAAACTGCTGCATGTGTTGCATCATGGTGGAAGTGCCACTTGAAGAAGTGTAATCTATTGAATCAACAGGTTGACCCACTCCAGCAAAACCTAACCCTATGTTGGGTGCACCATAATCCAACAAGGGGTTAAGTGAGCCTAAAAAGGGCAAACGGGTTGAAGGTATAGCTGAAATGGTTGGGGTTGCCGAAGCGGAAGAAACAGAAGCCATTGAAGAAGAAGACTTGTTAGCAGAGGAAGTTGATTTTGATCTTTTGTTGCGGCGGCACCCACCTCCAACAGGAACGCTGCGCAAAGCACCCCCACGGGTCCAATACCGGCGGCATGTCTTACAAAAATGACGTGGCTGAGACAAGCTGTAATTGTTGTAGTAACAAAATTTTGTGTTAGTTGATTCACAACGCGGACACTTGAGGGCTTGTTCAGGTTGTGGAATCCTTGCTAGGCGAGCCCGTTCTGACATGGATCCGGGTCTGGGTGCTGAACCTGGATTTGAACTCGTGGCTGGTATGCCCGTTTCAGGACGTGGTGGTGCTGTTGCCACACCTGAGGTTGTTCCACTGAGAGGAAGATGCATGTGCCCATCAGAACTTCCAGTAAGTCCTTGTTGCTAATTTAATTAGATTATCAAAAGAACAAAAAAAAAAGAGAAGAATTAAGAAGTGAATATTCAAGAGGAGATAAAGGCGAATATTTTGTTTCAATAACATCTGCTTTCTAGAGATGAATATCAGAAAAAAATGGATCGGAAAAGGAGAGAAAGGAAAACCTGGTTCCAGTTAGGAGGATCTAGGTAGAAAGGAACAGAAGGAAAAACCATGGTATGGATGTTTATTCTTTAATTTCACCCCTTTTTTTTTTGTGCGCTCTGCCTTTTTGTGGGGGGTGTATGCTTCTATGGAAAGGTATTCGGCTTCTTAGAGATGGCGGAGAATCACATCCATATAAGGCGCTTCACAGAGAGAAGAGTCGGTAGTATGGCGAGAGAGAAAAAGAGAGAGATAAGAGAGGAAGGGAAAGGAAGAATTTTAACAACTATCTGTGTGGTGGTTCTTATATTTTATTTTTGCGGGTGGGGTTACAAGAAAGTTTTAGTGTGATTGCTAGAGAGAGATCTTGAGAGAGAGTGTGTGTGAAAGATTTTCTTCGCTTCGAAGGAGATAGGGAAGGTTAAGTGCAAGCTGCTCGATCATGCATGAAAAGTTGAGATTAGAAAAAGAAAAAGAAGATCTCAGATCATGGGCCATATTCATCCCGTGGTTTCTGTTCTTAATGTATATTATACAATTACAAAAAGAAAAAAATTATAATCCAGGACATTTAACAAAGTAATTCCTTTATAAACAATGAACAAGGTGTGGACATGGTAATTATGTAGTATTCTGACACTAGTTGCACATCTGCAAGTCTTAGACATGCAAATTGATAAATGTTTGCGTGATGCATCAGTCAAAAGTAGTAATATACATGCATGTATTTTAACCTACACATGCATGTCAGATGTTGTGTTCAATTTTGTTTGCGGTTGCAATAAACCTATTGAAAAATATTGATTTTCAACACTGGATATAGCCGTGTCAAGAATTGTATTAGTTTTAAAAACTTTAAAAATTGGAGAAAAAAACAATGAAAGACTTTCATGTCGTTTATCAAATGGAAGAAATTAAATTCATATATATTTGACCAAATAATAGAATAAGAACAAGAGGAAAAGCTAATATTACACCAGACAAACTATGTAAACATCCTTTTCTTTTCTTTTTTTTATCGATTTCCACCTACTTTGATAGCTCCAATAGCACTCCAATTTCTTAAACAGAAAGAAAAAAAGTACAATTCCTTGCATATGATTTTTTATTTTTATTATTCCCATTCCAGATATAGCTAAACAACGATTTCGATGAACAGTGTAAAGGTATAATTTATTGCGCTTCCACAATTTTGCTTGCTTCATAAGATTTCTTCTTGAAACCAATTAAGCAGTAAGTACGAAAAAATGGAACAGGGTACAACACGATGTTTTTAATGAAACTATTGTAATATAAATACCCGTACGCTGCGGCAGCTATGCAATTTTTATCAATCAGATATCATAAAAAATATAGCTATATAATAATTTCAGTATTCTAGCTAATATATATAATTTTAGTTCACTTGACAAAATTCTTAAAAAAATATATATATATGTTCTTCTATTTATAGATTGATGATGATTCAAATTTCATATAATTTTATTATCGTTTGATAATCCAACAAAGACCATCAAAATGTTATGTAATTTGTAACAATTCTAATTTAACGGTCTTTGGCGGACTATTAAACGATGATGAAATTATATGAAATTTAAACACTACAAATCTATAGATAAAAGAACATATTTATAATTTTTTTTTGTATTTATTTGAGGACCCATTGTCAAGATAAGCCATTGTCAAGGATCCCTTCCCATATATAAGCAATTGAATAAAAGTGTTGCAGTCAACACTGATACATCCACAAATAAATAAAAATGCTCCTAGTTCATAAATCATGAGTCCTTAAGAAAATGTCAGTAATCTACAAGTGAAAATATAATATAACCAGTTATCTAAAATTTTAATATCATGTTAGGTAAAAAAATGATTATCTTGAGATATATTCAGAATGCAACAAAATTAAGAACTGAGTTTTAATATATAAAATTAATTAATTATCTAGTCAGGTATATATATGCGCGCTGCAACGGATTTCATTATTTCAGACGTCGTTAGAAAATACTCTGCTATATGCTATAATGTTTGTCTCATTTAATCTTAAATAAATTTACAGAGATATTACAAAAATATAGCAAAAGCCGTAACCTACAAATTAAATAGAGTTGGGCGATTGGAGTAAATTAAAAGGTGTTGAAAATTAACATTTAATAGTTCCTCTAATGTAAACTCTCTACCTTTGCAGATCTTAGAGGAGACTATAAGAATAAAATATACAGAGGTAAAGCACGAGGTTTTTTATGGAGAAGGATTTAATTTGACATTAATTAGTATGAACAACAGTAATTAAGCAGTATTAAAAACCATTGAGGGCAGTTAAAAGTTCATCTTTTTTTTTTGGATTGGCATTGTATTTTCTTTCAATTGATACAACAGGAATCGAAAAGTGAGCAGTGAAGATGCAATGTCAATTGAGAATGAAGAGAAAGTTTGGCGACCTTGCATTCAAAACATGTCAGTAGGCAATGATATTGATAGAATATCAGATTGTATTTGTTAGTATGTTTGTCTTAAAAGTATTAAAACTAGTTAAGTATATATCTATGATATCGGGTTGTGATATCATATGAACCTTTTGTTTCTAATGAAACATATGGAAAACCGCTACTTTCAAAAAAAAAAAAAATAGAGTTGGGTGGTTTTTGGGAACTGTTATATGTGTGTAGCGCTAGGATATGCTAAAAAAAACTGCCAAATTAACTTATTTGGTAGTAATTTGTTGATGCTTGCAATATTTGCGGTTAACTCAGTTGTATATAACCTTTTTTTAATCAAACCAAGAAGGTTCGATCACGGTTCCTCTTCAACAAAAGATGAAAGAAAATGTTTACCAAAATTTGTCAAGAATTTAGTTGTTTTGTTACTACATAATTATGATGTTTTGTTGTGATTCAAAATGACTGCTCTGTTTTAGACACCCAATGTTTTGACGATTTCGAGATATTTGATAGGGTGTACACGAAAGGTTTAAACTGGAATTAATAATTTATGATAAGTATAAAGAACAGTGATCTATATGCCCATATCGGTAATTGATGAAGTACGTAATTTAGATTTAGGAGAGATATTTTGACGGTCAAAATCACTGGTGGATGCATGATTGAGGATAAATTATTGAATTACAATAATTTATCAGCTAACCCTCTTAAATATACATACATCCGCATATGGACAAAATTGATGGAAGTTAATGGATGGCTGCGGAAGTGGATTATGGATAGAGACTTAATACAAACTTCTAGCTAAGCCAAATATTAAATAAGATGATCAAGTAAATAATCAAATGCTACAATTCATTTTAAATTAAACAATATCAATAGGGGAATGATTGCTTGATAATGGGTTATTTTGACAATGAATTTTTAAATAAATATAAAAAAAATTAAAAATAAAAAAATATATAAATATGTTAATTTACTTACAACTTGATAGTATTTTAAATTTCATATAATTTCATCATCATTTGTTGGTCCATCAAAAACATCAATATTTTATACAATTTATAATAGTTCTAATTTAAAGTCTTTGATGGACCATCAAACAATAATGAAATTGCATTAATTTGAAACACTATCAATCTATAAATTAAAAAAAATGTCTATATATTTTTTTCTATTTTTGATTTTTTTATATTTATTTAAAAGTTTATTAACGGGATTATAAAAAAAATCCATTTTCTAGGAATTCCTCCCCTTGACAATATATAACTCTTTACACAATGACCAGCTAAGACATAGTTTTTACCTATCTATATCACTAAACGAAACAAAGCATATGTTTTTTGTTGTTTAATACAATTTTTTTTAGTAAAGATGGGAATGAAATTAAGCCATCCAACTTTTAATTAATTATAAAAATCTCTCATCTGATTTTCGATCTCTTTAATATATACTTGACCGAGAAATTTAATGCATGTGATTGCATCATATATTCTCTCTTGAGATTAATTTTATTTATAGATATATATTTAATTGACACAAATATAATTTTATTTTTTGTATCCTTAATAAAAACTGGTTGACAAATTTATGTGTTAATACTCAACATGCAGCATGCAGGGCGCGTAAGCCCGCTAGTTAGAATCGCATGCGGAAGCTATAAGATAAGATATTTGATTTATAATATAGGGTTTGGATTAATCCACAGGATTCAGATAATTAAATATGTAATATTTTGATCAAATTGAAGTTTGTTGGTACCCCACCCAGCAGACTGACTGCACCAAATACTCCGTTACTACGTAAACGAATCTTATAAACTCTATTTTTGGGACAGGAGGAGAGCGGTAGTGTACGTAGTAGTCTGAGAGAGATAATTTAATATTGTTATTTGTTCAAAGGTTGTTTGATATTTCTTCGTGACTTCGTATTAGTTTCTGTGAACCTAGCTAGCTTTTATACAAGGAAAAAATAAAAGAGTTGAGGGAGAAAGAAAGGGGAAACACCAACTGAACGTTGTCATTTTCATCCAAGTTAATTTGGAGTAAAAGTGGACGGTTTTCATGTGAAATACTCACAATTGAAAATCTTGAATTTGTGAAACAATGGTTTGGCTCAGCTAATTTTGTGTTCTTTCTATCTGGTATGTATTAATTTGGAGATTTATATAGTGCAAATAAAGACTTTGGACTTAGAGTACTATCTAGCTCTGTCAGATTAATTAATTATCAAATCTCAATTGACAATTAATATTCTAGTTTTAGTGCATGATAACTGATTATGTAAAAAAAAATTGATACTTCAAAAATTAGACAATCACTTAGATAAATCACAGAAACAGAAACAATATTTTTTGTTTCAATTATTTACTAAAGTGCCATTTTGAAAGTCTATAAGTTCAAGGATTCGCTTAAATAATGATGTGGCATGAAAATGTGAGCGAAAACATTGATAGCGTTGCAGATGCTCTTAATTTAGTGTTTGTCTTTATTATTCTCTGTATCATTTATTTACATAATTTATTAATTATCAGAGAACTGAAATTTCTTCACATTTACAAACGTAAGCTACAACATTTATCACTGAAACTAACATATGCCTACAAAATTTATCACAGAAATTAAAAGTATCTTTGTTACATTGTCAAATTAATTGTTAAATTTGACATGGTAATATCAATTTACTTTTAGTGATAAATGAAGTATATAAAATTGAATAAATTTCCATATTTGGTTTAAATTGCAGCCATGTCAAAAAAAAAATCTTTTTGAACTATTACGTCTTTGCCATTTTGAAAGCGGTATCAAAATTGCAGCGGTGCAGTAGTTAAATTGATTTGGACGCGAATCATTTAAATGCAAAAGCGTCAGCCACAGGAAAAAATCTTTTATAATACAAAAAATCTCAGCATTTATTTCCTTTAAATATATTTTTATGAAATTTGAACATGCATAATTTTCATATTTCAATAAAAAGATATCATCATCACCTATTCGAGACATATGATTCCAATTTAATACCTACTAATCCCCTAGTTTCATCTAGAAACGGTGGGGATGGACAGTGATGGATTGGGAACGAGAATATTGGATATTTGGATTCAACGCTTTTATCAAATATTGCGTGCCACGTATAATTCTATTCCGAATAAATAAAGAGACACCCCGTTCCATTCTTGAATTGAAAATGTTTGGGGGGAGAAAAGGACAAAAGAAAAAGTAACGCACTACCAATTACCATTCAAACAACAGTCGACGGAGTGGTGTGTTATATAATTAATAACGCTTCTCTTGAAACTACCTGTTCTTTTCCAGTACAAGTACAGTCTTCTTTAACCATATCCAGTAATTTAGCTGTGCACTAAGGAAATGATATATTTACTTAATTCTTATAATATTTCCGAAGAAATTACAATGTTTTGATCTTTAAGACGGATCACAACATGATGTGACAAACGCGGGCCCCACATGCATCTTGCTTTACGCCCTTTATTTTGAAGGAAAACAATTATGTTTGCTTTTGCATCCGCGTACATACTGGAAATCGCGAGGTTGATTAGCTAGTTCCATCACTGGATGCTCTCTCTGAAATTCCACACTTTAATGGACTTACTGTTTGGAAGGGGCGTACACGGTACACTACAGCCTCTTAAGGGCACTTAGCTATTACGATTGGTAACAAAATTTGAACCATAATAAATTCAAGTGTGAAGAATTTGTGATAAAAATACAATCTTAGATGGATTAAGTGACGGCGTCCAGAGAGGAGCCAAATCCCACACACCGGGTTCATTCGTACTTTTACCATGTCGCTTTCTCCTCCGTGGTGGGGCCCACATGAGTATATTTGCCGATGATGACGGTCCACCAAGTCGACGCCTGACCGATCCCGGTTTCTTTCCCATTCACACCTCTGTTATCATTGTATAGACCCAGTCTACAAGACCCACTTCAAATAGCTTGTAGCGTGGAGCCCATGTCTTGGTGTAAGCTTTTACATTGGGTTTTTGTAGGCCTAAACGGTGGGTCCAGTTAGAAATGGGCATGATGGCATGATGAGCCCAATAACCTGGATGCTTCGTCCCCCTGCCGTCTGCGCGCTTGTCGGCTTCTAGCTTTAACGCTTTTTCTGGGACCTGATAAAATATGCCATGGAATCTTCAATTTTTGTATACACGCGGTCTATGAAACCGTGGCCACTGAAACACTTGCTTTCCAGCGTGACAACTATAGCCTGCAAGTGTTTAGTCATAAATAAATAGGAAAATTTATATTTGCTCTTTAGAATTTTAAAAACAATAAAATTAGGTCGCCAGATTTCACTTGTATCAAGTTGTTCCGTAATTCTTTTAAAAATTATCCAGTCGTTTAATTTCTTTAAAAAACTAACTTATTAGTCCTTCAACTTAAAATGGGAGGGATCACTTGACAATTATTTTGACAATTTTCACATTAAATTTTTAAATAAATTAAAAATCTTAAAGATTGAAACCACTCTGAATTGCATCGTAATATAATTTTATTATCATTTGATACTAATAACCGTTAAGTTGGAACCACTCTGAATTGCATTGTCTTGAATACACTACCAAACGATAATAAAATTTCATGAAATTTCAAACACTATCAATATATAATCTCAAGAATATATTTATTTTTTTGCACTTTATTTAAATATGTACTGTCAAAATAGCTCATTGTCAAGTGATCCCTTTCCAACTTTAAAATTTGATTAAATGAATCATTGAACTTTAGAAAAAAAAAATTAGTTTGAACCATTAATGTTTTAAAGAACTTATTTGATCCTTGATTTTTTTTTTTAAATACCAAATTAGCTATTTTTTTTCAAAATTTGAAGGACACATGTAGTGTAATAAAAAAAATTTAAGAATTAATCATTTTGACTTTTTAAAGAGGTTCAAGGACCAACTTGATATATTTTAAAAAGTTTAAGAATCAATTTAATGTAAATGAAAATTTAGGAACCGTTTCGGTTTTCATAAGACAGTACAGGAAGAAAAAGATGAATTTTCGTAAATAAATTGCTTAATTTGGTGCTCGTTGGATTGAAGCGAGAGTTGACTGTGAGTGAAGCGACATATAAGAGTTTTGAAAGAGTTGTTCACTATTTAATTGCTATTTTAATAGATAAGTGTCTATATATGTCAGTTACTCCTCATATGCAGTCACGAAAAATTATTACCGTTAACTGTATATTCTTAATTGTAAACTATTTCAAACAAAAACTCTTGTAAATATTCAGTCCATTAACCTTATAACAATTTTATTTAATTTTTATGTTGTTGCAATTCAAACGAAAAGTCTATTTCAAATGGATGACTACAGAGACGGAACTAAAAACGATCGGTAGGAGATGACCGGATTAAAAAATTAAAATATTTGGGTTAAAAGTTTATTTTTTACTGCATAAATTTTATTTTTCAGCGAACCAAGGAGTCTCCAAACGTTCGTTGGCACCTATCTTGATGCCGCCATTGAATGACTATGATTGTGCACAGGGTTAAAAAAAATATAAATATTAAATGAAATTAGCTAAATTTATAAGGACAGCTTTTTGCCAGAAAAGAAAAAATGCACAATTCTACAGACATATTTTCGAGGACTTTATAAGAGTTAAGAGAAACTAGCTTAGTATTAGGTATATTGGTTAAGTTTTTATATATGTACTCTACATTTGGGGTAAAATATATTAGATGCATTCCGAGGTGAATACAAACTAGGTAGATATTTCAAAAGTAGACAAAAAAAAATATTCCTTTTGAAAATATACTGGTCTAAAATTAACGACCTAGCTAGCCGTAAGTATAAATTTGGACAAACCAATATGTCTGCCGTTGAAAATTGCAAATTGAATGCTTCTTGTTCAAGTGGTACTTTAAAATAGCCAAATAAAATATATAATAACTAGCAAAGATACTGCTACAAAATATTAATAACTGTCGTAATAGTGATTAAATGTATATGTTCTCTACTTCTCTTTTCAATGAAGTACAATACAATCTGAAAAACATTCCTTGCTTAATTTTCCTCCCTCAAATCAGCTAAACTGAAAGGTAAATACACATCCTGTAATTAATCAGCTAAATTGAAAGGTAAAACCTGCATGCATTATGAATAAATGGAAAATTTAACGAGTAATTCGTGAAGAAGGGAAGGAAGATGTGAATTCCTTGATTGGGATTTGGGATACACATCATCTATTCGTGGTGCTTGTATGATTCAAGAAAACGACGACTCATAGTAAAGATATCTACTTTTGGATAAAGACTAGAATACTAATTACAATTAATGCTAAACGTATGTCGGAGGTTGGTGGGCCTCATTAAACTTTGGTTCAACAATTAATGAAAACGTAGCGAATAGGGATCCCATGGTGGTCACTACTCACTGGTCAGACCACGTGTCTATTCATATTTTCTCCAAAAAATATAGATATAGGTTAACCTTAATAAAATTATATTCAGGTTACTTTATATAAATTATTAATTGTTATGAAATAAACTAAAAGAATATTCAAATTTACATAGTCCAGTAATTAATTTATTGTAAAGAAAAAGTTTGTGCGTGGGAAACCTAAGATGTATTGAACATTGCAGTGTAAGATGCATCAAGCATGTAATATAATTTTTTAAATGTAATAATATGATTAATTTATCGGACGAATAATTCATATTGCACTTGGAGTGGTACCAAGACATTGTATTTGATCGATAAGTGCTCAAATTAAATTAAAAATGATTCCAATATATAAGATTGTAGTAACAAAAATATCACGATCTTTCTTTTTATTTATATTTAAAAATAAAAAGTAACATAAAATATCGATATGAAAAAAAATATAAAAAAATGAGCTTGTACTATATATTTCATAGCGCAAAAAACTTGTAGTATCTAAACCGTCCTTTTAGAAGAAAATACAATAATACAATACACAAGAAGTCATTCTTTTAGAATTGTTCAAGATTCAAAACTTATAAACTTGGTTGATAATTTAGATATTTTGTATGATTCTAAAGATCTAGTAGTTCCATTCCATCATAGCGTGATAACGCGTATTAATTACGAAATAGAAACAATAAAATAATAAAAGAAAATATTAAATTATTACTGAATCTTCATATCACGAGGGTATGATATTGATACAATTCAGTATATAATATTATTTTCTAATGTTGTAGAAAGAAAATCTTCTTCATTCAAATAATTCTCAAATAGTTGTTGAATAATTTGTGACAATTTATCACTCTGTACAATATAAGTTATACATTTATTTTGTTAAAAAATGTACAATCTTCATATCATGTGGTATAAGAAAATTAACCGTGGTTCCTATTACTCTAATTCGCAAAATGTAAAGTCCAAGAAATGGAATTGCTTATGGTTTGTCCGTAATTTCCACGTATTGTTCATTTATGGAGAAAGATAGAATATATATATATATATATATATATAGAGAGAGAAAGCTCACGGAGGCCTTCCGTGAGCTTAACTCAAAAAATATGTTAAATCATCTCGAAATTTTAATTTATCATTCTCATTAAATTCTTTATATGAAAATCTCATGGGATGCACAAATTTGGAGCGTTTTGAGATTTTTAAGTCACCGTTTTTAATTTTTTAAAATGATGTTCAAGTATTGAATATATTATTATTATTTTTAGAGCTGATTTTCAAAAATTAAAAACGATGACTTAAAAAGCTCAAAATGCTCCAAATTTTTGCATCCCATGAGATTTTCATATAAAGAATTTAATGAGAATGATAAATTAAAATTTCGAGATGATTTAATATGTTTTTTGAGTTAAACTATATATATAAAGCTATCTCCACTCTATATATATATATATATATAAAGCATGTGAGAAGTGGCGCAATGCGTCGATATATGGCGCTATCGGAACTATTGGGATCAGCTGTATAATGTTTTTGTGGCAGCAAAGGACCATGATTCTTCGAACACTAAATTTCATATATAAAGCTCATGCTTAGATTTTGGAATATAGGAGTGTTATTTTTGGATCCGTATTTTGTGTGTTATTCTACGTTAAAGTAATCGTCTGAAGTCATGACGGTCGTCGAATTTAAACCACGACAAAAATAATCACAGATTCACGAAACTTATCTTTGACACATATTTTATTGAGGTACAGTACTCAAAGGTATTTGAATTTTTTTTTTTTGTAGATCTATAACAAGGAAAAAATATATAACACGTAATTACCATAAAAAAATGCAAATGTGAAATTTTGTCGTTTTTAGTAATTAAATATTTGAAATGTCATTTTCACAGAAAGAGGACAGAATTCTTTTTGATATTCTCTTTCTTGACCAAACATTGACTTAGATCTCATTTCTCTTTCGTCTTGGAAATAATGTTTGGTTCAATCTTCATGAAAAGATAAAATAATTGCTCCCTTTTGTAAATGTTCGACTACCATACTCAACATCTTCATTTTCTTTAACATTTTTTTCTTGGCTATTCATCATTGAGAAATTCGACTTGTTTATATTGAAATAAAACCATTCACTCATCTGTGAAACATTTTCTCATAATTATTCATTTGATATAGTTGTTATTGTGTCTAATGCATATTTGTGCCATGGTGCATATATATATGATTGACTAAACACTATGGGTCCGTTTGGCAAATCAAGGAATAACTTTGGAAGAGTGGTAATTTTGGAAGAGTGATAGAATAATATTTTTTTGGAAGAGTGGTAGAAGAGTGATATTCTTGACTATTCGGAAGAGCGAAAATATCGTTTGGCGGTTATGTTACTCGAATAGTTAAAATATGAATAATTATGATACTAATAATGATGATGATAATAATAATAATAGTAAAATAATAATCATAATAGTAAGATAATAATAATAATAATAAAGTAATAAAAATAATCATAATAAATAATAATATTATAATGTAATATAATAAAAATATAAACATAATCATAATATAGTAATATAATAATAAAAATTTATAATTATAATCATAATTATAATAATATAATAATAAGTAATCATAATTTTAATAATATAATAATCATAATCATAATAATGATAATAATAATTATAGTCATAATCATAATAATATAACCATAATCATAATCATAATAATATAATAATAAAAATATAATCATAATCATAAAAAGAATTATAAATAATTATAATTATAATAATATAATAATAAATTAATCATAACTATAATCAACATATAAAAATATAATACAACATAATAAAATAATAATAAAAAATAATCATAATAAATAATAATATTATAATAATAATATAATAAAAATATAAACATAATCATAATATAGTAATATAATAATAATAAATTATAATTACAATCATAATTATAATAATATAATAATAATATAATAATAATATAATAATAATAAGTAATCATAATTTTAATAATATAATTATAATATGATAATCATAATCATAATCATGATACTAATAATTATAGTCATAATCATAATACTATAACCATAATCATAATCATAATCATAATAATATAATAATAAAAATATAATCATAATCATAAAAATAATTATAAATAATTATAATAATATAATAATAAATTAATCATTACTATAATCAACATATAATAATATAATACAACATAATAAAATAATAAATAATAATAATAATCATAATCATAATCATCATAATATAATAATAAATAATCTTGATCATAATAATATAATAATAAAATAATTATATTTATATTCATAATATAATAATATAATATTAAAATTATATTTATAATAATAATAAATAATATAATAATACTAATGGTAACGATAATTTAATAACAATAATGATAATAATAATTTAATAATAATAATATAATGATAATAATAATAATAAATAATAATAATATTAATATAATAATAAATTATAATCATAAATATAATATAATAATATAATATAATATAATATAATCAAACAATAATCGCTATTAACGAGAGCTAATCCCATTCCACCTATAAGTTGGTATACCGGAATTAGCACTATTCTCGCACTCTTCTACTTAGTCTAAAATTCGTTTGGCAAATTAATTCGTCGGAATAGCTATTCTATTCTAACTTTTTGCTATTCCATTGGATGCCAAACACTCCCATAGGGAGTTGGAATAGAATAGCTATTCCAATGAATTAATTTGCCAAACGAATTTTAGGCTAAGTAGAAGAGTGCGGAATAGTGCTAATCCAGTATACCAACTTATAGGTGGAATACCGGATTAGCTCTCGTCGGAATAGCGATTATTGTTTGATTATATTATATTATATTATTATATTATGATTATGATTAAGATTTAGTATTATTATATTATTATATTATATTTATGATTATAATTTATTATTATATTAATATTATTATTATTATTATTATCATTATATTATTATTATTAAATTATTATTATCATTATTGTTATTATATTATCGTTACCATTAGTATTATTATATAATTTATTATTCTTATAAATATAATTTTAATATTATATTATTATATTATGAATATAAATATAATTATTTTATTATTATATTATTATGATCAAGATTATTTATTATTATATTATTATATTATGATGATTATGATTATGATTATTATATTATAAATATATTATTAAAATTATGATTACTTTTTATTATTATAATATTATTATTTATTATGATTATTTTTTATTACTTTATTATGATTATTATCTTACTATTATGATTATTATTTTACTACTATTATTATTATTATCATCATCATTATTAGTATCATAATTATTCATATTTTAACTATTCTGAGTAACAACTGCCAAACGATATTTTCGCTCTTCCGAATAGTCAAAAATACCACTCTTCCAAAAAAATACTATTCTATCACTCTTCCAAAATTACCACTCTTCCAAAGCTATTCCTTGATTTGCACCCTATAATTATTAATTAAATAAGCACTGACCTGTCATTTGATGTTGTTTATTTGATTTCTTTTCCAAAGGGAGACTTCTCTCATACCAATACAAGTATCCAAATTACAATCTGGTTTTTATTTCATGAAAGACCTTATTTAATTATATATTAGCTTTCCGTGAAATGACAACTTAACATCTCTTAGTACTTGTGAATTTTCATCCTAAAAAGCAATTATTTCCTCACACCAGTATAGAGGTCTTTTTTATAAAAACATGATACAACTAAATAATATTAGTAACCAAGCAACAAACTAGTAGGGATATATGTATACTTTCTAAACTTCAATCCTAGATAGTGTACTTATAATCAGGATCAGGTACACAAAAAGCATAAACAGCAAGACACGAGGATTCTGATATAAAAAATTCACACAAGACAAGCATCAGTTCTAAGATATATTTAATTAATTCTATAATCACTATTTATTAATTAGTTGAGTTGTGCGCTTTTAAGTTGTTAATTCTAATTTTGAAACAAAAAGTTGAGTGAAACCGATCAAATTATGCAATATTGTATATGTTGTATACTATTTTTTTTGTAATCCGAAAAAGACGGTCCATACAACTCGTAAATGATTGTGAGTGGAAGAAGATTATGTGGAGATCTCATTTGTGGGTTGTTCTTGACGAATACCACTAAAGGATATCTTGGTTGGTCTCTGTGCGACCCTTTTTCGCGCCTCTCACCGCCCTGAAAAATGAACTGGACGATGAATTGCGGAAGAAGGACACGGAGATCCCTCTAAATGTGCATTGGAGTATATTTATATAAATTTGAAATGCACATTTAAAGGTTTTAGAGATTGTGGGGTCTTTAAGATTCCAATGGGCGCAAGCCCCCATTGTTAATTACCCTGGGCTTTGAACCCGAGGAACCTCTGATTAAGAAAGAGAAAATAAACAGAATAGTTAAGCAATTTTAAGTGGTCACTATGAATAATGGTAGGAAAGTTATGAACTTTTCAAGGTAGTTTACACCTTGTGAATTGATTTTTTATTTTTTTATTGATAAAATGATTTAGTTTTTATTTATTTATTTGTTATTTGAACTTATCTTATTTAAATTTATTTAGTCTTGAATGTTGAGATTTATTTTTATTTTAGATTAAGATTGGTTTAATTCTAAAATTGAATTTTTTTATTTGATAAGAAGAAAAAAAGTCTTTTAGTTTTTTAATATTATTTTTACTAATATTTTATTTATTTATTGATATTTAAATTTATTTAATTTTGAAATTGAGAGTTACTTTTTTTATATTTTGATCTTTATTTTAGGTGAATGTTGATTTAGTTTTGAAATTGAATTTATCTTTAATTGATAAAAATAAAAATCATAAAGTCTTTTACTTTTTATTTATGTATTTATTTATTTATTTTATTTTTATTTAATTTTAAGTTATATTTATTTTATTTTTTTATTATTATTTTTATTCATTATATATTTAATTTTGTTTATTTTTGTATTTTTGTATATTTTTATTTAGAATTATTTAATTTAGAATTTGTTTTAATGAATAAAAATTATATTTATTTATTTATTTATTTGAAGAAAAAAACTTTTATCTTATTATTTTTTTTATGTTATTTCTTTTTATTATATATTTTCAATGAATGCATTACTTTATTTTATTTTATTATGATTTTTATTCTAATTAATATATTTTATCTTGAAATGATTATTCTTTAACGAAAAATGATTTATTATGAAACTATTTTTAATTTATTTTCTTAAGATCTATTTATAAAGAAATTTTATTATATTTTATTTATACTTATTATAAAAATATTTATGATTTTAAAATATTTTTTTTAGAATGGACCATAATATTTTTCTGATTTTTTATCGGTAAAGAAAATATAATCAAGTAGTGATCTTTTTAAACTTTTCGAGAAAAATATATTAGTAAGATACTAATTTTATTTGATAAAAATATCAATGACAATGTTATGAACAACTTTTAGTTTGAATATTTTCTAATTTGAATCCTTTAAAATATTATTTTGGGAGGAATATTAGAAACGGACAAATCTGAAAATTTACGAAGATTTCAGCAGATAATACTGTTTTTTGTTTTTTTTAGAGTAAAATGAGTTAATAACATACTGATTTTATTTAACAGAAATATGAAATGGGATGTTTCGAACAACTTTTATGTTGAACACTTTTCATTTTGAGCTCTTAAAAGTACTGTTTTGAGCAAAATACCAGCAGAAGACGGTTCTGAAAATCAGGAGCTGTCAAGATTGTTTTGCTTATTTAAAAGGTATTTAAAACGTATTTTTGCATGAAAATTTATATACAAACTCCTCTTGATATGTATGTTATGAATATAAAATAATATATATATGTCACATTTACGGATCGGTACAGTTTTTTAATTCTTTTCTGATAAAGGGCTGAACTGGACAGCAGGGGATATTTTGAACATTTTAAACAATCTACTAAAGAAAATATTTCAGAAAAAATATGAACATTTTAAGGAGTATATTTGTAATAACTTTCATTTTGATAATATTTTTATTTAAGCCTATCTTAAATGTGTTTTAAAATGATTTTTATTCAACAGAAAAATAAAAAATAAAATTATTTTTATAGAAGGTAATTATCAATTGTATAGGGGAATATGCATATATAAGAATGTAATTTCAAAAAAGTATTTTAAATCTCAACAGAAGCGAGCACTCGCGGCTGTGTATAGCCGGCACAAGCTTATACTCTCCAAAACTAGGCACTCGCGGCTTTGTATTAGCCGGCACCAAAGCTAAGAAGAGCTCGTTGGTTTTTATTATGCTTAAATTTAAATTCATATAAAATGATATGAAGCTCCAAAAATTATGAAAATTTACAGAGAGATGCACTATAACTAGATCTAGATGCTCACAAAATTTCAATTAAATCGGAGTAGCAGAGATATGATTTTTTATTTTCGAATCAGATCAGGGGCAAAAGCGGAAAATGTTGTACCAGTATTTGCTGTTTTTCAGATCTAAAAAGGCTATAACTTTTTACAGAAAAATCAAAAAAATATAAAATCAGTTTTTATGGATTCATATGACTTATTTCTACAAGATCTGAAAGTTTTATAAGATTTAGAGTAGATCTCATCCTATTTTTTTTTTTATTGCATTTTCAGCCATTTTAGGGCTGATTTTGCGTTTATAAGGAATTCATTTATCTTAAACGGTTTAAATGCATCATTTAGCATCAATCTAACATTCAATGATGTTTGTATGCAGATTTGAGCCAAAAGAAAAGAAAGAAAATGAAAAAGATCGAAAAAAAATGAAAAAGCAAAAGGGGAAATAGACATTACCAGAACTTGTTGTTTTTCAGAATTAAAAAGGCTATAACTTTTTATAGAAAAATCAAAAAAATATAAAATCAATTTCTGTAGATTCATATGACTTATTTCTACTAGATCTGAAAGTTTTATAAGATTTGGAATAGATCTCGTCCCGTTTTTCTTTTTATTGCATTTTCAGCCATTTTAGGGCTGATTTTGCGTTTATAAGGGATTCATTGATCTTAAATGGTTTAAATGCATCATTTAGCTTCAATCTAACATTCAATGATGTTTGTATGCAGATTTGAGCTAAAAGAAAAGAAAAGAATGAAAAAGATCGAATTGCAACATAAGAACGTCAAGAAAAAGAAGAAAAATCAATTTGCACATGAAAAATTTCATCTTTATTGCACGAATCAAAATTACAAGCTCTAATACACTCTTGATATCTATATTTACATGATATATGGCTACCTAGATCTAATTTGTAGCTTCAGTAGAAGAGGATTTGATTGAATCTTGTATCTTTGGGTTTGATTTTGATCTCAACTCAAAGATTGAATCTTATTTTGTATCTAATTTGAGCTTCAATTGGTTTTGACAGCGTTTTGGATTAGCATTCAGCTTGGGATGGGTGGTGTCTCTTGCATTTGAAGGTGGAGAGGGGTTTATATAGGCCTAGGGGATGGTAGATGGGTGTATGAGATCGGTTTGACTTTCTTTGACCAATTTATGCACCAACTCCCTTCATTCATCTTCTCATACTCTTCTGAACGTTTTGTGGTGTATTAGACCAGTTCTAAGTGTTTTAAATGTGCTTTAACAGCTGAAAGGACAAGTGGGGCACAAGTGGAGTTTGTTATGTTTGCTTTGAAAATTTACAAATATGCCTCTCTAACCACCACTTGGTCACCAGATGATTCTAGGGACTTCTAGAAGGTTGTAGAGGTTCAAACACGTTCTTGCCACTCCCTTCCCGCATTTTGGACCTTGCTTGAATCACAATTATGCACCCGAGACCCGTTTTTGCCTTCAAACCCGATTCCAAGCCACATAGTCGTTCTCCTTCATTTCTTCACCATTTCTTGTGTTTCAAAGCTTGATTAGCATCTAATTGATCCCAGGAATTGATCTATAATGTTTATTCAATCAATAGAATGCTCTGGTATAGAGTTTGACCAACTCGGTTTTTTGACCCGATTTGCGAGTTCGTGGTCTCACCAATTTAAAACGTATGAAATTCAACCAAGCCCTCAAACAATCTCTTGTGACCATGGTGAAGGTGTTTGAAATATAAATTTGATCAATTATGGCTCGGATTGCTCAATTTCATTTTTGGATCGGAAACTTTCTCTTCAATTTTCTCCCAAACCGCTCAACCATTTTGCAAGTTCTTTATCTCATTGTGTTCTCCTCTCCATGCTCTTTCCAACGGTATATAATATGTGAGTTTTCGTCGCACGGAAGCACCATCACCATTTTCAAATTTTACACCATGGAAGCTCGGTACTGTAGCACGCACTGTAGCAGATGGGAATTTTCGAATTTAGCCCTTCTCCATTTTGATTTTTAATTGGAGCCCTCCATTTGCTGATTTTCTTATTTCTCCTTTGCTTTTAAATTGTTTCTCAAAGCTCCCTTTGTCCAAATTGTACCAAAATTTGCTCAAAAATTCCTTGAAATATAACAAAATTTATGGTAATTTTTATTAACCATTTTTCCCCTTGTTCAAGCATCAATTAATTTTTAACGCTTGATTAATTAATTTTTCATTATATTAATCGATAATTTGGAATTTCCTTGACTTTCGTAACTCCAAAAATATCAAGTAATATATGAAAATTCTCAGAATTTTATGGAGAATTTTATTTTGCCATAAAATTTGAGTTTTGAGATTTTAGGTTTCGAAGAGGTTTTCGATTTGAATTTGTAGAGCTTCGGCCTTTAATTCTTTTCTTAAGAATTTTGATTTTTGAGCATTTCACTGAATTCTTCTTTTTTCTTGGTGCTTCTGGACTTGAACTAAGCCTCTTCGGGCTTTTAAAATTTCTCTTTGAATTTTTGAATCTTTTGTCCCAAGTTGCTTTTTAATTCCCCGAATTTTCAGGGGTAAACAAAGAGCCACCCACCAAAGCGGGTCGTGAACACTTTGAGAATTGAAGGGTCTGCTTTGGTGCATTCAGAGTTGACACTTATTCTTATTTTTTAGAGGTTTTCGAATTGAATTTTCTTGTGAAGGGTGTTTCTATTTGGATCCCTTCATCTGAAAAGGTTTCAGCTTCACTTCTTCATTCTAAGGATCTCTGATTTACATTACTCCAATAAGGTTGTATTTGACATAAGATACAGGCCTCAGGACGTTTTGAGTCTGAAACGCTATGCCAACTCACGTCAGGGCCTGCAATTATCGGAAGACGGGCTGAGCTTTGTGCGCCTTATCCGACCTTCTAAGTCATTAGCTTGAGGCGTTCTGCCGGCTTTTGGACTTAGGTCTCCAACTCCTTCCTGAAGCAATCTTTGATTAGAGTCTCATTTGAAGAGGTTTCGGCTTGAATTCTTCATCTGGTGGGATCTTCAACGGAGTATATTTGCTCCAAGAAGTTTCAACCCTGATTTTTTTCTTTGTAGAGGTTTTGGATTTAATTTCTTTTCTGAAAGGTCTTTGCTCAGATGCCTTCATCTAATGAAACTCTTGCTTCACTTCTTCATCCGCGGGGAATCTCAGATTTCGCCTTCGATGCATCCTTCGACTGAAGGGGTTACAACTTGAGGTCTCTGTCTGTCGGGATCTTCGACAAAGCACCTTCGCGTCAAGTGATTTCAACTCTAACTTCTTTTCCTTTCAGTTTATACTTCCGTGTGTTTTTCTTCTGGTGGCTTGTTTACCCGATATCCTTTCTAGGGGGCTTCGTACCTCAGATTTTCATCAGGAGATTTTGCCCTTGCCTGATCTTTAATGAACTTCTTCTTTCACCTTTCTTTGCTTCTGGTAGGCTTGTATGCTTGCTGTTTGTTTGCTCGCATATGTTGTTCAATCAGCGTCTCTTCTGATTAGCATTTTTGACACAGCTTCACGGAGGGACCATGGTATTTAAGGATACCATTCCTACCTGTATTGACCTCTAGGCCAGGTACATAGTGAACCCGTTTAGTGTGTTGTCACTCTTGTTACCGATAGGTTTGGCAGCCCATTTTTGTAAGGGACCAAGTTCTACAAGTGTAAAAACATTATTTTTAATATATCGGCTCAACCTCATTTGTTAGAGGTTGAGGATCCCGGAGGCGTAGGCATTGTTAAAGCCGAACTCCGTTACATCTTGTGTTCTTGTTTTATCTTTACTTTTTTTTCTCATATTTCTTTGATTGCTATATTCTTGTGAGAATTAAATTAATTTAAATTGTATTCCGCTGCCATTACACTTGAACATTAAGCTCCAAATTGGTTTATACATTTCTACTTTAAGTTCTTTACATTCTTACACTATTTACCTTTCAATATCATCATCCTAGGGCGTTCAAAAATACTATCACCTTATAAGATCAATATATTTCCTAATTGAACCTTACATTTTCATTTAAGTTGACAAGCTTATATGATACATTATTTTGAAAAAAATTTTATACTTTGTGCAATCTTTTTTCACGCTCTACACCGCTCAAAAAAAAAATTAAACTGAAAAGTGATGAATCATGAAAAAGGATATAAAAAATCACCATCAAGCATGCATCAAAAGATATTTATAATTTATGATACACACTTGAAGATGTTTTTACTGATTGTGAAGTCTTAAAGATTTTCATGGTTTGCAATCATTTTTCGCATCTTTCACTGTTGGGAAAAAGAAAGTTTGCGAATAACTACGGAAGAAGGATATAGAGATCTCTCTAAATGTGCATTGGAGATATTATATAAATTTATAATGCACATTTAAATATTTTTAGAGATTGCAAGATCTTTTATATTTCAATGGGCGCAAACTCTAATTGTTAATTACCCTAGACTAAATCTCGATACACTTCAAGATCTTGAAAGGAAAATATAAATACAATAGTTAATCAATTATTAAGTGATTGCAAAAAATAAGGATAGGGAGAGAGGAATATTTTTATAAGTAACTGAGTGACATTTTCATTTGGTTGAACTTATTAGGTTCTTATTAGAAGATCAAATACTATTTCACATTTAACTGATCTTCTATATTATGCATTTGAAGCGTTTTACTGACTTAGTAACTTAGAAATTCAAACAAAGAATGTGAATCAATTATTATTTTGACATCTTAACTAATCTTGTAGGTTATGAGTCCGAAGCGTTTCGCCAACTCAGTAACTTTGAAATTCAAACATAGGAGTATATTTTTATTTCAAAGATGATACAACCTATCCAATCATACAAAGTTAATTCTAAAATGCTATGTTAATTTAACAGTGAGGTTGATACATCATAAGATGAGAAATTTGATTTACTTAATCATTTTATTGATCTTCTACATTATAAAAACTGAAATATTGAGTCAATTCATGAAATTAAAAATTTAGAGTCTCGATGATCCGTATAGAAATCTTGAATGATTTTAAAAATATGAGATATTAAGTTAAGACTTTTTATCAACTCAAATATCATGATCAAATATCATGATCAAAAATTAATTTTTTATCAAGTTTGATTTTATTTTGAAATTGAGTTTATATATGTTAAGAGGGATAATTTTTTATTATTTTATTTTTCTTTTGTTTAACTTTTTTTACCTTTCTACTTATTGATATTAAAATTTATTTGATAAGTAAAAGTTTCAAAATTTATCTAGTAGATAAAAGATGCATGCATTTTATTTTATTTTAAAAAAGTATACTATTTATTTACATGATTATTTCTCTTGTTTCTGTTTTCTATTTTCAGGTTAAATGACTTGGGCCGAAATTTAATTGCTCTTTATTCCTTCTGCTGGGTTCTGTTCTTTGGGCCGGGATGATTTCCTTCAAATCCCTTGTCTTGGGCCAGCTGCAATCATCAAATTTCTTGGGCTTTAGTTAATTATTTTAGTTTTTAGGCTAACTCTAATTCCTCCGTTTTGGGCTGAAGTGGATAACTCATCAAGCCGCATGTTGATCTTCCTTTATTTTTCAACTTGGGCTATTTTATTTTTATTCAAATTTAGGCCGAATTCAATCAAGTTCAGCTCCTCTTTTCTTTTCTTTTATGAGGGACGCACTTTTAACTATAAATTTTATCCAATCCTATCAGAGTTCGAACTTAACACCAGAGATTAGTCATGCTAGAAGTTTTTACTTCTTTTAAACTCTTTTAGCTATATAAAGAGTATCAAGTGAAACTCAACATTAGAACTAATCTGAAGGTACTGCATGTTAAGACAAGGTTGATGCAGCATATTATTACCTTTCATCTCTCTCTATATATATATATAGAGAGAGAGTTTACTACGGTGCTACGCGTAGCACGGATGACTCGTGTGCTACGGATCGTTTTTTTTTATTTTCAAAGTTTAAATGGTCGATTAGATCGATCAAATTATTTTTTCATATGAAAATCTAGTTGGAAATCAAATTTTATATTTTTTAAGATTTTTTTAATATTTTTTAAATAGTTAGAAAATGACTCACTTTTGAATGACTCATAATAATTAAATCAAGTAATTTTCTAGCTATCTTAAAAATAATAAAAAAATTTTAAAAAATATATAATTTGATCCCAATTAGATTTTTATATGAAAAATATTTTAACTAGTCGGATCGACTATTTAAACTTTAAAAACGAAAAAACGATCCGTAGCACATGGATCATTCACGTGTACGCGTAGCACCGTAGCCAAAATCTCTCTCTCTATATATATATATATATATTGAAAACATTGAGCACACTAGCACTAACGGGAAAAGTCATTTTAGTTAGCATGCTTTCCATTTTCTCGCTGGACGGAGAAGAATTGAAAGACATAGGGTAGAACTCCCCCTAGTTAGAGATCGTATGAGGAACAGGAGTACCGTCTTTATCGGAAGTGGTACCAGTCACCTTATCCAGCTTAGCTTCATTCAGCCTCCTGTTGGAAATGAAGATTGCTTTGCACCCACATGTCATCCAGCTGGGATCAGATCTCAGACACAGTTTTCTCAAAATCAGCCTTTGTAACCGTTGTAAGAGAGTTCTACTAGAATTTGACGACGAGATAATGCAAAAAACAACGGAACCAGCAAAATCCTGAAGTCAAAGCCTTAGATAAGATCACAATTTGTATGATAAAGTGAAATCTCAGACGAACTAAGATGAATAAACAATTGAACAATATAACAATAACACAGATTTTATTAAGAAGGTAATTTGGGAAATAAGAGTTTTGAATAAAATTTTCTAAATTATTCAACATAAAAACATAACCAGGCGCTCATAGCCTATTTATAGAGTTCAAAATTATAAAACAGTAATTAGTAAAAGTAAATGGTAATGGTAATAAGATAGATCCAACCCAGTGAGCTGGTTTGACATTTAACGGCCTTAGCGACCGTTCTCCTTGAGATGTCTTTCTATCATCCGGATTTGTTGTCACTCATGTCATGTGCATCTCCTTCTCCCTTTAATTCAACTTGGGCCCCACTTGTCACATACAGAATAACTTTGTTTATCATATCTCAGGCTTCTGTTAGACATACTGAGTTTTGGCTCATGCATTCAACGAATGTTGTTCCCTTGATTTTCTGATATTTATCAAAATTTTAGAATTTTAGAATTTATCTTAAAGGCTCTCTTTCTACAAAATTCACCAAATTTTCCTTAAATTTTTTTTGAAACATGTTAGATTTTTATGATAAATTTTATTTACCATTTTATCCTATGATTAAGCACTAATTAATCATTTAATGCTCAATTAATTCAATTAATCGTGCTAATTGATAATTTCTAAATTTTCTTTCTATAACTCTAAATATATCAAATGACATATGAAATTTCTCATAATTTCATGAAGAACTAGATTCTCTCATAAAATTTGAAATTTTGAAATCTAGATTTTGATGCAAATTTTTATTTGAATTTTCAGAGCTTTGATCATTAATCTTTTTCTAAGAATTTTCATGTATTCTCAATATCTGTGTTTCTAGGCTTGAGTTGGGTATTATGTGTTCTCCTTGGGAATACTGAGCTTCTTTGGTCTGACCTAAAATTTCAAATTTTCTTTTGAATTATTCCCCTAAACTATTTAGAGGTAAACGAGGGATTATGAGGGAGGCAGAGGGAAAACGAGACGACGCAAATGAGGGAGTGGATTGGGGAGAAATGAGAAAAAGTGGACAAAAATATTATAGGTATTCAAGTTTGAGTAGATAAAAATGATCTGACCATGCTATTTTTATAATTTCCCTGCCAAGACTATTTATACTCGTGATTTTGAATTTAATTTCTATCATTAGTAAAAAAATCCGGCTTCATTTTGGACATATCTTCTGTTTTTCTAAAACCAAATAATGGAAAAATAACCTCTTTTATTTTTTAGAAATAACCAACAGTCGAACTTTCTAAAATTCTTAACATTTTCTCTGTATACTAGCAAAAAAGGCCTCTCGAGTTCTCTTAATTTTAAAAATAATTATATCTAACACTAATTTTATTATAAATAAATGATATATTTAAATCTACTTATATTTAATTTATGTCTAAATCAATTACAAGACTCTTAAATTTAATAAAATTTATTCATTATTTTATAAAAATAATTTACAAAATAAGATGAAAGATAATTGTACAATGGGTAATTTTTTTTATAAAAACTACCCCATTGTACAAACACATTTCTTTTATAAAAAAAATTAATATCTTAATTAGTTTATCATCGTTTGTAAAAAAAAAATCGGACTCATTTCTTTTATACAAACAAATCTCTATCTTAGTAATATGAAATTAAAATATAACCATACAATCAATTTTAACTTGAGTCATTTCAAATAAATAAATTAATATATATATATATATATATATATATATGCATCTCTTGTAAAAAAAATTACCTAAGAATAAAAATTATTAAAAGTAATTTTTTTCTAAAATAAAATTATATATTGTTTCATTCTATCATTTTAAAAACTACTCTTGTAAGTATTATTCAATCATTTATAATTCATCAAATAGTGGAATACTGAAAAAATAATAAATATATTTCATAGTAATTAACTCAAAGAACTCATCGCAACTAGCATAGAGAAAATAATTATTATAGAAGATAATTATATCAAAAATAATATAAGCTATTTTTTAATAATTTATCCTATATGACAAACATGTACGGAAATAATCTTTACTTAATGAAAAAAAATCAATGAAAAAATATCATTAATTTTTTTCAACAACATATAAAAATAAAAAATATATCATTAATTTTTTTCAACAACATAAATAAATAAATATCATTATTTTTTTCAACAACATAAAAAAACGACGTTAATTAATTGAGGACATTAAAAAGACAAAAGGAAGGAGCCAGAAAAATAACTCTATTCCATTAAAAAAAAAAATCTCCAGCCAAACAACTCGGAGTCCTGTAAGTATGGCGCAGCCCAAGTTTAGCCCACACAAACTGAATATTCCGAACTTTTACAGAATCGGGCAACCGTCCGATTGGAGAGGTAGGGTTAGTCAGGTAGTCGGCACCTCGCATCTAACGGTGCAGGTTCCTCAGAACTTTCTAGAACCCTTCTCTTATTGAATGCGAGCCTATATAATCACCTTCCCTCTCGCTTGCTCTCTACTCATCGTCTCATCCCACCTCCACAAAGCCTAATCTTCGACCGTAGCATTTTCTAATTCTTTTCTTCCCAAAGGGTTTTTAGTCTTTGCTTCTTATTTTTAGATCTAGATCTTAGATATGGCCGGAAAGGGAGAAGGTCCTGCGATCGGTATCGATCTAGGAACCACCTACTCTTGCGTTGGCGTGTGGCAACACGATCGTGTTGAAATCATCGCCAATGACCAGGGTAACCGTACGACCCCGTCCTACGTGGCTTTCACCGACACCGAGAGGCTGATTGGTGATGCTGCCAAGAATCAAGTCGCCATGAACCCCATCAACACTGTTTTCGGTGAGTCAGATCTGCTCTCTTTTTTCCCCTCTTCTTAGATTCTTAGACTCAAACCTGGATCTCTTGTGGAGGATGTTTTATGGCTCATTAGACGGTGGATCTGTGGTTTTTGTGTCAGTCAACCTTTAGGTCAACTTGGATCGAGGTTTTGCATAAAGGGCTATATGTTTGTGAACATTATATTAGTTGACTCTGATACTGTCTGATTGCAAACTAGCACTTATTGTATTTCGTGAGTAATAGGATTGTGTAGCTCAGTAGCTGTTTGTTTCCAGACATGATTATTGATTATTCAGGTTTGGGTTGCTGTTTACAATTATGAACTTCACTGGATTAGTTTAAGACGTCTGTTATAACTGGTTGTACATAGTATCTTACCTTGTTATGATTTAACTTCTTAGTTACAGATGTATGTCGTAAAGAGTTGTAATATGTAACAATCAATCAGCGCATTTTTCTGTTTCTGATGTTTGGAGTTATCCTTGTGTATGCAGTGGTGGGTTTGTTTCCTTGTGTGCATATCATCATTATGTCAGATGATAGATCTGTATGTTACTTATGAAGTTATCTTGTATGCAGAAGTTAGGATAATTTCACATTATATATTATTATTTATATTATTATCATGTGGGATGTTTGGTTGATGTTTGCATAGAACTTTTGTTTCGTAGTTCTCACTTTTGTGATAAAGATTGCTTCATATGTCTACGTATTATATAATAATTAATTTTAGCATTGTAATTTTTATTGCATTTTTGTAAAATCTTTGCTTATTTTAGTCTCCTTGTTGTAGGTTTAAATTTTTTGGATTCAGTAGTATGTTCTTACATATATTTGGTTGTCTTAAAATCATCTTTTTGTATTTCAAATTAACAAACTCTAACATTTTTATCTCATCATATTCCAGATGCCAAGCGTTTGATTGGTAGACGTTTCACTGATGCATCAGTACAAAGTGACATTAAATTGTGGCCATTCAAGGTTGTCGCTGGACCAGCTGACAAGCCCATGATCCAAGTCAGCTACAAGGGTGAGGACAAACAATTTGCAGCCGAGGAAATCTCCTCCATGGTGCTCATCAAGATGAAAGAGATTGCCGAGGCTTACCTTGGTTCTACCATAAAGAATGCTGTTGTCACTGTCCCAGCCTACTTTAATGACTCTCAACGTCAGGCCACAAAGGATGCTGGTGTCATTGCCGGTCTCAATGTCATGCGTATCATCAATGAGCCCACTGCTGCTGCAATTGCCTATGGGTTGGATAAGAAGGCAACCTCTGTTGGGGAAAAGAATGTGCTGATCTTTGACCTTGGTGGTGGTACCTTTGATGTGTCGCTTCTGACCATTGAGGAGGGTATTTTTGAGGTCAAGGCTACAGCAGGAGACACCCACTTGGGTGGTGAGGACTTTGACAACAGAATGGTGAACCACTTTGTGCAGGAGTTTAAGAGGAAGAACAAGAAGGATATTAGTGGCAACCCGAGGGCTCTCAGGAGACTTAGAACTGCCTGTGAGAGGGCGAAGAGAACTCTCTCCTCAACTGCACAGACAACAATTGAGATTGATTCTCTTTTTGAGGGTATTGATTTCTACTCTACCTTCACCCGTGCCAGGTTTGAGGAGCTGAACATGGATCTGTTCAGGAAGTGTATGGAACCAGTTGAGAAGTGTTTGAGGGATGCTAAGATGGACAAGAGCACTGTCCATGATGTGGTTTTGGTTGGTGGATCCACCAGGATTCCAAGAGTGCAGCAGCTCCTCCAGGACTTCTTCAATGGGAAGGAGCTCTGCAAGAACATCAACCCTGATGAGGCTGTTGCTTATGGTGCAGCTGTGCAAGCTGCAATTTTGAGTGGTGAGGGCAATGAGAAGGTGCAGGATCTCTTGTTGCTGGATGTCACTCCCCTCTCCCTTGGTCTTGAGACTGCTGGTGGGGTCATGACTGTGTTGATCCCAAGAAACACCACCATCCCCACCAAGAAGGAGCAGGTCTTCTCCACCTACTCTGATAACCAGCCTGGTGTGCTCATCCAAGTATATGAGGGTGAGAGAACCAGAACAAGGGACAACAACTTGCTTGGAAAGTTCGAGCTATCTGGCATCCCCCCCGCACCAAGAGGTGTTCCCCAGATCACTGTCTGCTTTGACATTGATGCAAATGGTATCCTCAATGTCTCAGCTGAGGACAAGACCACCGGCCAGAAGAACAAGATCACCATCACCAATGACAAGGGTAGGCTTAGCAAGGAGGACATCGAGAAGATGGTGCAGGAGGCTGAGAAGTACAAGGCTGAGGATGAGGAGCACAAGAAGAAGGTTGAGTCCAAGAATGCTCTTGAGAACTATTCCTACAACATGAGGAACACCATCAAGGATGATAAGATTGCATCTAAACTGCCAGCAGAAGACAAGAAGAAGATTGAGGATGCCATTGATCAGGCCATCCAATGGCTCGACAGCAACCAGTTGGCTGAGGCTGAGGAGTTTGATGACAAGATGAAGGAACTTGAGGGCATCTGCAACCCCATCATCGCCAAGATGTACCAGGGTGCTGGTGCTGACATGGCTGGTGGCATGGATGAGGATGGCCCTGCTCCCAGTGGAGGCAGCGGTGCTGGTCCCAAGATTGAGGAGGTCGACTAAGTGAGTCACTGGATGTTGCTTTGGCCGGTATATGTTTGAATTATTGTTTTGGATCTACAGTTAGTTATGGGCAGAAGCTTTGTTAGCTCTGTAATTTTGTTTTACTTCATTCTATTTCAGAACTTAAAAGTACGCAATGGTTGGGATTGGTTGAACAATTTGTTGCTAAATGCAAGTATTTTGAACTGCTCTAAAGTTGCTCTTTAGTTTCGGTTTATTTTGAAATTTGACCTTCTTTCTGGAAGGGTCCATTACTTGGTGCATTCTTTCTTGCTTTATGTTTACACTTGAAAATAAAATCGATCTAAAAAGGTGCTGAGTTAGATAGCCAGTATAAGTAGTAGTTTTACTACAGGATCGTGGAGATATGAAATAGGTACCAAATTGAAAAGTTGTTATATATCCCCAACATTATGCTGGTTATTATTTCATCTAATAATAGTCCGTTAACTGTGTTAGTTCCATTCTGTAAGGTCAGAGTAAAATGTTCAGTAAACAAATCACATATTTAGTGAAGTAGCTCTTTTCAATGCGAAAAACCAAATAGACGGTTAGATTCATGAGATGTGAAAGGTTATTAAATGTGAAGGGCTTCAGATCTTGAGCACGTGCCAGCATGTTCTTTCTTACAGTACGATATCGTTTCGCCTCCATAGAATTATATAAACTTGACTAAATGTTGACTGATTAATCAACAATTGCATAGACGTTGACTCAGGCTCCTCCCTGAGTAAACTTTTCTGATTAAGAGTTAGGAAAAAAAATGGATCGATTTAACGGGTTTAATAATCCTCAAAATAATTTTTCGTTTTTGCAATACAGTTTTTATAATACGATCATACTATATGTATAATATCCACATAAAATGAATGCTACTATATGTATAATATCCACATAAAATGAATTATTTCATGTAAGTTATATCATTTATAAAAAATGTAAATAATTTATGATGGTCAAAATTTATTGATCACCGATGAAATATCAAAATTATATTTTAAAGGAGCATTGTAATTGTTATGAAACCATACTATCAATGGACCCTCATCCAATTATATTTTAAAGAAGCATTGTAATGGTTATGAAACTCCATACTACCAATGGACCTTCATCCAACTACCATTATATTGTGTTTTTTTTTTACAGTAAATCCGTTTTCTTTGACCTACATGTATCTACCCAAAAAAATGTTTCTATTTTCTTTTCTTTTTTTCTGAATATAATTCATTATTTTAAGCCACAATATATTTTATAGACTAGAGTTGCATTATTGTTGATCATGAATCAAGATTATACGAAAGAAGTAATTTTAATCAAATTGCAGCTCAACAAACCTAAAATTATTTAAATTACTTCAGTTTCGTCCTTTTTTTGTCATGACAAACTAATCATTTAACATATCTTATTGAAGACTGTACATGTGGCAAAATCCGACCTGACTCGAGAAAGTCATCCGACTCGATTTGATTTTTTCAAAAAGTCAAACTGATCCGAACACGAATGACCCAAAATCCAAAATGATCCGAGATCAAATGACCCGAAAACCGACTCGATCCGAACCTGAACAACCCGAAACCCGACCCAATTTGTGTTGCATATATGTATCTAATTATTTTAAAATTATACTGTATAAATATTAAACTTCTCTTTATAAATTCAATTTGTACTTGACTGTTAGTTTATTTTGAGGGAGGTCGGGTTAAGCATGGACTTAGAGGAGGACCGGTTTAAGCACGAGTTTCATAAACAACGATACACTGTCTATTTATTTTAACACAAATTAATAAATATTTTCATCAATATAGCACGTACAAACAATTATACGTATAATTATGATAATTTTAATTAAGAAATTACCTACATGCATATATCTATCCATCTCTCTCTCTCTCTCTATATATATATATATAGAATTTATACCGAAATAAAAAATATATATTTCTAATAATAATAATAATAATGTCTATTAATCAAAATTTATATGTCATAAATTAAAATTATCATTAAAAAATAATGTCTATTAATCATAAGTAGCATAAGTAGCATGTCTTCAGTTTGTTAATAAAATGAATGAAGTATATCGGTTTGAAACTGATTTGACTTGACCCAAATGAATTAATTATATCCATATTATTTAAAAAGTCAAATTGATTATAACATAATTGATAATCTAGAACTAATATTATCTAAAATGAATTTCTAAAAAAATATATTTAAAGTCTAACGACTCGAAATCCAACCCAACCCAAAATAAAACGTCACAAAAAAAAACCCGACCCGGCCCGTCCTGACCTGAAATAACTCAAAACCCGAGATTACCCGATATCAAATGATCTGATACCCGACCCGACTCGAACCCGAATGACCCAAAACCCAAAATGACCTGAGCTACTAAGAACCCGAAATTCGACCCGGTCCGATCCGAAATGACCTAAAACGGCCTGAAATCTGAGAAAATCCGACAATGTTCGACCCAAAATCCAACCCGACCCGGATCAGGTTGACCCGAACCCGACCCGTCACCCGATAATTTTTTTAGTCAAATTTATCCGACCCGACCCACCCGATTACCACCTCTATTGAAGAGAGATGGGGAGACGGAAATGACGGAGAAGAGGTGTTCTTGTATTGATTTTTCTTAAAAAAAAGAATGAAAAAAAATGATAATCTAAAAGAGAATAATATTCTAGAGAGAGGAAGGGCTTAACGGGTAGCGATATTTAAGAAAAGAGATGAATGGACTATACTCTAAATAAATAAAAAAACAACACGAATCTTAAAGATAATAGACAAACATGATCTAGTTACCCTTTCATACTATAGCGACTGTCGATAAGCCCCATGGGAAATTATATAAACTAGAGGAATGGTCGAACTCTGCTGCGACTTATTTATGCAATGCTGTAAAATTATCATTTTTGTGAATGTGATAGTGAGATTAGTTTAATAAGAAATTATCATTTCATTAAAAGTTTGTCCGAATAAATATCTGTTGGATGCTTTTGTGAAAAATAAATAAAAAGATATGTGACGTGAGTATGAAGCATATAAACTGATTCATACTGTTCTGAACTGAAAATTTTAATTGGCATCAAATATTGTTCTAATAAATAATTAGCAGAGGAAAGTGCGATCCCTTTGATAATGGGTTACCTTTATCATTTTTATCTCAAAAAATGATTTGCCTCTGTTTGTATAAGGAAAAAGATCCAATTACCATCATTTGATGCCACATCGGTGCCATTAAAATTAAATGTCAAATAACTATTATTTAAATTCTTAAATAACAAAACTAATTGAAGAAATATTTTGTAAATATCATCTTATATATGTATACAAAAAATTATATCATTTCGATATTATTTATATAGGCATCAAGCGTTAATAAAATCAACGGACCAAATTTTACAATTTAGACACATTACTTGATGGCTATTCAAATAAAGTTAAAAAATTTTAATTTTTCATATACATACAATTGAGATGATATAGAATACATTTAACGGTTCACATTTTTAAATTTATACATAAATAAATAAATAGGCACTATGGGCACCAAAAAAATGGTAATTGGATCCCTTCTCTTGTATAAGATGTCGTATATCATAGAAACACAGTTATATATTTTGAACCGAATAACAGTAGCAATAATTAGATAAATATACAACTTTTAGTTAAAAATAATAATCTATGTTAGCGTGGAGACGCCCTAAACAGGACAATCAGCGCCACAAAGAGGACAATCCCGCGCTCAAATAGGATCACGATGCTTGTAAGTTGAATAGGGTAAGAGTTGGCGAGGCGAGGGCCGGGGAGGCCGCCACACAGAAGAGAGCAAGAGGCAGCAGAAACTAAAAATGATTATATTCTCTCTTTTCTCTTTAGTCTATTACAAAATGTATATAAATAAAGATACAAGCCCAACGGGCCACAAAATAATTCAGATCTTATTCTAATAATCTCCATCTTGGATTGAATTGTGCCTAAAATAAACTAATCATAAAACTAATCTAAATAAAATGCTAAAAATATAAAGATACAACTAGCAAAAACTAGCAACAAAAGTTAGCACAAGGCTAAAATTAAGCATCACAAAAC
This sequence comes from Schoenoplectus tabernaemontani, assembly GCA_037127355.1. Lineage (NCBI taxonomy): Eukaryota > Viridiplantae > Streptophyta > Magnoliopsida > Poales > Cyperaceae > Schoenoplectus > Schoenoplectus tabernaemontani. Next base: position 25,418,075 of record CM073753.1, read on the forward strand.
CCATTAAAATTCACCTTAATCGAAATTGTGCTCTAAGCAAATATTTCTAGACCAAGTACAACGAACACAACACCGAAAGATGAGTGATACCTTCATGCAATCCGAATGAGATTCGACGCCTTCATAGTCTCAAATGATTGCTACAAACTCGAACTCGGTGAATGGCTAACGATAAATAAAGGGTTAAAATTCAAATTGTACAACCTCCTGAGTGACAATGACATAGTCTCAAGATACAATACCCGCATTCATACAACCCATTAGGTGGTAAAAACTTCAAATCACATGAATCACACACATCCCAAAATTCGAGACAACAATGGTACCAATCCAAATCTCCAAATCTCATGGAGCATCAACATCCCAAAATTGGGACAACAAAGACACCATCAACCACACTAACAAGACTATGTCAAGTCAGAACATCCGATCATACCTAACGTCACTCCTTCAAAACCGAAATGGATGTCACAACCAACATCCAAGTACTCAAACAATAAAAAAGTAAATGATGTCAAACTCTCATCATACATAACCTAAGACAACACAACTCAATATTCTTGATAATTATCTCAACTCCTTAATGTCGGATATAATGCACAATCTCATGTCTTAACCATCAACCCAACAAACATTGAACTCAATTACATAATCTCTAAGGTGACAAATACTTGGTATCACAAGAGAGCATACATATGGAACCGATAAGGCATACACATAACGCAAATAAGGTTCCAATGGTGCTATGAAAGGCTATATCAAAGTACATCCAAAAATAAGACAAGCTCCAATCACAACTATCATCACATACCTCAAGTTCCACAAAACACCAATACCTAATTCACCAACCGTTAATTCAACAAAATACTAAATCAAATCCGAAAACACTGTTATCACACAAATCTCACTAAATGATCAAAATCTAATCTAAAACAAAAAATACTGACCATTCAAATCAGAAGTGAGAGTCTACTCACACGATGCATGAAATCTTGAGGCGAGCCAAGTAGTGTATAACGGATTGGGAAAGAAACATCCTGGTGTACAATTTGAGGTAGAATCATCAATGATAAATGAACTTGTTAAATGACCTTATTCGTCTTTCAAACATAAATATCGACATATCCAAAAATACTCAAATACAGATCAAGTTCTTCATCAAATCCGACAGGTGTCTCACTCCCGTCAAATACGAAACATTCGTCATACACCATAACCATCACCATACCAACACCGGCCTTAAAAATTATTATTGCACAAAAGAACTTATCTGTAAATCGACTCAATCGGGAACATAATCACAATATTCTGAAATAAAACCCTAAGAAACCTCCAAGACAATACATAATTTTTCTAACTCTTTGAGTTAAACAAATCTCACCCAAATTACCCCATCAACCTTTCAGCCAATACTTAAATTAACACATTCATCATCAACAAGTCCATCTCCAAACAAACACCAATTAATAAATTCTCCAAACAATTATTAAATTCTCAGATTCACCAAGATTTCCAATTAATCAAACCCAATCACCAACTTAATTAAGACACAAATGACCAAACCAACCAATTTGATCACTTGACAACACCAAATATTAATGATTTGATTTGGCAAATAAAGTTGGTACTGTATAAATCGAGACAGAATGGGCTCGTACCAGGCAACAAGCAAATCCCAAAGTATAATATTTGTCACATAATGTTTGCATGATGTATAACCTAACTCAAAGAGAATTTGATGTCTGATGTATGCGCGGCTCACAGTAGAAAACTTTTGGAGAAAAGAAAATCGAAATGGTGCATTCACGCGGTCCACAAAAACAGATCGCCAAAATGGAGAAGAGTTGTCCACTGTCGCGACTCACAGAAGCAATCGCGCATAACTCATTTGGTCTTCGCAAAGTTCATCAAAACAAAATCGCTAAGCGATGGTTGAGCAAACGCACAATGACTAAATAAATACCAACAACAACGACGATGAAACTTGGCTGAAGACACAAAAACACGAACCAATACTATGATACTAGTTTGTTAGTGCGGAGACGTCCTAAACAGAACAAGCAGTGCCACAAAGAGGACAATCCCGCGCTCAAATAGGATCGTGATGCTTGTAAGTTGGATAAGATAAAAGTTGGTGAGGCGAGGGCTGGGGGAGACCGCCACACGACCTCCTCGACTTATCTAAGGTTTTTAGATGAAGAGAGCAAGAGGCAGCAGAAACTCAAAATGATTATATTCTCTCTTTTTTCTTTAGTCTATTATAAAATATATATAAATAAAGATATAAGCCCAACGGGCCACAAAACAATTCAGGTCATATTCTAATAATCTACATTGATACGAAGGAAGTGACAAAAAATATCAACTAAAAGTGATTTAATTTTGTAAATGACCTAGTAGCTAAAGTTGTAACTAATTAGGATGGTCTCTAAAAAAGTTATGGTTTTAAATTTTCCATGAGCACAAAATGAAATTTATGAGTTAGATTTTTATCTTTCTTTAAAAAAATTGATTCAATTTTAAAGTTGATAGGGGCATCAGTACGTGACTACACAAAAAAATAATAACAATAATAGTAAAAAGAAGGAACAAGAATATAATTTTTTTTACTTCCGTGTACACTAAGCATGTCACAACATATGGCCCCAAGCATGTGCTCTTGGTCTACTCAGATTTTTTTATATAATAATTATATTATTAATAATAAGAGTGATAAAAAAAATTTGAAATCTACGAATGACAGCACGTCAGTGGTAGTGATGTGGAGCAAACACGTCACTGTCAGTGACATTTTTGTATAAAACAGTATAAACGCGTCACTTTCAGTGACGTCTATGACGACAATATTGATGTTGATCTAATGGTAATGAAATTATGATCAGATGAGCAAAACCAAATGCGCCACTGGCAGTAGCGTGTTTGCTCCACGCCACTACCAGTGACGCATTACCATTCATAGATTTTAAATTTTATTTTTATCACTCTTATTATTAATAAAATTATTATAAATATTATATACAAAAAAAAACTGGTATATACTCGGCCATCCAAACAAGACATTTTGGAGGGTTTTGTGGAGCACCACCCAATCCTCCGACCACAGTGTCACCAGAAGTGGAGGCAGACTCTTAGCGTATGGGTCAGAATATATTAAAAATAATAATTAATTAAATATTAATTTATTCATCATAATTAGTTTCTCATAAAGTAAATATTCATAATTTAACTGTTTTGATATCTGTATTAAAGCATAAAAGTTTCTTGAAAAAAAATTGATTGGGGAATGGATGCATTTCAAAATTCTCAATTTAGAATTTTTTTATCTTTCTATATATATTTATGGAGAAAAAAATTATGTTAGAATTAGATTATAAATATATTACCAACGAATAATCTTAATAAGATCAAAATTTAAGTTTAAAATGATAAAAACATATAAAAAATAACTGAATTATAGTACAATTATATATTAGCTCTACTTATCTAAAAATAAATAAATGTTCTTTATAATCTTTCTTGTTTATTATTATGAAAATTTATTTTTCTTCCGGTTGATAGCAAAAAAATGTAGCAACTGTAAAAAAATAGTTGTGATGTAATTTTTATTTCTAATTTAAATGAGAAATCAAGTAAAAACTAAAATGATTTCAAAAGATTCGTAATAATTTTGTTTAAATTTTAAAAGTTTTAACAAAAGAATGGGCGCCACTTAGCGTATTATATGTTAATATTAATTTATATTTGTTTTGATAATAGTCTCGTAAAAAATATTTATTCCCTGCCAGAATTTTATTGCCATGATTGATTTAACATATATTAATACGAACTTATTATATATTAACATTCATTGATAACCTGAATTTAAATACAGATGAATACTAATAAGTAGAATGTGGACGAACATCCAACAGCCTAAGACGTGTCTGTTGCTGTGGGCACGGACACCGGATGCACTTAATTAACAAGCGATATTGATCGTTACTAATAAATCGCGTCCTGGACAATGCATCTCTCTTGGAAGGGATGTGAGATCCATCGCTATCAATAGGACAAATTAATTAAAAAAATAAATTAATAATTATAATAAATAAAAATACCCTTCTCATAATTCAATCAAAGTATTTTCATTTATATGTAAATCTTCTTATTAATTTTATTACTTCAGTGATGTACAAAATTATCATAAAATCATAATTATGAATTTATTTTTATTGTTATTGATACGGATAATTTTCGATCACCGATAAAGAAGTTCAACAGACTTTTATTTTTTTCTATAGACTGTTTGTGTGTGTGCATGTATGAATTAGTGTTCAAAAAATCATCTCCGACATATTGGGGATAGACCTTATATAAGCTCTATTTCATGTCATATGATCGTTGGACCGTTTCAGCCGCTGTATTCGGGACGATAGTCATGACACTTAATGTTATGCATGTGCATTTATGGCACGTTATGCATGGGCATCATGGCGCTTAATGTCGCGTCTGGGCATTCAAATCACCTTATTTCGAGGTTGGACCCTCACGACGGATAAGAGAAATTATGGGCTTATAGAAGCTCCTGAGTTTGGTCAGTGGGTCTACTCGAGCCCATTAGGCAGTGTTGAGTAGGAGGCTCTATCAGTTATCAATACAAATCTCATTGGTAGGAGCTAGTTATGAACAAGCCTGGTTCGTATCAGTTTTGGATTGTGTTAGTTATGATTCGTAGAAATTTATTACTTTTATTTGAGATTACATTTACGCACAGTTGAAGCTCAAGAATAGAGAGCAAAGGTAAGTAGCAATATAATAGCAACACAATGTGCATAGCAAAATGAAATAATTTAATACATCATCTCTAGTTTTGTTGCAATACAACCTGTATGAATGACGAAAAATATAGAGAGATATTTTTATTCTATTATAATTATAATTATAATTTAAATATTCAAAGTTTTAATATTTTCAGAGATAAATACTCAGCTTTTAAATTTGAAGCGATAAATATCTAAATTAAAATTTATTGAGGGATATATACTCTTTTTAAATACAAAGGAAAGTCAATTCGATTTGTTTTTTTTCTACTTGTACTCAACCAGTTGAGACTGAGAGTCGAGTCTCGCCTTTTGCTTTTTGTGTTTTAACTCCTATAACGGTGTGCTTCCTTCCCGTATAGCATAATACTGAGAAGTTTGAGACTTGAGAGTGGCTTTGCTCATTTATTTTTAATGACACAGTGTTGAAAGTTGTGCGCACTTACACTTCATCATGCCTAGTTTTAATTCATAGATTTAGCATTTCAGCTTTATCAACGAATAAATGAATAATACGTCTTGGTCAAAAAAGAAAAACTCTGTACAGCAACAGTACGGATTGAGAGAAGCATGCTCCACATTTGGCGATGGATCTCACATCCCTTCCAAGAGAGATTTAAAACCAGCTACGTAATTCTGCTTGTGCTGTACCTCTATTGTTTGAATGTACTTTCACAAACAAATTTAAGATGAAAGAAAGAAAGCTCTCAAAATTTTCTCCAGGAACAGAATTACATCATGTCGCCATTGACATATCACTAAAATGATTCAAATTTCTCTCTTCGTCACTAGACTGGTATTTTCAAGCCAAATTTTATTCTAATTTGAGTGCCTTGCATCAGCTGAGACCACTGTATCTCTTGACATTCTGGAGAGTCTCCTCTTCTAACTCAACTAGCATCCGACAGAATGCTTCAATATCTGTGGCCTCTTCCTTGAAATCAAACCTGAAGTTTGCAAGACATCAGTTAATAATTTAGGTAAATAACCAGAACAAGTTTGACAGAAGGTAATGATGATACAGTATCAAGCAGTCTTCTACATAAAGAAACAGGGAATGTTAAACAATTAACCTAAAATCTTTCCAGTGGTATTGGTATTGTTGAGCAACTCCAATGTTCAATGTTTTGGGCACTTTGGCAAGCACATCAAATCCATTCTGATCTATGGACAACATCAATGCATCCTTCAAAGACAAAAAGAAAGATTTCAATGATTCAATTTTCTTACTCTTTCAAGGTTGTATATTATAAAAGAAAATCTTTAAAGTTTAAACATACCCGAGCAATAGCATTGAAATATTCAAAACAGAAAAGCATTAGAGCCCTCCGCCTTATCTGACTCCGGTTGATGCCATCTATTAGTTTTGCAGAAAAAGGCACTATAACACAAAAATATATCAAAATTCATGAAAAATGTAATTGCTTGGTTGCATCAATGCTTAAATTCTAGGGTTAGTTGCTCATGTACCCATTCAAAACTTTAAAATTTACATTTTCCCCATCAATACATCATAAGATCTTATTTCCCCATAAAAATTTAACATATTTTCTATTATCCTCTTCCATTTGTTTAATGCATTATCGATCTCTGATAGAATATTGAATTTACCATTTTACTCTTTCATTCTAAATGGAAGTGTCCATTGTATTTTACGACAGCACAAAACAACAGAGGACTTGGGCATTCTTTGTCTCCTCCTCCCTTAAGTCTCTGTCTTAATGTTATTTCATCTTAATGCATTCCGGATAAATAGCAAAAGTATTGCAACTTTTAATAGAAAAGAAATAAATCAATCAGTTTTGCTGCCCTTATCTTTTTGTCATGTTATATAGATCGTTAAGAACTAGTTAGTGCATGTGCAAGAAATGATTATGATATGCATTGCAAATTGATGTGAGAATAAATAAATTAAATTTCTTATTGATCTCTCGACCTCTATATCTCTCTGATAGCAGCTGCCAGTGTGACTTGAAAAAAAAGAACTGAAAACGGTACAATCAACCCCATTACCTATGCCCTGTAGCATTGATGTGAGAATAAATAAATTGAATTTCTTATTGATCTCTCGACCTCTATCTCTCTCTGGTAGCAGCTGCCAGTGTGACTTGACAAAAAAAAGTGAAAACAGTACAATCAACCCCCATTTTTACCTATGCCCTGTAGCATTCACATGTGACCATCACTGCTAACTGAGATCAGGTTCAGCCTACAAATTATGATGAGAGCCGTATTCCTCAAATGTTTAAGAGGTTCCTAGATTTAAAGCTTGTCTCACAGTTTCAGCCGCAAATGCTCTATTCTTTAGTTGTAGTATGTAAACAAATAGGTCCCAGCGAAAGGGTATTATAAAATTCAAAAGACATCTCTTATAAGGAAAGGGTATGTTTGTCAATTCATTTTTTAGAAATTAGTTAATAATAAGATAAACAAAAAAAGGAGAAATAAGAAACAATGTCCAGATTTGATGGGCATATAAGATGCTGTAATGTTTAGATGGGGAAATTGACTATTTCAAAAGTTTTGATACAGCAGAAGTTGACCCTCATTGAAACTCCGCTAAAAAAAGTCATGTTTCAAAGCAGTGGGTTGCCATAGAAGTTGAAATGTGCTCGGTCATCATATGTATGCTTACATAGTAATTCTGACTTTGGTAATTCGAGATCTTCCAGGTCAACATCATGAGTACCACCACTTCCATCAATATACGCACATGAACTGTAGTTATCAATGAGCATTCATTAGACAACAAGGATATGATGCTTGGGTAATTATCAGAAGGATTAGAATCAAGGAAATTTTTTAGATAATTAGCTTATCCTTCTGCGAGTAACCAAAAACGTGATAAAATATATAAGTTCTCAAAGGGGAATTATTTTATATCACATACACAACATACTTAACAAAACAACCAACAGGTCTGATATTGCTAAATGGCATACCCAATGTCAAACTTGTAGAGATTGTAGAACTGAATCTGATTCAGTATATTTTGAAGACCTTCTCTCCTTGATGTACAGTTGGGGCCTGCTTCAGTAAGTATAGCAGAGACTGAATGGCTAAATCTGCTAGCAATGTTATGCTCATGTAAAACAGATTCATTAAGGCTATCTATAAAAGTCTGAACCTGTGAAAAGAAAAAAAAATGATTAAAGACCTAATTAGCTCACAGTTTGGATTTCAGCTTTATCAAAATATATTTACCTTTTTGTCTTTGACACCCACCACATCCCCTGTCAAAGCAACCCTGGCCGGTAGCTGTATACCAAAAAATACCATGAGCAAGGAACTGAGTCAGTGACTCCACATAAGTATATAAAATCGAGGTGTCCTTGAGGGTTGAGCGTAACTCAGTGATAAAGCCGTAATACATTTGTAGTAGGGGCAAATTTTATCAGAGGTTCATAATACCTTTTGGTAATTTGCAATCCCTTTTAAATACTTAATTACCTATGGAAGCCAGAAAAGGTGACTGTCATTAATGAAAAGGAAGTTGCCCACTGTAATTGGTTAAAATTAAGAAGAAAATGCGGCTGCACTGTTTGTCTTGCATATTTTACAATTCTTATTTATAACTGCTATAAGGCAAGTCAACAAAAGATGGAGGGGTAACAGCTATAATTTGATAAAACATAAGGCATTTAGCACAATTTGTTTGTGTGTGTGTGTGTGGGGTTTGCCTCCATGCTTGGCGTAACTTATAAACTGCCAAAGAAGGGTGTTACTGATGACCCCACCAGAAAATGAAGAAAAAATTGCTTGGAAGTACAGTGGTATTTTTTAATTGTCCTTGGGAATGACATATCCTCCCAACAAGCATGTCCAAGTCAAGTAAAGATAAACCTCAATTTTTGCAATTCGCATTTCACAGGATTTAAATAAAATAACAGTTTCCATGTCAATGACATTTGGCTTCAAAACATTAATCATGCTTAGGCACATGAGCAGAGCTTGACTGAAAATTGAGCAGAATTAGAGAGCAAATTACTAATTGTATTAGTAAAAGTCAATATATACCAAGTAACCAAACTAAACTTACATTGTTATACCAAGCACAGTATCTATAATTCCCTACAATACCGGATTATGTATTCAAATTTATGTTTCAATGGAAACAGGTGGTAGAAACCACTTTTTCAAAAAAAAAAAAGGCATTCTTATACAAAAACAGTTCACAATTCATCTTTGAATTTTTTAAATGAAAATGTTTCTATTCATAAATAAATGATGAATAGTATCAAGATAACATATAATTTCAGTACTTTAAAATTTAAGAAGACAATATAACACCATTAGTTATACTATATTGAGTACAGTGCCCAGACTGGCCCCATAGAAGCTCTGCTACTGCTTAGGCATAACTAATCAACTGTAATTCAAGTATAGTAACACCAGGCTAATAAACAATCATAAATATCGTTTTTACTTTGACAGTTCGACCAACCTTTTTTAGGGATCTAAGCAATGACATCAGCTGGCCAGGGACATTACTGCAGATTGAGAGAGAACCTCGCTCATCGATTATCGTGTTCTACAAATTTCAGTGATGAAAAGGTACAGTTAGTTAAACAGTTTGTTGGACCATATTTCAGTTACAAATTATGACAAGGAATTAAACGGTAATCCTCTGGAGCTGCCATGTGGTTGCTTTGAAATGGACATGGGCTGGACATCAGTGTGTGAACATACACACAAGTCCCCCATAGCAGCACCACGGAGGGAGAAGCCAAAGTTGAGAAAAGAGTACCATGTTGTGCAAATCTCCTTCAGGTACCAGTAATAGGGGACGGCCCTTGTGAAACATGTAATGAACCTTTGATGTATGAATTTCTCCCTTGCTTCGGTACCAACAAAAAAGAAATGATTGAAATTTGAAACGCCAACAAGTCACTGAATCAATGAAAAATAAATCAAAGAAAGGGGCTGGTGGTTACCTTCCCTTGGCATCGGCTTTAATGGTGTGGAGGTGACCTTCCCAATTGGAAGCCAATATATTCTGAACACCGAGTTAGATGAGCAAATAAGGCGAAAGAGGAAATAACTGATCCAAGCCAGTTTTGAAGAGTAAAGCAGTACATGAAAAGAAGTGGTTGACCTACCCGGCATCTTCGAGCAATCGTAAGAAGAGCCCCTCTACTCTTCATTGGGTTCGGCTTCTGCGAGCGCACACCACCTGTTCGATGAAAATACGGAGCGGAGACAGGCAGGCAGCTGTTAAACCCTCGGAGTCGTCCTCACTCCCCCCATGCCCTTTGAACAATTGAAAATAGTCAAAACTCAAAATTTTGTTTTAGAAGAAAAACTAATAAAAATCGAAAATGCCAAACAAATTTGGACTTTCAACAGCACCAGTAATTGGTCTTCTCATTTTTTAGGTAAGTAGGTCGACCCACAAGTAATTGGGCTTCAGAACGACCATATTCTTTCAGCCTTTTGAGCTCAGACTTCAAACAAATTAGGCGTGCTAACTCTTTATCCAACTTGAAAACCCTGACCACATTTTCAAATTGGATCCACTCATTTCTTTCTTTCATGTCATTTTTGTGTATCGAAAAAATCTCCTGTCTTAACATTCAATTGCAATTTTCACAGGGATAAGTGAATTCTCTCAAACATATTTTCTCTAATTGTTCAAAGTGTATCGCTTTTTCAGAATGCAGGTATGCCAGAATATTATTAAGACTGAGTTTTGTTTGGAATGAAAAGTATACTAGATTTTATTTTATTTTATTTTTGCGGTAAGTAGGTCAAGCCTACTTTTCATTTATAAAAATAAAAGAGCTACGAGCGAGAGGTGGAAATAAGTGTATAAAATGAGTATACTGGATTTTAATCAAGCAGCAACAACTGGTAACTACAGACAATGTCTCGAGAAAACAACAATTGACCAAAATTTTAAACTATATTTTGGCAATATTTCAGAGGTAAATTTTTTTCTAAACATAGAATTTAACATATAATATGATAACTATATACTCCAAATCTTCCCAGTTGTTTCAGTAGGTTAAGAGGCTCAATTTCTGAAACAAAATTAAAACCAGTAGTTCCACCTAGCTATCTTCAACTTATCTTCAACTTGAGGATATAACCAGCTTCAAATTCACCATTAACAAATACCAATATAATAAAAAAATTTGCTGACCTTGTACAAAACTGCTTACTACATATGTGTTCTAAATTATTTTTATTTACACCGTCTTGATCTGAAAGTATCAAGGTCTAAAAGCTTTATCAACAATTTCTCCAACTTTGTAGACCTATCAGTTGGTCTTATAATAAAAGAATTGCCGTAAAACCACAAGGGTCCCTTCCAAACAATGTGCTACCCATGCACCACCCACCAGGGGCAAATCGGTCCTTTTTCTTCCTTAATAATTCCCTGTCAATCCTGTCCAGAACCCGATAACCATCCTCTCCAAATGTGTGAGCGAATGGTGCACCACTCTTGGCCATCAGGTCAAAATGACGGGAGGTGAGATTCATTGGCAGCAACTTTGGGGGATTATCCCAGATTACAAAATGTAGATCTCCTTTTATGGTGCATATGACAAAAGGAAGTATTTTGAGTTGCATATGACAGTATGGAAGTATGCCTCAGAGGAATACAGAAAATTCACAAAGTACAAGAGAAGCATGCGAGGGAGGTTGTCCTGACCCCTTACGCAGAACTCCATTAATGATCGGTTTAACACAACCCAAGAAGACCCTGTTTGAAAAAATAGATATATTTTACAAATATATATGGGAAAAAATAGGGAAATAAATAGAAAGAGACATTTTTCTTCCAAACATTCCAAGATAAAAGATTACACATAAAAGATCAACATGCACCATACATTGTCTACAAAAAATATTAGTAACAATTTTAGTATCCTCATTTGGTCTTCTACCCTGCTACTAAGGTCAACTTAATCTCAATTTAACCAATCAGTTTTATAATAAACAAACACACAAAAAAAAGTAAAAGCTGCAGCAATATAGCACATGGTTCATTACGTAAATGAATCAATAATCATTATCTAATTAACAGGTAATCAACAATTGTACCTGGAAAACCATATTTATCTAGTGTTTGTGGCATTTCAAATTAAAAACAGATTTCCAAATTAGTGGCACAAATTACTTTGAATATTGTCTCACATTGAGTGTAGTGTTTGAACAATATGCGTGTCATAGAACAATCATGTGTAAAGTCAGTACCTACAAAGAGCTTGGAAGAAGCAGGCATACTTCTTTTTTCCTTCATCCAATGTAATTGTGCTTTGTTAGATGCATGTAGTCCTGAATCTACAATCATCGGCCTTGCCCTTTCATACCCAAGTGTTTAATGTGATAAAATTAGAATGGAAATGAATAAAATTATATAAGGATCATAGAACTATTAAGGACAAAATACTTAAAAGAGTGGTGAAAAACTTGCTCTCTCCATCCAAGGTCACTCATATGCTCAATGAATTTATAATCTCTAGGTATGTAAGAGAATAAGTGAAGAATATCTGCCATCAACAAGGTTAATTAGGAAATTTTCAAATTGAAATTACCAGATGTTTCTAATTGTGGACAGTTTGCAGTTAGTTTAAAAAAAATTCAATTACTTTTCTTATCAGTTCATCACAGGATGACTAATGCATTTTGATACTTCCTAGTGTGTTTAAGAAAAAGGAGTAGATATTCTGGTAGTCCACTGTGAACAATGTGTTCAAAATTGGCATTATTAAAGAATTTCAGTTCTAGTCAGTGAAAGTACCCACATGCTAAAGTAAAAATGCATGCACTAAAAAAAATAATTAAGCACCACTTGCTTTAAAGTGTTGCAATACATCTGATATACAACAGATTTCTTGACGAGAGTCGTTGGATTAGGTTTGCACACACACTATATACCTCAACCATAAGCAGCAAGTAACTAATCCAATTATTGTACTAAAATATATTACTGACATAATAAGAGCTAAAAGAGGAAATGTACCATCTTGAGGTAGGAGTGGATAATCTGAAGCACTAAGATTGATAAACCAATTCCAATCTTTGAACTCTCTCAACAAAATTGCAATTCCTAATACTGCGACCTCCGTGGGCCCCTTGCTAGATACAGGCTCTACCCCCTCTAGCAGCCTCACACTATCAAAATCGTTCAATACTTTATCCTCATATAGAAAGTCCGCAAAATCTCTCCGCTCGCTTTCTAGATCGATACGAACTAAATAGCAGTTCCATGGATGGTATATGGCCATCAAAAACCTCCTGAGACGTGGCAAGTCACCAGCGGAGCCGGAAATCATGTACTCGAGCCTCGGAGGGGGCGGAGCCCCTGCACGCTTGTTGCCATGTGGCCTGATGGAAGAAAGAACGGAGAAGATGAGAGGAAGGAGAAGGAAAATTCCGGCGGCGATGAGGATGGATCGCTTGCAATTGCGGTCGCTGAGGAGGCAACGGGGCTTCTCATGGCGACATCAGATGTGGAACCGCAGAGACTCTGTGGAGATTCTACGGTTCGGATATATCCGCAGATATCTGAATGAATGGTTCATTTTAATCGAAAGTTTAAACACAAATTGATAAACAAAGGTGTTTATTATTAATAAATTATAACCGTTGATGATAGATCGAACGAATTATAATAAAAAACTGTACAGTTCCGCAGAAAAATGTCCAGCATGGCCTCGTCGGACTGAGATCTCGTCCGATTGAGAAGCAACCACTCTAACAAAAAAGTCTGTTTGACATCCAAATAAATAGCAAAAAATAGAAATAACATTATTATTTCGATAAATTAATTTGTTAAATAAATTTTAGATTAGACTAAGTAGAAGAGTGCTAATTCGGTATACTAAACTATAGGTAGAGGTGGCAATCAAACGGATTGAGTCGGATTCGGGTCAGTTTGACCTCTAAAAGAAATTGGTTGACCGAGTCGAGTCAATTTACATGTTGTACTTTTTCAAATCTTTGATAGATTTCGATTGAATTGCAGGTCATTTGATCTCAAGTCGGGTTGGATCAGGTCGGGTTCTGGTCGATCGAATCAGTTTGACTTTTTTTTTTAAATTAGGTCAAGTTAGATTCAAGTCCTGGACAAGGTCGAGCGGGTTTCTCAGGTCCGGTCGGGTTCAGTTACCTCCAACTATAGATGATATGGTTTAGCTCTCGTTAGAATAACAATTATTATTTGATTATGTTATATTATATTATTATATTATAATTATGATTATAATTTATTATTATTATTATTATTATTATTATTATTATTATTATTATTATTATGCTTATGAATATATTATTATGTTATGGTTATAATTATAATTATTTATTATTACGACTATGATTATTATTTTATTATTATTTAATTATATTATATTATTATATTATGATTATAATTATGATTATATCATTATATTTTTATGATTATGATTATTTATTATTATATTATTTGATTATAATTTTGATTATTATTATTTATTATGATTAGATTATTATTATCTTATGATGATCGTTATTATTATTTGAGTTTGGCTATGGTGCTATGCGTAGCACGGACGACCGTGTATAAGTTTTACGGACCGTTTCTTCGTCCTCAAAGTTCAAATAGTCGATCCGACCGGTCAAAATATTTTTCATATGAAAATCTAGTTATGATCAAATTTTATATTTTAGAATTTTTTTGATAGCTAAAAAATGACTCCTTTTGAATGACTCATAATAATTAAATCAAGTGATTTTCTAACTATTTTAAAAAAATAGTAAAAAATCTAAAAATATAAAATTTGGTTCTCAACTAGATTTTCATATGAAAAATATTTATACCGGTCGGATCGATTATTTAAACTTTGAGGACGGAGAAACGGTCTTTAGCAAAAATATCATCCGTGCTACGCGTAGCACCGTAGCCAAACTCTTATTATTTTATTATATTATTATTATTATTTTATTATTATCATCATCTTCATCATTGTTAACATCATAATTATTCATATTTTAACTATTCTAATTAATAATTGTCAAATGATTTTTCGCTCTTCTAAATAGTTTAGAATATCACTATTTTATCATTTTTTCAAGATTATTTCTTAATTTTCTAGACGAAATGGGTTGGAAACAATAAACAAAATAAATCTATTTTAAAAATAAAAAGTTAAAAAGCGAGGGAGAAATCAATAATGAGGATTTAGAAATGTACAAGGAAGTTTTGAAATCTCGGATGAGATGAGACTTGAGAGAGTGGTGATCAAATGAGTGCATATTATCTGTATTTTACAATGATAATTATTAAATATATATTATAATTAGATAAATAATATTATAAACAGTATTTAGATTTTTATAGAGTTTTTTTTATTGTTGAAATGCGGATAGACTGTAAAGCGTGAAGTGCGACTCCAGTTCTTTGCTGGTGACGGCGGGATGGGTCCCAGTGTGTAGTGAGTGAGTGTGCCTAGTGGTTAGTGGTTACAAACTTACAATGCATTATTTGCAATCTGCAGAACCGGAATGATTACCACTTTAAAACGTGGCAGGCATCAATCTTATCTCAAAACCCCAATCAGCAAATGCATTTAGTATGGTTCCCACGTTCCGATTTACAACTTCCAGAGAAGATCAGTTGCCACGTTGCTGTACGGCATCAATATTTTTTTAAATTAGAACATCAGTATTTTATTATCAAATTAATTATTAAATTTTATTTAATAATAATCATTAAAATTTTAAGGATACATGGACTAGACAAAATTAGACAATTATCTAAATTTGATAATCCATTTAACAAACCAGAGAGAAATAAAAAATTAATTATGACAGTATCATTTGGATAATTTCATTCTATTCAGGGATGTCACTCTTAAAAGAAATTATTAATTTTATTACGTGGCATGGAATTTTACTTTTGACAATTATTACCAATGTGAATACTATTAATTTACTTAATTTACTATCAAGATGGAGTACTTATATTTTTTTAACAATAACTAATATTTTAAATATATTATAAAGAAATATGTATTGGAGGTGTGTATTTGTTTAATATCTGATATATGTAAAATATCATATATACCCCTTATAAAAATAAAGAGCGTAATGATCAAAATAATCTGAATTTATTTTTGAAGTTCTAATTATACGCATATGAAAAAATAAATATCATAGGTTCTCGAAAATATAAATATGTTGGATATGAAATTATTTTTCACATTATATTTATATATTTTTATGTATCAAAATAAAATTATTAAGCAAGCATGAAAAATGAATAAGGCAAAAGTTATAAATATTCTAGTTAATCATATAATATTTATCATGTTAAAAATTAAGATCAACCACGTGACACGAGCACCAAATTTTAAATCACAGTGTATTTTAAATCGTTCTGAAAATATAAAAAGAGGAAGAGATCGATCGAGACTATAATGGAGTAAACAATAAAATGAGATTTAAAGAAATAAAATATATATAAAGAGTTTGCTTTGAATATGAATGCTTGGAAGATGATGATTTATGTATCATAATCATGATTTAAGAGTTAGAGTCTAATAGTAGAGTTATAGATTTCAGATTCTTAGATTTTTAGTTCTTAGATTTTTAGAATTTTAGGGTTTAGAATTTATGATTTAGAAATATATTTTATAATAGAGATTTATTATACTATTTTTATTTTTATTATTATTATTATTAGCATATTCTTAGCATTATTATCATAATTATTAGTATCATATTATCATCATCATTATCATTCTCTTATTTATTTATTTTTATTTTTATTTATTATTATTTTTTCATTATCATCATTATTATCATTGATATTTGAGATCTTTGATCTTATGCTTTTCGATTGGGTTTTATTTCTAACCTACCTCAATTTATTTGGGATTAAAGACTTTATTGTTGTTGTTGTTAGTTTGTAATAATCTTGAAGTCAATAATACGATAAATTTGTTATATAAAGCTTTGTTCATGAATTGGATATTTAAACGATATTTTATTTCCTTGAGTATTATTGAATTTATGAATCATCCCGAGTTCATGACCGAATTGTGAAACTTCATAATATAGAATATACTCTTAAAAGTCACTAACCAAGGTAATTAGCAGAACACTAATTAACCGTTATCGTGTTAGTATGTGGATTAAATGATGGTCAAGTTTTACGCACCATAGACAAAGAGTTGTCATTTTAATTACATAAATAGATGTTCTAGGAACATCGTATTTGATAGACCCCGAATGAAACATTAAATGGAATTGTGTTCGTGTCATTAATGTTTTCGTTCGCATTAAATTCTAAAGTATGAGGTATTCATTTTTCCTACATAAGATATGTATGTGTGTGATTTCTACCAAACGTTATCCGTAAAAGGTGGCTATAAAGGTAGCTCTTTCTGTATACATAACTTATGCGAGGAAGAGATGGTTTGCCAAAAGTACTATTGTCCCTCATATTTCTATATGAGTTATAGCATCATCGTGCCCCTTGATAGAGTAAGATTATCTCATAGCAAGATAATTACAAGAGTAATTATATTTGATATTTTACTCAGATCAAGAAAAGATTAAGTTTGCAAGGATGACACATACCTACCTTGAAACTGATCCGATAAATATGAGACAAAAGAATTAAACACAAGTAAATAGTTTATGGATCATGATATTGTACAAGACATCATCATCTCGTGTAATTGGATGGTCATAGTGCATTCTCGCCGTATGCCTCCTATGATTATAGAAGTTAAAACGGTTTTAACTCTATTTACCAACATAACACGGATCCCGTCGGTCACACCGTATAGAGTTAATCTGAGAATCTTATCGATTAATTATAAATTGTTTATAATTAATAATAAGATGGTTATAATTAATTATATATGATATAATTATATTTGTCATAGAGATGACAAGAAGCAAAAATCGATTGAATTTATAACGTGTTGACACGTCGTATAAATTCGCCGAAACAACAACCGAGAAAAATATAATTGTAGATGACAATTATATATATATTTGATTTGGATTTTAAATGTTAATTATGGATTTGAATTATGGGCCAAAAACCCATTAATAATTAAAGCCTTAATTAATAATTAAAAATCCAAAATCAGAAAAGCCCAAAATCCAAAAGCCCAAGGGTATTTCGGTAATTTGGCCAAAAGCCCAATGGCAAACTTGTAAATTTGGATCTTAGATGACATCATGCATGACATCATATATGACATCATCCATGACATCATATATGACATCATCCATGACATCATCCTCAAGGGTATTTTGGTCTTTTCACTTTGAAACCTCCTTACTATTCACGAGGGCATTTTGGTAATTTATCAATTCCATTTTTTCTATAAATAGAGGGGTAGGGTGAGAGAAAAAGTTCCACCAAATCGCTTCTACTTTCTCTCCCCGTATACTTTGTTTCGTAATTCACGGATCGGCGAATAGTGTTTTTACGAAAGTTGCGTATTTCGCACATTTGTGAAACAGAATTATCGAGTCGTGAATAGTACTATTTCGTCTTTTCTCGGGTGAATAGTGTTTTTGCGAAAAACCGCGCTTACGTATTTCGGCAAAAGAAATAAACCGCTCTCTCGGTCGTCCCGGGGATAACCTACAGAGGCATCGACGTTTGGTGCTCCGAGACAAGCCGATTTTCATTCCAATTAAAATTTGAAGCGAGGTATAACATCTTATATTAATCTATTTAATTGTTAAGTAGATTAATATTTTAGAAATCAATCATGGAGTAGATCAATAAAGGTTTAAAGAGGTGTGTATCTCTCGTAATCATCCGACACATCACTTTAACCCTAAGCTTAAGTTAGAAGTAAAATAATATTTTACCGTTTTTTGTAAAGGATTAAATGTCCGTAACTCTGCTATTATCCGACATACTTTAATCCCTAACTTAAGTAGAAGTAAAATTTTTGTTCTACTATTTTTCCGTTACAAATTGAGCATTAATGGGATTTGGGCATTCCGAATCCCAACAAAGGGTATCGAGCAAAGGCTCTCCCGCCGATTGATTTTCTAAAAGGTTATATCTTATGCAAATAAGATGTATATACCCCGTATCGGCTTAATTCTTAGATTTGTAAAATTAAAGTCCAAACCAAATAAAATTGATTTTCTTGGTTCTATCTGGTCATTTACTAAGAAAGTTAAATTAGATTTAAGCTTTCTTTATACTTTCTTTACGCTTTCTTTTCGAAAACTTTCGATTGTGTTAAAGTATATCTAAGAATGTGATGAAGCAATAAAGTACCCGAGTAAGAGTCGTTGATCTCCACACATAAAAGATAAGGTGATGTCAAAGAAAGATGGGAAGTGGATACCTTCGGTATTCTTTCTGACATGCCCTTTTACGTGTCCTGATAACTGGCCCAAAAGGAACTTTGTCACGTTACCAAATTACTTTTGCGCTTTCGAAGCATGGCAAATGTAACTCTTTTGTTTTTTTCGAAAACTTTTGGTTATGAGAAGTATATCTATGAATGTGATAAAGCAATAAAGTACCTGAGTAAGAGCTGTTGATCTCCACACCCGAAAGAGATGGTTCTGTCTAGGAAAGATTGAATTTAAAGTGGTCCTCGTGACCCCGATCTTTCCTGGGAGCCCCTTTTACGTGTCCTGATAACTGGCCGAAAAGGAACTTTGTCACGTTATCAAATTACTTTATCGTACTGTAAGGAATTAATCGTTTTGAAATCATATAAAATGTTTATATGCTTTTTACTATATAAATAAAGAACAAAGATGTAGTTGCAAAATAAAGAATTGAGAACCGATAGTTATATATGTGATCGATTCATGTATATATATACAAAATGTTTGTATGAGCAGTAAATTAGATTTATCGCTTTGATATGAAATGTATCTTATCATAGATGCAAAGCTACTTCTATTGATAGATAGTAGTTATATACGTGATCGATTCATGTATATATACAAAATGTTTGTATGAGCCGGTAAATTGATTTACCGCTTTGATAATAAATGAGTAAATTAGATTTATCATTTTAAGGAACCGTGAAAGAATGTTATGTCAAAGAAAGACTGAAAAGGAACTTTCAATGGTCTTTCTCGCGTACGTCTTTTCACGTGTTCATAAGTTCGTTTAAAGTCACTTAATAAACCGACTAATTATAAATGTGTAAATTAGATTTATCATTTTAAGGAACCGTGAAAGAATGTTATGTCAAAGAAAGACTGAAAAGGAACTTTCAATGGTCTTTCTCGCGTACGTCTTTTCACGTGTTCATAAGTCTCGTTTAAAGTTAGCTTAATAAACTCGACTAATTATAAATGTGTAAATTAGATTTATCATTTTTAAGAAACCGTGAAGGAAGGTTGTGTCAAAGAAAGACTGAAAAGGAACTTTCAAAGGTCTTTCTCGCGTACATCTTTTACGTGTTCGTAAGTTCTATTTAAAGTCGCTTAACAAACCGATCGCTTACGATGTTAAACCCGAAAAATTAAGTAATATGCCCTACCTACTCGTCCTCGCATATCATTGTTCATCGCGTACGTGACCTACTCGCAGGCGTCACCTTTTACCTTTGGTTTTCGAGGGTTATGTCCGACATAACGAATCAAATAGAGCGAGGTTACTTACCAATGATTTCCAAAACAGCTTTTGGGCTTGGGGCAAAGTTTCGTTAAAACATATGATGTTTAGCGAAACCAAGAATCACATAGAGATGTGATTAGCAAAGAGTTGCTTACCTAAGATAATTAATAAACGAGTTATTCAACGATAACTTGATTATCAATGAAAATAGGATCTTGGTCCTAACTACAAACGGAATAGAACAAATTTGTAAATGGGAGTTTTATTTGAAATAAGACATTACATGAACAAAGCTAAAAATCTTTACATTTTACGTTGTAGCACATGGCTAAAGAAACTCTTACTAATACGTTCCGTGCGCTCATACTAAGACATGAGAAACTCGAGTACGTCCTTAACACACCAATCTCTCGCACAAATTTCAGTAGGAGTCGCACAAAGAAATGAAGTCACCATGTACAACAAGCACAAAGAAGATGAGCTTGATGTACAAAGTTTATCGGTCAAGAAATTTAAGGTGACTAAATCTCCGAGTCATAAGATGACCGAGGCGCTTCTTTTGACACTCACATGCTCCGTATGACGAGCGATGTTGAGCAGCTTGGAGAAGCTTAACAAATCCGTTGAACAAAGAGTTTGTTACGGATGTTATCCTCGAACTCTCTCCCTCCTAGCTATTCTAATTTCATCGAATTATCATATGCCGGGAATGGACAAGAGCTTGCAGGAGCTCCAAGGGATGTCGAGGATCGCCGATGGGGACATGAAGAAGAGTTCTTCTATCCTCGTGATCCAAGAAGGTGCGAGGAAGATTAAAAAGATGAAACGCAAAGCGACTCCCAAAATGGCACCTAAGTACAAAGGCAAAGGGAAGATGGTTCCTAATCGAACACTTCCAAGGCAAAAGCTTCTACCTCTCGATCGCTTTTATTGTCAAGGCAATGGTCATCGGAGGAGGAACTCGCCCTAAGTATCCGAGGATTTGAGGACGGGAAAAGTTCCCAAAGTTTCAACCTCGTATTTTCATGATTGAAGTTAACGTTGTTACCTCTATTTATGATCGGGTATTGGATATCGGATCATGTGCTCATATTTGTTCAAATATACAGTGCACTAAAGAATAGGAGGAAACTACGTAATAAGGAAGTACAACTCCGAGTTGGAAACGAGCACAAGTCATGTTCGTAATGTTTCTAAGTATAGAGTTGTATTTGCCTAGCGGCTTGTAATGGAACTTGAAAATGTATATTTTGTTCCAAGTATTTCCAAACATCATTTCAATCTCATGTTTAGAAATGAATGGTTTCTCTTTTGTTATAAAGGACAATGGTTGTTCTATATATAAAGATGAGTTATATTATGGATCTTCTTTTATGATGAATGATCTTTATATACCGGAAATAGACAAACCTATATTTAACATCAATAAACGACTAAAAACATCTCATGAAAGTATGACTTTCATATGGCATTATCGCCTTGGTCATATAAACGAGAAACGCATCAAAAGTTACATGAAGTTGGACTTCTTGATAATTTTAATATTGTGAATCTTGTTTACGTGAAAAATGACCAAATTGTCTTTCTCCAAGAAGGGCGAAAGACAAGTGACTTATTAGCCCTTATACACACATGTATGTATGCGACCAATGAGTACTTGTACAAGAAATGGTGATCGCTACTTTATCACATTTATCGATGATTACAAGAGATATGGTTATGTCTACTTGATGAGACATAAGTCCGAATCTTTGAAAAGTTCAAGGAATTCAAGACCAAGTAGAAAATCAACCGAATAAAAGTATTAAGGCCTTACTACGGTCGACCGTGAGGCGAATACTTAAGTTATGAGTTTATAATGTACTTAAAAGAATGCGGGATAGTCTCACAACTCACACCTCCGGAACGCCGCAATGGAACGGTGTTTCGAGAGGAGGAATCAAACTCGTTAGACATGGTTTGTTCCATGATGAGTAATACCACACTCCCAAAATGTTTTGGGGCACGCACTAGAAACCGCCGCACTAACAATAAATAAGGTTTCATCCAAGTCAAGAGAAAAGACTCCATATGAGTTATGGTTTGGTAAGATACCAAATATGTCTTATCTTAAAATTTAGGGTTGCAAGGTATTTGTCAAACGTTCGACTTCTGACAAACTTGGACCCAAAGCTGATAAATGTTTTTTCGTAGGGTATCCTAAGGAAACGAAAGGATATTACTTCTATTATCACCCGAGAACAAGATAATTGTTGCTCGTCATGGTATATTTTTGGAGAAAGAGTTTCTCAAAAGGAAGTAGTGGGAGTAATGTAATACTTGAAGAAATTCAAGATACATCACACAATACAATATCCGATACCGATCGATAAACCCACCACTTGATTCTTCTACTAACGAGCATTTGGAAGAACCAAATCTACAAATAGTTGTGGAAGAAGTTCTAGTCCCGACTCATCTACTTCAACGCAAGTTGAAATAGAACTAAATGCGCATACCGATGTGGATGAAGTTCGACACCAAGAACAAGTGCTACGAAGGTCACATAGACAGCTTCGTGCACCTTAAAGGTACATGGGACCGCATGAAGTCTCGATTTGATGCCAAGATCCTCCGACCTATGCGAAGCAAAGGATAGACCCGACTCGATAAATGGCCGGAGGCCATGAGATCCGAAATACACCCATGTATGACAACAAGGTTTGGAACTCGGTCGCACCACTTGTCGGGGTAAAACCCATAGCTAACAAGTGGGTTTTTAAAAGAAAAACAGTATGGATGATAATATGATTATTTACAAAGTACGGCTAGTAGCGAAAGGTTTCAAGCAAATTCTCGACGTAGATTATGATGAAACTTTTTTCGTCCGTAGCTATGTTTAAGTCAATTCGGATGCTCCTAGCAATTATCATATTTCATGATTATGAAATATGGCAAATGGATGTCAAAACCGGCTCTTCCTAAATGGAAATTTGGAAGAGGACGTGTATATGATACACCCCATAAGTTTTGAGGATCCAAAGAATGTCGGGAAGTTATGCAAGCTTCTCGATCCATTATGGATCAAGCAAGCATCACGGAGTTGGAATCTTTGATTTGACGAAGAAGTCAAACAGCTTGACTTCGTCGATGCAAAGAAGAACATTGTGTATACAGAAAAACTAGTGGGAGTGTCATCGCTATTTTAACCCTCTATGTGGACGATATACTCTTAACGGGAAATAATATTCCCCTATTGTAATCACCAAATCTTCATTAAAGAAAGTGTTCTCAATGAAAGATTTGGGCGAGACTGTCTATATACTAGGCATAAAGATCTATAGAGATAGATCTAAGAGACTTATTGATTAAGTCAAAGTACATACATTGATAAAGTGCCGAATCTGTCAAAGACGTAGAATTCTAAGAAAAGATTTCGCGCCAATGAATCATGGTGCACAACTTTAGCAAGACTCGTGTCCTTTGACAACCGATGAGCAAAACATAATGAGTAGAGTACCATATGCTTCGCTATTGGCTCTATCATGTACGCCATGTTGTGCACTCGCCCGATGTCTCGTACGCTTGAGTGTGACGAGTAGATATCGCTAATCCATGCTAGAGCACCGGAATGCCGCAAAGAATATCTTTAAGTACTTAAGAAGAACTAAGGATATGTTTCTCATCTACTTGCGCCGACTCGAGCTCGTGGTAAGTGATTACACGTACGTTATCACCTCATATGAAAAATCATAAATAGAGGCGACGTAAAGATTTGTAAAATTGACACCGTCGCAACACAAATTGATCCACTTGTAAGATCTCTACCTCAAAGCCAAGCACTAGTCGCACATATCTTCTATGGGTTTGAGACACATAGAGATTGGTCATGTGAGATTTTCCTTTAAATCCGAGAGATTTATAAATAAAGAGATTTGTATAAGGCATGGCTCAATATGATCGACTCCAAGCTTAAGTGGGAGATTGTTAGTTTGTAATAATCTTGAAGTCAATAATACGATAAATTTGTTATATAAAGCTTTGTTCATGAATTGGATATTTAAACGATATTTTGTTTCCTTGAGTATTATTGAATTTATGAATCATTCCGAGTTCATGACTGGAATTGTGAAACTTCATAATATAGAATATACTCTTAAAAGTCACTAACCAAGGTAATTAGCAGAACACTAATTAACCGTTATCGTTTAGTATGTGGATTAAATGATGGTCAAGTTTTACGTACCATAGACAAAGAGTTGTCATTTTAATCACATAAATAGATGTTCTAGGAACATCGTATTTGATAGACCCCGAATGAAACATTAAATGGAATCGTGTTCGTGTCATTAATGTTTTCGTTCAAGATTAAATTCTAAAGTATGAGGTATTCATTTTTCCTACATAAGATATGTATGTGTGTGATTTCTACCAAACGTTATCCGTAAAAGGTGGCTATAAAGGTAGCTCTTCGTATACATAACTTATGCGAGGAAGAGATGGTTTAAAAGTACTATTGTCCCTCATATTTCTATATGAGTTATAAGATCATCGGGCCCCTCGATAGAGTAAGATTATCTCGCTAGCAAGATAATTACAAGAGTAATTATATTTGATATTTTACTCAGGATCAAGAAAAGATTAAGTTTGCAAGGATGACACATACCTACCTTGAAACTGATCTCGATAATGCATGAGACAAAAGAATTAAACACAAGTAAATAGTTTACCTCGATCATGATATTGTACAGAGACATCATCATCTCGTGTAATTGGATGGTCATAGTGCATTCTCGCCAGATGCCTCCTATGATTATAGAAGTTAAAAGGGTTTTAACTCTATTTACCAACATAACACGGATCCTCGTCGTCACACCGTATAGAGTTAATCTGGAGAATCTTATCGATTAATTATAAATTGTTTATAATTAATAATAAGATGGTTATAATTAATTATATATGATATAATTATATTTGTCATAGAGATGACAAGAAGCAAAAATCAGATTGAATTTATAACGTGTTGGACACGTCGTATAAATTCGCCGAAACAACAACCGAGAAAAATATAATTGTAGATGACAATTATATATATATTTGATTTGGATTTTAAATGTTAATTATGGATTTGAATTATGGACCAAAAACCCATTAATAATTAAAGCCTTAATTAATAATTAAAAATCCAAAATCAGAAAAGCCCAAAATCCAAAAGCCCAAGGGTATTTCTAATTTGCCCAAAAGCCCAATGGCAAACTTGTAAATTTGGATCTTAGATGACATCATGCATGACATCATATATGACATCATCCATGACATCATATATGACATCATCCATGACATCATCCTCAAGGGTATTTTCCTCAAGGTATTTTCTTTTCACTTTGAAACCTCCTTACTATTCACGAGGGCATTTTGGTAATTTATCAATTCCATTTTTTCTATAAATAGAGGGGTAGGGTGAGAGAAAAAGTTCCACCAAATCGCTTCTACTTTCTCTCTCCCGTATACTATTGTTTCGAATTCACGGATCGGTGAATAGTGTTTTTACGAAAGTTGCGTATTTCGCACATTTGTGAAACAAATTATCGCGAGTCGTGAATAGTACTATTTCGTCTTTTTCTCGTGAATAGTGTTTTTGTGAAAAACCGCGTTTACGTATTTCGGCAAAAGAAATAAACCGCTCTCTCGTCGATCCCGTGGATAACCTACAGAGGCATCAGACGTTTGGTGCTCCGAGACAAGCCGATTTTCATTCCAATTAAAATTTGGAAGCGAGGTATAATATCTTATATTAATCTATTTAATTGTTAAGTAGATTAATATTTTAGAAATCAATCATGGAGTAGATCAATAAAGGTTTAAAGAGGTGTGTATCTCTCGGTAATCATCCGACACATCACTTTAACCCTAAGCTTAAGTTAGAAGTAAAATAATATTTTACCGTTTTTATAAAGGATTAAATGTCTCGTAACTCTGCTATTATCCGACATACTTTAATCCCTAACTTAAGTAGAAGTAAAATTTTTGTTCTACGGTCTTTCCGCAGCTTGAGCATTAATGGGATTTGGGCATTCCGAATCCCAACAGTTGTAATTGTATTAGACGGTGGAGATTATGAATCAAAAAAGTTTTGGTGCTTCAGAGAACATCATAGTCTATTTTTCTCTATATATATATCTATGTTGCACTTGTCTGGGTGCGAATATCATATCCAATACAGTATGATTGCGACAATACAAAAAATTTCAAAAGCTAAGATACGAGTGCAGTTATATATATATATTAAATATTAATAAATTATTATATAAAATAAAAAAGTATAATAAAAGAAGTAGAAGAAATAAATTACAAAAACCATTATCAAATTTCAAATTCGGTGCATCTCGTGAAGGTCTGAAGCACAGCTCGTGTCAAAGTAATTTGTTATATTGATGCAAACAACAAATCATGCACGCACGTGCCAGCTGGATGAACTTGGGTTTTAATTAAAAAAAAAGTACATTTGATTTTTATTAAGTATTGTCAAAAATAATTATATGAGCACTATAGCACAATAAATATTACTGAAAGCACAATAGACAATTATTTTCTTAGAAGAAAACAAGTCAGAAACTGACGGTTTGTTTTTATTTCTTTTTTGGAAACTCAGTACATCAGTCTTTACATAAAATAAACTACAGTGCTAGAACTAAAACAGACATGCTACCAAAAGTTATCTACACCCAGACAACATAATACAAAAGCTAAGAAACAATCTAGATAACAAGTAGCAAGCAACATAACAAAATAGTATGAAACTAAACTAAAGTTAAATTGGGTTGTACCTCTTCTTAAATCTCATCTAAATCCAGTTAAGACTTCCTCATAACGATACAATGATCTCAATTCACTTGTCAAATCCGTATACAATAAAAATTGAGATAACACATTATAATAAAAAGATTTTACACAATGGAAAGTAGCTCCCTGAAAATAATTAAATTTCTCAACTTCCACAACTGCTAACAGTAAATACATATCAAATATTGAGCATACTTCTGATGCTTCACAAACAATGACATTGTTGATTTCCATATCTCTTTAAAAGAATTCAAATTAAGAAAAATATCTCTTATATTAAATCTATTAAAATTTCTCCATAATTGTATACTTATGGAACAGAAAGCAAAAAGATGGTCAATGGTCTCATGAAAGTGACAAAAGGAACATTGTAAAGATCCATGCCAACCTCATCATGTCAAAACATCTTTGATTAAAATCTTATATTGTAAGGCTAATCAAATAAAAACTTGAATCTTTAGAGGCACTTTGAGTTTCCAAACTGAACCAACCAATGAAACCTTAATCCCTCGAAAGTTTTATAATATATAGATGGAATGCATAGTAAATATCCTGATGAATCTAAAGACCAAACTACTGAAATATCCTATTTATTCTAAATTTAGGACAGCTAGCGTAAGATTAAATTTAGCTTTAGCAAATAGATTATGAAACTGAATAGCGAAAGAAGTATTAGAAAATAAAATATCATGCTAGAAAAATATCTCCTTACCATCATCAACAATCTTACGCATACTCAATCTCATAAAAGACAATAATTTATAATATCTTGCCAAAAGAAAGAAATATTGCCTGAGTGGTGCCCTTTATATTTAACTTGCATTAAAAGTTTTCATAACTCAGTATTATCAGCACTGTAGTAATTTCAAATCCATTTAGACAAAAGAAAAATGTTCATATGATCTAAATCCAAAACTACCAACCCCTCATGCAGTCATGCTCTTTATGCAAGATAATCGCTCACCAACTAATTAAATAATATTTTTTTTGTATGAGCCGTATCAACCCCTGTCCATAGAAAATGACTCCATAAACAATCAAACTTATGCAAAACTCACTTAGGAATGTGATATATAGATAAATAATACAAAGGAAGAGAAGAGGTAATTTAACATAACAACACGCCCACCCATTGATAGAAACTTACCTTTCTAAGAATCCAAAATACATTGAATTTTATTTATTAAATTAAGTCAATCATCCTTATTAGGTCTCTTTCAATATAACCAAACACCTAGATATTTGAGTGAAAGAGTGTCTAGACAACAATTCAAAGTCTGACAATGAAAAAAGGCTTGAGAAGAAGAAATATTAACAATAAATAACTCTATTTTTGAGAAATTTATTTGTAAAACTAGAAATACCCTAAAAAGTAATAAAAAATCACTTAAATCTTTTTTTTATCATCAACTGACTAACTTGTAAAAAAATAAGAGTATCATCAGTATATTGTAAGTTTATTAATTTATAATCAGAAGGAAGGATATAATCTAAACCTGAAATGTGACCTTCTAACATAACATTATTCAATAACTTATGTAAACCAATAGCTGCAAGTATAAGCAAATAAGATGACAAAGGATCTCCTTGTCGAACACCTGATGACATTCAAAATAAACACTAGACACCCCACTAATAATAATGTTGATTTGATCCACCCAAAGTATTTTAGAAATCCATCCCACCAATTTATCAGAAAAGCCACGTTGATGAAAATAAGTCAGAATATAAAACCAATTAATAAAGTCAAATGTTTTTTGAAAATCCACTTTAAATAATATACCCTGTTATTAGAAATATGAGTTGCATGTAGAATCTCATGAGCAGCAACTACTCCTTTCAAAATAAAATTACCCTCTAAAAAAGCAAGTTACGTAGGATCAATAATTTCACTAAAAACAGGTTGGAAATGATTTGCCAGAACTTAAGTAAAAATTAGTAAAAATTTTATAACTATAAAAGCTAATTGGCCTATACTCAGAAATCAAAGAAGGATTAGCAATCTTAGGAACAAGACAAACAAATGCTCTATTTAGTTTAGAAATGTCTAAAGTTTTATTATAAAATCATTAAATAAAAGAAGAAGGTCACGCTTAATAAGTGATCGAAAATGCTGATAGAATCTAATTGAAAAATCGTCAGGGCCTACAGTTTTATCAGCAACCATACGAAAAATAATATCATGAATCTCATTCTCAGTAAAAAGAATAGTTAAAAGAAAATTATCCTCAGCTGAAACTCTTTCATTAGAATCCCAAACATTATCCTATAAAGAGTCCCATATAATCCCCCATGACCAAATAGATCCTTATAATAATTAACTATATGAGATTGAATAAGAGTAAAATCAGAAGTATCAGTCTCATCTACACACAAATGAGTAATTAAATGCTTTTTAAAATTGGCAGAAGAGACTTTATGAAAAATTTAGTGTCAGCATCTCCTCAACAATCCAATGCTCTTTTGCCCTTTGAACCCATTTGCATGTTTCTAAATTATAAATATCAAAAAGTTTCTTTTTAAATTGAATAAGTCATCCCATTCAGAAAAATATAAGTCCCTTTAATCTCAAATATCCTCAAAATATTTAACATTTTCAAGTAAAAGAGTATTTTTTTATTTCTAAGAGAAGCATTAATGTTTAAACTCCAACCTTTTATCTTACGTTTAAATTTGAAATTTAAATTACCAACCTAAAGCTCTATCAGATCCTAAATATATATCATTCCACCAACCGACGACTAAATCATCAAAACCATCAATTTGCAACCAAAATTTCTCAAATTTAAAATGAAAAGGTCTAGAAAAAAACTCAATACCCGTATCAGAAAAAGTACGAGTTAGATAATATGATAATACTGATGGAAAATGAGATTCCCAAGTGGGTGAAAGAAAAACTCGATCAAGCAAAGCTTTCTGAGAACTATGCCCGCCCCTAGCCCAAGAGAATTTTGTATTTGTACCTTTATAGTCAAGTAATGAACAATAAGATATCCTATCATTAAAAAAACAATTGAATTTCTTAAATCAAAAGAAAGACCATGTTTCTCAGCATGATTTCAAATAATGTTAGTCTCCCCCAATGAGTCAAGCAGGAAAACTTTTTGAAACAAATCAAAGAACTCATTCCAAAAAAATTTGAGTGAAGCATGATCTCAGGTCCATAAACATTAGGTAAAGCACAAAATATTTTTTTATTATGGAAAATAATAGTGACATAAAAAGGGCCAATATAAACACTACCACAGTGAAACAAACATCAGAGAAGCCAATCAAAAGACCATCAAAATGACCCACATCAGACAAAAAATGTGAAGAATTAAACTGGAAAGAAATAGCCTTAAGTTGACGAGATATAAAATGATATTTTTTATTTCTACTAAACATAAAAAAAAATTAACATGCTCTTTTAAAATTAGATCTTTAAGATAAGAATACTTTTCAGAAGAGTTACAACCCCTACAATCCAAAATAGTATTTTCATGTTGATACCAAAGAAGCACCCTCAGTAACAGTAAAGGAAATTGTTCTCGTAAATTATCCAAAACCATAGATACCATAGATAAAAAAATTAAAAAATTAACATAATCCTTATATTATTAATCCTCGATAATTGAAACTTTTCTGAATCCAAAGAATTAAAAGAAACCCTAAGACCCTTAACAAAATTCACCACATCATCAGAAAGACAGAATTAGAAGGTTTAATATGAGAAATACCTGACTTCCCATTATCAAACGATACTAGAGTACACACCACTTTCAAATTATAGCTCATAGAGCGAACACACTCTTAAACAAAACAATTACGTTTCTAAGTAGGACAATCTTGACTCTAAATAGGATCCTGAACTTGTGTTGGAAATTTTGATACTAATTTGATAAGTATAGATAATATGATTGATATGAAAGTAAAGATAGAAAATACACTAAGTAAATTTTTAATAATATTTCTCTGCTTGCTTGCTTAAAGCAGATTACAATTCTTTATATAGAGTTTAAAACAATAAAAAAAACTCTAGAATTCATAATAAATATAAAAACAGAAAACTAAGTCCGAGTCAAATTTGATCTTTGTTCAATAAAATAATCATAACTTCTTCTAAAAACTCTAAATAGTTTTTTAAATGATTTGAAACTTGAACTAATAAAAACTAGATTTAAAGAGCTTTGATTTCATAGTTCATTCACTAAAAACTAAGTTCGGATAATCTTTCAAATTCACTTATTAATCAGTCTTAAAAAACTATTGACTGGACATAAACTTCAATAAAACATTAATTAAATTTATATTTTCAACAATAGCCACAGGTGGCTGTGCAGCCAAAGGAACCACCGCTAGCGCATTATCAGTAGAGGGTGAAGGAACTGGCACCAACGGGTCATCCTCCTCAGTACCATCACCAAAATTGGCACCGACCCGTACACCACCACCTAGAGACCCATCACCAGAAAAACCTCCCAAAAGAATCTTGAGAGAGAGTGAAAAATACAACTTTTGATTTGTATTTATCAAGTCATTGTCAGGTTCTCGTTTACCACGCTCTCTTTTTTGGCTAGTTGCTTGAGGTGTAACTTGTAAGGTACACAATTGCACCAATAACACACATTGAATTTGTAAGTGGCCAATCTCCTTTTGTTTGATTCTGCACGGGTTTATGTTCGGTCGCTGTGATTTAGTAATTATGTTCTTCGTTTTCACTAATATATACGAAAAAGATTTTGAAGTACACCTTATCTGAATGTGAAGATACAAAAGAGGATATGCTTGAGTGGAAGCAGCTGATTAATGCCCAAAGAGGCCTTTATTGGAACTCCTGTTTATAATTAACATATGTTGGATAACAAAAAGATAAATTATCAACGCAGAAAAAGCATTGATAAAAAAGCTCTTTCCGATCATTATTTTTTCGTGATTATCTTGTTTGTTGTTCTCGAAAGCGTCCTCAATAATTGATGGAGAAATTAACTATCTGGTGGGCCTGCAACATTCGTGAGCTTGATCAAGTACCAGAGTCTTGTTTCTTTCTAATTCTTTTCAATATTTAATTAAGAATTAGGATTGTTCATCAGACTTGTCTCGAAAAAAATATAATATATATAAATAATTAAATATTTAAATGATTTTTTTTATATAAAATAAATTCTGTTAGAATTTTTTAACATAAATATATTTTTTAAATGATAAAAATATGTTAAATGATAAATATTTTAATTAACTACATAATAATTCATTAAAAATACAAAGAGTTGTATTATTTTAGCATTTAAATTATACTTTAGAGGCATCACATCATCTTTTTAAATGAACAAAGAGAAAAATGATATTAACTATTTAATTAAGATAAATGAAGAGAGAGATACAAATTAAATCAATGATGGAAAATCTAACCCTCTTCCTGAATATAAAATCTTTGCAATCAAATTAATTTATTAGAAAATTATGGGTAAATTTCCTAAGAGTCACTCAATTCATAACTAATTCTTTTCAATATTTATTAAAATCTTTGCAAACAAATTAATTTATTGAAAAACTACATCTATGCTGCCTTTGATTCCGCAAAAGTTTTAATAATATGAGTGTAGGCAATTGATGTGTCATCGCGTACAATTAAATGACAGTTCAAATTAGACAAAATAATTCTCTTAAAATTACACAATGATTGGATGACTTCCATACATAATGACATATTTGTTACTATCACAAAAATAAAAACTGTTAGAAAAACTTATTAAATGCCAACGGTTCATAACAATGCTATATTACTTGTCAAAAAGTCACGTCCGACTTAGTGAATAGTTAAGGTATTATCCTCTGTAATAGTTTGTACGTTAAATCTATATTGATAAAAGGAGATATTGGGAAACAGTTTTTAGTCTAATATGCAATGTTTTTCATGTGGAAGGTTGTAGTTTCAAATTTTAGATGAAAATTCTTTATAGATATTTATAAAATTAGGGTTGTAGCTCGGACTTCACCTCGACAATATAGTCCTCAAATAAATAATTAACAATATAATTTTTTTAAATATATTTAATAAAATTTCACATTAAAAAAAATTAGACACAATATTTTTAAATGCTAAGTAATAATGATAATTATAGTAATAATAATAATACATAAATAAATAATATAAATAAATACATAATAATCTATAAATGATCATATAAAAAAATTGGATTATTTTATACTCTTGGATTCAAGAAGATGAAAAGATTTAAATAAAATTAATAGTGAAAAAAGTATTGATGTGACATACTTAAAAAATTTATAAGCTTAACCATCTTTATGTATTAAGAATTTTAGCGTTTAACTCTCATTTTTTCAATAAAAAATATATTTTGGGAGAGATTAAAAAACTTTAATCCTGTGTTCATAAACTGACAAATTATTTGCCCTCAAAAAATATATTCGAAGCCTGCTTTTCTCATGAGCTTTGAAAAAGTTCTAAGATAACTAATGAGAATGGTATCATTCTTAAAATCTCGTATTTTGCTATATATTTTTTATCATTAAAAAAGGTGCATTGTAAAAACAAAAAAAATATAGGATTTTTTGTTATTTTAACAATTAGACACAATACTATTTTTTATATATAAAAGCCTATTAGAAAGTAGCTTCACCCGAACTGCCACGAACTGCCAATTTCGTTCTTGAAAGTTTAACCTTAATTTTTTTTTCTTTTTTTGGTTGCCATCAAGTAATTTCGGGTACTGATGAGAGAGTTTTTGCGTTCCCCCCAATAATACAATATTGCAGTCTAAATTAGTGTTTCTAATTTACGCAAAGATTATAGAAGTAAAAATATACGTTTCGTATTTAATTATGAATAAAAAATTACCAGATTTACTACTGCAAGCTGTTAACATGAATTCTCACACAGATTAATTGACTGACCTTCTAGCATAATTTTGTTGATTTTCTGATGCTTTGAGCAAGAATTATTTGAGATAGTGAAAGAATGAAAATGAAAGCTTTATTTTTTTTCTTATTGCCATATCATACTTTACATGGGAGATACAATTTATATACACACAAATTTCAATGGTAGTCTAACATATATTATAACGGTTATCAATGTCTATTTATAACGGCTATATTTTTCTATTTTCTTATTGGGCCAAGGATGGCTTCTAGAGGCCCAAAGCCTAATTTCTCTATTTTATTTTATTTCTAATTATCTTTAATTTTATTTCTTAACATTTCTCTCAAGTTGAGATTGGATAAATTGATCAATCCTAACTTGCTAGAGAGGTGTTTGATTTCATATGAATTCGCTCCACATGTGCAAATTATTTTCTCTTGATCTTCAATCTGATCCTTGTATATTTGGTATCCTTCTTTCTTTTTTTCTTCGTTCTTTGTGTTCTTTCTGTCTTGAGGTTCAAATCAATACCTATAAGAAATTAGATAAAATAAACTCTTTCTGGTCATTTTGTTAGATCAAGGGATGAGGCTTTTGGCTCTGAGGATCCTCTTGATTTTGTTAGATCAATGGATGAGGCTTTTGGCTATAAGATTCCTCTCGATCGAGGGATGGGGCTCTTGGTCATTTTATTAGATCGAGGGATCGATGAATGAGGCTCTTTAGCTCTATGATTCCTCTTGAATTTTTTCTTACCGAGGAATGAGACTCCTAACTCTAAGGTTCCTCTCGTTTTTTTTAGGGACGAGACTCTTTTGCTCTAAGGTTCCTCTCGGTATGAGTTTTTTCTTTGTCCCCTTCAAGGATATCATTTGATATTCAACTATTTTAAATCATTTAGTTAGGGTATATATATAACCTTGATGACCTTCTAACTTGATTTATCTTCCTCCGGGACATCATACACAATTTAGACTATTTTATCAATTTTATTAATTTTGTGGTGATACCCTTTTTATAAAATTTATAATTGTACTCCTTTTTATTTTAAACAAAAATTATAATTAATTTTTATTTTATTTTTAAAGATCTATTTAGTAAATATGTATTTGTGATATGGTGTTGGATCTAAATTTTAAAATTAAATATCACAAATTTTTTATAGTAAATATAATTAAGTAGGTTGTATTTGTAGCACTGGAAATCATAATTTTTCTAATAGAAGATAATTCTATTGGAAAATAAAATAGTATTATATTATATGTTGCTAGCAAAGTTCTTTAGTTGAAGATTTTCATGAATGTTTTTTATTTGATTAAAAAGTATTTAGTTCTTAGAGACAAAAATATAGTAAATATTTTATGTATAAAAAATATATAATTTTTAAGTTCTAAATAAATGTTATAAATTGAGATCCTAAGTTATATGAAATAGTCTTATCCACTATCTGTATTTTGGCATATTATTAAAAAAATTGAGACAATTTTTTTTACATGTTTGTGAATAAATTTAATAAATTATATATATAATGCAAAATCTGTTGTTGTCACCTAGGAGTTATTCAACGCGAGCTTCCTTTCACATATGAGCTTTTGAATTCTTCTATCTAGTTCTCTCCTTTTTTATCTGTCTTTTCGCTCTCCCTCGATCTAGGGTTTTATTTCCCTTTTTCGCAAGGATCCACCTCCTTGGCTCCTTCAGGTCTATTTCCAGGCCCTTTTCCATTTATGGCTAATTGCTATGCGGGTTTGTAAATCCTTGTTAGAAACGACTCAGGATAGCTGTCTGTACAACGCACTAATTCTAGAGCCTACCTTCGCGGCAGCCAAAGCTCCAAAACTCGTCGATGGTCACCAACCACGCTGCTAGTGTCTCCAACATATCTATCCCAAATCTAGTATGCCATCTCGAGGTCAAGCTCGGCTTTGATCTCTCCCATAAGGAATCATTCATACGCAAC
Organism: Schoenoplectus tabernaemontani; assembly: GCA_037127355.1. Classification (NCBI taxonomy): domain Eukaryota; kingdom Viridiplantae; phylum Streptophyta; class Magnoliopsida; order Poales; family Cyperaceae; genus Schoenoplectus; species Schoenoplectus tabernaemontani. The sequence continues at coordinate 25,454,071 of CM073753.1, forward strand.
CAAGTAACACTTTTACTCGCTCCTTTAGCTTCAGAAGGACTGTATTTCCCCTGCTTTTTAGCAATTCCAGTACCACACCAACACCTCAACCTGGCTATTGTCGCGGCTGCCGCCGCCACTGTTGTCGCTGCCTCAACTCCTCTTGATCAGGGTCAGCAAGAGTTCTCCTTTAAGTATCAGGCTGCTGCACCCTCTTTACTAGGTAGCTGCTATGAGCCATTATTTATGGTTACGTCCTTAGTTTTAACTGCAACCTCTTTTACATACTCATCTACAGTCTCATCAGTAGCAAGAGTTGTAGCACAGCAGCTTATTTTCAAATTTATCGACTCTGCACCAGTGCCTATATTCTCACTATAGCCTTTAATGCCCTCAAAGCACTTCTTGCCAAGAATGCGTGGAAGGCAATTTGAATTATAATTGCAGCACATTCCTTCCTCAGAATTTTGAGCTAGAGCCCAAGCCACTACTGCAAGTGCTGCATTAAATATATCTGGAGGGCCCACGACAAATGAGGTCTTTAAAGCTTCTAAGGCTAATTTGTAACCCCCAGATCTCAACCCAGATGAGCTCCAACACACCTTTCATTTTCGATCTTTGCTATGTGCACCAAAGATTTGGTCTTCTTTGTCAGGTTTCTTAAGATTCATCAAGGATTTGATCCATTGACCTAATCCATCCATTCTCTCAAATTATGGAGAAAAGAACAAAGCTTCTTGGTTTTGTTGCTTGGAGAAAGAGCAAGAACAAACCTATACACAAGCGAGAAAGAACAGGAATTCAAAATGTTAAAGCAAACCTTCTCTTTTTTGCCTCGGTTTCATTTCAAGACTGCAATTGTCCTCATCTATTTTCAATTTCACTTGAGAGCCTGGCGTTCTCTTCTTGATGGCAGACTTCGCAACCTGGTGGCTGCATGCCAATGCTAAAAATTATCAATTTAGGTTTTCACTAATTCTTCTCAATTTGGTCTCAGATTTCAATTATTTTGGGTTTGTAGCAATAGATTGTGTTGGGAATTTGAATTTTACCGATCAATTTCATCTTGCTCACTCACAATGTAGGAACTCCTCACTACATTATTATTCCTGATTAATTTAGTAACAACAACACCACCATTGGATCAGGTGTGTTCTTTCTTATCTTCTTTAGTTCAAACTTCTTGATAAAATGCAAACCATTCAAGGTTGTTCTGCAAGATGCACATTGTTTGTGTTGTCTGCATCTGAGGTTGTGTGTGTTGGAAAATAATTGTTGCTTAAAAAATAATTTTCAAATTTTTTTAAAATTCAATCAATAGATTTAGTGTTAAGAGTATTTTCAAATGGGTTTACTTAAGTGCCTAACTAACAAAGAAGATGATTAACTTTTAAATTGATCTCTAAATCAACCTAGAAGGGAAATAATTCGATCTACAACCCTCTTGTTTGTCTTGCTCTTCCAATGTTGGTGGTGATAAACTTTCCATTTGTGAAGCCTTCAAAATATCCATCAAGATTAAAGAGATGTTAATCAACCCATGCTATAAGGTTTACTATTAACAAACATTTAATTCTAACTTAACTCTCTTATAAAAATCTAAAATTTTTGAGGAGAATTTGTTCTCAACACATGAAAGGAGAGGAAGAGGCGAATAACACTTTCAATTTTCATCCATAATGGAGGAAGAGGGAGAAAATCACACATAAAGTAAGATAACACCCCTTTAAATAGCTTAAGACTTATGACATCTAATAATATCCATCCCTAGACAGTCATGGGCCATCAAATGATCTAATTTTGGGCTTCAATACTATTTAAATTATGCTTATTTTCCTTTCATTCCATAAAGCCCAATATTTAATTTATATCACATATAAACATATGAGCTTCATTTATCTTCTTATGTGTTGATTTAATTCATAATCATATCACACATATTATAAATTATGCTAGCATTAATTTATATACTATCTAATAGTATAAAATTATTCACATATTTATATCATATAACTTACTAAAATTAATTATAATATTTATAATTAATTAAAACTACGTCATATGTATATTCGATATGCTATATTAATATATTTTCTTTCAATATTTTATGGCGTGACTCTTTGGGATCCCATCATGTTGGCAATAAAATTAAACCATTTAATTTCATTGATCAATAGTACAACTAGCCAAGGTACATTAATTATCCAAATGATGTGGACAAATATACTAACCAATTCGTGATCCCTCAAACATAAGAATATATTTTGTGTCAATTTTTTACCACATGATATCTTAATAATTGCAAAGTAAAAATGTGTCATCGTTTGTCAATTATTCTTTCTTAATATTCTAAAAATTAATTATGATATGATTAACCGTTAATCATATTGCATGCACATAATTTAACTCCATCAAGGGGTCGAGAGATATCATCATTTATATCATATATAGAGAGCAATAATATCTTAATGTGTATTATTCCTCCGCACAAATCATATACACTGCAGTAACTATATGTATAACTCTCGATTAAAATAATCATTGGATAATACCAACAATGCACGTGTCTCATATAGGAATGATAAACATCTCAACATTAAAATTTAAGACACAATGAAATATCAATGACACATAACATAATTCATATGATATTTCATTTTGGGTTTGTTTAGCACTATATAACTCCTTGTATATACTTGTGTGATTAGACCAATAACTCCTTATCGAGTGACTTATAAAATTTAGTCTGCATCTACCTCACACACTGATCTTATAATGGTAAATTAGTGTTCTTTGTTAATTATTAAGATCATAGACGTTTAGAGTAGTCATATTTATTTCATTAGTGGAGTTCTACAATTTAAGTCATCAACACGAATATTCCACAAAATATATTAACTCAAGAAACAAAATGATATAATCATTCACTAATAAACTAAATAAGTTATCTAATGATTGGATTTAGAACACATATCACTAACAGTGTGCGTCATATGAGAGGTGAGGACGCAACAATTTATCTCTCTCCCTTGCGTCTTCCACCAATGCATATGCTTCTCTTGATGAGATGAAGTTTTGGATGGAGGAATCAGTCGGCATAAATCAGGTAAATTTTTTTGTGGGATGTTTGTCGATTTTTTTTGGTTGTTGCTGATGGTAAATTTACTAGTTTTTTTACTAATATTTACTAATACTTGTTTCTTGCTGATTTTATTGTCTAGACCTCAATTTTTGATTTTCTGATGTTCCAGTCCGTCTGTGCTGGTTTTTATGGGTTATTTTTATTTTAACACTAGCTCTTTGCTCTTGGCATCGACTCTGACTCGTGCTAGAATTAGTGTTGCTTTTGTGTTGGCCTTGTGGCTTTGACTTTGCAATTGTATGTTTCACAAGTTTTAATCTGCTCTGATAATTTTCTAATATTGGTTTGAACAACAGTAGAGATTTTTGGCTCCTTTCTTAGCTTTGGACTTTCTCTGTATCTCATTGCAGTTGCTTTTAATCACAGGTCAGAGACCTGCTCTGATACCATATTAATTTTCTCATGCTACGAGGAAGAATTATTTGAGATGGTGAAAGAGATAAAAATGAAAGCTTTATTTATTTTATTGCCATATCATACTTTACATGGGAGATAACAACTTATATACACAAAAATTTCATTAGTAGTCTAACATCTATTCTAACGGTTATCTATGCCTATTTATAACGGCTATATTTTTTCTATTTTTTTATTGGGCTAACAATATGTCCAAAATCTAATTTCTCTATTTTATTTTATTTCTAATTATCTTAATTTTATTTCTAATTATCTTAATTTTATTTCTAATTATCTTAATTTTATTTCTAATTATCTTAATTTTATTTCTAATTATCTTAATTTTATTTCTAATTATCTTAATTTTATTTCTTAACAAATTTAAATGTTTGACAGGATATATTTGATATTGAAATACAGAGGGATGCAAGTGAAAAAATCGATGAAAGCAAGAAAAAATAGCCTGTTTTCTACTTGATCTCTCGGGAACGGATGGGCTACAGTGGACCGGTTCTGACTTCTGACTTCTGACTTCTGACTACCAAATTAGTAGTCTATCTCTTTTTTTTTTTTTTGATGAAATTAGTAGTCTATCACTCTATCTCAAAGCGCCATGGCTCAAGAGATTGATTAATGATTAGGGGTCCAGCAGAGATAAAGATATTGCTTGCACATGGAGCATCCATAAGTGGAATTGGACCAATCGTTTCTTGGTCCCTTTCTACATTAGGCTTTGTGGAATAAACAAACTATAACCAGTTGGTCCAGTTCCATGCCCATGGAAAAGATTCAGCATTTAGGACCACTTAATAAAGGAACTGAACTCATGTATCGTATGACAAGTTATCTTTTCTTTAAAAATATTTTCACATGGAGATTGGAGACCACAAAAATGATAGGAGGAACTTCACGCCTTGTATAAAGATATTTTTTGATTGACTACTTGGGGTTATAATTAAATTTCTGGTCTCCATGGTTTTATAAAGATATTTTTTGATTGACTACTTGGGGTTATAATTAAATTTCTGGTCTCCATGGTTTTCTAAATTCTGGCCTCAATGTTGTGGGGGATTTATTTGCTTAACGAAGTGATTATATCACATATATCCAATAAAAGAAAACTCTACATTGCATGCAAGTTTAATTAAGTCCAAGAAATTGATTAATTTAAAATTATATTATTATATTATTTTATTTTTTGTTTTTTATATATTTTTTTACTTTTGAGTTGTCATTACTAGTTTTTTTTTTGAAACTTTCCATTACTAGCTTTAGAATTTATTTTGCTCATTGTTAGGGTTGTGAAAATTCAAAACACAAAAAAGAAAGAACCTTTGAACATTAATTTACTAAAATGCTTCAATGGATTAGATCAGATTCGGATCAAGTCATAATTATAACAACAACAAAAGCCTTTAGCCCCAAATGGATCAGGTAATAATTATTTTATTTTTTGTTATCCAATATGATCCGATCCATTTAAAATCGAGTCAATATTATTTTATCCGACCCAAATAGGTTATGAGTCGACCCAATCCAACCCAAAAGGATCATGGGTTGAACTGATCCAACCCGAATAAAATAAGTAAGTATCTATTAACTATTTATATATATATTTTAAGCAATTTAATATTAATTACAATTAATCTCAGTATATATATAATATTTGATTAGCTTTAAATTATAAAATAAATATAAAAATAGTTAAACAAATTGAATCAAATTGATCCATATTCGATACGATCCGTGATGGATAACAAAAATCTTAATTTATTTATTTTCGGATCATTTCAAGTCAAGTCGGATTCAGACCAAATCAAATTAAGTTTTGACATTGAGAAGTGAGTTAGCAATTTTATTTTTATGCGCCAGGACATTCATATAGTGTCCAAGATATATTATTCTATTTCTCCCGATTCCAATAATGTGCACAGAACCAACACAAATAAAGCTTGAAAGGGTCCTATTTGTGACTGAGAGGAAGACAATAATACAGCATGGAAATTGAGGCAAAGTATATTATCCCCGAGTAGCATAAGTTACGAAATATAAATTATAAAGCTGATCAAGTCATGATACACTAAATCATGTACCGTCAAAATTGTATAATATACAACAAAGATAATTTATTAATCTACCAACATACTGTAGCAATCAATTGAGATATTGTTATGCGAATACCCAAATAATTAAAATTCTTCTCATATTGTGTTATCATGTTCGTTGCATTTTCTCCCTTCAACAATATCAATTTTCTTTTATTTTAATTTTGTAATCATAGAAATATGTAATTCAATGAAAAATATATTAAAAAAAGTTAAATTCATTTTCTAGTTTATACCTATGACAATAGGCTTTGTAAATGGTAGAATGTTAGTTTCATGAGAGAAAAAAACAAATGATTCCTTTAAGTGATTACATCTACATAATCAAGTTGCTAGAGTCGAGCACAGAATAACTTTGTTATGTTTCAATATATGACAGAAAAGCCCAAGTTATACATGAAAATTTTAATTTATATAAATACCTACAAAAGGTTTTATTGAAGAAAAGACAGTACACATAAAGAAAAAAAAATAAGCACACAAAAGCTTACTCATAAATTATAGTATTGATCCTTAAAAGTGAAAGACGAAAGATTCCAAATAGCTGGCTTTTAAGACTCGTCGATGACCGATAGAATTGTCAAATCAGAGGAATTAAGGAGATGCTGTTAGATAAAGGTCGTGGGAGTGGGACAGCATGATACATGTACTTACATTACATGCATACAAATTTTGTACCAAGTGAACGATGTGTTGGAAGTTGGAACTAGGATTATGGTTTGTGTGATAAAATTAATTGAACTGAAACCTAGTTTCGACAATCTATAGAATCAATTAGGCATAACTAATTGAATATAACATATTACAAAAGCTACAAAGGGGCCTTTAAAAAACAAAAGAGAGTTAAAGGTCTAGATTGAATATGTACTTGTAGCAGGACAAAAATGCAAAAGAAAAATGTAGGGACACACCTACTCTTTGTTCTCTTCCCCGTCTTTAAACAGGCACCGTTACCGTCTTCCCCTTTCCTTCTCTTTTCGTCTCTCTCACCTCTTCTTCCCGTTCACATGGAGGCGGCTACTTCTATCGGCTCACCTCGAGCCCTCTTCCTTCTTTGCTCTTCGTCTTGTTCCAATAAGGTAACCGCCTCATCTCCCATCAACTAGGGTTCCTTCTAGTGTTAGGATTAGGGTCGTGGTTAGGGTTTGACCTCAGATCCCTTCCCCCGGCCTTGATCTCGCTGATCCGCTACCAGATCCTCTAATCTCTCCATGAAATTCAAAGCTCTGACCTTTCAATACAATCAATCCGATGAAGATTTTGTTGTTTTTCAGATAGAGAGGTTTGAAATCCGATGTGCTTGTTGCTCACACTAATAGAGGAAGTGGACTGGGTGATTAGGAGAAGGAAAAAACGGAGACGGCAGCTGCAGCAGGAGAAGAAGAAATCTCCAATTCCACTGTTGCCATGGGAGAACCTCTGCTAACTGCCTTGTCCATTGAGAACCACCACCATCAGATGCAAATACGCCATCACCACCATCCCTCCACTCTCCTCACCATGGACTCCACCGGACCCCATCTGTCTGGTCCCCTTGACTGTGCTCGCAGCCTCTTGATCCAGTCTGAGTCATCTATGCCTAGCCCTGTTGACATAAACCAGCCGGTCTATGTTGAGCGTTCCCCACCACCTCCTTCAGCCATCAATCCGTGGCCTGGTGATACTTGTGACATGCTTGATGTGGGTCTCGGCTCAAGCTCGCAGATGTTCGAGCCAAAAGCCACCGCGAGCAACAACAGCAACGGTAGCAACAACTCTGGATCCCGCAAGTGTGCCAAGAGAGGGGACAGCATATGGGGTGCATGGTTCTTCTTCAACTACTATTTCAAACCTGTGCTGTCTGAGAAATCCAAGGGTAAAACCATCACCCGTGATGCTAATGGGTTTGCAGGTTTCAGCAAATCAGACTTAAACCTGGACGTATTCTTGGTGCAGCACGATATGGAAAACATGTACATGTGGGTCTTCAAAGAACGACCTGAAAATGCCCTTGGCAAGATGCAATTGAGAAGCTTTATGAATGGACATTCTCGCCTTGGTGAGCCCCAATTCCCTTTTAGTGCTGAAAAAGGGTTTGTGAGGTCCCACCGCATGCAGCGGAAGCATTACAGAGGCCTGTCTAACCCACAGTGTTTGCATGGGATTGAGGTTGTCCGGTCACCGAATCTGACCTCAGTGAGTGAATCTGATCTTAAGAAGTGGGTTGAGCTCACTGGCCATGAGATTAACTTTCTAATACCATTAGAATCAAGTGATTTTGAGTCATGGAGAAATTTGCCCAGTACTGATTTTGAACTGGAGAGACCCCAACCTCCTCTAAAAAAGCTTACACACACAAATAACAAGAAGCTTTTGAATGGATCTGGGCTTAATCTGTTAACCCATGGACCAACAAACAATAACTCGACGGACGGAGTAGATATTTCACCCATATGTGGTAGCAGTAAGAGAAAGAAAGAATGCTCCCCACATGCCATGGAAGAAGACTTAAACCAAGATATTGAGATAAGTCCTTTTGAGCCCGCATGGATGAATGATTTCTCAGGTGTGATGTGTCATGCTTGTGGACCAGTTACTGCTTCGAAAACCATATATGAAGATGAGGAAGGCTATCTGATAATGGTTAGTTTACCCTTAACAGATTTACAAAGGGTTAAGGTTTCCTGGAGAAATACACTCACTTATGGTATAGTCAAGATATCTTGCATGAGTGTTGGTCGAATGCCTTATGTGAAGAGACATGATAGAACATTTAAGCTGACCGACCCTTCACCAGAGTACTGTGCACCAGGAGAATTTGTTAGAGAGATTCCCTTGGCCACACGAATTCCTGAAGACGCAAAACTTGAGGCATACTTTGATGAAACAGGAACAGGTCTAGAGATAATGGTGCCCAAGCATCGTGTGGGACCCGAAGAGCATGAGGTTCATGTCTCCATGCGCCCTCAGTCATGGGCTTAATAAGAAATGGTCTCTTTTTCTTTGTTTGACAATTCAATTGTTTGATGAGGCTCTGTATTGTTGTTATTGTCAGGATAGAAAATTTTCTCCTAATGTTCTTTGTGGCAAGTTGGGTATACTAACTACCGATTTGATCTTTGTACGGTGATTGGTTTCATATTTAATATAAGGAAAATGCTTTAATATTTGACATAGCATTTTGAGTTGCTTCTTTCCTTGGATCCTCCGATGAATGTACTTTTACATTGGCCTTCCCTTGAATACTTGTTTTATTTGCACACTGTACTTTCTGTAAGAATGGCTTGAATCTTTAAATTTAAATGCTTAGTTGACATGCAGGCTGATTTTTTCATAGGAGAACTTATTCTATTGATACTTTTTCAGCAACTTCTTATTCACCCGAGTTTTTTCCCTTCTGTTTTCCATTTTAAATTTCTTCGTTACGTTGTAATCTGAAAATTTCAAAATTGAAGTTCACTTTCATATGAATGATGCTAAATGTCTATTCTGATGATGTATATGTATGTAGGATGCGATTCCTTTTTGCTACCATCTGATTTGAAAAGTATTCAAAATAGAGCTAAATTAATCGTATATATTATATTATATGCAATATTTTGAAGCCACCAGGATGCATGGACATTCAGACTGTAAATCCCAAATGTGGAACTTTAGATCTGCTTGAGCTTATTCAAGTATTGAATCCCATTAAGTGTAAATTTGCTTTCAATATTTTAGCTAAGGTCCAACTTTGCCTTGCCTCAAGCCTTAATATATGATTAAATTTCTTGCAATCGGTGGAAACGAGGACTAAGTAGTGCAACATAATTCAGTTTTATGCCGAAAAAAAATCAAATGTTTTTTTATGAAATCTGTAGGTAATGGATGAAGTTACCTTCCCAGTACATTCATTTGAAATTTGAATATTCTAATGCATTATAGGGTTTTGATAATCTTTATAAAATGGACCGCCTGACGCCCGTGTATGTAATAAGAGGAACCCAAGTTAGAATTATGTTTAAGATATCTATAATCATTCTAATAATTTTTAGTTAGCTGAAAGGTTGTATAAGCTACATAAGATAGGCAAACTATAATTTTGTGCAACATGTATGCCGAACTTGGCCTGAGCAAGCACTTGTGCATATTTAATGTAGATGGGATTGACAGAATGGTTAGAAGAGAACAGAAAGGTATTGACGGTGCTTCTCAATACATTGCTTCTAGGAGCAAGTAAGATGTTAATTAAAGTTCTTTTTCTTTTATTTGACTCGTTACATCTAACTGTATTTTTTTTAATTTTTCTAAATATTTCTTGATACCTATTTGTAAACCTTTTTTGATTCTATATTGTACATAATTCTTGAAAAAATTTCGTATTTTTTGATCTTCTGTCCCACACTAAATGAGTGATGAGACAAGAAAACTATGTCACAATGGTGCTATAGAAAATCTGAAAAAGTATGGCAGCGGATCTGAATTCTATCCAAGATCATTTTCATTCTGCTAGTCATGCGTATCATGTTTGACCATAGTTTCCATTAATTTCTTAGAAACTGGTATATGTGCAATATATACATGCAGTATGAATAGAAGTTTGGAAATCATTCACGCCTGTTCCTACTTTTTGCATATGAACTTGAGAAGTTTGCAGTTTTGCATTGCGCTCTATCTGAATATGGTACGGAAATCACAGAGCAAATTTGTCTCAGTAAGCATGTTTCTTACTGCCATGAAAGTTCAAAGATTAGAAAATTTAAAGAAAATCCAAATTATGCCTTTTCTTTTACCAGTAGAAAAAACTTATCATTTCAATGCATTTCCAATTATTTTGAATTTGTTCTTATGATAACTTTACAAAGTAAAATGTCCTAGAATCTTTTCAACTTATGTTATCTAGTATGAATTTCAACTTCTGTTATCTAGTATCGATTTCAACCTCTATTTTTTTCATGAAATTTCATCTGCTGTAATGACTGTAATCTAGTCATTTTTTATTTTCTTTTTATCATCATCAGCATCATCATAATATTTTTCTAACACATGCGTGTACATTGTCATTCCGAGAAATTAAATCAACTATACAGATATAACTCTACAAATTATAGTGATGCTTTCAAATAGATCTATAACATCCAATGTCCTTTACACATGAATATTCACATAAAACAACAAGAAAATAATTCAGAATTATTAGGGAGAACTATGTAAGATATTTTCATTTTCTTTTGAAATTTTAAGCAGACAGTGCTGTGGTGACGTGCCTTGGCAGCCATGGTTGAGGCATATTGAATCTTTTGAAATCTTTTTAATTCTTACAACTTTTAAACATACAAACATTGTAAACATGATTCTCAGGTTTATCTGGCCAGTGTCTTGTATCTCTGCTTTTCCCGCCTGATTTGTGAATCTAAGACTCTGCCATATTCCTTTTGATTGCCTTCTTTCCCAGCAGACCTATTGGTTAGTGTACAGTTAGTATCATTTGATAACCTGTAGTTATAATAGATATCAACAGTTGCAAAAATTAAGGGCAATGATCATACCATTGTTTCAACATGCCCTGCTTCTCACGTAAAAGATTGCATGCCCTAGGTGCAAAAAGGAAAGAAACTGTTGCAACAGCTGCCAAAGAGCACATCCAAATCCATTTTGAAACACTGTATCTTCCAGTATTGTTTTCTGAACTAAAGCTCTTATCTGTATGCTTATTCGCATCATCCACATTCCCACCTACCAAGGAGGGCAAACTTGTGGAGCTGTTCTCTTTTAAACTCTTCTCAGCATTTAAAGTGTCTGCTGTCTCCATTTCTTCACCTTTTTTCTCAGAATATTGTCCACTCAAGATGGCTGCTTGAATCGCAGCACCACGTACCATTACCTCATCCAGCTGGACACTCTTGCAAAGCTCCTTCCCTTTGAAAAATCTGCACAAAAGCTCCTGCACTGAGGGTATATTGCTCAATCCACCAGCTATGACCACATCTTCTATCTCAGACCTATTCACACCAGCATCCATCAGACACTTCACTACCAGATCTATACATGGCTCGAAATGGTACTGATTCATCCTGTCAAGCATAACCAATGTGAAGGAATCCTCCCAGCCGACCTCGTCATACAGAGAACTACTTTGATCAGCTGAAGATAGAATGAGTTTTGCCTTCTCTGCAACAGATCGAAGCCTCCTTAAAGCCTCGGGATTCTCATTAGCAACTAACATCAGTTGTGACTGGCAGTACTTTGCTAATCTATCATCAAAATACTCTCCTCCAAGATCAGTATCTTTTATGGTTGCTTTGACCTTCAACTCCTTCCCTTGAATGGTAACAACTGACACATCCAGAGAGCCTCCACCGAAGTCGAAAACAAGCACATTTCTTTTCTCTGACTTACCCTCCTTTTCTAATCCATAGGCAGAAGGGCCGCAATTGGTTCATCAAGCAATACAACACTGAGTCCAGCCATGTCAGCAGCCTCCTTTGTTGCTTTGCGTTGAGGAGCATTGAAGCTGGCGGGCACTGTGACAACAGCACTAGTCACTTTGGCTCCAAGATAATTCTCAGCAATCTCCTTCAATTGTCCAAACAGCAGTGAGACCACCTCTTCTGGTTCTAACTTCTCTTCATTGCCATTGCCATTGACTATGATTTTTGGTTTGACCTTATTATCACTGCCAACCAATTTAAAACCATTTTGAATTGAGGATTTGCTGAAGCTTCTCTCAATTAGTCGCTTGATATCTGTTTCAGAATTACCCCTAGTTAAATGATAATCCAATTTGTACTAGTTATGCCACATTAAATATATATTGGAAATTGGAATCAAACAAACTGACTGATCGTGGACTTCTAATTAGGAGGGCTTCCAGTATAATATAACAATGCTTGTAGTTCTTTTTTTCCGTTTACACACAAAACTAAGAAGCAAGGCATTTTTATTCAGCTTGGATAAGGTATTTAGACAAAACGGATTGTTCCTAATTCTGTTTCTGTTTATATATAAATATATATATATATATATATATATTTTTATTCATTGAAAATGTACTGTTTCTGTTTATATATAAATATATTATGAAAATGTACATAATGAACGAATCATTGTGGTAAAAGTAGGCGAATATTCATTGCAATTGAGCAGTGTGTAAGCAAGCGTATGAATTCCAAATCAGGTGGACAAGATTAGTTTTCTGTTTTCTCCCGGAGACAATGTTGAATATTATGAAACGGCAATAAAACTTACTTGGAATTGTATTGGTGGGGTTGTCACTAGCATGTTCCTTGGCATCGTCACCTATCAGAATGCCGCTGTCAGTAAAAGCCACACACGATGGTGTGTGGAGGTTGCCATTTTCATTTGGTATGACTATTACTCGGTTGTTCCTCCATACTGCCACACGTGAATAAGTTGTTCCCAGGTCTATCCCTATTGTGCCCCCATAGTCTCCCATTGCAAGAGTTCAAGTGGTTGAAATGCAAGTAGGCAGAAAAGATTTTATTTATATGAAAAAGATGTGAGAAGAGTTGCTGGTAAAGGAGTCAAGATCTTCTATGGCACGCTCTATGTGTTGATCACCTGCACAAACTTTTAAATTCCGGGTGCAGATTTTTTTCTTTCCTTTGCTTTTCTTTGGGTCATATATCCCCTTTTAAACTTCCTATTCTTACCTATTACTGCTCAAGGCTTCATTATTTTCATCTATGAACATAACATAAATATTGAAGCAGGAAATTACAATAATAAAACAGATGAATGCAGTATTTCAAAAATGTTGCTGAATTTACACCACAATTCTTGCTTATTCAAGAGTGATACATAAAAACCGCATGCATCATGTGGTTAGTGAATCAAAATCTGCATAAACAAAATGAGCAAGTAGGTCAAACTTTTCACGAATTATAGTAAAATGACTGCAAAATAATATAAAGTACTTTAATGAAGAAGCAATTTAGTTTGGAAAGATCCATTACAATATGTCCACGAGATAATCATTGATCGTGAAGAAAAAAAAATATTTTGGAGGTTACGGGTAGCATCAGGTCTAGGTGTGTAAAGGTAACATCTATAAAAGATACAAAGTAACGCTTCATGTTTAGCTAACAAAAGGTTTATGATTAGGACAGATTCGTTTGATATTTGTATTATAGATGCATATCAATTATGCCTATATGTTACCTATTTATCTGATATCCCTGTAAATTTTATTTCCAGTTCGATCAGCCAGTTGACAAGCAGATTGCCTCTTGATAATTTTCTTTTTGGAGATAAATTAAAATCATGATCATCCATAGTAAATTAATTTATAAATATATCGGCTAGTTCTGAAATTGAATGCACGTTTCAACTCATTTCATTATGGAGGACACCATCATTAATATATAAAATCTACAAATTGCCAAAGCGGTCTGAAACCAAGTTAGTATACTACCGCGAAAAGGATAAAGAAACCCAGTTTTGCTGGCTTATCAGGGTTCTACATGACCTTTTCTTTTGTAACACACAGAAACATGCTTTTCTGGGGGTTAATAAATATTATATGCATACCAACAATTAGTTTCTTTATTAAACTCTAGTCTAGTCTTGTTTTCATCTTATCTTGTCAACTCTTGGTTATTAATTAATTATTTCATGCTAGCATTGCAGCGGCTTGTTTAACTTGATCCATGATGCTCATCCAACAGTTGTCAATTTTGATATTTGTCATTTCTCTAATCATTTTTCTTTCAGGAAAACAGGGATCGCTAATCTGGGCAAATATAACATCAAATAATACTGGGGGTATAGTCCGTGGCTTATTCAAATCGAACCAATGGATCTGTCTCCTGCCTGATTTTTCTGACTTCATATTGCGGCTACCATCAACAGCTAACCAATGTATCAATTTAAAAAATACTGCATATCATAAGCTTAATTCTCAGGTTCAGATCATAACCATAATTCACAAGTCGAAACAAATCCTTTGGCACTGCCATTTTTTATAATTTGTGAGGACAGAACGAGGGCCATGCCCTAATCCTTTTGTTAAAACCTTGTATTTTAAGTGGCACATACAAGCAAAGGATTTTCTGTTAAATGTACATCACTTCACAACTGTTTAACAATTTGATCCTTATATGTCCTGTACCAGCTGGAGTCCTGTCTAAGATTGCACTGATAATAGTTGAGCATATTATTGTCTCTAGATGATAAAATACAAAATAAACCAATGCTCTGATTTCTTTTCAGAAAGCTTTAATTCTTCACAATTTCTCCGAATTTTGGTAGCAGTTGTCAGTGATAATACAAGTCCTCTTGTAAATACTTGAACTACCCGTTTGGCACATCCTCACCCATACCAGTCGGCATTCCACCAGCATTAGGGCTGCACAAAAAAGTTCGGGCTCATGACTTAGTTCGGGTTCAACTCGAGCTCGAGCTAATTTGGCATGAGTTAATCGGGCGATAGTTAAATGAGCTGAGTTTGAGTTGGGGTTAGCTTTGCTCGTGGCTCGACTCGGCTCGAATAATAATATATTTTTCTACTAAACTCTAATCCGATAATCCATCTCTAATTATATCTCATCATCTTACAATATCAGCGGCTTAACGACTTGTCGTACTCGATCATGACTTGGCTCATATATCTGACTCGATAGTTTTTTGTTGAGCTATCCATTCAAATTAGTATAGCAAAGATTTTATTGAAAATATAGTTCGTTGATATATCAATTTTATACTAACTCATATATCATTTTTCTAAATATACCGAATTTACAGTTTGTAGATATACTAAATATAAATATCAAACTGAGTCAACATACATGCATTGGCTCATAAGCTAGCTCGAATAGTAACAAGTCGAGCTTGAGCTAGACTTTTCTTCTCGAAGCATTTCATGAGCTCGACTCGATTCAACTCATTTTTTTTATGAACCGAGTTTGAGCTAAACCTAGCTTGCTCGAACTAGATCGTTTGCAGCCCTAACCGGCACCTCCCTAACATAGTAAATAATTAAAAAAATATAACGACATTAGTCTTTGATTAAAAAAAGGAGGGATTTTTTGACAATGAGTAATTTTGATAATATTGACGTGATTCTCTGAATAAATATAGAAAATCTTAAAAATAGAAAAAAAAAATATTATATGAATATTTTTCAACTAATAAATCAATAGTATTTCAAATGTCATGCAATTTAGTTATCATTTGATGATAACAATCAAAGATAATTAAATTTTTATATAATTTAGAATGATTATAATTTAATGATTTTTGATGAACCGTCAAATAATAACTAAAATGGATAAAATTTAAAACACAAATTATCTATCTATCTATCAATTAAAAAAATATAATTTTTCATTTAAATTTTTATTTAAAATATCATTATCAAAATTATCAGTAAATATTAAATAACCCATCATCAAGGATACCTCACAAAAAGGACACTTTTTTTTGTTCTGAGAATTCCTGATCTTTTTGTCAAAAGGTGCACCGACATACTCTATTTTTGCATATCAAAAGACATAAAGAGTCACATTGTAATTGAGAAACTTTTGGTTTTTTTTGTCAATCGGGATTTTTTTCTTAAAGAATCTTGAACACTAACTAATGACTAAGCGTTTAACTTATTTTCACAAGTGAACATAATAAGAGTCGGGTTCACACTTTTCAAAACATTTTTTTTTTCGATAGCTGACCGCATCGAATCAAGATTAAAGAGTGCAACTTCAACTCACACCTTTCAGTTTAAACTTCAAAGGTGTAAATCCGACTCACGTCTTTCAATTCAACTAGTACAATTTTATGTTATGAACATAAATCTTTTCACAAGTTTCCTATCAAAAACTATATCTATTTGAAGATAAAATTTTCTTCTCATCTACATATATTTAAAAAAATTTCAGCGCACTTACTCATTACAATAATTCGTTTTTTGTTGTGCCCTCATTATGGTCGTGTAAAGCTTTGATAAATTCATTCAATCACACCAAGCAGATCGAGTATTTTCTAGAAATAATTGGTTTTTCTACGCCACGAAATCTCATGCTTTCTCTTCCTGCTTAGCGCCCTCTATGAAAGAGAGGTACATGATTTTTTTTTTAATTTTTTTAAAAATAATTTAAAAATAATTAATAACTAAGACATTGATAATGAAAATTTTTTAATTATTAAAAATATAAATATAATTTTAATTATTTTTTCATCCTATACTCTGCTCATTATATAATTTGAACTATTTCTTCAATATAATTTTAATTATTTTTTCATCCTAATCATTATATAATTTGAACTATTTCTTCAGCTCACTGCTCACTATCATTTTAATTATTATTTTTAACTCACTATTCATTACATATAAATAACTAAAATTATATTGAAAATTTTAATTAAAAAATTAAATATAAGTTTAATTATTTTATATAATGAGTGATGAGCTCATGGATTTTTAAATCCGTACATATGAACTAAAAATTTGATTTTTAAGTAGATATAAATTTTGATAGGAAACTCTGATTGAGAATATAATTCGAAAAGCTCGTGAAAAGATCTATGTGCACAACATAAAATTGTGCTAGCTAAACTGAAAGGTGTGAGTCGGGCTTACACTATTTAAGATTGAACTGAAGGGCGTGAGTTGGAGCTACGCCCTTTAATCTTGATTTGACGCAGTTAGCTTTCAGGCACAAAAAATATTTTCTTAAAAGGGGTAAGCTTGAATTGCACTTTTATCATGGTTATTTATGAAAATAAATTGAGACCGTTAAAGGTTATTTAAGAAAAAAATCCGTCAATCGTTAAATTGAGGGTATTTTTGAGTTTTTAATTATAAATGTATTTTTCATTTCATGGGCTAAGAATAAGCCCATCGTTTATTAGGTTAGTTTAACAGAGGCGGCCTCAAATCTAAAATTGGTACATACTTTAACTTTGAAATAAAATTTCTAATTATGACAAAGGAATAAAGAAAATAAAGCAACACGAGAATTCAAAACATCACTTTTTATAGAAATCCAAAGTGTGTTCTCTCTTCTGTCAATTGTCCCTGTTTTTCTCTGTGTTTCTCCAATGGAGACTTGAAGCCAAGCAAGTCTCCTCCACAGGCAGCTCAAAGGTGACTGAACAGATTTTTTTTAAAATTAATTATTTGAATAATCATATTTTTGATAATAAAAGTGATTAGATTAAAATTTTAAAAATACAAATGACGGCACGCCACTGTTTTTTATCTCCATTACACAGTTTATTGGAATTGTCTAGTGTTTGATTTTCTTCACCTATAAGTCCACACAAAAAAGATGAGAAATATGTTCGATTTGATTTTAAACGCACTTTATGATCTTTATCCAATATACAATAGACGGCAGTTGTCTCGATTGACATATTCGTGTCCGCACCTTAAGAGTACAACTAAGAGTCTACGACTAAACATAATAATACGGTTTGTCTAGTAGTCACCGTCATATACTCAGTGGCGGATTTAGGATTTTAATTAGGGGGGACAATTATCGGATTGTAATGGCTTATCGGGTTCAAATTCATTAACTAATCGGGTACTAAATAAAAAAAAATTAATAATTTAATATATATACTTAATTAATAATTTTTTTATTAAATAATAACATTTTATATATTAAAATAACAATAAAATAAAGCTCAAAATAATAGATAATCAAGTCATATACTCGGTGACGGATCTAGGATTTTAATTAGAGGGGCAATTATCGGATTGTAATGGCTTATCGGGTTCAAATCCATTAACTAATCGGGTACTAAATAAAAAAATTAATAATTTAATATATATACTTAATTAATAAATTTTTTATTAAATAATAACATTTTATATATTAAAATAATAATAAAATAAAGCTCAAAGTAATAGATAATCAAGTTGATGAAGAAAGTTTTCGACTAAGGAACTTTATATTTTGATATCTTTGCATAATTATTTCATTATGCACGGTATTAAATATTTTTTTCTCAATAAAAATAACCAGAAAATTCAGGGGGACAAAAAAATTTTCCGGGAGTACGTGCCGAAAACATTACCGAAAAGCATTATTTTTCAAAATCCAGAGGGGACACGTGCCCCCCTAGATGTTGCTGGGTCCGCCCCTGCATATACTCATTCCTTCATTAATACTACCTAAATCATGTAACTTCACCAGACGCTGCCATACATTTCTAATAACGTGTTCACTCAACTCTAGCTCAAACCATCAGAATCCTCCACCCTACATCCTTATTTTTCATATAACAGATAACAAAGAAGAGCTCTACTTCAAGTGGGAGTCAATTAAGTGGTCTTCTTTGGCTCATTTACATAGCTCCCAAGCCGCACAATAATTCCATCAATATCTCTCACGTAACCCACCTTCTGTCCCCAATTCTTCAACTCTGGTGCACTCACTGGTACAGCCCCATTTTCTATGGCCCGTCTGTATGCCACATCCACATCAGCATAATCAAAGCTTATCTCCACTGGATTGCGCTCCCCTCTTGAGTCTGGCAAGTGCACTTCCCCCGTCAAGACATCAGTTTCTCGCTGATGAAGCGGTGTAAATGCAATGGTCGTTGGTCCACTGTCAAGCTCAGCCCACCTAATAACACAAAATGGATCACAATCACAAATATATGTAGTTTTATAGAGTTGATTTTATTAGATTGGTTGGGGGCGAGGGGTTACTTGTGAGATTGATCAAGGCGGCGGACATTGTAGCCAAAGGCAGAGGCATACAAGGCGACCGATTTGGCTACATCTCTCACGTACACTACTGTATAGGCGAACTCAGGGCTCAGGTTTGATGCCATATCTACCCTCTCTCGCTCTCTCTCTTTCTCGCTATCTGGATTTGATTTGAATAAGGTGAAGCTGTGAGTAATGAGGATGACAATTAAAGCGGTCTTGGTACTTGGGCTGGAGACAGGTGGAGGCATGCATGGCATAGCCTTCGTAATTTTCTTCCACGCTAGAATCGGATCGCTTCAATGTTCAAAGTAATTTAATTCGCTTCTACTCGATTACGTTCAAAGAGACAAAATCCGCCGTATGCACGTCTCATTCCGCTAGCGACTAACAGTACTATTACAATTTACAAAAGTCCGGATCTTACGTATTCTACTAACGAAGCGGCCCACGGAGTTCCCATGCACAGCTGATTTGATTGGGCCAAGTCCATACATCAATTAACGGACTAAACCATCTAGTTGAGGGCCCGAAGCCCTTACATAATACATGGTCCTTTTACCTTTCGTAAAACTTGCGTTATTCGTTTATTATGTCGACTGTCGAGCATGTTTCTTTGTTACAGGCTTACAGTGGTCATATATCGTATATACAGCTGCAGCCTGCATATATTTAAGCAACTGGAGATACATTCTGATAGGGCCCACTACTTTTGGGCCTCATCGCGGTCCAGACCTAATTGAAGTTCTATTCATATATCCAGCAAAATAGCAAGATTAACCGTCTGGTCAGATCTCGATCCTAATAGGTCTATTTCTATTCTTGAAGGAGGCCTATAAATAAGAGTCTTAGGTTTGTTGAGAATGAATCATAATTTTAGCCTACACGCCCACGTTAGACGGTTAAGTTTTCAATATACAACACATATATCGAAGACACTTATCACATTCATATATTTATAGTATATTATAATATTTTAAAATTTTCTTCATAGTAAACTCATTTGAAGTAATCACATAACTTTTTTATTAGAAGTTCTAAAATTAATTTGAGTGTAGTTATAGTACTATGCATAACACAAAATAGTTAGTGTTACATATTCATATCTCTGCTTTTAAAATTTAAATAATCAACTTGAACTGCTTAACATGATCTTAGTCTTACTAACTTATAGACAATTTTTTTAGAAACAAATTTATATATTTTTAGATAAAAAGGTAAAAAAAAAAGACTTTGTTATATGTTTTATAAAACAATGTTTATATATCAAGTGACTTCTAACTTTCTAAAAATAATTTAAATTTATAAAAGAAAAAAATAAATATTAGATCTACAAATAAATTTTCATATGAAGATATGAGCTGCCGGTTCTATATAATATACTTTAAAGATTTTCTCTTCCTCAAGATGATAAAAATGATAAATCTCTATCTCTATTTCTATCTCTTATTAAACATATAAGTGTCATGATCCTATAATGGTCGAGATTGACTGAAATTCATTGATTAATTTTTAAAAAGAACATGAATCATTAGATATATTAGAGATTTTTTTTGTAGCGTGATATATTATAATGAGAATATTAAAGTCTTTGTTAAATTCATATTACATCCACTATATTAAAAGTTGCATAATTTTCTAAAAGACATCATTTTGTTGAAGAATTTATTAAATTTGAAATTTAATTCCACGTCTTTTTAGAAAAACTATAATTACTACATAAAAATAATTAATTAATTATATTTACTTTTTGTTTTATTTGTTACCATATTTTGTATTAAAATAGAATAGTATTTTTAAATTTTAATATAAAAAGATTACAATATAGAAACCACATGTAGGAACAATATATTATTATAAAATTAAAGTTTCCGCATTGCAACTCAATAGGACGGCTTTCTTTCTTAATCCTAAGAACAGCTTTGGTTGATATGACCTTGCTTGCTCAAAGCAAACTAGCCTGCGCCAATTGTGTGTTATTTTTTCTTTTAGTTTTTTTATCATAACACGTTTATAAAACCAATAATATGTCACATTTCAGTTAAATTATCTAAAATTATGTCAAAATTTTATTATATTTCTTACTTTTTATTGAAATTATTTGAAGAACTGTACTTAATATATTTTTTAGTGCTTTTGCAGAATATATATTTAGATATGCTATATGCATACCAAATTATACATACACCAGCATGTCGTATATGCATTATGCACTGGTCAATCACATGAATGAGAAATGCATTTTAAAAAATGCATTTTAAAAGATTGGTTAAAAAATATTATGTTATTGATACTTCCAACGACTATATGTGTTTATTGTCTTCATATTGGTCACTGTTGCAATTAGACCAATTATATTGATTACGAGTTCTTTTTTTTTTTGAAAAATTGAGTTCACAAATCAATTTTCTAATTACATTAATTACAGAAATTATACTAACTTTGTTTATCAGTATTAATATATTAATGCAATTATATAATTCTAAATTACATTTTTTAATTTTTTTAATGTTATATATTATAAAATGAGCTAATGAATTGCATAAGAACAATCAGTGGCGGAGTAATTGTAGCAATCCCAAGTGTAATGCATGTGTTTCTCGCAATTGTAGCAATCTACATTGGGTTTTCTTTTGCCTTCTTGGTTTCTCTCTCGTCCTCGCGAGGTTGGGCTTGACTACTCCGACTGGCTCGACTCTCCTCGGCCACGTCATCCACGACCTCCTCGGCCGCATGCCTATTGTGCCTTGTGTACGTACAACATTTTTCTTCGAGAACCACCTTAGCTTGAAGGGCCTCCTCGAGAATTCTTTCTTCTTGAGGTTCTTTCTCTGCTCGTGTGCTAAGAGCGAGCTCGGCGAATTCATTAACGGATAACTTTGTCAAGTCCTTTGACTCTTCTATCGTACAGATCATATTTTTTAATGTGTTAGTTAGTGACATCAAGATCTTCTTCACCACCATCTGCCTTCTTGGTTCTCCCTCGTCCTCGCGAGGTTGGGCTTGACTACCCCGACTGGCTCGACCTCCTCGGTCGCGTCATCCACGACCTCCTCAACCGCATGCTTGTTGTGTTTTGTGTATATACAGCGCTTTCTCTTCGAGAACCACCTTAGCTTGAAGGGCCTCCTCGAGAATTTATTTCTTCTTGAGGTTCTTTCTCTGCTCGTGTGCTAAGAGCAAGCCGCGAATTCATTAACGGATAACTTTGTCAAGTCCTTTGACTCCTCTATCGCACAGACCATATTTTTGAATGTGTCAGTTAGTGACCTCAAGATCTTCTCCACCACTCTCTGTTTTGAGAGACTTTCTCCAATTCTCTTCTGTTGATTCGTTACTATCTATACTCTGGTGATATAGTTTGAGATTCCTTTGTGTTGTTCATCCTCAGCATTTCAAACTCACATCGCAGAGTTTGGAGTTTTATCTGTTTTACCTGGTCGATTATTTTGTAGGCTATTTGAAGTATTCTCCATGCCTCTTTAGAAGTTGTTGCTCCGGTAACTTTCTCGAACCCAACTTCATCTACTCCTTGATATAGAATGTAGAGCGTCGTCTTGTCTACTACATTCTTCTCCTTCAACAGTTCAGTTATTGTATGATCAAGAGTGCGACATTCTTGAATTCAACATATCCGGTCTCAACTATATCCCACACATCCTTCGCTCCTAGCAGGGCTCTGATTAGGATGCTCTAGTTATTGTAGTTTGATTTCATCAACTTGAGCACCAACATATTTAGTGAACTGTTCTCGAAACCAACTATTAGCTCTGATACCAATTTGATGACCTTTTATCTATATCCCAACGTGGATTATCCCAAAATTTATCTCAAACTCTTTGAACTCAAAATACTATCTCGAGATCTGACACAGATGTTCACTCTGACAAACAAGAACAAATGAAGAACTGAATTAAAATGAGAATAAAAAAATAAGTTACTAAATCTGAGAGAAGAAAAAGAATGCTCTGAAAGCTATTTTTTTATAATTCAACTTTGTTTACAAAGTGATTTCTCTCTCGTTCTTCTTTACATTACATATATATTTATACTACCTTTAGTGCATTAATTGCACCTCTACCTATACATCAATCTAATCCTAACTATATAGTGACATTAATTGTCTAGCCACACTTCTTTCAATTTCATTATTGCTCCCATCAGCTGTCTCTGACACATACAACAGATGTCAGAAGTATTTCGCGTCATCCATCTTGAGTTCATCTCGAGCTTCCTGATGTTACCGAGCTATTAGGCTCTAGTCCATCTCGAGATTTATCTTTGACATTTGTTCGTCCTTGATGTTGCTGTTTCTTCGAGTTCAACATGGATTTCTCGAGATGGTCAGTTTTATGAGCTCTTAGTACTTCAAAATCAGAACTAAAAGTTTACTACTTTCAACATCCTGCACTTACTTGTTCCCTAAATAGGCCTTTGACTAATAGATACCAGACCCAGTACCAGACTAATAAGCACCATTTATTATTTACCTACCCAGGAATAAGATTTGAACTATCAAGTAAGACTATGAACTAAATGCATTAAAGGCACTTCCAAACGACAATTGAAAATGTATTAACATGATTATTGGGGAGCTAAGGCCTAGAAGCTGCTGAAAAAGATGTACTTGATTTGAACTTAAAAGTTGTATTGTATACCGGAATTATTGTCCTATATTGATGTATGTCGGTTGGATTTCCTCCTTCATCCACATCTAGATTTACATTGGTTACCATTTGTGTCTTATTTGTCTGGCAATCTTCAAGGCCAAACTTCTTAATCAACTCTTTTGCATATTTAATTTGACTAATGGAAATGTCATCCTTCATTTGTATGATTTGAAGTCTCAAACAAATATAACCTCTTTCATCATTGATATCTCAAATTCGTTGCTCGATAAAGAAGAAAACTCCTCGGTAAGAGTCGAATTAATAGAGCCAAATTTGATATCATTAACATAGACTTATACCACTAAAAGATCACTATCATTCTTCTTAGTGAAGTTGATAGTGTCATTTTGATCTCTAATAAAATTATTTAAAAATAAAAATGAGCTAAATCTATTATATTAAATCCTAGGAGCTTATTTTAGATTATATAGAGCTTTTATGAGTCTATAAATATAATTGGGGTATGTTTGGTTTACAAACCCACGTAATTGTTGGATATATATTTCTTCATCAAAAAATTCATTAAGGAAATTATTTTTGACATTCATTTGGAATAGAATAAATCTCTTGCGAGAGGCGTATGTCAAAAGCATCATAATAGATTCAAGACGTGGAATCGATGTAAAGATTTTTTTTCAAAGTCAATATTGTTTGTTGGGTATAGCCTTGTGCAACCAATCTAGTTTTATTCCTAATAATTATACCATTCTCATCTAGTTTGTTTCTAAAAACTCACTTTGTTTCTATAAATGGCCCTAACATTTGGTCTAGGAACAAGTTCTTGACACCCAATACGCCTTTAATAGAATACTCTGAAATATGTGCTTACTTTTCTAAGCATTTTGAATCATGAATGTTCCACATATCCCTAGTACTTGTCATGTTGCCAAAATTAATGCTATGGGCTCACTAATCGAATTTAGTATAATATTTATGACATAATCATTGTGTCCCTTCTCAATTTAAAATTTGATGGTCAAACAAAATGTGATAGTGTTGAATTTAGACTCGTAACTATGTTTAACAATAGATCAAACATCTAGAATATTAAGCTAATTAATCATGCACTTCTTTCAATAAGAGAAGTTCTTGCATTCTGACCCAGAACATGGTTCCTTTATGTGTCTACTTGGTGCCATATTATTGATGAAATCATAATTTTGGATCTAAATCTATGATATAATTGATATTTTAAGATAATTATTGATGATACTTATTGATGAGAAAGATCAATTTGGTAAATAAAAACATTCCTATAAATTTACACAAAAATCAACTTAAAAATAAGTGGTAAGAGAATAAATAATAAACTAAGTCGAATTCTCGATGCAAATATAATAAAAATATGCTATGAGAATTTAATCAAATATCAATTGTCAAAAGGAATAATTGATGTAAAATAATCTACCATAAATTTTAGCTAGAAATATAACTTTGTAGAAAATATGAAATGTGAAGTATAAAAAATACAAGAATAAAAGGTTATAAAAACTTATGTCTCCGCGTCTCGTCCCACTAATGAGATGTCGCCTTGTTACTCAAAAAATATTTTACAATTAGAAACTTTAGATTCTTCACAAAAAACTTTAGAAACTTTAGAAGACTAAAATAAATTAATAAAATAAAATACAACAATGAGCACTCAAGACTCAGAAAAATTAAGCCATAACATGCAGAAAAATTGAACAAAAATTCAAAGATAGGAGCTGAACAATGATAAAAAAAATTATAAGAATTCTAATGGATTGGGTCAAGATCTTAGTTTTTTATTTTTGCAAGAAAAATGATGTAAGACTCTTTGATAGCTTTGGATTGAATGCTCAGATTGGTTAGAATCATGAAAGTTTGATCAGTTTGGATAATCTTGAAGCATCATCTTAAATAGAACTCTTAATATAAAGCAGTTGATATTCTTACGTAAGAAACCATTATAACATTTCTTGATTTTAAATCTTGAGTTACTAAGAATACCCCTTGTCAGAACTTTTTATAATGTGATAATAGGCTTAGAAATATATATGATGAACCGTTATAACGATAACATAAAATGTTGAACGTTTTATAAAACGTTAACAATAGTTTGACTAGTTTAACCAAATTCTGACAAGGTCTACTGTTGACTAGTTTAACCAAATTTGATATCATTAAATGTTGAACGATTTAATGAATCGTTGAATGTTATGAAGCGTTTAACGCTTAATGTATCATTACATAATAGTACGTTATGTTAATTTTGTAACGTCATGTTAATTTTGTGACGACTTCAAAAAACTTTAAAAAATTTGAGCACAAAATTATGAAATGTTATAACGATTAGGTAACCGTTATAATAATTTACTACGATAGAGATATTTTTCCTTGCAATATATATTAAGAAACATAAGATTTTGAATTATACATTTACATTATTATAATTCTATATCTTCATTGAAACTTCTTCAACAATATTGATTATCTGTACCTGAATTCCTTGAAGCATAAATAGAATCCTACACAAGTATCATAAAAGAATTTGTTAAATCCAATTGTATTTTGTAAAACAACAAAATCAAACAAACTGTTAAATACAACATTATATAACATATCAATTGCAAAAATCTAGTACATTGCCAATATCAGAAACTTTCTATTTTTCTAATAAAACAATTTTATACTGAATTTAAACAAATTGTCAAAATCTCCAAATTGATTTATGAGTGGGATACATTGACAATGAATTATTTTGATAATTTTGACAATGGATCTCTAAATAAATATAAAAAAAATCTTAAAAATAGAAAAAAGTTTATAGATGTGTTCTTCTACCTTTAGATTGATGGTCATTCAAATTTCATGCAATTTAATTATCGTTTGATAGTCCATCAAAGACCATCAAATTTTCATGCAATTTGTAATGGATTTAATTTAACAGTCTTTGATGGACTATCAAATGATAATGAAATTATACGAAATTTGAATTACCATCAATCTAAAGGTAGAAGAATATACTTATAATTTTTTTTAAGATTTTTTTTATATTTATTTAGAGGTCCATTGTCAAAATTGTCAAAATAAACCATTGTCAATCGATCCCTTCTCTTGATTTATTGCCAACGGATCACAATATTATTAAGAAAAGCATTTTGGGATATGATTGTTGATTGTTGATGTTGTTATTAAGTTGTTCATGTGAATCCTTAATTAATTTTCCTCATTTGTAAAATTCCCATGTAATTTAAGAAGTCTCAAGGTGGTACATATAAGTAGAGGTGACAGAACCTGACCTGACCCGAGAAACCCGCCTAACTTGTCCTGATCCGATACAACCAATAATCTGATCTGAATGATCTGATATGATCCGAAATCCTAAATGACCCAACACTAGATGATCCGATATCCGACCCAACCTGACCTAATACGACCCAAAATCCGAAATGACTCGATACTAGATGACCCGATACCCGACCTGATACGACTCGAAACCCGAAATGACCTGACACTAGATGACCCGATACCCGACCCGACCGACCTGATACGACCCGAGACCCGACACTAGATGACCTGATACCTGACCCGACCCGACCTGATATGACCTAATAGTAAAATTTTCATAATTATGGTTAGACCTTAAATGAATTATGAAAATATTATCTCCAGGCTCCAGCTCACGCTCTTGGAGACTCAGACGTGACCTATGTGGGTCCCGTGTAAATGTCAAATAAGTTGAATAATTTTATTATTATTATTATTATGAATATTAACTTATTTAATTTAAATAATAAAGTTAATATTAATTATAATATTAACTATGATATCTATCAAATATTTTTCTATCAATAATTCAACATATCTTTCAAATGAAACTTGTATTGTATAGATAACGATGAATTGAGGATTGATGAGATAAATATAAAAAAGTTTAATTCAATTTAAATTAAGGTGAAACTTGCATGACTCAAATATTCATCACTTATAAATTCAATCTGATCTGATCCATCCATTTGACTTGACTAGATCAGACACATAGATAGTGATATCCGATCTGATCCAATCTAGTCTAATATGATTCAAAACTCAAAATAATCCGATATTAGATGATCCGATAACCAACCGACCTGATCTGATATGATCCGAAACCCGAAATGGAATATCTTTAAAAATCTGACCTCTAAAAATTAAATCAGGATAAATTGAACCGATCTGGTATGTTCGTTACTGATTAGACAGTTATGATCCGAATGAACCGAGATTGCATCTCAGAGTCCTGCGATAGAGAATCCAATCGTAGGCGATTTCATTGCGGTACATATAGTTTAGGAACAATTACTAAAGGCAAGACAAGGTGATTGGCCACCAAACAACTTTAATTTGTTATAAATGGAGAGCTAGCTAATTCATTTGGTAGACGGTCATCCTTCTAGCTTTGCGGCTATTAAACTAATAATTAAGGTTTTAAAATCGAATTTTAATAATACGTGCGATTGACCACTACAAAGCGCATATACAACATGCGTAGACATATACAATTTAGTGTGCGGATTATATATGTAGATATGTATTCTAGAAAATTCTTACAATATTTGAAATAATTATTTATTTTTGAAGAATTTTAATGTGAAATAAAAAATATAATAAGATATTAATATAATTTTTAATATTTTGTATGAAAAATATTATATAATTAATTTTATAGGCTTAATACAATAAATATTTTAAAAAATAATACATATTGTTAAATATGCTGATACATATTATTATATATGCGGTATCACACCGTATAAACATAAATAGACTATATATACGATAATGCGGCCGCATTTTAAACAATGGTAACAAGTCAGCACCACCTCTAATGAAAGATAAATTCTACAATAAATAACCTGCGTTCATGGTTGCAGTGGTCGGTGGAACCTCTGAAAGTTACGAAGGGAAAAAATAAAGAAAAAATATCTTGTTGAAATTTGAAAAGGACCACCGACACACACCCAGGCGAGGGCCTTTTATTGAGCATTTTTAAAATCATTAAAGCCGTGCGTGCTACTTTTACACTAATATCTGTTTCCAATTAATACGAGGAGAGGAGGAAAAAGAAATGTCGATGGGCTACTTTTAAGCCAGCATTAATTTCAATTTTTCAATAGTGCCATAACTAATTTTGGAGCTGATACATAAATAATTATTGATATTATCGTTCATATTGATTTTATTTTTCATGTTAAATGAGTTATTATTTATATTATTGATATTTCAATTAAGGTTACATAAAAAAGTTTGGGGCTTGTAGTTCAGTTCAGGCTCGGTTCGAGTTTGAGCTAATCTGACTCGAGTTTATTTAATTTGAGTTAATTTGACTCAAACTAATCTGGTTCGATAGTTAAATAAACTGAGTTTGAGTTGGGATTGGTTCGGCTCGTGGCTCGTGGCTCGAATCAGCTCGAATAACAATAGTTTTTATGTTCTTTTTTCTACTAAACACTAATCCAATAATTTATCTTTTATCATCTCATCATTTTAACGGCTTAATGATTTCTCTTACTCGCTGATGACTCAACTCATATATCTGACTCGATAGTTTTTACTTGGTCCATCCGTCCAAAATAGTGCAACAAAGTTGTCATTGAATATACCAATTTTATACTAACTCATGTATCTAGTCTTGTAGATATATTAACTTTGTAGTTTATAGATGTACTAAATCTAAATGTCAAACCGAGTCAAATTATATGCATTGGCTCGTGAGCTAGTTTGAATAGTAATGAGACTAGTTTGAGTTAGGTTTTTCAGTTCGGAAGTATTTCACGAGCTCGATTCAACTCAATTTTTTTTAATAAGCCAAGTTTAAGCTAATCTCAGCTCACTCAAACTAGCTCGCTAGAACTTGACTCATTTGCACCCTTAGTTTAAATAGAATAAAAGTATTATACAAAATATATTAGCAATAAAATTGATATTAACGATAATATCTTCCAAACGTTTTCCGTTTTCCAATAATACGAAAATGGATAACTAACACATACGTAATTAATTGGCCGATGTCTCACAACGTGCTACTATATTCAACAAAGGCAAACAACTTGAGATTTTAAATTCATTTCGGAATGGGTAATGGGATATGTTAGTATGTTACCATATTCAACAAATGCAAGCAATTTGAGATTTCAAAATTCATCTCAAAATGGATAATAATACATATTACATCACTCAAAGATATGGCATCATGGATAGGTTAGGTTGATCTCCATGTGCCAAATATACAAGTAATTTTTGGACTTATCCCATTTTCGAATGAACAATTGGAATATGCAGGCATGTAAATCTAGTTTATTCATAGAGATGCGTAGTTGACCAATTGATTTAAACTTTTTTCCAGGCCAGCAACTATGTGCTACATACCCAGTGTAACTGGAACTTTCAAACATATTATTTGATAGGTCTTATAAATCAAGCTGCATTAGTAAATTGCCTTAACTTTTAACCATTCTGCCAACAACCTATAGATGGCGAGTACCGCAAGAAAATGCACCTATATTATTTGTAGCCTTGTCTTTGGCACATGCCAGGGCTGGTCCCGTACCGGTACATGTTGATTAGTACCAAGAGGGCCGCAAGTTATATTGAATCTACATTCAACACTCGTTCACAAAACTAAAAATGATACTTCATTCAATAGCAGTACATTCTGTCTAGCAGCTCTGGAAACCAACATGCCATTGCATACAAAATTACATGTTTACGGCCAGTAAACAAAAATCAAACTAATGATAAAGAGAGTTAGGAGAGATGCGAATATATATATATATATAGTTAGACTACGGTGCTACGCATAGCACGGATGGCCCGTATTTACGGACCGTTTCTCCGTATTCAAATTTCAAATGGTCAATCTGACTAGTCAAAATACTTTTCATATGAAAATCTAGTTAGGAACAAAATTTTATGTCTTTTAAAAAAAATTTATTATTTTTTAAGATAGTTAGAAAATCACTTGATTTAATTATTATGAGTCATTCAAAATGAGTGATTTTCTAGCTATCTTAAAAATAGTAAAAAAACATAAAAAAATATAAAATTTGATTCCCAACTAGATTTTCATATGAAAAATATTTTGACCGATCGGATCAACCATTTAAACTTTAAATACGGAGAAACGGTCCGTAGCACACGGGTCATCCGTGCTACGCGTAGCACCTCTCTCTCTCTCTCTCTATATATATATGTTGTTATATACACGGATCACTCTCGTGCTATGAATCAGTTCTTCATTATCAAAGTGTAAATAGTAGATTCAACCATACAAAATAATTTTCATATGAATATCTAGACGTAGACTAAATTTTCTATTTTTTAGATGAGAAAATTATTTTTTTTGAATGACTCATAATAACTAAATCAAGTGATTTTCTAATTATTTTAAAAAATAGTATAAAAATTTTAAAAATATAAAATTTGATCTACATCCAGATATTCATATGAATATCATTTTTTACGATTGAATCGACCATTTGAACTTTCAAAATGAAAAATCCATTCATAACATGAAGTAATCCGTATTATGTGTAGCATCATAACTCAACTCTATCTATATATCATATCCTTATCCTAAAGCTGATTTGATCAAGCTATTTAAGACAATTTTTTATCTAATTGAGCAAGGTGCAAGGAGAAACGAGTACTTTTTTTTACCCTCTTTGCAACAGTTTGGCTATCAGTGTTCTGAAGGTCTCAGCTGAAAGGAAAAATCAAATAGATTACCATATCTTAACCAAGATTGATCATTGCTATATCCTATCTATACAACTTTACCTGCTCCTAGAAAGAAATGTTTTGGAACTTAATGATTTCTCATTCATTGGCAGAAGGTATAAATATTATATTTTTCATATATCTATGTATAAGGTACCAAGTAATCCGAAAGAGTCTCATTTAATTACATTTAAAAGAATACTAAGATAAAAAGTACTCTTAATTTAGAATTATGGTATGATAGACAAAATGAGTTGGATCTCATTGATTTTACCGATGTGAATTTTACTGGTGATAGACTAGATAGAAAGATTACTAGTGGGACATGTCAATTCCTTAGGGATCATTAGTGTCATGGTCTAGCCACGAGCAAACTTCAGTGGCCCTCTCGATCGTCGAAGCCGGTTTGTGAGAAATTATTGCACACAAATTTTATGGATGATACAAATATTATAAGATTATAATTTATGCTTCCATAAAGTATTTATAATGTATAACAACGCTAGTGCAATAATGATATCAAAGAAATCGAAATTACACGTACATACCAAACACATAGAAATTCAGCATTATTTTATTCATGATAATGTTGAAAAGGGTGATATCGAACTTATGCATATTGATAAAAAACATCAAATAGCCGATATATTCACAAAAACCTTAAGTACCCAACAACATGGTGAATTAAGATTTAAATTAGACATGCTTGAACTTCTACAGTAATTAAAGTCATAAAATGCATACATGAATATGTTTCAAAGCATAATGATCATATTTACTTCAAAATTCTTTTGAAAAAAACTACTCAATTTCATGTTTCTGGCCCAAAGCCGTTATAACGGTTCATAATTTTTGACCATTTGTAGTATTTCTTCAGAATTTTGATCTTACTTTTAGATTGTTGTTAGCAACAGTTCAAACTCCAGACTGCGTTGTTATAACGATCCGGTTGTTATAACGGTCAAAGAATCATTAATAGTTTTGGATCCTGACAAGGTGAGTCCAGTATGCAGAGAAAGAAGTCAATTGTTATAACGATTTGAGAAATTATTATGACACTTCAGAGGAAAAGTCAAAGTCAAAGAAAGGTAAATAACAAGATAAACTCTAACAGAGTGGTTCCAGAATGTAAGTGAAATTGGTGAAACATTATAATAATTTTCTCAAACGTTATAACGTTTCTTAGTCTAACAAAGAAGGTCCCACAAAATAGAGAAAGAAGGAACCATTACAACGGCTCCTTGTATCGTGGAACGATTCATAAAGCGTTAGCGGTTGATAAAGCGTTATAACGGTACAAAAAAAGTATTAAATATTTTATGATCTGATAGAAGAGGTCCCACTGACAGAGATAAAATGAAATATTATAATGATTCCTCAGACTGATGAACGCTTCAAGAAATGTTAATGCTTGATGAAACATTATAACATTTTAGAAAAATTAAAAAGCTATGACCATTACATAACCTTTTTATATCATTTTTTTGACAAAAAGTATCTTTTCAAACTCTCTGCCTTAAAACCAATAATACTATATTTACCATGACCTTTCTCATTACTCCACTCATAACTCTCCACTCTTCACATTATCTTGGTCAACTATAAAATCGAGACTACTCTTCTATTTCTCTTTTCAACATTTATAAGTATTTACTAAATATTTCTTACCAACACTTCTCTTTTCTCACATACTCAAACTCAAGTCTTTAATAAAATTGAGCACCATGACTTCTCCATTCTCTATATCTCTCCTAATTCAATCTTCTCCTCATTCTTCTAGTAGCCATGGCTTCAAAACTTCCTACTCATTTTACTAGGAAGAAGAGAAAGACAGATGAACACACTTCGGCCGATGCACCTAACACGATCAAGGATCTTCACTACTATCCGAATATTGAGTACTTTTCCGACCCTAATTTTCTCTAACAACCGCCGCAAGACTCAACTCAAAACACAACTGCTCAACCGACTCAAGGCTAAAAAAACTCGAGACTTCATCATCACAACCACCTCAAGCATCATCTTGTCCAACCACATACGCCATGACCATTACCCCTCTAGGTCCCGTTGTAAAATTACTTCCAATTTAGTGGGCAAAGGTTCTCTATGGATAGTGTCATCATGCCGAGAGGATGGTTTCATCACAACCCGACCAATGTGGATGGCAATGCTCTAAATGACCGTAGAAACCGCTATCTCTACCGTTCAAACAAGATGGTAAGCTACTACATTGGTAATTTTAAAAATGGAGAAAATGGTAGAATGACTAATTGAGAGGAAATCCAAATTGAAACTTATATCGAGTTTTATCATGGAAAAAATAATTGAGTGTGATGACTCATATCACAAACTCATTACTCAATTGTTCTATGTCAATACGGAATTCATAAATGAACCTTGAGATTTTATCATACTTGTATGTGGTCAATCAATTATTGTCACTATCCCTCAACTTGCTCAATGATTTTCTTCTCTTGAAATCCGGTGAGCAAATATACGCATACTGCAAATGGCCCGAGGTAACTGATGATACCATAAGGGAGTATAAGAGGTGGTTTGTGTCTAGATTAATAAATGATAAAAAGATATTTGCAATCTCTTTATCGGTCCATCCATAGGTTAGCCTCTCATTTCATCAATAATATCCTAACCCCAAAAACTACCATAAAAATAAACATAGAGATACATTTCATTTTCTACTTGTGTCATCTCCTCACCATGGATAGATAATTTTGTATCCTCTTTATAATAAC
Source organism: Schoenoplectus tabernaemontani (assembly GCA_037127355.1). NCBI lineage: Eukaryota > Viridiplantae > Streptophyta > Magnoliopsida > Poales > Cyperaceae > Schoenoplectus > Schoenoplectus tabernaemontani. Next base: position 25,488,468 of record CM073753.1, read on the forward strand.
AAGTCATATGGGATATGTCTATATGGTTAAAAACACTAAGTTATCTTATGCTAATCTCTTTACCGAATTTTTCACCTACACATGAAGGATATACCACAAAGTGATAGAATTCAACCAATTAATTTATTTCATGAATTGCTAAATTTTAGTTGGATTAATAATTTGATTGGTGGATCACCCATTTGGATCCCAAACAATAAACACTCGATAAATAAATAGATTAGAGATCCAAATGCCAAGGTAAATTAATATACCGACCTTAATGTGGAAGAGCCTATCCAGAACCCGAGCCTACTCATGATGTCGCTATCGGAACCTCTTCTCAATGCAACCTCAAACATATCCTTCAATGTCCAGTTTCTCATATGACCCGAGCTACCAAAGTTCTTTTGATCCCTACACGGTACCACCTCAAGCTGATAGTATGCAAGACTATTTTGAATATATTGTTCAATCCACATATCATCTTAACTTGAACCGACAAGTCTTTCAATAAAGAATCAATGATGAGTTTGTAAATGTCCACAATACAATCTCCAACATATAAGACAACATCACTCGTATGAAGGATTGTCAACACAATCACCAAACCAATTGGATAAATAAGTATGCAAGTTGGGTTGACAATACAAGTGATATGAAGGATTTTGACTTAAAACCGGGTAATGTGGATATGGAGATGGCCGATCAATTTAGTGAATGGGGTCAATATGAGGAAATTGAGGAAGAATGATATGATGTGTTTGGATGTTTTCTTTAGAATTTTTTTTATTTCTCTTATCTTTCATTTTAATTTTATCATTTTATGAGATGAGAATTATATTTTGAAATTTTACTTATGTATGTTATGTTTATGACTTGTTTGTTGCATGTATGATTCACTTGATTATATAATGTCTTGTTTGAATTGCTATATCATGTTTGACTTGTTAAATTGAATTGCTATGTCATTGTATTCAAGGCATTATAATTTTTATTTGTGCTTATTTTTCTATAAATGACTTGTTGTATTCATTTATCTATTGTTATTACTTTATATTTTATATGCAACAAGTGTGCGAAGATAGGAGGAGCATATGCTAAGAGGAGCTTACCTGTTTAATTATAACTTTTTTGTTTGTTTTATAAAAAAATGGGAGAAATTTTCTGCTCAAATCTTCATACATTTGATTTTGCAAAATAACAAAAGATGGGAGATTATTGTACTTAATAATTTCTTTGATTTTATTATTTTGAAAAACACGATTGAATTTAACAAGTTCTTTTAAGAAATTTGTGTAGGATCTTATTGATACTTCAAAGAATTCATGTGCAAATGATCAAGAATGTAGAAAAAGCTTTAATGAAGATATAAGATTATAATCATGTAAATGTATAATTCAAAATTTTATATTTCTTAATATATATTATAAGGAAAAAAGATCTCTACTGTAGTAAACTTTTATAACGGTTCCCAACCGTTATAACATTTCATAATTCTACATTCAATTTTTTTTTAAGTTTTTTGAAGGCAGAAATATCACAATTTTAATAAAACGTATCGTTATGTAACGATACATGAAGTGATAAACGCTTCGTAACGTTCAACGATTCTGAAGTACAGTAGACCTTGTCAGAGTTTGGTCAAATTAGTCAAACCGTTACTAATATTTTGTAAAATATTCAACATTTCATGTTATTATTATAACAATTCATCTTATACATTTCTGAGTCGTTATGACGTTATAAAAATTTCTAACAAGGGGTATTATTGGGAACTCTAGATTCAAGATCAAGAAATGTTATAATGGTTCTTGAACCGTTATAATGGTTTTCACAAAGTACAAAAACTCTTGTGCTTTACGTCTGTATCTCAAATTTAAAAGTTTAAATGATCGATTCAAATCTTTGAACATGATATTCATATTGAAATATCTTTAGAGATCAAATTTTATTTTATTCTAAATTTTTTTGCTACTTGTAGATGGGTGAAAAATCATTAGTATTGAATGGTACAAAAATCGTTAGATCAACAAATTTTGTACCTATCTAAAAACAAAAAAATATATAAAAAAAATATAAAATTTGATCTTCAAAGATATTTCAATATGAAAATTATGTTCAACGGATTAGATCAGTCATTTGAACTTTCAAATTTGAGATATGAACACGAAATATAAAAAATTTTGTGTTCCAGAAAGCATTAGCCTCACTCAATTATAAGCACGCTTATATGGAGAGAACGGTTCTGCTAATTAGGAATCTCCAGCGTAGAATGTAATATAGCTTGAGTAATGCACAATGAGATTTTTTCGTTTTTACGGAGTTTGACTTAAAATTATGGATTAGAAGAATTTTGTATTTAGTTTATATAATGTATTTTAAATTTTGGAGCTGAAATAAAAAACATTATGATAATTAATTATAAAATATCATAAATTTTTAATAGATATATTAATTTTACAAAAAAAATTAGAGGATTACTTCACTAACCTCCATCCCTGATTGTTAACTTGTTAAATATGATTACATTAACAATTAATTTAATTTCATCACAAGTATAAAATGCTTCGAAATAAATATTCTTATCTTAAAGAAGTGTTTATAGGGGCGTGCTAATTGTACCCTACAAAAATCCTCCAAAATAATTTTCCATCTTCTTATAAATCGTATAAACATCAGTATAGGATATATGAACATCTCTCGATAGCAGTATGTACACCTTTTATTACAAAAATGGACACCCGGAGCTAATGAAAAATCATTCTTAAAAATTATGATCACCTACCTTATCGTCCTATTCACTAATTAAGTACGTGTAAATTAATTAAATGATATTTTAAAATTAAACACATGCAAAAAAATTATTTTTTAACACACATAGTAGTTATGAACAAGTTTCATTTCATTATGAATACTCATGAAAATAGATATTAACACTCATGATAATAAGTATGAACACTTCGAGTAGACTTAAATTCATTCTTAATAATAATAAATGTGAATGTTTATACTTGAAATAAACATTATTTATATTTAATGTGAATGTTTATACTTGAAATAAACAGTATTTATATTTAATCAATGAGTTATTCATACTTAGTTATTGTGTTCATATCTGATTGTAGAATAAAAAAGACTTGTCAAAATAGAAATATTATTTAAAATGAGAAGTTAGAGGAGAAAACAATTGAGGAACATATTTAAAAATAAATACATTATTGTAAATGAAAAGTTAAAGAGAAAATAATTGGAAAATGAACTAGATTCTCTCATTTCGAAATTAAGCTTAAGACCCAGTAACATTACCATTTATAAAGAGAAACGTTCAACCACTAAATCAATCCGGTTCATGATAAATCGCTCTGATTAGCTAAATGCTTAAGTCAATTGATGTAACTGAACGATAATTCTAGTAGATTCTTTAGCCCGCCGAAATTGAAAAAAAGAAAAGAAAAAGAAAGACTTCCGTTATAAAAAAAATTCGATCTATGAACCTTTTACATATAATTCATTTTTTTTTTCCAAATTTGGTGCTAGATAAAGAACTATTGAAATGGGACAAGATTTGAAGTTATTTATTTGTCATAGCTATATCGTAAAGATGATAAAAATGACGATAGCCAAAAAAATATTTATTGATAGAGAGAAACTGGGAAAAAAATAGGAGCGTAAATTATTGATCCGACCCGACATGATCCGAAAATAAATGGATCGGATATGAGTTTAATTTTTTTTACCCGAATCGGGTTGGGTTGAATTCGGGTCAACCCGACCCGACCCGATTAATTTTATTTTTTGAAGTAATTTTATGATTTAGTACTAATTAAAGTTTAAATATATACTAATTATATACTAATTAAGATTAATTAATATTTTATTATTTAAAATTATATAAAATATTTAATAAATATTTAATTATTTTATACCGGTCGGGTCGGGTCGGGTCGACCCGTGACCCGTCGGGTTGGGTATGGGTCAAAAAAATTTTGACCCGAATTTAATCGGGTCGGGTTCGGATCGGATCAAGAAAAATAATAAAATAATATAATTCGATCCGAACCCGAACCGACCCATTAACACCCCTAGAAAAAATGCACATTTAATTGTTCTCAATATTTGTTTAACGGAAAGTAAAGTATAATTTCTCATCAGAGTAGGCCAGTAAGGCACAATTTTGCAAATACAAATATTATCATTAAATATCGTAGTGCAAACAGTAACATGAAATTTTAATTATTTGTTTTAAGTAGAGGAAATGCCTCATCCTGGCAACATTCACAATTTGAAAAATAAAAAAAACTTACCTTATTTTCTGATTATTACTGTTGTTGTTGAAGATTGTAGGAACTATGTATGCACGAACTTTTTTTTCCTTCCTTTTTGAAAGAATTATTTTATTGTGCGATTTTAACGAGCTTTTTCCTCCTCTCTTTTTCTTTCCAGGAATCACGTGATCCTTTCTATTATATAGATGGGAGCAGTGGATCCGATTCCGATCCATTTTCTCTCGGATGCCCCCCATTTTCTAGGAATTAGGAAAAATAAAAACGCTATTGACTATGACGCAGATCGTTAGGTACTTATTTGGTGTACTATGTGTGCGGTGGGTGGGTACCATAAAATTGGCATATGCAGTTATCCCAATTAGAAAATTAGATTCTGTTATTTTAATTTGGACCCCTAGATTTAGATGTATGAATGTAAATTTATATATATATATATATACAATAAATATATTATTTTGGGATTAACGCACGATTCTGAGAGCCGATTTAATCTGCCTATAGAAAAATATAATCCTGTTTTTTTTTCTTGTAAGAATAACAGCAGATGCGAACTCAGGTACCATGCTACCATCCCAAAGAACATAAAAACATTAAGCTTAATCCTAAGGATCGGAATGTAATTAATTATGAAGTTCGATTAATTTTCAAATCGAACAAGTATTTTGACTGTTGACTCTTTCGTTCGTCCTGTCATCTATGTCGTGCCCCTTCATGCTGTCATGCTCATGCATAGAAATGGTATTCAAAACATTTCCACCAAAAGACGAAAAAAAAAGAATACTATTTTTTAGTTTTAGTCAAAACGTTATTAATAAATATTTTTCCTTCGCTCAGGACGATTATTTGGCTATTAATACGTTTCATCCATGCTCCTACTTAAGGAGGGTCCTTTTCTTTTTCTTTCACTCCGTATAATATTTTATTATTTTTTCTTTTTGTTTTTGTTGAGTGAAGGAGATAATTATAGAGAAACACTGACTAAATAGAAAGAAGAAAAGAAATGGATGACGTTCTTTTTGTGCAAGAATATTTTGAATTTTTTTTTAACTCTATCTTACTTACGTTTGACAAATTTTTTTCCAAAACTTTTCTTTTACTTTGGAAGAAGTTTGGGATACTAAATCACCCTCCTTACTATTATTTCCTCGTTAAATGTTATTAATGCAACTTCATACCACTTGCAAAAGGAATTGAATGCGCGGGATGTGGCAATTACAATTGAATTTGATGATGCGAACTTGTAAAATAATTGTTAATTTAGCAATCATTCTTTTTTTCACAGTATAGATGGGAGTTTAAGCTACCAAATTTTTAGATGTTTATAATAGATTTTCATTGAGATTTCGAACATCCAACCTAATTAGTATTTTTTACGTGATATATCAGCATTTGCAATTGCTTTCGGATGTTACTTTCATAATTTCCATCGATGAAAAATAATAAAATGCAAATATTTGCATTTAACTTGTTTCATATTTATAACATGAGCATGTAATTGCAGGGGTGGAGATTGTTTGAGATTGATTGAGAAGTATATTTCTAATATCGTTCGTGACATATTGACATAAAAAATTATATTTTAAATAAAAATATTCTTAATCTTCAACCAATAATCCTTTGCTTTTCAAGATAAAGTGAAGGTAAAATTCAATAACATGTGTTTTGAAATAAATAATTATAAACCTGATTAATCTCAAGTTCCGTCATACGGAATCCTCGCATGTGTGTTGCTATTCGACGTCATCTAGATAAAATCATGATTTTGGTCTATTACAGATGGAAGTTTTAGGAAAAACTTGATTTATTTGGAGTCATTTGATTTTATGAATGTACGACGAACATCAGTATTGACTATTAACACATCTGTTTTTACAGTTTTAGTGCTGTCAAAAACTCATAGACTTGTTTGGTATCAGCATAAATTTAGCTAGCTTGCTCATTAAACTCATTAAAATTAATGATCCGAGTTTGAGTTATATCTAACTTGACTTAGTAAACTCGTTAAACTATTAATATTTATTATTTATATTATTCTATTATAAGTTTTTACTGTATTATGAATTATATAAGTTATAATTCAATATATATCAAAATATGTAAAACTTAGTTATAATTGATTATTGTTATTTTTAATTTTGGTATAAAGTATTTGTATAAAATATTATTAATTATTAAACAAGTTGCTAATAAATCAGTTCGGCTCGCTCATTAATTTAATGAGTTAATTTCAAACCAGCATTTTTTATTCATTAAGTTAATGATATAATCTTAAGTTTGATCTGACTCTGCTCGTTTACAATCCTAATTTGTTATCAAAGTCAATTTTATAAAAAAAAAAACTCAACCCGTTCAACCCACCTGACCCGGTCCATTTTTTACCGGGTTGAAAAGTTATCATGTTGGATATATATTGTGATTTTTACTAACTCGTTAAATTTGATTGGGTTATGAATTTAATTTTAGAAACTCGTCTAACTCGGACCCAGCCATATAATTATATATCATAAATATTTTTTAAATATTATATATATAATTTATTAATAATCAATCAAATAATTATTTAAAAATTAAAAATTTACGTATATTTTAATTATTATCAAGTAATTTTTGTTAAGTGGTCCTTCAGAATAAAAGTTGAAGACATTGTCAAATGCTCCTTCCTCATAACAAAGTTGAAGACACATGAAAAAATAATCGAATTTGGATGAACAACATAATAGGTGTACGATAATTACGCAATTAAGATGAAGTTAAGAAAATGGTTGACATAGCTCATTAGGCTTGTTATCTCAAAAACAAATAATAATAAAATAAAACAAAAAAACATAGATAACTGTTCAAACGAAGTGACAACATAATTTGTTGAATCTGCATTTGCTGCCATAATTTTTTATGGCAGAAATGTTATCATAAATTGTACACCTTGAGATTGAATCTATACGGCTTTGTTTTAGAAGAAGGGGTTTGTTATTTTTTGGCCCCACTTTCCATGCAAACAAAATACTATGGTACGTGTCTGCCATAGAAAATTATGACAGTTAGAGGTAGATGCATGATTTTAGTTATGAGGTAAGTAATCGGATTTAATAGTTTATCGGATTCAAATTCATTAACTAATAGGATATTAAATAAAAATTTTATATAATATTTTTTATATATTAAAAATAATAAAAAATGAAAGACAAAATAATAGATAATTATAGCGATTAAGAAAATATTTCTCTACGAGATTTTATGTTTTAAAAGTTTTGTATAATTCTTTCATTATGAAAGATATTAAATATTTTTTTAATGAAAAATAATCAAACAATTCTGGAGAGTACCCTTGTTCCAACCCAACTACATTGGTTGTCGACTAGGAATGAAAAAAATCTAGGTATATTGAACTTTGTAGAAATTTTTTCTAGGATGGTCAGATTAACAAAATTTTAGTTTTAAAACACTATTTTTTAAAATTTAGATGATTAGTTGATCTCACTGGGAACCTTTGCATCCGTTTCTGATGATGACTGATGTAAATTCGTAATTTGTTTAGCTGTAAAGGTGCATTGTGCAAAATTAGCAAAAATATCGCGAAGTCGCGAATTTATCCCCAGTTCCCCACCCCCAGCATATGCTCGTGAATATAGTCTACCACTCTGCCTAGTGCTAGTGTTTACTGTCACATGGATCGGGTAAAATATCTTTGCGGATCCATTATTCGATCCTATAGCAGAAACTGAACATTGCACACTTGCACTGATGCTTTATTTCCCATACCTGCTCAGGTGCCCAGATGTAATTAGCAAGCAAAGACGAATATATCAAGGGATGCCACTGCTATATTTACATCCGTACAAATAAACAAAAAATTATTCAAAAATAAAAAATCTTTTAGGCAGCTGTGATCCAAATTTGGTGTCAAATATTTTTCCTTTTGATATTGATATTCAGTACAGGTATAGTATACTGAATACTGATAAGTTTCTGTAGGTTAACTTTTTGTATCTATTGTTTTCTCCTCAGTCTTTCAGGTCGATTATTTGATGGACCGGATCCAAGTCTAAGCTCAAGCCCGTTGAGCCCGATTATCTTTCTTATGATAAAATAGTGTTATTATTTCTAATTTTGATAGAAATAAATCATTTTCAGTCAAAAATGTTGAGATGATAATGAAAAAAATAGATTCGTTTTTAACTTTTTAATATTTACCAAGGTCATATAAATAATAATCCAGTGAAAATATCAGTTACTTAGTACAAAGATAGCATACTGATATGGACATAAAATTCAAGATTTCTTTTTAACTGAATTACTGAAAATGCATCTATCTTTAAGGGTCAGACCTAGCAAGCCTACGAGAGGATTAAGTTTGATAATGATTTTTAGATGACCATGTTTGATAAAGGTTTTTAGAGGGTCGGGTTCAAAGGATTTGATTTTTAAAGGGTAAACTTAGTCCTTATCAAGCCCTCCGGACTCTAAAGATTGTGTAAAGGTCGGATAAGGTTCGACGGATAAGATCCTGATATATATATTTTTTACTGATTATATATTTCTAATGTTAATTTATATTTATATAAAATATTAAATTATATTTTTTTGTTTTAGCATTTTATTTTTTCTATTTTTTTAATATTTAAGTGTAATTAATATACAATACAAAATTTTAAAGAAATGACCTAAAAAGGATCGGATAAGGACCGAAAAGGATCGGGTCAAAAGAGTCTGTTTTTTAAAACTTAAGCCTGATCTTTACCATTAAAAATGGCTAGACCGAACTTGTGAGAGTTGGGTAAGGACCGGATTTTTTGAAGGATCGGCCGGGTTTTTTTATTGAGCCCGACCCTTTGCATGCTAGTAGTGTTATTTGGGAACCCGATCCGTGAATTGTCATGATTTCTATTAGATGTGGCAATCGGACGGGTCAGGTTGGGTAAGTTTGACCAAAAAATTATCGGGTCACAGGTCGGGTCCGGATCAACTTTATCTGGGTCGGGTTTTAAGTCGAGCATTGTCGGGTTTTTACGGTTCATTTCGAGTCGAGTCGGGTCAGATTTCAGGTCATCTGGTATCGAGTAGTCTCGGGTTTTGAGTTATTTCAAGTCAGACCGGGCCGGGTCGGGTTCTTTTTGTGATGTTTTATTTTGGGTCGAGTTGAATTCGGGTCAGGTTGGATTTCAGATCGTCAGACTTTAAAAAAAATCGAAATTCATTTTAGAAAATGTTAGGTCTATATTATCAATTATGTTATAATCAATTTTACTTTTCAAATAATATGGATATGATTAATTAATTTGGGTCTAATCGGATCAGTTTCATGTCGATATACTTCATTTATTTTATTAACAAACTATAGACATGCTATTTATAATAATTCTGATTAATAGACATTATTTTTTTATGATAATTTTAATTTACGACATATAAATTTTGATTAATAAACATTATTATTATGATTTGAAATATAATTTTTTTATTTCGGTATAAAATCTGAATATATATATATATATATATAGATAATTTCTTAATTAAAATTATTAAAATTATACGTGCAACTGTTTGTGCGTGTTTTATTAATAAAAATATTTAATAATTTATGTTAAAATAATCTGACAATCCATTGTTGTTTATGAAACTCATGCTCAACCCGATCCTCCTCTAAATCAGTGCTTAACCTGACCTCCCTCAAAATAAATTGGCAATCAAGTGCAAGTTGAATTTATAAAGAAAAGTTTGATATTTATACGGTATAATTTTAAAGTAGTTAGATACATATATGTAGCACGAGTCGGGTCGGGTCAGGTTTCAGGTTGTCTTATCTCAGGTCATCTCTGGTTTTGGGTCATTCGAGTTCAGGTCGGGTCGAGTTTCAAATCATTTGATCTCGGGTCATCTCGGATTTCGGGTTGTTCGAGTTCGGATTGGGTCGGGTTTTAGATTGTCTGATCTCGGATCATCTCGGGTTTTCAGGTCATTCGGGTTTGGATCGGGTCGGATTTCGGGTTGTCTAATCTCGGGTCATCTCGGATTTCAGGTTGTTCGGGGCCGGGTCGGGTTTCGGGTCATTCGGGTTTGGATCGGGTCGGATTTCGGGTTGTCTAATCTCGGGTCATCTCGGATTTCGGGTCGTTCAGGTCCGGGTTAGGTCATGTTCGGATCAGTTTGACTTTATAAAAAGATCAGATCAAATCGAATTCAGATCCCGACATATCAGACGGATTTCTTAGATTAGATAAAATTTTGCCACCTCTAAAATTTTCTGCCACCCTTGATCTAGGACCGACAATCAGCAAAATTAATTAATTAATTAGTAGAATAAATGAACGCCTTTTCGATCGGTCAATGTTTCTATACTGGAGCCAGCTCAGCCAGGTACACTCTCCCAGTCATAATAACATGTACTGATTACTAAACAGGCAAACAGTACACAAATTGACTCCGATCGATTAAGCATTCTATTGTTTGCACACGGTGCACCGTCGTAAGATACAGGTTATATATCCCAGTACCGTTAAAAAAATATAGTAAAAATTTGAATTTTTTATGTATATTTATAAATCATTTACAAATTTAGATTCCAAGTTAGTTAATGATATCGTATTATCCTTGATAAATGGAATATTATTTTAGCACAAAATTTTAAGGGAGGGATCATTTAACAATGGCCATTTTGTCAACATTGACAATGAATTTTCAAATAAATTTGAAAAAATCTTAAAAATAGAAAAAAATTATATATATGTTATTTTACTTATAAATTGATAGTGATTCAAAATTCATATAATTTCATTAATATTTGATCATCCATCTAATACCATTAAATTAAAACAGTTATAAATTACATAAAATCTTGATAGTCTTTGATAGACTATTAAACAATAATCAAATTGCATAAAAGAATATGAATTTATCACAAGTAAGATTTAAGTTAGGTGGTTTTGTTTTTTCCTAAATAAATTAGGTGGTTTTTACTAATTCACTACATTAAAAAAGAAGTAACATAGAGTTTGTTCCTTCTGATTTGTATTAAAGAAATAAAAGTTTTACACCCCCACATTGGATTGGATTTAGTGTCTGCCTACATAATTAAGTGTCTATATAAAATATGTATTTCTCTTTCTCTTCAATATCTCTATGTAGAAATAAGCCAATAAATATAAAATAAATAAACAATATTTTTTAAATCATAACGGCAGAAATACAAATACAAAATGAAAATTGTAGATATTCACATATATATTTTTTGAACATTTGATTTAAATATTTAATCCAAATTAACACTATTTTTTTCTCAAAATTTATAAAATTGAATTAAAATACTTTAATTTTATTCATTTATATTTCTTTTGTATAAAAATCATTGTTAATTCTCATATTTATTATTTTTACGCATATTTCGTGGAAGTCTCATCTAGATCAGGCTCAAGCTCAAGCGCTCATCCATCTGTTCATATGTGCTTATGTTAACCTTCAACTGCATTCCCTAGCTTGTGAACCCTGTCTATCTAGATATAATGTCAATAAACCGCTATATTTACAAATCGCGGTTCCACTTTCAACCTTCTCCTGTTATAAAAATAAGCTCATCTAATTCTATCTCATTAACCACTTTCTTTAACTTCTACCAAATCTCACCGCAATAAACCCCTCAATCAATCTCTTCCCTTCTCTCTTTTCGCTCTTTTTCAGGTAATTATCGCCTCTAATTTCCCATTTTACTTTTATCAAAGTGAGATTTGTGAATTCGGATCTGGAGTTGAGATCCGAGATTGTTGAGGGGTCGCTGTCGGTTGGCTGCTTTGCTTCAATTCCAAGCAGTAATGTTTGTTGCTCTCATTGCAAATTTTAATAATCGATTCGTACAATTATTTTATCATATGGAAGGTTTATCTCTCCATAACCACGGTCGGTTGAAGTTTGGTTCGGTCTATATATTCGCTCCATTTTAGGAGACCTATGTCTTATTATTTAAGTTGAATCTATTCGTTCTTCAGTCTGTAGATAGACATCGATTCATTGCACTGGTAAATTGTATCGTTGAATATTTGATTTCTTCGGTGCTTTGTTGGGGCAAGAGAAGAAATAGATCTGAGAGTAGATCGCTGGTTAATTCTTTGATTGCAGATCAGGTGTTTGACAAAAAGCCTCAGAGATGGCAACAAAGGAGGCCACAAACGGAAACAACTCAACAAATGGAGAGTGCAAGATCACAAGGCCACCTCCCACCCCATCTCCACTCCGTTTCTCCAAATTTTTCCAGGTTTCTTTTTTCCCCAATGCCATTGTCACATCGTATAGTTTCAATTGGAGAACCGCGTCTGTTTTTTGTGATGGGTTATTGTTGCAAACAACTTAGATCTCACACATAGTAAAGTAGATCACATAAAGATGTTGTTAGATCCCTAATATAGAACTGTTTCCAGTAGTCTTCTCACACTAAATGTTGACATGTAGATGATTTTGATCTCTGACAGGCTAACTTGAGAATTCTGGTGACGGGTGGAGCCGGTTTTATTGGGTCCCACTTGGTAGACAAGTTGATGGAAAATGAGAAAAATGAGGTTTGGTACTTGTTGCTCACATCTCTTTTTGGCTCTTGACATGCATTATTAATGTGATAAACGATGACTTCTGTTCTACCCTTTCTTGGTGATGAAGATCTAAGAGAACTATTGTTTGTACTTTCTGCAAAATATGAGAGCGTACAAAATCAGATCCACCTGGTCCTCATGACATATGAAATACCACCATTGCATCATTGAAGATGATGAATGTGATGTTTTGACCAAAATCCAGCCCTATTTTGTTAGATCTATTTGCCTTAACATGAATCTTAGAATATCCTATCTAAAACGGGAATATATAAACTATTGAATTTTTATTTTAAAATAAAATGGAATTTGTAATATTCTAACTTGCATTGGTTTTCAATATATATATGGATGTAGGTTATTGTTGCTGACAACTACTTTACTGGTTCGAAAGACAACCTCAAGAAGTGGATTGGTCACCCCAGATTTGAACTTATTCGACATGGTAACTTAATTTCAAGATTGAAAAAAAAAATTGTACTGAAATTACCTACAAATAAGTATTTGTCTTTGCATTTTATACAGTAGATTCTCTGTCATATTCACAATAAACGGCAAATTGACAAAACTTAAAATAGATCATTACCTTTTAACTTTCATCATTAATAATTTTTTTAGAAGTCAACTTTGCAAGTTCCAAAAAGCCACTTATGCCCATGTATCGACATACTTATTTTTTTTTTCTTTTTCTTCTATTTGTTAAAAAAAAGTGCTACTTGCAGTTAACTAAGTAAAGTTTCATTTCTACCTCCCATTTTCCCCTTTGTTTGTTTGTGCACTCCAGATGTTACAGAGCCATTGCTAGTGGAGGTGGATCAAATCTACCACCTTGCTTGCCCTGCCTCTCCAATATTTTACAAGTACAATCCCGTCAAGGTTTGTATTTGTGCTACATAACAACATGCAGAGTTTTAAAATGGAAATATGATGTTTGAAATGACTCATTTTAAGTACTTGCCTAGTTGGTGCCTAGGACCAAATGTCAGGTCATCAAAACCAACTACAAAAGAATAAAGAAAAATAAAAAGGGTTTTTGGAAATGAATTTCTTTAGTTGAGATGGATATTCAATTTCTTTTATTTTATTACATGTGAATAGACTATCAAGACAAATGTGATGGGCACAATGAACATGCTTGGGCTTGCAAAGAGAGTTGGAGCCAGGTTAGTAATGCCACCATTTCTTCACTACTACTTAGTAGAAAAGATGTTGCAATCTATTTACTTATATTATTGTTTTTCGCATTTTATAATAGGATCTTGCTTACATCCACATCGGAGGTGTACGGTGATCCTCTCGAGCACCCCCAGACTGAAGAATACTGGGGCAATGTCAACCCCATTGGTACATAAATAGTCTCAAAGAATTTTATGGCTTATTGTATGCGAGTTTTACAGCTTATTAGTAATAGCCCTGGAAATACTTCTAACGCTGGTGTCATGAAAATCTGTCCGTTATCAGGTGTCAGGAGCTGTTATGATGAGGGCAAGCGTGTGGCTGAGACACTTATGTTTGATTATCACAGGCAGCATGGCATTGGTATTTACATCCTCTCTCCCTCTGTCTTTCTTTAGTGATTTATTATATAAATTTTTCTTAGTGTTAATTTGATTTTTCTATTATTGATCAGAGATTAGAATTGCGAGGATTTTCAACACATATGGGCCAAGGATGAACATTGATGATGGGCGTGTTGTGAGCAACTTCATTGCTCAAGCATTGCGGTAATTTTTCCAACAATGTTTCACTTTTGATATTATTTTATTCAATAATAAGCATTATTTCTATGCCTTCTTATATTTTGTTTTCACTTTTATGTCATTGCATTATTCAGCGGTGAGCCTTTGACTGTCCAGAAGCCAGGCACACAGACCCGTAGTTTCTGCTATGTTGCTGACATGGTGTGTGTTCTCTTTTGAACTGTCTCATTAGCAATGTCTAATGGTCTAATACATTCCTGAAATCTAACAATTGATCTTTTCTTTGTCAAGGTTGATGGTCTTATTAAGCTCATGGAAGGGCCCAGCACTGGTCCAATTAACTTGGGTAATCCAGGTAAAGGATTTTCTTTAGCTAAAGTCTGTAACATTGTGTGAATAATTGAAGTTACCATAAATAGTCTCGTGTGGACCCTTGTTCATTTTCTTTTTCCTTTTTTTCCTTTTATGATAGGTGAATTTACCATGCTGGAACTTGCTGAAAATGTCAAGGAGGTACCTGCATTTTCATCTTTTAATCTCTCTTTTCTCTCTCTCTCTCTTCTCTCTCTCTCTCTCTCTCTATCTCATCCACCTTTCTCTAACAAGATATAGTGTTGTATTTCAGCTGATCAACCCAGAGGTAGAATTGAAGATGGTTGAGAACACTCCTGATGACCCTCGTCAGAGGAAGCCCAACATCACAAAGGCAAAGGAGATACTTGGTTGGGAGCCGAAAATCACCCTCCGTGAGGGTCTCCCTCTTATGGAAGAAGACTTCAGGGAGCGGCTTGTCATCCCCAAGAAGGCACTGCCGAAGGGCACCAATTAATCCTTCATGATGTTTCTCAAATGCTCCCCTTTTTTGGCTCCATCATGAGTCACTACTACAGAAGATGTTACTACAAAGATGGGTTTACCGCATTGTTATTA
Organism: Schoenoplectus tabernaemontani; assembly: GCA_037127355.1. Classification (NCBI taxonomy): domain Eukaryota; kingdom Viridiplantae; phylum Streptophyta; class Magnoliopsida; order Poales; family Cyperaceae; genus Schoenoplectus; species Schoenoplectus tabernaemontani. Next base: position 25,503,939 of record CM073753.1, read on the forward strand.
TTAATTCGAGCCGCCAGTTGGGTGGTTCTATTTAATAAAAAGAGGTGTTTTTTTTTTTTCCTTTTACTATGTGAGGAAGTTATGTCGAAGAATATGTGTTAGGGGTTTTGTTTACTTACAGAGTCGGTGAACCTGGGTGATATTTGGGTTTTGTTTACTTACAGAGTCGGTGAACCTGGGTGATGTTTTATCCGTCTTGTTGTACCCTTTTTGCTTTCCTCCACTTGGTTTTCCCTTAATCAATTATAGCAGTATTTCAACATTTCTTCATTTGAGTTAAAGCATGTGATATCGTATCTCAATGACTTCCTTTGTGATTCTTTCCTATTGAACTGCTTTCTACCTTTCACTGTAAAGTGGAAACTACTGGAAAAAAAATAGACATTGAAATATCAGAATTTGGGAGCTACTGCCAAGTTTTCTTCTTCTTTTTTTAAAAAAAAAGACTCAGAATTCATTGTTCAGTAGGACTATTTATGTTGCAAAAGACGGTTGAGAAGGACAACTCATGAGTACCAAAAAAGGACTCTAGTTTGATATAATATTTGTTTACAGATGCCCAAAGATTATTGTTGCCAACCGAGTTATACTGTTTTAATCAAATATTTCCAGCTGGGAATGCAGCCATTACAAGATTACAGTTAAAAATTGGAACAAACAGAAGAGATCAGATCACTAGTAAGTCAACTAATGACATGAATATAATCTTCTGGCCTTAGTTTAGACCTTTCAAATCGTGAAATCCCATAAATTAAACGAGGAGAAAACGAGGTCAAGATACGCTACAGAGCTTTCTGAGAGTAACAATTAAAAAAAAAAAAAAAGCGGGCGCAAGTTCTAGAATGGGCCGAGCATTTTCGTCAGCCTATGGAAACGCAAACGCACGCCACATATTGACGCCCACTGGACCGTAATCGCCAAAGAATTGAGGCTTTTAACAGCCCATTTAAATAAAACACCGGGTCCATCCTAATTCATAAACTTTGAGTCTGTCAAAAGTAGACCCGACAAAAGTAGACCCGACCAAAATAGTCCGTCAGATAATTAATTAATCCGAACCCGACTCAGATCTACTAAAATCAAATAATTGAATGATCCGAACCCATAATTGATTGAATCTAGAGAAATTCGAATCTAAATAAATCCGTAAATATTAGATATTCATATATAAATTATCTGATCCGATGTGATTTGTTAATCGAAAAAAATCTAAATCTAAAACAATCTGAAATTATGTAATACATGAATCGATAATTATCCAATCTAAATTATCCGACATATAATATATATTCATATTTAGTTCATATGATTCTTAACATATGTATAAAGATATTTTTATAATTAAGATTTATATTTAATGCGTTTTTCTAAATCACTAAAATCAATCATAATTTTTATTTTAATAAATGGACATAATTTATAAATTTGTTATAAACTCTTTATTAAATACATATATACATTAATCATGATATTTTTAATTTTTAAATTTTATTAATTTAATTTGATTATTTGATCCGATAAAATACAAAATCATACAATTAAATTGAGTACTTTAATTTCAAATGTAAAAGCACATATTTTTTATAAAATATTTATTTTAGAATAACTCAAAGTAGAAAGTGATCTGAATCTAAATAAATCAGCTAATTTGATAATCCTCGATTTATATTTGAAACCCGTACTTTATTATCCATAACTTATTGTGATCTGAATCAAAAAAAAAAATCTGACACCAGAATCAATCACTATTCAGTTTGACCCGGAACCCAATAAAATCTAAACCATGACTATCCGAGTGATATAGTTGTTCGAACCCATAAATATATCGAATCCGAAATTGATTAATCCAAAATATACTGAATCTAATATCCATATGTATCTGAAAGTAAATCATATATAATCTTATCTGATTCAAAAATAATCTGACCCGCCTGATTTGTCAGGTTTGATCAAAAGACAACTAAAATTAATTAAACTAGTCAAAGATTTAACGCTCAAACTTCCAAACACTCTACGGCTTCTAGGGTTGTTTGGGTTTGGCCATTTATCCAATATGTATCTTATTTGATAAGATTGGGAATTTATATCACATGTGCTACTCTACACGTAAACTACCCGTTTAATAATGGTCCGTAAATCTAAGCTGCCACCGTCTTGACCGCGGGCAACCGTCATAATGATCCGACAGTCACGATGAAGTTCCGACAGTACTCCACCGTTGAGTACTCCAGAGGATATGAACTCTGAGATCAGTATAGGTAAGCCTTTATTTTTGTTAACTTATAAGGTATAGATATGGATAAGAAAAAAATTTCATTAACTTGTTAGATAAGGATACGAATAAGAGCTAATCCGTATAAGTTATCTATAAGATAAATTATATAAATATATACGATAAAATACATAAATATAATAATTTATTTATATTTTAATAACAACTAAATTACATTAAAATTATTATATATTTTTTAATGACAATCGACATGAAAAAATTGTATGACTTTTTGTTGTTGTAAACAATTCTCATTATGATATTTATCGATTTAGAAAATAATTATAAATTAATTTATCTTTTCTTTTAGCATATTAAATGCATGATCTTAAGCTTCAAGAAAATAATAATAAATTCATATCAGAGTGCATGAAGATCTCAAGAATGAAATTAGATTAAATTAGATTTATAATAAATAAAGGTAACCAGAGTAGTTATTCTTGAGATCAAAACAATAAAATAGAGGTATTTACCCTACCCATTGTAACGAAATCCATAATTGTTGTCACGGATGAACCCGAGACAAAATTCTTGAAATTCAGGCCACAACCATTATAACAGATTTTAATATCCGTTATAACGGAATAAATCATTTATGTACAAAATTTGTCCAAAAAATCTCCAGAACAAATCCCTCTCACATCCGTATTAACAGATCTTTCATCTGTTATAACAGTTAACCTCGCTAGGGTTAGCATGACCTAATCATTACAGCAGTTATATAACCATTACAATGGATTATGCCGATTTCATGCCTATTTTGCTACATAGCTATATATACCAGCTTTTTTCTCTTTCAAACTGACAAAATTAATAACTATATCTTTAGCTGTCATCCATTCCCTTGCTTAGACTTCTGTCTAGTTGAGTTTGATCTCAAGAATACTTTGTTATGCCTATATAGAGTGAGATCGAGAGATCTTTTAGGTCATTTAATCACTTATATATATATATATATATATATATATATATATATATATATATAGTCCGACTATGGTGCTTTGCAAAGCACAAAGATGATGTGTGTTTTGCGCTCTATTCTTAATTTTAAGTCAGAAATGGCCGATCTGATCCGTTCAATCTAATTTTCATATCAAAATCTATTAGTAAACCAAAATTTTTATTTTTTAAATTTTTTTGCTATTTTTTCTGGTGAGAAGAAAAATGACTTGATCTGAGAATTTTGGTTCATCAAAAAATGATGATTTTTCCCCTATCCAAAAAATAGCAAATGAATTCCAAAAAATATAAAATTTGGTTTTTACTAATAGATTTGGATATGGAGATTAGATTGAGCGGTTTGAATCAATCATTTCTGACTTAAAATTAATAATAGAGCGCAAAGCACACAACGCTCTTGTGCTTTGCAAAGCATCATAGCCTAATTCTATATATATATAGAGAGAGAGAGAGTCCGACTATGGTGCTTTGCAAAGCACAGAGGCGTTATGTGCTTTGCGTTCTATTTTTAATTTCAAGTCAGAAATAATTGATCCGAACTGTTCAATCTAATTTTCATATAAAAATCTATTAGTAAATCAAATTTTATATTTTTTAGAATTTTTTTGCTAATTTTTCTGATGAGGAGAAAAATGACTTGATATGAGAATTCTGGTTCATCCAAAAATGATGGTTTTCCCCCTATCCAAAAAAAATAGCAAATAAATTCCAAAAAATATAAAAATTGGTTTACTAATAGATTTTGATATAGAGATTAGATTGAGCGGTTTGGATCGATCATTTTTTACTTAAAATTAAAAATAGAGCGCAAAATGCATAACGTTTTTATATTTTGCAAAGCACCATATCCTAATTCTCTATATATGAAATCTCATAAAAGAAAATAGAGCGCAAAACGCACAACGCACAACGTTTTTGTACTTTGCAAAGCACCATAGCCTAATTCTCTATATATGCAAAGCACCATAGCCTAATTATTATGAACAAAATCTGTCAGATACAATCGAACTGTCTATAAATCGAACTGTCTATAATACACATGGACTTTGGTTTTTATCAGCTGAAATGTATTGATATTTTGATCTTATATGAACCATTCACTTTTGATTGCACATTTGATGTCCAATTGACACATCAACTCAAACAAAAATTATCGCAGCTAATGTGGAGTCACGGGATCACTGTTGTGGTGTTGTTGAAATTAGAGCCCGTCAACAAAAAGAAGACGAAAAGAAGACAAAATTTTGCTCACACATTTTTTAATTTTTACAACAACAGTACAAACATCCTCCCAACCCCGAGGAAAATAGTAAAAAATGTTTAATTATAGACAATGGTTATCTTGACAATGGATTATCGAATAAATACGAAAAATATTTTGAAAATAGAAAAAAACTTATAAATATATTCTTCTATTTATAGATCGATATCGATGGTGATTCAAATTTCATACAATTTCATTATTATTTGTTAGTCTATCAATACCGTTAAATTGAAACCGTTATAAAATACATAATATATTGATGATCTTTGATGAACTAACAAACAATAATAAGATTACATAAAATTTGAATCACCATCGATCTATAAGAAACATATATCTATAAGATTTATTCTATTTTTAAGTTTTTTTTTCATATTTATTTGAAGATTCATTGTCAAAATTGATAACCCATTGTGAAGGGATCCCTTCCCTTAATTATAATAGATACATTAAATCAAAAGTTTCAAAAAGCAAAAAAAAATTGAAAATAGGAAAGCAATACCCTGAGTCCAAACAAAGGGAATCACAAAAAAAAATAATAAATAATCATAGCGATAAAGAAAATTTTCTTTTATGAGATTTCATATTTTAAATTTTTTACATAATTATTTCATTATCATGATATTAAATATTTTCATCTCAATTAAAATTAATCAAACAATCTAAAAAAGATCAAAAATTTAATCCAAAAAGAGAATTAAATTAATAAAACTTTAATCTAAAAATATTATTTTTTAAAATCCACCAAAAATCAGATCACCTGATTGCACTTACATCAGCCCAGAGTCAGCATGGAAATCGAAACGATGCAATTGAAGCAAGCTGCGTGCGGCGCTGTAATTTCTCCTTGAAAAGCGACCTTACACGTTTGCCACTGCCAAGGATCACTTGGGTTTCCTCTGGTGAAACATAAAGGGGGAGTACACGGCTATTAATCACTCTTGATTTGGATGTGACATGTGATTTCCTCCTCCTTTCTAGGCCACAAAGTGGTTAGATAAGTCTGTATGTTTCAACAGCTCATGGTATGGTAAACTGAGAAAAATATTAATGGCACAAAATAGCTGATGAAAAGATTGAATGTTCTTTGCACAAAATATATTTTGCTATTTGTGTACTTGTGTATTCATGTTTAGCTCAGATCTGACCTAGTAGTGATGAAAAAAAAATAAAAGAAGAATAGTTTTACCACTAATCCTCTTGTGAAAACACTAGATCTTGGAATGGTACTTCTCAATTTTTTATTATCAGTTTCTAGTTGTTACTGTCAAACCATTTTTTATCATTTTTATTATTTCAATGAAAAACGCATGACATTATTCTAGCAAAGAAGTCACCATCAAATTGTAAGAATTTTTTTTCATTTTATTTACGGATAGGTTGAATATAATCTAAAAAAATATCAACTGTAATTTCTTACACTCTTCAACCAAATGATATATTCTTGTTTGAAATTCAGGAAAGAGAAATAAAAAAGAATCCCACTCTTGAAATTTTGCCGAAAGCTTCAATTTGACTTTTATTTTGCTTAATGAAAAAGCTTCTTAATTATATAGTTTCTAGTGCAGACTTGTGCAATTTTTACACGGTCTCCTATTATATCTGTCAAACTCAAACATTTCTTTAATTGAAGCTAGGATAATCAAGTTGATGAAAATTATTGAAAAATTTTATATTTTGATCCTTTGCATAATTATTTTAATACATGATATTAAATTTTTTTTCTCAATAAAATTAATCGAGACAATCTAGATTTGATATAATCCGAAAATAAATGGATTTCTTTATATGGGTCTAATTTTTTTGAACCCGAAAATAAATGGATTGGATATGGGTCTAATTTTTTGACCCGAATCTGGTCGAATAGGGTTTGGATAAATCCGACTCAACAAGATTAATTATATTTTTTAAAATAATGTTATGATTTAGTATTAATTAAAATTTAAATATATATTAATTATATACTAATTAAAATTAATTATAAATTAATTAATATTTAATTATTTAAAATAATATAAAAATATTTAATTATTTTACATGGGTCGGGTCGGATCAACTCGTAACCGGGTTAGATTGGATATGGTCAAGATTTTTTGACCCGAATGTAATCGGGTCGGGTTTGGGTTCGGTTAAGAAAAATAATAAAATAATAATGATCCGGTCTGAAACCGAACCCGTCCCAACCCATTGATACCCCTAATTGAAGCATATCTAATTAAGTGCTTAATTTTATTATTTGGAGAATGAAACAGTGCTTTATCCAAGTTACAAGTTATTACAACTCAAGTATTTCTTATAAGCATATCCAAAAACAAAAAAGGACTCCGGATATATATAAATTTGAAGGTTATTTTAGACTTTATAGCATTTAAGAAAGGGAGTGATTGTTATTTTAATAATTTTGACAATAAATTTTTAAATAAATATGAAAAAAAATTAAAAATAGAAAAATAATTATATATGTGTTCTTTTACTTATAGGTTGATAGTGATTCAAGTTTCATATAATTTCATTGTTGTTTGATAGTCTATCAAAAATCATCAAAATTTTATATAATTTATAAATGTTCTAATTTAATGATATTTGATGGACTATCAAACATTAATGAAATTGAATGAAATTTAAATTACTATCAATCTGTAAGTAATATATATAGTGGATATACCGTGAGCTTAAACTCACGGAGGCGTTATGTGAGCTTAACTCAAAAAATATATCAAATCATCTCGAAATTTTAATTTATCATTTTCATTAAATTTTTTATATGAAAATCTCGTGGGATGCAAAAATTTGGATTGTTTTGAGCTTTTTAAGTCATCATTTTTAATTTTTAAAAATGATGTTCAAATATTAAATATTTATTATTTTTTTAGAGCTGATTTTCAAAAATTAAAAACCATGATTTAAAAAATTCAAAACACTCCAATTTTTTGCATCCCAATAGATTTTCATATAAAGAATTTAATGAGAATGATAAATTAAAATTTCGAGATGATTTGATATATACTTTTTGAGTTAAGCTCACGGTATCTTTACTCTCTCTCTCTCTCTCTCTCTCTCTATATATATATATATATATATAACAAATTTTAAAAGATTTTTTCTAATTATTTCAAAATCTATTATCAAATTTGTCAAAATAGTCATTGTCAAGTATCCCCTTCCCTTTAAGAAATGGTAACACCATACCACGTTTATAGATTATAATTTATTATAGCAATCAGTTCATATTTAGTTTTCTCTCTACGTTAGAGAGGAGATCACTTGATAGTTCTTCTTCATGATATTTTTGTTATTCTTTTCATAATAAAGCTTAAATTTAAATTCAACATTGCATACATGTTATATATTATTTTAACAAAAATATGAAAAGATTTGAATTTTATGTATGTTTCATCATAAATTAAGTGTTTTGAAATTTAAGGAACTGATATGTATGATTCTTGATGTATCATCAAATTTAAGGAACTGATATGTATACATAGAATGTTATTATTAGATTATTAATTATCCAATAAAACACTTTATATTTTTAGGGTCGGATCCTTGATAACCATTTAATTTGACAATCTTGACAACTAATTTCATAAAAAATCATAAAAAAAAACTTTATAACCATATTCTTAAGTTTATGAATTGATTGTGTTTTTAAATTTCATACAATTTGAATATCATTTGATATTTCATTAAAGGTCATAAAAATATATGATAATTTTAATGGTTTTAAATTTATTGGTCTTTGATAGAATATAAAATGGCATTCAAGTTACATGAAATTTGAGCACATTCAATCCATATACTTAAAAATATATTTATAATTTTTTTTCACTTTTAAGATTCTTTATAATTTATATGAAGTTGGTTGTCAAAATTGTGAAAATCCCCACCCATATTTTTAATTCTGAATTCTATATATTTCTTTTAATTTTCTCTGTTTCAGAATTTTCAAAACAAACACAAGCGACTTCTCCCTGTACGTAAAGCACCAGGAAATTGCGACACACAAGCATAATATAGCACTGAATTTAAGTGGTATTAAACATTGACAAACATATATATAGTCCTGTACTATTCTGTTCCTAAAACAATTTGAAAAACATATCGTACATCTTCTTCAAAAGTAAGAATTTATAGTGCTTCCATTGCACGAATATAAGACTAAGATCGGGACAAAACATATGCACTAAACACAAATCCTGATGCTAACCATGTGCACTATATAATTGAGCTGATATTCATGCATATATAGTAGAACCCAAAAAATAACATCTCCAAATTTTGTTGATATTCCTTAAGTTTCATACGTTTTATAAAAGTCCTCCTTAGTTTAATAGTTTTCTCAATATTTCATTCAAGATTTTCAATTTAGATTGTCAGTTCTGCGAATTCAACAGTCAAAAGAACTTGTATAGTCAAACAGAAATGCGTTTCTTTCTTATCCTTTTTTTTAGCAGCGTTTAATCTGTTGAGTTGGTTAAAGGCAAGGTCACATTTTAGTAAAAACGTTAGTTTCCAATTCCAATTAAAGGTAGGCACAATCAGTTTTTAGTAAGAAAGAGGAAAAAAAAACATTAATCAATCAAATTTTACACTGCAAATACTGAAACAATGAAACGTAACCTGATCTAAAGTTGAACCACGGAGCCACAAGTCTATGTTTGTTTTCCGGATAGTGGTTTGTGTGAGCTGTTTATATTTCAAATATGACAGTGCAAATTAAAATCTTTGCAAGTAAAGGCAGAGTTCAAAGTAGGGTGTAAATTATCGATTCAACCCAACGGGGTTAATCTGACCTGATCCGAATCCGATCTGATCCGACATGATTCGAAGATAAATGGGTCAGATATGAATTTAATTTTTTTGACCCAAATTGGGTCGGGTTGGGTTCGGATCAATCTGACCCGACTCAATTAATTATATTTTTAAAATAATTTTATGATTTAGTACTAATTATAGCTTAAATATACACTAATTATATACTAATTAAGATTAATTATAAATTATTTAATATTTAATTACTTAAAATTATATAAAAATATTTAATTATTTTATACAGATCGATATGAGTTAAGATTTTTTATCCGAATTTAATCAAATCGAATTAAAAAAATAATAAAATAATATGACCCGACCTGATTCCACTCATTGACACCGCTATCATTTTTTTGTATTTATAGCTGTTATAGCTGTTATAGGCCATGAGTTGACCCCCCGCCCGGTGATTATAGCGCATAAAATTATAACTTTTCAAGGTTATTTTAGTTAGTTATTATTTAAACTATTAGGGCAATTGCATTTCATATTATAATTTTAAAAATAAGTGAAAATAAAAATTAAATCCCAAATTTAGAAAATATTATGTTATTTTCTTCTCTACTGTCAATACTCCACAATTTAATTTACTCATATTTCTATGTTTATTTTCATATTTTAATGTTCATTTCAAAAAAAGTATATTGAAAAAAAAAAATCAACATGGGTACAACACGTCTTACGCTGTTACGCACATAAATTAAACAGTGATAGCTGTCTTAGAGCTGACTATGGTAACGGAATAATACGTAACGTTTATTTTTGACTGAAAGGAATGCATTCCTTTTCTTTTTCCTTCTTTTGAACAATATTTTCGGGTGAATTGGTTAAAGCCTTAAGGGCCAAAACAACAAAACATAGTCGGTTTTAAACCGAGACGTTGATTCTTAGCTATGGGTGGTTCAAAAAATAAAATAACTTCTCTCAACTATCATTTAATTTTCCAAATGAAAAGGTAGTTCTCAATCAAACTATTGAATTAACATACGGATCAGATTTCATTTAGGAAAAATAAGTTCTAAATCGACTGCATGTAATTTCATTAATTTTAATCCGACAGTTGTAATTGAAAAAAAAAAATAAATAATCTATAATGTATAATCGAACCAAGTAGAAAGGGGCCCGTGATATTGGCTTCTGCTTCTTTGAAGCTTGAACCATGTTTTACTTTTTTTTCTTCTATATTTTGTTTTTATTATGAATTTAACCATGTTTTTTACTTTCAGTTTAAAACTGTAAATTGCTTCCAGAAAATAACGCCACCTCAGATGCGTAACACTGTTTCTCTTAACCTTACCGCAGAGCTGGGGACCTCATTCGGTCCGACTATAAAGCTCTGCTGCACACGGTTCTGGCCGTACTCTTTGAACCGAATTAATATATATTTCGCATCCTGGCGGCACTAGTTTAACAAAGCACAATACGCGCCTGCTCCTGTTACATGCAATTGTTTCTCTTTTTTATTTAATTAAAAAGCAATTGCCTCTCTGACACCAACCAATGCTACGGTCAGACCAGGAGATTACATTAGCCCAGGTCCTCTCCAGTCGCCTAATCCTTTTTTGTAAATGGACGGTTCAGATATGAAAACAGAATTCTCAGCTGCTCAGTGTAAATTACGTGGCATAATCTTCAATTAAGTTCGATGCGTCGAACGAATGAGTATTGCCAACGTGGTGAGCAGGGTACCCCGGTACAATGACGTGGCAAGAGAAACACAGGGGCCCACGACACCTCCTTATAGAACTCAGCTCACCGAGCCACACCCACAAATTGCGAGCACAGAAAGTAGAAACCGGGGCAAAATAATAGGGGAGAAGCGGCGAGGAGGAAAAAAAGGGAGGAGCGCGAGCAGAGCAGAGATAGAGATAAAATAATAATCGTGAGGAGAGGAGGGGAGAGGAGAGAGAGGTGAGCATCTCGAATCTGGAGTGAACCGAGGAACTGGTGGCTGGCTTGGGGGGAGAAGGAGTGGAGAACGCGGGGTTGAGATCGGAGGGGTGGGGGATGGTGATGGGGATGGGAATAGGGATAGAGGATGCGGTGCTGGTACAGGTGGCGAAGAGACCGGGAGAGCCCAGCGTCATCACCGTCAACTGCCCCGACAAGACCGGATTTGGCTGCGACGTCTGTCGTACCATTCTCGAATTCGGGCTTTGCATCTCTCGCGGAGGTAATTTCTTCAGTTGAACCCTTCGTTTTCCCTAATATTGTTAGCTCAAATTCAGGTAAATAGAGTCTTATTGAGATCATTAAAAATATTCTATTGATATTGCCGAAATTGCTCTGCGGACTCTGGTTGCTACTAGTGACTCTGGAATCAATTTCTAAATATTTGTGAGATTATTGTTGTTAGTTTTTTTTTTATTTTACCCCTCAGAATAAACTTTTAATCCAATCAGGCTCTGATTATTTTCTATTTATTTTTTCTCAGTAAATAATCGAAAATAATTTTACTGATAAAAGGGAACAACATGCTGATAAGTAGTTAATAGTTATGTTGTTTTTGTAACGGATAATATGTATATATTTTTTTGGAAATCAAAAGTATCAAGCTTTGTATCATTTTACACTAATTTTGTTGCTTCTATGGCAGATGTGTCCACTGATGGACAGTGGTGCTACTTGGTGTATTGGGTTATTCCTTGCCCAAATTCCATGAGCATCCAGTGGACAAACCTGAAGAACCGGCTCTTATCTCTATGCCCGACTTTTGCTATTCCTTTCTATCCCGACCTAAGCCGGCCTGGAGCTCCTCAATTCTACCTTCTCAAGCTTTTCTCTGCAGACCGAAAGGGATTGCTCCATGGTACCAAATCTATCTTTTCCCCTTTCAATTGTTCATAGTGTATATTATAATATGATTATTTCTGATACGTTAATTTTTCCCTCTTGAATGTAGATGTAACTCGGGTTCTATGTGAGCTGGAATTGCTAATTCACAGGGTAAAGGTATCTACTACTCCCGATGGCAGAGTAGTCGACCTTTTCTTTATTACAGATGACTTGTAAGTTCTGTAACAGCCCTGTTGATTGTTTACTACCCACATGAGTTCACTGGATTTGGACAATGATTCTTATTTGCTGGTCTAATTGTAGGGAACAGTTGCATACAAAGAAGAGACAGGAAGAAACATGTGAGAAAATAACAGATACTCTGGGCTCAACTGTCAGTTGTGAAATAATGTCAGCGGAAGGATTCCAGCAGGGTTTCTCTTCTCTTTCCTCAGAAGTAGCAGACCAATTGTTCAAACCTGAATTGTCAGAATCTGAGCTTTGTTTTCTTTCACTTAACCCTGATATGAGAAAACTTAAGAAGGCTAATGTCAGCTTTGATAATTCTTTGAGCCCTGCACACACTCTTCTTCAGATAAATTGCGTCAACCAGAAGGGGCTTTTGTATGATATTTTGAGAACTACAAAAGACTGCAATATCCAGGTACTCATTTCTTTTACTTCTGAAAATTAGAGATACTACTTCTGCGCTACTATAATAAAAGTGACCAATTGGAAACTTTACCAAGATGGGATTAAAAAAAAAGCTTTGCAACGTTTTTTTTTTAAAAGTGACCCATATGATTCTAACTGAAAGGTCGACTCTTTTCGCAAACAAGGATGATAAATTTCACCCTTTAGCACCTAATTTTATCTAGGTAATGTAAAAATGACAAAAAAAAATACTGAATCTGAAGGTGTAAATATATACGACTGGAAAATTCGCAGTTGTTGTTTGCGAACCAAAAATGTCTTGGACCACTGTTTTGGTTAGCAGACAATGTATGCGAAACCAGTACTGGACCTTGAACCCGAAGTCCCGGGGGGGCCAAAATAATTTGTACTCTTTAGACACTGTATTTTAAATTTTGGGGGGCTAAAATAATAAAATCTTCATAAATACACTCTAAAATATCATAATTTTTTAACGGATATACTAATTTTCAAAAATTTTGGGTTTGCAAACATGTAAGGATTGACATATTATAAAGCTATTAGGTTTGCAAACATGTAAGGATGTTCACACCCATTACTTATTCACTTTCAAGCTACCATTCCTGAAAAGGAAATTCTCACTCGGGAGTTTCTTTCCTTTGCTGATAATAAGAAGGAAGTTCACAGAATAGTAAGAAGAAATATTTTTTTTCAGTTTTGCATTGCTGATAATGAAAGGGAATTTAACAGTATAATAAATAAAAAGTAGATCTTGCATTCTGGATCAATATTTGTCTTTATGCTGCTCATTTTTCTATTGGTTGAAATTTAAGTGCCAATGAATTAATTTATTGTGATTATAAAATTCGAAGGTCTTACAGCAACTATTAACATCACACGTTGTATTGAATTAGATAAACTATGGAAGATTCATGAAGGACAAGAAAGGATTCAGAGATGTCGACCTTTTCATTCAACAGTTAGACGGTAAGAAGGTTATCGATTCAGAAAAACAAGAGTTTCTTGCCTCTCGGCTAAAATCAGAGATGTTGCATCCATTAAGGGTCATGATCGTCAGTCGGGGGCCAGACACAGAGCTACTTGTTGCCAACCCAGTGGAACTTAGTGGGAAGGGACGGCCTCGAGTGTTTTATGATGTTACACTTGCCTTAAAGATGCTTGAAATTTGCATATTCTCGGTAAAAATTTTAATTAATTTTTCCTCGTATAACTTAAATGGAGACTCAAAAATATTTCATAGTAAAGTACCCTCAAATTGTCTTCTGGCTCTCAAGGCCTTTAGGGATGCATTTTAAATTTGTAATATTCTTCTTCTTATTATTTGTTGTTTAATAAACAACGATGTTATTAACTAGAAAATTTTCAATTAATTTGGTTTATAGGCTGAGATAGGCAGGCAGGCAGCATCAGAGAGGCAATGGGAAGTCTACAGATTTCTATTAGATGAGAGCCGAGAATTTCCTTTGGCAAATTGCAAGGCCAATAGAAATCAGGTTGTGGACAGAGTGAGGAGATCACTAATGGGTTGGTGACCTATCTCTCTCTAGCCTACTACTGTGACTTTTCTTTGTTCTCTCCCATTCTCATGAGCTTCTATTTAGTGCATATTTAGTTTGCATTTTATGTACAGGCGCTTTGAATTGCCAGATAGGTTTTAATGCAACAGAGCAACTACACTGTTCTGAAAATGTTGTTTATTACATCTTGTATTATTTTTAGCTTGAAAGTTTGGCAAACAGCTCTCTTTTTTAGGAATTAACTTCATAATGCATCCAAAAGTTGATATCAATTCCATAATAATTGGCACCTTTTAGCATGTCTTCTTCTGAAAGTGAATATTTATTGTACATTTGGGATCCGTATGTGCTGTTATAAAAACTATGAAAGGAAAAGTATGACAATTGATTTTGGCCGTCGGATTTATTTAAATAATTGTGATTAGATGTAGGGTTATTATTATAGACAAAAAAGTATGATAGCTAAAATGTATATTTATCGTGTGCGTCCTGGTTAGCCCTTCGCTGTTAGCATGAGCGTTCCAAGTCGTAAGTCGTAACATATAGTCGTTTAAATACAATTGTTAATTCATATTCCTCCTTAAGATCTCTTTACACCTTATTTAATTGAATGATAGATAATGATTTTTATTAAGTTGAATATTGGAACAACAGTAATAATATTTTATGGTTTTGACCCTCGTTTTGTGCTTGATGGTGTTTAATGATACTTATTTTCATGTTAATAGTATGGTTGTGCATATTGTGGGATATATTGGCATTTTATATATTGTACTTAATTGTAATTACAATCACAAGCATCTTCATTATTGTTATTATATTATTAATAATTATTATCACCGTCATCATCCATTACTTCGCTATTGCTCGTCTTCAGATAACTTTCTGATAAATAATAATAGTTAAAAGAATTAAATATATTGATATCTCAATATTATATTTTTAATTCCATGCCATACTAATAAATTTGGATATATTTATCTATTAAACGAAAATTAATAATTATAATAATTGCAATAAAATAACAACAACAATAATGATGATGATGATAGTATTAATATTACTGTAATTGGTGTTACTATTGGTGTAAATAAGTCGATTGCGTTTATTTTTATTGATTTTATCTTCATTTAATAATAGTGATCTCCATAAAATTTAACTGCAATAATTATGTCTTATTTCAAGAATCATTAGTACCAAGCATTATTATACAAAACCAGAAAAGTGCAGAAAAAGACTTTTCTTTCCATTTTATTTAGAAAGCACATGAAAATTTCTAAACAGGCTTGCATGACATCGGAAAATAACTTGTTCACCACCTAGCTACTAATTAATATTCAATGGTGTTTGCCCAAGGACGAGAACTAAAAAGGAAAGGTGAAGTGAAAAATTAGATGGGTCCTCGAATTAATGCTTCGTCACTAGTTCAAATAATACGAAATATAACTTGGATATTTCTATTATATTTATGCATGAAGAAATGAATATTCTTTGGGCACCTTTGATGAGGGCGTGAAATTGTTGAGCAGTTGCTGACCAAGTGGGAATCTTAATCATATGCGTTGCTTTGTGCATGGTGTACCTCACCAGTCACCACTACTAGTCTCTCCTAGAATTTTCTTTTCCTAATAATTTTGTCTTTTTATGTTCCTGGTCAGATCAGGCTTTACAGGTTCAGTGGTTTTAGACTCCAGCACGTGGATCTGTAATGCTATTGGATAGCATTATTTTTATAATGCATGATCTAAAAATTTATCGGATAATGTATATAATTTGTTTTCTTTTTTGTTTCTTTGGAAAATAATCAATTATCTCAGCCAAACATGCAACCCAGCCATCGCAATTGTGACAATTTGAGATAATAGGTTCTTTCGAGTATTATATGACAATTATGGCAATTTGAGTAATTTCATAATTTTGAAATCGAGTATTATATAATAAATTAATATTTGGGAGAATTTTATCACAATTGTCATAATTGAGAAGGTATTTGTTCAAATTAAAAGTTTAAGGATCAATGTATCAAAATCTCAAAGTTTAGGAACGTTCCATGACATATACGATGAAATTAACAATCAGTTAATAGTTCTACACAAGAAAATAGGATGTTAAAATTTGACCCGATTTGAATCTAACCCAACCTGATAGTTCGACATAAGAAGCTAGGGTGTCAAAGTTTGACGCGAGTCGAATATGTTCCAATCCGTTTAATTATATTTTTAAATTTATTTTATACTTTAATGCTAATTAAATTTATATATACACTAATTAAGATTAATATTTTAATTAATATTAAGTTGAATATTTAAAAATAATTAATATAATTAATTATTTTATTCATATATAATTAAAAATAATAAATAATAATGATTTGATCCGAATTCAATCCAACCCATTTACACTAAAAAACTATCAATAAACAAATAACAGCTCATTGACCAAATGAAAAATTACATATGAAAAAAATTAAATAAAAAAATCTCAAAACTATGCACGCCATTAAGTGGAAAATATCAGAAGATATAATCGGTCAATAGAAATTCAATATTTTGACAAAATAAAAAATATCACCCGTCAATAGAATTAAATATTTTGATAAGAAATTAATATTATCCGTCATACACATCTCAGCAAAACAAACGAACAATTTATTTCTAGCCGACATAGATAGAGACGAGCAAAATTAGTTTTTAGGCATGCGTTGAAATCTGTGGATACTGGATAGGAACATTGTTGTTGGCATTAATTATTTAATTTTTTATCTATTCGTGACAGTAGCAGGAACAGAGACGCATTTAGGTCAAGTTCTGTCTTCGTTTGTTGCTTCTCAAAGTAGTCTTATCATGTCGGATTTTGAACTTCACTTAAGCTTCAAGTCTTATTTTTATTTTCTTAACAGATGACATTAGATTGTACTAATTAATTACTACCAAGTAATTAAAGATCAGAAACAGAGAAATGAGATGTATAGGAAATTTTTGCACAAATGTCGATCGCTGTGATGGATCTTGAGTTTTGAATACTAATTAGTCATTGATAAAATTTTAGAAAAAGTTTAGATTTAAGAACAAAAAAGGAAAATATGTTTTTAGCTTATCACTGAAATGATTATTATTTTATTTGCATTTTTTGTACGCAATGAGGATATAAATATCTCTGTTTTGTTGTCTTAATCATGTTTGCGCTTCCTAATTTTAATAACATATATACCTAACAATTGAGTCTTCTTAAATAAAGCGACATCAAGAATTGAAAGCATTAGTGTTAATGTTAATTCCTTCCCACACATGATACATTTTGTATCCTAGATTTTGAGTTCAAAACAATTATTCAGCTATATTAATATCAAACCTACATCATAGGAGGAAGACGCAATGTCTACCTTTATTACAACACTTTCTGTGCTAATTTGATCCATTAAAACGTTAAAACTTCGGATTATAGCCATTTATTTCTATGCTGGCACTCAAATTATATTATATATTCATTTAGATTGACAACGTTATTAACGTTAACTTATTCTTTTCCAAATCGTTGACATTCAATTATCATTAATTTCACACTTAATCATAACTAAACAGGTTGCTTGACTCTGAAAAAGAACCCTTAAGGAATAAAAGCGCACAGAAAAAAAGCCATCGGACGTAGATTGCCGCCTCTCCCAAAAAAATAAATAAAAATAGCAGCCTCTTGTTCGAGAAATCTTCCATGAGAAAAGATGATTGATTTGTCGCTCCTTCATCGTCTCTATTTTTCTCTATTTTTATTTTACTGATGATCTTTTAAAAATTTTTCACTTTGTTTGATTTTTTGTTTCTTCGTTTTTTTTCGTTGCTTTTTTATTATAAAAAGAGTTTGTTTAATTAAAGTGTTATGCTTTCAGATTCTCAAAAAGAAGAGTTATACTTCAACTTCGATAAATTCATGATTTGAAGTTTTTATGATGTGTTTAATAATTCATATGATCCAATAATCAAAGACAATGATATTTGTCATGACCGGTTAAAAAAAAAATTGGGGTTCTTCAAATTTGTCTCTCTATATGTATTGAAGACAAAATTATTAAGACTATTTCAATAGATTACTTAATTTTGAGTTAATTTAATATTTATATTATTTAATTTTAAATTAAAGAGTTTTCTTCTTCATTTTATGTAATTATTTTTTTTGAATGAAATAGATTGAGTTTTGATGTTAAAAAAAAAGAACCCTTAAGCAAATGATAGGGCCGCCAAACATGTTGCTTGAACTCTGCCTTCACCAAACAGAATAGCCCACAACACTATATAATTGAACAATAAATGAGTGATTAAAACGTTAATCACTGTGTGGGAGTGACTCCATTATCAAGCATTAGTACCAAGTAAGGCTGCACCAAAAAAGTTCGGGTTCGACTGGTTCAGTTCGGGTTCAAGCTAATTTGGATTCGAGCTAATCTGTCTTGATAATTAAATGAGCTGATTTGAGTTGGGGTTGGCTCGGCTCATAGCTCGAATAATAATAATTTATATATTTTTTTCTACTAAACTCTAATCTGATAATTAATCTCTCATGATCTCACCATCTTAGCGGTTTAATAATTTCTCATGACTCTGCTCATATATCTGACTTGATAGTTTTTTTATTGGTTCATCCATTTAAATTAATGCAGCAAAGATTTTATTGAAAATATAGATTGTTGATATATCAATTTTTACTAACTAATGTATCATTTTTTATAAATATATTGAATTTACAGTTTATAGATATACTAAATATAAATATCAAACCGAGTCAACGTACGTGCATTGGCTCGTGAGCTAGCTCGAATAGTAATGAGTTGAGTTTGAGCTAGACTTTTCAGTTCGAAACGTTTCACGAGCACGACTCGACTCAAATTTTTATGAACCGAGATTAAATTAAGTCCGATTTACTCGAACTCGACTCATTTACAGCTCTAATAACCGCACGAGCGGTATCAGCGGTGTGGGTTTTTTCCGTGCTACTTATTTAAAAAAAAAACAATAATGGCGCGTGATACATAGCAAACGAAAGCACCAAACAAGCAATAATTGAGCAGATGTGCCATCCAAAAATAAATCTCCACGCCTCTGTCAATCTTACGTGGAGTTCGTCTTGTTCCGAATTATTTAATTGTTCTACTTTAATTGGCGAAACAAGAAATTAAGATGTTGCCATGTTGGGCTTTCTTCTTTTTCCCCATCTATTATTTTGATAAATATTTTTTCCCGGGTTGTACAGTTGGCCTTCAACTTGACAAATCTGTACTCGTTTCTCTAACTATTGTTTGTGTTTCTTTGCAAACTACAAACTATGAACTCATTCCTGTAGATTAGAATTTAAAAAAGATGTCTGTATCAAGTATCAACCTACTTGGTATAAAGGACGCTGGAATCTCTAGTGGCATATGACCACAAGTTCAACTGCATCCAGTGACTTTTTTTATCTCGTGGCACGCACTCACATAGCACATATGGCATCATGTGACCAGCACTCTAGATATAGTTTTTCTTTCCCTTTTTAAAGATAAATGTAAATTCTAAGAGTCTAAGGGTGATATTAACTAAGAGAAGGGATCGGTTGATAATGGGTTATTTTGATAATCTTAATAATGGACCTCTAAATAAATATAAAAAAAAAAAAAATGGAAAAAAAATGTATATATTTGTTCTTATACTTTTAGATTGATGATCATTCAAATTTTATACAATTTCATTATCGTTTGATAGTCCATCAAAGACCATCAAATTTTCATACAATTTACAACGGTTCCAATTTAACGGTCTTTGATGGACTATCAAACGATAATTAAATTGCATAAAATTTGAATGACCATCAATCTAAAAGTAGAATAACACATCTATAATTTTTTTTTATTTTTAAGATTTATTTTTATTTATTTAGAGGTTCATTGTTAAGGTTGTGAAAATAACCCATTATCAATGGATCCCCACTCATTAACTAAAACTAAATAATGATCAAGACAAGTATAAACTGGTAGGTGAATCAACTAAGATAAAGATATTCAAAGAATAAATTATAACTTAGTCAAAACTTTTCAGTGATAAGATCAATGAAGCAATAATGTGAGTAGAATTGATCAAATACTAATTGCTATCAAAAAATAATTAGTGTAAAATAATTTACTGACAATTCTAAAAAGTAATGAGTCATGTAATGTTACCTGTGTCTCCGGAACTCACTCCACAAATGAAGTGCTGATTTATTACTATTAAAAATGTTTTATAATTGAAGTTTTATCTTCTTTACAAAATAAGTATAAGAAAACTAAAAATTATCAAAAAAATAAAAAGCAATTGAGCACTCAAGATTCAAAAATGTGAGCATAATCCTCTTATATAGAGCACCAAATAGTTAGTTAGTTAGTTAGACTTCTTGCGCGTAAGTCATTACAATGATTCTTTATGTTATAACACTTGAATATTATTATTTTTATTGTGAGATGTCAAGAATGTCCTTTGTCGAACTCAAGAGACTTTATGAACCATTATAACGGCTTATAATGAATGAAATAAATTGTTATAATGATAGAGGAAAGTGTTGAACGTTTCAATGAAACATTATAACATTTTGACTATATTGATTGAGCTCTGACAAGTTTGTCTTTCAACAAAGACGTTATAACGGTTTAGGAAAATGTTGTAATGGCTCAAGCCTTTCAACAATTCTCATCCATTATATAACGATAGTCTCTGATAATCTTGTGAAGTTTTCTATTTTAGAATATTTTTTAGTAGATAAATGAAACAGTTATAGCGGTTTATGAACCGTTATAACTTTTACTATGGAGAAAAGTTTTTTCTTACATATTGATATAGAAACTTGAGTTATTGAATCAAATCTTATACATTTTGATCCTAGATTTTTATAAAGCTTCTTACATTAGTTTTTAACAGCATCAATAAGCTTTTAAAGGATCCTAAAAAATCTCAAAAAACCTTATAAAATTTAAGTATATTTTTATAAATCAATAAATTAAAAGAAATTGTCTAGTATAACAATAAAAGACGGAGTCAGATTCAGGTATAGTTTTCATGAACTTTTTAATTGCGTTTTGGAAGGGAATAATGGATAATTGAATTCTTGAAATGTCATGAACTCGAGTATTTAATCATTATTTAGTCCATTTGCTTCAAACAAAGTCAAAATGATTATAATCGAACCCTTTCCGTTTGCAGAAATAAATTGAAATTGGCTCAATCAAGTTGTGTTTTTTCTTTTGTCAGAATTTTAATTCCATTAGTCAGCTAGTTAATTATTAGGTTGTAATATTGTTTATTTTATTGATTTTGATTTTGATTGTCATAACATAATAATTAAAAAAAAATTGAGCTCAAAATTATTTCCACGCACGACATACTTGATGCACCCATCCTTAGCTTCCATGTCCTTCCCGTCGTATATCTGAACCTCTAATTAAAGGGAACAAAATCTTGATAATGGATTTCCAAATAAATATAAATAAAATCTTAAAAATAGAAAAAAAAACCTTATAGATATATTCTTCTACTTATAAATTGATGGTGGTTAAAATTTTATACAATTTCATTATTATTTGTTAGTTCATCAAAGACCATCAAAATATTATGCACTTTACAACCGCTTCAATTTAACGGTCTTTGATGGATCAAACAATAATAAAATTGTACGAAATTTGAATCACCATCAACTTATAAGTAGAAAAATAAATTTATAAGATTTTATTTATTTAAAAATTCATTGTTAAGATTGTCAAGATAACCATTATCAAGTGATCCTTTCCCTAATTAAAATAGTGAAAGAATATTAATCCTCGGATTATATGTAAGAAAAGTACAACTATGAATAGGATGAGAAAAATGACAATAGTGCAAATATTGGTTTGTGTCACATTTTAAAAATAAAATATCAGCAATTCAAATGAAGAGTGTTGATTCATAATTCCTACAAAATATTGGATCGCTGAAATAACATTAATTTAACTTTTTTTCTCATAAGAGATAAAATGTACTTGAATTAAGCCTAAATGAAAATAACAACACTATTTCTCTGTCGGTACTGTTGCATCCAAACTTAACCTAGAGATCATGATTGAGATTATACTTTCAAAAAAAAATGGATTAAAAGACAGATAACAAAACTAAAACTCTCATCAAATATTAATATTAAGCGAACTTAGAACTACGTGTCCTATTGAATTAATTTTTTTTAGGTGGCCTGTTTGATTAACTTCAGCAACGAAAATTCATGTATTTTAGTGGGGTTTTTTTTATCTTCACGCTACATAATCATAATTCTCATAGCCACAATTAATGGGAGAATACTTTTTTTGCAAGTAACAAAAAAATTAGATAAAATATGCCTCTTGTGACCTACCAGTTCGATTTGCCTGATTCGTGTATTAACAAGATAATCATTTGTGTTTATATAATTCAATGACAAACAAAACAAGTAATACGGACCGCGCAATAATTTATTTACAGATATTTTAGATGTCCCCCTGCATCTAGTCAGAGACTCAGAGCTCAGAGGGCCCTTTTCCAAAGAGTAGGGTCGCAGTACTCTCTGTCTCAGACCTCTAGTGACAAGTTGGCTTCAATAATTAAGTTGAATTATAAGAACTGTATCTCGATTTATTTAGAATGTTGGCCTAATTAGCCTTTCCCTTTTTATTATACCGTTGGAAAGTTGATGTTGGCGAACTAATCACTTTCAGCTGAAATCTTCCATTGTATTAATCTGTGTATAATATAACAATAAGTCAATAACCATGCCAAAGGGGTGTCAACATCTTGAAATAGTTCGAAGCAGTGCAACCTGGTAGACACTACAGTACTACAGTAGTCGTTACTTTTAAGGTCTTCGTCCCCAGGGACAATGCCAGAAATTAAATTTGAAAGAAGAGATTGAATCAGCGTTCATCTTGACACAAAACAGTGCATTTTCTTTCCTGTTTATCTCCAGGGGGTAGAGATCTAGAGAGTATAGACTATCGGACTACAGAGTAGGTTTGCTGTGAATCACAACTCAGAATTGAATAGTTTAGTTCGATCTATCTTTTATTTTATGAGGACAATGCAAAAGTATAAATGTTTCCAAAAAAATTAACATAATCTAAGGAACAAAAATATAATTTTTAAATTTTTATTTAGTCGCGAAAGCAATGTTCTTCTATGTGAAAAGTCACTAACCAAATGATTGTCCTTCAATAACATTATTAAAAGTTGGGTGGTTACAATTTCTATCTCAAAGAAAAAGTTCAAATTGAATTCATAATTTTAAATCTAATCAAGTACAACTTTATATGATCAACCCAATCCTTTTTATTTTAACTTTGACATTATTTTCATTTATAGACAAAATCTATATAATATAAATATTCATCACTCCATCAGTGCCTTTGTTAATAAAAATATATATGTTTATGAAGTTTAAGTTCATCTTTTATCTCATAAACCTTCATGAATCTTGAGTTTTGAGCACGTTCAGCTTAGTATCGAACATGGAGCTTGTGATGAACTCGCCACTTAATTAAAATAACTTGCGAGAATAAAAGAAATTTGAATAATTCTAAGAATTTTGTTGAATGAAACAGTAAGAAAAGATACAGCTCAAGTTCATAATAGGGAGAAAATGAATAATTGTTCAACAACCCAAAATGAAATAGAATCTTCTTTATATATGTAGACGATTTATAACAGTAATTTAATAGTAAAACTATACATCGCCAGGCTTTTGACAACAAAGATTGGCAGATTGCTCTCAAGTTTGAAAGAACAGAGAAGGGATGGAAGAAAAAGGGAAGAGGATAAAGCAGTTTCTAATCCTCAAATGAATAAAAATTTTACCTTCTCTCACATTCTTTAACATTTTCTAACTTTCTTTAATTTAAAATCCGAAACAATGTTAAAAACTATTTTTCTCTTTGTTTTCTCTCTCTCTCTACTTCAGCAGAACTCTGCTCGTAAAATCAGACGGTTAAAAATCACAAAAGAAAAAAAAATTACTTTAGCATGAAGCCAAAAAGTATAGTCGGATCTCGAAAAATAGGACCTTATTCGAGACGCCGTCTCGAAGAATAACAGATTTCATTGTCTCTATTCATCTCGGAAACACATCCTTAACGATTTTGTTAACCAGCTTCCATCTTTTCCGATGCCACTAGCCTTCTTCTATCCAATTTTTATCATTGGGATCCCCCGGTCGCAGCGGTGCAGCCATATTATTTCTCATTTATCCTTTACTGATGGTTCATCTCTAAAGTCTCTTTCTGGGACTATAGTGTTGAGAATAATAAATTTCAAGTCCTTATTCTAAAGGATTAAGAGCAAGAGAACCCGATCATCTCAAGATATTCCATATCGAACACGAAGAAACAGCAGCAGCATCAAGGACAAGTAAGTGTCAAAGGCAAAGCTCGAGATGTACGAGAGCCTAACAGTTCGAGAACATCAGAGAGCTCGGGATGAAGCTCTTGCCCCGATGAAGAACATGACACTTTTGACATCTGCCGCATGTGTCAGAAACAGCTGATGGGAACAGTAGTGAAATTGACAAAAGTGTGGCTAGACAATTAATGTCAATGTATAGCTAAGATAGCTAAAGTTAGATTGATTGTATAGTATTACAGGTGCATTAATGACACCGAGCACTATAAATAGAGGAGTAGTATAAAGAAAGATAAGAGAGAGAAATACTTTATAAACACATTTGAATTATAAAGAAAATAGTTTTTAGAACACTCTCTTTCTTCTCTCCAATCTAGTAATTTATTTTATTCTCATTTAATTCAGTTCTTCGTCTGTTTTTGTTTGTCAGAGTGAACATATGTGTCAGACTTCGAAATAGTATTTCGAGTTCAAAGAATTCAAAATAAATTTCGAAATAATCCATTTCAACATAAATAAACAAAAAGGTCAACATATAGAACCCATGTACTTTTCAGACGGCCCATTTCTCCTGCTTCTTCCCTCCTGTTCCATCTTCAATGTAAATTCCTCAACGGTGCATCAGGGATCCTTATCGTCTAAAGCACTGCATGCACTTCAGCGAACGGACCATCTTTGAATTATCAGAGAAGCTTTGAGATTGAAATAGCACGAATCTCAAAGCAGATCGAACAACTAGCACGTTGCGCTGTACGATGAAGCGCAACAGATGATAGCAATTCGTTGCACCAGCCACCTCTATCGCTATTGCTGACAGAACTGGTGGGCAGTTTTCTTATGGGCTGTATGGTCCAATAGTATGTGCAAGGTCGAGGCATTCAGTTTCTGTTATCGAGTGAACCAGGAGCCCACTGTAGTGGGTTATTCTTCAAAAACTAAACTTGAATTTTAAATACGTTCTCTAGGTTATGATGTAGGACACCTTTGAAAGACCAATTTTCATGACACTTCTTATTGTCATGTACTACATCAAGTACCCCATGAAAATGAAAAGAGTTATGATGAGCAATCAAATCCCACAAAAAAATATGAGCCACATGAAATATCTTCATATTTATCATAAAATATGAGCCGCGTGATCAACATCTTCATATTTATCACAAAAAACACATTGAAATATCACATAACCAACTTCTTTTAAGGAGTTGATCTTTGATAAGAAATTTTTTTCTTCTAAGTAACTATATAAAAATTGTAATCTTTAAAGAAACTTTAGAATTTACTATATCATAGTCATGATTGATAACTCCATCAAAGTCTAACCACTCATAAAAAGAGTGAACTGAAAATTTACCAGAAAAATGTCACCTCCATACATTAATATCAGAAAGTGGAGATAGTTGGAAAGAGGAAAATTCAGCACTGAGTCTATTCCATTCAAGTAAAAATGTATCAATTATTTGTCTTCTAAATTCGAAATGTAAATGACCAGTAGAAAACACATCAGCAGCTCTAATTTAAGGATCATAAGCAATTGAATATGAAGAGGGTAATCACAATATAATGCATTTGCCTCAAGAGTTCACCAAGGTAACAAAAACAATGAGGGTCTTCATATAAATTTGAAGGTATCTCATAAAAGTAATATATCACATTATCACGAAACTATAAGTTTAGGTTAAGCTGCTTATTCTATGATGTTTCTTCACTTTTTGGAGCAAGGATAGAATTCCTGGTCCAGTCAACGTTTTTTCTCTTGTTGTCGTTCCTGATCCAGTCTTCTAGTTGCAGAAGAGCATGAAGCATGCTATTTACACAACCAATTAGAATACCTTTTCGAGGACCAGAATGCATGACTAGATATCGGTTGACTTGCCCATGATTGAATGTGAGCTATTGTTTAACTGTTTCTGTATTGTTTCAGGGTTTTGCTATTGGCAATGGGCTTACAGATCCTGAGATTCAGTATGGCGCATATGCTGATTTTGTGCTGGATATGGGACTAATTGGAGAGAGCACGCATAAAACCATCAGCAAGATATATCCACTTTGCAAACTTTGAATCGAACTGTGCAGTAAGTACCCAGTTCAATTTCCTTTTAATGTTCATATATACAGCTTCAGTTAAATAAAGATGCATGGCCTTGTTGTAACATTTCAGGCACTGCTGGGACAGTTGCATGTATTGCTTCTTATGCTGTGTGCAACTCTATCTTCAATTCCCTTTTGCTTACTGCAGGAGATATGCTAGTTCTCTGCTAAAATCAGTTCCATTGTAGCTTGTTTTTAATTGGCACTATCCATATATTAACACAGAAAACTTTATTTATTTGATCCAGATGAAAATAGTGTGTATATTCCTATAAATATACTTGTGCTTTGGGAGAAAGACACTGGATCAAAACAAAAGTAAAGAAGTTGAAAATTAAGTAACTAATAAGTTTTGATGTCATTTACCTTAAAGATGTTAATTATATGATCACACAATGTTAGAGTATAGGAATAGAATTGTATAGGTTAGTTGGAGATATTGTGTGATGTATGATGTGGGAGATGTTTAGTGATTGGAATTAGTTAGTTAGACTAAGTGATTAGTTTGTTAGATTATTAACCTATAAATAGAGTCTTAGACATTGTAATCAATTCACTCAAGATAATTAAATATTTCTCTCTCACTCTCTCATTCTATCATGATATCATAGTCAGAAAACCGCTGGAATTAGGCTCACGTCTATTCCAGAAATTATGCACCTTATTCCAGTCCTATTTCAATCTATTTCAGCTTTATTCCAGAAATTATACTACTTTTCTTAACTATTCCAGTATAAACTCCTTTTATTCTTAGTCTATTCCCAACAGAAACTCTCTATTCTACTATATTTATGTCTCTCTTTTTCTATTATTGCCCTCTCTGTTATTCTCCGCAAGAACAACACTTGATCTGATCAATTCACAGATCGAGATAATCATTCTTTCTCTAATGAAGACCACAATTCCTTCCTGCTAGCGCAATTAAAAACAGCCTAATCATATACGTGGTTGCTTCGTCAAGCTCAAAGATCAAGAATCAAGATCACTTGCATCAGGCCACTCTATCGCGCTTTCAAATCAGCGATTGCAAAAAAAATCCTCTTCTTCGACAAGCTGACAGGTCACCTCTTCTTCGCGAATCCAGCAAAATCCTCATCGCACCTGCCTTCTATTCCCCGATCGCGCTCCACTGTGGAGCTGACGCGGCGTAGTTCCTCCTATTCGAAAGCGCCAGTGTACTCGAGATTCAAGAAGTGTCCGCAGTTCTATCTTGATCTGTTGTACTCATCACAAAGCTTCTACTTCCTCTCCAGTCTCGCTACTGCACTGCTGATATCCATTTGTCCGGGCTCTGTGCGTGCTTAGCATCGGTGCTCTCTCTGCCATTGCCTTCAGGATGGGAGCTCTTCACTCGACTGGAATGGATACTTCTTCCACCACGGTTCCTTTTATTGTTGTCTATGTTACCGTTCCTAACAGAGAGGCAGGTAAGAAACTTTCTAAGAGCATTGTCAAGGAGAAACTTGCAGCCTATGGGAACATAGTGCAAGGCATTCAGTCGGTTTATTGGTGGGAGGGAAAGGATTCATGCCAATGTTTTCCAATCTTTATGTCAGGATTCAGAACTTGGCTAACCAGAACTTTACCTATAAACAATTAGCACAGATGAAGTACATCTTACCTGAGGCCATAACAGTCAAGAAGGTAGAAGGTGCTTTTACGTGATGATAGTACCTATTGTATGAAGTCAGACCTCCAAATTAACATGAATGCTGAGAGCATTGGAATTAACATAAAAGAGGAGGGCCAAAATGCATATCTGCACTTACGAAAGGTTTTCAGGCAGAGGCTTGTAGAATTTGTCAAATCCAAACCAGCAGCTAAGCCCAAAGCCAAAGGCTGCTACAAACTCTCTAAATCTAATTTCATCTTCAATTCTCCAAATCTTTCCTATAATTTCAAATCTAACCCTTATTCTCAATTAAAATTCCAACGATCAAATCATGCACCGGGCGTCTCTTTCTTCTTTTCTTTTCTTTCAAGAGAACTCAAACGAGTCTTAAATTGTTGTTAAAAAGGACATAGATTCTTCTATTTGATGTTTCAAAATGACTCAAACGAGCATGAAACAATCAATAATTTTGTTTTTTGAGCCAAAAGAGCTCTTCTTCATTCTACCTTTTTTCAAGACGATCCGTGATGCAATTGGAGATTAAATTCATGAATCAAGATATTATAAACTCATGAGATGTGCAAACTCACCATGCGTACTACACGATGAGTTTGAGGGGGATGTTAGAGTATATGAATAGAATTGTATAGGTTAGTTGGAGATATTGTGTGATGTATGATGTAGGAGATGTTTAGTAATTGAAATTAGTTAGTTAGACTAAGTGGTTATTTTGTTAGATCATTAGTCTATAAATAGAGATTTCGACATTGTAATCAATTCACTCAAGATAATTAAATATTTCTTTCTCACTCTCTCATTCTATCACACAAAGATGATGGCAAGTAGCAGGTGCTTCAATTCTTTTATTTTAAACTCTGTATTTATCAACAACAAAAAATTCAGTACTATGATGTGAGAAAAAAAAAGTGAAAGGAAACTTATGCTATGATTTCTCAAAAATGGATGATATTCTGAATGACAAATCAGTGAGGGAAGCACTTGGTGTAGGCAACAGGAAGTTTGTGTCATGCAGTCTGTTTGTTTATGAAGCAATGATTGCTGATTGGATGAGGAATCTGGAAGTGGGCATCAAGCTTCTGATATATGCTGGGGAATATGACCTCCATCATTTTTTATAATTTTGTTTGTTTGTCATGCCATTCCTCTTGTTTTATTGCTCTTGATTGTAGGATGTAATATGAGTACTGGTAATTATGTTACAGGCAATTATAGGTGGGTCAACTCAATGAAATGGTCTGGGTCAGAGACATTTGTTGAGACTAACATGACATCATTTACTGTTGATGGAGAGGAGGCTGGACTTATTAAATCATACGGGCCTCTCAGTTTCCTCAAAGTGAAAATTGCTAAATGATGCATTTCTTCTTACCTTTTTGCATGTATCCTCGCCTCGTGCAAATGTTTAGTTTTAATTTTTTTTATTAATCTGACTCATATGAATCAGGTAAATGATGCGGGTCATATGTTTCCAATGAATCAGCCTAAAGCAGCATTAGAGATGCTGCGTAGATGAACAAGAAGTCTCAGCAGGGAATTTGAGATAAACATGCTTGCCCAAAAGACAGAAAACGCCCTGCATTTGAATGCATTCTAACTGTCCATCTCATCTTATGTATATATATTTTGAATTCTAGATATATTAAAAGATCACTTTCTTGGAAAAATGTGCTAAATAACGGAAATGGAACTTTGTAGATATTGTATGGCTTTAATGAGCTTGCAACCGAGAACATGATTTATAATGATGTCGCTCTTTTCCTACTTTTTTAGTCTTTCTCAGGCAACACTTGAACTACTGAAAGGATAGAAAGCACCAAGTTCCAACTATGGTGGTAGTATGTAGGGGCATAGCCATGTGTTAGCAGGAGGAGGGTTGTGTGCCCTCTCAGGTTGGAAAATTTTTCAAAACCACACTTATAATTTATATATATATTCAGAAAAAAATAAAAAATATGTTTATGTTGAATACTTTTTTTATTTTTGTCCACCCACTATATTCGTTACTATTACCTTGCTTGCCCCCCACTACGTAAGCATTTTACCCACTAAAAGAATGGGGAAATTGTCAAAAATGCAACTTAAAAACTTTAAAAATGTTAAAATGCTACATCAAAATTCACAATTATTTTAATAACACTTCAAAATCACTTTAATTGTCAAAATTCCGTTAATAATTTATATTTTCAATTATGTCCATTCCTCTCCTCGTTTTTCCCTCTCCCCTCACTAAGATGCTAGTGTGAATTTCCACTGATTTTTTTAATATAATAATAAGTTTAATCATAATAATAATAATAATAATAAGTTAAATCATATTTTTTTTTATAAATAAGAATCGCAGTGCGCCACTGGTACTGGCGCACAGCCAATGCACCACTGACACTGGCGCCTTCCTCCCAGTGTGTCAATGTGAGTGGCGTCTTCCTCTCCTATATAAATGGAGTGTGCCACAGCATCTGCACACAAAGGAGAGAGAGGGATTGTTGGCTTCCATGAGAAGAAAGAGTCAAATAATCTTCAAAAAAATTAAGTTATTTTCTGAAAGGGTACTAATATTTTCGCTTATATTAAGAGACAAATTTGTACTATTATCACAATTATCTTCGCAAGAGTCAAATTTGTACTAATATCGCAATTATCTTCAGAGAAAAGTTATTTTCTGAAAGATTTGATTCTTGATAAATACTACTACCATCACCAAAAAAAATTATAAGTAGTGTGACAAGGTTGAATTGTTGGGTTCGGTTGTTGGTAAGTAGTGTTATTATTGTCAAAATAATTTGATTACACTGGTGAATGGGATCCTAAATAAAATAAATTGTTTGAATAATTCGGATAATATCCGATTAGATTAAAAGTGGATGCCTCATTTGCATAGGAACTGTTTTGAGCATAATTAGAGAATATCTCGTCAAATCGGTATTATTGTTATGTACTTTCGGAAAATAATATGAGTCGTCATTATTGTACTTGATGATAATTAAATCTCATATTTGTGATTTGAGGAAAGAAACGAGTGATGTTGTATATTATGGGAAAAAATGAATGTGGTTTGATGAAAGAGATGAGCAGCGGATTAGTGTATTTATGAGAGAATAATGCGCCAGTGTAATGGGCGCACTATTGAAGGCATCACTCCCACTGACACATTGGAAGGAAGACGTCACTCCTAATGGTGCACAGAGGGAAGGCGCCAATGCCAGTGACACATTTATTATGCGTCAGTACCAGTGACGCGCTGTTATTCTTATTTTTAAAATTTAATAATTTTAATTATTACTAAATAATAATATGATTTAATTTATTATTATATTAAAAAAATCAATGGTGAATTTTCAGCATAAAGAGCTCTTCCAAACCTACAAAAAGACGTATGTCATTCGTGGGACAATAACATGATAAAACAAGAGTTTCTTTAGAGATACAACAAAGTAAATAATTCAAACATCACCAAACCATTCACTTCTTGGACGAAAACTTGCAGGGATACACCACAATCATAATGATTCCGTGGAAAAAAAAATCTACTAGAAAATTAATTAAACTACAAAACAACATTAAAGCTGCTATAGGCCTTCAAGTATACCAAGTAACTAAAGCCGCTGTCTTTATAACAACGGTGGTACAAAATTGTAAAATACTTAATCTTGTTCTATTTCCTGCTCTCTACTTTTCTTGGTGGTATTTCTATTTCTCATTTAGTTCCTTTCTATTCTTTGTTTGCTTTTTCTTTTTGGCAAAAACGTTCCTTTAAAATTGAAGAGGCAGAAAGGAATACGAACTAATAAAAACAGATAAAGAGGATAAAAGTATCCTACCCAATTACTGATTACTCAAATCTGGTCGATATGGACCGTAAAGGCCTATCATAATTGGTTGCAGTTTTATAATATATAGTCATTAGCAATAGATTTGGTCAAATTGCAAGTCGTATATGTGCAAGTATTTTTCTTGCCAAGTTGATTTTTGGGATGTCAGATGGAGAGAAATGAGAATGAATTTCAATTGAGGGGAGAGGAGAGAAGGAGAGAAGGATGTGTAATTGCAAATATAAAATATTGATGGCATTTTAATAATTAAAATGATTTTGAAATGATACTAAAACAAATATGATATTTAAAGTGTTATTTTGATAATTTAATTTAAGAGGAACATTTAGATAATTTCCCCTAAAAAAATTCGCTTTCATCGCCCTCTTAAAGCATCTTCACACGACTAATAACGCATCAGAAGAAACATTCGTATGACTGCCTAACAGGCACCAAGACGCTAATTAAATTAATTGCACAACACCCTGAAACTGACCCATCACATGTTGAAGCGGACACGTGCCATTTCATCCTGGGACCTGGGCACTCGGCTTACATTTTGTGATATGCTGCAAATTGTCGTAAAAAAGGTCTCCAAATTCATGAACGCGCATCATGCCACTATTCTGCCCCTCCAACAAGAATTAAGGCACTTCTGTCCATTAGATAAAACTAAACTTCTCAGAGATTATATTGGCATCCGCAAAACGGATAATACATCATAGGACTCCAAACAGAAGATGAGCAAAAAGAAGAAAGCAACATTGATATCACCAACCTACATAAACACGAATTTAAAACCCCAAAAGCCCATTTACATGCTAGTCTTTATTTGCACAAAAATCCACAATAAAGGGGATTTTCTGTCCAAATGGGAGGCAGAATGATTAGTTTCATAGTTAGCAACCCCACAAATTTTATTTTTTTAAGTCAGACAGCTAATTGTTCTTTTTGTTGATCTTACTTATTAATTCTTGCTTACAGTATGCAATGCACTTGACCCTGCTCAATGATTAATGAACTACCTCAAAGCAGCGCTTCAAATTATAGCCACCTAATGACATATGATAAGGCAGTTGTGCTTGCTAGTGCTTGCTATCCAACACATGACATGAAGATTTCAATATTTAAGTGGGTGGCCTTGGAAATTTCAAACAAACACTCACGAGTATAGAGAGTATTCGTACATCTAAGAATAACCTAGATTACCTGCAAAGCAATAAATCAAACAAACTTAGAACAAACCCCTGTGACAAGAAAATGAATTCCAGAATTCAAATGTAAACAAAATAATTGACGCATACCTGAAAACACTGTGCAACAGATGGATTCAAGCACCAGTAACTATCATACAGACCAATTAAGTGAAGTCTTTCAAACCTTCAGAGCCTTCGAAAAAATAAGACAGCAACAACTAAAAATGTCTTTTAAATGTTCTATAAGTCACAGAGAATTTCTACTACAGGTCTAGAACTAGAAACTGAGCAAACAGTAAAAACACCCATAAAAACCAAGCCAAGCCCCACAAACGAGAGCGTCTGTGTCACTTCCAACACAGTAGCATTACAGCTATGGATATAATTAAGCCATTTATAATGGCATTCAACCACACTAACAACCACAGTGCAACAACATGACTAGTTAGTTTGCATTGCTTCGGAGTGGTACTTGTCCAGCTCTTTATCAAGATCTTCAGCTGAAACAGCCTTCTTAGATGGGCCAGTGTGCTTGCCTTGGCCACGGCCTCTCATGCCTCCACGACCACCGCCATTAAGCCTCGACGATGCCGGTGCACCTCTTCTTTGTGCGCTGTTGAATTACAAATTACAGAAGTTCATAACATTAATACTAAGCATGTTTGCTATCTCAGTGTATATATAGCATAATGAACATGAGACTGTAAAAAATAGACCACACACCTCCTTGGAGCACCACTAAAACCAGCTGTTTTGGCTGGAGCAGCACCTGTAGCTGGTGCAGAGACATTTGTTCCTATGATCTCAATCTTCATTGGCTTGCCATCAAGCTGCACATTGTTGTACCTCTTCACTGCTGCCACAGCATCAGTCCGTCTTGAGTACACTACTTCAGCTGTTCCCTGAACAGGTACAATTCACCACTGTGTTATATATGGTTTGATGTAAGATTCAAAAACAAAATTCTGGGAAAATGAGGAAATATGTTACCTTTGATCTGCCACTCCTGTCATAATGGATCGAGTACCTCTTCAGATCTCCAAGCTCCGAGAAAAGTTCCTGCACACAAGTAATTTAGTTAAGAATCCAAGCTTCCGGCCAAAATATAATGCATGGACCTCTAATAAGAAATATTTTAGTAAGACAGACAGTTTCAGTCCCCATTCCAAAACCAAAATATTTGCCTCTTTCTCCACGGTTGAAAATAATCTATGGAAATTCCAACAAGATATATTAAACAGCAGGGAAAATCCCATAAAGGAGTGCATTCGATGGGAGAAAAATAAGATATCAAATAAACAGACATATAAGTTCTTTATTAAAATCACAAAAAAAGATTGTATACGATGGAATTTAAAAAATTACCTTGACATCATCGATTGAGACACCATAGTCCAGGTTGGAGATGTACAGCTTCGTTCCTGTCTCAATGGAAGATATCCTACCCATCTTTGCTGGGCGCTCTTCAGTGAACAAGTCGTGCTGCCATGCCTCATCTGGTGCCTGAATCGCACATCAAGTGAGAAGATAACCTTAAGAGTCTTAGACGACCACCGACTAGTATATTCAACAGACATCCATAACATTTTTTGCATCAATCCGTTTCAATCTGATCCGATTTAAATTCCTATTTTATTATGTTGTCCAAGAGCAAAATTTTCTGAGGGATCGCGGCAATTGGATCGGTTCAAAATTAGTTAGGAAACCCCAGACCGTTCAATAGAAGATCTGATTGATACTAAAAGACGGATCCATCTGCGAGAATTCTCGGATCGAGACATAATACTGGATCTTCCAACAGTAGATCTGATCGACAACGAAGAGATCTCGCGTTGAATGATCAATCCAACACATTAATCTGGAAGAGAGCGCATCGGCGAGAAATCAAGATATACCTTCGAGATCGGAGGGGCACGCTTCCCCGCCCGTTTGAAGCTACGGCGTGCGGGGCCACCAGCTGCGGCGGCGGGTCGGTTACGACGCTTGGGACCCGCGCCGCCACCGTTGGTCGAAGGCTTCTTCTTGTTGGTCTTGATAATATCGTCCAAGGTCATATCCAACGCGCTGGCCATCGTTGTTTCTCTCGGAAAAATTAGGTCGACTGATCTAGGGTTTCTTGATGAGGAAGAAAGGGAAAAGAGGAAGTTAGGGTTTCGATTTCTCTGCGAAGAGAAGGATGAGGAGAAAAGACGCGTGAAGAGATATAAAAAGCAAGCCAAAGGGCTATTTTGGAATAAAATATCTGAGAGAGGGGTTTTAACGCTATATTAATTAGGAGGTTGATAATAATTCTAATGGTTTGTTCCCATCCGAAATCCCTTAGGGCCTGTTCGTTGGTCAGAGGCCAGAGGGCAATGGGAATGGGATTGAAAATTGAACTAATTGTATACTGTGCGTGTAGGAAATAAAACATTCACTCTGAATGAGTTTTTATTTTCCCGTGTAAACAGTATTTCGTCAAACAGGTCTTAAAAGCACTCTCATTCCATTGTCAAATTGGTTGTCAAATTTTATTTGACAATTATCATTTTAATTTCAGAGATGCAGAGACTAAATAAGACTTAGCGCTGCACAAAAAATCTCGGGCTCGTGGCTCAGCTCGGGCTCGAGCTAATCTGGCTCGAGCTAAAATGACTCGAGCTAAATTGGCTCGAGCTAATCTGGCTCGGTAGTTAAATGAGCCGAGTTTGAGTTGGGGTCAGCTCGGCTCGTGGCTCGACTCAGCTCGAATAAAAAATAGTTTATATATTTTTTTGCCGAACTCTAATCCGATAACTCCTCTCTCACCATCTCACCATGTCAGCGGCTTAAAGACGTCTCTTACTCGACTCGAATTTTCATGAGCCGAGCTTGAGTTAAGCCCAGCTCGACTCGACTCGACTCGTTTGCAGCCCTAGCAAGACTAGACAATTGCCTAAATTTGACAATCCATTTGATAAGCCATGTCAGCAGAGAAGTAAAAATAATAATTATGAAAGTGTCAATTTGACAATTTCATTTTATTCAGGGATGTCATTCTTAAAATAGATTGTCAATTTGATAACGTGACATAAAACTTTAGTTTTGACAATCAACACTAATGCGGATGCTTTAAGGCATTTTATTTTTGAAACGATATCATCTGAAGAGCCAAAAAAAATTTTAGGTAGAGTATTTTTTATCTAATCCGTTCGATCAGAGATCAATGGTCTTGATTTAACAATAATAAATTCTGATACATTAAAATTCATATTTAAACTTTTTCACAACCGTTATGATTAAAGTGAGCCGTTCAGATTAACTTTTGAAAACTCTCCATACAAAAATTTTCTCCAAAGAATAGTTGGCTCTTCACTTCTTTCACGCGTCAAAGAATATCCAAATGGTTGACAAATTGTTCCAGCGAAAAAGCACCAAGAATTGCCAACGCTTAAGAAAAGGACCAGTTTTGTTTTTTGTACTCTAATTTTTCAACCAACTATTTATAATAAATGCATTAATTTATATTTATTTTAAAAAGGTCATATATAGTTTACAATTAATCTTACAGTTATTAATAACTACGTTATCAATCTTTTTTTAAATTATATATAGTACCTTATTTTGGGCTATATAAGCTCTTCAAAATTTTATTTTATACTCAGTATAACATTGTTTAGTTTTCAGTTTTGTACTATTTATAGTTCTTTCAAATTTTATTTATACTAATTTACGTTGTAATCTATACTCAATACAGATCTTTTAATTTCTAATTTGAACTATTGATGCTAATTATCAACATTATTTATAACAAATCTCATAGTTATTAATAACTATTATATCAATATTTTTAAATTACTCAAATGTTTGATTTTGTGCTATTTATAGTTCTTCAAATTTTTATTTATAATAAACACTTAGGATAAAAACTTAGGGATAGTAAAAAAAATTATATTAATACTCGATCTCTTGCTGCATCTATCCCTTTGCACCATAGCATTTTTTATTGAATTTTCTTTATCGCCTGCTCTAGTTTACCTTCATTCTCTCTTAAAAAAAAGTTTACCTTCATTCCGATCGGTTTAGTATTATCCTCCGAGACTTTTGTTTACCCTCTGACTTTTGTTCAATACCGAAAAAGGTTCACGACTCTGACTATGGTGTTTTGCAAAGTATAGAGGCGTTGTGTGTTTTGTGTTCTATTTTCAATTTCAAGTCACAAATAATCGATCTAAACCGTTCAATTTAATCTTCATATCAAAATCTATTACTAAATCAAATTTTATATTTTTTTAGAATTTTTTTGTTATTTTTTCTGATGAGGAGAAAATGACTTGATCTGAGAATTCTCGTTCATCAAAAAATGACAGTTTTCCCCCTATAAAAAAATAACAAATAAATTCCAAAAAATATAAAATTTAGTTTACTAATAGATTTTGATATGGAGATTAGATTGAACGGTTTGAATCGATCATTTCTGATTTAAAATTAATAATAAAGCGCAAAGCACACAACGCTATTGTGCTTTGCAAAGAACCATAGCCTAATTCAAGGTTCAGTAGCTTTTTTTGTTAAAGCCATAGGTTTTAAATGAAACACTATGTTAATCGTTGAGTGGAGGAGACGCAATTGAGTTTTTCAAAAAATTTAAAATATTTTGAATTACTTATACTCGGTTGCCAAAAAAGAAATACAATGAAAAGTCAGGATAAGCGAAAAAAGAAAGTTTCTTTTGGGGACAGCGAACGGGGATAGAACCATGGGGATTGTAATAATATTCCCATTAATTATGTGTTCCCAAAGTTATCAACTCATTTTTTAATTAATATTTTAAATTTTAAAACTCAAATTTAAAATTTAAATTATTGATATTGTTAATTTTTATAATAGATGTATATTTATAAATTTTATGATTTTTGAAATCTATTTTATATTAAAATGAATAATAATAAAATTGATAAATCTAGATAATTTTAGATGGTATTTATCAAAGATTAAAGTTCATACAAGTTTAAACAATTTAAAAGAAAGACCGGCTTGGTGAATATTTAATTTTCTACACATTTTAGACAAGAATTAACTTTAAAAGGATTAAGAATGAATGCTCAAACTAATTCAAATACTTAATGCAAATGTGATGAAAATATGCAATGATAATTCAGTCAAATATCAAGTACACAAAAACCTTCCCCGAAATATGATTTTAATTCATTTTGACATACTATCAATTTTTTTTAATAAATATACTTAATAATTATGTCTCGTGATTAATTAATTCATGTTAATATCCAAGAACTCATATCAAATTATCAAAGAGTATTTATAGATTTTATTTTTGTATGGTGTGACTTTTTGGAATCTGCATACACTTAGTGATAAGTCTTAAAATATTTTTAATTCTTATATATCACAAGCGGAACCTAGCAATGTTCCTTAAGTTATATAGATATAATATATGCTATAAATATTTTAGTTTTGGACGATAACAATCGTTTCAAACTCGTTTTATATCACATAATATCCAAAATAGTGCAAGACATAAATGTGTCATTCTTACACTATATTCTTTATCTAGGGGAATTAAATTTTAATATCATCACTCACATTAATAAATGAGAGGGATGTTAATATTCTTTATTCGTGTATGTTATTCATACAAAAATTATACACCGAGATATAATATGTATGGTCGTCAATTATAGACATTGTAGGATAATATCCATAATTATAAATCATTTGTATAAGAATAACGCTCATATCATACCTAACCATTAGCAATCGAATAATTTTTTAATGATACAAAAATAATCTTCATAGTATTTATTATAAGTCAAGTCCAATAACATATCAAAAATATCATTTGTGTAATTGAATATATAGCACTTATTGCATGATCTATAAAACACGATTATCACTCAAGTTACTCAATAATTTTTTTCATAGGTAATCAATTAATTAGGGATGTTTTAGAGTTTATTAATTAATACATATGTTTTACAATTTGGTCTAACTCAATATACAAATAATAAACAACTGAAGGACCAAATGATATATCATATATAATCATCATAAAACATAAGTTAAGTATGATCATGATATGATTATAAAACATAAGTTAAGTATGATCATGATATGATTGATTGTACATCACACTAATACTAACAATTATTTCTAATGGCTTTTATTATTATCTTATCTTTATGGATAATTTGTCCCGCTTTACATGGATATATTTCCTAAAATATAAGAGTGAAGCTCATATTTTTGTTTCTCTTTTTAAAGCTCAAGTCTAAAACCTTCTTAGTACCACAATAAAAAATTATGAAATGATATATGTACTGAATACAAATAAATTTTCAACTTTTTTTTAATAATTCATCAAATGACTTGTTATCACGCACTCCAGTAAAATGACATTACCGAAAGAAAACACCGTATCATCGTTGAACTTTCACTTACAACTATGTCTTATGCCTCTATTCCATATTTCTATTGGCATGAAATATTTTCAAACATAGTATATCTCATAAGAAGACTTCCCTCAAACTCCTTACTTCTCTTTCGAACCATTTTTCAAAAACAATCTGATTATTATTTCTTCAAAATCCTTGAGTGTTTATGTTTTTCTTATATATGGCCTTACAATTCACATACACTCTAACCTTAGTCAATATCTTGTGCATTTTTTTTAGATATGCTACACATCAAAAATGGTTTTATCATCATCTCAAAATATTTTTTTTCAAGACATGCACAATTTGATGGTGTATTTCCTTTTCAGCAAACTCTCTCATCGTCTACTATTGATTCTTCTAGCAATACTCAGCTCTCCTCAGGCCTTCATGAGGCAAATTCACATATCCAATACTAGTGTTGCACATGTTGTTCAAAAATTAGCTCCCACTACTATCCCAAATTCACCCGCAATTGTTGTCTCAAATTCCATTCTATATCCTACTTTTTCTATAACAGCTCCAACGTAATTGCTTGAAAAAATCACTCATCTACCTCACCTTATTTTTTTTATAATCACAATACTACATTTATACATCCAATGATTACTCGAATAAAAAATAATGCACGAAAGCTTCGTGCATTTCCTAATTACATTGCTCTTCTAACCACTCTCCCTAAAGATCTTATTAGTTTTACTCAAGCCAAAACACCAATCGAATGGCGACAAGTCATGACAACTAAAATAGATGCTTTAGCTTCTAATTAAAGGTCCCTCCTCCCGCAATAATCAGTGAATTATAGGTTGTAAAGGGGTTTATCACGTAAAATAATATGTATATGAATTTATAGAGCATTATAAAGCAAGACTTATGACATGGGGATATCAAGAGGAGGGTGTTGATTATTTTGATACTTTTAGTTTTATTGTTCGATCGACAATCATTGGTGAAGGTCGAGTTTCTAAAAGTTTTGTTTAACTGTATAGTGACTAATTTACTATGCAAAATTAATTATTTTTAGAAGAATTTAATTTCATATCATTCTAAAACTTTAAAATTAACAAAATACCACCACAAAATTTCTCTTTTATTTAATGTCATTTTAAAATCTATTTATTTAATTAATTATCACACTATACAATTATTATACACTTTTAATATAAAAAAAAACTGAAAAGTACTATATTTTGTCGATATTTTTGTATTCTCCAATATACCCTTCAAACTTCCTTCCCCTACAGATCCATCCCATCCCAAATTTCATTCTCGATTCCTACCATCTCCAATCGATCAACCCTCCCTCTCTCTCTCTCTCGGTGACGCTCAGAGACGCAAATTGCTCAAAAGTCGAAACCTAGGTGGTCGGCCTCCTCCTCCAATGCGCCTAGGACAATCGCACCTCTCTGTCTGAGCGTTTCCTTGAGGTGCCCAGGTTGCTGGTGCATTGTCGATCATTTCGGGACTCCCTTGATTACATTTTTATCTTTCATATTTCATCGATTTAAGATTTAGTGTGGCATCTCACACCAAATTAAAAAAATTTGGCTCCGTCCATGAATGTATGAGAGGTACCCATCAACTTCTAATGTCTGCTTGAATGTACCAATCCAAATTTTGTTACAAAAAATCATAGTATAGACAAAAGAGTGATATAAAATTTAAAATTTGTTGGTTTCAGATTATGTTACAGAAAATTCTCAAAATTCCAACGGCAAGCGAGTGTTAAAAAAATTATAACATCATCGAATGTTAGAAATTTTTTGGCTTCAGCTTGTTCTGGTTGATGCTAATTTATTTCCCGCTCATCCCATGCTCCTGAAACCCACCCAGTAAACATAAAACATATCAGGGAATTATCAAAGTAAAATTTCCAGTAATAAAAAGACGTATCCCGATTTGGAATATTGCCTTGTCAAATTATACAGCTACTGTCTCAAAAAATAACACGTGAAAGGAACAGATGACATGAGTCTTTACAATAACAACATTTTCCAATAGCGACTTTCTTTTAACAATATATAACCCAACACAACCGCATATACTCCAACATGTAAATTTAACAAACAAATTTAAAAACAAAAGATATCTAGTTCGCAATGATGCCTCTTGTTAGAGAAACCCACCCTCAGTCCACTCCGACTTGCCACCAAGACTACTTCCTCTAGTTGCTGCAGGAGCATGATTATAACTATCATAACCATCATCCTTGGCATCATCCCACCCAGCCCAGTCATCATGGCTTGCCTGACTGCCCCTAGTGTCACGTGTGTCAGCAACTTTAGTCTCCCTACCATCATCACCCCAATCATCCCATGACGAACCCGCAGAAGTGTAATTCTTGGTAGAGTTACTTTCATTGGAGTACCCTCCATTAGTCTCTCTATTGAATTGTTGATAGTAGCCATTTTGTTCATTCTCTGAACGAGGCCAGTCATCTGATTTCCGGCTGATGGTCCCTTCTTTTGAAAACTCTTCGACTTTTTGGGTGGCCATAGCCATAACTCCTTTCATGATGCCCCATGTTCTGGAGCCGATTTCAGCTGTTTTGGTTGCTACCACATTCACTGTCTCATTCACCTTTTGGTCATAGCCACCTTCTTTCATCTGTTCATCAATTGGGAAGTTAAACATTGCAATTCACAGGTGGAAAAAACTCACAGAATATTTAGCAGTACCTCAGTTCATCATTTGTGACTTGGTTTTTAGTTTTTACAAATGAAACGAAGTTGTAGGATGATACGATCATATGATCACGATTTTCTGATATCATGTTAGATTGCAATAAAAACTATATCGGTATACTTTTTTAAATAAAATATTTCCTAAAAAACAAATTTTAGACATCAAAATAATCTAGGAAGAAAATTTATCGTGAAAAAGGCATTATTGATTGAACTACTAGAACAAAGAGTCGTGCAAGGAAAGCAACAATAGTCATGGCAATGAAAATTTGCAGTTATGATAAATGATAATTACTTTATAAAAACAAGCAGTTAACTGATTATTCATGAACAGAAATGACCACATACAAGTGTATAGATAAAGATTAAGCTAGCAAAGCAAATCATAACTACAGTGTAA
This sequence comes from Schoenoplectus tabernaemontani, assembly GCA_037127355.1. Lineage (NCBI taxonomy): Eukaryota > Viridiplantae > Streptophyta > Magnoliopsida > Poales > Cyperaceae > Schoenoplectus > Schoenoplectus tabernaemontani. The sequence continues at coordinate 25,546,825 of CM073753.1, forward strand.
CTGAAATCTGACAACATCTCAAACATGTGAAACCTCAAAATAAAGAACAGCACCAAGTAACTGACAATGGCACTAACAGGAGGAGGTATCAAAATGGATACAAAAGCAGCCTCAATCTTTGATTATTCAAAAGACCAAAATGTCAAAGGATATACTTATATAGATAAAGATAGCCCCAAAGAAGATCCCGCTAAGATGTCCTAATGGACATATGAGTCCATGGACAAAATGGACTGGACAGTAGTGGAATCTATTGGACTGGGCTTCATTTGAACATGGACATAAAGCCCAATTCGAACTCAAATATAAATGTTAAATGGACGAAATATGGGAAATCATGGGCTAATAATGGACTACACAATGGACTGATGTTGGAATGCTCTTGGTTCGAAAAACCCTACTGTTCTTTCTCGTTCAAACAACGCACTCTCGCTGACTGGCGATCGACTGCTCTTTCTCGTTCGAACAAACAACTCCCAACTCAACTCACCTCTTCATCTCTGACGCGATCACATGACTCTTCCTCTCCGACGCGGCATCGAGTTTAGCAACCCGACTGCTCTCTCTCACTCTCTCTCCGTGTATCAGCGCTCTCTCCTGCTCTCTCCGACGTAGAAGATCCCAACATTCCCCTGTCCAGTTAAGTCTACCCGATTTCTTCTATTTTTTTTAATGTGTTGTTCTAAATTCTTTGATTTATTGAGTTCGATCTAAAATAAATGATGGGTTTTAAGGATTTTGAATCTTCTTCTTAAATTGTGCATTCTGATAAGATAGCATATCAGACTTCAGTGGTACATAAAATTTACTATTATTCCATACTAGTAAATTAATTATTTTTTATCTTTTTGATATCTAGCTAGCTCATTTTATACTAGTAAATTTTGGTGTTCCGGAATTATCTCAACTCTAGCGCTTGAGGGGTTCACCAGAAAAATATATTATATAAAATCAAGTGTTTCAGGGAGACCCACTAGTAGTCTATTATATATGTTAGATAGAAAGTTAACCCGGGATTATGGTAGCTTTTAGGTCCATTGGGTACCAAGACAAAGGAGATGAGGATCATTTTGTTTCTTGTTGCCACATGTTGTGATGGTAGTAGAGCTCACTATTATTTTAAAAGCCACTTAACAGTCTAACAACTGTATGCTCTCTTATCAGAATAAGCCATTTCATCTCATGCAGTTGGATCACCTCATGTGAATTTCAAGTTGTAAGAGTTTAAGTAGAGTAACTTAAAAAAAATTATGACTAAGATTCAACAAGTTTACTTGAATTCAGTTGATCAAACCCAAAGATTATGCAGCACATAAATAGACGACCATAACAAAATGAAGCAGGCAAGTTAACATATAGGACTAGCTATTCCAGGACAGTGGAAAGTCCTCAAAAAAGGCATGAGACATTAAATAGTACCTTGGATTGAAATTCCTTGGTTCCAACCTGGACAACAGTTGCGGCTGACTGAGCAGCAGAAGCAGCAACGACTGACAGACGGCCAAGTCCCTGGCAAAATGGAAACCAAGATTTTTGTCAGGCTTTAAAGAAAACACAGAAGTTTTAGCTTTTAACATCGAGACCAGAAAAAAGGACATCACAAATATCTGCATTTGAAATGTTACATGTACTGTGGTGGATTCAGCACATAAAAGACCTTTCTAATCCCACTTGTAACATATCCTTGTTTGGATGGTACATTTTTTTATACATTTCAGCTGTACATATTAAACTGAATAGTCAAGACATGCTGGAGAATCCATCATCTTTTTAAATGACATGTCGATATCAATTAAGAACTTCAAATGTCATTGCTCTGCAATGAGCTCATAGCATCTTACAGCAGTTATCGCTTATGGAGGATCACATGTTCCTGCCTTCTATATTCATTTATATGCAACTATAGGCCATAGTTGGTAAATCTTATTTTGTTAACCAGTGATTGACAAGATATTAAAGTAAATGATGTTATCATGGATCTTTCTACAAACCTGTTACGTGAGATATACCAGTACTTCCACTCAAAAATTAATCCAATTAGAAGACAGCATTTTGGTGAATAATATCTCAGAATAAGAAGGCAAGGACACCACATTTAAACATTTTATCCAGTAAAATCTAAAGACTCCTATTGAACCTACAAAGACAAACATTTTTTTAGGTTTTACCTGAGAAACCACATTAAGCATATCCCCCTGAGAAGCTGACCCGCTGCTCCTTTGAGCTGATGGCCCTGGGCTCGACCCAAACCCAACATACTTGCCGCCCTGAGAAGGGGGGAGGCCGTCAGGCCTCGACTCATTCTCAGCCATCTTTCTCGCAAAAAAACTCTCTTTATTTGCCGCTGACGCCTCGAGTTGGGACCTTGTGTATATGTCCTCAGTAGATCTCGATCTGGGCGGCTGTCTCGTCCCTCCTGCACTATGTCCAAATTCACCAGCTGACTGATTCCTCCTCATGTCAGAATAATTGGACTTGATGTCATCCCCATCCCAGCTATCCCACCCGGAATTGTTATGACTGGTGCTGTTATTGCTGCTCCTGGATCCGGATCCAAGAGGGGGCTTCCTTGAGGAGAAGTTTTCCTTGACGACAGGTGGGTCCTGCCAGGATCTGCCCTCGGCCAAGGCCTGGATGCGGTCACGATAGATGGCAGCAGCTTTGGTGTTGTACTTGGTGACAATATCGGTTTCCTTGGGGATGCCATACTGGGAGAGGAAGGAGTTGAGGCGTTCATTCCCACCAGATTCCATCTTCTTGAGCTGGATCTCGGACCAGGAGTCCATGGTGACGGATCGAACGAAGCTGATGTGGACACCAAGGCCACGGTGCTTGCCCGAGCATTCCAGGCACATGAAGATGCCATACGACACCGAGGCCCATTGCGGGTTCTTCTGCGTGCAGTCCACGCAGGTCTTGTTGCCAACTTGCGCCTGCAGATCTCTCAATCGACGAGCCGCCGCCGCCATGGGTAAGTATTCTCGAGATCGAGATTGAGATCTAGAGGGAAGACCAGAGATGGACTTGGCTCTCTCTCTCTCTCCGTGTTTGGATCTCAGTACTTTTGTATTTTTGCGCGCGGTCGGTGGCTCGATGAAGAGAGGGAGGTGAGTTCGGGGAGGAGGCGGGTGGGAGGAAAGAGCGATGGTGCGATCGGAACGGATGATGACTCAGAAATACGTGACAGATTAGGTGGGTTGACGATTTTGTCCCTGATATCCGGACAAGAATATCTTTCTTAAGGCGGGAGAGTGAATCAGGAAATGAGGACCTTTTCGGCTTCGCACCTTTTAATGTCGCATCTTTTGCTAATTGCTGGACCTGGTTGTGTAACACGAATCGATGGGTGTGCGTGAATTCGCTGCCACCGTTAATGTTCACTGTTATGTTTAAGCTAAAATAAATAGAGGAATTTGTTAAAATGTTACTGTAAAACTTCTAAGTTGTCAAAATATTATTTTGAAATCAATTCTTAATCCAATACTACTCTAAAAAATATTTAATTATTAAAATACCACTAATAGTATATAAATTATATAAAATTAATTTATTTTTTAATAAAAACTAAAATACTTCTATTTTTCTCTTTCCTTTTTTCTCCAACAGAACGCTTCCTCCTCCTCCCTCTTTTTTTCGTCTTCTTCCTCATGCCAAGAAGGAATTGAAAACGCAACTAGACACTATGGTGCTTCTCAAGCTTAATTTCCCTCAACCTCGGCTTCAATGCAAAGAAGAGAATATATAAGAATAAATGAAAATAAATCAGGAAATAATCAGAATTGGGGAAGAGTTTTCACCTTGGTACGAAGCCGAGTCTTGGAATTAAATCGTTCAAAACTCAAATTAACAACTCCATTAACTTCCCTATAGAAATACGATTCTAATTGAAGGAGTAATTGACTCAATTGAAGGCCGAAGTCATATGCTACGCCTATGCACATGTCATGTAAATATTGTTTGTCATATGCTTGGCCTATGCTCAGTTGACAGCTCCATTAGCTTAGCCCACTTTAGACGAGTAAGGACGGATCGCATATTATATAATTTTCACATGTTCCTATCCTCTTTATTCCTTGTTATTGCATTCTTTCAAAGCTTGGTATTTTGCTCCAAACTAAGTGCACTTGAGGCATCATTCATGGTAAAGGTCAACTAGAGATCAACTGAGATCATAACTTGATTCTGACTCATTGTATGCCAATTATATTTTTCAGTTTATCAACGTTGATCATTTCCAGTTATGAGCAGTAGAATTCTAATTTCAACAATTTAGCTAAATAACACAATTTAAAATGAGAAGCTCCAACTGAAATATCAAAAAAGAAATGTACTGATAATGCATTTTGATATTGTCTCCCTTGTGAGCTTAGATTTTATATGTTTCTGGCTTGTACAGAAAAGGACAAAAAAAGAAAATAATACAAGTACCTAACTCAAAAGACAAATGAAAACATTTCAAATCACTGATGAAAAACAGCTTCATTACCTTCAGAAAAACAGCTTTGAGCATCCAGAAAAATAAATTACTACTCAGTTTCAGAAAATTAACATCAATTAGTAATAAGGACTTTAAGCATCAGCACACAATTTCACTGTAGACCTTTTTTGGATTCTAAGTCGAATTGTTGGTGACTTGCGGACTGGGAAATCGCTACGCCAAGATGCAAGCGTTGGTTTAAATTAGAGTGTCAATTATTAATCCGATTTGATGGTTTAAATTTGATGGCATAATCCGATCTGATCTGATATGATTCGAAAATAAATGGATCGGATATGAGTTTAATTTTTTTATTATCTAAATCAGGTCGGGTCAGATTCGGGTCAACCTGACCTGACCCGATTAATTATTTTTTTGAAGTAATTTTGTGATATAGTACTAATTAAAACTTAAATATATAGTAATTATATACTAATTAAGATTAATTATAAATTAATCAATATTTTATTGCTTAAAATTATATAAAAATAATTAATAAATATTTAATTATTTTACACTGGTCGGGTCGGGTTGACACATGACCCGTCGGGTCGGATACGGATCAAGATTTTTTTATCCGAATTTCATCAGGTCGGGACAAAAAAATAATAAAATAATATGAGTCAATCTGAAACCGACTTGACCCGACCCATTGACACCCCTAGTTTAAATAAATAGCTGAGAGATCAGGAGAAATGAATCAGATGGAAGGATATAATTGAAAATATAATTTAAAATTTATACATTTTATAAATTTTTAAGAATAAAATTACATAATTAGTGGGATTTTAACAATTAAATAGGTTTTAGGGTGGTATTGGAGCAAGAGTTAATTTTGGGATGACATTTTGATAAATTAGAAGTTTTATGGTGGCATTTTGACAAATTTCTATAACGTTATTTTGTATGTTATCTTCTATTAATTTTCTATTATAATCACTGTGATCACAAGACTTTATGACACGAGTTATGCATAAAAATGAATATAAACGCATTAAAATAATATTTCTCATGTTAGTTTGAGTTCTGTATCATTTGTCGCTTCATTTCAACAAATAAGATCACTAAAATATATAAATTTATTTTGAATGTAGCCTTTTATTTTTTATTTATAATCGTTGGGTGCTCGAGTGTTTAACCCTAAAAATATTCAGGGAATAATTCAAAAAGAAAATTAAAACTTAGGTCAGGTCATGGAGGTTTAGTATTCCAAGAAAAACCCAAAAAGACTCATTAAGCCCATGAGAGAACAGATAACTCATCTTAAACCTAAAGACCTAGATATTATGATGAAATTGAAAGAAATTAGAATTTCTCAGAAAAAGATTAACTGTCAAAACATGGAAAATTCAGATCGAAAATCCCGTCAAAATGCCATATTTTAAAATTTAAATTTTATGTGTGAATTGTGTTATCCATAAAACACTGAGAGTTTTTATATCTTATTTGATATTTTTGAAGTTACAGAAATCGGAAAAATTAAAAAAAATATCAATTAATTGATCACTAAGTAAATAATTGATGATTAATCAAGAGATAAAATGATAAATAAAAATCAGCATAAATGGAGGATGATTTATAAGATTTTTAGATAAAATTTGATAAATTTTGGATAAAGGATCATTCAAGATAAATTCAAGAGCTGAAATTATAATAAAAAATCAAATTAATTTGGAGAGATTAATGCACAAACTAAGCCCTCTAGTCCCACATATCAATAAAATCAGTCCCTTCGATCTACATTAAACACCTTACACCAAGTTTATTCAAAGAAGAGATTAAAGAAAAGAAAAACCTTTCTCTCATTTAACCTTACATGTGGAGCCCTTTATGATTAGTTTCATTGATTGGTTGGGTCCACATCCCTCTCTCATTACCTCCTAATTCTCTCTCCCCTTAGATCCGGAGACCCCTTCCTTCTGGAACCGCATCCTCTGCGGAGATTCTTTGGTGTCGAGATCTCCACAGAGATCTCTAGAAGACTCCTTTAATCACAACGATTGTTGGGGGTTTAAACATGAATTTTGATGTATGGGGTATTTATAATTTTCAATAAGAACCGTTGATTGTAGATCGGACGGATCGTAACAACAGAATTGCACAGTATCGCAGAGAACTCTCTCGAGAAGATATTATTTTCTTCCTTCTATCCCACCTGATATTTCTTGTGGTTCTTCTCCTCCTTTCGACAACAAATTAACTCGGTCTCTACTAGTCTGGCCTCAAAAATAAAATAAAATAAAAAATAAATGAAAATAAAAAGATGCAAAATAAATCAAAGAGATTGTTGCTCGAATCACAAAAATAAATAAAGGAAGAAAAAGAGAAGAAGAGATTAAAGCTCTTTTTTTTAAAGATATTTAGAATGTTGGCAAGTCGGGTAAGTCTCCTCCACCGGGCATCATTTCGGCATTTGGGAAGGAATAGCTTAACGACTTGGATGACTGAATTTTAATTAAAATGTGGATAATATTGAAGGATTGACGGGATTACAACGCCAAAAAGGAAGCTTTGCTACGACCTATCCTTCTAAGTTTCACTCATATTTTTTTCTACGAAATTGGTATTGATCAAGACTCGTATTTTTTTTTCTCTCAAGCTCTTTAGTGGATGTTGCTCTTTCTATTAGATTTGTTCACTCAAACCAGCTAGGAAAATACAAGGAGGCCAATGGGGGTATTTATAGGTGAGTTATGTCATGTAATGTCATACCATGTCATGTTATGCATGTGAGGGTTCATTAATTGATATTTATGGGGGTCCAAATTATTTTTCTTATTTTTAGAGTACGTACCTTTCATTTGTCCAAATTCTATTTGTTGTGGGGTCCAAAGTTTCTTCTTGTTTTGTGATTGACCAAGATTTTTGTCATGAAATGGTGGTGCACATATATCCATGTTCATGTGATTGTAAAAGTGTTCATAACTTTGATGTGTTATTCAAAGTTCTTCACAAAATTGAGATACATATAAGCTTTTGCGCAAAAGGCCACCTGCAAAAAATTGGACTGACTTATCAAATTCATTTCACAAGTGGGACATGATTTTTGATCAAGATAGGATTAATCTTTGAATTTCCTTTAGAAGAATCCAGAAGTGCATCCTTGCACCAGCGCCACTCTTCATAATATTTTTTTCAATATGATTTTCATTTTATGAAGAAATTATACCTATATAATCTCTTTTGGAAGAATGGTTTAAATTAAAAAATTCACACAAATGTCCATTCACCATTTAGAGTTAATTATTTGTTTTTATTATTTTTTTTATAGGTTTGACATGGCTTTTGACAGTACGCAGCGGTATTTTAAGTCATCCTGAAAATACAAGAAGAGGAAGATGTCGACCGAAATTGACATGGGAGGAAGAAATAAAAAGAGATTTGAAGGAATGAAATATACCCAAAGAGCTTGCTTTGGATAGGAGTGCGTGGAAGATAGCGATTCATGTACCTGAATCACGATTTAGGAGTTAGAGTCTAATAGTAGAGTTATGGACTTCATATTCTTAGATTTTTTAGGATTTTAGGATTTAGGATTTAGAAATAGATTTCAGAAATAGAGGTTTAGATAGGATTTTAGGATTTAGAATTTAGAATTAGATTTAGAATTGGGCTCTTCAATCGCTTGATTCACCTAAAAAATGGATGAAAAATGTCGAACCCTAACCATTATAATTCTAAGGTTTCGAACAGCCAAGAGCACCTCTATAGGTTGCTGAAGGCGCGTTATGAAGGTAGAGACTCGACCAGACCGAAAGAAAATTTAGTAATTAAATCGTTATCTTCTCTGTTCTAATTTTTGGAAATAAATCATACGACCCATTAAATCGTTATCTTCTCTGTTCTATTATGTTGCACACAGTTTTATATTTTGACCATAATTTCTTCGCCTGAACTTCAATTTGGGTGATTTTAGATCTGTTGAAAAGCTAAGAATAAGGTTTACAAGATTAACACATTATCTTAATCATTCCATGATAGTATATGATCAGAATTTAATGTGATTTACTATTTATGATATGTCTTGACTCCCTTAGCATTTGAATTCTTCTCAATTGTGTTCAATTACTCTATTTTGCTCCAAATTATGAAAATATGTGTTCTAATTTTAATTTCTCAGCTCCTTAGCGTGTATTTTCCTGAAATATAAAAATTGACCATGGCATAATCAAATCTAACAAAAAAGACACAAAATGTAATAAATGTAAACATAAATTTGAGAATTAGATCTTGATTTTAGACAAATAAAAATAAAAAATATAAATATGAATGCACTACATCAACCTTTATTAATTTAATATTTCAAACTAAGTTTGTGTTCTTGCAATTTTATCCAAATTGATTATTATTCTAAAAAAAATTGTTAATTGTTTTATAAATTAATCAAATAAGAAATAAGTTTACAACAACAATTATATATAAGAAATTTTAAACTTTATCTCTCGTTTAATATTAACGAAAAAGGAGATGACAACATTGATTCTTTTCATAAATAATAATAATAATAATAAAATAATAATAATAATAATAATAAATATATAAAGAGGATTAATCTTGTACCATTTTCAAATGTTATTTTTCTCTTCTTATTTTGTATTTAATTAGATGATTTAAATATTTTTAAATTTCTTTTAATTAAATTTTTGTGTGTTCAATATACCTTATGTGCAATTTAATTTTATTATATACATATAATTAATTTTGTTTAGATGACTAATTGTCCATCCCTGATACTTAGTTGTCGACTTGTCCAGTTGCAAGAGCACAGCTCTCTTCGTATATGTTTTCCCTTTCCACTACAAACCTGATACAAACTGCATATCATAACTCCATCGTAATTCTAAAAAAAACTATCGGCAACCAAATCAGTATAATATGTATTTTCTCTAAGTTTCCATCCTTTTATATACTTTTTATTTTTTTATTTTTTCAATTAACATGTTTCTAAAGTAATTCCGAAAAATAACTCTAATACGATCAAAGATGAAAGACTCATGTTTGTCCCACGACTTCATGAAACAACATTACACTATGAATATTTTAAAAGGGTGGGGTATCACTTGATAATGGGTTATTTTGATAATTTTGACAATGATTTTTTTAATAAATGCTAAAAAAAATCTTAAAAAAAATTATGAATATATTGTTCTACTTATAGATTGATGATGATTCAAATTTGATGTATTTTCATTATCGTTTGATACTCCATCAAATATCATCAAAATTTTATACAATCTGCAACAATTATGATTTGACGGCATTTGATGGAGTATCAAACGATAATGAAATTGTATGAAATTTGAATCACCATCAATCTATAAATAGAAGAACTTATTCATAAGTTTTTTTTATTTTTAAATTTTTTTTCATAATTATTTGAAAATTGATTGTCAAAATTATCAAGATAAGCACTGCATTGCCAAGTGATCCCTTCCCATTTTAAAAAGGGCAGCATTTAAGCATTTGTATCGTAATGTTTTTGTTATAGTTATAAAATAAGTTCTTTGTTATAGTTATTATTATATAATGAATTCATTACGATGTACGTAAAAAATGCAGGTTAAGGGTGCTAAAAATTCGGTTGCTGAATCTCAAATTCATTCTCTTCTAAGCGAACCTCAATCAAATTAATTTCACAATACTAGCTATATACCCGCGCGTTGCAACAGAATTTTTTATTTAAACATTAAAATATTATAAGATAAAAAATTCACATTTATCTAATATTAAATTATAAATTCACCAAATTATAGAGAAAATATATAATAAAGACTATATTTAATCTTGGATGAGATTTTTGCACAATATGAGTTAATGATTCATGATTTTTATGGCAAAAAAAGTAAATTATTCTAACATATATTATCATCATTAATTTCTTATCAAATATTCACAAAGTTGCTAAATAAAAAAATAAAAAATATGGAAATAATAGTATATAAGGGAAAGAAATGGAGAGAAAGAGGGGATCAATGGACGCGATCACATACGTTCGATCAACCAACAATAAATATTATCCGTCTAATTAAGGGATAAAATGGGTATAATAAAAATTTACCATGACAAAAAATGGACTCTCCAATTCTTAGATGCTTTATATAATAGTATAGATATGAGTCGCTCCCACATGAAAATAACTAAAAAAACAATAATTAAAAAAAATAATTGAAATTAGTAAATAAATTTTCCATTTTTTTAAATTTAACATGCTTATATCTACATCATTCCGCACAAGTGACTAATTATTTTTCACTTTTAGCCAAAAAAAAAATCAGATAGATCATAGATGGATGAATATCTGGGGTACGAAAAAATCACGATACTCCAACCACAAATAAGACTATTGAAATAGAGGAACAGATGATCCGAACTCTGACCTCCCTGGCTACGCTCCGAAATTACGCTACTAGTAGATAGATTCTGTTATATATTTTCCCTATCACATTCATGTCCAATAACCCTGATAGGTGTTCCCACTTACATCCAATTTTGATTTCATTTCAATATTGGAACGATATTTCAGTAACTTGTAATAGAATATAGCTCAGAGTATATGAAACACCGGATCGATATTCCACCACTAAATAGCAAATACTAACACCAATATCTATCGACAAAAGGAAACCACCAGTGCTCCTAGTTCAACACACCACACACGCAACTCTCTCTCGCTGCTCCACCGAACCACCGCCTCTCTATTCTCATATCCAACCTCTCCCTCTCTCTCCTCGCTTTGCTTGAGATTTTCTCCTCTGATCACCTCGCCGTTTTTTTTTCTCTCCCGTATCGCCTCCTTTCCCAAAATGGTATACTCCTTGTTTTTTTTCTTTTTCGTTTGCCCAGTTATAGCTAGGGTTTGGTACTCCATTTTTAGTTTATTTTGTATATTTGCACTGAAATTAGTGAATTTTCTGTGGCGCATCTACGTTAAAATGCCTGATTTGAAATTTGGATGGAAAGGACGCGATTTGGATCTACTGTGCGGTTTCAGCTCGGCGCTTACTCGGTCTTCTTTGGATTTTGTTAAACCCGATAATTTTGGGCCTGCTTGTTTGAATTAGATCTATAATTCTTGGGAAATCCCTAGTCCATCTTGCTCCATATGTGCTATTTAACTCGAATCTCTACATTTCATTTGATTGACCTTGATGATTATGCATTACTTGGATTCTATGATCTTAGGTTCTCTTAAATATTCATGCTATGTAACTGTTAATTTATGCATTCCATATTTCTATCAGCTGCATGTTAAAACAGATCAATAGGAAATAGCATCTGTTTGTCCCCTATTTAAGATTAATTACTATTTAATGTATGACTATTGCTTATCTTAGAGCTGTACATTGTGGTTTTAGGCTTTTAGTAACTGTAGTTGTCGAGGCATGTTCCAAGTTTTCCTATGGTGGATGCTTAGATCTAGTGTGGGTTCCTGAGTCTGAGCTGCCCCATTTGATTTTGCATGTTGTTGCATCCTCAGTTCTCTCATGGGCCTAGATTCATACCCTCGTGTAAGAGTACCAGTGATGTGAACAGAACCTTTACCATTTTGAGCTAGCTATATAAATGAGGGAGACCTAACCTAATGTATGTTTTTCTGTGTTCTTGTGTTGGGAATGTAGGCGAACGCAGCGTCAGGGATGGCAGTCGATGACGACTGCAAGCTCAAGTTCCTGGAGCTGAAAGCAAAGAGGACGTACCGGTTCATAGTGTTCAAGATAGATGAGAAGCTTAAGCAGGTCATTGTAGAAAAGGTCGGTGAGCCTGTACAGAGCTATGAGGACTTCACTGCCACCCTTCCTGCCAACGAGTGCCGCTACGCCATCTATGACTATGACTTTGTTACTGAGGAGAACTGCCAGAAGAGCAAGATTTTCTTCATTGCATGGTACACTTTCTCTCTTTTTGTTTGGTAGAGGCCCAACTGCCCAAGGTGCAACATGTCTTATTGCTCTTTTTCTGGGTAGATTTTATGTTTGTTGTGTTTGTTAAGGCTGCCTTAGCATTCCTTTGGAACTGTAGGATTCTACATTAGACTTTCTTTCTCAACCTGGAGTGCAGGACCCGTCCGTGTGCATGCATCTACTAAACTAAAGTAAGCCAGACCTATCTTAATGTGATGTTACCTGGACAGTGCATCTATTAGTAATTAGGCAGCAACTAGTGAAATGTCTTTAACTCATTTTCTCTCCATGAGAAGGTCACCTGACACAGCAAGGGTAAGGAGCAAGATGCTTTATGCGAGCTCCAAGGACAGGTTCAAGAGGGAGTTGGATGGCATCCAAGTTGAGTTGCAAGCAACTGATCCTACCGAGATGGGACTTGATGTAATTCGAGGCCGTGCAAATTAAATAGATTTGGTACTATATTGCTACAGCTAGGTATCTGCAGTGATAAGGTACTTGGTGAATGAATATGTTTATAGTTTTAAGCATGTCAGTGGTTTGGGCAATCACAATGTTGAGCTCGGGCTTATTGTTTCTGTACGCTAGGTTGTTGTTGGGCTTTTAAGAATAACTTTCTACTTCGAGACTTGCTTTTGTTTTGCCGTCTTTGTGAGCTCTGTTTGTATGCGAATCTGTAAGTCTGGCCACCGGGTCAACATTATGGATTGTTAGTTAATATGGTGAATGTAATGGAATATTGACCCTGTTATTTTTTCTGCCCTATGTTGCCTCTGTTTGGTTTACTTCTGATCAGCATCTTGTGAGATCTCTTTTTACCGCACAATATCTGCAAATGGTAGCGGCTTGTGAGGTCTCTTTTTACTGCACAATATCTACAAATGGTAGCAGCTTGTGAGGTCTCTTTTTACTGCACAATATCTACAAATGGCTGTATTTCTGAGGTCTGGATCATCAAGTTGGTCTGAAAACAATGGCACCGGCAATGTGGCAATTGTGCCATGGTTTCTTTTTCAATCTGAACTGTGGCTTTTTATTTGCTGTGATTCGAGTGTGTAATATTCTCAGTTTTTTTGGCAATTGGAATATGGATGCTCTATGGGAAGCATATCCTCTGGAATTGGCAACTTGTACCTGTTTGGCAATTTTTTTTTAGTGGGAAGGGGATACAAAGGGTGTGGTGGGTTCCAAACTTCCAATGAGATAGTTTAGGTTAGGGTGTTAATTATCGACTTGATCTGAGCCTTTGATCCGAGCCTGATCTGATATAATCTGAAAATAAATGGGTTGGATATGAATTTAATTTTTTTGATCCGAATCGGATCGGATCGGTTTCGGGTCAACCCGACTCGATCGATTAATTATGATTTTTGAAGTAATTTTATGATTTAGTACTAATTAAAGCTTAAATCTATATTAATTATATACTAATTAAGATTAATTATAAATTAATCAATATTTAATTGCTTAAAGTTATATAAAAATAATTAATAAATATTTAATTATTTTATACGGGTCGAGTCAGCTATGGATTAAGATTTTTTCATTTGAATTTAATCGAGTCGGGTTCGGATTGAATTAAAAATAATAATAAAATAATATTACCGACTCGAACCCGATCCATCCCGATCCATTGACACCTCTAGTTTAGGCCCTGTTCGGTTGTCAAGTGTTTGATGCGAAAGGAAATGAATGGGTGTGGGTTCCAAGCGTGGGAGATGCTCGAGTTCCCAGTCAACGTGGGAAAAAATAAATTTGATCAGATCTATTGTTATTTTTTCCACTAATTTGTACTGAGTTGAGTGGGTTCAAGAGGGAAAAATCATTCAACTCAAGTTTACTTTTTTGACCGCCAAACAGGTATAGAAAATATTTTCCTCTGGAGTTGAAAATTCCATCAATCCCATTACTTTGGGATCACTCCGAATAGAGTCTTAATGAGTCTCTTCTGTGGGAAAATTTTAATTAGATCAGATTGAATAATTATTTTTCTGACAACAGTATGAAGAACAGTGACGCAAAGGGAAAATAAATGGGAAATCATTTCAACTGGGTCAGGTCCGCCGAACATGTAATGGGAAAATATTTCGATTAGGCTCAGAATCCATTTAATTCCCGTAGGGATTTTGACGTCCAAACAAGCCCGTAGTGGTTCGAGTGAGCAGCTCATAATGTATGTAATATAACAAGTGTTGTAGTAGGTAGCATTGAGTCCAGTGTATGTTTTTTTGTGTGCTGAGATCGCTGCCCCTTGCTTAGGTATGTTTGACACTCAATGAAATAGCAAAAAGTTAGAATAAAATTATTATTCCGATGAATTAATTTGTCAAATGAATTTTAGACTAAGTAGAATAGTGCGAATTCGGTATATCAAGTTATATGTGGTATATCGGATTAGCTCTCGTCGGAATAACGATTATTGTTTGATTATGTTGCATTATATTATTATATTATATTTATGATTATGATTATAATTATGGTTAGGATTTATTAGTATTATATTATTATATTATATTTTATTTTATTATCAGTATATTATAATTATTTATTATTATGATATTATTATTATTATTTTATTTTATTATTATAATTATTATTATTTATTATTATTATTATTATTATTTTATTGTTGTATTATTATAATTATAATTATTTATTATTATTATTATTTTTTATTATTATATTATTATAATTATGAATATTTATTATTATGATAATAATATTATTATATTATAATTATGATTATATGATTATATTTTGATTATGGTTATATTATCATTATATTATTATATTATGATTATAATGATGATTATATTATTATTATTATATTATTAATTAATTAAGATTATAATTATGATTATTATTTAATTATGTTTTATTATATTATGATTATATTATTAAAATTATAATTATTTATTATATTATATATTATGATTATATTTTTATTTTTATTATATTATTATGATTACAACTATGAATATTATTATTTATTATGATTATCATCATCATCATCATCATCATTATTAGTATCATAATTATTCATATTTTAACTATTCTAATTAACAACTATAAAATGATATTTTCGCTCTTCCGAATAGTCAAGAATACAACTCTTCCAAAAAAATATTATTCTATCACTCTTTTTAATTTATCACTCTTATAAATCTATTCCTTGATTTGCCAAACAAATCCTTAGTATTTACCAAATGGGCGGGTACGAGCGGGCATGGGTCACGGGTTGTCCGGATGGGACAGGTTATGTCACACCCCAGAAATAATAAATCGGATTAGGGGTGATTAATCCCGTCACGTACGCACGACGAGACGTGCGTACGGAAGGCAAAAAAAATAAGATAAATCTCAGAATAAATAAAACAATAATAATAATATAAAATAATATACAGTCCAAAATACATAGTAGGATACAACGCCCGACACCAGCGGGGCTAACTCCATCGGAATGGGTAGCAAAAATCTCTCAAATAAAACCCAAAGAAAGAAATAAAAACCCGATACCCGATAAACCCTAATCATCTACCCACCTCACTGTGCTGATGCGACGAAATACCTCAGATATCACGTAGGACTGCACTCTAGCACTCACATCAAAAATCAATCTCGCACCTGTAAACCTGGATCCCACAACCACCGTGGAAACGTGAGTAATTTTAAAAAAATTATTTACCCTTGAAAAATCTCAAGGATAAAACAACTAAACAATTAAGGATAAATATCAATTATCAGTAATAAATCATAAGAAAGAGGAGAGAAAGGCAAGAGAGATGGTCCACCAGTCAGAAAAAATCGCTGCTGAGCTCTGGAAAAAGTTTATTTGTCCCACAAGGAAATTCTAGATAAAATGCCAAAGGTATAAAAGCTCCGCCACCTCCCGTTCATTCAAAGTGGATGACTCTCAGGAGATTCAGGAGAGAGATCTCCTGATGGGTCATCCATCTGATTATTTTCACTGACAGATGGGTCCCACACTTCAGTGATAGACATCAAGGAAAGATAAGATCAAATCCCAAATCAAATCCTCGAAAACCCTAAGAAAGATTGAAGCAATACAATCCCTCTACAACAAGAATTGTGCCAATGCCAAGCCAGTATTTTGATACAACCAATCATGAGAAATTTCAATGTGATTTTGCTTTCAAGGCTGATCAGGTGCCAATGTTGCAAACACCTGACCAAGCCAAGATTTGTGTCAACTGTTGGCAAGTAATCAACTGTTGACCAAACCACTTTCATGGATATAGATTGAAAGTCAATTTCACAAGACTTATCAGATGCCAATGTTGCAAACATCTGATCAAGTCTAGATTTGTATCAATTATTGACATGTAATCAACAATTGATCAAATCAAACACTAATGAACATCAATACAAGTCTAATTGATGCTTAATTAGGGTGCTTTCTGCAAGGAAAGTTTATTTGCCAGAGACACTGAGCTATAGTTGAAAAATTGGGATAAATCCAAAGAAGGAAATAGGATTTTCTGAGCAAAAGAATTATTAGAATAAGGAGGCAGGGGAAAATTAGAATTAAAAATTACAGGAGTGATCATCATGAATTTGGGGATTTTTGGTGAAAATTTCATAATTTTTGGACAAGTGGAGCTATCAGAATAAAATCAAACAAGGAAAATAGATTAATCAAATGTTGAGATTCAATCAGGGACATGTCTGGGTGCAACTTGGGGACATAGACTTATCTGGGTGCAAACTGGAGATCTCAAATATGCACACACATAATCAGAGAAAAGATAGAGGGGTGCCACATGACAACACCTCATTGGGCCACCTCAGCATGTTAGTGCCACATGGCAACACCTCATTGGTCCACCTCATTCATGTGGGTCCCACATACCTGACAGATGGGTCCCACTTATGTCACGTGGCAGCACCACACTAAGCCACATCGGCTTAATTAAATGGACCTATCATAGACTCATAACAAATCATTAAGCTTAGAAGATATGGTTTAATTAAATGGACCTATCACAGCATGTCATTTCAGCATAATTAACACTAAACATTGGACTAAGCAGTTGATGACTAAATCTGTGAGCCCAGACTCATAATACTTACATGTAGGACCCACATGTCAGGCATTTATGCAGGCAATTCATTCATTCATCCATGCACCAAGTCTACATAGCGCTAAGAAGAAATTTAAATCAAAAATAAAAGGGGTATGTACTTGGCTCACATAGCTTGCGCCTCTGACAGTGGGCCCTAGTGCGTTGTGGACTCTGTGCGCCGGATCTAACCGAGGTGGAGCCTTCTCCTTCTCCTCTCCCTCTCTTTCTTCTTCTTCTCGACGAGGCAGAAGGCGCTATTGATGCCGATTGAGCTCTTCAAAGCTTGCAACTTCAATCCCTTTCAGTTGGAACTAGCCTACATATAAGAGAAGATGTATAAGTGATCAGAATTGAGAAAGGACAAGTGAATAGAGTGATTAGGAGAGATGAACACCTCGGGTAGGTATTAGGCACTTTGATCCTTGCGTTCAAACTCAAAATTGATGATGCAGGTAGTCTCTAATCACTTAGGCGATGTTGTAAGTGAAGAAGGAAACAACAATTAAGCATTGAATTGAAGCAATTGGGATAAGGTGATGAAATCGGGCAAATGGAGAAAAGTTGAAACCTTGTGTTATAAACTCGAATTGGCAGTGCTTATAGCTTCTATGTACTCACGCGATGCTACTAGAGTGATGAAGATTGGTAATTGAATGATGGAAATATGGTTTTGACCAAAGCTTGAACTCGGGTGAGTTACAATGACAGTGAGCAACGAGGCGCCTTAGATGCATCAAGATGAGTATATATAGTATGCTAAGAGGTCTAGAAGGTTCCATCAGTGAAGAGAAGTGAGAAAGGGGTCAAACTCAGTCAACAGTCAAAGAACTCACCTTGGATTCATTTAAATGGGGCCCACATCATAACAGAATGGTTAACAGAAAGTGAAGACCATGTTCATAGGCCAGGGTAGCTCAGTTATTGGAGTTTGTGTGGTGTATGGCCTTAGCTCCCTTGTGCACCCCTTTAATTGCCTATATAAACCCCTAATTGAAGAAAGGAAAATATAGATACAAGGGAGGGAAGAAAGGAGATTAGAAATCATAAAATCCTTGCTTCAACAATCAGAGAGAGAGAAAGAGAGAGACAATTGAGGAAGATATTGATTGTAAGAAGAAAAGAAAATCAAGAAACCGATTGATCTCAGTTTTATCTTGAGAACTCGGTTGATTCTCGAATTGATCATCTGAGGTAAGCCTTCAACTTGTAATTGAGTGAATTCAGAGCTCAAGTGTTTAATTTTCAGTGTAATTAGTGCAATTGTGTTTGAATTTTAGAATAACGGTATAATCGCAATTGAATTTTCAATTTTCTTCTTTCAGTTTCGCAACTTTCTCTCTTCTTCCTTTTAATACTTGATCTAAATTTCATTTTTTTGCTTCATTTCTTGATCGAATTTCAAATAAAACTCGTAATTGAGTTGAGGAAATCGATTGATCTCGGTTAAAACCTGAGAACTCGATACCAGTGGAAGTCTTTACTTTGATTCTTTGTTTAAACATCAAATCTATCTCGGTTTGTGCTTGCATTACATATATCCAGAGTCATAACATCATCTAGAGTCGATAGATCTCAGCCAAGGCTTGAGAACTCGACGAGATTAGAGATTCTAGTGTTGTTATCGCGTCATACTGATAAGATCGAATTTCAAATCGGGATTAGAAGAGAATTGCATACATAGTCAAGCATCTTTCGTTTGTAATTGCTGTTATGAAACTTGTTGAATGAGTAATTAGCATTTTAAACGAGTTAACAACATAAATTTAAAGTGAATTGCAATCGGTAACGAACGGTACAATCGCATTTCAATTAGTACTCGATATAGTGAGGTTATAAGTCAATTTAAAGCGCATAAATCATGTCAATATGCATTAGTACGTATAGGTGACACGAATCGAGTAAGCAATTATCAAAAACATTGATTAATTGCATTGAATTTGTAAGAATTAGGATTCGATACCGAACGGTACTAATATGCTTTATGTGGTACCAGCACACGGTACGATTCATCATATTGATCGTTGATCAGATACCATAGAGCAATCCTCTAAGAAGAGACGATGCTATAACACTTGCCTGATCGGAAAATGGTGGCCTCAGTCGCCGGCGACGTCACTAGCACGAATCTTGACGAAACATTTAATAGAAGTGTCAAAGAATTAGGGACGCACGATTCTTGACACGCTTGCACGAGTATTAAAGCGTCTGAGTGAATCTTAAAGGTTATCCAATGTGTATTATGAACCGCGATTTAAAAGGGAATATAATTAATGCATCTGGGCCTCTCATCTTATATGAGTTAATCTCAAAGCAAATCTAACGGCCTAAATAAAATAAAGATCTAAATAAAAGATCTATGCTAATCTTGATATAGATCCAACATCCCAGATTAAGCCCAATTTATTAAGCCCAAAAAACCAATTAATAACAGAAAATTCAAAATAAAGAGTAAATAAATCATTTGAAAATGTTTCCAAACTCAAAATTGACTCAAATTATTTTCAAAAATCCTTTATTTTCCATAGTATTTTTTCATATAAAAACATTTCAGTTTTAAGAATATTACTATACATAAATAATTTAAAAACAAAATGATATCATTTGCTTTTTTTCTGTTGACCAAGTTTTGACTTATTATTTTGGCTATTATAAAAATCTCAAAAAATCCAAAATAAATTCTAAATAATAGCTAATTCATTTTTTTATTATTTTTGTAAGTGATTTTCTATAAAAACAAATAGATTTCAAAAAATAATAAAAATGAATCCCATTATTTTGACTATTATGAAAATCCCAAAAATTTAAATAAAATCCTAAGTAATAGCCAATTTATTTTCTATTACTTTGGTTAGTAATTTTCTATAAAAACAAATAAAGTTCGAAAACAATAAAAATAAAATCCTATTACTTTGGTTATTATAGAGAAACCTCAAAAATTCAAATAAAATAGAAATCTTAAATAATAGCCAACTTATTTTCTATTATTCTTGTGATTCATTTTCTGTAGAGATAAGTGGGGTTTGAAATAAAAATGTATAATGATAATAATAAAATGATAATAATAAAAAAAAATTATAAACGAAATAAAAAATGTATAATAATAAAAATATATAAACACAATAAAAAAATGTATAAAAAATATATAAACACAATAAAAAATGTATAATAAAAATATATAAACACAATAAAAATATATAAACACGATAAAAAATATATATGATAAATAATAAAAAATAATAAAATAATACGAAATCGTTATAACGAATCCTTGAATCGTTATACGGTTTACCAAAACGTTGAACGCTTCATAAAACGTTGGTAATGCTTTGACTATTTTTTGACAAGTCAACATATGTTAAAGAATCGTTGTAACGGTTTTCTAAAATAGTTGAACGATATACAGAGCGTTAGCAACGTTTTGACCCCTTTTTGACCAATTCTCTGACAAGTCTGATATCTTCTGGAAGCGTTATAACGATTTGTGGAAATGTTATAACGATTTGTTGAAGTGTTGTAACGGTTTGTTGAATCGTTACATGATTCCTAAAATGATGAATGATCAACAAGGTGATGATACACCTTGTTAACTGCTATAAGACATCACAATATGATAGTTTCTGAGCTCATTCTCTGATAAATCTATCTCAATGTTAGACCAGCCTGGAGCCTCGAGTCTAATTTTGTGTACAAGTTAACTCTGAATCTGTGAATCAGCTAGGTGCTCAGAACTCATGATTTAGTGGTGATTAAATATGCTCACACAAAGGGGTGTGGAGCAACACAGTGATTTTTGCACAAGTAATGCAATATTCAGAATAGCCAATTAAGACAAAAACATCTTGACGCCCGTCGAAGGATGACCAAGACTGTGACATCAGCATGAGCAAACATGTTGATCTCAAGAGAGAAAAACATCATGATGTCCAAAGAGGTGACATCATGATGACTCTGTGTCATGAACAAGTAATTCATGACCAGTCACGCTAGTAAGACTAAACTAATCCGTTGATAAGTTTGTCTTCTAGTTCAGGGGATTGAACTGATCTGTAGTAAGTTCATCTCCCGAGATTGTAGGATTGAATCGATCTGTAGTAGATTCATCCTCAAAATAGTGAACTTGAACCGATCTATAGTAGGTTCTTTCACTGACACACGCCTCAATGTCAAACTGGCTCAGTGCTTCAGGTTTGACTTTGTGTGCAGTTGTGTTCCTAGGTTTATGAATCCGCTCAGTGCTTAGAATTCATGATCTAGAATATCAGTGAGAAGAAACACGTGGGCCAAATCTACCTGTCTCCTAATTCACCAACTCGAGATCAACCGGCTAAGTGCTTTGAGTTATATTTTGTGTGATTGGTCGTTGACTAGTAAAGATTGAACCGTTCTGTAGTAGGTTCATCTTCTAGGTCAACTAAGGTTAGTCGATCTGTAGTAGACTCACATTCCATCCCTCCGTAAAGGTCGATCTGATCTGTTAGTAAGATTGCCTCTCGGAGCGGTAAAGATTGAACTGATCTGTAGTAAGTTCATCTTTTTCACCACCCTATCTCACTGGACTGACATGTCAGTAAGTCCAGGGTGCTTTCAGTGATCCCGATCACCGAAACACGTGACCACTTGACCATCATTTAACTATAGTATTTGATTCCCCCTTTTAAAGATCCAAAGGTGCCTCGAGGTTAATAGCCCAGGGTAATTAACGGTGGGGGCTTGCGCCCATCGTAATCTACAAGTACTTACAATCACTAAAAAAAACCCCTAAGTGTGCATTTCCAATGAGTCTAAATGGTGAAATTAACCGGCGTTAAACAAATGCACGTTCAGGAGGGATCTCCGTGTCCTTCTTCCGCATTCCATAGCCACAAGCGGCGGTGCGGAGCGTGCGAAAAAAGGGTCGCATAATTACTCAATACAGATTTAGATCCAACCTTAAAATTTGATCTTCTTTCCCTAGACTGGACCCAAATATCGATACTGACTCTCTAAATGTAGTAATTATCTACTTATAAGTAAAATTATAGTTTAATGCATCTCTTTAACAATTCGTTGTGATGCAATGACATGCAATGACAGATAAACCCGAAATATAAAAATCTATGGAGAATAATATATAATAAGTACATATAAGAGGTACGAGATTTCAAGCACCCGTATAGATATAACCCAGTTGCAGATCATCAGTCCATCCACAAGCGGGCGTGTGGTCGGGTCCTGGACTTGTGACTTACCTAAGCGGGCACGTATTCGGGCCCAACTTACAAACTTAGGATTTTCAAGTAAGCGGGCGCCAATGCCCTGAATACCCTGGAAAAATTCGGCCTTCCGAAGCGATAATGCTCTAGGAGAGTGACGGCTAAAAGCACGTACTCGGTATTCTGAATCTGATGATCCACCTCACATAATAATAATAATATAATGAGCAAAGAGGATTAAAAAGTTATGCTTTAAGTTGCCATATCGCCAAAAGGATATAACTACCCGTGAATTGACAAATCGGAAATAAATGGGAGCCTACACTGTACCAATCAAGGGTCAGAGGACCGCATCACGTAAAAATAATAAAACAGAGTATATACAAATGGGAGCCTACACTGTACCCACTAAGGCCAGAGGACCGCATCCCCACTTTCTCTATACCAACCAAGGGCCAAAGGAGAAAGCCCTTCGGACAATCTCGGTGTAGATTCCAGTCTCAAATATGGTCGTCCACACTAAATATTGAAAGACATGGTATCCTAATCGCTCAAATTTGGATTAAAAATCTTAATCATATTAAGAGTAGTAAAATATAATATTGATCAAAAAGAAAACACTGACACACAGCTGAACCCGCCAAATGACGGGGTCGGTGGATAATCCGACAGGCAAAGATGCGCAGTGCATATACAGATCGGTGGGTCCCACGGGCCTATAGGTCACCGTACGTAACCACAACGGTCTGGTTATGCAAGGCAACCTCAGACTGAGAATTACACCCGCCTCTCAACACTCTCATGCATTTAATGCATGATTAACTACTTAATTAAATTAATATTTTAGTGATAGTAATAATATTATCCTATTAATTATAATCTACAACTTGATTATTTAATTCTATCTAATCCTATCTCGGGACTACTTCCCGAGTCCTACTCCTATCCTGTCTACATGTAATATGATATGTCATGACATGTGAATGCGGGCAGGCCCAAAAAATTCTGGTCAATTTATCGGATGCTATGGCAGTTCAATTGGGGTCTCTAAACAATGTTTGGTTAGTAAATATCGTAGTTCAGATTTATTTTAAAAACATTTTTTTATTTTCGGTTTGGGTTCCTAATTCTGAAGAAAATGAAATAAAATCCAAGAAACCGTACCTGAGAGTGCTGGTGAGGATCGAGGATTCGCTCTACTCTGAAGGTAGAACACCGGCCTCGGGGTCGGCGTCCGCGTACGTCGGGTCAGGTGTGACCTCGTACTCCGCGA
This sequence comes from Schoenoplectus tabernaemontani, assembly GCA_037127355.1. Taxonomy (NCBI): domain Eukaryota; kingdom Viridiplantae; phylum Streptophyta; class Magnoliopsida; order Poales; family Cyperaceae; genus Schoenoplectus; species Schoenoplectus tabernaemontani. Next base: position 25,570,752 of record CM073753.1, read on the forward strand.
GTTGATCCGAGTCGACTATATCACCTATTTTAATTTAAATTAGATGATTATTAGTTTTAATTTGATTTATTTCATAATTAATAATTAAATTAGATTGATAATTTAATTAAACGTTCGTTCGGGTTTCATCGTCTTTTCTTGAAAATTCGGCAACATTTCTGTTGCATATATGCGGTGTCGGAAATTTTAATCATTCGCATATTGATCCGTTAAATTGTGTTTATCGTTCTTGATCACTTTTATACGATCATTCTTTATTTTAGTTTGGAGTTTGTGGATTTAATTACTTAATCAATTAATTTAAAATAGAGAAATTGATTAATATATAATATTATATAATTGATATTGTTCTTATTAAAAATAAAGAAATTGATTAATATATATATATATAATATTATTCAATTATTTAAATAGAGAAATTAATTAATATATATTTATATATTTATTAATATTATCTAACTATTTAGATAGGAAAATTGATCAATATATATTTTAAAGTTGTTATTATTATATTTCTTATTATTTAAAAATAGAGAAATTGATTAATATATATTTTATAACTTAATTAACTACTATATCCTAATTATTATCTTATAAATCTTAGAAAAGAAAAGAAAATAAAAGAAAATCAATTAAACTCAAATTAAATTAAACATTTTTATTTTATTAAACTATGTTGGTGTTTTAATGTTCGAGATCATACGCTGACTACCGAATCAATTGTGCCAATGCACTGATATCCCGTAATGGGGGCAGTCAGGGAATTTAATCATTTCTCATATATTTAAGTTTACGTTATTATCCATGACGCCACCGAACCTTTCGGGCCGGCGTCAATTAATTAATCCCCCTTTTATAAATTTTATTTTAATTTTTTGGGACTTTTAATTTATTTGGCCTTTATTAATTTACTAAACCTAATTACGTTATAGTTAATTAGGGTAGCTTTCGTTGGCCCAATAAAACTTATTTTGTCTTATAGGTCCTTAATATTGGATTTGGGCCAATTCCACTAATTTTCTTCTTATTAAGCAGCTAAGTTTTCTGATTTACTTTCTAAGGCCCGCACCCTTAAATCTTACAGCCCAACCATAATCAAATGAAGGCTACAATGCCAAGTACAGAAATAACATTCGACACAGCACAGTCAGGATCAACATGGCCCCAACAATGAATAGGCAAGGGTCACATACAACAAGCACAGGCAACCAAAACAAGCAACAACAACCAGAAAGGAAAGTTTGACCAAACTAGTTAAGTTCCAGGGCAAGTACCAGTCCCAACAGGGTACTCGCAAGAATTTCCAACAAACATAAATCAATCAACAAGATAGCTAGAGAGCAAATCAGATACTAGAGGGGGGCCTCACCTCACTGGTACCAGTGGTACCAGTGTACCAAGGTACACTACAGTCTAGTAAATCAGCCAGAATACTAGTAACCAGAACAAAACAAACAACAAGATTAGGGACGCAACAGGTTTACTAGAAGGGCAACATACAAACAGCAAGCACAAATCTGCACAAGCTCAACCCTAGACCGCACCAAATAGTTGGCGGGTCATGGAAATTAAGGGGTTACACAGAGAATCAGTCATAGTACAGAATTTAATCAGCAAAGAGTAGTACCAAGTCCTAAAATTTTTACCAGAATTAGAAAGGAGAGCAACGACGCAAGAGGAAGTCACAAAAAAGGTGAGCAAAGGAGCTATAGCTCGTTCAAAGAGGCTACAATACCATCAAACACCTAGTCCCTTCCCCGACAAGGCCAAGAATGTAACCAAGTCCACAGAGTTATATATAAAAAAAAAAGACCAAGAAAGTGGAGAGAGGGGGAACATAGAATGAAAATTTTGAAAATTTCAGAGTCAAGAAAGGAACCAGAGAGGGGGAAGGTTGCTTTATAGGCAAGTCAGGGGCGGAGGGTACCCCTTGTCAACGGCTGACGAGGGCGGTTGGTACTGCCTCGGGTGCAGAGGGGGGCAAAAGGGCGATGAGAGACACTCGAAGTCGTCAGGGTAGGTAAGTCGGGACTAGCGCGCCGGTGGGGAAGATGATGGGTGATGGGATTTAAGGTGTGGTTAGGAAGAAAAATGAGTCCGAGAGAGAGAGAGCGATGAAACCGGATAGAAGGAGAAGGGGATTTCCAAGGGGCGTGGGGGGAAACAACGAGGAAGAGGGAGAAATAGGTTTGACAAGAAATAAAGAGGAAGAGGGAGAGCGGTGAAATTAATGAGGAGAGTGGAAGGGGACAATGGGATCGAGAGTGACCATTCAATTCGGGGAAATAGAGAAAAGAGACTAGTTTGACTGTTCTAACTGACCCATTGGGTCACTTAATTTTCTACACGAATTGTACAGGATTTTTAGAGTAATTGTAAGGTTTTCTAGATCAAGGTGGCGGAATCTTCGTGGACATTTGTGTGGCAAGTTAGATTTTTACTTATTTCTGATTATTAAATTTTATGAAATTTGAATATTTTGTTATTATAAATCATTCATTTCTTCGTTCAATCAAAATAGGGTTAAATCCAGAAATCGTTTAGTAATATTTCGATTATGTTTATTTAATAATTCAAAATCTTTGATGTAAATTATTTAAGTGCTTATTTATTTTATATCGGTTGTTCTCAGTCATTAGTATGTTCACATTGTATTATTTATGTCTTTTTATTTGATTATTCATTTGATCATTAGATAAAGTCATAAATAAACTTTATCTTTATTTATTTATAAATTATAAAATAATTAAATTAGATTATTATATTCGAGGTTTGTTAATTATTGCTTTATGTTATTTCTTAATTATAATTAAGATTTATGATTACTACCTTAATCGTTATTAATATTTAACAAATTTTTCATAGTTTGACATTATCTCCTCACAATCTGATTCCTCTCTATTCACCAAGTTATCTAATGGTGATACAATATATCTTCTTATTTACGTTGATGCTATTATCGTCACTAGCACAACTTCAGTCTTAATGCAATCTCTTTTAACCAGCCTTCATAACACATTTACCATCAAAGATCTTAGTGTTATTTCTTACTTCTTGGGGATTGAAGCAACTCGAACTGATTCAACTATCCATCTCTCTCAATCTCGGTACATTGAGAATCTTCTGCAAAGGGCATGCATGGTAAATACAAAATCAATAGCAACACTTATGCAAAATGGTATCCAATTATCCAGAACTGATAGAGACTCGATGTTTGATCCATCTCTCTATTTAAGCATTATGGGGGCACAACAATATATAATAATTACTAGGCCTGAGATTGCTTTTGTTGTTCACTGAGTTTTTCTTTTCATGCACTCTCGAACTGAGAAACATTGGACAACAATAAAGCGTATTGTTCGATATTTGAAAGGTACTATGTGTGCTTCCTCTCGCCTAACTCTTCAAATCTTTAGCGATGTTGATTAGGCAAGCAGCCCTGATGACAAAAGATCAATTGTGGGTTATTGTGTTTTCCTTGATAATTCTCTAATCTCCTAGTCTTCAAAAAAACAATCAAATGTAACTCGTTCTAGCACAAACGCTGAGTACCGAGCCCTTACTGTTGTTGCTGTTGAAATTGTTTGGTTTCAGTCATTGCTTAAAAAATTTGTTTCAGTTTCTATTAACTCGCCTACATTGTGGTGTGATAACTTGGGTGCCACATTCCTTACAGCCAACCCAGTTAATCATGCAAGAACAACATATATAGATGTTGATATTCATTTTGTGAGAGATCTTGCTGCTTCAAAAAGAATTATTATCCGGTTCATATCATCTCAGGATTAGGTGGCTGACATCTTAACGAAAAATCTTGGCTCAACACGTTTTCAACTGCTACGTGACAAGCTTTGTGTGCAATGCTACACGTCCAGATTGAGGAGGGATGATAGTTATTGTCAAAGTTAGTTAGAATTATAACTAATTGTAATCTAGAGCTAGTTAGATCATTTGACTAAAAGTCAAAGACCATTATAGTTTGTTATAAGAACAATTTAGAAATCAAGAAAGGCTATAAATAGCCAATTATCTTGTAACAGAATAATTAAGAGACTAAATGCAAATCATTTTCCTCATTTTACAACTATATTTGATACTTATCATCTCGTGATGGTAATAATGATAATTTTGAAGAAATGACTAGAGAAAAGAAGAAGAATGTTGCCTGATGTATGATATTATATAAATAAATTATCCGAGATTGAGTTTTTAAGTCGGTCCATACTTCGTGTTAGTTTTTGAATATAAATAAATAAGCAAACATAAAAAATATCTACGATCGAGTTTAAATTTTAGTTCAGATACTTGAGATTAGGCTGTTTAAAATGAGCAAGTACGAGCGACTGTCACTAACTCGTATTCGAGCTACAAACTATTTGAGTCGAGTTGACTCGAATTAGCACCTCACATTTGATCTAAATGATCAACTCGTACTCAGCTCATTTATAACTCGAGCCAGCTCATAACTCGCATATTAGCTCATAATTTGGCTCACTCCACTTGAATCAATTCGCTGAGCCAAATAAGCTCGCATATCAACTCAGAACTAAACTCAAATAGCTCACTAAGCCAAGTGAGCTCGCAACCAACTCACACACAAATTTCACATTCAATTCACATATTTCACATATAAGTCTACAAATGACAATTATACAAAAATTTGCATATAAACTACATAATTTCACATACAATCACAGATTACATAAAACAATAAATTACATAACCATAATTTGTCATAAACAAACCATTAACATTTCTAATTAGTTTTTTCAGTTCTTACCTTCCTAATTAATAACAAACCATAACAATGAGATGTCTTGCACAAAATACAACACAAATACATATGTTCCTATGGCAGTTGAATAACAAACCACAACAAAAGTTACACAACTGACCTACCCTGACAAAATATAAAAAAAAGAAGTCAAACTAGCACCAATAAAGTAACACCAGAAAAACCATCACCAGCAAAATAGAACCCTATGACAGCAATCGACCTATGATAGCAATTAAATAATAAATTAACAAACCAACAAACCAGCAAAATAAGAATTCAACAAACCAGCAAACTGGCATAACAACAAACTAGCATTTAAAAGCACCCTAAGGCATAGCAGAAAAACAACAATTAAGAAGCACCCTATAGCATAATAAACAAACTAGCAATTAAATTAAATTACCTTATATTTCAACTAATTAACTCCGCCTGTGTGGACTAGTTTCTGCATAGTCTGTCCCAAGCCAGAATAAAGAGGAGTGTTGCGGTGGGTGTGGCGAGCCCTGCACTAAAATAACCAATCTTTATGAAAATAAAACCCAGTCAATTTTTGTTGGGGCGTCACCCTCTTAGCGACGCGCCATATTGGAACCGGATATGGTGATAAGAGAACAAGGGTCGGGTCGTCACCGCCTTAGTGGCGCGCCATATTAGAACCCGAATATGGTGACAAGTGAGCGAGGGCGGATCATCATCACCTTAGTGACGCACTGCATCGGTGCTCGGATGTAGTGTCAAATGAACAAGGGTCTTCGCACTTGACTCGACGAGTGCGAGGGGTAAGGAAGCTAGTCGGGGAAAGTAGGATTCGTTTAGGTAGTTGGAATATAGGGTCTTTAATAGGTAAGCTAAGATAGTTAGTTGATACTGTGATTAGGAGACGCGTTAATATCTTATGTGTTCAGGAGACTAAATAGACGGGTCAAAAGGCTAAGGAGGTGGAGAATACAGACTTTAAATTGTGGTATACGAAAAAAGAACGAAGTAAAAATGGTGTAGGCATCTTAATTGATAAGAGCCTCAAGAATGAAGTTGTCGCAGTTAGGAGACAAGGGGACAGGATCATCATGATCAAATTGATTTTTGGAGATTTGGTCTTGAACGTCATCAGTGCGTATGTCCCACTTATGTCAAAGCATGTGACGGCGAGTCCAATACATTTCCTATTAAGATAGGATTACATCAAGGGTCAACATTGAGTCCATATATTTTCACCTTAGTGATGGATGAGATCACAAAAGACATACAAGAAGATATTCCTTGGTGTATGCTCTTTGCTGATGATGTGGTGCTGATTGACGAGAGCAAATTGGAGACAATCAGAAACTAGTCGAGCATGTGACGGCAGTTGTGGAGACAAACTTTAGAATCGAAAGGTTTTAGACTTAGTAGGACAAAACTGAATATATGAGGTGTCGATTCAATAGGGGAAAACTTAGATGACGGAGATGTTAGTTTGGATGGACGAGTAGTACCCATGAATGACACATTTCGGTATTTGGGATCGAAGTTGCAGAGTGAATGAGAGATCGATGAAGATGTTAGTCATAAAATAAGAGCTTGATGGGTAAAATGGAGACGAGCATCTGGTGTTCTTAGTGACAAGAAGGTCCCAAACAAACTAAAAGGCAAGTTCTACAGAACGGTGATTAGACTCGCGATGTTGTATGGCGCAGAATATTGGGCTACAAAAGGACAACACATCCAGAAGATGAGTGTAGCTTAAATGCGGATGTTACGTTGGATATGTGACAACACAAGGAAAGATCGAATCAGAAATGATGATATTAGAGACAAACTTGAGGTAGCACCAATTCAAGAGAAGCTAGTCCAACATCATTTGCGATGGTTTGGTCATATCCAACGAAGGCCTCCTGAAGCATCAGTACGCAGCGGATTTTTGTGCATGTTCAACAAGCCTAGATTTGAGATAAGCGTAAAAATCATCCTCTTGTTGAGCACGAACGTTAAGGGCAACAGCTAACACTATAGTACTTGAGCTGCTCATAGCTCCTAACCGCCACAAATGCCTTGGAATATTTTTCATAAATGAACTTAACTGGTCACTCACCTCTTTAACCCAACTATCAAGCTCAGACATTGGATACAATATCTCAAAAGTCCAGTAAAGAGAAACCAATTTAAATCATGGATCTAAAATACTTCTCAAACTTTTCATACATCAGTACACTCATGCTCTTCAAGAATATATCATCTGATGCATAAGTGTTACTTATCTCTTTTTTCACTTTAAAAATTTAAATAAGAAATAAATTTGTCGTTGGATACGATGTTCCTGAAAATAGATTACTAACATCTAGAAACACTTCAAGAACCTTACAAACTTTTGCAGCTCGATCCCATTCATCATCCGTTAGGGACCATTCAAAGATTGGATCTCTCAACGCATAACCATGAAAGGCTAATTTGTAGTGAATAGACGATTCAAGCATGTGGTGTGTTGAGTTTCATCTAATTTTGATATTGGTACATAAAGACCGATGAGTATGGAGACCTATAGTGATTGTTATTTCATCAAATTTTAAAAGATGACCCAAAAACCTTCTAAGATACTTGACACATTCTCTAATTTTTAAAAGACAACAATCAATTGTACCTAGACCATCTTGCACTATCAGAGTTTAGATGTGAGCACAACATCTAACATGAAAAAATAACCCCTCAAAATATAATTTTCCCTTCCTTTGAAAAATATTCTTCAAAATTGTGGCTGCCCTACCATTATTGGGTGCATTATCTAGAGTAATTGTCCCTATGTTTGTCTTGAATACCCCATTTAACAAAACACTCTAAGATCTCATTCGAAATTGCTTCACCACTATGGGTGCACAAGCTCATTAAAATCGATTATACGCTTTTGCATTTTTCAATTAGAATCAACTAAGTGAGTTGTCAAACATATGTATCCAAAGGTTTGGTTTAAAGTCCAATAATCACTTGTAAGTGAGATAATTTGAATATTTTTGAAGATTTTTTCATCTTCTCTCTTTCTTCTTCGACTACTTTTATGCAATCTCTTATAATTATTGCTCTACTCATTTTTTGATAAAGAGAATTATTATATTTCATTAATTGATTGAACTAATGGTACTTTACAAGAGAGAAAGGTAATTCATAGGATATGATCATCTTTGTCATTATTTCTCTACATTTCATTTGGTCTAACCCCCATCCGAACTAAAATCGGCTACATTATCACTCCCACATGATCCAAAATTGATGATATCTTTCTTTTTACCTTTTTCCCTTTTGATATTTCTACATGTTCGAATGTGCCACTTGAGAGTTAACGTGGGGCCTCCAATTACTGCCACGTATTCCGTCTTACAGTAGAGATGCTTGACTTTCTTGACTATCTTTTCTTTCTCCATTACTTCGACCTTTATAAAATATTGTCAAACTTAAGATGTTTTATTCTTTCATTTTCGACCTTCTACAGTTAGCTCATCTACAGCTGGTACATCAACTGTATCTCTCATTTTATCACTTAAATCGACACTCATGTCTTCACTTAACATAACTGGCTTATTAGTTGGAGTTTCAGTTTCACTTGTTGATTCTATGGGTGAAGACATTCTATAATATCACAACAATAAAAAATAGAAATAAATCAAATTATACAATTAATTAGGCACTGAATAGACAAACAAAATCCATATCTCTTCTTCTCAGGCACAATTGCTGATCAGTTTGCTACTGTTAGGGGTCGTACCACTTTTAGTAATAAATTTCTTCTCTGAATTTTCTCCATTCTCTATTCTTCTAATTTGATGTTGGACTTTTGGACAACAACGATTAATTTACTTAGAAATAACAATGAAGAATAATGACCATCAATACATTCAAAATGTAGGACAAATAATTTCTAATAGAACAAGTTAGTTAACAAACATTTTGTGTGCATGTTAAAAGTTTTGACTGTTACCCTGGCTAAACAATTCAAATGAATATGTCCTCAAGAGAGCAAATTAAAACCAACAAAGAACTAACCCAGTATCCAACTAGCAATCTAACAACATCTAATTTTATCTATCGAGATAACTAATGTTACCTTGCAGTGTCCCTTGTCAGTCGATTGTCAGTATGCTGGTAGAGTCGCTTGTCGATCGCTGGTAGAAGATTCCCTTGCCGGTTGTGGATCGGGTGCTGAACTATTAAGGGAGAAGAGGGAAGTCGCGTAGCCACTAGCCAGAGAGAGGAGATGGTGGTTGTTAGGCCTTCGTGTAGTCACTGGCTAGAGAGAGGAGATGGTGGTCACGTAGCCACTAGCTAGACAGGTCAGACGGTGGTGCATTTTCTCCATAAACGGAGAGAAAAGAGAGTTAAGAAGAGAGAGGGAGGGGGCGAATTCGCCGAATTGGCGATCGATCGATAGAGAGGAGAGAGATGAGAAGAGAAAATTAGGTTTAAATTTAATGCTGCACGGATTTGGGACTTTGGATATTTTTATCTAAAGAAATCAGAAGCATTATAGTTTATACGATCGAAGGGTCATTATAGTTTATACGAGCAAGTTAATAAATGAGTTAGACGCAACTCGTACTCGGCTAAGATTTTATATGAGTCAGGGAGTTCGAGCCAAATCAGCTCGAGTTAATTTCCGAATGAGTTATCATCCAGCTATATTTCAAACGAATTATGAATGAACCACGAACCGTGAGCTTTTTACCGAGTTTTATCCGAAGCTGAGTTTCAAATTTGATTCACACTATTAAAGAAAAAAAGGAATCACTCGTACCGTTTTTCTCGTTTTTTTTACTAAAAAAATCTGTAAAAAGTGGGCCTCCTATAAACCACCAATCGCGCGCTGTGCACCGCATTGGCAGCGCGTCAGTAAACCCTCCTCTTCTCTTCTTCTTCCTTCGGGTCGACAGCGCGCATGGCAACCAACTCGATCAGAGGTTTGAGGAGATCAGCCCGACTTAAAACCACCTCTTTCGCTTACTCTGAGACAAGCGAAGGTACCTATAGAAATTTGTAGGAGATCATCCCGACTTAAGAAGCTACCTGACTCTGAGACGGGCGAAGAATGTACCTGAGGAGATTCATAGGAGATCCTTCAGACTTCGAAATTTATCTCGAAAAAACAGGAATGAAAACTTGCGCCTTTCGCCCAGGCTGAAAGTTGTGTCTTCCAGTGAAGTCTCGGAACGATGTCTGGACGGGGTGGATGAAAATCGGCAATATTTCAAACGTAGAGGACCTTTGGAAGACCGGACTTTTGGATGGAATACCAGTTACCTGTTTGTCAGAGGTTCTCCTGGTAATTATGTTTAAAAACCCGCTCTTCTTTTTTTGACTTCCTATTTTTTTGCGTCTTGCTTTTTTTTTCGTCTAAATTTGCCCAAACTTTGGTTATTTTTGCACTGTAGGGCGTTCTCCCAAGTATTATCAAGGGCGGTCGCTTTTTGTGCGGTTGTTCTTCGTGCAACTACGAGTTTACGACGGCGAGGTAGGCATTCGCTTCTTTCTTTAATTTGATTTGTTTTTTTTTCCTTTTTAATTCATATTATGCAAACTTATCGAGGTGAATTGAAAATTTAAGAAAAATATTGATTCTTTTTCATGATCTAAATTTATGGCGAAGTCATGAACTCTTCATGGTGGAAAACATAAAACAAAAATAAAAAAGTGCTAAAAGATACATGCATCCATATTGATATTTAAGGGTCCTATTAGTTTCCTGCAATTTGTTGGACAATTATACCCATCAGCATTGAAGTTATAACAGAAGGTTAAAAGTGCTAAAAGACTCATGCTATCGCTTGCTTTTTATGCAGGAGTAGAAGGAAAAGAAGAGACACAGGATTCCAAAGATCGTCAGTCTCTTTTTAAATTTTAGAATCATTCTACTATATATTAGTGTTTTTATTTTTTTCCTTATCCAGATATCAGAGTCTTGATTTTTCTCATTTAACTGTAACAAAATGTGTTGGAGGAAAACAGGCGCAAAAAGATTAAGGAAATTGTTCAGATTGGAAGATTCAAATATGAATAAAGAACTTAATGTGGAAGAGATTTCTTGTGTGAAGGATCTTCTCAAAACTGGCTTGCTTGAAGGTGCCTCTATTACCTATATTTCAGAGAAAAAGCAGGTGCTTTTGGTCTTATATATTTATGCTATCTTGTGTTTAGTTTTACTGGGGGTACCTGGCTAACCTAACCAATAATTGGGGTGCATTACTAGGTCAAACTTCCTGGGAAAATTAAAGGAATTGTCTATGTATGCGGTTGTCCCAAGTGTACTTATACCGGAGAGGTAACATCATTTTTGTTACTCCTATATCTTCTTCTCTTCATGTTAGCATTTATTGACCATTGCATTAAATGTGAACTAGTTCTTGTTCGGCAGTTATTTTGGACAGGTAAGCTGAGTACATATTCTCAGTTAACCCATAAAAAAATACTTTTAGGATGGTTCATCAGTACATGTGCATTTTCTTTTCCTATGGTTTTAACTTTTAACATAATCTATTGTAATACTGAGATAGTCTTATCTGCAGGCTTTATCAGCTCAGAAGTTTGAGGAGCATGCCCAATGCAAAACGTCTAACCCAAATGATTGTGTACTTCTGAGTAACAGAATTAGCATTTTTGAAGTTGTCCGGAAACTAAAAGGCATCCATGGAAACGCTCTAAAGAGCAAACTCAATGAAATTGTAAGTGAAGTGGAGTTTCAAGACCATACTCACGTTAAAAAATATACTAATGACTATGTGGAAGAAGTTAAGTCATCTGAAGGTTCAAACCACTTGCAAAAGTCATCTGAAGGTTCAAGTCGAGTTCTTAAATATTACAGGTGTGCATTTCTATATGTAAGGTTTATTGATTTTTCTTTATTGGAGATCTAGTCAAATTGGTTTTCTTTTCCCTTTTTGATAAGAAGTTTTTTCATTTACCTCTCCATTATTAAAGAGGATAAACATGTATGTTGAGGACATGTGTTTGTGTTGGTGTTTTGAACTGACATATCTTGTCTTCCAGTGTTGCATCTGACAAGCAATGGTACACAAGCACATCAACATTATGTTCTTGTTAAATTCTGAGCTCTATTATTTTCCAAAACAGTAAATCAAGAGTTGAGGCATCGATCTCGGAAGCATCCAAAAATGATGATTGGATGGGAAATTCTGATTGTAATCACCTTGAGAGTGGATCAATTGAAGGGTAAGTAGGGTTGAGTATTAATTATTCCGTTCAAAGTTGAAGCTGCAAGAGCTGCCTTGAATTCCTCTTATTTGTGACTTGCACCCAGAAATCAGTTTCTATATCAAGGTGTTTATGGGGTTATACAATTGCACCTTTATAGGTTGACAGATGAAGAAAACACTTCCTCCACAGGTGCTACTGTGAAGCGAAGGTACAGTCATTTTCTTTGTGCTATTGCTAGTTGTATTATTACCCTAGTATTATTGTATTACTGCCCTAGTATTGTAGATGCTAATTGTCTTCTGTCAGTAACGCTGAACTAATTGCATTTCTGTTATAATTGTAATTTTTTTCAGAGACGGACATTTGCACAAAAGGATTTTTGAAGAAGGTGGTCTCCCAGATGGAACTGTGTTGACCTATCGACATCATAATAAGGTCCTCTATTGTTGTGCAAATGTGGAGCAATACCTTTTAAGTTTCTTAACTTCTAAATTGTTTAATTTTTTTTTGTCCACAGGCACTTCAATTTCAAGTTTTTTTAAATTTTTTTTTACAGGTTCTACTCACTGGTGTCAAACGAGGGAGTGTTATTGAATGTTCTTGCCACAACTATGCGGTACTTTCTTGTTATTGAATGAACAATGGTACCTTTGAAAAGGATGTTGTATTTCTTACTAGAGTAATATTAAAGACGCAAATAAATGTGCCTCAACTCATTTAAGGCAGCATATCATTGAGAATTCTTTATTTTGACAATATTCAGAAATAAAGTTTAAATTTGGAAGCTGTGCAAAAATATGATATTTTTGTGTATGCTTTATCATGAGTAAAATTAGTGTGCTCCCTCCGTGATTCTAGCTCAAAAAATATATCAAATGATCTCCAAATTTTGATTTATCACTCTTATTAAAAAAATTTGGGGCGTTTTGAGTTTTCTAAGTCGCTCTTTTCAATTTTTGAAAATAATGGAGAAACATTGAATATTTTATTATTATTTTTAGAGTTGATTTTCAAAAATTGAAAAGAGTGACTTAGAAAACTCAAAACGCCCCAATTTTTTGTACCCCATAAGATTTCAATATGAAGAATTTAATGAGAGTGATAAATCAAAATTTGGAGATCATTTGATATATTTTTTGAGCTAGGATCACGGAGGGGCTCCGTTCTCCTAGGGGCACGCTAGCTTTACTCCTTTATCATACGCCAAATGACTTAAAATTCCAATTGTTCGAAATTATTGGTCCTTGATGAATCATCAATCAATACTAAAATTGCATGATTTTAGGTTATTTGTATGTTCAATAATGTACCTATAAATTTACTTTATGATTTTCAATTTGTTCTGATATTTTTTCTTTTGAATTGCCAAGATTGTCAAAATTACCGTTGATAACTAATCCATCATTTAAAATGACTAAATGATGTACAGTTTGTGTTATATCCTTAAGATTTAGGATTTAAGGCATTAAATTTAGTAAGATGTTTTCATGTGGTCAGTTTGCACCATCACAATTTGAAGCTCATGCTGGAATGGGTCAGAGGCGTCAACCGTGAGTTACTGTGTCTTGGATTCTTTCTGTTGTCCAATAAACTTTTTCTAGTGAATTTAATAGAATTTATCAACTTCATTTGTTTTCTCAGCTATCGAAATATTTACAATTCTGATGGAAAGTCACTTCATGAATTATCCCTTGAACTTCCAGATATTCTGACATCAGGTTTAGGTTTTGTACAATCAAATTTAAACATGTTGTAATTTTCTTATCATTTTGTCATTTACTGCTTAATTTGTGCAGTAAAACTTTGGAAATTACTAACCTTCTTCCATCCCTCCATTGATTAACAGGAATTCTAGATTCAAGGCATATCACACATCTCCAACATAAGCGCTGTGAACCCAGACTTTTAGTTAAGAAAGGTACATCAGATTATACAGGGCATATTACAATTTGAAAAACATGGATTCCAAGTTAAGACAGTATGATATATCTAAAGGAAGGTTAATTATAGAAAACAATGTGTTCTTTAATGGCTGCATCTTGGGTTAACAACTAAGCTCATAAATATATTTTTGGGACTTAATTCTACAGATCATCTTGTTCAAACAAGTCATAGATTGAAACGCATATTCCTGTCTCAAAAAGGCGTCCTTGTTCGATGCACTATCTGCAAGTATGTACAGCTCAAAATGTTGATTTTGTTTTAGTCTCTCTAGTACTTTTACATATCTTTTATGCATATTTTTCTCTTTCTAAATAGGGAAACACATGCCTCTCTGGGAGGTGAAGCAGATCCAAAATTAGTAATTTTCTGTAACCAGGTAAGCTTACTCTCCTCTCTCTCCCCCCTTTGTGATATTTTGTGACAATTTAAAATAAAACCAATAGGAACTTTTATGTTTGTTCTGTTTGGTATTTGCTCTTTTCTATTTTCAGTGTGACCGGGCATATCATATTGGTTGTTTGGAGGATCAGGAATCCTTCAAAATAGAAGTGAGGTTTATTTTGCAGAAGAAAAAAGAGGTCAATAACTTTGTGCTGTAATCTTTTCTAATGTTGGTCTCTTCACAGGATATGTTTAATGGCAAATGGTTTTGCTGCACTGATTGCAGCTGGGTTCATAATAGCTTGGAAAAAATATGCGCCCTTGGAGCTAAAGTTGTGCCAGCTCCATTCCTCGATTTGTTGAAGAAACCTCACATCACTGAGAATAACCTGGTCAATTTATCTTGGCAAATTTTAAGAGGAGGTGACACTGAAAATCGAGTGTTGCTTTCAGAATCACTGAAATTGTTAAAAGTAAGGCCTTCTACCATGCTTTTCACTGGAAAAAGTATTTTATTTCAGATATTCAGGTTACTTTCTTATTTATAAACAGACAACAGGATCTTTCTTTATTTTGCGAGAAACAGACCAGATATGTTATTTTAATAAGAATGTGATTTTGTAGATACAGTGAATGATCCAACACAAATTTCTATTGAACCTTCTAGCAATTTTTTTTCCTGAGGACCTGAACAAAGCTGCTGCCTTGATCCTCCACCCCATTCCCTTCTGAGAAAATTGCAAAAAAAAAAAAAAAAAGAAGTAAAAGAGGAGAGCAGAAAAAGGAAAGCAGAGTTTGGATGATAATTTACTTCATTTCTTCTTACTCATTCAAATTAGAGATTAAATGCTGTTATAGTTTAATTTAGTTTTAGTTTTCTAATAAAGTTTGGCTTTTGTGGTCTAAATGAAATTAAACACAAAAGTGCTCAGTTTTTCTGGCTTGTCACTCTTTTGGTCTCTCTGAAGACAATAATAAAATCATAGATGCTTTTAACAAATATAAAGAAATGGGGATGATTGATAAAATTATAGTCTAAAGACATTTTTGCAAAAGAAGTGTTTCATTAATTTTTTTTTTTTTTTTTGGATTATCTTTTGAAGAAATACTGCTTGTTTGTATTCTGTCTTTTGAAGTTTTTCCCGATTGAGAGTTGTTATATAATTTTGTCGGGAGTTTATCAGTATATGATCTGTAAGTATTAAATGTGGAGTGGTTGATAAGGCTTTTCTTCTTGCAGAGTGTATTTAAACCAATTCTTCTAGGAAGGCAGGAAATGATGCAACAAATTGTTTTTGGGTATGTAATTATTGCTGATAGTGGCATATGTGTTTAATATCTGTGGATGTTATATGAATCCTATTATGTTGCATCTGTAAATTATATGTGAAGGTCTTTTCTATTTATGCAGAAAACAAGTAGCAGGAACTGGTCTTGATTTCCGTGGAGTGCTTTTGATAATGATAAAGCTCAAGTAATAAGCTTCTTTATTGTAGATGTTACTTTTACTTGGGTTACTGTAAGTTTGCTTCTATGATTTCTCTTAAATGATTGTGATCTATCCTTCTTTTTCCAATCAGTGAGGAGATTGTCTCTGTCGCGGTTCTTCGGGTGTTTGGCAAAAGTGCTGCTGAGCTTCCTTTAGCAACAACATCTAAATTATGGCAGCAACAGGTGAGACTGTTCTGAATTTGCATATACTCAAATATTGGCAAAATCAAAGATCCAAGTAGGGTTTCTCTATTTTAATATTATTTGTCATTGGAGGAGCAATAACAGTACATAGCAGACCGTTGTGGGAGCCTGCGCTGTGTATATTCCATATTGGTTCCTATTATTAAAAGGATAATTTTATGTTGGGCAGGGTTATTTCCAGATGCTTCTTTATTTGATAGAAGAACTATTATGTCTTTTGCATGTGAGGCTGCTTGTATCTCCTGTGCATGACAAAAAGCAATCGGTTTGGATTGAGAAGTTTGGTTTTGCTAGAGCATCAGACCAGACAGTAATCACTCTCTCATTTTTCCTTTATTTTTCTCTGAAAAATTGGTAATGGCGGGCAATGTTTTACTTAACTCGCTCTTGATTGGTTATCACCATTCTGCTGCTTGGTGCAGGTACAGATGCTGAAGGAGCAACATGGTGTGATGCTTTTCGATGATACTACTTTATTGGAGAAAGAAGTTCGACCTGTTGCTGACTAAAGCTTGGGAGATCGACTCTCTGCTGACTCTATCTATTTAAGTTAAATCCACTTCTGAACTATTAGTGGGTATGTGTTGTATGCAACTCATGTTCGTTAAGCTCGTAGGTAGTGTATATATAGTATATGGCTCGCATCTGTTAAAATTTCAGAATAATACGTGCTCCTTTTTACTCGAGCACAAGTATTACCATGGGAAATCATCATTTTAGTGACGCATTCAGAAATTAGAATTGTTCTCTCCACTTTTCTATATTACTAGTAAATATATCCGTTCTTACGCATGCATTTTTTTTCAACGTGCGGGTTATTTTTGAATGCTCTCACTGTCTATGAATAATTTTTCAAAATTAAACAAAAGATAAAATAAATCAACAGTTTCCTTAATTATCATTGCTTTTATATATGACATTTTAATTTCTAAATAAAATAAAAATTAAATGTAAGAAAAAGTTCTTAAAAATTATGAAAGTATAAATTGCAAATTTATTAAAAAAAGATAATAGTTTTTTAAGAAAACACATATAATAATGTGGAACCAATCAAGATTACAGAACAATCATGCTCATCACTGGCGGGGGCCTGTAATATTTCACGGCATGACTTATAAAATATATTGAATTAATCCAACGTGGATGCTGGATACATATGACTTATAAAATTCCTCTTGAGTTTACTCAAAATCAGAATTTGAGTTTGCTCCAATCCATCGTTTACTTAAATCAAGGGCCTTAATTAAAGCTTTCCCATATATTTGCTGCCAGGAATATTGACCTACGCACATTTCCTCTTTTGTAGCGAATAATTCTCGTGAAAAACAAAAATTCAGGCCTTTCCCTCCTAATCGCAAAGGACGAAGTCGCTGATTGAAGGACAGGAAGATCGCAAAGTTGAATTACGAAGGTTTTTCGCTACCAGTAAAGTTTGGACAAAATGATCGACTCTCCTCATATCGCATTACAGACTTGAAGTCGTCAATTGTTTAGTGCGTTGTCAAGAATTTCTATTATAAAGTTCATTTCTTTTTTCTGTTTCAAATTTCTGTTCCATAGTGCAAGAGGTACTAATCAGTAATCACCCTTCCTTAGTTATAATATCTTTCTTCAAATCAAGAAGCGCCAGCCATATTTGTGAGTAACTCCAAAATTTATACGCTGCAACTATTGGTAAAAATGATTGCGAGTTCCAACTGAAAGTGACATGATTGGTGTTATACTGGTTCCTACATCAAATGATTTTTTGTTTGAACCAATTCAATGCCAAATCGCATCTAGTGTAAGACAGTTGTAATGATTAGTAATATATTTTACTATATTTAATTTAATTGGGCACAATAACTATGCATGACTTGCACAATTTCAGATAGCGTGATCTAAACTGAGGAATATATTGGATACCTCGGATTGGAATGGAATTCGAGACAAATGGAGCAGCGTGGAAGTTTTGGGTTAATTACGCTGGAAAAGGCTTTAATACTACAAAGTATTATAATAATCGAAGTTTGTAGATGGTAGAAGTGCTTGCTTTTGTTTGTTCAAATGCGGGTTTGTTTTCATTCAAAGGATAAATAAGACGATGCAACCAAGTGTTCTAGGCTTGAATTGCAAAATATCATTTTTTATATTTTGCGGGTCTTTCCAAAAAAATACCATATGTTGCAGAACCTTAATTGTCAATGAACATAGGTTTATATTTTCTATAACAGTCAGCCATTACTGTCTGTGCTCGAACTTTTATGTACCCATTTACCAGCAGAGTAGTTCTAAGTTCACCGCTACCAGACGAATTTGATTCCGTTAATGAACTTGATAAATTCAAATTAGAATGTACGATAAAAGAGGGCATTTCTTAGCTCCAAAATCTATTACATATGACAGCTGAAGATGAAGTTATCCTCAAACACAAGAATGCTACTAAAGCCCGCACTGATCAAGATTGGTATATACAACAATATTACAATTTATCTATGATTAGAAAAGTCAAGTGATCAACCCCTTTAGAGCTAGTTGAAAAATATGAAAGAGAATACAAATAACTATTACACGATACAGAAGCTTAGAACCTCATCTGAAATTTAAAAATAAAATAAACAATCAAATTCATTCAAATAGGATTATAATTCATTCACTACACTCATCCTATCCAAATATACAGAAAAAAAGAAAAAAAAAATCTAGGTTGGCACTGATTTGACAGAGAACAAGAAGATAGCTTTGAGTTAGTTGTTGAGACATCTATGGAAACTGCCTGCATTCTTTTTCTCTTTTTTTTTCCTGCCAAACCAACTTATCATCTCTAATTGCTTAATATGCTTGTGGAATATATCTCAGCAACATGTAAACTTGAGTTGGTGCAAGTTCCTGCTGATTTGAGCAGCTTTAACTTCCACCTTTTATTAAACAATTATTTTAAAATATCAATAGAAATCCTTTATCACCTTTTATTAAGCAATCTCATTTGGTTAGATATCCAGGGTTCAAGAAGAAAGAATCTCATTTGTTAGATAACTTCCGGATGGATGCAACATTTGAACTCAATTAGACTTTTCCAAAGCAATTTATCAATAATGGGAGACTAAACAATAACTTAAAAATCAATTACTCCAAACTAATTTCAGCTCTAATCCCAACATAAATAAACTGATAATAAGCAATTGGAATCTAAAAGTTGAAAAGCAGAACCAGTGACTTCACAACTCACTTGCAGAATGGAGGTTTTCCTGAACCAGTGGGCAGTGGTGCTACCACTTGACGTAGGTAATATTCTTCTGGGGACTGATCGCTATAATCATCAGTCAAGTAATTCTTCAGACATCAATTTTTGAGATGAGACCAACAGTCTTGGAGAAGCCACGTTTCCCCTCCTACTCAACTCCACTGGCACAGGCCCGACAGTCAGTCCCAGCATCAAGCCGTCTGCTAATAGTCTACCCCCATCATATATGTGGTGATTTTGGCCGAAAAATCCTAGCAAAACGTTCAAATGGCGATCTCGCTTCTTAGAACGGGAAAAGAAGAGGACTAGGAAAGGAAGAAGAAATGGTCGGTCAACAGTGTACGTGGGAGAGAATAAAAATCCAACCTTCTTGAAGCTGGCCATACCGCAAAAATGCTTCCTTAAGTTTCTCATCTGTTGTTAGTCTTGACAAACCTAAGCCGTGCAAATAGGCAACACAATAACAGATACACGTCAGTTAGGATTTAGTAACCATCAATAATACACCTTACTAAGATTTGTTCATGTCTTTTGACTTTTTGGGTGTCAACAATAAGCAACTTCAAACCTTAATTCAGAAGCTAAACAGTGAACGACACACTTAATGGAGAACAAATGTACGAGCAAAATTAATCCAAACAATTTAAGAGTAGTAGCTATCTGGGATGGTCTCCAAAAGATTATGGATTCAAACTTCTATGGGCACAAAAATAAAATCTGAGACGTAGAATCATCTCTCTTAAAAAAATTAAGGGAAATGATCGAACCGCTAATGAAAAGCTTGGGAGTGGTGAGAGGAGGTAGGTTGGAGTTGTCGGTGTCTTCGTCGCCAAAGGGGAAAGACGAGCTAAGGCGAGTAGAGGAGAGCTGATTCAGGTATATTGTCGTTCTGAGAAGGCGACGGAGAGCCGAGGTTGAGGCCGATAGCGCCATTTATGTCCGACTGGCAACGCAAGAAAAAAAAAAGGTAGGTAGTGTTAAGTGCTAACAATGGCTTAAACCCTAATTCAAAAAACAGGCGATCGACCAGCGGAAGGGGGTTTTGCCCTTTTGTTGGTATGACTTTCTCTGTCTTCCTCAATGAACACCGAGAACTCCGTAAACCAGATTCAATATCTCGTACATTCGATAATTCGGTTCGGTTTAAAGGTTTGAAAAAATACGGGGTCCGCGATCTGCACCGTGATCAAACTTATCTCTAATCCGGATTTGGAGTTAGACCTTCTTTGCGTCGGATTTTTTTATTTTTGACTCGTTCTAATCTGTCTCATACGTAATATAAAATTAGACAGATCCGTGTACCCACCGTCGACCTGTTAAAATCTGTCTCAAATCTACTAGAATTCGCCAAAACCTAAATCGGATCGGACCGTCTCCACCCATTCCAATATATATTTCTGAATTTACATTACTTGTGAAACTAAAAAAGCTCCACAATTATAATTTTTTTAATTTTGACGGACATATTATCTATTAATTATTATGATTTAACAGTAATAAACAGTTCAGGGTACATCAAAATTCGTATTTAAATTTTCTACCACCGTTTATGATTTTCCTACGGAATACACGTCCATATACTTCTACATATGTACTAATACTAATTATTACTTAATTAAGTACTGAATATTGAATATTTCATGTCTGTAGCTTTTGTCTTATCTTAATTCTCTTGAAAACCAAAGCTATACCTCTCGTCTATGTAATTTCTTTTTGCATTATTTTTCGGTTTAGTTGACAATAATTTCAGGCTATTTTTTACAATCCAAATAACCCAAAAATACAACTCTTCTGAAATATAACTTTATAACCATCATCCTAAGATCCTCTATAGTATCATAAATAATGTGTTAACAAAATTGAAAACCCCTGTGCTATAGATATTGTAAAATGAAATATGAAATGAAAAAATAATAATAATATACTAATTCTATGCTTATGCTTGTTGGTGTGTATATATATAATGAGTAAAACTAGCGTGATCCTAGGAGCATGGGGCCCCTCCGTGATTCTAGCTCAAAAAATATATCAAGTGATCTCCAAAATTTGATTTAGAACTTTTATTAAATTTTTCATATTAAAATCATATGGGATGCAAAAATTTAGGGTGTTTTGAGTTTTCTAAGTCATTCTTTTTAATTTTTGAAAATCAACTCTAAAAATAATAATAAAATATTTAATGTTTGTACATTATTTTCAAAAATTGAAAAGAGTGACATAGAAAATTTGAAACACTCTAAATTTTTACACCCCATATGATTTTAATATGAAAAATTTAATAAAAGTTATAAATTAAAATTTGGAGATCACTTGATATATTTTTTGAACTAGAATCACGGAGGGGCTCCGTGCTCCTAGGATCACGCTAGCTTTACTCATATATAATAACAAACAACAATAAAGTCTTTAATCTCAAATAAATTAGGGTAGAGTAGAAATAAAACTCAATATGAAAATATAAGATTAGAAATCTCAAATATCAATGATAATAATGATGATGATGAAAATAATAATAATAATAAATAAAAATGATAATGATGATGATAATATGATAATGATGCTAATAATAATAGTAATAAATAACAATAATAATAATAATAAAATTATATAATAAACCTACATTATAAAATATATTTTTAAATTCTTAATTCTAAATCCTAAAATTCTAAAATCTAAGAACTGAAAAACTAAAAATCTAAAGTCTATAATTCTACTACTAGACTCTAACTCCTAAATCATGATTCTGATACATGAATCGTCATCTTTTAAGCACTCATATCCAAAACAAACTCTTTGAATATATTTCATTCATTCAAATTTTTTTATTGTTTTCTCCCATCTCAGTCTCGGTCGACCTCTATTCCTTTCCTTATGTTATCAAGGTTACTTAGAATACCACAGCGTACTGATGTCTCAGGAGGCTTTCGTTGTATATGACCAAACCATCGTAAATGGTGTTGGACCGGTTTCTCTTGAATTGGTGTTACCCCAAATTTATCTCGTATATCATCATTTCTTATTCGATCTCTCCTTGTATGGCTACATATCCAACGCAACATCCGCATTTCAGCTATACTCATCTTCTGAATGTGTTGTCCTTTTGTAGTCTAACATTCCACGTCATACATCATCGCGGACCTAATCGTCATCCTGTAGAACTTGTCTTTTAGTTTATTTATGACCTTCTTATCATAGAGAATATCAGATGCTTCTCTATTTCACCCATCCGATTTTTATTCTATGACTAACATCTTCATCGATCCCTCCGCCACTCTGCAATATTGATCCTAAATTTCGAAATGTGTCATTGATGGATACTACTTGTCCGTCCAAATTAATATTTCTATCATTTAAGTTATCTTCGCTGAACTGACACCTCATATATTTGATTTTAGTCCTACTAAATCTAAAACCTTTCAATTCTAAAGTTTATCTCCATAACTTTTAGTTTCTGATCGACTTCAATCTTGCTCTTATCAATCAGCACCGCATCGTCAGCAAAGAGTATGCACCAAAAATATCTTTTTATATGTCCTTTGTGATCTCATTCATCACTAAGATGAAAATATATAGACTCAATGTTGACCTTTGATGTAATCTTATCTTAATAGAAAATAAATCGGACTCGCCGTCACGTGCTCTGACACAAGTCATAATATTTGTATACATATCCTTAATAAGGGTAGCGTACTTTGTTGTAACTGGATTTTTTCTCAAGCGTCCACCACATAATATTTCTTGATATTTTATCATATGCTTTCTTCAAATCAATAAATATCATATATATGTCATTTTTCTCCCAATATCTCTTCATGAGTTATCTTATCAAGAAAATCGCCTCCATGGTGGACCTCATAGGCATAAAACCAAACTGATTTTTGAAGACGATTGTCAGTTTTCTTAAATGATGCTCGATCACTCTCTCCCAAAGCTTCATGGTATGACTCATGAGTTTAATTCTTGTGTAATTAGTATAACTTTGAATATCTCTTTTATTCTTGAAGATTGGTACTAATATACTTCTTCTTCACTCATCAGGCATATTATTAGACCGAAAAATAATATTAAATAGTTTAGTGAGCCACACTATTACTACATCTCCGAGACATCTTTATATCTCAATTAGGATGTCATCAGATCCCAACGCCTTACCTGTTTTCATCATTTTTAAAGTTTTTTCACCTCAAATTTTTGAATTCTCCGAACAAATCGCCTGTTAGTGTCATCAAATAAGTCGTCTAACTCAGTCGTGATTTTTTCAATCTCTTCGTTGAACAACTTGTTGAAGTATTCTCTTCATTTGTTCTTAATCTCATCATCCTTCCCCAAAAAACTATCAGTCTCATTCTTAATACATTTAACTTGGTTGAAATCTTTTATCTTCCTTTCTCGAAGTTTAGTCATCTTTAGACATCATTTTCGCATTTTTTATATCTAATTTTCAATACAACTCCGCGTATGTCTGACCCATTGCTTTACTCACAGTTTTCTTTGCGTTTCTTCTGGTTTCTTTGTACTTTTGTATGTTTTCATCATTCCTGTTGTGATGTAAACGTTTGTAGCATTCTTTCTTCTCACTAATCATTTTAGTACATCATCATTCCACCACCAAGTGTCTTTAGATTCACGTTTATTTTCTCTGGTTATTTCAAACACCTCTATAGTCACCTCCGAATGTGAGTCGTCATCTCTTTCCACATATTATTTGCATTCTCACTTTCGTTCCATGACCCTTTTGTAATAAGTCTATTTTTAAACACCTAAGAACGTCCCCTTTGAGCTTTCACCACTTCGTTCTCGTGATTTTCATGCCTTTATCTCGTCGGACGTGTACCTAAAAGCGAAAGTCAGCCACCAAAATTATAAATATTATAAAATAAAATATGAAATAAAAAATAATAATATACAAATTCTATGCTTATGCTTGCTGGTGTGTATCATTTATTATTAATTTTTCTATTTAATAGTTCTTCACAACCGCCCCCTCCCCCCAAAAAAAAATAGAGCTCAAAATTTGTAAAAAATAATTAATAAACCGTCTCCATCCATCATCCTATTTCTCATATGTCTGACAGCCGTCGAAGCTCCACTTAAGAAAGAGGGGGGAAAAGACAGAAAGTAAAAATAAGACGAGAAAAATTGACAAAGGAACGTGCTAAACTTTTACTCAAATAAACAAAACACCATGCCCAAAACACACTAAGGGTCCGTTTGGCAAATTAAGGAATAGATTTGGAAGAGTGGTAATTTTGGAAAAGTGATAGAATAATAATTTTTTTAGAAGAGTGGTATTCTTGACTATTCGGAAGAGCGAAAATATCATTTGGCAGTTGTTACTCAGAATAGTTAAAATATGAATAATTATGATACTAATAATGATGATGATAATAATAATAGTAAAATAATAATCATAATAGTAAGATAATAATAATAATAAAGTAATAAAAAATAATCATAATAAATAATAATATTATAATAGTGATATAATAAAAATATAAACATAATTATAATATAGTAATATAATAATAAAAAATTATAATTACAATCATAATTATAATAATATAATCATAATAAGTAATCATAATTTTAATAATATAATCATAATATAATAATCATAATCATAATCATGATAATAATTATTTTAGTCATGATCATAATCACAATAATATAATAATAAAAATATAATCATAATCATAAAATAATTATAAATAATTATAATTATAATAATATAATAATAAATTAATCATAAATATAATCAATATATAATAATATAATACAACATAATAAAATAATAATAAAGTAATAAAAAATAATCATAATAAATAATAATATTATAATAGTAATATAATAAAAATATAAACATAATCATAATATAGTAATATAATAATAAAAAATTATAATTACAACAATAATTATAATAATATAATAATAAGTAATCATAATTTTAATAATATAATCATAATATAATCATGATAATAATAATTATAGTCATAATCATAATAATATAATCATAATCATAATCATATAATAATAAAAATATAATCATAATCATAAAAATAATTATAAATAATTATAATTATAATAATATAATAATAAATTAATCATCACTATAATCAACATATAATAATATAATACAACATAATAAAATAATAATAACTAATAATAATCATAATCATCATAATATAATAATATAATAATAAATAATCTTGATCATAATAATATAATAATAAAATAATTATATTCATATTCATAATATAATAATATAATATTAAAATTATATTTATAATAATAATAAATAATATAATAATACCGATGGTAACGATAATATAATAACAATAATGATAATAATAATTTAATAATAATAATATAATGATAATCATAAATATAATATAATAATATAATAATACTAAATCTTAATCATAATCATAATAATATAATATAATCAAACAATAATCGCTATTCCGACGAGAGCTAATCCGGTATTCCACCTATAAGTTGGTATACCGGATTAGCACTATTCCGCACTCTTCTACTTAGTCTAAAATTCGTTTGACAAATTAATTCGTCGGAATAGCTATTCTATTCTAACTTTTTACTATTCCATTGAGTGCCAAACACTCCCTAATGGAAGAAGGGCATCCATTTAGTAATAACAAATGTAACAGTACAGCCCGAGAAAAAGAAGACGGGCCTCAAGAATGAGGATGGGTCAATTGAATGTTGTCCTTCACTAGAGTCGGGATTAATATACCGGTTTTAATAAAATATTATTTTTTTAAAAATAAAGTCATTGCGTTGATATCTGTGATAAGATGGATTAGAAATAAAATCCAATCTGAAAATATAAAGTTCATATATCTCAAATGTAGAAATAATAATAATAATGATAAGATTGACACTAATTTTGATGATGACAATAATGAAAATAATGATGATGATGATGATAGTATTAATAATAATATAGACATTCATAATGGTAATAATAATAACGATAATAATAATAGTTATATATTTTATTACTAGACTCTTAACTCCTAAATTCTAACTTAATCTAGAATCTAAAAACAGAAAATTTAAGAACCTTAAGTCTTAACTCTAGTACTAAACTATAATTGCTAAATCATAGTTCTAACATTCTTATCTAAAGTAAATTTTGTAGGTATACTTCATTCTTTCAAATTTTTTTTTATTATTTCCTCTCTCATATAGTCTCGGTCGATTTTTTTTTTTATTTTTTATATTTTCAAAATGATTTAAAATATCACTGCGTACCGATGCCTAAGGAGACTTTTGTTGGATATGATCAAATCCATCGTAAAAAGTGTTGGATTAATTTCTATTGAATTGGTGTTACACCAAGTTTATCTCATACATCATCATTTTTGATTTAATCTCTCCTTGTATGACCACATATCCAAAGCAACATCTGTATTTTGGCTACACTTATCTTCTAAATGTGTTACCCTTTTGTAGCTCAACATTTTGCAAAATACATTTCGCTGGTTTAATCGTCATCTTGTAGAATTTATCTTTTAGTTTATTTGAGATCTTTTTGTCACAGTAAATGTTAAATGTTTGTTGACATTTCACCCATCATTCTTTTATTTTATGGTTTATATCTTCATTGATCCCTCTATCACTCCGCAACATCGATCTTGAATATCAAAATATATTATTCATGAATACTACTTATCCATTTAGACTAACATCTCTATCGTCTGAGTCATCACCGGTAAAGTGACACCTTATATATTCAATTTTAGTCCTACAAAGTCTAAAATATTTTGATTCTAAAGTTCATCTTCACAATTCTATTTTTTATCGACTCTGATCTTGCTCTCATCAATTAACACCACATCAGCAGCAAACAACATGCACAAAGGAATATCTGTTTGTATGTCCTTCATGACTCATCCAACACTAAGATTAAAAAAATATGGACTTAAACGCCGACCCTTGATGTAATTTTATCTTAATAGAAAATATATTGAACTTGTCATTATAGTCATAATATTTATGTACATATCCTTAATAAATGTAATATACTTTATTGAAACTCTTTTTTTTTCAAACGCACACCACATAATATTTTTTAGTATTTTATCATATATTTTTTTAAATTAATAAATATCATATATATATATATATTATTATCTGTATCTATGTTGATAACCTATCATATAATGAAAACCACCTCCACTATGGAAAGTGTACTTGCACGCATGCATAACCGACACGCTTATGAAGAAAAAGCAATAAAGAAAAGCAATTCCCAGCACGACCTAGGAAAAAAAGAAGAAGCCAATTTCACATAATGATAACTATTCCCATTCCGCCGTCTTTCAGTTATAAAATTAAATTGATTTTTTAGATAGGATTGTTAATTTTTTAAATGATGTTCGAACACTCTCTTAAATATGTATGATATGATTTATAAATTTAATTTCTTTGTAATTAGTGTAATTTTAAATATCTCTTTTATTTTTAAAGGTTAGTATTAATATTTTCACTCATTAATATATTTTATTGGATTAAAAAATATTATTAAATAATTTAGTGAGCCGCACTATTGCTACGTCTTCAAGATATTTTCAGTCCGCAATTAGGATATCATCAGGTCCCAATGTCTTACTCGTTTTCATCATTTTTAAAGTTTTTTTCATCTTCGTCTCTTAAATTCTTCGAACAAATTGCTTGTTGGTGTCATCAAACGAGTCGTCCAACTCGATTATGATTTTCTCACTCTTTTCATTGAATAACTTGTCAGAAGTATTTTTTTTTTACATCTTTTCTTAGTATGATCCTTCATCAAAAGGCTAATAAACTCATTCTTGATATATTTAACTTGATTGAAATCACTTGTCTTTTTTCTCGAAGTTTGATCATCTTGTAAACATCATTTTCACCCTCCTTCATATCTAACTTGGCCTCTTGCTTCAGTCACCATTGTAATTTTGCTTGCTTCTTTGTACTTGTATATATTTCCATCACTCTTGTGGTGACGTAAATGTTTGTAGTATTTTTTTTTCTCATTGATAGTTTTTTGTACATCCCTATTCCACCATTGAGTTTTTTGGTTCACGTTTGTTTCTTTTAGTTACGCCGAACACCTCTATAGCCATCTCCTTATACGAGTTGTCATCTCCATCTGCATACTATCAGCATCTTTACTTACGTTCTATAGTCCTTCTATAATAAATATATCCTTAAACATATGAAAAACATCCTTTTGAGCTATCATCACTTCGTTCTCATAATTTTCATGGCTCTATCTCGATAGACACATATTTGAAAATAAAAGTTAGTCACCAAAAACTTGTATCGTGGGACGACACAATGCCGACCCGCCTATTTTTTGAGATTCCTTTATTATTTTTCAATTTATTTTAGTTCAATTAATTAATTAAAAAATTGGCCCAATTCAAAATCATAGAGATCAAAGATCTCAAATATCAATAAATAATAATAATAATAATAGTGATAATGATACGGATAGTAATGATAAATAATAATAATAATAATAATAATAATAATAATAATAATAATAATAATGATAATAATAATAAGGACATCCATAATAATAATAATATCTTAATAATAATAAATCTAATAACGATAGTAATAGTATATACTTCTAAATTCTAAAATTCTAAATTACCTAATTTAGGAAATCCTAAATAGAACCTAAAAGTACTCGCTACAGCTGATAAGATTCGTGGGATTTGACTTATTATTGTTTCTAATGTTTAATTTAGATTCTTATTAACCTTTTTTTGTTTTGATGTAAGAAATCCGCATGGAATAACACAACGCGAACATGAAAGCCAATTCAGGTAACTTAATCCAAATCAGGTAATTTCACTGTTGATTGTCGTAACAAAAATGGAAGAAAATAATAAATCTTGGCAGGATGTTTGAAGGGCGTTGATATCTTAATTAATTCAACGACCGGACAGCTTCAGCCAACCAAAAATCAGCATAATTCAGATAGATTTGACATCAGATACGTCGTTAATGAATCAATATACAAGACCGAAATGCGAGGCACAATGACGGTTACCTTGAGGGATGTTCAAACAAAAGATCTCACTAAGCAAACCTGTACAAAAACTGCACTCATCACTCTAGTGGACTATGCATCTTTAACATGGCTTATTTATATTACAATCCATTAAGATCTATCACATAACTTGAATAAGGATTTTACTAAGACACCTCAGCAGTAGAGAAATGCAGTTGAGATAAAACCTCCCACAAGAAGTCCCTCCCACATTCCAGATCCTGGATATAGAACTTCATGAGAGGTTTCAATTATCCTGAAAATGGGTAAAATGCGAATTAGACCTGCTAATGACAAAAATGATAGGAATGTCCAAGCTTGCAAGCACGTAACAATAATTATTTCCACGTTTATCTGGTAGTATGGCATCCATAAGAAAGCAACTCACCTTTGTTCTTGCGCTTATCTTTTTCTTGCCTTTCTTCTTCCCCTTTGAACTTGATCCGCCACCACTGCCCTTCCGACCTGAGTGTGATTGTACTGTATGTGATTGAGAAGTCACAGGAGGGTCATAAACATCTGCTGCCCACTTGACATGCAAATCAGTAGATCTGGGTGATGCTGCCGGCTGTTGTGCTCGACTTCCCTTCAATGCAGATTTCAGGCAGGTCTGCAGTAGAAAAAGGAGGAATAGCTTATAGCTGGCTGAAAAGCATATACAGTTTCCAATATAGACATCCAGTTGAATAGCCAATCGAAAATAGAGACAATCTGTGAGCTCTAATCTGTGATTGGGCTGATTTTTATTAAAGACATACATGACAAATTCAAGGTCTTCACTAATACCCCCCCTGTGATGCCAAACAAGCATCCGAATCTGTTAGGCTGTTAGATTTACAAAAAAAAAGTTTTGAGTCCAGATTTGCAGAGAGAAACTAGTAGAATGTTGCCCTTATTCATTGCTACACTGCCTAATCCAATAACACAGTCAACAGACTGCAACATTCAAAAGAAATCTCAAGTACCCGCCTTGACAGTACTGCAGAGTCAAACATTGGCAACATTTAAAGAGAAAGCCCATGTTTGATTTTTAAATATTACAAAACCAAAAGAAGGAAGAGAAGTCTTTGCAGTCATCTCTAACAAAACCAGGTGGTTAACAAAATCATCTGGCAGAGACAGATATTGAAGCACACAGTGAAAAAATATTTTATAAGGACGCAACACCGCAGGGAGGATGGTACCTAAATAAATAAGTTATGTTCAGTTCAAGAAATACTAAAACTAAAACAGAATTCAAATTCTTACAACAGCAATTTTAGAATTTATCATTTAAACAGCTAGCTAAACAACGAGAATAATAGTAGTGGCCCAGTGGAATTTAGAATTCTCAGTCACAGTCAACCGTCAGAAAAGTAATTAAATATATCTAATTGATAGTGTTTAGTGTGTATTATTTAATTTAATAAGAAAAAAAGAATCATGTGCCCATGTATATACTCCACGAATTCCTCACTACTAGAGCTAGATCCCAGAGGCAAAAACAGAAATGGAGAATTCATTAAAACAGTATGAAAAGTACAGAACCACTTTACTCTCAAGTCCTGACAGGCCAGCCCACAAGTCCCCAAAACAGTTTACTCGTAAAAGGATAAACTATTCTACTAATAGAGAGTTACAAAGAAATCACAATGATGAAGAATAAAAATCAAATTATCAGACAGATGATGGAGGAGCTTAGTGGAAAAGGTCCCCCTTTCAATACAAAATTATGTCCCCCCCCCCCCAATTTGTTTTTAAGGCTCTAAACTTGTTGATAATAATCGCCACCCCCCCCCCAACTCTGCCGGAACGACAAGCTCCACTACTGGACAAGATTTAGGCTAGGGCTTGCTTCGCTCCCCGCCTTCTCTAATGCTTCCTTTTTTTGCCTTATTTTTATTGGTCTTATTTTGATTTTCTTTCAGCTTTATGCCTGTACCGCTAGTACAACGTTCAGATGCAAAAAATATCCTCACTTTCCTATTTTTGATTTAATTTGAACCCAGTTCTGTGTTTTTTTTAAGTTTTGTGGTACTCCCTGCCACAAGTAGTCCTTGTGGCCATTGACTGGATACCATGTCCTAACTAACCATGTATAAGCTGTGTCAAGATGTCTCGGGCACATTTCCCTGTCTGCCAATTGTCAGACATAGAACTGGTGCCTTTATTGATGTATTCATGCAACATAAGCATAAAATATTCCGGCCAGAACCATCCCTATACTGAAACAAACAAGGTAACTGAACCTACGGGCTCCAAAACTGGAATTTGGTACTGTTGTAAAAAGAAAAATAAAGGAAAAGATATTTAGTATCTCACAGGAAGCGACTTGGAGCGCTCCATAACAGCCTCCTGGCCACTCAAGACACTTTTTGGCACAGTCACCTGTCCTTCAGTATGAGAAAAAGTTGCACATCTCCTAACATCATTGCAACCAGTTGAAATATCTATTACAGAGAGATCACATGTCTTAATCTCTTGATCAGAGGTGGCATTTGACAGAGGCTCTTCAGTGCTTGTATCAGGGACAACCCGGTCATCCTGATAGTGCAACACATCACCTGTGTTCTTGATAGCTGATGCTGCTTTAGAGGTGCGCACCTTGAAGGAAGGAGTAGATGAGTCCAGGTCTTGTGACGACAACTTATCACCAGCGCAGATGGGAGGCACCACAAGAGGTGAAGAGTTTTGTAAACAAACCAAACTTTCTCTGGACTCTTGCATGCTGTGATCTTAAAAGAATAAGATTTCATAAGAAAAAAAAAATCTGTGAATAAAAAATGTAGTTATTACAAAAACAAAATATTTATGTGGGTCAAAGAAAAAAATGTGGGGCTGAAATTACCATGAAGGCATAGAGACAAAATGTCATACAACCATTAAAAAGAAAATCAATTCACATAATCAGATTCGAAATGAAGAGATTAACAGGAAATTTTCCTAAAAGAAAGTTTATTAGGCTTATATAATCTTCTTAGAAAGATTATAAGGTGTATTTGCAGTTATCTATAGCTCCATCCTGTAATTAGTCTGCCAGATGCATCAGAAACACTGATATTACTTATTACAACCTTACTTTTAAATCAGACTAGATTGTTAATAAGATTTGTTACCTGATAAATGGTATTTACAATTTAGAAAAAAAAACTCATTCATTGTTAAAATAACTTTACATAATGCCACTCGTCTAAATTAAATGGAAAATAAGTGAGTCAATCCATTCAGTGATTTATATTAATCAATTACTATATGAAATTGCAAGGTCAAAATAGGATGGCAATACAACATGTTATTTTTCATATCACAGTACCTCGTCAACAATCCAGGATAATATCGTGTACAGCTAGAAAGATAATGATATATAAAAGTTGATCAAATGAATAGCAAAGGATATAAACCACAAATACCTTTCTCTGAGAGACCGCAATGGTAGAAGATATAGTCAGCGAAAAGCAATTCAGATCTGATGTCGGATCAAAACAAAATGCAAAAAGACCCGGACAACACAAACTAGAAGGCAAGATTAGGGATAGAAATGGGATAAAAATCTAAAGGCCCTTATCCAAAATGCTCGAACAATATGGAAAAATGAGAACTTATACGAAAAACCTAATCTAAGCAAGCTATTGACTCGAAAAACCACGCCAAAGCCATTTTTCAACCTCTTTCAGGCGATGTGAGGAGGATCCGCCATAAACAAAAATTACATATGTGATCGATGCCAATATGTGTAAGAAATCTGCGAGCATCTTGTTGATTCTTGGAAAAACCCTGAATCTACAGCTAAAACCCTAAACGAAGCATGTCAGATCTGAGTCGCCCGTGCTGTACAATACAATAATGAGACAAATGTAGAGATTCGAGGCAGAGAATTTTTTGGAGTGGATAAGATTCTAATCGGAGTTTTGGGGGGGGGGGGGGGGGGGGGGCGAAGGGCTTTAACAGTTAATCTTAATCCTGATTCTTGCTACAGGCATTCATATAGCTGCACTCGATCCATCTGTATTGCAAAGACCGATATATCTTCCGGTCCGAAACCCAGACGGTTGGATTTGAACTAGGTATATTGAATGGCACGGAATAATTATTATTTTCGGAATAAAAATGGTAATGATGTAATTAAATATAAATTCGTTATTTCAAAATAATTATTATTTTATTATTCTGATGAAATAACTATCATTATACTCAATTCTCCTTTACAAATAATTTAAATAATATTTTTATCATTTAAAATAACATATCTTATATCATCTTTACGCTAACTAAAAAATTATTATTTTTTAACTATTTTCATTTACTTTCTATATTTCTCTATTCCTACATAATTATCTAAACATACGTCAAATAAATATCTGTTACTTTGGGACGCGTGGACCTGATTCACATCAATTATTTCAGAGAATCAATACAATCGGTCAATCGGGTTGGGATTGCTACGTGGCAGACCGAGAGGTTTGTCGTTTGAATGCCGTATGTTTTGCGTCTTTGAAGGGTCTCATTCTCTCCCGTTATTTCCACTGACCGGTCATTTTTTAGCGCTTCACGTATTTAATGGGCCTACAATCAAAATCGGCCCACTTATCTGGCATTTTCTAGAACCAATGTCTAGCCCATAATTTGACCGCAATACCAAGATTTTCATACTAAAATTAACAAATTTCATGACGATTTCACAATCAATTTGGCATAGTTTCTAACTGAATGCTTATGGATCTATAGCTACAAACTCGACCATATAAAGTAAACTCTAATCAATATCAACTGAAGAAATAAAAAGTTCTTCAAGTGCGAGTTGTAACCTTGATGGCCCAAGAAAACTAAATGATAATCTGATTCCAAGTCCTAAATTGAAATTTTCCAATTACAAACTGAGAACCTAGACAATAAAAATTACAAAGTGGAATAAATCTTTCTTCAGCATCTTTGAAGTGCTTCCATATTTCATACGTTCTTTTTCTGTTGTTCACACCATGTGAACTATCACTCCACTTGGAGTTTCATTGGTTGGATGCTCTGTCTCTGCCTCTACCTCGTTATCTTCACTTCCACTTGAAATTTGGACCTCATCATCATTAGTCGCAGCAGCAACACTTGATACATGTGACATCCTGAAAAGTAATAGTAAATTAGTTTGGTCAGAAGTTAATTTTTGTGTTTAATAAATTTTAAATTTAGTTGACCTCGGCATGCTATTGAATTACAGATTGGAACCAGGCAAGATATATTTATAGCGGCTATTTCTAATTTTTCTTTCAAATAAACCAGACGCATGTCAAATTATGTATAAAATTGATGCTTTCTAGCAAATGCTTGACAGTATGTGACGTGCCAGTGTCTGAGCTCTGTAATATAAAGGAACTAACATACAATATAAGTTCTCAACATCACTCAAGTCATAAACTCATAATCCTCTGTATAGTTCAACATACTATCACATGTCTTATCACACCCCAGAATAATTAAAATGAATTAGATGTGATTAATCTTGTCACGTACGCATGAAGAGATGTGCGTACGGAAGGCTAAATGAATAAAATAATATAAATCTCAGAATAAAATAAAACAATAATAATAATACAAAATAATATACAGTCCAGAATATATAGTAAAGTACAACGCCCGACACCGACAGGGCTAACTCCATCGGAATGAGTAGCAAAAATCTCTCAAATAATAACCCAAAAAAAGAAACAAAAACCCGATACTCGATAAGTCCAAATCATCTACCCGCCTCACTGTGTTGATGCGGCGAAGCACCTTTGATATCACGCAGGACTGCACCTAGCATTCTCATCAAAAATCAATCCTGCACCTGTAAACCTGATCCCACAACCACCATGGAAACGTGAGTAATTTTAAAAATTACTCAGTACGGATTTAGATCCAGCTTTAATATTTGATCGTCTTTCCTAGACTGTACCAGAATACCGATACTTACTTTCTAAATGCAGTAATTATATATTTATAAGTAAAATTATAGTTTAATGCGTCTTTTTAATAATTCGCTATGATGCAATGGCATGCAATAACAGATAAACCCGAAAAATAAAAAAAAATTGTGGATAATAATATAATATATATATATATATATGTATAAGGTACGAGATTTAAAGCACCCGTATATATATAACCCAATTGCCAATCATCAGTCCATCCACAAGCGGGCACGTGATCGGGCCCTGGACTTGTGATGCCCAACTTACAAACTTAGGATTTTCGAGTAAGCGGGCGCCAATACTCTGAATACCTTGGAAAAATTCAGCCTCTCGGAGCGATAATGCCCTAGGAGAGTGACGGCTAAAAGCACGTACTCGATATTCTAAATCTGATGATCCACCTCAAAGAATAATAATAATATAATAAACAAAGAGGATTAAGAATTTATGCTTTCAGTTGTCATATCGCCGAAAGGATATAACTACCCGTGAATTGACAAATGTGAGCCTACACTGTAAATATCTCGGTATAGATTCCAGTCTTAAATATGGTCGCCCACACTAAATACTGAAAGACATGGTATCATAATCCCTCAACTTTGGATTTAAAAATCTTAATCATATTAAGAATAGTAAAAATATAATATTGATCAAAAGAAAAATACTCTGACACAGCCGAACCCGCCAAATGACAGGGTCGGTGGATAATCCGACAGGCAAATATGCGCAGTGCATATACGGACAGGTGGGTCCCTCGGGCCTATGGGTAGGGATGGCGAGAAAATCCCGACCGCCCAACGGCTTGCCACATACCCGCCCGGCCCATATCTTTACTGTTCAACCCGATACAAACGAGGCCGGGAGGTCAAAAAGATGGGCCAGGTCAGGCACATGATCTCGTTTCTAACCTACAGGTAGCCTGATAGTGTATTTAGACCATTGGATATGATTGAGATTAATCTAGTCCGTTCATGCTAGGTTAAACTAATATCTCTTTCTCCAGACAAATCATTTGACACATCTTTTCTCTCTTTGATTCTCTCGCGCGACGCACTCTGTCGCTCTCTCATCCTCATAGACCTCGCTCCCACTCACGCCGTCCCACCGACCACTACACTCGGATCCTTCTCGGTCGCTCGTCACTCGATTGTTGACGCCTCTGTCAAGTATCAACAGTTGGTGCTACTCTCCAATGGACACGATAGTGACGCTCCTCACACGATCGACAATAATCACCTCTCTCAAGGCTCAAATTGATTGCTTCTTCAGTGGGCGTGAGTCAAATCTCTAAAGAGGAAGGAACAAGTGAGCAATCCATTTTCTGGTACTTCATTCCCTTCGCTCCAGTGGGCACAAGTCAAAATTTATTGGTAGGCACGCTCGATTATTGGTTAATTATCTTTGGAAAATAGTATATGCATTAAATAATTATCCATTTATCAAATTATCCTCCCTTTGCTCCCCACTCGATTTATTATTCGGTGTACTGAGATTCATTCTCTTGTACTTTATGATTTGTTGTCTTTTTTGTAATTTAAAACATGTCAATTAGTTTTCAACATTGCAAATATTACTTAATGCTAAATTTTTTTTGACAAGACATAGCAAGAGAAAATAGTAGTTGTTTCACTTTGTTTGTGCTTAATTAGTTTGTTTTGCTGGAATTTATTAGTACTTGATTATGCTTGTATTTTTAATTATTTTGTGTGCTGGATATTTTAGTTAAAAATGTGTTGTGCTAAATTATGATATGTAGCCACTCTGTTTCAGTTTGTTGTGATAAATTTTGTTATGTTATGTGTATTCTGGTAAAAGGCCGATATGTAAATATGTAATGATTTGTTGTTGAGGTGGATATGGACAGGCAAGGGTAGGCCCACGGGTATGGGCAGGCATGGGTGGTCAGGTGTGGGTTTAGAGGAAATGCCCGTGGATGGGCCGAACATTCATTGCCGAACATTCATTTGTATACCCATTCACATCAGGCCAGGCAGACGGGACTTAGAATATTGACGGACAGGTCAGGCATGGGTTTAGCAAAATAACCGTGGGTATGGCCCATTGCCATCCCTACCTATGGGTCACCGTACATAACCGCAACGGTCTGGTTATGTAAGACAACCTCAGACTGAGAATTACCCGGCCCGCCTCTCAGCACTCCCATGCATTTAATGCATGATTAACTACTTAACTAAATTAATACTTAGTGATAGTAATAATATTACCCTAATAATTATAATCTACAACTTGATTATTTAATTCTATCTAATCCTATCTCGGGACTACTTCCGAGTCCTACTCTTATCATGTCTACATGCAATATGACATGATATGACATGCGAATGCGGGTAGGCCCCAAAAAAGATGGTCAATTTACTAGATGCAATGACAGTTTAATTCGGGTCTCTAAATAATGTTTGGTCAGAAAATATCACAGTTCAGATTTATTTTAAAATTATTTTATTTTCGGTTTGGATTCCTAATTCTGAAGAAGAAAAGTAAATCCCAGGAAACCGTACTTGAATATTTCGGCAAGGCTAGTTGTGTCTGACTACTTGACCTTTGGTGGGGCCCACGTTCTCGTCAACCATCTCATCTTGTGTATATTTAATTGTCGGCTCGTCAATCTATTCTCGAAAACCTATAGAGTCAAAATAAATTAAATTGGCGAGTATCTTATTCACGTTGGGTCTGGTTAGGTCATGGTACACCGGACTCGGAGACAGGAGCGTTATTATTTAAAGCAAGAAAATATTAGAACCCATAACTCAGCAGCAAGCAAAGCTAAGAAATAATCCAAAACCCAGAACCAAAAAGTAAGCAAAAAAACCTTAGAGATGTCGAGTTATCGACGAGTGAATCCAGATGCCATAGAGCCGTCTTGGAGAGAACATACCACAAGATCTAAGAAAGAAAGCAAAACTCTGAGATTAAGAAGTGAGAAAGAACAAAAAGAAAGAAATAAGGTCTGAGACAAACCTTAGATTCGTGCACACCCCTAGTATTGACGACCAACGACAACCGATAGTGGGAGAGATCAGAAAAGAAGGGGAGAAAGGAAATAGAGCTCAGAGAGGGCGAATGGGGTTAGTTTTTTTCCTCTCGGAGAGGTGCCATGTCGTACGTGTTTGTGTTGTACGTGAGTGTTGAGTGAACTGTTCGATAGAGAAGTGTTAATCTAGGGTTTATTTCTTGCGAGTCAAGCGACTGTGCGAGCTGGGATCTAAGGCTGGGATTTAAGTCTCATATTATACACGGACGATTAAGATTAACTCGTATAGGTCTCGAGACTCCATGAGCCGAGTGGAAAGTTCTCGAACTCGTCTCGTTAATCAACGAGCTGGTCAACTCATCTTGTTAATAGCTCGAGCTGGTGACGAACGGGCTATAAGCGAGCTATAACCGAGTCGAACATGAACGAACTACGAGCCACAAATATTTTGTGCACTCGTGCTCATGGATGCATTCCAATGTTCAGTCTCGTTTTCCTATGCAAATATGCAATCGTAACATTAGGAGGAAATATTTACAAACAAAATGAAGATAGGGTGTTAATGAGTAAGGTAGAGCACGGATGAAGATATTTTTATATCTATATTTATTAAATAAAATATTCATACTCTACTTATAATCATTAAGATTTTCTTTATCCGTACTCTATCTTTATTCTTTAAGAATTTTGGATAACGAATGGGTAACGATAAATAACGGATAAAAATAATAAATTATATAATTTAGATAAATAAATAGTATTAAATAAATATACTAATAAAATACAACAATAATTAACATTTTAGATATAACAAAAATCATATAATTTTTTCGTATCAAGTGTCATAAAAATATATACTAATTACTATATATATAAATATAAAATTTAACTATATATATTTATTAAAGATATAAATGATTATATTTTTATATATTTATATATTCAACTATATATATTTATATAATTTATTCAATGGATAATGTGCAACGAAAACTCTTTATCCATATTCATACCTGATAAGTTAATAAATTTTTTTATTCATATCTGATGACTCAATGAAAATAAAATTTTACTCATTTCGTCTTATCACATACGATACGGATCAAATAAACGATTAAAAGATGATATTGACGGTCCTAGATAGAGGTTAGAGCCAGAATTTGTGAAATTTATTTTAAAGAAAAAAAATACTTTAACTGTAATTGGGCCTAATATGGCAGCCCATTGACATACATCCATTGAAAAAAGCTCATAGTCAGAGTGACAGAGTCACGTGTATAGCCAATTCGCCATTTACAGCAACCAGTAAAAGCTCATCTCAGCCGTCAATATCCAACCTTATCCAGCCGTCCAATTAACACAACCACGGATCGCCATCCTGGCACCTTTTCTTTATATAAAGAGCCAACAGAACGCAAGCTCTCCTCGCTCAAATCCCAATCGCAAAAACACATTTTACGTCCCACTCTTTTTCAATTTTCAAACTTCCCTCTCTCTCTTCAGAATTCAAATCTGAAATGGACGCTGCTCCGGGAGGTAAAGCCAAGAAGGGAGCTGCCGGGAGGAAAGGTGGACCCAGGAAGAAGGCTGTCACGCGTTCTGTCCGGGCCGGGCTCCAGTTCCCTGTTGGACGTATTGGTCGGTATCTGAAGAAGGGCCGGTACTCTCAGCGCGTCGGTACTGGTGCTCCAGTCTATCTTGCTGCTGTTCTCGAGTACCTTGCTGCAGAGGTAAATTTCTGCTTCTTTTAACCCTCATTTATTATAATCCATCCCACCCAGCTTTCCTTTTATTTTATTTGGTCTGACCTTGAAATCTTGAATTGATGAGGGAGGGATTTTGTTTAATTAACTTGTGATTCAGGTACTAGAGTTGGCTGGCAATGCAGCTAGAGATAATAAGAAGAACCGTATTGTACCTCGCCATGTTTTGCTAGCAATAAGAAATGATGAGGAATTGGGGAAATTGCTTGCTGGAGTGACGATTGCATCTGGTGGAGTGTTGCCTAACATTAACCCCGTTTTGCTGCCAAAGAAGTCCAAGAGTGACACTCAAGAGACCACAAAATCCTCAAAATCTCCTTCCAAGAAGGCTGCCAAGTCTCCCAAAAAGGCTTGAATTTGACAATATGGTTTAATTGTCTGTAGGTTGCTAGAGGGATTTGACTTTCGGTTGAATACACATTTTGTAATTAACTAGGATTGTACTTCTGTGCGGCAATTGTAGTTGCTATCTTTGGTAGCATCGGTGAATTAGATTATGTTCAGTCAATGCTTTCATTGAACATTCTGTACTTGAATTGGAAATAATCGGTGAATGGATCCATATTGCTGCATATGATCTTATTAGCAATTGATTCAATTGCTTGTAAGAATTTTTTTTTAATGAAATTAAATGAACTGGTAAAGAGCAGTAAAAGAACAGTAGAAGGGAAATGCTGAAATTGATAAAATTGGATTCTATTTCTTCAACAGCCCTTGACAAGTAAAATTGTGTTCTTATATAGAGCTGGGTTAACCAAACTAACATAAATCATTATTTTTTCTTAACAGAATCTTTGAATAACATAACCAACTGCTTATTAAGTAGCTTGTATTCTCAACATCTCTACTGCCATCGTAATTTCTTCTCTAGTTATTCATTCTGTTGTTCATTTCCCTTCAGTTTATGATACTGGATTTCAATTGAATTCAGGCACAATCTTCCATGTTTTTCATCAATGGAGAGCCCACTACTTAGTGACACCTCACCATTTCCATCTCCTTTATTAAATCTGACAGCATGGTCTCCACATGCCGATGCTTCTTCTGCCTCAACTCCAGTGTTTAATTCTTCTATATTCTTCCCTCGTATTCTTCTTTAATTCAAACTCATTTTCTACCACTAGTATCCTTTCCTAGTCTTACATATAGGGGTGGATGCATATTGGGATAGGATTTTGAAAAATAGTGTTTTTCGATAATTTGTTTTTCTTAGAATTTTTTCTCTCTCTTAGATTGTCTGATTAATTTTATTGAGAAAAAATATTTAATATCGTGCAT
Source organism: Schoenoplectus tabernaemontani (assembly GCA_037127355.1). NCBI lineage: Eukaryota > Viridiplantae > Streptophyta > Magnoliopsida > Poales > Cyperaceae > Schoenoplectus > Schoenoplectus tabernaemontani. The sequence continues at coordinate 25,611,959 of CM073753.1, forward strand.
AATAAAATAATTATGTAAAGACATTAAAATATAAAATTCCGTCGATGAAAACTTTCTTCATCAATGGAATAGTGTTTGGCAATCAATGGAGTGTTTGGCAATCAATGGAATAGTAAAAAGTTAGAATAGAATAGCTATTCTGACGAATTAATTTGTCAAACGAATTTTACACCGAGTAGAAGAGTGCGGAATAGTGCTAATCCGGTATGCCAACTTATAAGTGGAATATCGGATTAGCTCTCGTCGGAATAGCGATTATTATTTGATTATGATGTATTATATTATGATTATGATTAAGATTTAGTATTATTATATTATATTTATGATTATAATTTATTATTCTATTAATATTATGATTATTATTTATTATTTATTATTATTATTATCATTATATTATTATTATTAAATTATTATTATCATTATTGTTATTATATTATCGTTACCATTAGTATTATATATATTTATTATTATTATAAATATAATTTTAATATGATATTATTATATTATGAATATAAATATAATTATTTTATTATTATATTATTATGATCAAGATTATTTATTATTATATTATTATATTATGATGATGATGATTATGATTATTATTACTTATTATTATTTTATTATGTATTATATTATTATATGTTGATTATAGTAATGATTAATTTATTATTATATTATTATAATTATAATTATTTATAATTATTTTTATGATTATGATTATATTTTTATTATTATATTATTATGATTATGATTATGGTTATATTATTATGATTATGACTACAATTATTATTATCATGATTATGATTATGATTATTATATTATGATTATATTATTAAAATTATGATTACTTATTATTATTATATTATTATAATTATGATTGTAATTATAATTTTTTTATTATTATATTACTATATTATGATTATGTTTATATTTTTATTATATTACTATTATAATATTATTATTTATTATGATTATTTTTTATTACTTTATTATTATTTTATTATGTTGTATTATATTATTATATGTTGATTATATTTATGATTAATTTATTATTATATTATTATAATTATAATTATTTATAATTATTTTTATGATTATGATTATATTTTTATTATTATATTATTATGATTATGATTATGGTTATATTATTATGATTATGGCTATAATTATTATTATCATTATTATGATTATTATATTATGATTATATTATTAAAATTATGATTATTTATTATTATTATTATATTATAATTATGATTGTAATTATAATTTTTTATTATTATATTACTATATTATGATTGATTATGTTTATATTTTATTATATTACTATTATAATATTATTATTTATTATGATTATTTTTTATTACTTTATTATTATTATTATCTTACTATTATGATTATTATTTTACTATTATTATTATTATCATCATCATCATTATTAGTATCATAATTATTCATATTTTAACTATTCTGAGTAACAATTGCCAAACGATATTTTCGCTCTTCCGAATAGTGAAGAATACCACTCTTCTAACACTCTTCTAAAAAAATACTATTCTATCACTCTTTCAAAGCTATTCCTTGATTTGCCAAATGGATCCTTAGTTAATGGATTTGAACCTGATAATCTATTACAATCCAATAATTATCCCCTACCAAAAATCCTACATCCGCCCTCCTTACATATGACATGATAGGTCCATTATTTAACATTCTAGGTAGTTTGCAATTTTGCATTAAGTTTCCAGTATGATATTGTATTTTATTGATAAATGTGCGCTTACAAGTAACAATTTGACTTTGGACGTTGTCTGATATAAATGCTGATAGGACTATGTTACGGTTACATCTAGTTGTCCTTATTCATGCATATTCTTACAATTATAATCTGAAAGTTCATTCTAACATATTTAGAATTCGGAGGCTAATGATATTATTACGTTCCTAAATTACTTATAACCTGAAAGTGTTGTCACTAACACATTCCGACTTACGAGATAAATGATAGGGCTGTGTTTCCGAAATCTCATTTATCAACTACCTCGAACACTTGGTCCATAAGACTTATAGAGAGCACTAGACGACCTCTTTCGCTCATTACATATCCTAAATAGACAAATTTCGAGGTAGTTGCTCGCAAACTCGAGATCGTTCTACTACTCATCATGAATATAATTACTTTGATAACCGCTCACTACTATAAATAGCGATTATAATTGATCTTTACATGAATCAGTTTATGAGAAGGAAAGATTATAAGTGTTCATCTCAAAGTTGTGTTGAAAAAAATAGAGCCGAGCTCTCTCTTTTCATTTAAACAAAGGAATATAAATAATAGAGGAAGGTTACGAGTCTGCAACTCCCTATACTCTACATGAATTAGCTTACGAGAAGAAAATGTTATGAGTGTTCCTCTCGAAGTTGCCTTGAAAAAGTAGAGCCGAGTTATCTATTTTCATTTAAACAAAAATTATAAATAATAGAGGAAGGTTACGAGTCTACAACTTCCTATACTCTACATGAATCAGCTTACAAGAAAGAAATATTATGAGTGTTCCTCTCGAAATTGTCTTGGAAAAGTAGAGCCGAGTTCTCTCTTTTCATTTAAATAAGAAATATGAATAATAGAGGAAAGGTTACGAGTCTACAACTCTCTACATGAATCAGCTTACGAGAAAGAAAAGTTACAAGTGTTCCTCTCGAAGTTGCCTTAGAAAAGCAGAGTCGAGCCCATTCACAAGCTCGATAAGTGAGTTCACTCGAACGCTTCCCGAGCTCCGGGGGCAAATGAAAAGACTATGTTACCGTTACATCTAGTTGTCCTTGTTGACGCATATTCTTATAATTATAATTCAAAAGTGTTATTCTGACACATTCCCACTTCGGAGGCTAATGATAGGACTACATTTCTAAATTACTTATAACCCGAAAGTGTTATTCACTAACACATTCCAGCTTGCGGGGCAAATGATAGGACTATGTTACCGTTACATCTAATTGTCCTTGTTCACGCATATTCTTACGGTTATAACCCGAAAGTGTCATTCTGACACATTTCGGGTTCAGATACTAATGATAGGACTACGTTCCTAAATTACTTATAACCTGAAAGTGTTACTCACTAACACATTCCGACTTGCGGGGCAAATGATAGGACTATGTACTCAGAGGCTCATTTATCAACTAGCCCGAACACTTAACCCATAAGATTTATAGAGAGTCCTAGACGACCTCTTTCACTAATTACATATCCTGAATAGATAGATCTCGAGGAAGATGCCCACAAGCTCGAGATTGTTCTATTACTCATCATTAATATAACTACCTTGATAATCGTCCACTACTATAAATAGCAGTTATAACTGATCATAACCTAAAATAGCACAGCTAAACAAGACAAGAACACTGACTTGCTGTTACCTGTATGTGCTACTTTTAGGAGTGGTTTTTACTGAGATCGTGCCATAAACCGACCACGATCCCCATGTCATCCTCCCCCTATATAAGGTCTTGCCTATGATAGAAAAAGAAATCCAGCTTTACACACACACAAAATTTATAAGTCAGAATAGCTCTCGTGCTCCCTTGACACACACCTTTGCACTTACACATCGTCCAATTCTACCTTGACACACCTTGCCATACTAAGCTAGGACGTATCAGGTCCAAAATTTTTGAATAATATGTTAATTATGAGTTAATAATGATATTCATTTTTGGAAGGTAAATAATAATGATTGCAGTATGTTATTCCATTTAACAGGTGTGCAGTAACTTACTGTTATCAACTTTTGCTTTATGACCCCATCAGCATTTTTGTGATTCTTTTCATTTTGAATGTCCATCCAAGGAAAAATTCATGAACAATGGGTTATTCTTTTTCTTGAGTTTAATTTTTCAACAATTTTGTGCCTTATTTGGTGAAATTATCATGCAAATTGCAAAAGATTTCATGAGGTTGTTCATTCTTGATTTATTGGCTTTTGGCGAATAAGGATACCAAATGACTTTTTGAGGGTTAAATTTTCTAAATTTGCTAATTTTCAGTACAGATTCTTCGAGAAAATTTTACTTGTTCGATGCAAACGTTATGCTTTTGAAAATTAGTTTTATATATGACAATACATATAGAGATATAGATTATGATGGTTTATAAAGTAAAAAAATATTTTTTTCTTTGACATAAAATTTTACATATTCGACGACTTAAATGGTTAATTTAAGTTGCTCAATAAATTTTTTCATATAAAAATCTTGTGGGATATTAAATTTCATGATTTTTTGAGTCTTCTAGCTATTTTTAAATTATTTTTAAAAACAACCCTAAAATAGACTATTTTCTTATATTAAACAATGTCAAATTTAAAAATAATATAAAAAGCTAGAAAGCTCAAAAAATTATGAAATTAAATATCCCATAAGATTTTGATATGAAGAAATTATTGAGCAACTTAGATTGATCATTTGAACCGTCGAGATATGAAATCTCTTGCCAAAGTAAAATTGTGCTTTTTACTTTACAAAGTATCGTAATGCATATATATATATATATATATATATAGTTATGCTACCGTTAGTCATGAAGTAGAAAATATATTTTATACTTTGCGTAGTATCTCTCATTTCTAAATTCAAAAGACCAATCCAACCGTTCAATATGATTGAAGACTAAATTTTATATATTTTGAACATTTTTTGCTTTTTTTTTCTAGGGGTAGAATATCATTATTATTGGAAATTATTAGAATAATATATTTTCTACCTCTAAAACAAATAGCAAAAAAATTTAAAAAAATATAAAATTTAATCCTCAAACATATTATAGTATGGAGATCACGTTGAACGGTTAGATCAATCTTTTAAATTCAAAAAATAAAAGATAAAACATGAAGTATAAAATTATTTTGTATTTCGTGATTAACCGTTGCATAAGTCTCTCTATCTCTTGATATATATATATATATATATAGTAAAACTAGCGTACTTCTTAGAATACGGAGCCCCTCCGTGATCTTATCTCAAAAAATATATCAAATATTCTTCAAATTTTAATTTTTCACTCTAATTAAATTCTTTATATTGAAATCTTGTGGGTTATAAGAATTTGGGATATTTTGAGTTTTCTAAGTCACTCTTTTTAATTTTTAAAAATTAACTCTAAAAAATAAAATATTCAATGTTTGTACATTACTTTAAAAAAAATAAAAAGAGTGACTTAAAAAATTTAAAACATTCTAAATTTTTGTACCCCATAAGATTTTAATATGAAAAATTTAATGAGAGTAAAAAATTAAAATTTAGAAATTATTTGATATATATTTTTTGAGTTATGATCACGGATGTGCCCCGTGTTCCTAAGAGTACGCTAGTTTTATTATATATATAGAGCAAAACTACTTTGCTCCTAGGAGCACAGAGCTCTTCGGCACTCATAACTCAAAAAGAATATCAAATCATCTCTAAATTTTAATTTATCATGCTCATTAAATTAATGAAAATCTCATGGGATATATAATTTTTGAGTGTTTTGAGTTTTCTAAGTCATTATTAATGAGCATGATAAAAATAGTAATAAATATTTAATGTTTGTATATTAGTTTGAAAAAAATAGTGTCTTAAAAAACTTCTAATACTTTAAATTTTTGTATCCAACAAGATTTTTATATGAAAAATTTAATGAGTATGATAAATTAAAATTTGAAGATCATTTGTTATATTTTTTGACTTATGAGTATAGAGCGGCTATGTACTTCTAAGAATATATTAGTTTTACTCATATATATGCACATTATATATATATATATAGAGAGAGAGAGTCCAGTTGTAAACGCTTAGTTTTGCTTTAGCATTTTAAACCATCCAATCTCCATTTAGATCAGTGTGGATCTGATCAACATCTCAACGACAAAAATATAAAATTTGGTACACTGGTACATTGTACAACTAGCTTTTGATTAATCAGATCTAGTTCTTTTACCTCCCAAAAATAATTTAGTAACATGTTCCCAACATGACAACCTGAACCCACTAGCAAACACAGCAGAATAACCTGAACTTCATTAATGTTTAACCATATAAAATCTTACCAAAGAGCCCATAGACCTCATAATATTACAAAATATAGAATCAGCTGTCTAACCAGAAAGACAAGGCATCTCTGTGCAGGATCATCTCTCTTTAGTCTCTAGAGCAGAGCCACAGTTGCACACAATCAAATAGCAGAAACAACTGGGTTGATTATAGTCTGGTATCAGCATTTCTGCTTTTTGCCCCCTGTATCTCCACATTGCAGTCTCACATCTCCAATCAATTCATTGAAAACAAGCCAAAAGAATGAAAGATATCACACAAATCTGAAATCACATCAAGTGAAGCTTTGAATCCAGATGGCATGTTCGTATTAGGAAATGAATAGATAGATACTGGATCAAACGCAAGCCACCCATCACTGGCACAGCCTTTCTAGGAGGGGCTATAAAATTGTGTTGTATCCTCAAAGTGGTTCTGAAAAAGCACTAGTAGCCACAGATATATAGTAAAGACGGAATGTACCAGTAAAAATATTATTTCGAATATGTTGTGGATTGAAATGATTTTGAGTGAAATGCAAACATAAAATGTGTTAACTATTAAGAATTGCATGGCCTTGATTCCAATTATATTTTCTAAGAACTTGACAAGCATGACTGCATTGTCTTGATTCTAATCAATCATACCTCAGCATGTTTTGTTAAGCAGGTGTGACGGTTGCATTCAGCAAGATGCAGCTGAATATTAACACTCTATTGCTTCCTGATAAGAGTGATTTGCTTGCTGATAAATCTGAGAAAATGCCAAAAGTCTCCTTCCAAAGCTAAAATCAAGCCCATTAAAGGTGAATGCCGTTTCGAGGGGTTTTATTGGATTTGGCAAAATGTGGGCACTACCTTTTTCTTTCTCTACTGTGGTTGATTATGGGTTTTTTTGCATCAGTGTCATCCTAAAATTGGGCTTGTTCTAAACCAATTTCATTACTTGGTTGAATCGAGGCTGTATGACAATATCAGTCCTCTGGCACATTGACAGAGATAATGAAATCAGCTTTTTAGTTCATCTAACTGTACTGATAGATCTGATTGCAACTGCAAGATGATTATGTAGTCCAGTCTTTTAAGCTGCCTTCTATTATTTAACGAATTAGCTTAAAATTTTGAAGATTTTGAATTCTACTGGTGCAGTATAGGTTGTTTGAAATTTTGATTAGGCTGCTTAAAATTTTGATAATTATACTGTATAGGTTGCTTGAAACGATTATTTCTGAATTTAATAATTCCAAGAAGAATATATATATTTTATTTGTTGACGAGATGAACTCAAGAAAAAAAATGCAGAATTTTTTTTTTTGGAGAAAAAGATAAGAACCATGCTCTCAAATTTTCATTTAATTTTTGGTTACACCAGTGGTGTGAATTTACAAAAGTTGAAGTAAAATGAACAAAAAAAAAGAAATTAAAAAATAGAAAAAGAAGGGAATGAAAGAAAAAGAAATAGAATTGAGTGCTGTAAACAAAATAATGAAAGAGAATGGGCGATGCTCCTTGTCAGTGAAATTTATGTCTTTGCGCTCAATCACCGGTGTCTATATTAAACCAACGAGCAAGCTCCTGTATGACCTCCAAATGAATGTAATCCGTAGTTTGTGAAACCTCTCTGAATATTCTACTGCATCGTTCTCTCCAAATGACGAAGCACATCGTGATTTGTATTATTTTCTGGAATTTGTCACCGTCATAAAGGATATCAGTAGCATAACTTTGGTGAGTAAAGTCCTGACTCAGTTTCCCTCTGTATGTGCTTTTGATCGATTGTCTTACTTGTTGAGTAAACCCATAGCAATCCAAACATATGGTCTACACTCTCAGCTTGCTGCCTGCATAGATAACAGATGCTGACAACATTCCACCCTCTCCTGGTTAGGTTATCAGTGGTGTGTAGTTTATTCTGTAGCATCAACCATGCGAAGATGGTCATTCTTTTTGGTAATCCTAGTCGCCAAATTCCCTGTAACGGACTGATGATATGCGGTCCTTTCTTGATCACATCGTAATAGGACCTTACCGTGTACTGCCCTGTTATGATCCATTTCCAATTCGGCACATCATATTGTTCTTCATTTAATGTTACATCAGGTATTTGGTTAAATAGTTGTGCTTTTTGAAATTGTGCTTCCTGTGAGAGCGGATATCTAAATGAAATCTCCCACCAACTCAAATTTTGTGCCTCTTTGACAGTATGCTCCGTATTGATTGCGTATGTGTATAACACTTCGAACTGTTGGCTGAGAATTGTGCCATGCCAGTTATCCTGCCAGAATCTTACAGTCGTCCCTGCATTTATGATAAACTTTGTAGATACGGTCATAAAAGCATCCATATTTTTTATACTGGCCCAATATGGTGATAACTGTCTTTGAAGCAGAATCTTCGAAGCACAAATTGCCATTGCATGGAGCCCATACTGAAATACTGCAATTTTTTTTAAAAATAGAAAAAATATAAAAATACTTCGTTCGTATATGATCATATGATTGGATTTTTTTCGATATTGTAGCTAGGACCGGAAATATTTTCCAGGCCAGGGGCTTAGACCGGAAAATTTTCTCGAGCCAGAATGCAGTTCACACAAAACCATTTCGCTGTCACAGAAAATTCGAAACTTTGAAATGCTGCTTGGCTGGCCTGGTATTTGTTTACGATCCAAGGGGCTCGGAATCTGTTTACAGTCCAATTTTTTTTTAGGGCTAGCCCGAAATCAAAGACAATTTTTATATTTATTAAAAGGATGATTCAAAGACAAAAAAAAACTATTTTTTTTTTCTCAAGAAAACAACAACTATCAAGTAGAGTAACAAGAGCATAGCCGTAGACCAAGATTTTTACTCGTAATAACGATGAGAACTATATATTAATGCTAGATAAATTGAGGGAAGGAACAAGAGAGTTAAAAATGATGATTATTTTCCATTAATTTTTACAATATAATTTTGATAATGAATTTTCAGAAAATTGAATGTAAATTTATAATTATGTTATTATATAATTTACAACGGTTCTAATTTAACGGTCTTTAATAGCTTAACAAATAAATAATGAAATTACATGATGTTTAAAATATGACCAATCTATAAATAAATTATTTTTTTATTTTAAAGATTTTTTAATATTTATTTAAAAATGACAATGATTGTCAAAATAACTCATTCTCAAACCATCCCTCACATAGAATAATACACAGTCTTATTTTTAACGAAGTTGAAAAAAATGCGATCTCTTTTTGTCTAATAGAACAAACACTTAACATTAAATTCCATCGTTTACTACTTTTATGAGTTATATCTTATTTCAGAAAAAAAAAAAAAAAAAAACAACACTATCACTTCTTGTTCTTCAATGTCCTCCCAAATATTTTTCATTTTTCTTTCCACAGCGAAAACTCATTCTTCAGTCAGATCCAGATCCTTAAAAAAAATACCCCTTGATCTGAAAAATTATTTCGGACCAAATTTAATTCAAGCAAGCAAAGACAACAACACAAAGGGCAGCACAGAAGTAGGAGAAAAAATAAGGATAGCTGGTTCAGGAAAATTTTACAGACCAGACCTCTGATCCGGAAAATATTTCCAGTCTTTATTACAACATCGAGAAAAAAATCAAATCATACGATTATATATAAAATGTTTTTATTTAAAAAAATAGAAATACAAGCGCATCTTTTTGTTATTAAAATAGAGTAATAGACAATTATCACATATTATCTGAGGTAAATATTCTCTGTGGTGCTATAAATTGTACAGTAATCAGTTTAAGTGATATGAACTGTTTAAAATGAGTCCGAATCTGCTACTCGTAAAATTAGATGAACAGGGCCTTGCTCATAAAATCAGATGAGCATTGTCGGTTTCATGCTACATTGTCTTCCTCTTCGGTGATTTTCGACCGTTTGATTTTACGAGCAAGGTCGTACTCGACGTTTTTACGACCATCAGATGCGAGCGCGTTTAAAATCATTCAACCGGGATATTAATAATGTTTGATAATGTAACAATTAAAGAAAGAGAAGAGATCAGTTGACAATGGGTTATTTTGACAACTTTGACAACGGACCTCCAAATAAATACAAAAAATCTTAAAAATAGAAAAAAGTTTATAAATGTGTTATTCTACCTTTAGATTGATGGTCATTCAAATTTCATGTAATTTCATTATCGTTTGATAGTACATCAAAGACCGTCAAATTTTCATGCAATTTACAACGGTTCCAATTTAACGATCTTTGATGGACTATCAAACAATAATGAAATCACATGAAATTTGAATAACCATCAATCTAAAAGTAGAAGAACATATCTATATTTTAAGATTTTTTTTTAATTTATTTAGAGATCCATTGTCAAGGTTATCAAAATAACCCATTATCATGGATCCCCACTCTAAAAAAAATATGTCTACTTTATAGTTTATTGTGGCTGTCCATTACAAATGATGTGAACAGATTTTTTTTATATATAATAATTATAATAATCATATTATTAATAATAATAGTGATAAAAGTAAAATTTTAAATCTATGAATAGCAGCGCGCCACTGGAATTGGTGTTTTTACTGAAACGCGCCACTGGGAGTGACGTGTTTTTCTCCTACAAATAGTAACCGTGCAGATAGATACCTGCACGTGTATTTATAGTGATCAAAAATCCATTTTTAGACAAACGCATCACTGACGGTGACGTGTTTACACAAAAACGCCACTAACAGTAGCGCTCTGCTATTTGTGGATTTTAAATTTTGCTTTTATCAATCTTATTATTAATAATATGATTATTATAATTATTATATATAAAAAATATGTGATGTGAACTCCATTATCTGGGCCACAAAATTTCTGCACTCTTCGTGGACTTCTAAACCGTAAACCCTTTCTTTCGGGAAATTTTATATTTTCTACCCTCCCCTCTAAATTGTTCAACAAAATGCCCTTGCATACCTTATTTTTCTATTTTTTTCTTTTCCATCTTCATTACTATGCTTTATTTATTTTTTCATTTAGTTTCATTCATTTAACATACATTTTCATATGTAAAAAAAATTCATATGATATAGATTTATATTCATGGAATTTTTAAAAATATTATGTATTTAAAAATAATTACAATTTGTGTTTGTTTTTATTCTAGTATGTTTGTATTCATTAATTATATATTTTTAAAATGATCTCTAGATTATTGAATATATTTTAAAATAAATAATAATATTGTTGTTCTAAATATAATAAAGTAATATAAAATAAATATTCTTCTTTATAAATCTTGCAAAATAATAACAGATATAAAAATTACATTTGAAACATATATTAAATCATGAAGTAAATAAAATAATATACATTAAATGTTAAATTATTTTGTTAAATAAAATTTATTTTTTATTTTATCACTCATCATATAGCATTAGGCTAGGATGATTCAAACGGATAATTTTATGTTTTGCTCTTCTTTCAAAAACTTTAAAATAAAATGTCTTCTTCTCCAAATTATTAAATAAAATGCCCTTGTGGATAGTTTTTTTCTCTTTCATCTCTATTATTATGCTTTATTTATTTTTTCTCTTTCATCTCCATTATTATGCTTTATTTATTTTTTTCATTTAGTTTCTTTCATTTACACACATTTTTCATATAAAATAATTAACAATATATCTTGTTTATTTTTTAATTTATTCTTTTCATTTTATACACTCAAATTTTCATAAAATCTTCATTTATGAAATTTTTAACGATATCATAAATTTATTCAAAAATACATATAATTTGAATCATCATAGCCTAATGTTATATGATGAGTGATAAAATAAAAAATAAACTTTATTTAACAAAATGAATTTAACATTTAATGTATATTATTTTATTTACTTAATGATTTAATATATGTTTCAAATGCAATTTTTATATCTGTTATTATATTACAAGATTTATAAAGAAGAACATTTATTTTATATTATTTTGTTATATTTAGAACAACAATATTATTATTTATTTTGAAATATATTCAATGATCTAGGGATTATTTTAAAAATATATAATTAATGAATACAAACATACTAGAATAAAAATAAACACAAATTATAATTATTTTTAAATATATAATATTTTTAGAAATTTCATGAATATAAATCTATATCATATGAAATTCTTTTACATATGAAAATATATGTTAAATGAGAGAAACTAACTGAAAAAAATAAAGCATAGTAATGGAGATGAAAAAGAAAAAAAAGAAAAATATAGTACACAAGGACATTTTGTTGAATAATTTAAAAGGGAGAGTATTTTGTTTTAAAATTTTTGAATGAAGGGCAAAATATAAAATTGCCCCTTTCTTTCTCCCATACGTAGTCCCTAGAGCGGCGCGGTCGTACACACGTACAGGCACAGGCCGCACAGCCCATAGCAAGCGATTCGGATATCCATACATCACATCCGTTCAGAACACAAGAGTAGAAATCATCATAGGAAAAAGAGTGAAAATATCTGATTGCCCTCGAATTTCAATTCACGCGGGGACCAAGCAATCTATATTACCCTACTCAGCTCTTCTCCTCCGCCGCCGCTTCCGTTTCCGTTTCATCCAAAGCCATGGCGTCTCCTTCGAAGAACAACGCCTCTGAAACCCCGATCGATGCACTCTTCCTCCATAACCTGATGGACCGCTTACAGCTCCGACCGCCGTTCCTCGATTCCAACTCCTTCCTCACCAGCTCGTTAGAGGACCTCCACCTCCTTTCCAACTTCCTTCCCGATTCCGATGCCGATTCCGATTCCGATCCGAACCCGACATCCCTCTCAACTCCGACTTCCGCCGCAGGGCCCTCGCCAAGGAGGAGACCAAACTCGAAAAAGAAGTCATTCGCCTCGTCCAATCCGGAGACTCCGATCAGCTGCTCAAACCAAACTCCGGCCAGTCGGTCTCTATCGGGGATCACAACATATGCGTCGGATTTCATGTGGACAAGGAGGCCGAATACCGTGTGTGGGAGTGGCACGGCCACATCATGCTCTATGATGAGACTGAAGGGTACATCTATGACTATTTACTTTTAAAGCATAATGATATTTACCCTCAAATTTGTTGTCCATTTCATAAATTTTATGTCAACATGGAAGAATGCTTAGTAAAATTGGGCCAAAGTTCGGTGCCATAAATTATTGTTAGGACGAGTTATTCATCAATTAAGACACAGGGGGAAGTATTGAATCTGCTTCCTGAAGCAAAATGTTTTCTATGAGCTGCTTAGTATTCCATACAAAATGATTATCCTTAACTATGAACTAATTTTTTGGCGCCTTAAATGTGTCTTTCAGGTACTCAGCTGAATATGTGTATGGTAATTACTTCGAGCGGTTGGTGGGCGATAACAAGAAAAAGAGCAAGGAGGAGAAGGATTCAATCTCAGGGTTGAGGGACCTGATCAATGGTGACAGTGGCTCATCTGGGAGGGTACTCCATAGGAAGTCTGTCATCAAATCCAACGGCTTCTCTTCTGGATAAAGTTGTAATTTTATTTTACTGGGTTACCTTTTTTATGGTTCTTTTTCGTTTTTTTATTTTGTTTGGGGGGGTCGGGTTTCAGTTGGTCTAATTTTGTCTTCAATCAGTTGAGGGATTAAAATGTTTGTGTGGTGACTTGATTTGTTCTTATCTAATACAACCACGAGGTATAATTTTGGAAACTCTGCTCCATTTTCTATGTCATTCTGGCAGTGATTTGATTCTGTCCCCACTGTACATTTACAATGCTGTTTTTGCAAATTGATATTTCTAGTAAGTGACCTTTAAGCAAGTCTTTTTGCAAATTTATGCAAAGGCTTATTGTTCGTCTCAAGAAAATTAGTATTTCGAATGTGTATTATGTTTAGTTGAAATTTAATTTTCTGACGTGTTTAGCAATCTCTATCTGTGATTCAGAAGACATGTTGGCCCTTGATGTCTATGACTCCTGTACCGGACTGTATTTGATGTTGTACATGAATTTCACTTTACCTCAACTAGAATTCCTACTATTTAATTTTGTTTAAGCCCTTGGCTGGTTGAAAATTCCAGCTGGTTGATTTTGGCAAGTTCTTGGTTGGTTGAAAATCCTGCTCGTGATTTTGTTTGAGGTCTTGGTTGGCAAACTCTAATTGTGATTCTGCCTGGAGTTAATAAATGCAGTTGACAGTTTAATCTTATTTTTTTCCATAAAGAAAAAGAGATGAGGTAATTTAGCTATACGAAGTATGTTTTTAATTTTACAACTTTGGTTGCTTTCATCGTTTCATGTTTATTCGAGCTTTACACTTAATTGTAAAAAAACATTTTTAAAATTGTAACTCAATGTTTATACATACACTGTAAAAAATATTTTTTAAGTTTTTGGATTGATTATGTTTTTAATTTCATGCAATTTGAATGTGATAAATTTTAATGGTTTAAATTTAATTGATTTTGATAGAGTATCAAATGACATCTAAATTATATGAAAATTGAAATATAACATCAATCCATAAGTTTAAGAATGTATTTGTAAAGTTTTTTTTTCTGTTTTATGATTTTTTATGAATTTGTATGAAGTTGGTTGTCAACATTATCAAGATAAATGGTTAAGGATATGCCTCTAGCTATGTTTAAACTTATTTTAGTTGAAGTATGATATGTGTAAACTTCTTTTACCTTCCAAAAAGTATATTTATTACATATTTCAATCAGAACCTTCACCCATTGAGTAAACAATGCAGAACAACCTGGCTACCTGAGACCTGAGTCCATTTTAACATATACAAATTTTCCAAAAGCAGTCCATTAAAACCTCATAATATTACAACACATATGACTCTCCAGCCAGCAAGACATCCCATATATTATCTCTCTAATGATGTGCCATCAGTTGTACAGAAGCAAGTAACAGAAACAGTGCAGTGTGCTTATAGTCTGGTATCAGCATCTTAGCTTTGTGCCCCTTTATCTCTGCATCAGTCTAACGTCTCCTATCATTCATTGAAAACATTCCAAATAAATCACACAAATCTGAAAACACAACAAATAAAACTATGATTCCTTCTTCCTTACCTGCCCGTTAGAGGACCTCTCCAATTCAGTCCTTGACTCTGATTCTGAACTTGACTTCTCTCCAGATGCCAATGAGGGCACCAAACTTGAGAAGGAGATCATTTACCTCATCCAGTACGTGAATGCTGATAAGCTGCTTGAACCATACTTAGACCAGTCTGTCTCCGTGTGGCATCACAACATATGCTTTGGATGTCATGTGACAAGGAGGCTGAGACGCTGAACACAGCATGTGGGAGTAGCATGAGCACATCATGAGCTATGATGAAACTGAAGGTTATGCATCCATAAGATAATAAAAGTCAAGATCAAATTCTTTTTTTCCTCACATTTTTATGTTAATATAAAATAGTAGTAATACCAAGACTAAGTTCAATGCTCTGAATTATTGGGTGTAATTTTTCACCAGTAGGATTCTTTTTACACTTCCTGAAGCAAATTATTCTCAATGACCAACTTGGAATTTATACAACATGATTATCCTTATTCCAAGAGAAAATAACTATGCAATAATTTTGTTTCTCAGATGGGTTGTGGAAGGTTGTCAGCTAAATATTCGGTAGTTACTTCGAGCAGCTGCTGGGCGATCACAGGAAGAAGAATACGGAGAAAATGCTTCGACTCTGGGTTGAGCTAGGGACCTGATCAATGGTGACAGTGGCTCAACTGGGAGGGTGCTCTATAGGAAATTAATCATCAGTCGCAACGGCTCATCTTCTGGTTAGGATTGTAATTAAAATTTATCAGTATTGCTTTTATTTTTGCGTTGTTTGTGGTGGTGGTGGTTTTCTTTTTTGGGTTGGGGGGGGGGGGGGGTTTGTATTTCAAATCATTGAGGGAGTAAAGAGTGGGTAAAGTGTTACGCGTAGTATGAATGTTCAGTATATTATGAGTTGGTTCTTTATTTTTTAAGTTTAAATAGTTGATCTGATAACTCAAAATAATTTTTATATGAAAATTTAGTTGTAGATTAAAATTTTAAATTTTTTTTTAGATAGTTAAAAAATTATTTGATTTATTTATTATGGGTCATTCAAAAGCCGTGAACTCCCCCGTTATGCAGACCTTCTCAATTTTAAAAATATTTATATCTAGCATTAATTTTAATATAAATAAATGATATATTCACTTAAATATAATTTATATCTAATTAATTATAAATACTCTTAAAATTTTAAATAAAATTAATTTATTATTTAATAAAAGATGATGATATAATTTTTTTTCTTCTGAGTATGGTTGTACAATGTTTAGTTTCTTTTTTACAATAAAACTTAATAATAGTTGATATTTAATTTATTTGATATACAAATTCTTTTATAAAATAATTATATTTAGTATTAATTTTATTATAAATAAATGATATATTTTACTTAGATATAATTTATATTTAAATCAATTATAATGGCTCTTAAAGTTTTAAAGAAAATTAATTTATTATTTAATGAAAGACAATGTACAAAATATAATAATTTTTTTGAGTAAAGTTGTATATTAATATTTGAGGTTTAATTTATTTGATATATAATTTTTAAGTGCTCCTATAAATATATGATAAAAAAATAGCAAACTAAATAGGGAGGAAAAATGAGTGTGACTGAAATCTTAACTGTCGCTTTTATAAAATCAATCAAGAGAAGGGATCGGTTGACAATGGGTTATTTTGACAATGGATCTAAATAAATAAAAAAAGTTTATAGATGTGTTATTCTACCTTTAGATTGATGGTCATTCAAATTTCATTATCTTTTGATAGTCCATCAAAGACCATCAAATTTTCTGGCAATTTATAACGGTTCTAATTTAACAGTCTTTGATGGACTATCAAACGATAATGAAATTGAATGAAATTTGAATGAACATCAATCAATAAATAAAAGAACACATCTATAAACTTTTATTTTTTTTGTATTTATTTAGAAGTCCATTGTTAAGATTGTCAAAATAACCCATTGTTAATGGATCCCCACTCATCAATCAATCCCAATCGTAAATTAAAATATAGGTACTTCAATCATTACTCATTATCTGATAACATTCAAATTCAGTTTATATGCTTTTGTAATATAATGTAGATACTATTTACAAACATAATATTTTTTTCTTTTTTAAATAAAGTTGATAGTAGATAGTATTCTTTTTTAAAAACTTAAAAGCAATTGATTATTAATTTATTTAATGGATAGATTCTTCATAGTTCAATTAGGGGTATTTTAGTCATTAAGAAAAGATTAAAATAATAGATGCATGCAGTACATACGTTTTTTATAATATAGTATAAATTAGTAAATTAAATTAAAAAATTCTTAATACATAAAGAAGGTTAAGTTTTTAATTTTTTTCAAGCATGCCACATCATCATTTTGTTGGGATTCGGAATGCCCAAATCCCGTTAATGCTCAAGCTGCGGAAAGACCGTAGAACAAAAATTTTACTTCTACTTAAGTTAGGGATTAAAGTATGTCGGATAATTACCGAGAGTTACAGACATTTAATCCTTTACAAAAGACGGTAAAATATTATTTTACTTCTAACTTAAGCTTAGGGTTAAAGTGATGTGTCGGATGATTACCGAGAGATACACACCTCTTTAAACCTTTATTGATCTACTCCATGATTGATTTCTAAAATATTAATCTACTTAACAATTAAATAGATTAATATAAGATGTTATACCTCGCTTCCAAATTTCAATTGGAATGAAAATCGGTTTGTCTCGGAGCACCAAACGTCTGATGCCTCTGTAGGTTATCCACCAGAACTGACCAGAGAGCGGCTTATTTCTTTTGCCAGAAATACCGTAAACCGCGGTTTTTCACAAAAACACTATTCACCCGAGAAAAGACGAAATAGTACTATTCATGACTCACAGTAATTTTGTTTCACAAATGTGCAGAAATACCGCAACTTTCGTAAAAACACTATTCACCGATCCCGTGAATTCTAAAACAACCGTATACCGAGAGAGAGAAAGTAGAACTGATTTGGTGTAATTTTTTCTCTCACCCCACCCCTCTATTTATAGCCAAATTTGGGATTGCCAAACTACCAAAATACCCTTGAGGATGATGTCATGTATGATGTCATATATGATGTCATGGATGATGTCATATATGATGTCATGCATGATGTCATCTAAGATCCAAATTTACAAGTTTGCCATTGGGTTTTTGGCCAAATTACCGAAATACCCTTGGGCTTTTGGATTTTGGGCTTTTCTGATTTTGGGCTTTTTAATTATTAATTAAGGCTTTAATTATTAATGGGCTTTTGGCCCATAATTCAAATCCATAATTAACATTTAAAATCCAAATCAAATATATATAATTGTCATGTACAATTATATTTTTCTCGATTGTTGTTTCGGCGAATTTATACGACGTGTCCAACACGTTATAAATTCAATCTGATTTTTGCTTCTTGTCATCTTTAAGACATATATAATTATATCATATATAATTAATTATAACCATCTTATTATTAATTATAAATAATTTATAATTAATCAATAAGATTCTCCGATTAACTCCTATACGATGTGACCGACAGATCCGTGTTATGTTGGTAAATAGAGTTAAAACCGTTTTAACTTCTATAATCATAGTAGGCATCCGGCGTAATGCACTATGACCATCCAATTACACATGATGATGATGTACTTGTACAATATCATGATCCATAAACTATTTACTTGTGTTTAATTCTTTTGTCTCATAGCTATCGATCAGTTTCAAGGTAGGTATGTGTCATCCTTACAAACTTAATCTTTTCTTGATCCCGAGTAAATTATCAAATATAATTACTCTTGTAATTATACTTGCTAGCAGATAATCTTACTCTATCAAGGGGCCCAATGATGCTATAACTCGTATAGAAATACGAGGGACAATAGTACTTTTGGCAAACCATCTCTTCCTCCGCATAAGTTATGTATACCGAAGAGCTATCTTTATAGCTACCTTTACGGATAACGTTTGGTAGAAATCACACACATACATATCTTATGTAGGAAAGATGAATACCTCATACTTCGAATTTAATACTTTGAACGAAAACATTAATGACACGAACACAATTCCATTTAATATTTCATTCGGGTCTATCAAATACGATGTTCCTAGAACATCTATCTATGTGATTAAAATGACAACTCTTTGTCTATGGTCTCAGTAAACTTGACCATCATTTAATCCACATATTGACTTCAAGATTATTATATATTTAATTATATTATTTATTATTATAATAATCATTATAATTATCATTATTACTTAGCATTTAAAAATATTATGTCTAAATTTTCTTTAATGTGAAATTTTATTAAATATATTTTAAAATTTATGTAGTTAATTATTTCTTTTAGGATTATATTGTCAGGATGAATCTCGAGTTACAGCTCTAGTATATATAAATTTTGATTTACAATAGATTTTTATATGAAAATTATTTTGAACAGTCACATAAACCATTTAAACTTTAAAAACAACATAAATTCATAGCACATGAATCATTAGTGCTACGTAGCACTATAGTCTAATTCAGAAGTAAATTGTTTGTTTGGTGACTTGTTTCCTTTCTTATCTAATTATCTAATACATCCAGTAGGTATAATTTTGGAAATACCATGTTAGTTTTCATGTCATTAAAAGGTCAGTGATTTGATGATGTCCCCACAATTCATTCAATTATAAGGCTGTTTTTGCAAATTGTTTGTTTTATGTAAACTGTAAAGAATAGTGGTGACCTGCAAGCAAGGCCTGGTAGTCAGTCAAAGACTAAAGTGTTTCCTACTTATTGAAATTAAGTTTCTGATGTGTGAAGCAATTGTTATTTTGGGAAAAGACATGGTGGCCTCTAAAATCTCGGATAAAAATCTGCTGTTATCCAAAACAGAGAGCAGGATCCTGTTTTTTCCAATCAAACAATTAAAAAACAGTGAAAAAGTAAGTTTATTGTAGCACGAATCAAAAATCACCCTCCAATGAGGAAAAGCAGGACTCCTGCTCTCCAATTTAGAGAGCAGCGGAATTGGTGCTAAAATCTTTGCAAGTCTCTCCGTTCCAATTGTTCATGATATAGTTGAAATCGGACAAGAATTCCATTTCAGTCTCAACTAGAAAAATTCCTGCTGTTTAATTTTGTTTAAGGTCTTCGTTGGTAAACTTTAATTGTGATGTATTAGTTCTAATTGGAGTTAATAAATGCAGTAGAAGGTATGTTTGGATGTGTAAGTAAAGAATAGCGTAAGAATAAAGAAATTGAGAATAATAAATGAGAATAGTGAAAAAATAATGATTTCTCGGTTTGCGTGGGAATAGTAAAATTACGATGTTATTTCAAATGATAGAAATATTGTTTGGATTATTTATTTAGAATAGTAATAAAAAGTTGAGAAGATTAACAATTATTTTATCTCCCACTAAGAATAACATAATAGTAGTTATTCTCACTATTTCGGAACAATAAATTTGCGTTTGATTATATCGTTGCTATTTCTATTCTGAAAATAACAACTATTTAGTTGTTCTTGTGCTATTTCTATTCCGAGAAAGAGAGAAGTTGTTTAGCCGTGCAAAATTGGTTCCGATTATGTGCAAAAGTAGAAATCTATCTCTATGTTGGTTCCGATTATGTGCAAAATTGGTTCCGATTATATGCAAACCTATATGAATTTACAAGTTACAAACTGCAATTGTCAATAGACATAAGATGCTTGCATGTAAGTAAGGTGCCCTTCTTACGCAGGGCATCTATCTCTATTTTTGAAATCACACGTCAAACTGATGCATTTATGTGTATGAGCCTTTTCCGTGTGAAGACTTTTTGGACTGCTCCAACTTTGTTTGTTTTCAATTTTTCTAATTTGAACTATTTTGTTGCTTTCAATTTTTTTGAGCTTCCGTGTATATTCTAACTTCTAATTGCAAAAGTTGGTATTTTAAATTATAAATGAATTTTGATAGGTACATTGTGTACATTTTTTTACTGACATAGTATTATTTCCAAAATTTTACATTTTATTTGTGATTACTGTTCAGATCCAGGAAAATATACTGTTTCTCATATGTCAATTCTTTTCCTTTATAACTGGAGGTGGCAACCTTTTTATTATTTGGATTGAATATATACAACTATTACTGTTCGGCATTATGACCAGGACTTGATCTGTAATGATAGATCCATCGGTTCAGTCATCTAAGCTTCATTATGCTAACTTGATATTACAAATTAAAGCATCAAATTGTTTCTTATTTTATCCAGTCTAATTTTGAGATAATAGTAGGTCTTATATTTGTCGAATTTGCCAAAATAACAATCAGTAGGTGTGTGCTTTTAAGGAAAAGAAAAAATAAATGATTACCTAACCAATATTTATATATTTGTACCTCTTGACCATATATAGGAACCTAAGTAGATCTTCTTTTAAGAGAAGTGATTACATAAGATAACCTAAACATAGAATCGCTTGCAAGGAAACATCAGATTAGTTCATACTGGTACATTGGCTTCTTTGGGCACCGTGTTAGTTGTTATTCAGTTACAAATATTGTCATGTCCATCTAAATAAAACTAAAATACCACACGTTTTATATGCATGTAAAAATAATAATACGATATTTTTCGATTTTTAGTTATTTTTTAAGTGATTTTTTCCTTCTTTTTTTTTAGTTTTTGAGTTATAAATTTGTTAAAATTTTAAACTGATGAACACAATCATTCAAACTCCCCTTTCTTTTTAAGCGAAAAATATTTTTTATGCCCAAAATGAAAGAAGTATATTTTAATATTAGTTCGTTAATACTCGTTGCAACACGGATGTTTAAAAAGTTACTATTAATTTGTTAATTTGGCTTTTGGTTGATGCCTGGCATTCCTCCGTCTCAAGAAAAAAACAAAAGATAACAAATACTGAGAAGGAAAATGGTCAACCGAATTCAAAGTCATAGAAGAAGCCACAGAAGTCTTAAAACTGATTTCTCTCCTAATTTAATGCCTTAAATCATAACTTCAAGTCAAGGAACACTGAAAGAGATATGAAACAGAAGCTCGGCATGTAAATACACTCCAGTCTCTATATGACTATATCTATATGTGTCCTTGATCCTCTGTAACCACAACAGATTATCTTAGTTAGGATTCTTTAAATAATTCTGTACAAAATTATGCAATTATTAAATTTTATTGGATTACAGCAAGACAACACACTTCACACTTTTAAAATAACTTTTTTCTATAGTGTGTTAGATTTAGATAATGTCACCTAAATTGAATATACTTAGAGATAATATCTATTAATTTGATATTAAAAGATTTTACAAATGCTGCGCCTGACCTGCGTTATATTTTGAAAACGGGAGCTGATACACATATACAAAAATCAATACAAACTTTATAATTTCTGCTAATTGAGTTATTATTGATGTTTCTAATGGCGTCTGAACTATTTTGAAAAATTCAATATGTGAGTTGTTTTGCGACTTAATATCAAAAAATAAAATAAATGAGAAAGAGAAAAAAAAAATGTAAGAGATCGGCTATAAAGAATCTGTCTCAGGGATCCACAACCATCAAATATGGAATTATGTCAAATCACTAAAATACGGTGTTCATATAACTGTGAATCTTTGATCTTTTATACAACAAATGGGTTGCCATCGGTAAAAAAAGAAGAAGCGAGTGAAGAATGTAGAAATTAAGACTAGAGTCGTATTAACCAATACTAGACAGTGTTCAAGTCAAGGATGGACATGTAGATGGTAGATGCTAACCACAAGAACACAAATAATTAACTAAGTAAAAGATATTTAAAAATTAAACTATAACTTAGTCAAAATATTTCAGCAAGAAGGTTAAGAATGCAAGAATGTAAAAGAATCGATCAAATACTAATTGCTATAAAAAAGCAATTGGTATAAAAAAAAATATACCGGCAACTCTAGCAAGAAATGCAATCTAGTACTAATAGAGAAATGTACAAACTAAAAAATATATAAATATAATAACTAGAGAAAACAAAATTTTAATGGAGTTCTGTAATGCTACATACGTCTTCGAGTCTCACTCCAAGAATGAAGTGTTGATATATTAATAAAAAAATATTTTCCAATGAGGTTTTAACTTTTTTACAACACAAGTACAAAAAGACTAAGAGACAACAAGAAATAAAAGAGCAATTAAGCACTCAAGTCTTAGAAAAAGTAAGTAATAAACTCTAAAATAATTGAGCCAAAGATCAAAGTTGAAAGGAGCATTAGAAGCTAAAAAAATACAACAAGATCTTTCTAAAGATTTGACTAGATTCAATAGGTTTGAAGTTTCTTGATTGTGTTACAAGGAAATGTCTTTAGTGCTCAAGGAAGAATTATAATTGTGAGAGTTTGATTAGCTTAATAGTTTTGAAATAACTCTCTTATATAGAGCCCCAATAATTATGCACAATGACAGAATCAGAAATGATCTGTAGAGGGTGCCATAGCTAAAATCTCAAATATATCAATTTTTACATGATAAATGATAAGAAAGATATTTAATGATTGTCATAATATTTTAATTTTCTAAAAATAAATATTTAACAAAATAAAAATTAGATTAAAGATCAAATATATATCTAAGTAAGAAACACTTAATCGATGAATCGTTCTTCATTTCTTGAAGTCAAAACAAAACATAAAAAATAATCTACATAGATAAAATTGAATTAGCAATTTTATAATGGATCTACATTTCACAATAATAATGATTTAAAATTTTCAAATAGAAAGTGTACCACTAATTTCTAATTTGAGATAGTTACATCTTTCGAATGGCGTCAGAAGAGATCTGAACATCTGAGTTGAACATTAGAGGACAACAGACATAGAAGCTACCAACGAATAATGATTAAATAATTAAAAATGCTAAATCTTGCAAAATTATATTTGTTTTATGTACCTTAAATATTATAACAATAATTATCCCTACTTTTAGTAAAATGAGAAATTCCAAACTCCACGATATGTAAAGTTATACCCATTTATCTCGACAATAAATTGATGGCAAGATACGTCATAATTTTTCACAACTGCTCAATAGAAATAAACGATTTAGATATATGTATTAATTTTGCGATTTAGATATATATATTAATTTTGTTCTAACTCATGATATAGTGATGTATTATTTATTTTAAAGAGAGACGCATATTCAAATCTAATGCATTTATAAAAGTAATGAATATCAAAATTAACAAGAATCCTCATTTTAAAAAAATGTCTTAAATTTTGTACAATCATTTTCATCTGATACTAATCGCTTATGATGTGATTCTATTAAAAACAAAGTTGAAATAATGACAAATACAAAGTCACTGTTTAAGTACCATCATGTAATTAGAGGTCCACATGTGTTGGAGTCCCGGACAAATCAGAGCGAGGCGTCTGAAGTGACTCGCTGGGGAGAGCGAAAAATATTCTCGCTGGGGCCTGAGTGGTTTGCTAAAATCCACCGGGTACAATCTGCGCCCGTGTACCCGTACATGGTAACCACGGTATTCTATCCATGCCCGGGTATAGGTGGGTAAACGGGTACACTGGTACGAATTTGAGAAGGGCCGGTCACGTTTTTTTTTTTGAAAAAAACCCGTTGTACCTGCCGCCCGCATACCTCGTACCTGCCGAACCGTGAAATTCAAATTTCAAAAATCCCCCGGTTCACATCAAATCAATACCCGTACCCGCTGGGAAAAAATTCTGTACCCGTACCCGAGTACCCCTGTACCCGTACCCGTGGTACCCGTGTACCCACGACGGGGCACGGGTATGAGACGGGTAGGGTACAGTTTTGAAAAAAAAAACCGTCTACCCGCTACCCGCCGCGGGTGTACCCGGTCCGTATCAGCCGGAAAATCACAAGGCCTGACCTCCTGAGAGAGCGAGAGACGGAAGTAAAAAAAAAAATCGCTGGGGTTTGAAAGAGAGGCAGCATGGGTCAGAGAGGGACCTGAAGTTGGGCTAGTTCAAATAAAAAGGAAAGGAGATGATCAATTTTGCTAGGCCAAGGGGGTGCAGGACTTAAGTGTTAACGTATCGAATAATATTCAATTTTATCCATGATTTAATTTAAAAAATAATAAAAATTATTCGATCTATATTCGTATTCGGAGATATCCATATTCGAATCTGTATCCGAAATTCTTTTACGGATGCGGATATGGTAAGACCCTTACCTATCCGTATCCGACCGTTTAGCTATTATAATCAATATCCGATTTTATCCGAAATATTTCTATTATATATTTTTAATTAAATTTTTAGTATTCATTATAAATCTAATTTATGTTAATGTATCATATTTTTATAATTCATTGATACATTTAAACTACTAATATAATAATAATTAATATTTAAAATTTATAATTAATAATTTTATCATAAAATACTATGCAATTAAGTTCCAATGATGCATACAATATTTTTATTTAATATCCGAAATATATTCATATTCGTATTTATATCCGTCGAATATCCAATCCCTATCCGTATCCATTCGTATCTGAAAAATTATAACAGATACGATAAGAGCATTATCTGTCTGCATCCGATCCGTTTACACCCATAACTTAGGCCCTGGTTATGCAATTAGAATTTTTGCATAGTAAACCGTTGTAACACTTATATTTTAATTTTAATTATGAATTATGAAGAATGCTCCTTATCAGAACTGAAGAGACTTTATAAAATATTATAATGGGTTAAAATGAATAAGATGAACCGTTATAACGATAAGAAAAAGCGTTGAATATTTTATCATCACGTTACAAGATTTTGACTTTGTTATTTGAGCTCTGATTAGTCTACTTATCTATAGAGACGTTATAACGATTTAGGGAACTATTGTAACGGCTTAAGTCATTCAATATTTCTCAAGCGTTATATAACGATAACCTCTAGCAATTTTAAAAAGATTTGTCTTAGAAAAAAAATAAGAGCAATCAAATGAAACTGTTATAATGCTTGAGAAGTGTTATAATGCTTTTTACTGCGACAAAAGTTATTTTCTTGTTTCAAAAAGCTTATTGTGATATTTTCAAACTGATAAAATTTAATCTAATACACACAAGAGAAATCCGCAAGCGCGTGATCTTCCGTGTAGTACTAAGGTGTCGATCCCACAAAGACTGTTCACTATAAGATAATTTTTTTAAGCTAAATAGTAAAATTAAAGGTTATTTCTAAACTAAGAAAGTTCAAAATTAAAAGGAAATTTGGACTTAAGATTTCTTCGAGATTAAGGAAATCTAGGGTTTTAACATTACCATCCACTTGAGAATTAATCGTATTAATTTTATATTTTATTACTAATTTGTGAGGGTTATCGTCTATTTTAGTTTTAAGGTCCTGATTAGGGGTTAACATCGTACCATAATTAGAGCAAACTTCACGATTAAGTCCATCATTCTTTCTAATTAAAACTCGTTAAGTTATGATAATTTTAAACAATTCAAATACCAATTGTTCATGATTAAGTCCATCCAATTAATACTCTAAATATTCAGAAAAGTCCTAACTAATCTAAACTTCATTATTATGTCCATCATCTAGGGTTAGATACTGCTTTTGGGGTCAAAAACCGTCATTTTTTTATTAGAAACCTAAATGATTCTATAAGATATATGTGCAATTCTAAAATACTTTTTAGTTTACAAATGTATGCTACTTAGGATTTTTAATCTTAAGCGGATTACTAATACAAACATATAGTAATTCAATCTATGTATAATTTATTCAATCACAAAAGCAATTCATAAAGGGTTTGTTTGAATGAGGGAGCGAGTTAGTGAGAATAGTCACTAACCCAAGAGCTGGAGTACTAGCTAAACCAACTTTTTGTTTGGTTAGTAGAATAGCCACTAACCCAATATTTTTAAAGAGCTATTTTCTCATTCAAACATAGAATAACAATAAAAATAGTAGCTAAACCAAAAAGTTATTATTCTTCACCCATCCAAACCACCCAAAATAAGCAAGTAAAACAAACAATGAGTACAATTACTGAATCAAGTTTTAAGTTTATATGCCAAAACTCTAGAATAAGATCTACTCTCTCATGGAAGAGAGAGAATCATAGATAAAAATAATATAAATTAGAAAAAAAAATTATAAAATAAAAAATATGTTATGCTCAAATCTAATTTCTCCTTGTGCTTTTGCCTCTCTCTTCCAAAATCTCCTTGTTTCTCGCTCTAAAACTTCTCTAAATTATGTCTATAAGATCTCTCTCTAATTTTAGACCCTCTTATAAGAAAATAACATAAAATAATAAAAACCTTCAAACAAAAAACTGTTCAGCGTAGAAATTTTCTGCGATCTGCAGCTAAGGCTTTTGGTCCGTAGAAACTGCTCTGAGACCCATTTCACTCATATGCGGTATGTAGTTGCTCGGTCTGACGAATGTGAGCAACCCTTAAATGATCATAACTTCTTCATCTGAAGTCCGATTGAGGTGATTCAAAATACGTTATAAAGTTAAGAATAAACTCTACAATATTGACACATAAATATAGTCACTTCATAGAAAGTTTGAATTAAAACTTCTTTCTTCTTTATTATCAACATTTGATTCCGACTTGTGTCTTTCTCTTGTTGTCATCTTGGATTTTCTTCTTTTCCTAAAATATCAGTCAAAACTATGTACTACCTTGAACTTGAGCAATTTAAACCTAAAATTAAACCTAATTAACTTAAAAGGCTAATTTTTGAGGCTAAAATTGAATCTAAAATATAATAATTTAATTCATTCATCAGCTTTTGAGTTAGAAACTTTGAGCTATTGATTCTTAGCTTATACATTTTGATCTTAAGTCTTCAAAGGCTTCTTCAACTGTCTTCAGCAGCATCAATATTATTTATTTGCTCAAGCCTTCATAGGATCCTACAAAAATCTTAAAAAAAGCTTATTATATTTAAGCATATTTTGCAAAACAACAAATAAAAAAAATTATTTAGTACAACATACTTTAAATAAAATAGATAAGTATTGATTTTAGTAACTCCATAAAATTTTCCTTTGAAAATAGATAACTATTTCATTATATTTCTAGAAAAGCTGAAAATGTGATTTCTTCTACATATATATTGTATGTAGTATTTATATGAGTTCTGTTATAGTGAGCTGCGAAATATAAAATACCGATCCAATCGTTTAAAGTGATTTTCATATTAAAATATTTTGGACACTAAATTTTATATTTTTTGAATTTTTTATTCTTTTTGAATGATAGAAAATTATTATTATCGGACATCATTTGCTATGCTTTTCTACCCCTAAATATTTAGGCATATTTTAATATGAATATCATGTTGAATTTGAACCATTGGACCGGTTTTTTAAATTCAGTAACGAGAGATATGATATGATGTACAAAAATATTATACACTTGGCGACTCACCATAGTATAATCGTATATATATATATATATAGTAGCAAAATAATTATTATGCCACTGGTTCTACTACCACGATGTCATCGTAAATTTGATTTGCGATTTTTTTAACGTGATCATAGATTTTAATCACATCTTCATATCTCTCTTTACGTTATCATTATATAATATATAATCCGAGTCATAAATTATATGGGACGGCATTTTAATATATAATATGATTATTTGATCTAATTTAATCAAATACGACGGAAGGAAACTTTAAAAAGTATAATTGCGTATTCAACATGATATGTGAGTCAAAAGCCCCCAGATCATTCGTAACTAATGATAAATGCTAAATTTTGAATTTGCGACCTTTCAAGTGGAGGGTTCTAATCTATTGTGTTATATGTAGTTCTTAAATATAGAGGGTATTTAATTATTATATAGAAAAATATAGTACATTACTTATATTTTCTATAAAAAGATAAGTATGGATATTTAAAGCTTATGTCATATATGTCTGATGTTATTTAATCTTTTTGTTTTGGTGTGTATATGGTTTTTACTATATATCTTTCGACTTAAATTTTGTTCAGCCAAGCAATCACGAAATTAATTTAATTACTATCTTTTTCATTGCATTTATTTCTAACGCTAAGCTAGAACATTTATGACATCCTATTTATCTTGCATATATACGCATAGTTTGGTTTTCTCAGCCCATAAAACTAGTATGAAGCCACACACCCGACTGCAAAAATTTGTTGCAAAGCATCAGAGCATGTTATTTTGCCAACAATTAAGTGAGCAGTTATCAAAGTACTTCTCTTTACTTCTCCCGGTTAATTCTTTCTATCTCTTCACCTTGCCATATCCGCAACAATCATTCTCTCATTTTCCTTCCTAACAATAAATTTCAATGACTTGCACCTCTATATCTTCCTAAAAACGGTAGCAAAAACGACTACAAAAGCCCATACCTCTCATCTCTTAAAAACCTTTCAAAAACCCTTTTCAGGTCGCAATACCTAGCTCTATTAATTATTTCTTAGTTTTTCTTTTATTTCCTCATGAAGATTTTTTTTTGTTTCTGTTTATCTCTGTCTTTAGGCAATGTGGAACCCTCCCGAGTTCAATTCTGTATCATCCTCCTATATCAACTCAGACTACAGTATGCATCTATCATAAATATTTTTTTATAATTTGATTCTTCAAAATTGGCTCTGAAATCTTCTCTGGATCTGGTGAGTTTTTAATTTGAATTTTGTCAAGGTTTCAATTCGTTCACAGACGAAGGCAGCGAATCATCATTTAACTTGCAGATTTCCAACGAGTATGACAAGCTGTGAGTCCCGGAGTTCACTGATTTACTATTTTACCCTTCTAAAGCAAATATTTCAGCAGTCTTTTTGAGGGCAGTTTGATAAATTTTGGTCCTGATGGAACAGTTTCTTGGGTGACTGGTTTCCCAGTGCATACAGCAGTGACAGCCATGTCAAGTCAGCAATGGAATTCTCCAGTTCGTGTCTTCCCTTCTCGCCTTTTTCTTTAGCGTCCAATAGCAACTCTAACTCAGGTTCTTTCAAAAGTTTTCTTTTTACTGAATAGGAAACTTCTACGCATTTTTTTTGCTTTTTCATTATTTTTTTTTTTTACATTTTAACCATGTAATGTAGGTCCTTCTGGTTTTAAATCGGATATAGCTGGTGAAGGAGATGATGGTTCGATGAAAACTATGGGGTGAGCAATGGAGAGGTCCAGTTCAATGGCAGTCAAACCGTTTCTGTCAATGTGAGTCTGATTCTTACTATTTTAGTGTTTTCGTCATATTTTTCTTGTCTGTTCTCCGTAAAGGAAGGGAAGTTTCTTCAAGCTTTTATTTTGTACCCTCTTTTGTGAAGAAATTCTGAAACGGAACCTGACAGTCAAACCAGAAACTGTAACGGGAAAATCGGTTTACCAGAACTTCAGATGAAACTTATGTTTTGTGTGGAAGGCTGTTTCTTCTTTGGTATCCAAAACTAAAACAGGGTCTTTTTTTTTCGTTCAGGACCCTGATTTCAAGGTATTTATTCATTTTGAGCATACGCCTTAAAGAGTCGAAGTCTTATTTATTGTTTGATTAACTTATGAAACGTACATAAAAGCTGAAAAAGCTATACATGAAATCAGCTAATTAAATAGAATTTGAAAACAAAGTTTCATTTAAATGCCAGATTATAAAGGACACCGGTATAACATGTGCCAACAATTAAAATTTGATTTCCGCTATATTGATAAACCTTTTTGATGAAATTGTTTTGATTACTTCGGCATGTTATGGTCTTAGGAAGGAATTGTTACGTGATACTTTTCTTTTCTTTTTTTTAGGATTTGCCGAAGACGGTTGAGTCTGGGGAAGAAAAAAGCCGAGGTGAAAGCTCTTCAAGGGAGCTAAAAAAGCTCAAACTGAGCAGTGGAAAGAAACTGCAACAAGAAGGATCCAGCTCAGGAACAAAGAAACCAGCAAAGGTTTCTGATTCTCTCTCTCTCTCTCTCTCTCTCTCTCTCTCTCTTTATATGTAAAAACTATAATTAATTTCTGCATTATAATTGACATATGTGCAACTCCTAATTTTCAATTACTTTGGAAGCATTCTTATGATGTATAATTCAGTAAAGATACATATCCTCAGAATGATTGTATACATGTGTAACCCGACCAGACAGAGAAGAACACAGCATAAGTAATTAATAAATAAGTATGTATCACAGCTTATCCTGTAATTAATGTACAGGCAGTGAAGAAGAACCAAAGGCTCGGTCCAAAGATAACAGCTCTGCAGCGACTTATTTCTCCTTATGGAAAGGTATTTATATGTTTGCTTTCTTCCTTACCTGATATTGTTGCAATTCTTTTATTTTTTGTTAAAATAGTGGTATATACAACATGTTTATATTGAAATAGAGTTTGTCGGCACCACACCTTGGTACCATGGGATTTATCTACCTTAACATCTAGTTAACCAGTTTCTAACCATCAAATCATATCATGATTTCATGCAAGATTCTGATAGTATCACAAGCATTAATCTACACAACATTAAACTACAATTCTTAGTCACATGCTCATAAAAAAAACACACAATAAGTTTTGTTTAAAATATTGTTGCAATTCTTATTATTTTAATTTTCACCAAGGTGACACTAACACCTACATCCTTATGTTGCTAGTGCATTTATGTGAAATTGAAAAATTTAGGGTCCTCTGTACATAACTTTTCTTATTTAATGAAAATTATGGAAGGCCATTCGTTTATCCTTCAAAAAAGAAAAAGTAGGGTCCCAGTAATAAGTCTAGAAGAGCCAGTACGGCTTGGCACTGAGACAGTGAAAATCAGTCAAATTTTATTTCAATATTAAACATGCTGAGTACCATTACGCAAATCCATTGCTAATTGGAATGCATTTTTGCATGCAAATAGATAATAACAAAAAGAAATTCAGAAAAAGATCATATAGTAATTGGAAAACCTCATTTTACTGCTGATTTTCATTAGTTTTGACCTCAAATCTGCAAGCTCTCCTTGTTTGTTGCCATGTAATTGAGAAAAAGGAACAACAAACATTTTGATGCATGAATAAATCCTTACATTGTATCATGCAGACTGATGCGGCATCAGTGCTTAATGAAACAGCCAACAACATCCGGTACCTTCATGAACAGATCAAGGTGAGAGATTTTCTAGTCTAGATGCAAGTTGAAAAGTAATATCACTTTTGCATGAAAAGAACAATATATTACAAAGAAATCTTCTTCATAAACCAAAATTAGATCACATTCAATTGAATATAAATCATAAAAGTTCTCATTATTCTGCAGGTTCTGGCAGCGCCTTATATGAGCACACACCGTCAACAGGTACTTAAATTTGAGTATAAAGGAAAATGCAACATTCTTGTTTGTCACGTTAACACTTTGATCAGTACAAGCTAGTACAAAAAACTCTAAACATTTCATTATTTAGCTTTTTTGATGCTTTGTATGCAGGCTCCCACAGAGATGAGTGGTGATTTGCACTGCAGAGGTCTCTGTCTCATACCTGTTACCCCAGAACTTGTCAGCTTCACATCTCAATTGGCTTCTAATCATAGTGTGCCAGGAAATGCATTACCATTTTCTCGGTTTCATGTCTAGGTGATACAAAATGACCATAACATTGATTTGGTGCTCATACAAAGAGGTAAATAGAGTCAATTTACTGGCATGTAGATTTGAGCAGTTGTTTGTGAATCTAGAAAGCAGGACATGTTTCTTTATGTTTGCATTGCGTACTTCTGTTTGTATGAAGTTGATTTATCTTAAGTTTTGTGGGAATGTGTCATCTCCTCTTCAATAAATTATGATATGTTCAAGGCTCGTTAAGACAGCTTCCTAATAACAAATTTTCACTTAAATCAACTTGTAGAACACAGTGATATAAGCGTTCAAACTAAGGATCACATTTGTTAAGTAAAGTTTGTTATTAGTTGATTTTCTATAATATTACTAGAGGAATGTTCTGTTTCAAATTAATCAGATCAGACCGACCTTAGCAGTATCAATTTCAATAACCACCAACAACACAGGGAAATGCTACTCTAATTTGAAGGAAGAGAATTACTAAGGTTTAAATTTATTAATTAACAATGGATTAAATTGATACTTGGCCAACATTTGCAAATGAAGTCAGCATGTTGAAACATTTAACATTTTGTAGGCAGCCAGACTTATTGTACAAAATATGAAGCAATTAAGCACAATTTAATGCTCTTTCTAAAATTGCTAAACATAATTCACGCATTACAATGTTTCAATTTTATGATTTGCGATTACATAACATAGTTACATACATCATCGTTCTTTATATGGATTAGTTCAACTATCAGATGCTACTTATATAATCATTAAACATATTAAAGTAATTTACTGTTAGAGAAATCCAGTATTTCTTTAACGCTCAAGAAAAGCCGGCAGTGAGGTGGCTAAAGATGGAATGCCTAAATCCAAGGCATATAAAGAGGGTTTGTTGCTCCATTTTGGCAGCAGGTGCTTCAATGCAGTCGGTATACTCCCCGTCTCCTCTCCTCTCCTCTCCTCCCCTCTTTTAATTGCATCACTCCCAAAAACCCAAACCTGATCCTTCTATCCAGAGTATTGGAATTTTAACTTCTTACTTTAAATCGTTACATTTTCAGATTGTGTTTGATAAAAAAAATACAAAAAAAAAATGTCTACAAGTGATTGCGCACATACACATTTTTAGCGTAGTCTTAAAATTTGTCTTTGAATTTTTGTTCAGAGCGGTGCCAATAATTGACTAATTATCAACTAATCATCCATCTCTCATGAACACAACTTTGGTTGTACAAGAATTGGAATTAGAAAATAAAATAAAATAAAATAAAAAGAAACCATGTATAAAGTTAAAACTTCATTCCAAAGGGCAGGTATTTCCATCTATGGATTTGTAAAATGGGGGAGAGTGAAAAGGGGAAAAAATGGTTAGAGATAGATTTACTGTAAAGAAAGTGGTTTAAAGAATCAAAATACGAGGGAAGGGGCGCTAGACAAAATTACAGCTCCAAATTTAAATCATGGCTAAGTTTTTCTATGAAAGAATGGACAATTTGAACTGCAAATTTAGTACAAATGGTATTGAGTATCGTCTCTTTACAGAGTGGTACAAGTTTAAATTCCGAAAGAAATATATAAAAAATAATATATATTAGAGTTAGTGAGCTAAATTTAAAAAAAAATGGACAATTCTGATGGGTTAGCAACAAAATCTGAAGCGTTGAGTCGGGGGGGGAGAAGACAAATTAGGGGATTCTGTAACTTCCTTCGTATTAATTAAGTAATTAATTATAGGAGGCTGATAATAGTCCCATAGTTTTATCCCCAAACAAAATCCCCAAGCATTGACTATAATATGATCAGTGAAGCGTCTAAGTCAAAAGTCACGACTGTCTATTTTATTCCGATACTATTTATAGCAACCTGTAGATTTATTTACATGTAATAATTTTATTATTTATATTTTTCATAGCATCATAATCAACTATAACCGTTTATATATTGTTTTGCCGCTGTTTATATCTATATACATCAGATATTTATATATTTAACAAATAATGTGTTTTAAGTGTGTTTTGGGCATGTCATAGGAATTTATTTATATAATTTAGGCTTCTTGTTAATATTAAGAGTATCAATCTTTTATACAATTTCACAATTTTAGCAATTTACTGTGATCTTTACATTGCAAACTATTTATATTTATTGACATAATTATTTATACATTCCATTACCGAGAGGTCAAAAGATAAGTTAGAATTTAGATGATCTTCGACGCTATTTACATCATAGTTGCATATTATTTATTGCTATTTACGTCTATTGCATGGTTATTTATAGTTGTTATCTATTTTATTTATACTAATTAAACAAATAAATAATAACTAATTATTAAGATTATTTTTAGGTCAAAACATATTGTGCATTTAAGGTTCTCGGGTAGGATATTATTTATATTATTTAGTAATCTTATTTGTAACGTAATATTATAAAACATAATTTATGAAAAGAGCATTATAAACACATCACCAAGAAGTTAACACAGTCAAGTAATCGAGACTTACAAAAATCATGGCGTAAAAGTTAGTTCAAGAGATTGTGAGCACTATGTTTGGGCCATAATTGATGAGAGGTAAACCACCATATTTAAAGTATGATAAATAAGAAAATTAGAAAGCAAAATATCTAATTTTTTTGTTAAAAAATAGATCCGACTGATGATGGAGGATTTGATAAGGCATGGATAAGACACAAGAAATGGTTTGAAGAGAAAGGAGGAGAAAAAAATTGAAAAAAAAACCGTGTAGAGGAATTTGAAATAACGGGGATGAATGAAGCGATGTCACGTTGATAAGATTTCAAAAAGTTATTAAAAAAGAAAATGAATATTTGAAAGAATGATCAAATTTAATTATATTGTATTATGTTACGTTAACCCAAACTTTTTAAACAGAATGAAACGATATCGTTGCATTTTTGAGCCAAACAACTTTTTTGTCCGGATCGGAAAAATATTAGAACTAAAGAAAAAAATAATTGTTGAAGATAAGGAAAGCTTTATTAGATGATTTGCATGTGAAAATTTTGGAGAAAATAATTATTTTCACAATGCTTTAAACTATCAACACAATTAACTGTGTCAGAAATTCTATAAAATAATACAATGAGTTATTTTTATAAGAATAATATAACACCTTATTATATTAAAGAAGCGAAACAAAAAAATAAACATGACTTAAAAAATATAACAAAATAGAAATCGCATAACGAACCGTTAGCATAGCATTATAAATAATATTAAGGTGACAACTCGCATAAAATTCTAATGGGTGGGGATCGGATGAAAATGGGTTATTTTGATAACTTTGACAATGGACTTTGAAAATAAGTTATTTTAATATTTTTTGACAACTTTTGTAATGTAGCATAGGCGGGACCCGTAGAAGTATTAAACGGTAACAACTTTTTATTACACGTTAATGATCACACATGCATGAATATAAAAAAAACATATGCCTTAGACAACTTTTAGTGCGGGGAAGGATAGCTTGACAATGTGTTATCTTAACAATTTTGATGATGATCTTTAAATAAATATGAAAAAAAATAAAAATAAAAAAATTATAAATATATTCTTCTATTTCTAGATGATTAAAATTTTATGTAATTTTAATATTATTTACTAGTTCATCAAAATTCATTAAAATGTTATGTAATTTGTAATGGTTCTAATTTAATGATTTTTATAGACTATCAAATTATAATGAAATTGCATGATATTTAAATCACCATTAATCTATAAATAGAATAATTTATCTATAATATTTTTTTGTACTTATTTAAAGATTCATTATCAAGATAATCATTATCAAGTGATCCCATCCTAGGGATGACAATATAGCTTGCGACCTGGTGTATCCGTCCAACCCACGAGCCAACTCGCCCGACTCGGATAGTGAACGGGTAGGGCTATCCAATGGGTTGGGTCAAATACGGGTTGTGTACAATCTTAATATAACACTAATATCACTTAAATTATATTAAGTATTTAGTTATGATATAATTATATGAATATATATTTTCTTTAAAATAAATATTAGAAGGACAATGAATATATATACTTGTGCTATGAAAAATATCAATATATTTTAATTACCATACTAATACACTTGCGTTATGAAAAGATCAATATATTTTAATTATGAAAACTAAGGAAATCGTCAAATTAACTAATATTAATAATATTTTAGTTTAAATATAATAATCATCCACTAAGTCGGGCCGAGAAGGGTATGGACGGATAGATCTTGTGAAACATTTTGAACGGATCGAGTTATCAATTTTAGATTTGAAACTACATACTAGATAGATCGAACGAAAATTTTAAAAGATAAACTAGAGCCTAAATTTGATATAAACCTGATCCATTATCATCCCTATCCAACCCTTTAGGGCCAGTTCGGCCGACTTGTGGGAACACAAATAAACATAGATTTTGATCTATGGTAAAAAATAATTTAGTTGAACTGAAACGAAAATTTTTCTCTACCGAGCTGAAAAAGCTCCGAACACGCCCTAGTGCGTGGAGAAACAGACGAGTGTAGTAAACCACAGAGAAAATTCATATTTTGGAAACTGGAAAGTTAAAAAGGGTTTCCCGCTTAAATTTTACACGATTCGTCGATCCGTCCCAAAACAACGGCTGTTGAATCTCAGCCGTCCAGACCACATGTAAATCAACGAGCGTAAGGCCATCCACCTCATCAATCCGACCCGCTTCTGAACAGCCAATCCCCTTTCCCTACCTCTCTCATTATAAAAAACACACGCAAAACTAATTTCCCTCCACCCCATTCCAATCGAGCCAAAAATTGCAAAATCGAATCAAGTCTATTCCCCAAACCCTACATCTGTAGTTTTAATGGCGCCCAAGGCAGAGAAGAAGCCAGCGGAGAAGAAGCCCGCGGGAGAGAAGCCAGAAAAGGCGGAGAAGGCAGAGAAGGCCCCAGCTGAGAAGAAACCACGTGGTGGGAAGAAGGTCCCGAAGGAAGGAGGCGGAGAGAAGAAGAAGAAGAGGGCAAAGAGCACCGAGACCTACAAGATCTACATCTTCAAGGTGCTGAAGCAGGTGCATCCTGACATCGGTATCTCCAGCAAGGCCATGTCTATCATGAACTCCTTCATCAATGACATCTTTGAGAAGTTGGCGATGGAGGCCTCCCGCCTTGCCAGGTACAATAAGAAGCCCACCATCACTTCTCGTGAGATCCAGACGTCTGTCAGGCTTGTTCTCCCTGGCGAACTCGCCAAGCATGCTGTTTCTGAGGGTACCAAGGCTGTTACTAAGTTTACAAGTGCTTAGTTTTATTTTGTGTTAGGCGTTTTAGTTTGTGTGAATTTTGGTAGGGTTAGATGTGTTTTAAAATCTTATGTGTACTGGTGTGGTCCAAGGATTGTAATTTGATCAGGGAAAGTGCTAGTTAATTTCACTGTTATATTATCAGATTTCTAACTAATTTGGTTGTCAGATTTTTGTTGTTTAGTGTTTATATTGAGGGTACACTGCAAATAAGAGATGTTTGGTTTAAGAAAAGTAATATTGAATTAAACAAATCGTGGACTGATCTACAGGGATTGCAACTGCCAACAGTGTTAACAATACCTAGTTTTTGTGAAACTTTTATAGTTTGGGGGCAGCATATTTTTGTAAATGTCTGCCATTTGGGGGAGGGTCCAGATGTTGTAAGTAGCATTTCACTTGTCGAGTAATTAAGAAATCCTGGACTAAGGAGGTTACTGTTTCATTCTCTGATGGAGGCGTATCAGTTCTGGTGTGAAACTCAATTAAGAATTTGGAATCAAAATGTTTGACTTAAATAGGCTTATATA
The DNA here is from genome assembly GCA_037127355.1 of Schoenoplectus tabernaemontani. Classification (NCBI taxonomy): domain Eukaryota; kingdom Viridiplantae; phylum Streptophyta; class Magnoliopsida; order Poales; family Cyperaceae; genus Schoenoplectus; species Schoenoplectus tabernaemontani. The sequence goes on from CM073753.1 coordinate 25,650,482, forward strand.
TTCTGGTAAAATACTCAGTGGGGACTGTTTTGCTTTGGAGCATCTAGCATGTCATGATACTGGAAGAGTGATATAATCCAATGACATCATTAACAACTAGAGAACGTAAGGAACATGGATGATGTTTTAGAATTAAGATCATTAACGGCCTTGCATGTTTGATTACATGTCTATGCGTTTTCAGTTCTCATTTTAAATATAATACTATAATTTACAACCTGTCATTTAATTGACATTGTTGATGCAGCTAATGGATCCAATTTTATTTTTTTTTCTAAATTTCATCTAATTTACAAAACTCAAAAATATGGATCAGGTCGAATTAAATTATGCCAGAAATATAACATAATTACTGGTTGGTGTAGCGGCACGCCAGAATTTGGTCTAATTCTGGAGTGGTGTATCAATTTTCTCCGATCAGTTCACCCCCAGCTCGACGGATACAAAGTCTAACCCTTCGATTTTCACACTTTTTTCTTTCCACCCACAATGCTAAACTCTAGTGCACTTCTATGGCCCATTCCCAATATAAGAAAAGAAAATAGATTGTGCAAGCAAATAAGGCCCATGATAGCCCATTCATGCCTTGAGCCTTCTCTTCTTCTTCTCGAGCCCACTATTCCTGATCACGCCTGGGGGGAAAAAGGATTAAACAGAGGCGTGCAGCCTTGCACACACTTCAATCCGATATGGCGATATTTCGCACAAAGAGTAAATCCTAACCGTTCAAACTGGCTTGGCCGTTGCTCTCTTACTAAAACCCGACTGCTCTTCCCTAAGACCCTAACCATGAAGACGCAGTTGGGCTCTTCATAACTGAAATTCTCCGTCTCTATTACGATTAAAGTTTTTACCAGCACCAAGTGTCAAGGTCTTATACGGGTGAGAAGGACAGAGTAACCCTGATATGATTCTTTTCTTTTTGTGCATTTTATGTTTTCAGGCAAAGGGGGGTTTAGGAATTTTGGTTCTGGAAACGTCGTGAAATCTAGTATTCGCAGCAATGTATTACTATTTGATGTCGTTCATATCACGAGTCATTGATCATCTGACAGTAGTTAGTACTGATATCTTAATTCGTAAATTGAAACGTAATTGTTGTAGTTGTTGCCATGTAAACCAAAAGAAGTCATGTTCAATCAAATCTAGTAAATTATAGTGCAGGGTCATCCCGTCAATCTCTTAAGGAAAAGGTCAAATAAAATTTATGTATATTTTTTTTAATTGGAGATTTCTTTTGAGTTTATATTTAGTTATTTACACAATTTAAGAACTAATTATTTACTTTTTAACTAACATATCTAATAGACTTTTTTAATATTTTCACAGAATAGATTTTGCTGACTAAAGAAATGTATGAGGGTACACAACGCATCAAACCTTATTTTCTAGAAAAGCGCATGGAAAACATATTTTGCAAGGTTACACGAGTTAAATTCTTTGTAATATTTTGCAGAAAGTTAATCTTCGAAAAGACGGTTACTTCGAATCGATGCCAACATTAGCAAAGCACGCTGCAATCTGCATGCATCAATGCAGTAACTAATATATGACGTCTAGAGAAACCAAGTCGGATCATCCAGGGCAATGGAACAGTAAGGGAAGTATCACACAACTTTGTTGAGTAAAAGGATTAACATGATCAAGATGTACAAGATTTCTATTATGCAACTACTTTTTTAAATAATAGTTTCTAATGCATATTACTTTGTTTTGTGCAAGATTTGTGTGGTAAAATATTCATATTAAAGTTTTAATTAAAAAAATCTTAAAATAGACATATTTAGAAATAATTATATTAATTTATAATAAATTATGTGTAGTCATACTCCAAAGATTTTAAAAAACTCAAATAACTTAATTAAACAATTATTTTTTAAGCTAATACTTAGATGTTGTGAAAAATTAATGCCGTAGAACGTTCAAATAATTTACACGAATTATGTGTAGATATGTGCAAAAAATATTTAAAAACTCAAATAACTTGTTTAAACAACTATTTTCTAATGTATCTTACTTATGATTTATGTAAAATTAGTGTCATAGAATATTCATATCAAAGTGTTAATTATACAATCTTATAATAGGTGTAATTAGGAGTAATTATAGTAATTTGTAAGAAATTATGTGTAGTGATGAGGCCAAATTTTTTAAAAAACTCAAAAAACTTGTTTAAACAGCTGTTTTTAGTTTCACTTATTTATTTTTTGTGCAACATTAATGTTGTAGAATGTTCTTATCAAAGTTCTAATTAGATAATCCTTTAAAAGGCATAATTATGAGTAATTATATTAATTTTTATGAAATAATCTGTAGTTATGAGGTAAAAAAATAAAAATAAAAAATCAAACAACATGTTTAAATAGCAGTTTCCAATGCATCTTAATTATGTTTTTGTGAAAATTATTGTCGTAAAATATTCATATCGAAGTGTTAATTGAACAATCTTATAATAGACATGATTCGAAGTAATTAAATTAATTTGAACGAATTATGTGTAAATATGCGGCCAAAAATTCTGAAAAACTCAAGCAACTTGTTCAAACAGCTTTATCTAATGTATCTTACTTATGATTTATGTAAAATTAGTGTCATAGAATATTCATATCAAAGTGTTAATTATACAATCTTATAATAGGTGTAATTAGGAGTAATTATAGTAATTTGTAAGAAATTATGTGTAGTTATGAGGCCAAAATTTTTAAAAAACTCGAACAGCTTTTTTAAACAATTGTTTTTAAAGCATCCTGCTTATATTTTATGCAAAATTAGTGTCATATCGAAGGGTTGATTGGATAATGCTTTAAAAGGCATAATTAGAAGTAATTATATTAATTTTCACGAAATTATGTATAGTTATGAGGCCAAAAATGTTGAAAACTGAAATAACTTATTTAAACAACAGTTTCTAATGCATCTTACTTTTGTTTTGTGAAAAATTAGTGTCGTAGAATATTCATATCGATTTATAAATTGAATAATCTTCTAATAGGTATAATTAGGAGTTATTATATTAATTTTGATGAAATTATGTGCAGTTATGAGGCAAAAAAGTTGAAAATCTTAAACAACCTGTTTAAAAGTAGTTTCTAATTAATCTGACTTTTATTTTATCACAAATTAGTGTCGTAGAATATTCATATCGATGTGTTAATTGAACAATCTTATAATAAGCACAATTAAGAGTAATTTCATTAATTTGTACGAAATTATGTGTAGTTATGCGGCCAAAAAATTTTGCAAAACTCAACTAAGATATTTAAATAGATGTTTTTAATGCATCTTACATATGTTTTGTGCAAAATTAGTGTTGTAGAATATTCATATTGACGTTTTAATTGGACAATCTTATAACAGAAATATTTAGGAGTAATTATATTAATTTGTAAGAAATAGTGTGTTGTTAAGCGGCCAAAACATTTTAAAAACTCAAATAACTTGTTTAAACAGCAGTTTTTAATGCATCTTACTTAAGTTTTATGCAAAATTAGTGTTGTAGAATATTCATATGGATATTTTGATTGGACAATCTTATAATAGACATACTTAGAAGCAATTATATCAATTTGCAAGAAATTATACGTAGTTATGCGGCCAAAATTTTTGTAAAACTCAAACAACCTGTTTAAACAGCTGTTTTTAATGCATCTTACTTAACTTTTACGCAAAATTAGTATCGTAGAATGTTAATATCAAAGTGTTAATTAGATAATCATCTGACCGACATAATTAGGAGTAATTATATTAATTTTCACGAAATTTTGTGCGGTTATGTGCAAAAAACACTAAAAATCTTAAATAACTCGTTTAACCAGATGTTTTTAATTAATCTTACTTATGTTTTGTGAAAAATTAATGTCGTAGAATATTCATATCGATGTATTAATTAGAAAATCTTATAGTAGGCATAATTAGAAGTAATTATATTAATTTGCATGAAATTTTGCATAGTTATGCGGCCAATTTTTTTGTAAAACTCAAAGAACTTGATTAAACAGCTGTTTTTAGTGCCGCTTATTTTTTATGCAGAATTAGTATCGTAGAATGTTTATATCGAAGTGATAATTAGATAATATTTTAATAGGCATAATTATGAGTAATTATATTAATTTTCATGATATTATGTGTAGTTATGAGGCCAAACATATTGAAAAACTCAAACTACTTTTTTAAATAATAGTTTCTAATGCATCTTACTTATGTTTTGTGCAAAATTTGTGTCATAGAATATTCATATCGAAGTGTTAAATGAACAATCTTATAATAGGCATGATTAGGAATAATTATATTAATTTATAAGAAATATTTGTAGTCATGCGGCCAAAGATTTTAAGAAACTCAAATAACTTGATTAAACAGCTGTTTTTTGAAGCATATTACTTAGGTGTTTTGCAAAATTAGCGCCGTAGAATGTTCAAATCGAAGTTTTAAATGGATAATCCATTAAGAGGCATAATTAGGAGTAATTATATTAATTTTCATGAAATAATCTGTAGTTGTGAGGCCAAAAAATTTAAAAAATTCAAACAAAATTTTTAAATAGCAGTTTTCAATGTATCTTACTTATGTTTTTGCGAAAATTAGTATCGTAGAATATTCATATCGAAGTTTTAATTGAGCAATCTTATTATAGGCATGATTAGGAGTAATTATATTAATTTTCACTAATTATGTGGAGATATGCGGTCAAAAATTTGGAAAAACTCAAACAACTTGTTCAAACAGCTTTATCTAATGTATCTTACTTATGTTTTATGTTTAATTAGTGTCGTAGGATATTCATATCAAAGTTTTAATTGGACAATCTTATAATAGGTATAATTAAGAGTAATTATATTAATTTGTAAGAAATTATGTGTAGTTATGCAGCCAAAAGTTTTAAAAAACTCAAACAACTTCTTTAAACAGTTGTTTTCAAAGCATCCTACTTATGTTTCGTGCAAAATTAGCGTCATACATTGTTCATATCTAAGGATTAATTGGATAATATTTTAATAGGCATAATTAGGAGTAATTATATAAATTTTCACGAAATTATGTGTAGTTATACGGCCAAAATTTTTGAAAAACTCAAACAACTTCTTTAAACAGCTGTTTTCAAAGCATCCTACTTATTTCTTGTGCAAAATTAGTGTCATAGAATGTTCATATCGAAGGGTTGATTGGATAAAATTTTAATAGGCATAATTAGAAGTAATTATTTTAATTTTCACGAAATTAAGTATAGTTATGAGGCCAAAAATATTGAAAAACTGAAACAACTTGTTTAAACAGCAGTTTGTAATGCATCTTACTTATGTTTTGTGAAATATTATTGTCGTAGAATATTCATATCGAAGTATAAATTGGATAATATTCTAATAGGTTTAATTGGGAGTAATTATCTTAATTTTCACGAATTTTTGTGCCGTTATGAGGCAAAAAGAGTTAAAAATCTTAAACAACATGTTTAAAGAGCAGTTTCTAATTAATCTTTCTTTTGTTTTGACAAAAATTAGCGTTGTAGAATATTCATATCGACGTGTTAATTGGACCACCTTATAATAGTCACAATTAAGAGTAATTATATTAATTTGTACGAATTATGTGTAGTTATGCGGATTTTTTTTTTTTAAAAACTCAAACAACTTGTTCAAAGAGCTTTTCTAATGTATCTTACTTCTATTTTATGTAAAATTAGTGTCGTAGGATATCCATATCAAAGTGTTAATTAGACAATCTTATAATAGGTATAATTAGGAGTAATTATATTAATTTGTAAGAAATATGTGAAGTTATGCGGCCAAAAATTTTGAAAACTCAAACAACTTCTTTAAACAGCCGTTTTCAAAGCATACTACTTATGTTTTGTTTAAAATTAGTGTCATACAATGTTCATATTGAAGGGTTGATTGAATAATATTTTAATAAGCATAATTAGAAGTAATTATATTAATTTTCACGAAATTATGTATAGTTATATGGCCAAAAATGTTGAAAAACTTAAACAACATGTTTAAACAGCAGTTTCTAATGCATCTTACGAATGTTTTGTGAAAAATTATTGTCATAGAATATTTATATCGTAGTGTAAATTGGATAATCTTCCAATAGGTATAATTAGGAGTAATTATATTAAATTTCACGAAATTATGTGCAATTATGAGGCAAAAAAAGTTGAAAATCTTAAACAACTGTTTTTTAATGCATCTTACTTATGTTTTGCGCAAAATTAGTGTCATCAATGTTCATATCGAAGTGTTAATTGAATAATCATCTAATAGACATAACTAGGTGTAATTATATTAATTTTTACGAAATTATATGTAGTTATGTGCAAAAAATATTTAAAATCTTAAATAACTCGTTTAACCAACTATTTTTAATTAATCTTACTTATGTTTTGTGAAAAATTAATGTCGTAGAATATTCATATCGATGTGCCAATTGTACAATCTTATAATAGACATAATTAGGAGTAATTACATTAATTTATAGGAAATTTTGCGTAGTTATGCGGCCAAATTTTTTATAAAACTCAAAAAACTTGTTTAAACAGCTGTTTTTAGTTCAACTTATTTATTTTTTGTGCAAAATTAATGTTGTAGAATGTTCATATCGAAGTTCTAATTAGATAATCCTTTAAAAGGCATAATTATGAGTAATTATATTAATTTTTATGAAATAATCTGTAGTTATGAGGCTAAAAAATTAAAAAAAAATCAAACAACATGTTTAAATAGCAGTTTCCAATGCATCTTAATTATGTTTTTGTGAAAATTATTGTCGTAAAATATTCATATCGAAGTGTTAATTGAATAATCTTAAAATAGGCTTGATTAGGAGTAATTAAATTAATTTGCACGAATTATGTGTAGATATGCGGCCAAAAATTCTGAAAAACTCAAGCAACTTGTTCAAACAGCTTTATCTAATGTATCTTACTTATGATTTATGTAAAATTAGTTTCATAGAATATTCATATCAAAGTGTTAATTATACAATCTTATAATAGGTGTAATTAGGAGTAATTATAGTAATTTGTAAGAAATTATGTGTAGTTATGAGGCCAAAATTTTTAAAAAACTCGAACAACTTTTTTAAACAACTGTTTTTAAAGCATCCTGCTTATATTTTGTGCAAAATTAGTGTCATACAATGTTCATATCGAAGGGTTGATTGGATAATGTTTTAAAAGGCATAATTAGAAGTAATTATATTAATTTTCACGAAATTATGTATAGTTATGAGGCCAAAAATGTTGAAAAACTGAAATAACTTATTTAAACAGCAGTTTCTAATGCATCTTACTTTTGTTTTGTGAAAAATTAGTGTCGTAGAATATTCATATCGATTTATAAATTGAATAATCTTCTAATAGGTATAATTAGGAGTAATTATATTAATTTTGATGAAATTATGTGCAGTTATGAGGCAAAAAAGTTGAAAATCTTAAACAACCTGTTTAAAAAGTAGTTTCTAATTAATCTGACTTTTATTTTATCACAAATTAGTGTCGTAGAATATTCATATCGATGTGTTAATTGGACAATCTTATAATAAGCACAATTAAGAGTAATTTCATTAATTTGTACGAAATTATGTGTAGTTATGCGGCCAAAAAATTTGCAAAACTCAACTAAGATATTTAAATAGATGTTTTTAATGCATCTTACATATGTTTTGTGCAAAATTAGTGTTGTAGAATATTCATATTGACGTTTTAATTGGACAATCTTATAACAGAAATATTTAGGAGTAATTATATTAATTTGTAAGAAATAGTGTGTTGTTAAGCGGCCAAAACATTTTAAAAACTCAAATAACTTGTTTAAACAGCAGTTTTTAATGCATCTTACTTAAGTTTTATGCAAAATTAGTGTTGTAGAATATTCATATGGATATTTTGATTGGACAATCTTATAATAGACATACTTAGAAGCAATTATATCAATTTGCAAGAAATTATACGTAGTTATGCGGCCAAAATTTTTGTAAAACTCAAACAACCTGTTTAAACAGCTGTTTTTAATGCATCTTACTTAACTTTTGCGCAAAATTAGTATCGTAGAATGTTAATATCAAAGTGTTAATTAGATAATCATCTGACAGACATAATTAGGAGTAATTATATTAATTTTCACGAAATTTTGTGCGGTTATGTGCAAAAAACACTAAAAATCTTAAATAACTCGTTTAACCAGATGTTTTTAATTAATCTTACTTATGTTTTGTGAAAAATTAATGTCGTAGAATATTCATATCGATGTATTAATTAGAAAATCTTATAGTAGGCATAATTAGAAGTAATTATATTAATTTGCATGAAATTTTGCATAGTTATGCGGCCAATTTTTTTGTAAAACTCAAAGAACTTGATTAAACAGCTGTTTTTAGTGCCGCTTACTTATTTTTTATGCAGAATTAGTATCGTAGAATGTTTATATCGAAGTGATAATTAGATAATATTTTAATAGGCATAATTATGAGTAATTATATTAATTTTCATGATATTATGTGTAGTTATGAGGCCAAACATATTGAAAAACTCAAACTACTTTTTTAAATAATAGTTTCTAATGCATCTTACTTATGTTTTGTGCAAAATTTGTGTCATAGAATATTCATATCGAAGTGTTAAATGAACAATCTTATAATAGGCATGATTAGGAATAATTATATTAATTTATAAGAAATATTTGTAGTCATGCGGCCAAAGATTTTAAGAAACTCAAATAACTTGATTAAACAGCTGTTTTTTGAAGCATATTACTTAGGTGTTTTGCAAAATTAACGCCGTAGAATGTTCAAATCGAAGTTTTAAATGGATAATCCATTAAGTGGCATAATTGGGAGTAATTATATTAATTTTCATGAAATAATCTGTAGTTGTGAGGCCAAAAAATTTAAAAAATTCAAACAAAATTTTTAAATAGCAGTTTTCAATGTATCTTACTTATGTTTTTGCGAAAATTAGTATCGTAGAATATTCATATCGAAGTTTTAATTGAGCAATCTTATTATAGGCATGATTAGGAGTAATTATATTAATTTTCACTAATTATGTGGAGATATGCGGTCAAAAATTTGGAAAAACTCAAACAACTTGTTCAAACAGCTATATCTAATGTATCTTACTTATGTTTTATGTTTAATTAGTGTCGTAGGATATTCATATCAAAGTTTTTATTGGACAATCTTATAATAGGTATTATTAAGAGTAATTATATTAATTTGTAAGAAATTATGTGTAGTTATGCAGCCAAAAGTTTTAAAAAACTCAAACAACTTCTTTAAACAGTTGTTTTCAAAGCATCCTACTTGTGTTTCGTGCAAAATTAGCGTCATACATTGTTCATATCTAAGGATTAATTGGATAATATTTTAATAGGCATAATTAGGAGTAATTATATAAATTTTCACGAAATTATGTGTAGTTATACGGCCAAAATGTTTGAAAAACTCAAACAACTTCTTTAAACAGCTGTTTTCAAAGCATCCTACTTATGTCTTGTGCAAAATTAGTGTCATAGAATGTTCATATCGAAGGGTTGATTGGATAAAATTTTAATAGGCATAATTAGAAGTAATTATTTTAATTTTCACGAAATTAAGTATAGTTATGAAGCCAAAAATATTGAAAAACTGAAACAACTTGTTTAAACAGCAGTTTGTAATGCATCTTACTTATGTTTTGTGAAATATTATTGTCGTAGAATATTCATATCGAAGTATAAATTGGATAATATTCTAATAGGTTTAATTGGGAGTAATTATCTTAATTTTCACGAATTTTTGTGCCGTTATGAGGCAAAAAGAGTTAAAAATCTTAAACAACATGTTTAAAGAGCAGTTTCTAATTAATCTTTCTTTTGTTTTGACAAAAATTAGCGTTGTAGAATATTCATATCGACGTGTTAATTGGACCACCTTATAATAGTCACAATTAAGAGTAATTATATTAATTTGTACGAATTATGTGTAGTTATGCGGAATTTTTTTTTTTAAAACTCAAACAACTTGTTCAAAGAGCTTTTCTAATGTATCTTACTTCTATTTTATGTAAAATTAGTGTCGTAGGATATCCATATCAAAGTGTTAATTAGACAATCTTATAATAGGTATAATTAGGAGTAATTATATTAATTTGTAAGAAATATGTCAAGTTATGCGGCCAAAAATTTTGAAAACTCAAACAACTTCTTTAAACAGCCGTTTTCAAAGCATACTACTTATGTTTTGTATAAAATTAGTGTCATACAATGTTCATATTGAAGGGTTGATTGAATAATATTTTAATAAGCATAATTAGAAGTAATTATATTAATTTTCACGAAATTATGTATAGTTATATGGCCAAAAATGTTGAAAAACTTAAACAACATGTTTAAACAGCAGTTTCTAATGCATCTTACGAATGTTTTGTGAAAAATTATTGTCATAGAATATTTATATCGTAGTGTAAATTGGATAATCTTCCAATAGGTATAATTAGGAGTAATTATATTAAATTTCACGAAATTATGTGCAATTATGAGGCAAAAAAAGTTGAAAATCTTAAACAACTGTTTTTTAATGCATCTTACTTATGTTTTGCGCAAAATTAGTGTCATCAATGTTCATATCGAAGTGTTAATTGAATAATCATCTAATAGACATAACTAGGTGTAATTATATTAATTTTTACGAAATTATATGTAGTTATGTGCAAAAAATATTTAAAATCTTAAATAACTCGTTTAACCAACTATTTTTAATTAATCTTACTTATGTTTTGTGAAAAATTAATGTCGTAGAATATTCATATCGATGTGCTAATTGTACAATCTTATAATAGACATAATTAGGAGTAATTACATTAATTTATAGGAAATTTTGCGTAGTTATGCGGCCAAATTTTTTATAAAACTCAAAAAACTTGTTTAAACAGCTGTTTTTAGTTCCACTTATTTATTTTTTGTGCAAAATTAATGTTGTAGAATGTTCATATCGAAGTTCTAATTAGATAATCCTTTAAAAGGCATAATTATGAGTAATTATATTAATTTTTATGAAATAATCTGTAGTTATGAGGCTAAAAAAAAAAAAAAAAATCAAACAACATGTTTAAATAGCAGTTTCCAATGCATCTTAATTATGTTTTTGTGAAAATTATTGTCGTAAAATATTCATATCGAAGTGTTAATTGAATAATCTTATAATAGGCTTGATTAGGAGTAATTAAATTAATTTTCACGAATTATGTGTAGATATGCGGCCAAAAAATCTGAAAAACTCAAGCAACTTGTTCAAACAGCTTTATCTAATGTATCTTACTTATGATTTATGTAAAATTAGTGTCATAGAATATTCATATCAAAGTGTTAATTATACAATCTTATAATAGGTGTAATTAGGAGTAATTATAGTAATTTGTAAGAAATTATGTGTAGTTATGAGGCCAAAATTTTTAAAAAACTCGAACAACTTTTTTAAACAACTGTTTTTAAAGCATCCTGCTTATATTTTGTGCAAAATTAGTGTCATACAATGTTCATATCGAAGGGTTGATTGGATAATGTTTTAAAAAGCATAATTAGAAGTAATTATATTAATTTTCATGAAATTATGTATAGTTATGAGGCCAAAAATGTTGAAAAACTGAAATAACTTATTTAAACAGCAGTTTCTAATGCATCTTACTTTTGTTTTGTGAAAAATTAGTGTCGTAGAATATTCATATCGATTTATAAATTGAATAATCTTCTAATAGGTATAATTAGGAGTAATTATATTAATTTTGATGAAATTATGTGCAGTTATGAGGCAAAAAAGTTGAAAATCTTAAACAACCTGTTTAAAAAGTAGTTTCTAATTAATCTGACTTTTATTTTATCACAAATTAGTGTCGTAGAATATTCATATCGATGTGTTAATTGGACAATCTTATAATAAGCACAATTAAGAGTAATTTCATTAATTTGTACGAAATTATGTGTAGTTATGCGGATAAAAAATTTGCAAAACTCAACTAAGATATTTAAATAGCTGTTTTTAATGCATCTTACATATGTTTTGTGCAAAATTAGTGTTGTAGAATATTCATATTGACGTTTTAATTGGACAATCTTATAACAGAAATATTTAGGAGTAATTATATTAATTTGCAAGAAATAGTGTGTTGTTAAGCGGCCAAAACATTTTAAAAACTCAAATAACTTGTTTAAACAGCAGTTTTTAATGCATCTTACTTAAGTTTTATGCAAAATTAGTGTTGTAGAATATTCATATGGATATTTTGATTGGACAATCTCATAATAGACATACTTAGAAGCAATTATATCAATTTGCAAGAAATTATACGTAGTTATGCGGCCAAAATTTTTGTAAAACTCAAACAACCTATTTAAACAGCTGTTTTTAATGCATCTTACTTAACTTTTGCGCAAAATTAGTATCGTAGAATGTTAATATCAAAGTGTTAATTAGATAATCATCTGACGGACATAATTAGGAGTAATTATATTAATTTTCACGAAATTTTGTGCGGTTATGTGCAAAAAACACTAAAAATCTTAAATAACTCGTTTAACCAGATGTTTTTAATTAATCTTACTTATGTTTTGTGAAAAATTAATGTCGTAGAATATTCATATCGATGTATTAATTAGAAAATCTTATAGTAGGCATAATTAGAAGTAATTATATTAATTTGCATGAAATTTTGCATAGTTATGCGACCAATTTTTTGTAAAACTCAAAGAACTTGATTAAACAGCTGTTTTTAGTGCCGCTTACTTATTTTTTGTGCAGAATTAGTATCGTAGAATGTTTATATCGAAGTGATAATTAGATAATATTTTAATAGGCATAATTATGAGTAATTATATTAATTTTCATGATATTATGTGTAGTTATGAGGCCAAACATATTGAAAAACTCAAAATACTTTTTTAAATAATAGTTTCTAATGCATCTTACTTATGTTTTGTGCAAAATTTGTGTCATAGAATATTCATATCGAAGTGTTAAATGAACAATCTTATAATAGGCATGATTAGGAATAATTATATTAATTTATAAGAAATATTTGTAGTCATGCGGCCAAAGATTTTAAGAAACTCAAATAACTTGATTAAACAGCTGTTTTTTGAAGCATATTACTTAGGTGTTTTGCAAAATTAACGCCGTAGAATGTTCAAATCGAAGTTTTAAATGGATAATCCATTAAGAGGCATAATTAGGAGTAATTATATTAATTTTCATGAAATAATTTGTAGTTGTGAGGCCAAAAAATTTAAAAAAATTCAAACAAAATGTTTAAATAGCAGTTTTCAATGTATCTTACTTATGTTTTTGCGAAAATTAGTATCGTAGAATATTCATATCGAAGTTTTAATTGAGCAATCTTATTATAGGCATGATTAGGAGTAATTATATTAATTTTCACTAATTATGTGGAGATATGCGGTCAAAAATTTGGAAAACTCAAACAACTTGTTCAAACAGCTTTATCTAATGTATCTTACTTATGTTTTATGTTTAATTAGTGTCGTAGGATATTCATATCAAAGTTTTAATTGACAATCTTATAATAGGTATAATTAAGAGTAATTATATTAATTTGTAAGAAATTATGTGTAGTTATGCAGCCAAAAGTTTTAAAAAACTCAAACAACTTCTTTAAACAGTTGTTTTCAAAGCATCCTACTTATGTTTCGTGCAAAATTAGCGTCATACATTGTTCATATCTAAGGATTAATTGGATAATATTTTAATAGGCATAATTAGGAGTAATTATATAAATTTTTACGAAATTATGTGTAGTTATACGGCCAAAATTTTGAAAAACTCAAACAACTTCTTTAAACAGCTGTTTTCAAAGCATCCTACTTATGTCTTGTGCAAAATTAGTGTCATAGAATGTTCATATCGAAGGGTTGATTGGATAAAATTTTAATAGGCATAATTAGAAGTAATTATTTTAATTTTTAAGAAATTAAGTATAGTTATGAGGCCAAAAATATTGAAAAACTGAAACAACTTGTTTAAACAGCAGTTTGTAATGCATCTTACTTATGTTTTGTGAAAAATTATTGTCGTAGAATATTCATATCGAAGTATAAATTGGATAATATTCTAATAGGTTTAATTAGGAGTAATTATCTTAATTTTCACGAATTTTTGTGCCGTTATGAGGTAAAAAAGTTAAAAATCTTAAACAACATGTTTAAAGAGCAGTTTCTAATTAATCTTTCTTTTGTTTTGACAAAAATTAGCGTTGTAGAATATTCATATCGACGTGTTAATTGGACCACCTTATAATAGTCACAATTAAGAGTAATTATATTAATTTGTACGAATTATGTGTAGTTATGCGGAATTTTTTTTGAAAAACTCAAACAACTTGTTCAAAGAGCTTTTCTAATGTATCTTACTTCTATTTTATGTAAAATTAGTGTCGTAGGATATCCATATCAAAGTGTTAATTAGACAATCTTATAATAGGTATAATTAGGAGTAATTATATTAATTTATAAGAAATATGTGAAGTTATGCGGCCAAAAATTTTGAAAACTCAAACAACTTCTTTAAACAACCGTTTTCAAAGCATACTACTTATGTTTTGTTTAAAATTAGTGTCATACAATGTTCATATTGAAGGGTTGATTGAATAATATTTTAATAAGCATAATTAGAAGTAATTATATTAATTTTCACGAAATTATGTATAGTTATATGGCCAAAAATGTTTAAAAACTTAAACAACATGTTTAAACAGCAGTTTCTAATGCATCTTACGAATGTTTTGTGAAAAATTATTGCCATAGAATATTTATATCGTAGTGTAAATTGGATAATCTTCCAATAGGTATAATTAGGAGTAATTATATTAAATTTCATAAAATTATGTGCAATTATGAGGCAAAAAAAAGTTGAAAATCTTAAAAAACTGTTTTTAATGCATCTTACTTATGTTTTGCGCAAAATTAGTGTCATCAATGTTCATATCGGAGTGTTAATTGAATAATCATCTAATAGACATAACTTGGTGTAATTATATTAATTTTCATGAAATTATATGTAGTTATGTGCAAAAAATATTTAAAATCTTAAATAACTCGTTTAACCAGCTGTTTTTAATTAATCTTACTTATGTTTTGTGAAAAATTAATGTCGTAGAATATTCATATCGATGTGCTAATTGTACAATCTTATAATAGACATAATTAGGAGTAATTACGTTAATTTATAGCAAATTTTGCGTAGTTATGCAGCCAAATTTTTTATAAAACTCAAAAAACTTGTTTAAACAGCTGTTTTTAGTTCCACTTATTTATTTTTTGTGCAAAATTAATGTTGTAGAATGTTCATATCGAAGTTCTAATTAGATAATCCTTTAAAAGGCATAATTATGAGTAATTATATTAATTTTTATGAAATAATCTGTAGTTATGAGGCTAAAAAATTAAAAAAAAAAATCAAACAACATGTTTAAATAGCAGTTTCCAATGCATCTTAATTATGTTTTTGTGAAAATTATTGTCGTAAAATATTCATATCAAAGTGTTAATTGAACAATCTTATAATAGGCATGATTGGGAGTAATTAAATTAATTTGCACGAATTATGTGTAGATATGCGGCCAAAAATTCTGAAAAACTCAAGCAACTTGTTCAAACAGCTTTATCTAATGTATCTTACTTATGATTTATGTAAAATTAGTGTTATAGAATATTCATATCAAAGTGTTAATTATACAATCTTATAATAGGTGTAATTAGGAGTAATTATAGTAATTTGTAAGAAATTATGTGTAGTTATGAGGCCAAAATTTTTAAAAAACTCAAAAAACTTTTTTAAACAACTGTTTTTAAAGCATCCTGCTTATATTTTGTGCAAAATTAGTGTCATAGAATGTTCATATCGAAGGGTTGATTGGATAATGTTTTAAAAGGCATAATTAGAAGTAATTATATTAATTTTCACGAAATTATGTATAGTTATGAGGCCAAAAATGTTGAAAAACTGAAATAACTTATTTAAACAGCAGTTTCTAATGCATCTTACTTTTGTTTTGTGAAAAATTAGTGTCGTAGAATATTCATATCGATTTATAAATTGAATAATCTTCTAATAGGTATAATTAGGAGTTATTATATTAATTTTGATGAAATTATGTGCAGTTATGAGGCAAAAAAGTTAAAAATCTTAAACAACCTGTTTGAAAAGTAGTTTCTAATTAATTTGACTTTTATTTTATCACAAATTAGTGTCGTAGAATATTCATATCGATGTGTTAATTGAACAATCTTATAATAAGAACAATTAAGAGTAATTTCATTAATTTGTACGAAATTATGTGTAGTTATGCGGCCAAAAATTTTGCAAAACTCAACTAAGATATTTAAATAGCTGTTTTTAATGCATCTTACATATGTTTTGTGCAAAATTAGTGTTGTAGAATATTCATATTGACGTTTTAATTGGACAATCTTATAACAGAAATATTTAGGAGTAATTATATTAATTTGCAAGAAATAGTGTGATGTTAAGCGGCCAAAACTTTTTAAAAACTCAAATAACTTCTTTAAACAGCTGTTTTTAATGCATCTTACTTAAGTTTTATGCAAAATTAGTGTTGTAGAATATTCATATGGATATTTTGATTGGACAATCTTATAATAGACATACTTAGAAGCAATTATATCAATTTGCAAGAAATTATACGTAGTTATGCGGCCAAAATTTTTGTAAAACTCAAACAACCTGTTTAAACAGCTGTTTTTAATGCATCTTACTTAACTTTTACGCAAAATTAGTATCGTAGAATGTTAATATCAAAGTGTTAATTAGATAATCATCTGACCGACATAATTAGGAGTAATTATATTAATTTTCACGAAATTATGTGTGGTTATGTGCAAAAAACACTAAAAATCTTAAATAACTCGTTTAACCAGATGTTTTTAATTAATCTTACTTATGTTTTGTGAAAAATTAATGTCGTAGAATATTCATATCGATGTATTAATTAGAAATCCTACAGTAGGCATAATTAGAAGTAATTATATTAATTTGCATGAAATTTTGCATAGTTATGCGGCCAAAATTTTTGTAAAACTCAAAGAACTTGATTAAACAGCTATTTTTAGTGCCGCTTATTTTATGTGCAGAATTAGTGTCGTAGAATGTTTATATCGAAGTGATAATTAGATAATATTTTAATAGGCATAATTATGAGTGATTATATTAATTTTCATGATATTATGTGTAGTTATGAGGCCAAACATATTGAAAAACTCGAACTACTTTTTTAAATAATAGTTTCTAATGCATCTTACTTATGTTTTGTGCAAAATTTGTGTCATAGAATATTCATATCGAAGTGTTAAATGAACAATCTTATAATAGGCATGATTAATTATATTAATTTATAAGAAATATTTGTAGTCATGCGGCCAAAGATTTTAAGAAACTCAAATAACTTGGTTAAACGGCTGTTTTTTGAAGCATATTACTTAGGTGTTTTGCAAAATTAGCGCCGTAGAATGTTCAAATCGAAGTTTTAAATGGATAATCCATTAAGAGGCATAATTAGGAGTAATTATATTAATTTTCATGAAATAATCTGTAGTTGTGAGGCCAAAAAATTTAAAAAAGTTCAAACAAAATGTTTAAATGGCAGTTTTCAATGTATCTTACTTATGTTTTTGCGAAAATTAGTATCGTAGAATATTCATATCGAAGTTTTAATTGAGCAATCTTATTATAGGCATGATTAGGAGTAATTATATTAATTTTCACTAATTATGTGGAGATATGCGGCCAAAAATTTGGATAAACTCAAACAACTTGTTCAAACAGCTTTATCTAATGTATCTTACTTATGTTTTATGTTTAATTAGTGTCGTAGGATATTCATATCAAAGTTTTAATTGGACAATCTTATAATAGGTATAATTAAGAGTAATTATATTAATTTGTAAGAAATTATGTGTAGTTATGCAGCCAAAAGTTTTAAAAAACTCAAACAACTTCTTTAAACAGTTGTTTTCAAAGCATCCTACTTATGTTTCGTGCAAAATTAGCGTCATACATTGTTCATATCTAAGGATTAATTGGATAATATTTTAATAGGCATAATTAGGAGTAATTATATAAATTTTCACGAAATTATGTGTAGTTATACGGCCAAAATTATTGAAAAACTCAAACAACTTCTTTAAACAGCTGTTTTCAAAGCATCCTACTTATGTCTTGTGCAAAATTAGTGTCATAGAATGTTCATATCGAAGGGTTGATTGGATGAAATTTTAATAGGCATAATTAGAAGTAATTATTTTAATTTTCACGAAATTAAGTGTAGTTATGAGGCCAAAAATATTGAAAAACTGAAATAACTTGTTTAAACAGCAGTTTGTAATGCATCTTACTTATGTTTTGTGAAAATTATTGTCGTAGAATATTCATATCGAAGCATAAATTGGATAATATTCTAATAGGTTTAATTAGGAGTAATTATCTTAATTTTCACGAATTTTGTGCGGTTATGAGGCAAAAAAAGTTAAAAATCTTAAACAACATGTTTAAAGAGCAGTTTCTAATTAATCTTTCTTTTGTTTTGACAAAAATTAGCGTTGTAGAATATTCATATCGACGTGTTAATTGGACAACCTTATAATAGTCACAATTGAGAGTAATTATATTAATTTGTACGAATTATGTGTAGTTATGCGGAATGTTTTTTTGAAAAACTCAAACAACTTGTTCAAAGAGCTTTTCTAATGTATCTTACTTCTATTTTATGTAAAATTAGTGTCGTAGGATATCCATATCAAAGTGTTAATTAGACAATCTTATAATAGGTATAATTAGGAGTAATTATATTAATTTGTAAGAAATATGTGAAGTTATGCGGCCAAAAATTTTGAAAACTCAAACAACTTCTTTAAACAACCGTTTTCAAAGCATACTACTTATGTTTTGTTTAAAATTAGAGTCATACAATGTTCATATTGAAGGGTTGATTGAATAATATTTTAATAAGCATAATTAGAAGTAATTATATTAATTTTCACGAAATTATGTATAGTTATATGGCTAAAAATGTTGAAAAACTTAAACAACATGTTTAAACAGCAGTTTCTAATGCATCTTACGAATGTTTTGTGAAAAATTATTGTCATAGAATATTTATATCGTAGTGTAAATTGGATAATCTTCCAATAGGTATAATTAGGAGTAATTATATTAAATTTCACGAAATTATGTGCAATTATGAGGCAAAAAAAAGTTGAAAATCTTAAACAACTGTTTTTAATGCATCTTACTTAAGTTTTGCGCAAAATTAGTGTCATCAATGTTCATATCGAAGTGTTAATTGAATAATCATCTAATAGACATAACTAGGTGTAATTATATTAATTTTCACGAAATTATATGTAGTTATGTGCAAAAAATATTTAAAATCTTAAATAACTCGTTTAACCAGCTGTTTTTAATTAATCTTACTTATGTTTTGTGAAAAATTAATGTCGTAGAATATTCATATCGATGTGCTAATTGTACAATCTTATAATAGACATAATTAGGAGTAATTACGTTAATTTATAGCAAATTTTGCGTAGTTATGCAGCCAAATTTTTTATAAAACTCAAAAAACTTGTTTAAACAGCTGTTTTTAGTTCCACTTATTTATTTTTTGTGCAAAATTAATGTTGTAGAATGTTCATATCGAAGTTCTAATTAGATAATCCTTTAAAAGGCATAATTATGAGTAATTATATTAATTTTTATGAAATAATCTGTAGTTATGAGGCTAAAAAATTAAAAAAAAAATCAAACAACATGTTTAAATAGCAGTTTCCAATGCATCTTAATTATGTTTTTGTGAAAATTATTGTCGTAAAATATTCATATCAAAGTGTTAATTGAACAATCTTATAATAGGCATGATTGGGAGTAATTAAATTAATTTACACGAATTATGTGTAGATATGCGGCCAAAAATTCTGAAAAACTCAAGCAACTTGTTCAAACAGCTTTATCTAATGTATCTTACTTATGATTTATGTAAAATTAGTGTTATAGAATATTCATATCAAAGTGTTAATTATACAATCTTATAATAGGTGTAATTAGGAGTAATTATAGTAATTTGTAAGAAATTATGTGTAGTTATGAGGCCAAAATTTTTAAAAAACTCGAAAAACTTTTTTAAACAACTGTTTTTAAAGCATCCTGCTTATATTTTGTGCAAAATTAGTGTCATACAATGTTCATATCGAAGGGTTGATTGGATAATGTTTTAAAAGGCATAATTAGAAGTAATTATATTAATTTTCACGAAATTATGTATAGTTATGAGGCCAAAAATGTTGAAAAACTGAAATAACTTATTTAAACAGCAGTTTCTAATGCATCTTACTTTTGTTTTGTGAAAAATTAGTGTCGTAGAATATTCATATCGATTTATAAATTGAATAATCTTCTAATAGGTATAATTAGGAGTTATTATATTAATTTTGATGAAATTATGTGCAGTTATGAGGCAAAAAAGTTAAAAATCTTAAACAACCTGTTTGAAAAGTAGTTTCTAATTAATCTGACTTTTATTTTATCACAAATTAGTGTCGTAGAATATTCATATCGATGTGTTAATTGGACAATCTTATAATAAGCACAATTAAGAGTGATTTCATTAATTTGTACGAAATTATGTGTAGTTATGCGGCCAAAAATTTTGCAAAACTCAACTAAGATATTTAAATAGTTGTTTTTAATGCATCTTACATATGTTTTGTGCAAAATTAGTGTTGTAGAATATTCATATTGACGTTTTAATTGGACAATCTTATAACAGAAATATTTAGGAGTAATTATATTAATTTGCAAGAAATAGTGTGATGTTAAGCGGCCAAAACTTTTTAAAAACTCAAATAACTTGTTTAAACAGCTGTTTTTAATGCATCTTACTTAAGTTTTATGCAAAATTAGTGTTGTAGAATATTCATATGGATATTTTGATTGGACAATCTTATAATAGACATACTTAGAAGCAATTATATCAATTTGCAAGAAATTATACGTAGTTATGCGGCCAAAATTTTTGTAAAACTCAAACAACCTGTTTAAACAGCCGTTTTTAATGCATCTTACTTAACTTTTGCGCAAAATTAGTATCGTAGAATGTTAATATCAAAGTGTTAATTAGATAATCATCTGACCGACATAATTAGGAGTAATTATATTAATTTTCACGAAATTATGTGTGGTTATGTGCAAAAAACACTAAAAATCTTAAATAACTCGTTTAACCAGATGTTTTTAATTAATCTTACTTATGTTTTGTGAAAAATTAATGTCGTAGAATATTCATATCGATGTATTAATTAGAAAATCCTACAGTAGGCATAATTAGAAGTAATTATATTAATTTGCATGAAATTTTGCATAGTTATGCGGCCAAAATTTTTGTAAAACTCAAAGAACTTGATTAAACAGCTATTTTTAGTGCCGCTTATTTTATGTGCAGAATTAGTGTCGTAGAATGTTTATATCGAAGTGATAATTAGATAATATTTTAATAGGCATAATTATGAGTGATTATATTAATTTTCATGATATTATGTGTAGTTATGAGGCCAAACATATTGAAAAACTCGAACTACTTTTTTAAATAATAGTTTCTAATGCATCTTACTTATGTTTTGTGCAAAATTTATGTCATAGAATATTCATATCGAAGTGTTAAATGAACAATCTTATAATAGGCATGATTAATTATATTAATTTATAAGAAATATTTGTAGTCATGCGGCCAAAGATTTTAAGAAACTCAAATAACTTGATTAAACGGCTGTTTTTTGAAGCATATTACTTAGGTGTTTTGCAAAATTAGCGCCGTAGAATGTTCAAATCGAAGTTTTAAATGGATAATCCATTAAGAGGCATAATTAGGAGTAATTATATTAATTTTCATGAAATAATCTGTAGTTGTGAGGCCAAAAAATTTAAAAAAGTTCAAACAAAATGTTTAAATGGCAGTTTTCAATGTATCTTACTTATGTTTTTGCGAAAATTAGTATCGTAGAATATTCATATCGAAGTTTTAATTGAGCAATCTTATTATAGGCATGATTAGGAGTAATTATATTAATTTTTACTAATTATGTGGAGATATGCGGCCAAAAATTGGGAAAAACTCAAACAACTTGTTCAAACAGCTTTATCTAATGTATCTTACTTATGTTTTATGTTTAATTAGTGTCGTAGGATATTCATATCAAAGTTTTAATTGGACAATCTTATAATAGGTATAATTAAGAGTAATTATATTAATTTGTAAGAAATTATGTATAGTTATGCAGCCAAAAGTTTTAAAAAACTCAAACAACTTCTTTAAACAGTTGTTTTCAAAGCATCCTACTTATGTTTCGTGCAAAATTAGCGTCATACATTGTTCATATCTAAGGATTAATTGGATAATATTTTAATAGGCATAATTAGGAGTAATTATATAAATTTTCACGAAATTATGTGTAGTTATACGGCCAAATTTTTTGAAAAACTCAAACAATTTCTTTAAACAGCTGTTTTCAAAGCATCCTACTTATGTCTTGTGCAAAATTAGTGTCATAGAATGTTCATATCGAATGGTTGATTGGATGAAATTTTAATAGGCATAATTAGAAGTAATTATTTTAATTTTCATGAAATTAAGTATAGTTATGAGGCCAAAAATATTGAAAAACTGAAATAACTTGTTTAAACAGCAGTTTGTAATGCATCTTACTTATGTTTTGTGAAAATTATTGTCGTAGAATATTCATATCGAAGCATAAATTGGATAATATTCTAATAGGTTTAATTAGGAGTAATTATCTTAATTTTCACGAATTTTGTGCGGTTATGAGGCAAAAAAAGTTAAAAATCTTAAACAACATGTTTAAAGAGCAGTTTCTAATTAATCTTTCTTTTGTTTTGACAAAAATTAGCGTTGTAGAATATTCATATCGACGTGTTAATTGGACAACCTTATAATAGTCACAATTGAGAGTAATTATATTAATTTGTACGAATTATGTGTAGTTATGCAGAATGTTTTTTTGAAAAACTCAAACAAGTTGTTCAAAGAGCTTTTATAATGTATCTTACTTCTATTTTATGTAAAATTAGTGTCGTAGGATATCCATATCAAAGTGTTAATTAGACAATCTTATAATAGGTATAATTAGGAGTAATTATATTAATTTGTAAGAAATATGTGAAGTTATGCGGCCAAAAATTTTGAAAACTCAAACAACTTCTTTAAACAGCCGTTTTCAAAGCATACTACTTATGTTTTGTTTAAAATTAGTGTCATACAATGTTCATATTGAAGGGTTGATTGAATAATATTTTAATAAGCATAATTAGAAGTAATTATATTAATTTTCATGAAATTATGTATAGTTATATGGCTAAAAATGTTGAAAAACTTAAACAACATGTTTAAACAGCAGTTTCTAATGCATCTTACGAATGTTTTGTGAAAAATTATTGTCATAGAATATTTATATCGTAGTGTAAATTGGATAATCTTAATAGGTATAATTAGGAGTAATTATATTAAATTTCACGAAATTATGTGCAATTATGAGGCAAAAAAAAAAACTTGAAAAATCTTAAACAACTGTTTTTAATGCATCTTACTTAAGTTTTGCGCAAAATTAGTGTCATCAATGTTCATATCGAAGTGTTAATTGAATAATCATCTAATAGACATAACTAGGTGTAATTATATTAATTTTCACGAAATTATATGTAGTTATGTGCAAAAAATATTTAAAATCTTAAATAACTCGTTTAACCAGCTGTTTTTAATTAATCTTACTTATGTTTTGTGAAAAATTAATGTCGTAGAATATTCATATCGATGTGCTAATTGTACAATCTTATAATAGACATAATTAGGAGTAATTACGTTAATTTATAGCAAATTTTGCGTAGTTATGCAGCCAAATTTTTTATAAAACTCAAAAAACTTGTTTAAACAGCTGTTTTTAGTTCCACTTATTTATTTTTTGTGCAAAATTAATGTTGTAGAATGTTCATATCGAAGTTCTAATTAGATAATCCTTTAAAAGGCATAATTATGAGTAATTATATTAATTTTTATGAAATAATCTGTAGTTATGAGGCTAAAAAATTAAAAAAAAAATCAAACAACATGTTTAAATAGCAGTTTCCAATGCATCTTACTTATGTTTTTGTATAAATTACTGTCGTGGAAAATTCATATCGAAGTGTTAATTGAACAATCTTATAATAGGCATGATTAAGAGTAATTATATTAATTTACATGAATTATGTGTAGTTATGCGACCAATTTTTTTAAAAAACTCAAACAACTTGTTCAAACAGTTTTTCTAATGTATCTTAATTATATTTTATGTAAAATTAGTGTAGTAGGATATTCATATCAAAGTGTTAATTGGACAATCTTATAATAGATATAATTAGGAGTAATTATATTAATTTGTAAGAAATTATGTGTAGTTATGCGTCAAAAATTTTGAAAAAACTCAAACATCTTCTTTAAATAGCTGTTTTCAAAGCTTCTTACTTATGTTTTGTGCAAAATAAGTGTCATACAATGTTCATATCGAATGGTTGATTGGATAACATTTTAATAGACATAATTAGAGGTAATTATATTATTTTTTACGAAATTATGTATAATTATGAGGACAAAAATGTTGAAAAACTGAAATAACTTATTTAAACAGTAGTTTCTAATACATCTTACTTATATTTTGTGAAAAATTAGTGTCGTAGAATATTCATATCGAAGTGTAAATTGAATAATCTTCTAATAGGTATAATTAGGAGTTATTATATTAATTTTGATGAAATTATGTGCAGTTATGAGGCAAAAAAGTTAAAAATCTTAAACAACCTGTTTAAAAGTAGTTTCTAATTAATCTTTCTTTTGTTTTATCAAAAAATAGTGTCGTAGAATATTCATATCGATGTGTTAATTGGACAACCTTATAATAGGCACAATTAAGAGTAATTATATTAATTTGTACGAAATTATGTGTAGCTATGCGGCCAAAAATTTTTTAAAAACTCAACTAAGATATTTAAATAACTGTTTTTTTAATGCATCTTACATTGTTTTGTGCAAAATTAGTGTCGTACAATATTCATATTGATGTTTTAATTGGACAATCTTGTAATAAACATATTTATGAATAATTATATGAATTTATATGAAATTATGTATAGTTATGAGACCAAAATTTTGAAAAACTCAAATAATTTATTTAAACAACTATTTTAAAACATCATACTTGTGTTTTGTGCAAAATTAGTGTCGTAGAATATTTATATTGATATTTTAATTGAAGATGTTAAAATAGGCATACCTAGAGGTAATTATATCAATTTGCAAGAAATTATGTGTAGTTATGTGGCAAAAAAAAAATTAACTCAAACAACTTATTTAAACAGTTATTTTTAATGCATCTTACTTAACTTTTGTGTTTAGTATCGTAGAATATTCATATCAAAGTGTTAATTAGATAATCATTTTAATAGGTATAATTAGGAGTAATTATATTAATTTTCACGAAATTATGTGTGGTTATGTGCAAAAAACACTTGAAAAATCTTAAATAACTCGTTTAACCAGATGTTTTTAATTAATCTTACTTATGTTTTGTGAAAAATTAATGTCGTAGAATATTCATATCGATGTATTAATTAGAAAATCCTACAATAGGCATAATTAGAAGTAATTATATTAATTTGCATGAAATTTTGCATAGTTATGCGGCCAAAATTTTTGTAAAACTCAAAGAACTTGATTAAACAAATATTTTTAGTGCCGCTTATTTTATGTGCAAAAATTAGTGTCGTAGAATGTTTATATCGAAGTGATAATTAGATAATATTTTAATAGGCATAATTATGAGTGATTATATTAATTTTCATGATATTATGTGTAGTTATGAGGCCAAACATATTGAAAAACTCAACTACTTTTTTAAATAATAGTTTCTAATGCATCTTACTTATGTTTTGTGCAAAATTTATGTCATAGAATATTCATATCGAAGTGTTAAATGAACAATCTTATAATAGGCATGATTAATTATATTAATTTATAAGAAATATTTGTAGTCATGCGGCCAAAGATTTTAAGAAACTCAAATAACTTGATTAAACGCAGTTATTTTTTGAAGCATATTACTTAGGTGTTTTGCAAAATTAGCGCCGTAGAATGTTCAAATCGATGTTTTAAATGGATAATCCATTAAGAGGCATAATTAGGAGTAATTATATTAATTTTCATGAAATAATCTGTAGTTGTGAGGCCAAAAAATTTAAAAAAGTTCAAACAAAATGTTTAAATGGCAGTTTTCAATGTATCTTACTTATGTTTTTGCGAAAATTAGTATCGTAGAATATTCATATCGAAGTTTTAATTGAGCAATCTTATTATAGGCATGATTAGGAGTAATTATATTAATTTTCACTAATTATGTGCAGTTATTTTTAATGCATCTTACTTAAGTTTTATGTAAAATTAGTAACGTAGAATGTTTATATCGAAGTATTAATGTCACACCCCAGAAATAATAAATCAGATTAGGGGTGATTAATCCCGCCACGTACGCACGACGAGACGTGCGTACGAAAGGCTAAATGAATAAAATAAGATAAATCTCAGAATAAATAAAATAATAATAATAATAAAACAAAACAATAACAGTCCAGAGTAACAAGAATAGAATACAACGCCGACATCGGCGGGGCTAGCTCCATCGGAATGGGCAGCAAAATCTCTCAAATAAAAACTCAAAAGAAGAAATAAAACTCGAAACCCGATAGATCCTAATCCACTACCCTGATCACATGCGGATGCGGCGAAGCATCTCTGTCACCACACAGGACTGCACCTAGCACTCTGTCATCAAAAATCATCCCACACCTGTGTACCTGGATCCCACAACCATCGTGGAAACGTGAGTAATTTAAAAATTGCTCAGTATGGATTTAGATCCAGCCTTAAGATTTGATCTTCTTTCCTAGACTGGACCCAAAATCGATATTGATGGTTAAAATACAATAATATTGATGTGTAAATATATTAATATTTTAATGCTCATTTTGAGAAGCTTGCCTAAATGCTATGACATGAAATGACAAGGAACTCAAAATAGAAAATCTGTGAAATAATAATAAAATATAAAATATAAGGTACGAGAGTCAAACACCCGTAATAAATACCCAGATTGTAAATTTACCAGACCCATCCCGAGCGGGCACTACCAGGACCCAACTTACTAACTCGGGCCTTGCCTAAGCGGGCACTACTAGGGTCCAACTTACTAACTTAGGACTTTATGTTTGTGCAGCGACAACGCCGCACAAATGATAATTCGGGTTCCCAAGGCGATAATGCCCTAGGAGAGTGAACGGCTATAAAGCACGTACTCTAGTCTGCTGAATCTGGTAATTTATCTTATAAAATAGAAGCAAACGGATATAGTATGTCTTCAGTTGCCATATCGTCAAAAAGGAGATAACTACCCAGGAAATAACAAATCGAAAACTAATACAAATGGGAGCCTACACTGTACCAACCAGGGGCCAGGGGACCACATCCCGAGAAATGACAAAATGAAATATATTACAGATGAGAGTCTATACTGTACCAACCTGAGGCCAGAGGACCGCATCCCAAAGGGGAGCCTACACTGTACCAACCAGGGGCCAGAGGACCGCATCCCGAGAAATGACAAAACGACATATGATACAAATGGGAGCCTACACTGTACCAACTATGGGCCAGATGACCGCATCCCGAGAAATAACAAAACAGAGTAGAATCCAGACTCGGATATGGCCGCCCACACTAAACACTGAAGGACATGGTATCCTAATCGCTCAAATTTGGATTTCAAATTTAATCATATTAAGAATAATTAAAAATATAATATTGATCAAAAGAAAACACTCACACAATTGAACCCGAAATGACGGATCGGTGAACCGATGCGCGATATATATAGACCGGTGGGTCCCACGGCCTATGGGTCACCGTCGTAACCACAACGATGCCTCGTTATGCAAGGCAACTCGGATGAGAATTACCCGTCCGCCTCTCGGCACTCCCATGCATTTAATGCATAATTAACTACGACTTAATTAATAATTAGTGATAGTAATAATATTTTCCTAATAATTTTAATCTACAACTTGAATTATTTAATTCTATCTAATTCTATCTAATTCTATCTTGGGATTATTTCCCAAATCCTACTTCTATCATGTCTACATGTAATATGACATGATATGACATGCGAATGCGGGTAGGCCCCAAAATCTCTGGTCAAGTACCGAATGCATATGACAGTTCAAATTCGGTCTCTAATCAATTTTGGTCAGAAAATACCGCAGTTCAGATTTATTTTAAAAATAGTTTTATTTTTGATTTGGGTTCCTATTTTTGAAGAAAGAAAAGCAAATCTCAGGAAAACACTCTGACACAGCCGAACCCGCGTCAAATTGCTTAGTCTCCGGTGACGCTCACGATCTCGTCAACCGTCTCATCCTGAGTGTACTCATTGGTCGGCTCGTCAAGATAAGATTCGAGAACCTATGAAGTCAAAATAAATTAAATTGGCGAGTATCCTATTTACGTTGGGTCTGATTAGGTCAAGGTGTACGAGACTCGAAGACGGGAGTATTATTATTTGAAATTTATAATCATATTATATTTATTTTGAGTAATGTAATTAATTTAATTTAATTTAGATTGATTAAGTTAACTTAACGTTATCGCTCAATTATTTTAATTAGGATAATTAATTAATTAAAAATAGAAAAATTGATTATTATATAATATTATATAATTAATATTGTTCTTATTAAAAATAGAGAAATTGATTAATATATGTAAATATATTTATATATTTATTAATATTATTTCATTATTAAATAGAGAAATTGATTAATAGGTATTATATATATTAATTAATGTTATTCAATTATTAAAATAGAGAAATTGATTAATATATATTTTATATTATAAATTATTATTATACTTTATTTATTATTTTATAACCCTTAATTATTTATATCATATTCTTTAATTATATCTCATTTTATAATTTAATATTATTTTCATTAATTAGAAAATATACTATATAAAACTAGAATTAAAAATAAAAATCAAAATGAAAGAAAAGAAATTCAATTAAACTTAAATTTAATTAATGTTTTTATTTAATTTAAACTGTGTTGGTGTTTTAATGTGTTTGTGATCATAGGCTACCTCCGAAATCACTGTATCTGTTCGGATTTTCATTATTGAGGCAGATCATATAATCATCTCCCATATTGCACTGTAAGTATTAATTAATTATTAGTTGCGCACGTTTTATTTTACGACACTTACCAATTAATTAATTATACTTCTTTGCCACTTAACCTTTCGGCCCATTTAACTTGATCAATTCATTCCTTCGGCTTATTCTATTATTTCAATTGTCCCTCTAGTTTAATTTAATTCTTCTTCTTTTTTGTGTGTGCATAACCCTTACAAAGAGTTATTACCACAATTTATGATTTAGGCTCTTATACTTTATCCATTTCATAATTTGATCCCGAAGTATTTCAACCGCTCCAACTAAAATCATAAATCGCAACAGGACATGATGGCAAGAAGGGGGAAGGGGGGAGTCACATGGTAACAATACAAATTAAAATTTCCATCCAAGTTCTAACAGCCAAGTCAAGGGGTAAATCACAGCTGAACGATTCAAATCAGGTTAACCAGATAAACTAGGGAGTACAATAGGCAAGGCAGCACAAGCAAGGCAAACCACAGCAAAATAACAAGTGTATATCTGTCCTCATCAGATAAGCATACAAAGGAAAAACCCCAACAATACGGGTTAGGCACTAATCAAAAAAATACCACAAGATAAGCATGACACAACCACTTGGACAAAACCAAATCACAAAATCGCAACCGGCCAAGGAACAAATACATGGGGCCAAAGCTTCGCCTCACCGGTACCGAATGGTACCGTGTACCAAAGCGCACAAGCAATTAGAACAAGGAAAAATGACAGCCAACAATGCGAAGGCACGGGCTCAGACACACACGACCCACACGACGGAAATGAAAAAGGAAGGGTAGTACCAAGTTTGTTCAAGGCAGCAAGGGAGAGGCGTGGTCGGCCAAGCACATCTCAGGGGGGGTTGCATGACCTTGCCGAGGCGACTATAGGTGACAAGGCTAGTTGCCCTAGATCTGGGCACCCGGTTGTGTCCCTGAAGGTCCAATCGGGCTACTGCCGATAGAGGTGACCTTGTCGGCCAAGGGCGAGCTGCGACGCATGGTTTGCTCGATGGCGCAGCGATGCGTGGAGGCGGAGGTCGATGTGCGCCCGAATGTCTTGCGAGGTCGCCTTTGAGGTGCGACAACCAAGACGCAGCAGAGAGGGTGGCATAAGGGTTTTGTTGCGCACCAGGGCGCTCGGCTAAGCTCGGCATGAGCGGGCTTGGTTATTGCTTTGGCAAGGTCGGACTCGATCGGTTAGAGGGGAGTGACAGAGGCAACACGCGACTGGTGCGCGTGATGGCGGGGCCGATCGGGCTGAGGGGCAAGCTCCAGGAGTACTTGCGAGGGGAGTGAGGCCGCCGAAGGAGAGATGGCCCTTCCTGTTGGTGTTGTGCGGATAAGAAGAAACCAAAGGAAAGAAGCCAAGATGGGTTTCGGTAGAAAAAGAAGAAAAGAGGATGAGTGGTGTGTCGTCAGGGATAGTCCAGAGGGGAAAAAAAGGAAAAAGGGGAAGTAGTACGGGCAAGGAGAGAGGGAGAGCGAGGGAGGGAGAGGAAATGAAAGAAATGAAAGGAAGAGAGAGAAACAATTTTGACTTTGGGGTCAGTCAGATTTTTCGTGACTGAGATCGTATGATCATTTATGCATTTAAATGATTCTCAATTTTAATTAAATAAATTATTCATTTTCAACACAATTCAACTGTCAATGTCTGTCAAAACTAATTAGATCCAGATTTTTTAATTAATCAAAATCTTAGAATTCATTTACTTGATGTTTAATTTAATTATGTTCTTCTTCTTCATTCAGATCTAATAATTCATTTTAAAATTTGTAGTTACCATTCGATTCATTTATCAAATTTCGATTTGACCATGATGCTTTAATTTAATTTAACTAATTATAGTTTTAAATTATTATATTTTAATAATATTTAAATTTGATTTTTAGATTTTGTTATAAAAATTTAAATTCTACATTCGTTAACCTTCTAATTTTAGTCATACGTATTTTCTCATATTCTTATCCAACTTAATTAATTCGATTTTATTGGTATATTTGGTATTAAATCTTCATCTACGTATTTATTCAAGTCACCAGAAATCAGTACATTTATTACTATTATTTATTAGTCTTATTTATTTATTTATAATTTCTTAATTATAAGTCTATGTCATTTGTTAATTGGTTAAATCATTTTAATTTTTATCTTAATTAGTATTATTGCATATTTAATTTTTTTCGTGGTTTGACATGGTTTGACAATTAATTAGATAACTTTCTATTTCTGATCACACATAGTGTATTAAAATCGGGGTGGGTCGGGCATGCAGCCTTGCACATGGGAAAAAAGGTTTAAACAGAGGCGTGCAGCCTTGCACACACTTCAATCCAATATGGCGATATTTCGCACAAAGAGTAACCGTTAAAGCTGGCTTGGCCGTTGCTCTCTAACTAAAACCCGACTGCTCTTCCCTAACCATG
The DNA here is from genome assembly GCA_037127355.1 of Schoenoplectus tabernaemontani. Taxonomy (NCBI): domain Eukaryota; kingdom Viridiplantae; phylum Streptophyta; class Magnoliopsida; order Poales; family Cyperaceae; genus Schoenoplectus; species Schoenoplectus tabernaemontani. The sequence continues at coordinate 25,682,271 of CM073753.1, forward strand.
CAGACGCCGTTGGGCTCTTCATAACTGAAATTCTCCATCTCGATTACGATTAATAAGTTTTTACCAGCACCAAGTGTCAAGGTCTTATACGGGTGAGAAGGACAGAGTAACCCTGATATGATTCTTTTCTTTTTGTGCATTTTATGTTTTCAGGCAAAGGGAGGAACGGAAACGTCGTGAAACCTAGTATTCGCAGCAATGTATTACTATTTGATATCGTTCATATCACGAGTCAGTGATCATCTGACAGTAGTTAGTACTGATATCTTAATTCGTAAATTGAAACGTAATTGTTGTAGTTGTTGCCGTGTAAACCAAAAGAAGTCATGTTCAATCAAATCTAGTAAATTATAGTGCAGGGTCATCCCGTCAATCTCTTAAGAAAAAGGTCAAATAAAATTTATGTATATTTTTTTTAATTGGAGATTTCTTTTTGAGTTTATATTTACACAATTTCCAGTTACTGTTGGGATCTAAGAGTTTAGATGTGGCGGGGTACTCTCTCCAGCTCAAAGCGATGCTTCTTTTTGAAGCAATTTTCTAGGGACTTTTGCTCTGAAGTTTTTGTTTCCAGTAAGTTTCAACTGAAGATGAATTGAAAGTTGGCTATGTAATCTGGTTAATTTATTGGTTACATGTTGGTTTTGTAGGATTGCCATATTACACAACTGAAGATGAATTGAAGAAAATGTTTTTGCAATTTGGAAAAGTAGAAGAAGGTGTTTCTAGTTATATATCAGGTCTTGTACTTTAATTTTCTATTTCAAAACTAGTTTCTAACTGAATTGTTGCTTTCTCATTCTTAGTGAGGCTTGTTAGAGATGATAGAACACAGAGGCCTAAAGGATATGCATTTGTCAGGTTTGAATCTGACACAGGAGCAGAAAAGGCAATTAAGGGCATGGATAAAAAGGTACTTAAATTTGATAATGTTCTTGATTGAATATTTTACCAGAATTTTTTTTTTCACCTTGTAGGACTTATATATCAGTTAACATTTTTTTTATAAACCCTTGATCTTGGTATGGAAATATTTGACTGTATGGTGGGACCAATTTTTGTAATGTTTACCAGAGCATCTTCAACAACCAATCAGAACTAACTTTGTCCCAATTTTGCGCAAAGCAGTTTACCAATTTTTCTGTCCATTGAGCACAAATCCTAAATACTGATATTCTCCAGTTTTCTGATATATATTACACAAATACTGCTGTTTTGATTTCTTTTTGCAGATAGTTCAAAGTAGGTTAATATTTGTGGAAATGGCAAAGTCAAAACCTAAGTAATGTATGGATTGCTAGTCTTTATTTATTTATTTATGTTATGTCACTTCCCTTTCACTATTAACACCTTGAAATGTTGCCTTTTGTACATTGAACATCATGTTTATTGGAAAAAAAGAAGAAGGAAAGAGCACCTACAGTACTAAGTTGGCTCTGTTGTGCCCTCATATATGGTACCAATAATGGTTGGCCCATACTTGTGAAACAAAGTTGGACACCTGTCCAATTTTATCTGGCTTAAGACCCCAAATGAATTAACATGATAATTTCTACACATAATTCCTAAATTTAAATTCTGACATTGTACTATGATCCAACATCTTAGAGCTTGTAGTCGAGAATAGCTTTGTTCTAGTGGCAAAGTTAGTTTTTGTTTTTGTGGGAGGACATGGATGAGAATCCTTTATGAATATTTAAAAATTAGGTCATCTATACTCCTATCTTATGCATCATGAAAGAAATGTTTGTAGCAGTCTATATTTTATTTTGGTTGAGGAATGTTTGTAGTAATCTGAAATTTGATAGATCCAACTTGTAAGGCTAACTGCAAATCTATGAACTTTTTTCTATTTGAATAAACTTCTTTATCTGACATGTTGCGTGCAGGGGTTTTTGCATCCAATAAATGCTGCAAAAATTGTTAATATAATTTCTGTTGCTCTATTGATCATGCAGGTTGGTCGCAGATAAATAGAATTCAGCATCTCCAAAAATTGATGAAGATATGTTCGGATGGGTCAATCTGAATCTTTCTTTTTTACATGGAAGCTTTTTCAATTTCCGTTCTTTTCTGTTGTAAACTTTTATTCTTTTGCTTCAGTTTGTGGTTTTATTTTGGCTTTACTTCTGAGAGCTTGTACAATCTTATTTGTTGCTACTTTGACTGAGAATAAAATTTTATACTGCGTATTAGACGTGACTATGCTCTTTCTAGCATTTGATTTTATACCTCTGTTGCTCAAGCTTATAAATGCATGCTATATTTCTGGAAAAAGAACAAATGTTATGCACAAAGAAAACTTAAAACTGCCAAATTGATCTATCCAATTAAGAAGTTAAAAAACCTATATGCTCTCAGTCCTGGCTCTTTGCTTTTCAGAAGCACAAATACTTCAACGAATTTTAGACAAAATAAATGAATTTATCAAATGAATTTTAGAAAAAATAAAAGAGTGCGGAAGAGTACTAATCCGGTATATCAAGATATAAGTGGTATACCGAATTAGCTCTCTGTCGGAATAACAGTTATTGTTTAATTATGTTATATTATATTATTATATTATGATTATGATTATGATTTTAATATTATATTATGATTATAAATATGATTATATTATTATTATTTTATTATATTGTATTATATTATTATATTATGATTATAGTTATGATTATATTATTTATTTATTATTATTATTATGATTATGTTTATATTTTTATTATATTATTATGATTACAACTATGAATATTATTATTTATTATGATTATAATTATGAATTATGATTATTATTATTATTATTCTACTATTATCATCATCATCATTGTTAGTATTATAATTATTCATATTTTAACTATTTTGATTAACAACTGTCAAATGATATTTTCGCTCTTCCGAATAGTCAAAAATATCACTCTTTTACTATTCTTCCAAAAAAAATATTATTCTATTACTCTACCAAAATTATAACTTTTTCAAAGTTATTCCTTAATTTGCCAAACAAACACAATAACATTTTTTTGAATTAACTATAATTTTATGTTTGGATGAGAAAATAATCTTTCAAATATATGAGGTTAGTGGTATTCTACATACCCAACAAAATATTAGTTTAACTACTACTTCAAACCTAAGTTAGTGATTATTCTCACTAATCCACCTCTTCATCCAAACACAAAACACAAGAGGTGTCAAAACAAGTCAAACTATACTCTGATATTCGTAGATAATCATGCCACCGGAGAACAGTCTAGTTCTGGTACAACCTAAATCAACATGATTAGATTACCAGATACTTCTCATTCAGTTGCAACTGGATGAAAATTTTGACTCATTTGCTTGTTCATCAATCATCAGTTGTGAACAGGTATACAGCTTCAATTACTTGATTCCGTTAATCTGCTTAAATCTGATAGCGGCATCAACAGGGCCATTAGAACAATGATGTGACTACTTGTTTATGTGGGTGGTATTTATAAAATAGCCATGTAATTAAATGACCGAGGTTTTTTGTCATTTACAATCTCTCCTCCTTCAGTGGTAGACTGGTTAATGCATTAGTAACCAGTCTTCAAAGAATTAGTCCAAACTCAGTTTCTGCAATATTTAGTCTTAAAAGAATTAGGTAGAAAAGAGACAATCCAAACTCAGTTTCTGCTTTTAGCAGAAAACATTCAAATTATCATGGCAAATTCTTTGTTAATCAGTAAAAAATAATATAGAACTAAAGTAGGAAAGAAATCTACACTTTGCCCTCAATATAAACACCAGTCACTGGATACTGACAAATACATTGTAGCACGAGAAATTATATTTAGACCGGTATCATCTCTGATTAGACCATCAAATGACAAGCTTCTTTGACTAAATGCGTACAATTCATTCAGAATTTTCAAACAGCACCATCTAATCCTACAGCCAACCCAAACTTCACTGAATCTAAAACTCCCCAACCTAGAATCAATCTAAGCACTAGTAAACTTTGTAACAGCCTTCGTTCCCTCAGAGACAGCATGCTTCGCGAGTTCACCAGGGAGCACAAGCCTGACAGAGGTCTGGATCTCGCGAGAAGTGATGGTGGGCTTCTTGTTGTACCTGGCAAGGCGGGAAGCCTCCATGGCCAACTTCTCAAAGATGTCGTTGATGAAGGAGTTCATGATGGACATGGCCTTGCTGGAGATACCAATGTCAGGATGAACCTGCTTCAGCACCTTGAAGATGTAGATCTTGTAGGTCTCGGTGCTCTTTGCCCTCTTCTTCTTCTTCTCTCCGCCTCCTTCCTTCGGGACCTTCTTCCCGCCACGTGGCTTCTTCTCAGCGGGGGCCTTCTCCGCCTTCTCAGGCTTCTCTCCTGCGGGTTTCTTCTCCGCTGGCTTCTTCTCTGCCTTGGGCGCCATTAATTAACTAAGTAGGATTGTGCAAGAGGGGTTGTAGAATTTGACAATTTTTGGTACACGATTGAATTGAATAGGATGAGAAGAGAGGAAGCGGCCTCTGTCGCTTATGAAGAGAGTGGGAAACGGTGGTGATTGGTTGGAGAGAAGCGTCCCGGATAGATGGCGTGGAGTATAATGATCCGTTAGATGGTTTTAGTTTGAACGGTGATGGAGGATTGGGGGGGGGGGGGGGGGCGAGAGCGAGGTATAGTTCTAACGGGCCGCATTGGGCTGCTAGTTCCTTTTCTCAAGTGAACTGTGTAATTATTATGGCCAGCTGTTTGATTAACTAGGCTCGTTCGTGACTCGAGAGCTATCGCACAATGCGTGCTCTTATAATCTGATTTTCTGGCCTATACCAACTTCAATGTTTCTCTTATCCATAACTCATTTGTGAGTACGAGGAAGGCATAATAGAAGCCGAAGTATCTAACTTCTCGTTACTTTTGCTCCAATTAATACTAAATTTATTAATTTTTCTTTGGACTTGAATCCTAATATCTTTAATATTTACTTCTGAATAATATTTAACAACTGTATATAAATATTTATTAAGAAGAAAATATAAAAACATTTAATGTCATTAAAGTTAAGAAAATACAACTATATCCATATTACGATATTTATGCTGTATATGCATATTATGCATTTTTAATGTCTATTTTGTTCACGGCAAGTCTGTATCATGTGGTTCATTCTGATTGTGCACTTGGTCCTTGAAGGCTATCAAAATGGAAAAATACCTCGACAACAAACTTCAAATAAATTCATAAGAAAAAACTTTAAAATGAAAAAAAAATCACAAATATATTTTTAATCTTGTAGATTGATTATGTTTTAAATTTGTCATTGATATTTCATAAAAACTATAAAATTATATAATAATTCTAACAATATAAAATTAATAGTCTTTGATTAAATATTAAATGATAATCAAATTGCATGAAATTTGAAATATAATTAATTTATAAATTAATAATATGTTTGTGAAATTAATAATAGTCCACGTGCACCGTACAACACAGCAAAGAATATAGATTTCCTTTACATATTGTAAATTGTAAATTTTACGGTACCAATCGGATTGAGCAGTAAATAGTTCCTTCTGAATTTAAATACTATCTATAATATTATTTTAGTCATTATAATACTATTCATATTGTAAAACCGCTCATTGTACGTTTATAATATTATAGAGAATATGCCTCCAACAAAGTGCAGAGTGAGACGCTTCCATTCCACTATTCTAAAGATGACTTCTACGGAAGACCGTCTAATCTAGATCAGAAGATAGGGGCATTTGATCATTGACTAGGGATGGAGAGCACCTGAATAAAAAAAGTAAAGTAATCAAAACATTAAGAGAAAATTATTAAAATGTCATCTCAATACTTTAAATTTATCAAAATATTATCTTAAAATTAATTCTTAATCTAATTTTATTCTAAATTCTTTTTAATTGTAAAAATATCACTAAATATATATTTTATTTTTAAAAATTATAAAATATAGAAAATTTAAACTGTACTTTCATATTTTCAATTATACCTTTATATTGTTAGTATCTGCATCCGACTTCAGAACTCTTCGTCACTTTTATCTTCTCCGATTCATTTCTTCTTCTTTCTCGATCTCTCTTTTGCCCAGCCCTTCATCACTGTATCCTTCATTCTCCTGCCCTTCAATGCATCGCCACACCAAAATTTCCTCCTCCTCGCACCAGCAGTTGAACCAACTTGGGGCTGGAACAAGGCGCGCATCAGCGATTAAGAACAGATACTACAAGGAAAAATGATAAATTGCTTTGTGTTGCGCATATCATTAGAGGTGACAATCGGACGAGTCGGATCGGGTAGGGTTCGGATTAAAACTGATCGCGTCGGGTAAGTTTGATTAAAAAAATTGACGGATCATGGATCAGGTTCGGGTCAATCTAATCTAGGTCGGGTTGGGTTTTGGGTCGAGTATTGTCAGGTTTTTTTAGGTCTAGGATTATTTCAGGTCAGGTCGGGTCGGATTTTAGGTTTTTAGTAGCTATGATCATCTTAGTTTCGTGTCATTCGGATCCGGGTCGGGTCAGATTTTAGGTCATCTGATATCGTATAGTTTTAGCTTTCGGGTTATTTTAGGTCGGGCCGAGCTGAATCAGGTTATTTTTTGTGACGTTTATTTTGGGTCGAGTCGAATTTTGGGTTGGGTTGGATTTCGGGTCGAGTTGGATTTTGCTCATTAGACTTTAATTTATTTTTTAGAAATTCATTTAGACAATGTTAGATCTAAATTATCAATTATGTTATAATAAATTTGACTTTTCAAATAATATGGATATGATTAATTAATTTGGGTCTAGTCAGATCAGTTCAAGGTCGATATACTTCATTCATTTTATTAACAATCTGAAGACATTCTACATATGATAATTCTGATTAATCGACATTAATTTTTTATGATAATTTTAATTTATGACATATAATTTTTGATTAATATACATTATTATTATGATTCGAAATATAATTTTTTATTTCGGTATGAATTTTAATATATATATATATATATATATATATATATATGCATCTAGGTAATTTCTTAATTAAAATTATACATATAATTATTTGTATGTGCTATATTGATAAAAATATTTGTTAATTTATGTTAAAATAAATTGACAGTCAATCGGGTCGGGTTTTGGATCATTTGATCTCGGATCATTTCGGATTTTGAGTCATTTCGATTCAGATCGGGTCATATTTCAGATTGTCTGATCTCGAATCATCTCGGGTTTTTGGGTCGTTCGAGTTAAAAAATTCATAATTATTTCTATTTTATCCCTCAACTCTTCCAATTGATTTCTTATTTACCCATCAAGTTAAAAAATTCATAATTATTTTATTTACTCTTCTAAACTCCACTATTTTTTTGCTAAAATCTTTGTAATTAATTAAAGGAATCAACTGTAGACATAGAGCCGCTCTCATCACCAGCTTTCACTGTCTTCTTGCTTATCATATATGACTTGTTTCCCACCAGCAAATGCATTGCCTCATCACCTGCTACATTGGTAAAATAGTTCTGGATATACTGCCTCAGCACTTGACTTGTTTCCAGAACTACAAGAAATCAAAACCACACTACTAAAATCTGAGCACATATGCAGCAATCATCGATAACCAGCAACCATAAGGATGTGTGGGGCAGGGGCGGATCTGTATAGAGGCAAGCCTAGGCCAGTGTCTGGGCTTGAATTTTGAAAATAAGAAGTTTAGTAGTACGTTATTGTCTTGGGCCAGAAAAAATAGATAAAATTTTACTATGTGCCTGGGCTTCATTGGGCCTCCTCTCATGTCTAAATGAGAAATTGTACTAAGTGCCTGAGCTTTATTTGATGGTTTATTTAGTGTGCCTGGGCTTGTTTCTTAAGCTGCCTCCGCCACTGGTGTGGGGCTCAACCCTCAGCACGCGGCCCACTCGGCCTGAAACAAAAAAAGAGAGATGTTACCCATTTCGTCTTAAGGTGGCAACAAAGGCACAAGAGGAGACACGAGGGATTAATTGAGTAATGTCGCTGGTACGATAGTGTGAGTCGGAGCAGCCAAGTCAGAGGGCATATTTCAGGCCTGTGGATGCAAATTGATGGGTCCCCGACTAAGTCCATCTTCATCCTCTGATTCAATAACGTCTTGGTTGGTTTGGATTTGCCGACTTCAAAGGGTGGCAGAGGTAGCAATGGGATGGCAAGACTCGGAGAGGAGGATAACCCATCGTACGAGGAGGTAGCAACATAGAGGCGGAAGGAGAAGTGACACATGTAAAAGAGAGACGATTAAGAGGGGAAAGAAGGAGTCGACTGAGTGATGATGTCAATTGGGCTGAGTGTAAGCAAGTGAGAGAAAACTTTAGAAGGGTAGTGATCAGGAGCAAAGAAAAAGAAAGAGGAAAAGGGAAAGATGGTGTCAGTGAAAATTAAAGGGAGGAAAGGTAGGAAGAAGGAAGAGTGAAGGAGATGATGGGTCACGCACGAAAGGAGCTGATTACTTTAATTAATTATAAAGATTTTAGCACGAAAATAGTGGAGTTTAGAAGAGCAAATAAAATAATTATGATTTTTTTAACTTAATGGGTAAATAAGAAATTAATTGGAAGAGTTGAGGGATAAAATAGAAATAAGTGAGAGTAGAGGGAGAAATAAGAAATTAAAGAAGAGTTGAGGGATATAGAGAAAATTAAGCTTAAAGTTTATGGTGTGGCTATTTTGGATGTGGTTCAGTGATTAACGTGAAAATATTTTTTAGTTTATGATAAATTTTGGTGATTTAATTTTTTTCTAGTACAACTTTCATCCTCGCTTGTTGGGTTGTGTATAATCTTGAGTGCTCTAGAAAACCTAGCTTTGAACACAGATTATACACAACCCAACAAATAAATTCTCAATTCTCGATAGCACATTGGAGGCTTATGCTCAATGAATGAATCATTAGCAGCTAATATGGCAAGATGTTGAAAGGAGAGGGAAAATATCAGGCATCCAACCAGTGTTTTTAAATGCGGTTATGTGTTCACAGTTAGAATATCATTAGAGGTGGCAAAATTTGACCCGACCCGACAAACTCGTCCGATCCGCCCGGACTCGAACCCGACCCGACCCGATTTTTTAGGAATTTTTAAGAAAGTCAAACTGATCCGACCCGATCCGGACCCGATCTGACCCGACCCGAGATCAAATGGCCTTCAATCCAATCGAAATTTATCAACGATTTGAAAAAACACAACATATAAATTGACCCGACCCGACCTGATTTCTTCCAGAAAGTCAAACTGACCCGACCCACCCGAACCCGACCCGCCCGAACCCGACCCGACCCGCCCGATTGCCACCTCTAAATATCATGTACTCCACTTCATGCGGATTTATTGTACACATGAGTATTTTGAGGTTTGTCATTGAAAATCGACTGCATAACACTCAAAATTTTAATGTGGTAAAATATTTTTGGACATTCGTGTGAGAGGGGGCTCGAACTCACACCTCCCAGTTGACATCCAAGCACCATTCCACTCAGCTACTCCATCCTTTTGCTTTTTTCTCACAAGAATTTTATATATTAGTATTAAAAACTGTATAATTTTAATAAATCTTATAAAAATAAAACAACACATATTATTCCGCATAGAAATCTGTATATACAGTCATATTCAGTATATGTGATATGCAGTACTCATCCGCATACATAAAAATTTCCGCATTTAAAAACACTGCACCCAACAAATACATAAAATATATGAAAGACACTCTCATTTGATTTTTGTCTCTACTTTGGCCTTCAAAAAGGATTTAGATTCTATAATTTTATTGTTAATCAAAATCAGAGGACTGAAACAGATTTGCTTGTCCATTCAAGATCAGACAACTTGAATAGTGCCTGACCACCGGTCTAAAATGTGCTTAGACTAGGTCAAGTGTCTTGTGAGTGTTTAATCTGACAAAAACGGTTCAGAAAATCCCTCACATCTAATGCCATTTAGGATTTGGCAGCCCTTTGATTGTGTAAAATGTGCTTATATATATTGTTCTAAATTAATTTAATTTTTAATAAAGACCAAAACACTCGATTCATCACACTGAAGAATCCAGATGGCACCAGACTGAAGGCTCCGTAAATGTAGATAGTTGTGATTAGAGGTGGCAATCGGCGTGTCGGTTTAGGTTCGAGTTTAGACGGATCGGATCGGATAAATTTTATTCAAAAGTTATCGGATCGGTCGAATTTCAGATCATTTGATGTCGGATAGTCTCGGGTTTCAGGTTATTTCAGGTTGGGTTCTTTTTTGTGATATTTTATTTCGGATAAGGCCGGATTTCGGATCGTTAGATTTAAAACTTTTTTTTTAATTTATTTTAGTAAATAATTATGTTATGATCAATTTTACTTTCCAAATAATATTGATATTATTAATTTTTGAAAAGCCAAAGCCCGGGTTGGAAGAAAGCGCCTATTTATGTAAATTCAGCGGCTACTGTGAACGACCAGATGAGGAGTTGGATCAAGGCTAAGTCTGGAGCTTGTACGATCAAGGAAATTTTTCAAGCAGGTTTGAAAAAGTACATTTAGTGGACAAGTAAATATTGGTGAGATAAAAATATCAAACAAAAATCAAGTGTCATCAAATATTGGTGAGATAAAAATAACAATTATATATAAGTGTACTAACAAAATGAGGGAGATAAAGATTTCTATATAGGTGTAAAAGATCAATGATGCAATTAACATAAAACGAAAATCAATAATTTTGTTTTATGTTAATCTTTAGTTCATCGATCTTTTACATCTATATAGAAATCTTTCTCCCTCACTTTGTTAGTAAACTTATATATAATTGTTATCTTTATCTCATCAATATTTGATGACACTTGATTTTTGTTTGATATTTTTATCTCACCAATATTTACTTGTCCACTAAATGTACTTTTTCAAACCTGCTTGAAAATTTCCTTGACCGTACAAGCTCCAGACTTAGCCTTGATCCAACTCCTCATCTGGTCGTTCACAGTAGCCGCTGAATTTACGTAAATAGGCGCTTTCTTCCAACCCGGGCTTTGGCTTTTCAAAAATTAATAATATCAATATTATTTGGAAAGTCAAATTGATCATAACATAATTATTGACTAAAATAAATTAAAAAAAAGTTTTAAATCTAACGATCCGAAATCCGGCCTTATCCGAAATAAAATATCACAAAAAAGAACCCAACCTGAAATAACCTGAAACCCGAGACTATCCGACATCAAATGATCTGAAATTCGACCGATCCGATAACTTTTTAATAAAATTTATCCGATCTGATACGTCTAAACTCGAACCTAAACCGACACGCCGATCGCCACCTCTAATCACAACTATCTACATTTACGGAGCCTTCAGTCTGGTGCCATCTGGATTCTTCAGTCTGATGAATCGAGTGTTTTGGTCTTTATTAAAAATTAAATTAATTTAGAACAATATATATAATATTAATGATTAAATTAGTTTTAGAATGACATTAGAATAAGAGTTAATTTTGTGATGATATATTGATAAATTTAAAATTTTATGATAGCATTTTAATAAATTTTCCAAACATTTAATTATTTAAAAAACACTCCTTTAGTTTGATTAAATGACCTTAAATTAGAAAAATGCGGTGCATTAAGCAGGTAATTTGTCTTTGTATCTTATGACCGGACACTCACCGCTCGAAACCGCAATTACAGGACAAATTTTAAAATAGGAAAGCGACCAAGCCCAGCCGCCTGGTCTCCTTCCAGACAGACGCAAAGCATATTTTTCCATTGTCCCACTTTTCTTGTTTGACAAAGCATCTCTTCATCTCTCCATTTTTTCACCTTTTCAACTCTCCGATCACCACCTTGTCAGATCGGACCAGCAATGGCGTGGTTTCGCGCGGCGTCGGGCATGGCTCGCCTCGCCATGCGAAGAAACATCTCTGTTTCCTCTCGCTACAGCACCATCTCTCGCGGATTCCACTCCACAGTGACTCGACCTAAGGCGGCGCCGGTACCTCGCGCGGTGCCTCTTTCGCGCCTCAGTGACAGTTTCTTAGATGGCACCAGTAGCGTGTACCTGGAGGAGCTCCAGCGTGCCTGGGAGGCGGATCCCAGCAGTGTAGATGAATCGTGGGACAATTTCTTCAGAAATTTCGTTGGCCAGGCGTCGGCCTCTCCAGGTATTTCTGGCCAAACTATCCAAGAGAGCATGAGGTTGCTTTTGCTTGTCAGGGCTTACCAGGTTAACGGGCACATGAAGGCGAAGTTGGATCCACTGGGGTTGGAGGAACGCCCTATACCAGAGGATCTCGACCTCAGCTTGTACGGTTTTAGCGAGGCTGATCTTGATCGGGAGTTCTTTATTGGTGTCTGGCAGATGACAGGTATATTGTCAGAGAACAGACCTGTTCAGACTCTGAGAGAGATACTGAAGAGGCTGGAGCAAGCATATTGTGGGTCCATTGGGTACGAGTGCATGCATATACCTGATAGGGATAAATGTAACTGGTTAAGAGAGAAGATTGAAGCTCCTAAGCCTGTGGATTATAACCGTGAGAGACGTGCTGTTATACTAGATAGACTTATTTGGAGTACTCAGTTTGAGAACTTCTTGGCCACTAAATGGACTACAGCCAAGCGGTTTGGGTTGGAGGGTGGTGAAACCCTTATACCTGGCATGAAGGAAATGTTTGACAGAGCAGCTGACCTAGGTGTTGAGAACATTGTTATTGGCATGTCTCACAGAGGAAGGTTGAATGTGTTGGGCAATGTTGTGAGAAAACCATTGTCTCAGATCTTTAGTGAATTTAGTGGTGGCACAAAGCCAGCTGAAGGAGAAGTCGGGTTGTATACTGGCACAGGTGATGTGAAATACCATTTGGGTACCTCCTATGATAGACCAACAAGAGGCGGGAAGAGGATCCATCTCTCTCTCGTTGCAAACCCTAGTCACTTGGAGGCAGTGGATCCTGTTGTGGTTGGTAAGACTCGTGCCAAACAGTTCTACTCTAATGACACAGATAGAACCAAAAACATGGGTATATTGATTCATGGTGATGGTAGCTTTGCCGGCCAAGGTGTGGTCTATGAAACCCTACATCTAAGTGCCCTGCCGAACTATACAACTGGTGGTACTATTCACATAGTCATTAACAACCAGGTTGCATTCACAACTGACCCTATGTCTGGTAGGTCGTCCCAGTATTGCACTGATGTGGCCAAGGCATTGAGTGCACCGATTTTCCATGTGAATGGAGATGATATGGAGGCAGTGGTGCATGTTTGTGAGCTGGCAGCAGAGTGGCGCCAGACCTTCCATTCAGATGTGGTCGTTGATTTGGTTTGTTATCGCCGATTTGGCCACAATGAGATTGATGAGCCCTCATTCACGCAGCCTAAGATGTACAAGGTTATTTTCTAGTAAAATTCTTTGATTTGTCCTTCGCATTTTTTAATAACACTTTTGTACCCCAAGAATCAAAGGTCACTACAATGTATCCCATACAAGCTGAAGCTGCCAGCTGGAAAAATTGTGCAATCTGTTCTCCTTTGGGCTAGTTTCAACTTGTGTAGACTCAAGTTGTACTGCCTTTCTTTCTGTATGTATGTTGTTGTATTCTTATTTTAGTTCTTCTATGCTAGTATAGGTTATTAGAAAGCACCCAAGTGCATTGGAAATATATGAGAGGAAACTTCTGGAATCAGGTGACATCTCAAAAGAAGAAATACAGAAAATCCATGAGAAGGTCAATTCAATCTTGAATAAGGAGTTTGAAAACAGCAAAGAGTATATCCCAAAGAGGAGGGACTGGCTGTCGGCTTACTGGACTGGATTCAAGTCTCCTGAACAGATCTCTAGAATCCGAAATACTGGGTAATGTACCAAGTGGCTTGCCTTACTTAATATCATTTATACATCTTTGATTTTTGAAGCTTAATCGTCAATGAATTGAAATGATTATCATAATTAAAGTGAGGGTGCCAATTTGTGGCTTGAAATATAAAAATGGTTCTACTGTACTGATGATCAAATTCATAGTCAAAGACGTTCTCAGTAACAATCCAAATATATACGGGCTGTCCTTCTTTGGCTTGATATGTAGTTCTTTTTTTGGTAAATGTAATCCCAAATCTAAGTGATTTGGTGGAGTAAGCACAAATTTTGTGAACAATGGCCTGCCTTCAAGGAAACAAGTGTTTCCTTTTCCTTTTTTTTTTTTTTTTTGTTTCAGACTATTAGTTTTTTTCCTATTAATATCTGCTATTTTTTTTTTTGCATAGAGTGAAGCCGGAGGTGCTTAAACGAGTGGGACAGGCAATCACAACCCTACCAGACAACTTCAAGCCTCACAGAGCTGTGAAAAAGATATTCGAACAGCGGGCACAGATGATTGAATCCGGTGAAGGTATTGACTGGGCTGTTGCTGAGGCCCTTGCTTTTGCTACACTCATAGTCGAAGGCAATCATGTGAGACTGAGCGGCCAGGATGTGGAGAGAGGCACATTCAGCCACCGCCATGCAGTGCTGCATGACCAGGAGTCGGGAGAAAAGTACTGCCCTCTTGATCATGTTGTGATGAATCAACATGAGGAGCTCTTCACTGTTAGCAATAGGTACGTTCTTTTTGCTATTATTAAGATCCATTTTGATCTAGCTGGGTAGAACTACCTACTATATGCACGCAGAGTTGCCTTCGTTCTCTAGTAAACTTGCCCCTTTTTCTTCTTCGTGAATTACTAGGATTTTCTTCTGGATGCAATAAAATTATTAACCTGCCTCCTCCTAACCTATAGGAGATAAAGAAGGGCCTGAGTGCAGGGGCGGAGCCATGGGCCCAGGGGCTGGCACTTGCCATCCCTGGCCAAAAAATATTTAAAAACATGCCCACTGTTTTATGTTTTTTTTTCAGAAAAATTGTAAAAAATACTTGAAATTCAAAATAATTTATTAAAGTATGCTGCATCCTAGCGTGTATTCTGGCTCTGCTCCTCCCTGAAGGGTTGTTTTAGCATTGTAAGGAGGTAGTAGTGATGTATGCTACATGCTGTATGCTATGAGATAATAACTCCTCTTGAACAGGTATCCGACATTAGAGGCTTTCATACTAGTTGATAACTAAATAGTATATGCTGCTATTGTCTTTTCTTATTTGTTTTTGTGTGTGCGTATGCGTGCATGTATGCAGTTCTTTATCAGAGTTTGCTGTACTTGGATTTGAGATGGGATATTCGATGGAAAACCCTAACTCCCTGGTGCTCTGGGAGGCCCAGTTTGGTGATTTTTCTAATGGTGCTCAGGTAATGTTTGATCAGTTTCTGAGCAGCGGTGAGTCAAAATGGCTTCGTCAGATTGGTCTTGTTGTTTTGCTGCCTCATGGCTATGACGGTCAAGGTCCAGAGCACTCAAGTGCACGTCTTGAACGCTTCCTCCAGGTAATGCAGTAATAACAATTTTTAAGCAACTGCCAATCCTTAGGAACTAGATTTTCTTCATCAAGAGTACTTAGAATGAAGTCTGAATGCTTTGATTAATAGATGAGTGATGACAATCCATTCAAGATACCAGAGATGGACCCGACATTGAGGAAACAGATCCAGGAATGCAACTGGCAAGTTGTAAATGTGACAACTCCTGCAAATTATTTCCACGTCTTGAGACGTCAGGTTAGTAACTCTCCTTTGTCTTAATTTAGGTACTTGTATATTGAATGAGGAAATTGCATTCTAAGTGAAGCTAATGTAAATTGTGATTGTTTCTGGAACAAACATAAATTTTCATTGGCATTATGCACTCTCACATGTGAGATATGGTTTTCGGTTTTCGTTAAAGGTAATTTGGTTGAATTTATTTTATTCTGTCTCAATAGATACATAGAGAGTTCAGGAAACCTCTCATAGTAACGGCTCCAAAGAACCTGCTGAGGCACAAAGATTGCAAATCAAATCTTTCAGAGTTTGATGATGTGGAGGGACACCCTGGCTTCGACAAGCAAGGCACTCGCTTCAAGCGCCTAATTAAAGATAAGAATGCTCACAGTGATGTTGAGGAAGGAATCAGCCGCCTCGTGTTGTGTTCTGGAAAAGTAATTGTTTCTCCAACCTAATTTGTTTTTCTGTAGATACAAAGGATGGCATTGTTATGCACAAAATATTTTCTTATCTGACTTACATGTAAGAATGCAGAAGAGAGGTTATTTGGGAATTCATTTCACGTGAATAAGGGCTATAGTAGTTATCTTTGCCTTTTGTAATGGCATATTTTAAAAAAATTCTAGAAAAGATGATTGAAACTGGATTGTTTTTATGTAGGTATATTATGAACTTGATGAAGAGAGGAAGAAGACTGAGCGCAATGATGTAGCCATCTGTAGGGTTGAACAGCTGTGCCCATTCCCGTATGACCTTATCCAAAGAGAGCTTAAACGCTATCCAAGTATGGGAATTCAACTGTTGAACAACATTTAACTATACAATTACTATATATTTGTCTCAATTCAATTATTTGATATAATTTTCAGATGCAGAGATAGTGTGGTGTCAGGAGGAACCCATGAACATGGGTGCATTCCAGTACATTGCGCCACGTTTGTTCACCGCCATGAAGGTTCTTGATCGTGGAACCTTTGAGGATATAAAATATGCAGGCCGTGCTCCTTCTGCTGCCACTGCCACTGGTTTCTTATCAGTGCATGTGCAAGAGCAGGCTGAGCTGGTGCAGAGAGCATTGCAACCTGAGCCCGTCAATTTTCCTAACTAGAAATCTCGCTGCAAATTACATAACCCTTTTTTGTTTACCTTCTATACATTTTCTGAGATGAATAATTTGAGAGTCTAATGCCTGTTTTCTTTTGAAAGTTTTTCAGGCATTAAAAGTGGTGTTTAGCCGCTTCTTTTTCTGTTTTTCTTTTTACCCCCGGTTTTGTTTTGATCTGATTTTGAATTGCCTACTGCAGTCAGCAAGTGTCCAAGTCCAACCTTTTTAGCTTGATTGGTGTTGGAATAATGTTGCACTGTTATGAATGCAAATGCAGATGTTAAAATGAATGGAGCTTTTAGCTATATATCCTTTTTTTTTTAAATTTAAGATTGGGTATATTGAATAATTGACAGATACGTTTTCTAGCACTGGTAATTAACGGACTTGAGGTATCGACCGTTATATTAAAGATTTGAATTAATTTAGAGCTACTTATGAGAAGAAATTAAAGCAGTGGCAACTTCTGTCTTTTCTTAAAAAAAGAACATTTGAATAAGCTAGTGGAATTAGGTAGCAACTCGCATTTTCTACCATTATAGCAGTTCAGTCAATCTAGAGTGGGTTTTGCCCCTCGTGAGCATCAAATGGTAACCATAGAATCAAACAGGAGTAGAACCTGGACGATTATGATACAGCGGATTCTAATTCAAAATGAAAGTTATGGAGTATATAACAATATCCGCGGTCAAATGAAAACAAAAAAGAAAACGTGATTTTAAGCTTCTTACATGACAATTTTCATATAATCTACATCGACTGGTAATGCTCCTTTTCGGGCAGCATTAGGAGGAGCCTATGTTTAATCTTTTCTCAAGCTCGTCGAGAAATATATGAAGGAAAAATATATATGGTGTCTTTGATTTGCCTTCTCTCATTCATTTCTCCCATCACCTATTACCGTGTGCTACACTTCTGTGTGCGTGCGGTGCCACAATCACACACGGTGAACCGCTATCCATTTAAGATTTAACAATAGTTGGAAGGAACCGAACTGCTCACATCAGTAAGATCCTGGAGGATAAAAAAAATGTTGCAATTGGCTATCAAACAATCAGTGTGGATAAATTTAGCAATAGGGTGGCTGGTGAAGGTTCGCAACTTATGTGGGTGAAGGAGAGCCTCCTGTCAACATGGATCAATTCTGACAATTCTTTCTGAAAATGCAGATTTTATTACTCAAACAAAATAATAGCCTATTAGCCTATATATAAGTGCACATGAGCCTAATTTGATGTTTCTTGGCAAAGGTATTTTGGGAGAATTTTCCTTCAGCTTTACTGATCATGGACCTTCTTTTGAGTATCGTTAGAAGTTGAGATCAGTTTTTCACCAACACGCTAAATTCTCAGTATACTTTCATTAAGTTTTGTTTATTTGATCCTTTGGAGTGCTTGAAACTCTTTTCTTTTTCTTTAAACACATGTTGCTGAGATCATTTTTGAACTCCTCTCTTTGTTCATTCAGTTGACTATGTTGTACTAAAATTAATTATCCATGACAAAATAGTTGTATTGCAATGGTAGAGATGTAGAGTTGTATATTCGTATGTTCTTTGAACAAGAAGCTAGCTTAATTTGTTGACATACGTAAACATAATATTAAAGAATTAGTTGCTAGAAAAATCGATGAAGATGTGTTGATGAATCTTCGCGTGACCTAATTTATTATGCCGTTTGAATTGATAAAGAGAAACTACCACAATGAATTATCCAAATTTTTGTTTTGTAACAAATTTGTATTTACCTTCTGGGACTTTTGTATTCTCTAATATACGTTCTTCAACAGTTCAATCATATGTTCGTACTGAGGCATATACTATAGAAAAATGGATTATTCCCATTTTCCAGTGTTTATGAAACTTTGTTGAGGAACATTTTCATAATTGTCTAATAAAAAGCAATACAACAGTGCTCATTTCATAAAAAGCTTCAACATGAAATTCGGATGGAAGAAAATAATAGCTAATACGAAGTTCAGAAGGTATTTGTCACAAATAAAAAGCCCCATCTCTCTCAAACTGTGCTAGAAAGATGACATGAAATAAAAAGTAAGGATGTATTTCAAATCTTCTGCATTCTGATTCACAATAAGAAACTATACTTACAACAAATATAATCAGAAAACACAACAAATCATTAATACGTACTCAACGAGCAAAATCATGTGTGTGTGTGTGTGTGTATAAACCTAACATTTGTTAAGCAAATTCAAACTCAAGCATTGCAGAATAGAGAAGTACCCGACCGACTTATACAATTAGTTATATTTGCATGTATATATACAGAGCCTTAAATATGAAGATATTTTTAAAAGTAAGTAAATTGCCACTTGTTTCAACATGCCTTGCTCTCCTATCACAAAAAGGTCCGGGTGACAACCTCGACATCTTTCCTGCACATAATCTCTTCTGTTAATGGAGGCAAGTTCAAATCCAACAAACAATCAGTCTTGGTATTCTTAACACCTCTATCAATATCTTCAAATCGAAACCCCTCATTTACAGGTCGGTGCCGTTTCATGTGACCACCTAGTGCTTGGCCAATTGCAAACTCAAGTCCACAGATGGAACACTCATGCAGCTTGTGTTTAGCCAAAGAACCAAATTTGGGGTTGGTGCATTTGCTGGAACCTTGCTTCGGTTTCTTGTGGCCAGCACGGTGACCGCCTAGTGCTTGGAAGGAATTGAATTGTCTATAGCATGTTTTGCACTCGAAAACCCGTTCTTCATGCACCGGATAATATTGCACCAAATTTGTACCGGCCTCCCCATTTTGGGAGAAAAGCATCAAAACATTGGTCATGTCAATGCTCTCTATCCTGCAAGCACCTGTCAGATCTCTACCTCTCTTCATATTTTTTCTTTTTGAAAAGTAAATAAGAAGATATAAGCAATTTTTGAGAGAGGCAGAGGGCCGCAAAAGTGAAATGAGAACAGGGGACTATTAATGGAAAAGATGTGTGTAGAGTACCTATATATAATCGAATTCCACTGCACCTCGAAAAAAAAGAAAAAAAAAAGATTCAACTGGACATGATTATTTTAGTACATAACTTGCATAAAGGTCCGTACAGATCACAATGAGCAGCCGATGCAACGTTGACTCTATAGTACCAAAATTAAAATTTATTCGTTTGTACTTGCCTTCATTTGTACTCACTTAATTGTACTTACCTTCATTAATTTATACTGACTATTCCTCAATAAATCCCTCAAAAAATATCTCTCTAACTTTTTATTTTTGAAAAAAAATACATAATTCTCTATATCTATCTCTTCATTTTTGATTAAAAAAATACATCTTCTACATAGTTGAGTTAGATAAATAAGTTAAAATTTTATATAAATGAGTCAGATATTTAGATATGAGACTCAAATATTTAGGTACGAAATTTAGATATTTTTTTTAAAAAAAATAAAGAGATAGAAAAAAAACTCCAAAAATAAAGTCGTATGGAAGAAACTAACAAACATCACATGGGCTGTACAAGAAAATGTGTGTGATAGATAAAAAAAAGTCTCAAGAAACAGAAAAAAGAATTTAGATATTTATATATGTGTGTCAGATATTTAGATAAGTGAATCAGATATTTAGATAAGTGAATCAGATATATAGATAAAAAATGATAAACATCACATGTACGGAAAAATATGTGTGATAGAAGAGAGAATAAATGACTTAGATATTTAGATAGACGAAAAAGATATTTAGATAGAGAAATGTATGAGACAGAAAAAAGAAAAAAAAGCCTTGGGGGAAAAAAACTTAGATATTTAAATATATGGCTCGGATATTTAGATATGTGAATCAGATATTTAGATAATTAAATTAGATATTTAGATAGAAAAATAATAATATTACATGAATTGTATAAGGAACATGTGGGAAATTTTTTGAGATGAAGTAGCGGCATAAAAAAAAATTCTTAATTATATGAAGCTTAATTCGAAGGGTTTAATTAGTCAGAAAAAAAAAAGAGTCTTTCCAGCTTTCATAACTCGCTTTGGAACAGCTAAGCAATATTAAGTCAATAAGGTTTTAATTTCATGCAGAAACAAATTGATACTGCTAGAACATGATCTCCTTGGGTCACTTAATTAGTTTTAACCTCTTGTTTTGCTTTGTTAATTTTTCTAGTGCGGAAGGATTAAGAGAAAGTCACGTTGACTTGAATTGTTTATATTATCAACTCATCTTCAACACTCCTTTCATTAATTTATAATTTTATTCCTTTCTTAACTTGTTTCGGCAGAATGAATCTGTACCTTGATCGGGCTTTGCTCCATTAAGCAATTGATCTCATAAACATGTCAACATTACTGGATTTTATAATATAATAACTCCTTTTTGTTATGTTGTGTATATATTTATGCTAATGCTAGAAATTTTGGATCTTGCATTTCAATCAACTGTGTTTGTCGACATTTTGAGCTAGAAAAGCTACAACTTAAATGGACGGAATTCTTTATGATATACTAATTAATTTAAATAATATGATGCTATGATTACCTGATACATAGATCACAGATTTTTTAATTTTATTAAATAAAAATAAATAAATAAAAATTGTAAGATTATCCCAATTTTTACGTTTGTGTGTGTTATATTAAAAATAAAATACAACGATCGGTAGATTGATCTAAAATATTATAACAAAAATTAAAATAAAGTTTTATAAAGCCAAATATAAGCACGATTAATAAATTATTCTAAAATAGTATCAAACAAATAGAAATATTACAACAAAAATTAAAATCTAATTGTTCTGGTAAATATAACAACAAAAAACATAAACACACTGATAATCTAAATCATGCTCTGTTGGAACGAGCTCGACCTCGAGTTGGCAGCATGTTGATACGATCCTCCATTTCATCCATAACCATTGGAATGCGTATCTTCATGCTCCTTTATTTATTGATTTTTGTTGGATCTGGCCTAATGACCGGACCGTTGTACATTGACCAATCTTGTTTATTGCCATAACTACGTCAATGATCAAATCATGTGTTAATGTAGTACTTGATGGTATAATATGGACTAACATACTGAGTGTAATCCAGCTTTCTGAATGAACAAACAACAAGCAAGTGGTCGTATGGAATGTCAGTCAGTTGTGATTTTTGACACCAACAATTATCAATTTCCGTCATCGCTAATTCAACCTCATATTTTATTTTACCCCTTCATCCCTATTATTTCAAATAGAAATTATAAATTATTGCTTAAATTTTGAAGTTGAATAAAAAAATATAAAGTATCGAATATTATCGTCTCAATAAGTCCATTTCTGTTATAAACATCGTAGTTGTTGATACCTCAATCCAATGGTATGACATCATAAGTTCTCCCATTATCACCGTGATGTTTTATCAGTTCGGTGACCTTTTGGGAGAACACAAGACCTTGGGCTTCCCAAGCTGCTGTAATTTCTCGACGCTTATAGAACCACTCAACACATTTGTGCCACGTATTCTCGACGATAGCACATACCGGAAGTTGTCCAGCGATCCTGAACACATTGTTCAGTGATTGTCTCGTCGATAAAAAATATGCACGCGGCATGAATATCGTAACCCGTACCGGTTGAAGTGTTCAGAATTTGACCTCCGTGATACACATTGATAAACAACATTTTCGTCTCTACAACATGAATGATAAACCCTACTGTTAGTGTATTTTAATTTTACAACAAAAATTAATAGTCAAAATAGAAAAAAAATTACAATGTTGATGAGACGAGAGTGGTGAATACGAATCGGCTCTGGATCTGTCGAAAAATAAATTTCCAGTTGAAAGCTCTTGCAACAGTAACAATGGCGATTTTGAAGAAATGATTGGCAAAAGGAAGATGAAGGAAAAAGGTGTTGGGTGTGCTATATAATAGCAGAATGCTGGGATCGAGTTTAAAACTCGGTCCAGACATCTGAGACCGAGTTTTAAACTCGGTCCAATCACTTGTAATTTTCAAAAACACACAAACGTTATAATTTTCAAATGTTGGAACTAAGTTTAATTTTTGTTGTAATATTTTAGATCAATCTACTGACTGTTGTATTTTGTTTTTAATATAACACACACAAACGTAAAAAAAAAAACTGGGACCGAGTTTCAAACTCAATCCAGACACTTGGGACCGAGTTTCAAACTCAGTTCAGACTATATGGGTTAATTTTCGGGATAATTTTATCATTTTCATTCATTTATTTTTTTATTTACTAAAATAAAAAAATCTGTAAATCATCAGATAAAGCACAATACATACAAAGTTACAAACACATGCAGCAGGCTAGTACAGCGCCAATCGTATCTTTTCTTTTTTTCAGGAATGCGCCAATCAGATCTAAACATGTGGCAAGCGATAGCGAAACGAAGCAGGGCCCACAACCGTAACTTCTATTATTGTGTTTTTTAAGTTCTTGTTGGTGTAAGCAACTGAGCATCATCTTAGCAGTTGCATGCCCACACCAACAGATAAGCTAATTAATTCAACCAATTGACTTTGCTCCATTGGATTGTCAACTCCTGTCATTTTCTTCTATAAGTAGCATCATGTATTCACTGAATTTGAGTTATTTTGTGTA
Source organism: Schoenoplectus tabernaemontani (assembly GCA_037127355.1). Classification (NCBI taxonomy): domain Eukaryota; kingdom Viridiplantae; phylum Streptophyta; class Magnoliopsida; order Poales; family Cyperaceae; genus Schoenoplectus; species Schoenoplectus tabernaemontani. The sequence continues at coordinate 25,705,583 of CM073753.1, forward strand.
CCAAGTTGAAGGTCCAATGACACAATTAATTTAAGTCTTCCATCAGAAACTACCATAATATGCTACTTCGAAGACATAATAAAATTAGCTCAATACTCTTATTAACCATGGAAACTTTTAATAAAGGCGCTACAACTTAAATCAGTGACCAAGTAATTGTTCTCACTTATCAGTGACAGTAATGCATATATCTAGAGGTAGAATTAAAATTTTAATGTAAAAGAGGTCAAGATATGAATTTACATTACTAAAACATAAAATTGATAAATTAAGAAGGATCAATACACCTCACGAAATATAAATACATAATAAATTTTAGTTATGACATATAATTTACGTAGAATTGAAGAGGAGGGGAGAGACACACCTGCCCCCCAAGCCCCTTGGTCGATCGATAAAACTAATTAATTTGAAACAATACATGGATGAAATTTTTGCTGCTACTCTGACTTTCTGCTACTAATTAGAGTTTCAAATTTGGCAAAACTTAATTCACTCTGATGGTATAAAATTATTATTTCAAAACAGATAATCGTGTACACCATCCCGTGAAACTGGTATACATATTTTGTAGTTAGAAAAACAATAATGCATATATGATGAAACAGTAATGAAAATTATATTTTATTTTTATTATCTCTTCAGCATATAATATATTGCTTGTATTGCAGCACACACAATCATAATAAATTAGTAAGTTGGTAGTACCATTTATTGACTAAGTATATAGTGGATTATTTATTTTGAAGGCATTATTTTGTGCTTAGCAATGTAAAATCATAGAGTTTTTCTAAGCACAGGCTGTAGACTACTAATTTAGCAAGCAACTTGAGATAAAGTCCCAACTAAATTCTAATTTTCAACACGGCATAACATCAGAATATTCCGGAGTTAATTATTAAGCATGTTATAGAAAAATATTTTTCAGAAATCCAAACAGTAGTAAAATAGGCTATGCCAGTTTTATATTTATTGTCAGCATAATTAGTAGATATACCAATTACTTAAGAAGCCCAAAACAATGATCCTTACAACTAAACTAATTATATATGATCTCAACAATCGAGGGAGATATTGAGCCTCTAATTGTGCTTCTGGATAACTCGTTGACTAATCTATTTAGAAATGAGCATTAGTTAATCAACTTATTAATTAGGAACGCAATTCATTAAAAAGATTCCACATTATGCCTCTTGGTAAAATGCTAGCAGCTGTTGTCTCGTAAGAGGCATTAATAGACAAAGAACCTCCTCAGAAATCCAAGACTGTTATATATATATATATATATATATATTTTTTTTTTTTTTTTTAAAAGTTCAAACGTTCAGCAGAAATTTTATAATGTGGGTAGAAAACAAGCGAAAAAAAAATATCAAAAAATTCAAAAAATATAAAATTTGATCTCCAAATATTGATAATCGATCGGATCCTTGCGGTTTTTGTAGAAAAAAAAGGTTGATAATCTAACTGAAAAAAAAGGTTGATAATCGATCGGATCCTTGCGGTTTTTCTAACTGAAAAAGTCAATCTACACCTAGATAATATCTAGACTGGTTCAAATATCCATTTCATAGCCAATAAAGCATGTTACCCATGTTGTTGTTTTAGGCCATTCCTTTATTTAAGGCAAGTAGGCAACACATGTAAACACTGCTAAGAACATGATTATCATGGACAGTCTACATTTTATTATGGTCGATAGAAGGTTCCTATGCTCACATTACATGTACAAATTATAAGGCTCAATTAAAGCAAAAAAAAGGTCAGTACAAGGGAAACAGAGGTATATCTTGGTACGTATATGCAATGGATAAACTACTATTACTAATTGTTCAGAAAGAAACAAAGTTTTTTTTTTTTTTAAAGAAAACTAGGATTCTCGTTACTCCGTTGATCTCGCCTATATATTATTTTTCATTTTTTTTTAGAACTTGAACTCGCACCACTCCACACAGAATCAAAATTCAAAATTCATTATTATTTGTACTAAATCTTGCGGTTCAAGAAACAAATTTAATTAATATCACATTATCTATTATCTTTTGTAAAACAACGTTTATGAGATTTCCAAGTCTAAAATTCCTTAAAATAAAATTAATTGACCAAAGTTATTTGATGATAAATTATTGTCATTTTAAATTAATTTTTATATATGTTGACGCCTCGGTTTCCCACAAACGATATGTTAGTGGCATTTGAATTAATTGTTAGTGGCTTGCTTCAAAATAGGTACACGCCAAAATTTTAAATTTCTTGGAATATTTTGCTTTCTAAAAGTTCATTCTATGGAAATTCACTTTACTTTATTTTTTTCTTTGAATTACAACTTCTAAAATCTGAACCTTTTGCAAACTAAAAAAATGATCGAACTTTGAACCTTTAGAAATACTAATATTTCGAAAGCTATTACAAAAGTTATGAACAATAATTTAAAAAAAAATGTACCCTGTGAAGTAACTTAAATTTTAAAAAGGTTGCTGTCTATTAAAAAGCATGGTGCGTGTTTTTATTCATTCTGGGCTAGTGGACACAATCTGTACCGTCAGTTTTGATTTCGATCGGGACAGTCATAATGATTAGGCAAATTGATATTTTCAGTCCTCAGAAAATGTTCTTAGATTAATGTTGTAACTTCCATTGTCTTTCAATACGAAATTTCATGTCGTCATGGGCCCAAATTTTGTTATTTTTCTTAATTTCCTGCAATTCAACACAAAGTACAGAAATCAATTGGAATGATTCAAAGAATGAAGGCTGATATCATATAATTTTCTTTTCAAAAAGAAAAAAATGTTCACAATGCACTTTTTAAACCGTAATACAAATTTTAGTGATTTTGGAGGTTTATCAGAGGAATTTCCTTTAAATTCGTCCCCCTCTATAGAAAGATATCTAGAACTTGGATAATAGATATAAACCTAAACATCTTAGGTCGAGGTCTGAAATTCACCTCTCTTGTGGTATTATAAATTTTACAGTACTGTTCGTACTTTTATTTACTTGGGTCATGTGATTTTAAATCATGCCCGTATCCGCATCCTCTGCCGTGCGTCACGCTCTGCACGCGTCCGCGACCGTTAGATTCATAGGGCTCCCTTTGATCTCAACGCAAATCAGACGGCTCTCATGATGTAGTTGCAGCGCGTCAGAGGACGTGGATTCGTCTTGTTTTTCCCTGCGTATTCGTTGTCCACAGTACTACATAAATACTGCGGATTCGAACTATGAGGCGAGTGCCCGTTGGAGAAAAGTCAAGACCAAGTTCTAGGATTTTGCACAAGTTGAAAGAAGATTTTTAGAGCAGGATTTTTTTTTTTTTTTGAGGCAAGATAGAGACTTTTTTTTTATATATGCTTATGAGAATTTAAATCAATGATTTTTTGAAGCCATTTTAACTAGTTATTACTTGGCTTAGAATATCATTTAAACTCAAGACCATTTGCAAAAAGTTAACCAAGACTTATCATAAGTTATTTTCTTTTCCTTGTTTGTTTTTTATTCGTTATTTTCTTTCTCTTGTTTGTTTTTTACTTTTGATTTGTGCCTCCATGATAGACTAAACAGTTTTCCGGGGCCATGGCTCCTAAAACTTGATAACTTTAGTTTATTTTTACTTGCATAGTCAATATATTTTTTGATGAAAGGTGCCCATAGGCATTTCATAACACAACGTTTATAATTACAAATATCATTACATATTAGGAAAGAGAGAAAAAGTAAAGCCAACATATGAAATATTTTGTATTTTAGCTAAATTTGCTAAGAAATGTGCTATAATATTCTCCTCCCTACTTCTGTAAATACATTTGAAGTCCTCTGATTCTCTGAACCACCTCTATGTCCACCTAACATATGTGAAAGCGCTCCATTCAACATCCTATAATGACTCTTGTACCATGAGCCTTTCAAGTTCTTTGCACTCTGTAAAGAATTTGCACTTGCACTGAGCAATGTTAGAATTTGCCGCCCCTTTGACTGCCATGCAAAGTGCTGTCTATTGGAATTAATTATTATTAATTATAATATATGAGCTTATATGTAATAAATATATATTATATAATGGACTGTCAAATTATATCCGTAATGAAATGATCAAATTTTGTATCGAGTTTATTATATGTCATGAGAAGTGGGTCATTTAATGTGTAGAATGCGTATTAATGACTTTATGATTTGGTAATGGTCTGAATTATATAAAGTCTGATAATAATACAATTATGCTATTGGTCCCTGAATAACACAACTATAGACAACTTTCTGATTAAGTAGCGAACCCGTTAAGAGAGAATCTGAATCCGATATGGACTTGTTAAGGTATAACTGCACTCAGTTATATGGGTGTCCATATATATGCATGGAGTATTGTTATTTTTGTGACTACTCTCAACTATCATTCTCCCCATTTTTTGTCACCATTCTGTTTCCCAACAGATTCATATCTCTCTCTCTTTTAACACAGTTTCAGAAGAGAATAAACTGTCGACACCGGTCCTCTCAATCACTCCATCGAATTAGATGAAGATCGCTGAAATACTAAAGGAGTCTAGTGATCAACGGAGTTGTGTCTCTCTAAAAGACCGACAACATAGATCAAGATAACATAATTTATGTTTGAAGTTCACTAAAGAATTACGACCATAACAGTAAATATCTACAATATCACCTCCATCTAGAGAGGGCTAAATCCCTATAAGTGCTACAATATATATTTTATCAACTGACCTTGATGAAATAGTATATTAGTATGTAAGTTGCACCTCCTTTCCCTGAACAGTCTAATGAACCTTCAATCTAGCAGGAGCCTCTTGAACTGAGGTTGCAACTGTTGTTGGCAGTACCATTGTTGCTGATAGAGCCACTCCATTTGCTTTTACTCTGCCCTAATAACCGGTTGGCATCATTTGAGTTCAAGTAGTATTGTGATGCCATATATAGAATCGATACCGAGGCCATCCTCTTTCCATTGAAAAAATATGCGCATCTAAATTTCCAAATGTACCACATTAATGTAAACATTGAAGGCAACATTTCAGAAGGAATACTCTGTATAAAAAAATTTCATTACCTCAGTTATGTCATAATTTAACACATCAGCTCGCAGCTTGCATAGTCAATTAATGTATACAACAATATGCAAGGGGACAACATTAATTTGCATGCTAACCGGGTCCAGAATATTGCTTGACCGTGTGCAAAAATTTAGTATCCTAGCTGCGTCATTTTTGCTTCTATGATTGTTTGATGTCCATACGCTCAAAGATTACTCAAACAGTTCTGAACTAATGGAACTCTAGCTCTAACTTCTATTTACATTAAACGAACTTATTCAATTATTAGTATTAAAATTATAATCAATGGAGATTTCTATGTCGAATATGCGTTCTTTGTTTCTTTTCTAGAAGACAACCTTGATTTGTGTGAATTATCTGACGATTTATCTAATGAGAAGGGATATTATGCAACTAGTTTTAATGATATTTAATCTCATTAGTTTATTTTTTTATTTATATTTTAATATTTAATACTCAAATTATTTTCCCTAGTGACACTAATAATACATAAATAAAGAATCTTGGATGGGTTTTGCAATTCAATATCAAAAATTAAAATAATATTGAGTGAAAAAAATAACACGAGATGTAACAGAGTCGGCTATAACAAACCTCATCTTCGGGATCCGTAATCATCAATTATCGATTACATTGAGTCACTAAAAACACAACGTATTCTTATAACTGTGAATCTTTTGTCCTTACACTAAATAAACGAACAGTCATCAACCAAATAAAAACGAGGACAATACATCTAAAAACTCACAAAGGAGAAAAGAAACAAACTAACAAGAAAAATCTCTAATATTTCACTAATCTCACTCTATTAAGGTATTGCAAGTTAATCTTGAGATCAAGATCAAAGGAAAATAAGTTTTAAGCATGAGGGCAGTGATTTGGCTAGGTTAGACACGTGTTTGATTGTATAAAATTATTTTTTAGGAAGAGAAAGAAGATCTTTATTATAGTCGTGCCACAAAACAAATAAGAAATTTGACACTATCTTACAATGGTTAGATATTTCTAACCTTATCGAAACTAACCATTGCAACAAATATGAAATCTGTTACAACAATTGTGATTTGGCTACGTTTTGAAAACTTTTGGACAAATTTTAAATAGATTTTGATTTATTTTATTACAATGGTTATGATAATTGTTGCAACAGTCGTAGCCTAGAATACAACAGTGAATATCTTGTAGATAATTGTTGTAACGATTAGGGATCCGTTACAACTAATAGAGACTAATTATGTTTTGGACAAGTTTTTAACATAGTACATTTTGTCCAAACAAAGATCGAACAAACGAAATAGTATGGGTTCAGAACACATTATAAATAGGTGGCAATTGAAAGTTTATGCGCCCAAAGCAACAGATGTTGGCGCAGAGAAGTCTGTTTTGTTGTGATTTAATCCATTGCAACAGTTATCTCATCAGTTGCAACGGTTAAAACACAATGTTTTTATTTGGTTTGGTTTAATCTCAATAATTTAGTTACCTTTATTTACTACAAACTTACTTAACCTAACGTAACCTCACTCTTCTTAAGATCTTTATGCAACCTGACCCGAATCATTTATTTTGCTCTTAAAGCTTCATAACCTACATTTTATATTCTCAAAGAAATCGTTAAATTTATAATTTTGCAAAATCAACAAATATAAAAATGAGAATTGATTACAATAACACAAATTTTGAATTTAAATCATTAATTTTGTTAATTTTATGATAGAAACATGCTTATAAAATTTCATGATTTTTGAAAATCATTTTATGTAGATCAAATGATAACAAAATGAATGAACCTAGTTAATTATAATTGGTTAATTTTTATGTATTCATTTTGTTATCATTTGATCTAACATAAAATGATTTTCAAAAATTATCAAATTTTATGATTATACATTTATCATAAGAATGAATAAATCAATGTCTGAATTCAAAATTTGAGTATTATAATATTCTAAAATATAAATTAAAAAATAAACTGATGATATCAGATACCACTAAACTAATGACATCACATCTCTTCTCTTATCTAATATAGAAAAAAATATATTTTTTTGAAGTTTGACTCTCATCTTTTATTAATTAATGTAAACGAGAAATTCACACTTTTGTTTTTGTCAAGGAGCTTATATAAAAGATGTGAAATAGAAATTCACACTTTATTTTGTCAAGGAGCTTATCTCACTTATCTTGAGCCCGATAGATCAGTAATAGAAACGTACAAACCTCCATCAAATATATAGTATACTTTTATACATAGTTCATATTTATCACAAACATAATAGAATTACTACGCACTCCGTTTATATAGTGAATGCGTGGCGTGCTTTTGTTCATGAGATAATTATTAACACTTAAAAAAAAAACCACCTACTTCATCATAAAAACCAAAGATATTTCTAACTTTTTTTTTCTCCTATGCGAAGTTGGAATAAGCATGTGATATCAGCACAGATTTCTTCTGTAGTAAAAATTAATTGATTAATTACATAAATGCCATAACATGGATGCCATTTTTCTAACAAGAGAATGCATGTAAGGGTCAACTTCTCTGGATGAAGTACAGACATTGCTGATTGTTTTCTTTTTTAATCTGACTTTAGACTCCATAATCTCATTATTATTATTATTGTATTTTATCAATTTGAATTGTGAGTAGAATCAAAGAATACTAGCGCGCATCCAATATTTTTTAGGGTTAATTTATTGTATGTCATCCACTCTGTTTTCTAGAGTCAAAGCTGGGTTTCTATAATTAGATTTTGTGTTGCATACTTGCACGCGATTCTGAAGTTGAAATCCAACAGATCGAGTCAATGGTGAACTGAAAAGAGCAGATTGACTTCTAAAAAAAATGAAACTAAAATGGGATATTCCTGTAAATCGCTAAATTATTCCAGCTACGCAACACACCACTCACACATATTTTTGTTTATTTTTTTTCTTCGTTCCTTTCTTTCTTTATTTTTTTTGTAATAACAATAATAATTATTAGTATTATTTTTTTAGGGGTGGTGGTAGCCCATGGTTGATTGCTAACAATGTTTTGGCTTTTCATAAGAACCTCGCTGATTAATTAACCAAGGGGTCATTGGAAGTGCATATATTATTGCAATCTATTTTCAAGCGTAATTCTATTTAAGTAATTAATTTATGTATAAAATATTAATTTGTCAGAACAAACAATTGTCAGTTGGAGATGACTCTTATGGGGGATGATTATCGTGCGTGACTCACAATAACGAATCAGTTGACATATGGGATGGAATAGAGCTGTCTCATTGAACAAAAATCATGAAGACCAATTTATTTGTATGTATAAAATACAAAGAACCAATGAATTGAATGAGCTTCCGCAACTCAGGCTTGATCTCCAGTAGGGATTAAATTTTTTTGAAGATACGTAATTAATTACAACATGCATACCACTATTGGTTGCAATATTAATGCATCTGGAGTAGCCAATGAGGCAATCACAACTGGCTAACTTTGACGATTGATTTATTTTCGTGTAATCTCAAGCAATTAACAACGTAAGAAGTACGGCACTAATGACGCCTTTTGGTTTCCTTCTTTTATGTGAATTTATTTATGCAGTTTAAATGAATAATTTGTTGGTAATGTACTATTTAAAGAGTTTGATTATGGTGCTATGCATATTCTATATCGTCCTCATGCTATGGATCATTTTTCATTTTTAAAATCGAAATGGTCGATTCAAACAGCTCAAAATGACTGACATATGAAAATCTAGTTGAAGATCCATTTATATTTTTTAGATAGTTAAAACATTACTTAATTTAAATATTATAAGCTGTTCAAAAGAAGTAATTTTTTAACTATCTTAAAGTAACAAAAAAATCTAAATAATATAAAATTTAGTCTCAACTAGATTTTAATATGTAAATCATTTTGAGTGGTTTGAAATCGATCATTTAGCTTTAAAGAGAAAAAATGATTCACGCTATGTATAACACTGTAACTCAATTTTTTTAATTTAATATAGATATATTATTAATTATTACACCATATATTTGGCCAGTGGCGGAGGTACACATTGAGAAGTGGTGTCAACTGACACTACTGAGATGCACAAATTTCTTATATGATCTTCAAATATATGATAAATTTTTATTAATATTATTATTTTATAATCTATTTGTACCCATTGTAAATTATTTGAGATTTTCACTATTGGCACCGCTAATATTTTGGATTAATAAGGAAATGAAAAAAAAGTTTTTTAATGAGACAAAATAACATCCTTTTTTTAAATTTATAATTTCAGCTATTATGTAAATTTTGTGATTTTAACTTAACAGAAGGTTTCAATCAAAAAAATTATTTGTTCTTTCAATATCTTATGAAGAAATCAACATCAACAATTTATGAAAGAGAAAAAATAATTAATTATTTTTCCTTTTTGAAAAGTTGCCTTCTAATATGAAATGAAAAAGTTAAATCACTTGTCATTTTTCAGAAAATTGATTTAAACTAAATGTAGAGTTTCAATATAATAATTTACTTGTTGCATTTTTTATTTATGATGATTTACAAATTGATTTTTACACTTTGTCTAAAAATATTTATTTTCATTTTTTTCATAGATAAAAAAATGAAGAAGTTTTTAAATAAGATATAAATAAATTTTGAGGTGAATAAATGAATGCCTATTTTGGACACCTATATAATGACAAAATTGTACCATTCTAGAAATAGAGCAGCCATTCATATGTTCAAGAAAAAAAAGCAGAAATAATTTTTTTTTATGAAAACAAATGGAATGTGTGTTATTTATATTATTTTCTACTAAACTTGAAGAAAATTCAATTTTGTAGTATAATTCAAATTCAGATAGATAAAATATTGATATATTTATAATGAGTTTGGTTACGGTGCTACGTGTAGTACGGGTGACCCGTGTGCTATAGATTGGTTCTCCAATTTTAAAGTTCAAATGAATGATCCAGGTATTCAAAATTATTTTCATATGAAAGTCTAGTTGTACACCACATTTTATATATTTTTTTAGTTTTTTACTATTTTTTTAGATAGCTAGAAATTTACTTGATTTAATTATTATTTTAATTATTATGATTCATTCAAAAAAATGAATTTCTAACTATCTAAAAAATAATAAAAAATAATAAAAAATATATTAATAATTTATTTAATAATATTTGTTGACACTACTAATATAGAGTTCTAGATCCGCTACCGTATTTGGCAAAAGAGCTCTTTTGGCTCAGTGGAAGATCGTTGGGATTGTTGCTGGATGTCTCTCGAGTTCGAGTCTCCACCTAATGAGGATTGTACACATCAAATTGTCAAATTGGCAAAAAATTATGCGGTTTTGTTGACACCTAATGAGGATTGTACACATCAAATTGCCGCATTTATATGCACGTTCACGGCGTGGGGGCCACCACAATAGCACCATAGAAGGTTCGTTCCCCGATAAGTAACTGTACCAAATACGATACATAATATCTCAACTTGGTGAAAATAAATTGTATCGGATGAGTTAGACGGGTTAACGTGTTTTTATATATACCCCTACACACATATGCATCCGCACAGACTACATTTTAAAACACTGTTAATAACCATAACATGATCTTTTGTCTCTCGGCTCATTCATTAATATCAGAGACAGATAATTTTAACATATATTCAGCTGTTATACTAATTCAACTCTTATAGTGTATATTTTAAAAATTATGCGGTTATGTTCTCAATTAGTTAAAAATGATGTGTATCAAGTTTTGATTTGATCTTCCATCAAACAATTTATTTTTTATAGTGAAATTTTAATGACTTTTATGATGAGTAGCTAATCAATTTTTAAATGGATTCAAATTAGTGTTCTTTGGTGTAATATTAAATAACACTCAAATTGTATAAAACTTAAAACACACTCAATCTATAAGATTAAGAATAAATTCAGAAAAGTTTTACTATATTTAATTCTTTTTATTAATTTATTTCAAATTTATTGTCAAAATTATCAAATAAATAGTTATCAGTGGATTTCCATCCTTGAAAAATAATATCAAGTTAGAAATTGAAAATTCTAGTTTATATAGAGCCTTGGATCATCACGCTTAGAAGAACATATTTGCGCAGTACTAAAAACTAGTCGCCCTATTAATCAGATTTGACCGCTAATTAAACAGTTTTGCACCCAATTAATCAATTTTAGCGGTCGATTAATAACTTAGACAGAATTATCTGCCACATATATTATACATAATTGTTTACCAACTGATTATAATTAATCGGCCTTAACGGTAATTTTTCATAACATCATCTTCTTTGATATATTTGGACTTTGGATCATCAATGGTGTATAAATATTACTATCCGATTCCTGACATGCAAGATTAGTGTAAGATTTCATATGTAAAAAGTGTGAGAAAAGTGTCAATTACAGTAGGATCTGGGGGGGGGGGGGTCAGTTGACCCCAAGATTTTTTACAAATATGTATATTTTCATAAATATAAAAAAAAATCAAATTTTAATCTCCAAAAAAAAATTCAATTTTTAATTCCCTGGGCCAAAGTCTAATTCTGCACTAAGGTAGATCTGTCTAACGTGGGTAACGATCATGAAAGAAGAAAATTCTAAGAATAATTTCGTTAACATAACACAGAAAAAAAATCCGTTAACCATTTTTTATTTAATAAATGAAAGAAAAAACTATTTCATTTATTTCATCTGTCATGAAACTCATGAAGTATGAAATTTCATGGTTATTTTACATTAAAATATACTGAACAAAAGAAAAAAAAATATCATTTCATTAACCGTTTTATTTTTAGCAAGAAAGATAAAATTATTTCATTAACCGTTTATTTAAATAAAAAATTATTTCATTAACCATTTTATTTATCAAAAAATGAAATGAAACACGGTAAAATAACCCTACTAGTGATAGGATCTAAAAGTTACTAACGTGTGCACTCTTTAGATAGCGCACATATTAGTTAGATTATTGAAATAATGCTAATATTACTCCGAGGAAAGAAAAATATATTTGAATTTCATCAAAAAAATATATAACAACAATTTCCTACGATTCATGATTGGTGCTATTTTCATGCATACAAACATACCCATTGTGTTGATCATAACTTATGTACAAATTCAAATTACATACATAATTTATGTAACAAAAATAATCGGATAGGATTGATATTAATTATTTGTATACACCGTAACACTGCACATACTTCTATACTAGTAAGCGAGTCGAGAACATAGAACATATGACCAGTACAATATTCTTGTAGAAATTGAAGTTGTATACGCGAAAATAACTCGCACTAATTTCTTGTCTACGACGGTGCGCATTTATCAACGAAGAAGTTCAGGACGGCGAGCAATTTGTTATTATTTTACTTTTTTCTTTCTAGTTAAGATAAGAAAATTGAGGTAAGCTGAGATGGTTGCTAAGTCAAACTGGTCCAGTTGTATTTGTTCTTTGTCTTAGGTCGGTGCATTATTTTATTCTTTTTTAATTCCTATCCTGGACTCCGCTTTAGGCAACCATTATCACGCCGGTTCGTACGGCCCGTGGTACAATTTAAAAATAGGTAAAATTAAATATATACCCTTCATTATATTTTAATTTAAATATTATCTTTTCAAATTTGAAAATTAAATATTTATCTCTAAAAATGTCAAAATCTTGAATATTTATTTATAACTAGTATTATTTTTATGAAAATCAAATTAACAATTAAGTAAAATTATAATAAGACACAAATATTCATTCCGATGATTCAAAATATCTTTCATTTATACGTAAATATTTTTACTAATTTTATTACTTCATCAATGCACAAAATTAGCACAAAAACATAATTATGAAACTATTTTTATTACCATCAATACCAATCTCATTGGGGCACTAGTTACGGTCAAGTCTGATTTGTACCAGTTTGGGATTGTGTCATTTCTAGTTCGTAAAAAAATATTATTTTATTTGAGATTATATTTACACATAATTGGAGCTCAATGAGAGAGAGTAAGGGTAAGTAGCAATATAATGTACATAGTAAAATGAAATAATTCAATACATCATCATTGATTTTATTACGGTACAAGTTATATGGATGATGAAAAAATATTGAGGGGTATTTTATCCTATTATAGTTTTAAGTTATTATGAATTTGTTTTTTATTAGAATAATACTAGTTATGGATAAATATTTAAAATATTGACATTTTTAGGGATAAATACTCAATTTATTTTTAAGTTTAAAGGGTAAATATCCAAATTGGAATGTGTTAAGGGGTATATACCCAATTTTATCTGAAAAATAACCTGTTTGTACGACGCATGGTACAATTTAAAAATATTAATACTTGAGAGGAGTGATGTTAGAGGTGATAAAATTCGATCTGATCTGAGAAATCCACTCGATTCGTTTGGATCAACCCGATTTTTTTTCAAAAAGTCAAACTGACTCGAACTTGTCCCAACCTAAACTCGAACGACCCGAAATCCGAGATGATCCGAGATCAAACAAACTGAAACTCAACCAGATCCGAAACCCAACCCTCTCCGAATCTAAACGACCTACAACTCATATGACCCGAGATTAGACAACTCAAAATCCGATTCGATTTTAAAAGATTTAAGTATGATTGAACTACAGTTAGAAGTGATATGTCTCATCTCAATCATTCCATGGTATATGTCGTGCTGCATATATACATCTAATTACTTTAAAACTATTCGTACAAATATCAAATCTCTCTTTATAAATTCAGTTTGTATTTGTATCATTACATATTTGATTAGTAAATGGCCCACACAAATTTAAAATATAATAATATATTAATTTATGAACAAAAAAGTTGAATAAGGCTGAGGTATGGGTATGAGGGCTGAATGAAATATCAGGTATAATTTATTGAGATCTTTTGTATTAATATTCTCTTGATAATCTTTTTTATTTAGCTCTGTATATATTTTATTAAATTGAGTACTGTGAGCAATTATTAATTATATTATGTTAATTTTTCAGTTGCAGAAGCATGAAGGCTCATCTAAAAGCAACTGTCCAGATGTATTTTCCAACAGTGCCACATTTGAGATGCTGGATGAATTATATTGTCATTTTGACCTTAATAGACCTCTCTAATAGAAATTCTGTAAAGTTTACCTTTGAAAATTTTACTATTTATTTTTAGAACTCATAAATTTTATTATAATTTAATCAAATATTATCATAATAAATTAATAATGTATATTAATTAAAAATTATATATCATAAATTAAAATTATCATAAGAAGAACTAATGTCTATTAATCATAATTAGCGTGTCTACAGTTTGTTAATAAAATGAATGAATTATGTTGACTTAAAACTAATCTAATTAGACACAAACTAATTAATTATAATCATATTATTTAAAAAGTCATACCATAATTGATAATTTAGATCTAACATTGGTTAAAATGAATTTCTAAAAAAAAAATTTTAAGTCTGACGACTGAAAATCCAACCTGATCTGAAATAAACATGACAAAAAAATCTGATCCAAAACAATTCGAAATCCGAGACTACCCAATTAAATGAGCTGAAACCCCACCGACTTAAACTCAAATGACCAAAAACTCGAAATGATCTAAGTTAATAAGAACCTAAAACCCTACCTAGCCCGATCTAAAATGATCCGAGATCTAACAATATTTGACCCAAAACTCCACCTGAATCGAGTCGACCTGAATTCGACGCATAACGCTATAATTTTTTTGATCAAACTTATCCGATCTAATTTATCTGCCTCTCAACGTGATCCGATGCACCCGATTACCACCTCTAATGATAAAAAAGTTCGATTGTGCAAATAATCCCATTAAGACTCACGTGTACAGCGTGCTCTCAGTCTCAGCCTCTCACGTAAGGTTTACCTCGATCAAAATAAAAAATAAGTAAGAATTCAATGAAATAGAAATGATGAATAGAATGGACGAGAATACAGAAGAATTGAATGATAGATTAATTTCTTGATCGTGATGAAAATCCATAGAAAAGAGTTCATTATTAAGAACTTCTAAAAATCCTGAAATTTTATTTAATTTATTTTTCATGTCACTCATTAGGGTTACAGTTTTATCGAGGTTTACCGATTAAAATGAAAATTGATATATAGAACATCATCTGTAGGAGGGAAAATAAATTTTAATTTATTGGAAGAAAAAGTAGAATTGTTCTTACTAAAGGAGATGATGAAGGATGCAAAAAGGCGGCGAAGGAAAAACGGCGATTGCATCTCTTCATTTTTTTCTGTACGATTCTCATCTTATACCACCAATAAAAAAATCACTTAGGGCTACAAATGAATTGAGTTTGTGTGAGCTGGGCTTAGTTCAAGTTTGACTTATGAAAATTCGAGTCGTATCAAGTTCGTGAAACGTTTCGAGCTAAAAGGTCTAGCTCAAGCTCGATTCGTTACTATTCAAACTAGCTCACGAGCCAATATCTATAAATTATAAATTCAATACATCTACAAAAATGGTACATGAGTTAGTATATAATTGATATATCAACAATCTATATTTTTCAATAAAATCTTTGTTGCACTAATTTCAATGAATGTACCAGTCAAATATATGAGTGAAAAAAAAATTATCGAGATAATGAGAGATATATATAAACTAATACTATTTGAGCTTTAATCACAAATAAGTATAAGAGGTCATACTCATGGATTATTCGATTCCGGCTAAGCTCGGTCCTTCTCATACTCATGGATGATCCGGCCCGGTCTATCCGGTCATCTAACTAGTGAATTCGGACGGATGAATACATCACATGTATATTGTCACATCTTGCCTTGACCCGAATCTCAAAAAATATAACTATTTATATCAAGTTGCTTCAGCAGTGCTTGGTTAAGAATTCGACTCCAAATATCAATTCTTTTAATTTACATTTTTAATTCGGCTCTGATTCAACAATCTTTGAATTAATCTTCCAATAACTAGAACGGTTATTCTGATCGAATGCATGTCAAACTGCATATTTTATTGAGAGAATTCACCTTTTAGTCACTGAATTTTACAAAAAAAAAATAAGTTGGACCTTAAATTTTCAATTACATCAATTTAATCCTTAAAACTTTTTAAAAACAAGTTTGCTCCTTAATTTTTTTTTAGAAAAATCAAATCGATCTCTAAACTTTGAACTATACTAAATAAATCCTTGAACATTTGGTATAAACACTAATTTCGGTCCCTGAAATTTAAAAAAAAAAAACTAATTTGTTCTATGAGAATATTTTCAGTTTTAGTGATTAACGAATTCTAAACGGTTCATGCCATACACTAATAGATTTTGCCCATATGTTAATTAGTACTTTTTTATTTTTCTTAGTAATATTTTTTTTATTTAAACTTAAAAAACAGAAAAATAAAAATGTTGTTAAAAATAAAACTCAACGGACCGGTATTTTTTTTTTCAAAGTCTAGAGATCAAATTAGTTTTTATATAAAAATTTGAAGGATTTATTTGGTGTACTCTAAATTTTAAGGACAAATTTGATTTTTTTTTTTTTAAGAAGTCCAACGACTAACTTGATATTTTTTTAAAAAAATAAATAAAAACCAACTTGGTGCTTTAAGTTCAACGACCAATTTGATGCAATTGAAAGTTCAATAACTAAATAGATTTTTTGTTTTAAAAGTTCAGGAACCAAAAGATTAATTCCCCCTATTTTTATTCAATGAAAAAACAATATGCAGATAGCAACCCTATTTTAATTTCCTTGGTTCAATAATTATATGAGGTATAATGTTGTACTATTATTTTTAAATTCGAATAATAATATATTGTTGCATTTAATCACATGCCGGACAAATTGCTCATGTAATGTATTCAATACAATTTGAAAATTATTTGTCACTAATCAAATTCAGTGGACAGAAAATAACCAATTTTAAAATCAGGGAGGAGTTTGAGATAAAGTTATGATCCGTCAATATTGAAATTATTCGTTATAAATTTAGAAATCGAGGCTGGCTTGTTCGTTATCTTATTCTATTTTCAAAAGTCAAATTAATTAGAACATTATCAGATTGACACAAACAACTCAAATGCAAAAAAAAAAAAAAAAAAAAAAAAGGTAAGGTCTGATGATCCAAAATTCGACTCAATCCAGAATGATCTAAGGTTGATTGATCCCAAATTTGATTTGGTCCTACTCAAATTGACTCCAAACTCGAATGGTAAAATGATAAAATCTGACATAACACAAAAGGCGGTACACAATTTTTTTTACATGAACCTATGTGAAATATGCAAATCTCTATTTTTCTATTCATTTGAAAAAAATTGTAATGAATTCTGGTAGGATATATAATTTTTCTATAGAATTTTGATAGAATATATATATATATATATATATATAGAGAGAGAGAGAGAGAGTGGAGATAGCGTGAGCTTAAGCTCACGGAGGCCTTCCGTGAGCTTAACTCAAAAAATATATTAAATCATCTCGAAATTTTAATTTATCATTCTCATTAAATTCTTTATATGAAAATCTCATAGGATGCAAAAATTTGGAGCGTTTTGAGCTTTTTAAGTCACTGTTTTTAATTTTTTAAAATGATGTTCAAGTATTGAATATATTATTATTATTTTTAGAGCTGATTTTCAAAAATTAAAAATGATGACTTAAAAAGCTCAAAACACTCCAAATTTTTGCATCCCATGAGATTTTCATATAAAGAATTTAATGAGAATGATAAATTAAAATTTCGAGATGATTTAATATGTTTTTTGAGTTAAGCTCACGGAAGGCCTCTGTGAGCTTAAGCTCACGCTATCTCCACTCTATATATATATAGAGAGAGAGAGAGAGAAAGGGAGAGAGTAAAAATACCGTGAGCTTAAACTCACAGAGGTCTTCCGTGAGTTTAACTCAAAAAATATATTAAATCATCTTTAAATTTTAATTTATCATACTTATTAAATTATTTATATGAAAATCTTATGGGATGCAAAAATTTAGAGTGTTTTGAGCTTTTTAAGTCACCGTTTTTAATTTTTGAAAATCAACTCTAAAAATAATAATAAAATATTCAATGATTGAACATCATATTTAAAAATTAAAAATGATGACTTAAAAATCTCAAAATAGTTTAAATTTTTGCATTCCACAAGATTTTCATATAAAGAATTTAATGGGAATGATAAATTAAAATTTAAAAATAATTTGATATACTTTTTGAGTTAAATTCACGGTATCTTTACTATATATATATATAGAGAGAGAGAGAGAGAGTAAAGATACCGTGAGCTTAACTTAAAATGTCTATCAAATCATCTCTAAATTTTGATTTATCATACTCATTAAATTCTTTATATGAAAATCTTTTGGGATGTAAAAATTTAAAGTATTTTGAGATTTTTAAGTCATAATTTTTTATTTTTGAAAATGAGCTCTAAAAATAATAATAATATATTCAATCTTTCAACATCATTTTTAAAAATTAAAAACGGTGACTTAAAAAGCTCAAAACGCTCTAAATTTTTCATCCCGTAAGATTTTCATATAAAGAATTTAATGAGCATGATAAATTAAAATTTGGAGATGATTTGATATATTTTTTAAGTTAAGCTCAGAAAAGACCTTCGTGAGCTTAACCTTACGGTATCTTTACTCATATATATATATATATATATATATATATATATATATATATATATATATATATATACCACTCAATCTAATCTCCATATCAAAATCTATTAGTAAATAAAATTTTCTATTTTTTGAAATTTATTTGCTATTTTTTGAGATAAGAGTAAAACCATCATTTTTTGATGAATAGAATTCTTAGATCAAGTCATTTTTCTCCTCATCAGAAAACATAGCAAAATATTCTAAAAAATATAAAATTTGGTTTACTAATATATTTTTATATGAATATTAGATTGAACAGTTCGGATCGATTATTTCTGACTTGAAATTAAAAATAAAACATAAAGCATCATAGTCAGACTATATATATATATATATATATATCGGTAATCATTTGGTTAAAGAAAATAAAATTTATTCACTTATTATATTGTAGTGCTCATTCGTGTAGTTTACTTTTAAGTAGTAAACTGTCGAATTGTAGGTCATATACTCGTTTCAGCAACCTGCTCTAGGGCTCTCCTCTTGTGAAAAAAAAATTTAGAAAAACCACAAGAAAAAAAATTTAGAAAAATAGGCTGAAAGTGTGGATCTGTCAGACGACCGATAAAATATGCTAGTTCAAATAGTAAAGACAGCCTGTAAACGAGTTGCTTCTAGAAGCTTTGTTAATCTAAAACAAGAAAGAGTTGATTTTTACTTGGGTTAATGTTCTGAAATGTCATTCAACTTTGATATTTATTCATATTTAGTCACTGAATTTTTATTTATTTATTTTTAATCACTGAACTTTGATGTTTATCCATATTTGATCACTTCCATTAGTTTTTTCATTCAAAAATAATTAAAATAAATTTATATTTATTGCCAAAACTAATTAAAATGAAAAATAGATAAATGAAATGAAATGATATTTATTTTTCCATCAGTTTTTTTATTATTTTTGAATGAAAAAACTAATGAGAGTGATCAAATATGGATAAACGTTAAAATTCAGTGACTAAAAACGGATAAATAAAAGTTTAGTGACTAAATATGAATAAACATCAAAGTTTAGTGATTTGTCACAAGATTAACCTTTTTACTTTGTAGAGCTTCTGCTTTGACTTATACATAGCAGTTGACCAAAGAATAATCAAATGTCAACGGTTAGTATTTTAGACTTTCAGAAATTGATGCGATATCATATTGAAGCTAGCTAGCTTGATTGATTGATCATTCATGCATTAACTAACATAAATTATAATAGCATCGGTAAGATATCATGCCAACACTATGCTTACGTACATTGCGTAATGCAAGTTGCAAGTGTGGCTTAGTAGTGACAATTACATTCAACGGGGAAAGCCTTTTTTGTTTATGAAAAAATAAAAAAATGTTAAGGTGATATAAGAATAATTTTTATTGATTAATATTATATAGTAGGTATTTCGTCTGCTATTTTTAAAAAAAAAATTGATATCATAATGAATACCGCTTTAGTATCCACGTTAAATGAGTTAATGAGTTAATATTTAAGTTAATAATTTTATTATTCAACTTATATTTTATATAGTATTATCGTTGTTCAAGTTAAATGGGTTAATATTCATGTTAACAATCTATTAAAAAATAAAAGTATATTATAAAATAAATTTAACAATAAAGTCGTTAATTTGAATACTAACTCATTTAATATAAATACTAGAGTCGTATCGACTATGATATTGATTTTGAATCAGCTCCCAGGGAAATGTTATGGTTATACCTTGAAACAGTTATTGAATGAATTAATAAAAATATATTATGAAAGTCAACTTTCCATAAATGTTACAAATCTAAACCTAAATTAATATTAATAAATAGATACGCCTCATTATACACAACGAATATTCCAGTGCAATAAGAACAGGGGAGATGTGATATATATTTTATTTTTTTTGTTGGTTTGATTAGGCCTTGCACATTGTACCTGTAACCTGTCGTTTTGAAGTCGTAGTCGCATATATACTCGCATTTGTTAACCAATAAATAATTTAGTTTGGGTACGGAAATAATTTCTTAGAAATATGATAATAAATTGGAAGTGGACCAATAGAAGTCGAGCACAAGTTTCTGATATGAAATTATGTGGCATAGAGGTGCAATGATCCGTGCGACAGTTGATTTTACAGAGAGAAAATAACCCGTTTCAGAAAGAGATCTTACTTCACATTGACACATTAAAAATCAACAACCAATCACGTCTCACAACGTGGGCACCCTAGGTAATTACTGACATTATATAATAAAAGTAAACAGCTGAAATTATTAATTTGTCGTTAGATTTTGAATGATCATGCAAGGCAAAATTAATGAACAGTCAGCGCCGAGATTTTTGAATGCGTTCACGCTGTACTTTTTTTTAATTTTTTTATTACAAAACCTTTTTCATTCTTTATATTCTGGCAAAAAACTAAAACGACGAAAATTGAGAACAATTTAGCACTTAATTAAGATATCAAAAAAAGATGTTTTGTTATTCAATTTTCATAATTAAAAATATATGCAAAGGTAATGAGGCTTCGTTACAAAAATGATAAGAAGAACCCAATAACATATTGATATTTAATTATGAATCATTTCATCTTGAACTTATTAATTAGGTTTCGCCAAACTGAAGAAACGAAAAAAAGTAACAAAAACAAGTACATGAAGAAGATATATATAACAAATTTGATGAAGTCGATGATTTTTTCTTCTTTGATGAGTTTCATAAGACTGCCTTATGTGATGAATATTTTCTCTACGACAGTGCAAAAAGGAGTTTCTTTTCCCCTTATCCACCCCCCCCCCCCCCCCCCCCCAAAAAAAAAAAAAAAAAAAAAATTCGATCTTATATGGAGAAATGTCAATTCCAAATTCAATTCTCATTTTCACAATCGCTAAATTTTGACTCCTTTCAAACAGAGCTAGCCTCATGTGATGCTTGTAGATTAAGTGACAAAATGTCTACGCATGATCACCTGAATTTATTAATTTAATCGTATATGTAGTCCGGCTTCCTGCAGATGATCCAATTTATTATTTGTGTTGCACGAGAACAAATGGATGGATTTGTGTATTACAATGCTTCGCCCATCAATTTATATTCATAATATAAGTGTCGATATATCTCTAATTTGATTATGAAAATATTTTTTTCACAATATATATATATATATATAGTTATGCTATGGTTAGTCGCGAAGTACAAAAAAATTTTGTACTTTGCATCGTATCTCCCATTTTCGAGTTCAAAATACCGATTCGACCGTTCAAAGTGTTCTTCATATTAAAATATATTTGGATATCAAATTTTACATTTTTTAGAAATTTTTTTCTATTTTTTTGAGGATTAAAAAATCGTTCTGGTTAAAAATCATAAACTCAATGCATTTTCATCCCCTCAATAAAAATAGAAAAAAAAATTTAAAAAATATAAAATTTAGTCTCCAAACATATTTTAGTATGAAGAACACTTTGAACGGTCGGATCGGTATTTTGAAATCAAAAATGAAAGATACGACGCGAAGTACAAAAACGTTTTGTACTTCGCGACTAACCGTAGCATAACTCTATATATATATATATTACTAGGTCAATTTTCCTATTTCTTCTTATGGGAGGAATGCACTGGCACATGCATTGACAATAATGAAGTTAAATGGCTCTGAAATTATGTGATTACATTACAAAATTTTTAATAAATTAGTTAAATTATTTCCCGAGCTAACATTTTAAAAAACTAATAACATCGGCACTACAAAGAAATTTTTGCTCTCTCTGTTACTGAAAGGAAGGGTTGACTTAATATCTGTGATTCGGCACATATCGGCTTCACATTGAACTTTAAAAACTAATTAAGTATACAATTAATATACATAATGTCGTAGAAAAATTAAAAACAATGGTCTCATAATTATTTAAATCCTTAGAAAATATATGTCAATGATACCAT
Organism: Schoenoplectus tabernaemontani; assembly: GCA_037127355.1. NCBI lineage: Eukaryota > Viridiplantae > Streptophyta > Magnoliopsida > Poales > Cyperaceae > Schoenoplectus > Schoenoplectus tabernaemontani. The sequence goes on from CM073753.1 coordinate 25,728,264, forward strand.
TAGTTTCTAAATACGTACATTGCACGTTTAGTGACGACTAACAAAAATATAAAGACTAAACTCTTTTGCTTATTTGACCTCGTAAATGTTAATTCTTGATCCAATTTTCACCCTGCTCTGTTAAATGTTTTGAAGAAAATAATTAAACTTATATATAGCGCGACTAATTAATTTGGGAAATCAATCTAAATTAAGAAGTAAAATACTATATATTTGCATGAACAATGCAAGATACACAAGCGTATGCTTTAAATTTAATATTAAAAGAAATAGAGAATAATGCATTATATTTCACGAGCCTAGCCAGCTAGTTATATAGTTCTCAACATGAACTTATTTTACTATGAACATATGTGCACACTGATAATGCTATGTTTCCGAAAATCTTATTGCATGATATAGAATTTGAAAGTATCATTCTAATATATTCTGACTTTGAGGGACTAATGATAGGACTGTATTTTCGAAAGCTCAAATAATCTTCAGCTATGATCTAAAACGTACGACTCTAAATATACCACATTTATAAAACGACACAGATATGAAATGCCACATATAAAAAGGACAGAGAATATATGTTCTTAAGGGCCATGAGACAAAGAGGCTCTTTCTATTCTCCTTTTTTATTTCTGTTCATGAGAACTCATTCATTATATACATAGTGTCATATAAATTAAAGTATTGCATTATCCACACCACATAATTCATCACAGAGGCGGACTTATGCATAGACAAGCCCGGCAGGTGTCCAGACTTGATTTTATAAAATAATATTATTTTTTATTTTTTTGAATTAGAAAAATATAATTCAAAATTATATGAGTGTCTAGATTTAATTGAAAAAATTATATCTTTCATATCTAATTTTAGATATTTGAGAATTTAATATCAATTTAAATAATGTGTCCAAATTTGTTAAGAAGACCGGATCTGCCGCTGCTTCTTCTCTCACATATGATCTAATACAGAACGCGTCACATACTTATTAGAAATGCTTGCATTAATATATATTTATATAGGAAATTGGATGATAGATACAAGATTTATCTTCCACTTCATAACTTGTTCTGAATATAATATGTAAAGATATTTTATGATACGGTTGCATATAAGACAAACATATCGACTTCAGAAAATGTTCTTCCTAACAGGCGAGCGACCTATAAATAGCATCTAGTTTGTTTATTCCACCACCACTATTAATTTCTACTTAGCTTCTCCTTATAAACGCTTTTACACCTACACCTTATCTACACGGCTACACCTATATATATTTCCCATAGTAGTGTTCAATTTTCAAGAAGTAAAAGAGACGAATTAAATGAAGAGATCAAGAGGAAGTACCATCGGTTGCGAGGAAGATAGTGTCAACATGGCTCACGTCTTGATGCTTCTCTCCCAAAATGATGGTGAAGGGGAAGGCACTAATCTAGTGCAATACTACCCGGCAACTGAAGAACGGGTTTTCGAGTGCAAGACATGCAAGAGACAATTCCCATCATTTCAAGCGCTAGGGGGCACCGTGCTAGCCATAAAAAACCCAAAACAGGCTCCGATGATTGCGCTGAGCAAGCTGGAAGTGCATTTGCCAAACCGAAGTTACACGAGTGCTCCATCTGTGGGCTTGAATTTAACATCGGCCAGGCGCTTGGTGGCCACATGAGACGGCATCGCCAAATTGGCGCCGAGGGAATCAATGTGCATAATGGCATCTTGGATATTAACAAGATTTGTGGAGACAGTACTGGAGACAATCATTTGTTCCATGTGGATATGATGAAACCATTGACTGATCAGAGAAAGATGGCGGGCAAGAAAGACCGCGAACTCGTTACCTTGAATCTCTTCTTATGATTTTTTTTTTCATTTTTTGTTTTTAATTTACGAATTTAGGTTTCGGATTTTGTTCCCCCAAGGAAAGTATGAAATCTGCGACCTGTATTGCTAGGCATTTTTTTTTTTCTACTTTTTTTAGAAAAGAAGAAAAATACGATAGACGAGCGATGCTTGATTTTTGGCTTTATTTTTTTGTTTGATTTTTCATGGATGATGGAGCTGCATGTTTTCTAAAGACTCCAGATCTTGTGGCTTCACATGTAAATTCTCGATATCTTACAAGAAGAGAGTACATTAATTATTTTGATTTCGTTTTGAAGGAATTTCAGGTCTGTTGCATCATTGTTTTGCTGAAAACGAGCTTGCCATAAAATTCAGAAAATTTTAGTTGAGATGTAACACATACCATGAATTAGTATGTTTCAATTAATTTCAAAGCAATTTATAAATGGCGAATTAATATAAACATTCATGATTTTAGTTCCACGATACCCAGGGAAAGAAGGATTCTATTCAAAGAACGTGATAATTAAATCAATATGTTTACGTCCACATACCCATTTATTTAATATTTCCCTTAACGTACAGTAGTTTGCTTTGACATTTCGATTGAGAATTACAATTGGTACTGTGTTTTGCAGTATTTGGACCTCCATTCAAACCATAAAACACAAATATAGGCCCAATATTATACAAAAGAAAAGTGATAAAAAGCACAGGCTGGTCCAAAGCATCGCTTTCCATCAGATTCCGACAGCCTGCGTCTAAAATTTGACCTTTTTTTCTGATAGGAATCTGAGAGGTTTAAGCAGCTTTATAGGGCAGAACAAGACAGCAATCTGGGCAAGGAAGCTGAGATAAGGGAATGCAAGGTAAATAGTATTAAATTGGATTTTAGAATAGTCCATGAAGATCCCTTGATCTAATATTCGACTTTACAAAATGTAGATAAATCTTCAAAATGCCCAGAAAGCGTTTCAAGAGCTTGAAGAAGTAAATTAAAAAAAAAAAAAAAACCTGGCCATGAAGGAAAAGGATTTTATTATTTCAAGTTTACTTTCTCAAGGTTAATTTTTTTTTTGGGGTAGTTGCCAGTTTTGGTGTCCTAGCTTAATTTTTTGCCCATATTGAGGTCTAATCCTCAACTGAATATATGGTTCATCCATAAAACCTAATTGAATCAAAGATTATTTCTAGGAATTGTTGGTTCTATGAATGAGGCTTAAATATTTTTTTTCTTTCTTAATAACTTGTTTCTATATCATGGATAGAGCATAATATACTCGACCATACAAAGGATAGAGCGTAAAATACTTGTTTCTAGGAATTGTTGGTTCTGTGAATGCTGAATATTTACCACCAAATTTTTTTTCATTTCTTAAATTATGATATTTCAGAAGCAACTATAGAATTTTTTTAATGACAGAGATTACAAAGGGCTCTTCTTTCAACACAAACCATCTCAGAAGCAACTGTACAATTTTTCAATGAAATAAGGTCCCGTACTTCAAGGGTAATAAAAAACATTGAAGAGAACCAAACAGTCATGTCAGGTCAGCTAGAGGAATTTGAGAAAACTTTCAAGTTAGTAAGTTTTTCTTTTTCTGTTTACTGCTAGCACATTTCAATTAATTGTAGGATGGATGAACTGATAACAGTATTTGCTACTTGCACAGGAGTTGTCTGCCAGAGAGGGGAGAGCAGCTCTGGATAACATAGTTGGGAACTTGGGATATTGCACAACTTGACTGCTAGGAAAACTAAAATGGTATAATTTTGTACTTTATAATGCCTACGCACACAATATAGAAAGATTGCAAATATACAAGCACAAAATCTTTAACAGCATGCATTCCATTACCCCTTGAGGGTAGTTTCCCAGATATGTGCCTTGCTCTTAAATTATTGTGAAGCATAGGCAAATTTTCAGCATTTATTTTAAGCAATTAAATAATTGTTAATATCTGTAGATTCTGTTGGTTAAAACTCTTAGGTGTCAGAAGCCATAGGTTGCCTAAATGACAAATTAAGCAGAGATGGGAGCAAGCTACAATCAGATATTTCTGATGTGAATCAGCTTTCACATAGTGTTGAAAACAAATGGATGATGTACACAGAAGAAGCTGAGTTAGAATTTGAGGATGATAAAACCAGAATTTCTCAATTTAGGTGCAGAACTGACAAGAAATTACTGCACTGGTGAGTGGTGCTCACAATTTGAGTTTCAGGTTCAAAGTTTGTTATGAATTTCCAATGCAGCTTGGAGAGTATAGAGAAGTCATGCTTTCACTGGTCGAGTGCCCAGTTGTCAGTAAACCAGCTTAGTAAGAATGCTTATGCTGGGCTACAGTGTTCTATGGAGTAAGATTTTTTTCTATTTGATTATTTTTCAAACACAATATCGTTGACTACAGAAGTACGATAAATAGATTTTTTGTGAAATTACTTTTCATTTGCAGAAGATGGAATGGAGAAAAGGAAACTACTCTTGAAGAGATGTCATCAGTCTCTTCACAGAATGACTTGAAGTTTGAGAGTACAGTTTCCGATATTCATGCTTTGTCAGAGGGTAAGTCTTTCTGGTATCCAAATGTTTCCTCTGTATTGTGTAGAAAGATGGTCTGTAAAATTTGAAGTGATTTGAATATTGTTTGATTATTTATTAAATGGATGATTCTGCATCCTACTATCCAGCTTGATCCTTTTTTTTTGTATCATATGGAGAGTAACCTGATATATAGTCTTGTACTGTGTGATATAATTCACTGGAGGTGATGCTCATTAAAAGATTCACTTTGTCTGGAGCAAGAGCTGTGACAAGAGCTGGAATCTAGTTCTGCCCTCTCTATCAGGTGCTTAAAATCATTACAAGATGATCATAAGCAGAGCTTGGAATCCATGAGAACCTTGGCAAACAAGTGCTTGCTTGACAACTATTTGGTAAGGTTAACTTAATACAAGGAGAACTTAATAAATGTACGTTGATTGTACAACAACTTAATCTACTGAAATGCACCTAATATTTACCTTCAAATGCAGTCCATACCAGAAATTAAATTTATATCAGCATTGTCATGGAAATAAAGATTGATTTTTTGCTTTTAATTTTTAGGACCTGTGCTTCTAAATTTCTTGTTTCTTCTGATTCTTCATTTCCCTATATATCTAACCAAATGATGTTGTTTATAGCTTAACCAAATGATGTTGTATATTAGCTGCTTAAAAATAGAACTTCTTGATTATTGCTTATTGATTTATAGTCAAGATGCACAAATAGATGTGCCAAGTTCGGCATCTATTGAGGGTTTGAGAGCTTCTGTAACTGACATTGTTGCTGAGTTCAGAGCAGTGAATCAATTGAAAAGTGATGATAAAGGATAGAAGCTGGTTGTAGAGGGAGAGAAACAGGCAGCAAGAAGAACTCTAGCGCCATTAAATATAAATGATGGTAACTGAACCAACTTGGTGTGCACTTGACTTGTGCAACTTGGTGCTAGTGTATCTATATGATGATAATTAAATCATATGTGCCCTCTGTGTGTGACAGTCTTATGCGTGTCTGCTTGTCCTGCATCTGATAAAAAGATTTGCCCCCATGTCCGAATTTATCTTCTTTGATTTTTTTTTTTTTTGTTTACTTTTCCCATTTGATATTTGAGGCTCTGAGCCATGTTTTTTTATTTGGTTATCGTCTCAAATCATTATCACTGGGATATTTTTGTTTCTGAACTTATCCTAAAAGAACTCACAAGTGGAGACAGATATCTGAGCAAATTAAATGGAATCGAATTGATTGGGAAAATGTTGTATTGTATTGTAAGTTCGTGCACTGATTATTCTATATCTAATTATTCTATATGAATAATCTAATATTAATAATAATAACGATAAAAATAAATTTTTAATAGTAAAAATAATAATGCGTCATAGTGACATTTTTTTATTATTTTTCAGTTAACTTTTAAGAAAACACGCGTCAGTTCTAGTGACGTATAATTTACTTCTGAACTATTGCTTTTTTTTCCTTTTCTTTTTTAAGTTATTATGGGCTCTCATTCTTTTCTCTTCCCGATCTCCGATTGCGACCATCATCGATCGATCCTACCTTGATTCGTGAGCTAGTTCAAGCTGAAATTCTTAGCTCATTGATACATCGCTAAACTAACGCGCTTAGCTCAACTTGTCACATCTTCATGGTAGAGTTTTGAGCTAAGCTCAATTTACTCTAACGCTGCTCTGCAATCCTTGATACTTTTCAAACTAAAGACGAATAAATTCGACGCAAGGTAAGGATCCATTAACTGATTGCTCTGCTTAGTTTTTGCGTTTTTGGAGTTGCTCAATTATTTTTTTTTCTGTGAAAATGCTCCGTCAGGGGAAAAACAAATTAATACAGAAGTTGATTCATCCCTGTACCAATTTAGTTGGACAGATTCTCAATTCTCGTTCAGTCCATGCGCGCTTGGACATTATAAGTAGAATTCTTTTATAAACATTTTAAATTAGATGATTTGGACCCTTTTTTTTCTCAAAACAAGAAATTTATTCAAACATCTCGATTCTCGCAGCTGAAAATTGAATGAATGTCTCTATACATTGCCCATCTTTTCTTTCTCAAGATCTGTGGCGTCCGCGTCTCCCATGGTCGAAGCGAGCTAATAGCCGCAGAGAGCGAGATGGAAAGAGAGAGATACGGGTTACGGGCGTAGTAATAATAAGTTAGTGATTCGGAAAACGTTAATTCAACGTTCGGGTATAATATAAATATAATCGGTAATAATTTGTTTTATATAATATAAATAAAATATATATTATAATGATAAAATATTAAAAATATATTAAAAAGTATAAAATTTCATTTAAAATAATATATAATATATATTTACTGAATAATTCGTGAATAAAATTTTTTTTTACAAAAAAACACACTGTATATTAAACTGACGAATTATTTATAAAACATCCGGTTATGGATAAAAAATGAATTATTCACGAATAATTCGCGAATATTGTTACTATGGTTACGGGTAGGAGTTATTTTGTACTTATTATTTATGGGTTAATTAAAAATAATAATTTTTTTTATTCAAACAGTTCGCTATATAATTGATTTATTATTAGGAGGCTGATAATAATCCCCAAGCATTTATCCCCACAAATATCCTCAAACTTTGACTCCCGCGAATTTAGTAGTTGAAACGTCAAAAGTCTTTCGCGATTTGACCATAATCGCAGAGATAAATAAAAATTTTGAATCTTCGTGAGTTGACCGTAACTGCAATCATTTCGCACAAAAAAATCGCTATTTTTTGTGACCATAACATGCAATATCAGCGACATCAATTAGATTCGCTATTTTTTTCTGTTTCTAGGCAATTGGTCGATTAATTTATAATCAACCGTTAGTTTATATTAATTGACCATAAATGTTTAGATTATTTACAGCAACAATAAATTTGACACAAAAAATCGCGCCATCAATTGATTTTCATTCGACATTATTTATATCTTTAGTTGTCCCTATTTATATTTACTTGTGCGCTTACTAAAATTCTAATAACTTAAAATATTGTTATTTGATATCCATGTTATTTATATCTACGTTTTTGGTAATTGTTGTATCTATTGGCATCAACTATCAATTTTATTTATATCTATTAATTTTTGCTATATACATCAACCGGCTTTGGTGGTTAAATTCCACCATTTATACAAATAAATAATCACAACACTTGATATAAATAGCACAGTATAATAGATATAAGTAAATTTGATAGTTTTTACCAAGTGCTAACTCTCTCTAATTTTCTTAAAGAGACACCATTTCAATTTCAATTTTTTTTTGAATTATTAATGTGTTATGCAGTTATAAAAATGGAAAGTCGGAAACATATAAAAAGTTAATTGAATGCTTAAAATGGAAATTTTTCATTTGGGGACAACGAATGGGGATAAAAGGTTGGGGATGATAATAATATTCCTTATTATTATTATTTTGTGATCGGTTTATATATAATTCTATATGGTTTATTTTGTTACTTATATAATATTTTATGCTGTATTTTAATTTTTATTTATGTTAGAAAGAATAACGGAAACATATTAGAAGCCTAAATCAGAATATATTTGGGCAAATTGCTCCTCTTCTAATCAAGTCCATCCGACCGTTAATCCAGATCAACCCAATCAGAACCGCCTGACCGGGTAGGCGGTATCGTCGTCGTCATTTCTTTGTGTCCGAGTCTCGACTCTCGACCTCGATTCCAATCTAGGGTTAGGGTCATAGTTTGGAACTAGCAAGGATGCCTCAGAGGCACTCGAAGAACAACAATGACCTAGCGTTCTTCACATACGAGGAGAAGAGGAAGCTCGGTTATGGCACGCAAAAGGAGCGCCTGGGCAAGGACTCCATCAAACCTTTCGACGCATGCTGTCTCTGCCTCAAGCCCTTTATCGACCCCCTCTGCTGCCTCAAGGGCCATGTCTTTTGCAAGGAGTGCATCTTTGAGTGCCTCCTCGCTCAGAAGAAGGGCATCAAGAGGTCGCTTCCTGTCTCAAATTAAAACCAGCACCTTCTCTTTCTTTGTTGTTCTCCTTTTCTTATCTTGAATGGTTGCTGCTTGCGAAATTTGGCGGACTATTTTTTGCCCTGATAGCGTTGGAAGCAAATTAGAAGCACAAATTAGACCATAACCTCATATTCTCATATTAAATAATTCAATTGTGGGTTTAAGTTGATGATGTATAAGAAGCATCAATTAGGAAGTCCAGGTGGACCTTTTATTCCTTATTGACTGTGCTGTGGTACTTGCATATTTCAATGTTGACTTCCATAGCTTGAAGCTATTATATATATGATATATATGATGATTAATGGTCAAATAGGTATCCTGGAATTCCAGTTCTAGTGATGATTCAAAAAAGTATCTAGATATTATTTTTAAATTTCATCAGTTTTAAACAAAAGATTGTACTATGGCAGGAAGCTAGCGGCATATGAAGCTCAACAGAAACAAGAGAAAGAGGGGGAAGAAGAGAAAAGGCTGGAGCAAAAAGCTCGTGAACTCGAATCTTTCGACAAACAGAATCACAGTGCAGTCCCTACAGAATCCTCATCCAATAGTGGCACAACAGGTGGCGACCAGAACAATTTTCACGGTGCCAACAGTGTGAAGACGACCTCCTTTGAAGAGGAGGCTCTTCGTACAATGAAAGCCTTTTGGCTTCCCTCTGCCACACCCGGTGCGGCAGTAAAAGTATGTGTGCCTTCATCTGACACAATCTGTCCTGAAGGAAGAGAAAAACTAAAACTGAAGTCGCTGTTTCCAATATATTTAACTGAAGAAGATAAAGACAAAAACAAAAATAAGAGTTTGGATACGAAATATATCTGCCCCAGCTGCAAGGTTACTCTGACTAACACAATTTCTCTGGTGGCGGTTAGCACATGCGGCCATGTGTTTTGTAAAAAATGTGGGGATAAATTTGTGAAGGTGGATGGAGTGTGTTTGGTGTGCAATAAGGCATGCAAGGAGAAGAATATGGTGCCCTTGGAGAAGGGAGGGACTGGATTCTCTGCGCACGGGGATAAGCTGGAGGCTGTTGATTTCAAGCATCTTGGTAGTGGATCTGGATTGGGTTTGGTTAGGCCTTGTCCAAAGGGGCTTTGAAATAACTGAGATTAGTTGTGTTTCTGAGATTATTAGGGTTTGAGATTGTTGGATTAGTAGTTGCTTTTTGTCGAAAGGGGAATCAAAGCATTCTTGTTTTGAATGGAGCAAATGTTGAAGCTATTTTTGTTGCTTATGTATTTATTTCTTTCGTGTTACTGGTAGCTTTTCTACGCGATCAATTTAAATATAATTTAAATATAATTTGAAGTAATGAAGCGCCTGAATATTTAAGGTGTGATCGAGAATTTATCATTGTTATAGCTTTTTTTTATCTCAATTAAATTCGGGTGTAATTGCCATGTTATAAAATCTCGTAGCTATAGTAGTTCTGCTTATATAATAGTTAATTCTACGAATTTTTGGTTTCGTGTGACCATCTTGAGAATGTTATGCCAACAATCCTAAATGAGGAATGGATCCATTAACTATTTAAATTCAGTATTTCTGATGCGGATTTTGTACTGGATGAATGTAAAAATAAAATTGAAATCCGGATACTTTGTGGACGAACAAAGTAGCTAATTGAACAAAGGCGGGAACCAACTCATCTCCCTTCTTCCTCTTATTTCACTGACAACAAGAGCCCTAATTTCGCTATTTATTTTAGTTTCACGAAGAAAACTGCGCTCCTATAATGGCGACTCCACCCACCTGGGCTTCGTCTCTTTCTCACCAAGTGAACCTCCCTCGCATTATTTCTCCCCTCGTCTATTACTTTCTTTTTTACCATTCTATTGGTTGATTTTTCTTTTTCTTTTCTTTTTTCTGTTCTTACAGTTCCTTATGTCACACACTCCTGTTAGAGTCAGATCCAGATCGGTTCCTCTACTGGTTGTTAAAGCGTGCTCAGGAAAAGATGTCATGCGTGAAAAGGGTAATTCTATAAGTATCTAAACAACAATCAATATGAGATTAGAAAGAAAAAAAAATCAGTACTCTGTTATCAATGATTAAAGTTAGGTTTGTCTGTGTAGATTTTATTAAGAGAAGAGCGGCATTGGTAGGGATTGGATCTTTGGCAACTGGCTTATCTTTTGCAAGATTTGCATCTGCTAATGGTAATGCTATTTTCAAGCACAATACTTCACTAATGCATACTTTAACCCTGTTGAATTGAAACCTAGATTCTCCACTTTAAGTCGCATTCAATTTCATTATTTGTTTAGTCATAGCAGCACACCCCCACACAACTACTATTTTACCCTGCGCAGTGTGCCAAAAGTCTGGAGGCCGTCATCTCCCTTTTTCTTAAAAGAACATCTCAGACTCCCATTAATGCTAGTTACTAAAATTTATTTCAAGATTGCAGAGGTTCCAAAGAATTATACAGCTTTTGTGGATTAGATCGATGGGTATTCATATTACTATCCTTCCGATTGGAGGGTGAGTTATCTGACTAGTTCCCTTGAAATTCATCATCATGAAAAAATTTCCCTTTGGTACTTGGATGTTATTAAACATAATTCCCATTGCAGGATTTTAATTTCTTAGGGCATGACTCAGCGTTCAAAGATAAATTTTGCTGCATTGCAGCATGTCAGAGTCGGGTTCATCCCGACAAGCAAAACTGACGTGCATGACTTGGGCCCAATGGATGAGGTATTATTTAATTTTTTTCTCTTTAATGTTTTTTTTTCTCTCTAATGCCTCCAAAATTTTATTCTTCATGTCTAATCAACCGATGTTCAATTTGGTTGCTTTAAATCTTTGGACTGTGACTAGGTGATCTTCAATTTGGTAAAGAATATATATATGCGGCACCAACTCAGGTTCCCACCATATATGAGATGACAGAGGTAGCAAATGTTTTGTTTCATTTAAAAATATGAAACACTGTTTTGTTGAATCGTTTAGCAATGAATAGTTTACTTGCTAAACATAAGACGGATGCAGCGTTCTGTTGATGGAAAGAATTATTGGACCTTTGAGTATGATCTTGAATCGCCAAATTTTGGTCGATCTGCATTTGCAACTATAGCTATTGGAAATGGTACGAAAGATTTGCCTTTCATGCAGCTTAGCTTTTACTTTTATGTACAAATTTTTGTACATAATTAATATGTCATTTGCTCGCAGGGAGGTATTACACACTAATTGTGGGTGCAAACCAGAGGCGATGGAGCCGAGTTCGAAACCAGCTCAAAGTCGTTGCAGACTCTTTCAGAATGATAGACATACAAAAGAAAATTGCTAATTTGATTACTACTATTTGTAACTCTGTATATATATGCAAGATAATTCGGTTCCAGTTTTAAGTCTTCAGCACATGACTTTTATTAGAAAAGGAACTCGCTTGCATGTGCAGATCGCATTTCACGTATTGATCTGATTACCTATTTTCTGCACCATGAGACCTCAGCGCTTGGCAAAGAATATGAACAAAATTTACAGGGAAAGAATAATCAAACTGAAGACCTTACAAGTTCTCAACTAAAAATATAATTTTATACAACTATATGAATGATCAAACTAATACATCATCCAACGCATCAAAAACTACAGCAAAGAGAATAGTACCCCCAAAGAATCAACAACAGAATATTCTAGTCTTCAAAACAGTTAAACTACCACCAATCTACTAACCCTAACATTCGTACGTGTTATAACCTATCTACATCATGTTACAAAATTTCAGAAAAATGCACCTACCATAAGAATTTACAATCAAGCAAAATACCATACTAAACCTGACCCGAGATTTACATAAGAGGTCGTTGTCGTAACCCTTTCCCAAAATGGGGTTGCACGAGTCTAACGTACAATCCATTTTGTTGCACTAGTGCATCATGGGTACCTTGCTCAACTATTTTACCACCATTTAACACGACTATGTTATCCACATGCTTCATCATGGCAACCCGGTGTGCTATAAGAATAGTTGTCTTGTTCCCCATAGCCAATGTGTCGACGGCCTCTTGCACGACTCGACTTGACTCGGACTCGATGGAAGAACTTGCCTCGTCTAACAACAAAATTGGTGCATTTTTCAGGATAACTCTAGCAATAGCAATTCTCTGCTTTTGACCAGGTGTTAGGCCGACCCCTCTCATACTAATGTGTGTATCATAGCCATGTGGTAGACTACTGATGAAATGGTGTGCATTAGCTATTCTAGCAGCCTCTTTTAGCTCAGACTCAGTTGCATTGTGTCTGGCGTAAATGATGTTCTCTCTGATAGTGGTGGAGAAAATAACAGGTTCTTGTGGGACCAAACCCATGTGGCTCCTCAGCCATCTTAGGTTAAATGACTTCAAATCTCGACCATCTAACAGAACTTGTCCACAAACAGGATCATAAAATCTCTCAATTAAGGAGATGATTGTGCTTTTACCTGATCCTGACACACCAACAACTGCCACCGTTTGGCCTCCACTAACCTTCAGGTTGAAATTGCTTAACACAGCTAAATTGGGCCGGGTTGGATATGCAAAATCCACATTTCTTAGCTCAATGCTACCATACACATTAGGTGGTTTCAAACCCGAGATGTCATCTGGATCTATCTCAGGTTCACGGTCGATTATTTCAAAAACTGAGATAAGAGATTTGCGCCTTTTGAGTATATAGGGTGCGAGGCCGAATGGCTCCACCAAAGCAAAGGCCGCAAAAGAGAAAAGTATATATTCTTTCAAACCAGTTGCTATTGTAAGGCGGCCTTCATGCACTGAAATGGCGGTAAACCAGAGGAGAAGTGCGTTGCATCCAAAAAGCAGGAATTGGGAGAGGCCAAAGAACAAACCAATGGCTGTGCCATGAAGGAAACTTTTCATCAGAATTTTCCGGAGTTGCGTAGTGTATAGGTCAGTCACTTTATTTCCTGCACAAAAGGCCACAACTGTGTATATGTTTCTTACGGAATCCTCTAGAACTAAAGAGGCTTTTTTGTGCATCTCTTGAATACCCCTTGAGAAACCAGCAAGCCACAATTTCTGCAAATAGATAATTTCAGAAATTTAGCAAAGAAATAGAAGGGAGCAGTGGCGGAGCTTTGTTGATTAGTTTTGGGCTGCCCCCCCCCCCCCCCCCCCAAAAAAAAAAAAAAAAAAAAAAAAAAATGGAAGGCTTTTTCTTTCTTTTCATTTGATAACCGAAACAACGATTTTATCAAAATAATTGAAAAATGAGCTCTGTATTAACATGACCAACAAACAAAGTGCCAACATTGAACCCTATATATTTAGTTTAATTTACAGGACAAGCTTCTCAGAAATTGACCAACAGAAAGTAACAAAAATTCAGCACCTAGAACATAAAAAAGGAAAAAAAAACATCCCTGAAACCATGATATCTCTAGGGCAATACAATCAATACAAACAATTGCTGCTATTATTCCATTTGCAGCCTCAATGAGACATTATTTAAAAGTACAATTGATAGAATTAACACATGGAAGAAGAACAATGTAACCGACCTGTGCAACAGCAGAGACAATAAGAACAGGCACTGTTGCCAGAGCAATAAGAGCAACACGCCACTGGAGCAGCATCCCAATAAGAAGAGCCACAGCAACAGCGGCAAAATCCTGGATGAAAATGGAAAGCCGGTTGCTGAAGGCTGCACGAACAAAAGTCGCATCATTGGCCAGACGCATGGACAGTGCATCAGCACTGTTCTCCTCTTCATCGAACCAGCCAACCTCATTTCTTAGCATCGCTGGAAAGCATCAATTTCTCATGTTAGTTCACTATAAAATGTGGTATTTTGCTATAGAAATAAATGCAAGTTGCAATGTGGAATGAATACTAATAAGAAGTGAACTTTTTTTTTTCTAGAACTCAGTTAGGTCCATTTGGGATCTATAAAGAAGCACTATCTCAGTTACAGTACACGTTACTTAACCATAATGGTCCCCTTTGACAATTGTATATCTAGAACTATTCAGTACAAGTATTCCCTATCATATCATATAGTTATCTCTGCTGCAAGTACATATCACTTACCAATTTGGTTTCATCAGCCTTGACATGAGAACCATAAAAAATTAATTCAAAATAACTGTTAGAAATAGACACCCTTGGTTCACTATCGTTAAATCCATCGATTCCAGACTAACAAAAAGTTAGGACGAAGATAAGTACCTGAGAACATCATTCTCCTAACGCGTTCCGTCATCTTCTCTCCCATTATACCAAAATAAAAATGCTGCAAGAAGTTAGCCACTACTGTCATAACCCCCATGGAAGCTATGAGCAAGCACCGATGGTTTACCTCATGCCTGATGTCATGAACATCTATCCTATAATAAGTGGCCACAATCAATCCTATTGTGTATGCTAGTAGAGGATTGAAGGAACCAAAAATGGCAGCTCCCACACTCCCTAAAAGAGCATATGGCCACTCTGCCAAACTGAGCTCAGCAAGCCTCCAAAAGGATGGGGGTTTTGTTTTCACTTCTGGCTTTTTTGATTTTGACTTGAAATCACAGAAATGATTCAAAGTAAAAAATTTTGAATGTGAGCGCTCACTGTCTGATGTTAAAAGCGGTGAAACTGGTGATTCTGGATCCTGGTTAGATGTGTTAGAGAATTGTCGGTTTATAGGGTTTTTAGGGAGAATGTCTATTTTGGGAAGGTTTGGTAACTTTGTCTCAAGACTGTCTTGCCTTTTAAGAGAGGGTGGGGCCTCTGAGACATCATCAGCTGCATTTGACCCTTCGGAGACCCATGTTGCATATCAGGATGGTTGGAGTAACCTTGTGCTCTTTGGAGTGACGGTGACTTAGACATCTTAGGTGAGGTTGACGGTTCATCATTCTGAAATGGTGTGCAGTCATTGTATTTCCCTATAGGCATCCTGACAAGTATTTAGACCAATAAGAGGAAGTTAAAGCTTCTCTTCAGTACTTGTTTTGTATAATGGCTTAAATCAACTAACTAATGCAATTTTCTGGTTAATAATTGGTGTTATGAAAAACAAGCACCAAGATATTTAGGAAAAAATCATAGAATTTATCATAATTGAAAATAATAATAAACATCAGCATAATTCAAGTACAAGTAAGACCCAACTATTATAAGGGTTATTTGCAAATACCACACAACCAGAGACGTCAATGGAAAGGGCCAAAATTTTGCAGTTGACTTTGTCATCAGAGAAAATATCAACACAAATTTACTTGGCTTCATTTTGTAGTTCAATTTGCATGGTGAAAACAGTGGGGCTGGGGGAGAAACAAGTGTCAAAGGTTTCCATCACCTTGACCTCATTAAGAAGCCTTCATTATGAATAACCCAACTACCGGTGTGATGCTTTAAAATATTAGATAAAACATCTAAAAAATAGAAAAGCATTGGGAACTGTAGTACCTCCTAGGAAGCTTTGCTGCCTCCTCACATCTAAGCAACTCAGCGTACAGGCCATTTAAATTAACCAACTCCTCATGTGTACCCATTTCAACAAGTTGTCCCTCATCCATTACCGCAATATAGTCAGCATTTTTTATCAGGCTAAGTTGTCTAGCAATTATAATAGTTGACCTGCCAAGCATGAGAATGTCGAGGGCCTTCTGAACTGCCTTCTCAGCCTCGAAATCAAGGCCACCAGTTACCTCATCAAGTAAGAGAATAGATGGGTTTGAAAGCACTGCTCGAGCTATGGCCAACTTGATCTTTTGTCCATCAGTTAGTGATGAGCCAGCTCGGCCAATCTGAAGTTATAAACATATTTACAAGTTTTTCAATCATCTTTAAAGAAAGAACAAAAAGAGGTGGGAAGAAAAAGACGATACAACTCAGATACATAGAAGCTAAAATATTGATCCTTCAGTTTTTATAGCAAGCTTAATGTGTAGCCTTTTTGTTTTTCATTCTAGTTGCCTTGGCATTCTATATGGTAGTAGCAAGGAGAATTTCACGTTGTGGGCATTTGTTGTGATATAGAAACCAAGAACAACAGATAACCCATTCCAAAATAATAACAGTGTTAATAATTTGGTAAATTTGAAACCAACTAGCCATGATAGCATTATCAACCATCTTAGTCCCTTTTCTGTTTATGTATGATAGCATTAAAAATACAGCAGTGCTTTCACCTGTGTCTCATAACCCTTTTCAAGAGAACTAATGAAAGCATGTGCATGGGCTGTCTTAGCTGCCTCTTCTATCTGCTCGAATGTGCATGATCTCCCATATGCAATGTTTTCTCTGATGGTGAGGCTCAGTAGAGCTGGTTCTTGTGTTACTAAACCGATCTGGCTTCTTAACCATTCTAACTTAAGATTCTTAATGTTTTCTCCATCCAAAAGCACTTCACCTACACCAGAAAGAGAGGAAGTTCTTAAATGCACTTTTAAGAGTACATAACAATGCTATATCCCCACAAACCATCAGCATGGTAAGTCTTTCTTGAATGAAGCAATTAAAAAACAAAAGAGAACAAATAACAAACAAATGATCTGAGTTAGATTTTTGGTCACTGAAAAGTAAAGTCTCAATAGAAATTTAGAAGTAATTGTCAAAATGTACCTAGAGTAGGATCATAAAATCTTTCCATTAGAGGAATAATGCTACTTTTTCCAGACCCATTTCTACCAACAAGTGCCACGGTTCTTCTGGCTGGCACAGTAAGGTAAAAGCCACTCAAAATAGGGATTTCTGGTCGGGAGAGATAACTGAAATACACATTTCTGAACTCTATATTTCCTTGTACTGACTGCAAAATACGACCATCATGATATACACCAGAGACTGACCGGCTTATCATCTCAAATAATCTATAAGCCGCGATTCGACCTTGCTCAAATGAGTAAAAGTTTGTCGCTGCTTGATTCAGTCCACTTCAAAAATGAAAACAAATATAATAAGGTAAGAAATTAAACAGCGATAAAAGGAAATGAAGGACAAGTCTCCATGAAGATCACATAAATCAAATAGTCTTGTTTGTCCTTTAAAATGAAAGCACATAGATCATAAGAACTAGACATTAGTATGTCAAGGACAACTGGTATTTAGTGATATCCATACCGCCATTCACTGACAATTTTGGCACTTTGCTCTGTCATGTGTTAATTTTTTCTAAATTGATTTACTTTATTATGTACTAAAGGTTTTTTCCTTCTTTTATCTTCTTTTTTTCTGAGGGACAAGGATTGTTTTCTGGTTTTACATGGGCATCTACTGTAAATTCCATAAAACAAACATACTTACAGCCCACTTAAGATCACAGAAAAGAGAGCTACTATGATTTCACCACCATTTGCCTTTCCATGAGATATGAGGAACCTTCCCACCCATAGTTGTAAGGCGCAGGAGCAGATAGCAAGACCATAGGTGAAACCTAGACCAAGCCCCTGTACAAGACTTATCAAAATCCCATAACGTAGTGTAGCCTGAAGTGAAGTTGCATATGAATACTTGGCTAGGGTTTCATTTGTGAAGGCGTATAAGGTCCTGATGTACAAAATTGCCTACAAAATAATATATATATTTGAAGGTGGTTAATGCTAATATGATACTAATTAGTTGATACCCATTAAACAAAATATGTTACCTAGTATCATTAATCATTATAAGTCCAACCCAGCCTCAATTTATACCCAGTCATTCTAAATCATTTCCCTCAACCTCAATTAATGCTCAATGGTGCAGTTAGGCCTTGGTCTAATCAATTTTAGCCTCAATTTTCCTTTTTGGCCAATTCAGCACCAATATAAATGAAGAATTCAGGATAAGATTGCCAAAACAAAGGTTAATCTTCTAAATTCTAATAACTTTTAAGCATCATTAGTTTTATGCCTTCAGACCATGCAGCAACACAAAATTAGGTGGATGTAAGAATGGGACATATGACCCTATATGACAAGAAAAGAAATTAGACCTGCTCAGCAATGCTGGCTGCCTCAGCATAAGCATCTTGTATGTTCTCAGCCAATCTATGGAGAAATATATTTGAAATGCCACCAGCAGCAACAATAAAGGGTCCAGTTGCAAGGGTTAGAAGGGTAATTTGCCAGCAATTGATCAGACCAATGACAAGACCTCCCACGAATGTCGCCATGTTGTGTATGTAGTTACCGACCTGCATATCACAGGTACAGGATCAAGGTCAGCATTAGGAAACTCTTCAAAGCATAATGAGAGCATCCCTGAATAGCTCCTGTAATTTATAAGATACTCTTTTAGGTTGTCTGTATTGTCTTGTATGTTACATGCTCAAATATGGGTTAATGCACAGAGCTTAATGAAGTTAGCCAAGAGAAGTAAGAAAAAACGCCAAATAAGAGGACCAAAGCTCAAAACAATCTCCACGATTACAGCAAATTAGCTGAAGTAACCCTATCCAAAAACAATTATTGGTTTATTACGGTATTATTCTCATGTAATGATAGGCTTAAAACACAATGACCAAGCCACAGAGATCCAGAAGTGACACCCATATGGTGTGTACAGATGCCAGAAACTTACTTTCTCACTTAAAGCAGACTGGATGAGTAACACATCACTCAAAACTTGACTGACAATATCTCCATTATTTCCATAAGTGTCAAAGAAACTCATGTCTTGATTAAGCAGCACCTGCACATATTTTGATCTTATAACAGCCGTCTGCCTCTCCCCAGTGATAATCCAGCAAGATACCTCTGTACGTTTTTATAATTAGAAAAAAGAAATAAGTAAATCAGAAGTATAAATTATGAAGCACAATCAAATTTGGTTCTCTAAAGAAATGATATTGCGGACTGACCTATCCATCCAGCTACGAAAACGCCCCCAGCAATATAGACAATACACAATGCATGCTGCAAATACATATATATATATGTAACACATAAGATATCAAAAAGAATTGAATTATTGTAAAGGACTTAGAGATGCAAGATGAAAGCAAAAAAAAAAATCAAAATCGAGAAATTGGTTTAGTCAGCAAAGATACCTGCCTTTTTTTTAAATTAAAGCGTATAGTGACCATCAGTCTTATTATTTTTCTAAAGAAATCCTTTTTTTTATTTGGGATTAAAGGCTTTGTTGTTGTTGTTGTTGTTGTTGTTGTTAAAGAACCTTCGAGAAATCTGATGCTTTTTTAGTTAGAAGTTCTAATTGGGAGCAAACCAGAGGCCAGATGAGAGAATCTTCAGACTTAATTTTGCTGTGAATATTTAAGTTTCATTTGAAATGCTTTTGAACAGCATATCAATTCTAAAAGTATCAAAAGTAACACCAGTTTGATGAAGCAGTATTAACATATCACCCACATTTCAACCAAGATTTAAAAATAAATCCACGATTTCAGCCTAGCGGATCCAAACCCAAACTAAAAGCGAACAACACTGATCATAAACCGAGTTCCTCAACTAACCACAAACCTCTTTAAACTTCTGCAATAACTCATCATTTTTCCCATGCAAAGTGGATGCGAGCCGTTGTGAATCCAGCAAGTTCACTGCTCTCCCAAAGTAATGTAGGTACACTACAAGAGCAACACCATGCACTGCAGCCGCAACAGATCCAGCCACAATTAGCACCCAGTCCAAGCGATCTGCACACTCAAAGAGCCTAGAGAAAGGAGCAGCAATCGGAGGCGGCACAACATCTGATTCATCCACTTCCTGCTCTTCAGCGGGATCCACCGCATCAGCTGGCAGTGGGGCCCCGTCCGCTCCAACATCGGCTGCGTAAGGAGAGGGGGACTCCGGCGGCTCCGACACCTCTGACACTGGCGTCAGAGGTTGTATATGGGGTGGGGACCACCCGAAGAGACCTCTAGAGACCATAGCGTATAAATTCTTCTCTGGATCGGCTATCCTAGCACCACCACCTCAGACTGGAGAGCTTGCTCCTTGAGTCCTTTTTTTAATGCGGTCTTTTTTCTCCTTTTGAATTGCGGGTACTACACTGGTTCTGTTGCTCTGAGCTAGTGAGCTGTGTTTCTCTCGGGGAAAAAAAAACTGTTGACCAGCGATTTTTGATAATAATTAAAAATATAAAATTAAAATTTTAAAAATATGAATGACAGCGTCACTATCGAGTGACGTTATGTAAGTGTTTTAGTCTCACTGGCGCATTTATGTACTAATATTAATGGCGTCTTTATTAGCATTTAGGTTTTTCGGTTAAAATTTTTCGATTCAATTGAAAATTTTAGCTAATTCTATTTTTGTTCTTTGGTTCGGTTTTGATTTTTCTAAATTGAATAAACCGAATAGTCCAAAATTTATCAAATAATTTTATTTTACTTGATATAATTAAAAATTATATCAAAGATAATTCAAATATATTTATTTTTTATAAGATTTATTTAGTTATTTTTTATTTTTTAAACTATTTATTTCTTCTAACATTTTTTATAACTTTTGATATTTTTATTTCTCTTTAAATAATATAATTTCGGTTTAATCGAATAAACTGAAAAAAAATGATTTATTCGGTTGATATTTTTAAAAGTTTAGTTCGGTTCATAATTTGACAAAGCAAAAAAACTTTTGATGCATATAATTATTTCGGTTTAAACCGAACCAACCGTTTGCACAGCCCTAGGCGTAACTTGGTGGCAGCGCCAGTGGGAGAAATGTCACTCCCACTGGCGATGATGATAGTTTTTTTAAGGAAAAATAATTGAAAAGTAAAAGAAAAGGAAAGATGCAACTGTTAGTGGCGCAATGTCATTCATATTCTTAAAATTTTAATTTTATCACTCTTATTATTAAAATTAGGATTATTTAAATAATTATTAATAAAAATCGTTGTGTGCTGAGAGTGAACGGGTGGGGGACGGGCGACCTCTAGATCCTTTTTGGTGTGGAGATCTATGTAAGGAGATTTGAATGGCTCATTTTAATTTGGATGAATGTGAAAAAGTCAAATATAAATTTTGATACACAATAATTTTATTAATGTTAAACTGGTGATAAGCCTCAATGTTATTTTTTTTTATTAAGGTTAATCTCAAAAATCTACCCATGTTTAGCATATTATGTTATTTTGCTTTCATTTTATTTAGTGTATTATTTATTACTTTAAGAATTATAATAATTTGGATGCTAGATGAATTGCATTTCAACGCAAGATAAGGAACAAGTTCAAACGGCAAAAAAAAATAAGTTGGCAGCGAAGTGGAATAATCAAGTGACGAAGAAAATCAAGTTAATGGTATAAAAACTCGAGCAGTCCTACCCGGACCAGTGTAGTCCAATCCAAACCACGAGCACAATTTCTCCAGAGTCTTTAAATTTAATTGGAGAGCAGTTATTTTGAATTTGAGGATTGAATATAACTGATTCATTTGTCCCATTTCATTCAGAGACCATCAGAGCTCAAGTTTTGAACTATTTTGAAGTCTAAGAATAAATCTCCAAAGGCAAGAAGTGACTAGAAGAAGATTTCAACGTCATCTTCAAGGATTCGAGTGAGATCATTACTTTTTTATTCTCTTTTCTTGCACTATGTACCTTTATTTTTATGATGAATTCTTATAATAGAAATTTGATCATGCATGGCTAGAATCATTTATAGGGTGAACCCATGTAGTACTCGAACTTTTTTCAGTTGATTTTTACTCGGTATTTTAAATTTTCATCATTTATGTGATTTACCTTTGATATTAATTATATATTTGTTGTGTTATTTTCTATGATTGTATGTGTACAAAATCCTAAAAAATATAGTACATAATGAGAGTAATTATTATAATTCCCAACCAAAAAGGTAAAATTTAGGATTTGGATAAAAAAAAATCTAGCGGAAAGTGTTTAATCTATGTGGACTGTCATAAATTAGACCAAATAGTGGTGCGAATCACATAACTGTGAAGTGTTATTGTTTGATATAATTTAGATAAAATATGTTTAAATAGTCTAAACCTTTAGGATGAGATACTTAATTGAAAAGTATGAAAAGTTTAGATACGGTACAAGAGCGTAAGGGGGTAACCCTACACTAATTCTTGATATATGTCCTCATACCGATTAAATAATAAAAGAAAAAAAATTGAGTAGGTCAATCGAAGAGCAAAAAGGAAAATTGAAATCCCTAGTATCTTTTATTTTATTTAATCACCGAAACTTCAATTATTACTTTTATTCTACAATTATTTAGTGTAGTCTAAACCAAGTCTCTTTTGTCTAAATTAGTGAACATGAGAGAATGAATACTTGATCATTGTCCTTGAGGATTTAACACTCATTTACTACTTGACGAGGTCATGCGTTTGTGACTAAAATTAAGTATAATTAGGATACTTATTAGCATATAGTGGTGATGTAATATGATAAAAGTAGATGATATTTATCAAAATGATACTTTTATACTAATTTGATAAAGATAGATAAAGTCTGATTTGATAAGTACTACTTTTACTAAATAATTTACATAAGAATCAACTTAAATGAGATTAAAAGATAATAAACAAAAGTAAGTTGAGTGTTATATGAAAATATGGCTTAAGTCTTCAAATATCAATTGCCAAAAATAACAATTGATGTAAAACAATACAACACAAGAAATATAATCTTGTAAAGATTTTAATTATGAGAAGTAAATGATGCAAGTACTGAAATTTTAAAGAAGACTCAAGATGTTAACGGAGTTCGGTTATAGAAACCTACATCTCTGTGTCTCACCCAACTAACGGGATGCCGTTTTATTATTAAAAAAAATATTTTATAATTAAGAAACTTTAGCTTCTTCACAATACAAGTGCAAAAAGATTAAAAACTATAAAAGAACAAATCAAGATCACTCAAGGTTAAAAAAACACAACAACAATGCTGAAGAGAAAATTGAGCCAAACCTCAAACATGTGCAATGCACTATTCAGAGATTATATAAGAATTTCACTAGGTTTGGCTAATTCAAGATCTTTGTTTCTTATAATTTACAAGGAAGAATGTATGGGCTTTTTGTTTGTTGTAAGGTGAGTGCTCTGGATTACTTGAGATTTTGAAAGTTTTGAATAGTTGACATAATCTCAGAGCATCACCTTAAATAAGCACTTTAACAGAGAGATATGATATTCTTACACAGGGAACCGTTATAATAATTCTTAAATCGTTATATCATTTCAATATAGTGAATATTGAGTTTTTAAGAATACCCCTTGTTAAAATTTTAAATAATGTTATAACAGTTCAGAAATGAATATGATGAACCGTTATAACGATAAAGAGAAACGTTGAACGCTTTTAGGGCGGGGCAAATAACTCGCGGCTCGTAACTCGCTCGGATTTTAGCTCGTCTTAACTTGAGTTAAATTTGACTCGAGTTAGTATGGCTCGAGCTGGCTGACTCGTATATTTTTTTTATCCGAGTACGAGTTGTGGTAAACTCGCTCGATGACTCGTGGACTCATGAAATTTTTTTAGTGTGCAGCATTAGACTTACGCGATAGGCGATACATAAATTGATTCAACCCTTATACCCTTACCGCTAACCCAAAGCCCCAGACCCCAGCATTAGACTCCTCATTCCCCACGTGTTCCTTGTTTTTCTCTAACGCGAATACGCGATAGTCGATACACGTTCCTTTTCTCTAACCTAACCCTAGCGACTAGCATTTTCTCTCTCACAACCGTGGCGCCACCCCAGTCCCCATGCTCTCGGCTCCCGTGACCTCCCAGACTCTCACCAGTGACCAGTCTCTTCTCCTCTCATGCTCTCACCAGTCTCTTCTCTGTCTCGTTCCCGTGTTCCTCTCTCACCGCACTAGCGCCAGCCTTCAGCGACTTTCAGTTTTCACCAGTGACCAGTCTCCCAGGCTTTCAACGGTTTTCTGCATTCTCTTACTGATTTGGAGTAGGCACAACTGCACAACAGCACTAGCCACCCTCTGATCCGAGTAAGCACAACTGCACAAGTAAGAACTCAGAACTCAGAACTCAGAACTCTTAATATATAAGTTATTTACTTATATTGCTTATCATAACTCAGAACTCTTTGTACACTGTCAATTTATTATGCACAAGTTTTCAATCTGCTTGTATTTAGTATGTTGCTTAAATAGAGCTATTATATAGAAATGATATATTACAAATTAAAAAAGAAAAGTAAGATGGTGGCTTTTGTAAATTAAGGATATACTGCAAATCAAAAAGAAAATTGGGATGGTGGCTTTTGTAACTAATTTCACAATTAATACTTGTTCTAATAAGCTATTAAACAATTCATAAGACAATAATTATATTATTCCTCTCATAAAATCAAAAAGAGAAGTCTGCAGTCAATAAATACCATTATACTGTAATAAAGCTAGAGTAGGAAGGGATCTATGAGGCTATGGGTTACCAAATCTGATTGGTATACAGTATACCAAATCTGATTGGTATATAGTATACCAAATCTGATTGGTATGGTATCTAGAAAAAAGCATAGAGAACTAAATTTATAGGGGATGGGGGCTGTTGTAGGAATTTTCTTTTGTTGTGTTATTGTATGGCAATAAATATCTTTACCCAATCCTGTATTGATGAGGATTTTTCTTTTGTTGTGTTATTATAGCATGTCTTCACCTGTAGAAGTAGAATCAGTAGCTAAATCCCAAGCTACTGTACCGGTTGAGTCTGGAGTTGAAGGACAAATTATTGAGTCAAGTGACGAAGTGAGAGATATGATTGATGTACCAGTTGAAGAACCAAGTGTTGAGCCAAGTGTAGATGGTCATAAGCGAAAGAGTAAGACATATGAAGTTTGGCAGTATTTTATAGAAGTTGAGGTTAAGGAGAAAGGCAAAATGGTAAAGAAATTAGAGTGCATCCATTGAAAAAAGAAATACTTGACAGTAATTGGAGGCCCCACAACAACGCTCAAGCGGCACATCCAACAATGTGCTTGTATCAAAAGGGTCAAAGGTAAAAAGAAATGTCTCATTACTTTTGAATCATGCGACGGTGCTAATGTAACCGGTTTTAATTATCCAAGTGGGGGTTATGATCAAGTGAAGTGCAGAGAAATATTAGAAAAGATTATCATAGCCCATGAATTACCTTTCTCATTTGTCGAGTATCAATGGTTCAATATTTTAATGAAGTACAATAATCCTCTTTTATCAGAAAAGTGAGTAGAGTAACCATTAGAAAAGATTGTATAAAAGTGTTTGAAACTGAAAAAGATAAGATTAGAAAAAAATTAAAAATATTGATATGATATCACTCACGAGCAATTGTTGGATTTCAAATCAAACCATTGAGTATATGTGTTTAACTGCTCATTTTATTGATTTTGATTGGAAATTACAAAAGCGGATTATTGGTTTTAAAGAGCTTGCACCCCCGCATAGTTGGTGAAATAATATCATATGGTATCTTAGAGTGTCTTATTAAATGGGGTATTCGAGATAAAATAGCGGCAATCACTCTAGATAACGCATCAAACAATGATAGAGCACCCGTCATTTGAAAGATTTTACAATCTGTCAATTATGATTTCAAACAATTATAATTTTACTTGGCCCTCATTTACGATTTCACTCAGAAGTTACAGAACCTATTTATTGAGATGGTATAGGATGAATTCCACTATCAATAGGCGAAAGATTTTGCAGTCTGTCAATTATACGAGCCAAAATCACATGTTCCGAGTTGACTCGAGTTACCAACGAGTTGAGTTCGAGTTCAGCAATAAACTCAGATGTGGTTATGTAATTCAAGTCAGCTCAACTCGTATACCACATGAGCTGAGTTCGAGTTTTTATAAACTCGCTCAAGTTAGCTCGAATAACACCCTTAAACGCTTTACAGAACGTTAACAATGTTTTGACTGTTTAACCAACCTTATGACAAGTCTATTATCCTTTAGTAATATTATAACGATTCACTGAATCGTTATACGTTTCATGAAGCGTTGAACGATTGACGAAGCGTTACATAACGATACACTATATTAATTTTGGCTCAATTTTGCTCACAGAAAACTTAGAATATTTTTTAGTATGTGTATTGAATCGTTATAACGATTAATGAATCGTTATAATATTTTTTGCGGCAAAGAGTTTTTCTTTGCATAATTATAAAAAATATAAAATTTTAAATTATATCTTTACATGAGATATAATCATATATCTTCGTAGAAGTCTCCGACTGATAATAAATCTCTACAATCATTGTGATTATTTTAATGATTCAGATTAATCTCTACGTAGAAAATCTCCGCGGAGTATTTTTGCCCAAATATTTGGGTCTGTTTGCTTGTTAAAAGGGTTGCGACTTGCGAGACTGCGAGAGAAGACTGAAGACGATTAAGTCAAAGGAAGCGGATTTGGAATTCAAATAACAACCAAGTTATTATATAATAATAGGGCGCGTATCTCATACGGTTAGGTGATTTACTCGTGGGGCCGCACCTGCCAGAGACACTGAGACGGCGCCGATGGAAATTTGTATGGTGATTTTTTTTTTTGTAAATAACCTCTCAAAAAGTTGTTTTACTTCTTCACTTTCATGATTTATATGTGTGTGCGGTGTGCCTCCGAATTTGCACGGTGGTAATTTTTTTAATTTTTGTAATTAACCTCTCAAAAAGTTGTTTTTACTTCTTCACTTCATGATGATTTGTGTGCCTCAAATAGTCAAATGCGCGTTAAATTCGACGACTTGCTTCCACAAAACGTAAATTTTGATTTACTTTATCGGCTTGTATAATTCGTAGGGGTGTAAATTAGTCGAGTCGAGCGGGTTTGAGATCTATTTATTAATTGAACGAGTCAAATCATTAATTTGAGATTGACTCGTTAAGTTAATGAACGAGCTGAATTAATTTATTAAAAGCTTATTTAATAATTAATAAAATTTGACACATACTAAAAAACTATAAATGAGCTTAGGACTCACTCGAGAATGGGATGATCGGATTGAATAACGAAGTGAATGGAACGTTGACGTTGTGTTTCCAACTTTCCATTAATTAACTAACGAACGAGAAAGATCTGATCTGAAGGACGGGCCAGAAAGTTTTCACCATATGAGATGCAAAGTTGCAACTTTGCAAAATAGTTTTTTTGGGCCTTTGCTATTTCGACTGATCAGTGGGCCACTGCAACTGCAAGCTAAGAGGAGGCAGACAAAAACAACACATTATTTAGTTTTACTGTACAGTTTTTTCGTTGTTTATTATTATCTAATTTTTCCTGTCAATTTCTTGGAAGTTTCACATTTTTTTCATAAATTAATTGAAGACTAAATCAGATCTATGCGGATCTGACAGAAGTAACAATACAACTATTCAAATTAAACATTGATTCAGTATATTAAGAAGCAATTCAGAAAATGAGGATAAGTGCATTTGTTTTCGAAATAAGAAAGTTCAATCTAATTTAAAAATTATAGTAGAACTCAACAGGATCACTTAATTGACACATTTTTTTTTACAAAAATAGGACTTAGTATTGTTTTTGACATATCATAAGGATTGTCATTGGGATAATTAACTAAGATTTGTGCTATTATTCTTGATTAGAGAGCAAAAAACGGTAAATAGCTAATGGCCTGATGCGAATCTAACCAAGTTTATCCCCCCCTGCTACTGTCGATATATATATATATATAGAGGCTAGGGTGCTCTATGGAGCACCAAATCTCTTGTATTTCATATTGTATTTCGAATTTAAAAGTTCAAATGGCTGATCCAAACCGTTGAACATGATTTTCATATTGACATATCCTTCGAGATCAAAATTTATATTGTTTTGAATTTTTTTTTTTTTTTTTAGTTGGATACAAAATTTGTTGATCTAACGATTTCTGCACTATCCAAAACTAGTGATTTTGTACCCATCTAAAAAATAGCAAAAAAAAATTCAAAAAATTATAAAATTTGATCTCGAAAGATATTTCAATATGAAGATCATGTTCAACGATTTTGATCGGCCATTTGAACTTTTAAATTCGAAATACGAACGTGAAGTATAAAAAATTTGGTGCTCCATGAAGCATCCTAGCCTATCTCTATAGTACTCGATATTGTCTTTCCTCCTGGGAAAATGCCTTATATTTATAATGCTTTGGTAGTTAAGGGTCTTATATATATATAAAAACTAACTATAATTCAGTCTGTACTCCAATTTGTATCTCAACTGAAAAATTATTGACCACGTTAATCACATTCTCAAATATCAACTGATAATATCTTACGAACGGTCATTAAAATCTTAGTACTGGAAAAACAAAGTACTATATCTAATTAGTATCTTATTCGTGCATTGTTACAATAATGTCTTTTAAAAATATAAAAAATTATATCTTCATGTGAAAATAAAAGAAATAAAAATAATTTAATAATTAATATAAATTTCAATCATGAGTACATAATTAATGTAAAATAAATATAAAATTGAGAGAAAAGTTGACATTCATAATTTAAGGAAAGTTAAATAAGAAAAAAATAAAATAGAGTAATTGTATTTCTAAATTATGCAGCATTTCGTATAACAATCAAAATTGAAAAAAAAATTATAACTTCAACACAAATGACCATAGAGCTATTAACATTATTTGACGAATAACTCAAACCGATGACTATTTGAAGTTCATATTTTGATAATTACTAATAAGGAGTAGAGATAGAGATATATGAAGTCATATTTTGAACTAAAAATTTATATTTAAACGACAATCAGGATATGAACAAGTATTTATAAATAAATCTCAATGTATTAAAACTGAATATCTCAAATCTTAACATGAAAAATATGACGTCTTAATATCACCTCATTGTCTTAAAACTAAATATCTCAATTTAATCCTAACAAAAAATATCATGTATTAACTATTATAAGTCATATTTTTAATCATGTTCTAATTGCAAAAATAAATAAATAAACAAAAAAATCCTACAAATTAATAATTATTAAATTTGAGTAAACCACAACTGTTGATATGTATAATTAGCCTAGTTATGGTACTTTCGAATTTAATAATTGCTAAAAGAATCGATAGGAAATTCCGATTCAATTTCTGTTGTACAAAAAAGTATACGCCGTCCCCGTCCTTTTCATTGAGAAAAATCCCTGGGATATCCATTTTCGTAGAATTCGTGAGCAAATTGATGGAAAATGAAATGGAGGACAAAGACGATGTATCGCTATCCTTCAAAAGAAAATATACATGTCGTAATTGATGCAGCTTGGATTTGAAAAGAAACTAATTTGTATAATTTTATTTTTAATTTTTTTCCGCTAGTAATTAAAGTACGAGTTCTTCAGTCAAGTTGATCTTAAATCAACAAAGATAATAATTCCAACGATTCTTAAATGACGAAAAAGAAGAATTACCATACTTAAAAGGGACCCAAACTTAAATGATTATTCAATGATGAAATCACTATACTTTATATATTACGAATACAAAATCTAGAAGTCCATTTTATTTAATTTCACGAATTGTTTAGCTGGAATATTCATATTGTAATCAGGGAAAAAATAAACACTTTATATACCAGTTTAATATAAATACTTAAAAATTCAACAAAAGTATTTTGTTTGTAATAAATATAAAATGGTGGCACAATGCATAAAAAAGGTTCATCAGCAGTAGGCGATTTTTTCTTTGAAACTAGATATGAATGCATAGAATTAGAAGCAATGTTGAAATAACTTCACCAATAAATAAACCACTAACTATGCCTGTACAATTCTACAATGTGACCAATCAAAGCAGATTTCCAGCCACCTGATTATTCTCTCTCTTGAAATCAAAATAAAACTAAAATTGTCAATGCCTCGCTTCTCTCCACTGTCCGTACGTCTTAAAGAACTCCTTATTTTCCTTCTCTAGCTCCTTCCAAACTGCACGACAAACGAAAAAAATAAGCTCATCAGTAATCACATGATTTAATTTCTAATTCCAGCCAAGAAAAACACGGAAATATTTAATATTATTAAATATACATAGCGCAACCTGTCGAGGTAATTATCGGCCCAATGTTAGCATGCTTGGAGAGAGTCTCGATGCACTCCTCCATGCTCATCCCAAAGAGCAGACACCTCTCTATCAGGTGTTGCACCTGCGTATGGTGACAAAACAAGACATCAATTAGGAGCTAAAAGCGTGAATAAAACTAACTAAAAGATTCATTTTAGGATTGATGCTTGATGTATGCTTGAGTAGAGAAATTGGTACCATGTGGATGTAGCCAGCAGCGGAGGAATCGCCTAGTGCCATGATTGCTAGAAAGAGAGAGATAAGGGGAGGAGGAAGAGAGGATCAGGGGATGATGAGATGGGGGATTTCGGATTTGAGAGGATGGATATATCATAGTATTAGAGTTAGAGAGGCGCTGTTCTGCTAATGGGACGAACTGTGGATTCGGCCTCTTGCTTGGTCAAATTTATTATTATAATAAGGAGCACATTAGGTACGCTGGACGCGGTTCATTGTTCATTCCGATTAATTATCATTTATCAACGTCGTCCTGAGATATGATTATGTCTCAATGTATGAATTTCTAGTTGCTGGAGGCATCTTCTAGCTAGTTATCTCATAAATATGATATTACGATTTTGTGGTGTTAAAACATAAATGTGTAATGGAGACAGAGGCATGCATAAGTAAAAATTATTATTTTATTAATGATGTGATTATTATTTACTTGGTACGAAAATATTTAGTTTTACCAGTGACAAGATTTAAAATTAATGCAATAAAACTTTATAGTCGTTTATTAAATATGAAAATCCTAAAGATTTTTTCATCATTTAAAAAGAATTTAAGATAGAAGTTAATTCATTATGTTTAATATTTTGTAGTGATTTTAACAAAAGAGTTTCATTAACATAAAATATCACATTCTATAAAACTTTTCAAATGAAATTTCTTCCATAATACTTTATATGTTTTTATTTATTTATGACTTATCAGTACAAATTCAATACTTTTCGTATCAGTAAAATTATTGTAACATTGCCCATGTAGCATAAACAGTTCACGTAAGATTAGCATTGTATCCCAATTGAATTGGTAATTGTCAATATAAGATGCATACTGTACTGAAGTTGTTTCTTGGTAGGTGAAGAAGTAGTTATAAAGTAAATAATTAGAAATATTAAATTTCAAATATTTTCAATAAAGTTTTTATATTAAACAAAAATTTTCAAATATCAAATATGTGAAAAATAATAAGTAATACAATTAAATATATATTATTTTATAAACTATTTCACGGACACTTTATCATATTTTACTCATCTATTTGAAATCAGGAGACAGAAAAATTATACATAAGTCATTGAATCAAAGCAAATGAAAAGATCTAAACAAAATGAAGATCTTGAACATAGCTAAAAAAACTTAAAAAATTTAACTCCCTTTATGTATTATAAATTAATTATCATTTATCAATGCTAAATAATTTCGTGGTGGAGAAAAAAATCTTTCTCCACCACGCATTTTCATTTTTAGAACGAAACCTAAAAAAAATCTGGTTTATTGAAAATTGGAACCATTTTAGACTATCTAGAAATTAGTTATTCTTCTAAGTTGTATTCATTAGGTGAAAAATATTTTTTATTTAAAAGCAATAAATTCAATCGAATTTCAATGGTAATAATGATAAGTACAATTCGCATTGTAGTGGAAGCTGGTTCAAAAGCTAGAAATATGCAACGGGTGCAGATATAACTAGATGGAGGAGAAAGGCAAAGGGAGGCCACGTGGGCGGGATGATTTTACTTGGAAGAAAGAGGGAGAGAGTTGGCGGCATCTCAATTTCTATTTTAAAATTAGTCTATTGGAATGACGTGCCAGAAATGCACGCCTGCTGCTGCTGGACATGCACCTCACCCCTCCACGTGACGGGTGGTCACTTCACCAATCACATACCGCCACGCGTAATTTATCTTGGTCGCTATCCAACGGCAAAGCTAATGAGTAATGATATATTTTGAAGACGGACAATTTTATAAAATGCTCTACCTCTTGAAAAGTTAAGTTAAAATACTTTCCTTTCAACTAAATATAATTAAATGAGAATTTTTTATTTAAATATTAAAATATTATAAGATAAAAAAATTCACATTTATCTAATATTAAATTATAAATTCACTAAATTATAGAGAAAACATATAATAAAAACTATATTTAATCTTAGATGAGATTTTTGCACAATATGAGTTAATGATTCACGATTTTTATGGAAAGATGAAATTTTTATAATTATCAAATTTACATTAGATCGTTATTTAATTTCTAATTACACAAATTAAATCAACAAATTCAATTTCAAGCCCATATCTATTAAATTTTCCTTGTTTGCCAACCTTAAGCTTTTGAATAAATCAGAAAATCAATATTTAATAATCCGAAATTTTAATTAGCAATTTATTTACGTCCAAAGTCTATTAAATTTAATGTTAGCCAACCCTCAATCAAATTTGTACGCTGATACTAATTTGACAAATGACTAAAAATTGTACGATGATACTAATTTGAGATAAAATTTTAGTTTACATAATTTAATTTGTTGATTTATTAAAAAATTCAACAACAAACTATTAAGGCAAAATTTGAGTTTAGTTAAATTTGATTTAGTTAAATATTATTATGAAGAATTTTTGATTTGATTCATAAATAGTTTGAAATAGAATTATTAGGTGAACAAATTCCACAATTCATATCAAAATAACAGAATCAAATATAAATAATATCAATTTAATATAAATTCATACAAAACTAAAAGTTCATTCAACAAAAATTAATAAATTTTATATAAATTCATACTACTCAAAGTCTCAAACAATCAAATAATTAATACAAATTCAAACAAAAATAGTTCGCGAACACATTTCTTTGGAACGAACTCACCATGGTTTGAGTTTGATTCGATATAATTTCGAATCGAATCATTTTGATTTGAAATTAATTTCGAACTAGAGTCGAACGAACTTTTTTCAAATCGAACACGAACGAACTACGAACTTCGAATATTTCTTGCAGCCCTATTTTGAAGACACTCACCACTCACTCACTGGTAGGCATCGTTTTCAGGGTTTGGTTTCTTGAGGACTGAGTCTAACGAACTTTATAATAAGGGTCAGATCAAAAGAGTTTATCTTTTAATGATTGGGCCGGACTTATGAGGATAGGATCAATTTTTTTAAAAAATCAGCTGGGCCGAACTCAAGGACTGAGCTCTTATAGGCTATGCCTACTCATCAGCACGCCAGCACCACTTCGCCGGTCCAATGTAGCCCGTTGCGTGTGGTACACCGTGTCCCAGTATGGGCATTGCCGCATTAGCTAATTAATAGTAGCTAACTAGTTATCAAGCTATTTTTATGAAGTGTTACTATATAATCGAAGTTTGACTGAATTGCCGAACTAATTTAAGAATATGCGTGCTGCTTTTATTCTTTTAGTTAAAGTGTGAATTAATTTAAATTATTCTATGCATAATGCCACGATTTTTTTTAATGGAAAACATTATTAATCGATCATTGATGATGAAACTGGAAACATATTTTTTCAGCAGGAAACAAAAAGATGGAAAAAAAAACAAGAAGATTGACAATAGTAGAGATGTACACAAGAAAGAATGAAATATCGATGTAATATATTAATTAAAATAATTATTAAGAAAATATAAATGCCATCAAATTTCTAGTAACAATTTTCAGCGCGCGTAGCAGTGAAGTTTGAAAAGAATATGATGCTTCCTAATATGACTACATACAGTAGAATACAGTAAAACATTCTGTCGCATTGCGCTGCCACTATACCAACGCTATTTTTTGTTATAATTTTCAGACCAAAATGTCTAATTTAGATATGACCAATTTAAATAATTTAATTTAATCTTATATTTAAAAAATAATAATTTATTATTTTTTTTGAATGGGGAGAAAATGACTTGATCTAAAAATTCTAATCCGTCCAAAAATAATGATTTTCTTCTAATTTAAAAAAAATAACAAATCAGTTCCTAAAAATAAAATTTGATTTAGTAATACATTTTTGTGAGATTAGATTGAATCGTTCTATCGATTATATCTAGTTTAAAATTAAACATTTGAATCCATAACACCTTAATTAATTATGATGCTTCATGAAGCACCATAACACGACTCTTATATATATATATACGTGATCAATACACGACTTTTCATAAATTTAATTTGGATTTTTAAAAATGATCTTTTTAGTAATAATAAATTAAAATTTAAAGATGATTAACTATATTTTTTTAAGTATATAACAAATCCGGATAGTAACTACTCTAGTTAAGCTAGTATTAATGACAGAAATTTAACACAGGAAAGAAAACATTTTTAGCACAAATATTTTAATTATTTTATCAGACCTTCATAATTGTTAGACGTAGAGGCAAGTACAGCGTCGGTCATAAATAGGCTCAAAAAAATGGGTAAATAAAATAAAAAATAGAGAAATAGTAAGAGTACCTTAAATTTGTGTGCAAGTAGTCTGGAATGAATTTTAAATTCGATCTCAATTTTTTTTTACGTTTGTTTATATATTGTATTAAAAACGAAGAAAGACCCGAGTTTTATAATATGAAATATAAGCACGATAGTATATTGTTCTAAAATAGTGTCGAATAAATTAAAATATAACAACATTAAAATCAAATTATTCTGACAATTATAATAATAAAACATAAATACTACATCATGTAATCTAAATCATGCTCGGCTGGAACGACCTAAGCCTCGAGTTGGTAGTATATTGATACGACCCTCTATTTCATCCATAATCATTAAAATGTGCATCTTTTCTTCTCCTTCCTTTGTTGATTTTTGCTAGATCTGGTCTGATGATCGGAACGTTGTACATTGGTCAATCTCATTTATTGTCATAACTACGTCAATGACCATAGCATGTGTTAATGTAATACTGGATGATATAATATGGACTAACGTACTGAGTGTAATCCAGCCTTCTGAACGAACAAACGACAAGTAAGTGATCGCATGAAATGTCGGTCAATTATGGTTTCTGACACCAACAATTATCAATTTCCGTCATAGCTAATTCAACATTATATTTTATTTCACCACTTTGTCTCTATTATTTGAAATAAAAACTAAAAACTGTTACTTATATTTTGAAGTTAAATAAAAAATATATAAGTATAGAATATTATCATTTTAATAAGTCCATTTATGTTATAAATATCTTAGTTGTTTATACCCCAATTCAATGATATGACATCATAAATTTTTCTCTTATCACCGCAATGTTTTATTAGTTTCGTGACCTTTTGAGAGAACATCAGATCTTGGGCTTCTCAAGCTACTGCAATTTATCAACACTTATAGAACCACTCAACACATTTGTGCCACGTGTTCTCGATGATAGCACATATCGAAAGTTATCTTACAATCCTGAATACGTTGTTCGATGATTCTGAATCATTGTTTATTATTATTCTCCACCGATTGAGACATATGTCTAGATATTGTGCCCCTCTTTTTTGATGCAATGCGACCACTTGATATGAGGTTAATTCCTTGTAATGAAATTTCTCGGCTGACTCCTTTTGTTGGCACAGATGCACCGATTTGATTATTGCGGTTTTTGTTATTTTGTGTCCTTCTGTTGGACTTTTGTTTTATTGACACAGATGCAGTATTCATTGGGAGTTTTTTTGAATGATTTTTATTTTTCTTATGTACTTATGAGATGTCGGTCTAATGTTATAAATTTTTTTCAGAAATTTCTCGCATCTCCATGGCTTCTTATGTCTTACTGTCTGTTTGAAAAGAGTCTTTATTATTTTCTATATGACATTTCTTATACACATTTTGTGCAATGTGTTGAGTACAAAAATGGTGAACAATCTTGCTTGCTAATTCTTGCCATTCAAAATCTGATGTCTCAAAAATTGCCCTTATACCCAAATGTTAATCTGAGATAATAATAATTTTATCAGAATCGACAATCTTTTTACGAAACCACTATATGAACCAATCTCAGTTTGTTGCACGTTCCTCGTCTTCTACGACAACAATGTAAGTGATAGTAGTTGTTGCTCCGCATCATAAGCACATATCTAATAAGAAATTTAAACGATATATTTTATGTATAATTTATTCTCAAAACATAGATTTTTAGGGATTAATTAGTGTTAATTAGGATTAATTATGATTTATATTTCATCGAGTTCAAGTTACTATTGTAGCATTGTTTATTTTGCAGTTTTTAAAAGAAATTAGAAGAAAAACGAAGTTTGAAAGCTCAAATTAGAAGTAAACTTGGCAAAACAGAAAAATCAGATTGCTTTTATACCTATTCGGATCAAATCTAAGCTTCATTCGGACCGAACAAGAGGAGAAGACTAGTGCATTGTTTTGACTTTATTCGGACCGAATGCACATCTTATTCGGATTGAACAAAAGAAAAATCAGAAAAACATCAATACTTAGCCAAATTTTCAGTCGATAACTTTTATACCTATTAGGACCGAATGGACCTTCTATTCGGACCGAATAGGTCAAACTAGGAGCAGTGCACGGTTTTGCTATTTTTAGATGGTTTTTTCAGTTTTCTGGTTTTATTTTTGGATTTCCTTATATAGATGGGTTAAGAAAACTGTCAAATATCATCCTGGACATTATTAGAGAATTTTACAGAGAGAAAATAGAAGAAGAGATTTTACGTTTTTCTTCAGGAGAGAGAAAGAAAAAAGGAGATCATAATCAGGCATAACTTCTATCTTTTATTTATGATTTCTTTTCTGTTTTTCATGAATTTCATCTGTAATTCCCTCTCCGCCATGGAAGAGTAGATTATGTTCTAGGGTTTAGACATGTAAACTTGAAACTTAATGTTTAATCGTACTTGTTGTTTTAATTTCTTTATTTTATGAATTACTTTTGTGATTGAATTTCTATGTATGGATTGAATTGTTATATGTTTGTATTAGTAATCCGTTTGGGATTAAAAACCCTAGATAGCGTAGATTCCTAACCTGCAAATGAAAATAAAACTGCACATGTATCTTAGAGAACAACTTAAGTTTCTAACCAAAATCTGACGGTTCTTGGACACCAAAAATAATATCTAACCCTAGATGAAGGACCTAACCGTAAAGACTAGATTAGATGAGATTTTTTTGAACTTTTAGAGAATTAATTAGATGAACTTAATAAAATTAATCTAATACACACAAAAGGAAGCCGAGAGAGTCTAATGTGGTTGTGAATTTCAAATTATTGGCGACAGCGCCAAAAAAACTTGTTGTGATATTTTGAAACTAATAAAATTAATCTAATACACACAAGAGGAAACCGCGAGCGCATGATCTATCGTGTAGTATTTAAGTGTCAATCTCACAAAGACGGTTTAAACTATCTATATTGATAATTTATCAAAACTAGACAAGTTCTGAAAAAAAAAATTGAACTAAATAATTTCTAAAATAAACAATCAAAACTGAACTAAAATAAACAATCACGGTTGCTCTGAAATTAGAATGTTAACCACTGATTTTGCTCTCTGTCAGGAAAATCACGAGGATCCAGGTCAATGTACATGACTGTTAATCTCAGACAAAATCTAATATGCAAAACCGCAGCAGAAAGTACTAACGAGTAACGAGTAACGAGTAACGTGTGTGCTCGTTCCGCGCTCTTTGAGCCAGATCTATAGTGTTTTGGGCTTGCTGTACTTTTATATAGGTAGTTCGTAGTCGTGGCCCTGTTTGCCAAGCGACGAGGCGAATTCGGCTCAGTTCCCTTCTCGGAGTCTCCGCTCTCTCCTCTCAGTAGTTCCCCTTCCCTCCCCTCGCCTCCCCTCGCCTCCCGACTCCTGTCACCGTTGAAGAAAGCACCAACCATTATGGATTCGCTATGCAGCTCCATTCTGCACCCGAACCCTTCCTTCTGCTCTCTCCGCCCCATTCCAATCCCCAAGCCCTTCCTCCCCAAAACTAAACCCTCTATAAATCCTTCCTTCCTGCGCGCCGTCTCTAACTCTTTCCCCGAACCGGAACCTTCCAGACCGCATCCCCTCCTCTCTCTTCTCAAGCCCCTCTCTCTCACTGTCGCCACTGCCGCTGCTTCCTTCTCCATTCTCCTCTCCCGTTTCCCTTCCATTTCCACCTCTCTTGCACTCGCCTCCGTTTCCTCCCCTCCTGCTCCTGCTTCTGACACCCTGCGCCAATCTGATTCTGACGAGATTGCCTCCTTCCGTGCTGAGATAGAGAACAAGATTGAACAAGGTGACTTCACGGGCTCAATCAGAGCCCTAGACCGACTCATCCCTCTCCAACCTGGTAATTCGGATCTCCCTCTGCTTAAAGCCCATTTACAGTCCCATATAGGCGACCTTAACTCTGCTAAAAGAAGCTTTGAGAAGCTTCTGGAAGAAGATCCCTATTTGGTCGAGGCCTACCACGGTCTGATCGTGACCACATCAAATTCAGAGTCAGCCAATACCGAATTGAGGGAGTTGGTGAAAAGGGTTGAGAACACAATCGAATTGTGCAAAAAGGAAAAAGATAGCAAAGAAAAGGTGAGGGATTTCAAATTGCTTTTGGCACAGATCAAGGTAATACTAGGAGAATATGAGGAGTCTTTGAAGGTTTATGGGGAAATGGAGAGGGAAGAACCGACTGATTTTCGACCGTACCTTTGTCAGGGGATTGTTTATACACTCTTGAAGAAGAAAGAGGAGGCAGACAAGCAATTTAAGAAGTATAAGCTGCTTGTACCACAAGGTCACCCCTATGAGAAATTTTTTGATGATATGGTGGCCACAAAGATCTTTGGAGAGATGGAAGAGGCTAAGAAAATAGGTTCTTTGAATAATTGAATTCAAATGATGAAGATTTAATTTCTGGAATAATTGGGTTTGTCCTTTTGTTCTTTCCTTCTTTCTTTTTTCAATTCTGTTGATGAATTTAGGTTAGAAATGGATTTGTTTCTGTTGGATTACCACCTATATCCTATGTTTCAAAGGTAATAAATCCTTGGGCAGTCAAAATAAAGAAATTGTCGGTCTCTCACGAGGTTATCTTTTATTATTAATCTCAAGATGTTAGCACATGATATTTTCTGTCAAAACACATGATCCTTCATTTGTGTTGCATATGTTGGTGTGTTTGCTGTTGCTAGATCAAAGGGAAAAAAAAGCTTTGATTAAAAGTTGCGTGAAGTTCCAGACTTTTCTTTTCAAGCTGGTGAACTAACATTTGTTCAATAAGAGCATTTTTTTCACCAAGAGCATATCTACAGAGAAAAATGGTGTGGAATAAAGCGCTTGTAATCTAATTTAATTCAGAAACATTTTGGAAAAAGAAATTATTTGTTTAATTCGATCCACTACTTCCTAGCTTAGTTTGGACTTAGAAGGTCTCAGTTGTTGCTACGATGCTACATGATGTGGCAACATTGCTTCAGTGCAATGTGTCACTGGCAATGGTAAGCTAGGAGACTACGGTCAAATCTACAGGATTTGGGTTTTGGGATATTTCTTAACAAATGAATCTCAAATAATAAAAACAAGGAATAATATCATTGTCCCCAACAACAAATCCCCAAGCACCGTCCCCAAAAATTACTTTCCATATTTGACTAGTGATTTTGTTAACTGCTTTCTAATTCTAATTTCTAATTCTAGTCAATAATTGTTGAGACGTCTTTTCATCTTTTATTTATTTGAGGTGTATCGAAAAATCATAAACTTATTTTTATTTATATATCGAATATTAAAATTGGTAGAATTACTACAACAACAGTCTTTAATCTCAAATAAATTGAGTTACGCTGGATAATTACTATAGTACACCATAAAAAATTGAACGATCAAAATTAATTGAACCGTTGGATTTTAATTAGTTGGACCATGTGGAACTTAAATAGAATGTGTAATCAATCATTTAATTTTGAATCATAGATTACTTTTTACATATGTATTTGCTCCTTTTCATAATTTTGAATTAATACTCAATTTTTGTCCTGACGTTGTTGATTTTGTAAGATCTCTCTATTTAATTTTGCAAATTTTAATTTTTTTTTGTTTCTTCTTAAAATCCACCAGTGCTCTTTGTATGTATATCTTTCTCTTCTCGTTGATTCATTCTTAATATATCTCAGAAATAAAAGACTAAAGAAGGAAGTGCACCGTCCATATTATCATCGTGAAGAATATTGTTTTTTATGAATTTCTTGTGTCATATTATCATCGTCCAAGAAGATTATTTTTTTTTATGAATTTCTTGTGTGTCAAGAATATAAAATACCTCTTATTACAACAATGATAGCATGCTTGATTTTGAGAAAACTGATAACTTCTCATCGATTTTAATAGTTTTGATTTTTATTTTGCAAATGGAAAAGGAAATCTGTATTTTCAAGAATATTATTTTTGGAAGTTAGCAAATTGCAAGAATCCATTTTTTTGTCGTATTATTATTTTAGCTCCATTTTTTGTTGTATTATTATTTTAGCTTCTACTTAGTCCTTAAATTCATTTCTTAAATGATGATTCAATTTTTTTCTCAAACAAATTAAAAAAATTATTATGAATAGTTGTTCCAGATGTATATGTTATTTGAAACCCATCAATATATCATTATATAATTCTCTAAAATATTTTTCTGCAATGAGAAAGATTATTATAGTAATTATCAATAATAATGTTTTCTTCTATTAGTATAAATAAAATAAGTTGTAAATATAAATAGCTTGAAACTAAGTGTTATGTCAATATAACCTACTTAATAGCTAGAAAATACCAAAGAGTACTGTCAAACAGCGCAGCAGTATTACATCTATTAGAAGATCATAAAAACAAACAAAAAGAAAGAGCAGATATTGTGTTCTTCTTTGAACGGTGAGTGGATCTGCAAGTATTGAATTCAGCGGGCGGTTTGCTAGATCAAAATTTACAGCAGTAGAGGCATGCAGCCCTGTAGTTGAGCTCTCTCAAGTCTCAACAGAGCATCATCAAGGACAATGCATGTAGGGATTAGATGCACTATACAGAATGAGTTTTATAATAGGTTATGTTATGAAGAGGGAGACGTGAGATGTTTGAGTCGGGCAAAAATAAAAATTTTGTACGTCGTCAAAACAAAGAGCATCACAGGCTCTAAACAAGCCGAGTTGGGTCAAGTTTGTGTTCTTGAGTCAAAAATAAATGATAATATATTTCACATAATTTTGATATAATAATTTAAGTAAATATCATACTTTAAACTACTTACTATACTAAAGTTTCATAATAAAAATAATATAGATAACAAATATTAATAGCTTACCAAGTCTACGAGCCGAGCCAACTAAAATTCAAACTCGACTTATCAACTTAATGAGCTGGTTCATTAACGGCTCGGTTCACTAACGAGCAAGTCAATAACAAATCGATCATGAGTGAATCACAAACGGACCAATAATGAGTCGATCCAGAGTGAATCACGAGCAAACCATGAGCCACTTACTTTTTTGCCAGCGCAAATTATGACAATATGATTTACAAGGTTCACAACTTAACATACAATTTGAAATAATAAAATTCCGCCATTTATCGCCTAAATGAAACAACAGATCTTTTGATCTTCAATAACAAATGAAATTCAAATTTTGATCTAATAATTTATATCAATTTAATATTAACCAATATCAATGTCTAAAATTATCAAGTGAAATTTAAATTGTTTTTCCCATCACATTACACAAAATAGTTATAATTGATGGCATCTCCACTCACTGATGAGCTAGCTAGCTCTTCATGTACCTAGTTCAAGTGCTTAAAAGTCGAGAACTTGTATGATATCAAAATTTAACAAAAATCACGGCAGATTATAAACATGTCAAAAACATACAGCTATGTTGCTATAAAATCAACATACCGTCTCTGAAAGAAAGTATACTTGAACGAATCTTAATAAACAACAAAAATGTCTTACATTCTTAAATAAAAAAAAGCATTAGATAGATACAAAACAAAAGTGAAATAGAAATGAAAGAAACAAGAAATTTACAAAATCCTCGCTTTCCCTATACACTTCGAATGAATAGAAAAGAACGAAATTGCTGCAGTAATACAAAAGTAACTCGCAATGGAATCCAATCCAAGGCAAAGAACAATGCACAAATAAAAAATAGCGTTGAAGCCTGCAACTCCCTATAATCCGCACTAAAAATACTACATCTATTGGGCTGCAGATCCCACAAGATGGCAGAACTGTACTCAGATTGAAAATTTTAATATTAGGTCAGGAAAGCATTGATTACCCATGATGAAAATAAATATATTTGTACTAATAAAAAGTATCTTGAAAATTTTCATGTACCCAGCAAAAATAACTCCGCCAAATACAGCATGAACTCCAAATCCAATCTGTTCTTAAACTTCAAAAAAAAAATAAAAAATAAACTCTTAGTTAATGATAGAGAGCCATTAATATATTTCAAAGAGAAGGGGCACAGGCATGTACCATAATTTGTATTTTATGCAAGTTTGGATGAAAGTTCCTATTCTGTAGAGGCAGTGGAGCAGTAAATTAAATTAAACAAAAAGTGCCATATTTACCATGTTATTATCAGGCAACAGTGGTGAAGTTCCAGTCAAGAGGTCTAAGAGCTCCTTGCACCATGTCCTGAACATTGCGGTTTCTTCGGCACACATCTGACAACTCTTCAAGTGTGCTTGTCAGGTGAGATATACTTGAGCCTGATGCGGCCTTAGAGAGAGCTGAGAGAAAGCTTGAGCACTCGGCCTCTGTGACAGCTGCTGGTGGGATCAGCAAGAGGCTCTCTTTTGTCCATTCTATAACTTTTACCTCATATGTTCTGGTTAGGGATAGTAGAACATAGGATACCTGCAATGAAATATTATAAAATATGAAATATGCAAAATAAAGATCGTTCAAGATATATGATGTATGCAAGAGTGAAGGAATAGCAATAAAATAACAATAAAATTGTTGTGCTGCAGTACTAACATTGGCATGTTGTCTGATATTCTATCAGGTTAAATCTTGATTTTTAATGTCAAAACATTGATCCAAGTAGAATATCTGAAAATATTCTTCTTAATATTATTATAACCCAGGAGTACCATATTTGAAAATATCTTTCTAAAAAACCAACAAATGTGGACCCCAGGGACTTTTAACCCAAGAATTGACCTTAATGACTATAATATAAAATATATACAAGCAAAAAACAGTTAGGTATGAGATCCGATCATTTGGTAATTGTTGGATTCAAATTGAATCGTTTTGCATTTTCTTCATGCTTTATGCTTTATGTTGCCACGTTAGATATCATATTGCATGCATTCCAAGACACTACAGTACTTAAGAACCTGATAATTTAGAGGTATTAACAATGCTAGTAGACAAAGTTTACAGCAATCTTAGATAACATACATCCTCTAGTCGTGATGAAGGTAGTGCTCCAGTGAGAGAAGCAATAAGAATTCTCGTCAAAATGGCGCCTCTTGGAAGAATCACATTGTTTATAATGCTTATATACTTCTGTCCTTCAGGAGAGTTTGCCAGATCAACCACATCAGATAGAAACGACAATATTGATTTGCAAGCTTCCCTGTATTGAAAAACCAGATTATTTTTACATCACTACTGCACAACAATGCATGATATATATTCACGAGCAAAATTAAGAATCAAGGAACAACTAATAAATATAACAAGTGACATACAAGAGCAACATTCAAGATTAACAAATTGAAAGTCAAGGAACTTTGTTC
Organism: Schoenoplectus tabernaemontani; assembly: GCA_037127355.1. Taxonomy (NCBI): domain Eukaryota; kingdom Viridiplantae; phylum Streptophyta; class Magnoliopsida; order Poales; family Cyperaceae; genus Schoenoplectus; species Schoenoplectus tabernaemontani. The sequence continues at coordinate 25,772,361 of CM073753.1, forward strand.
TTTGTGATTGAGCTATAATTTTAATCATTGTTTTTGCCACTTTGAGTCGAGGGAAGTCTCTGTTAGACAACTTCTAGGGAGGATATCCTCCAGAAGGTGATAATAAAAAATTCACGACAGTGAATAAAGGAATACAATTACTATAAAATATCAAATAAACTATATGATGTACGGGACAAATTTGGGGTAACACCAATTCAAGAGAAGCTGGTCCAACACCGTTTGTGATGGTTTGATCATATCCAACGAAGACCTCCTGAGACACCAGTACATAGTGGTATTCTAAGTCGTCCTGAAAACACGAGAAGAGGAAAAGATCGACCGAGACTGACATGGAAGGAAGCAATAAAAAGAAATTTGAAGGAATGGAATATATCCAAAGAGCTTGCTTTGGATAGGAGTGTTTGAAAGACGATGATCCATATAAGAACCATGATTTAGGAGTTAGAATCTAGTAGAGTTATAAATTTCAAGTTCTTAGTTTTTCAGTTCCTAGATTTTAGGATCTTAGGGTTTAGAAGTAAAGATTTAGAAAAATATTTTATAATGTAGGTTTATTATACTATTTTATTATTATTATTAACATTACTATTATTATTAGCATCATTATCATTATTATTATCATATTGTCATTGTCATTATCATTATCATTTTTATTTTTTATTTTATGTATTTATTTATTTATTATTAGTATTAGTATTTTTTCCATCATCATCATTATTATCATTGATATTTGAGATCTCTGATCTTATGCTTTCAGAATGGGTTTCATTTCTAGCCTACCCCAATTTATTTGGGATTAAAGGCTTTGTTGTTGTTGTTGATCAAACAAACTATATTTTGCTGTTCCATTTCAAGCTCACTTTGAATATAGAACTCATGAAGCATTAATCTAGTTTCTTTTCATAAGATCTCGATTTGAATTTACCATCGAAGCTCTCCCACAACTTTAAATCAGATTGCCACCACTAAAAATGGACAAAAGGCCTGAGTTTCATGCTTCTTAATTTCACCATACGGTAGCAGTTTCAAAAGGAATGGATGAAGCAAAAAAAAAAGTGTTTTGTAGGGCAAGATGAGTACCTATGTTGAATGGTTATCCCAATCATAGAACAATGAATAAGCATTGGAAAAATAGAAGAGGGAACAAATAAGTCAGGGCAGTAACGGATGCATCTAGAAGCCAACAGAAAACAGTCATCAGTTATGTCCGGCCTGGCAGTAAAATCCTGCAAAATCAAAAGAAAGGAACATAAAGTTGTATTAGGGATTGCTACATAGAACATTAGAAACAAGAAAACAAAATCCTGCAAAATCATAATAAAAAAGTGTAGCAATAAGTTAAAAAGTATTAGGAATTTTATCAGGCTTCTAAATGTAACACTGGAAAACAAGAAATTACTTGGATGGAGCCAAGAAGCTTTACTGTATGACCAAACAATTTTTCTATCAAACTTCTAAGATAGTCGGCGCAAGATGGATCTGACCCGAATATCTGCAAATATAATGTATAAACCATTAACACCATAATTAACTCTACATGAAAAATACTCTGAACGATGTAGCATGTCATTCAATGTGATGGGTTGCCCAAATTGTAGCACGTCACACAGTAGTAAGTGTTAACCACCAGAAAAGAATCTAGCTAGCAGGATCTCGCTAGTAAGGGGAGTCCAGCATGTGAACATTAGACTCATGGGGAGACGGCCAGGTAATCATTGTGCTGCCCCCAACAAGTGATGCTTTCCAAATGGGCCAATTCAGACATCAAAACGACCTTTTTCTCTCTGTTATTTTATTGTTTGGTACTTTACAAGCGTGCTAGTATTTCATTTTCTTTTCTTTTCTTTCTTTCTTTCCATTTCCTCCTACTTATTACCTCCTTTATATACAAAATAAATTAACCGTAGGCATTTGGCATAGGGTTTCAAGGGAACAGGAACAATAAAGTACAAGGATGGGAGGTGGAACACGGTAACCTGCCTCTGACAGAAAGAGGACACCTGGACAGTGAAAGTTGAGGACAACTGGGTTTAAATGAAGTACAATTTTTAGGAATGAAATATGATTAATTGGATGATGATCACATATGATACATCAATAACTAGTATTAATACATTAGACCTATATTCAGTGTCTTTTACTTGCATATATAAGTTACCTTAAATAATTATTAACAAGGATCTTGGACAATTAGCATGCTGAGTAAATAATGCATGTTCATGTCTGACACATAATGGCAGAGCAAAATTAGGAAGAGAATAAAGACAGACTCTAAAATCTTGTCCAGATATCAAATGGTCAAGGTTCACCATAAACCAATAGGAAGTTCCAATTTTTCAAATATAATTTATGCACCATGTCTATCCAAATAGATAGTTCAAGATTCTTCTACCTAACTCAAGCAGAGGGTTGTCTTTCTGATTTCATTCAATCACCATTGTTTTTTCATCAAAGAAATGCTAAAAGCAGCACACATCTTTGCTGAATTGCCAAGTTTCATGTTCTCGAGCAAGTTATGGCCAACTAGTTAGATGAGAAGGGCTAATTTCATATTCTCCAACAAATTGCTTCCTACTTACCTATTACTTATTTAAACTAAAACCTATGATTACTTGGTCGTTCTAGTAATGGTATTAAAAAACAGCCTCCATACCTGTTAATACAACTGTAACGTTCAACAATGTTCAAAAATATTTTGAAAGCTTTGCTTTAGTTATGAGATGAGAATGTTTGCTACCTAAGCAAATCAGATAGGCTGTTATCATTTGCACAAAAAAAAAAAAAAAAAACTGCAACCTACCACAAACTGGGGGGAAAGATTTGGATTTGCATCACTGACCTTTATAACTTCACTAGACAAATAAAGAAAGCAAGACTGATTATGCTGCTGATACAACGCTTGGATCTCTTCCAACATTGCAGCTATTATGTGTACCATGTATCTACCGCATGTCCTTACCTTAATTAACAGTAAAAGCAATAAATTTACAGTATAAAAGCAGATACATCATATAATGTCATATACAGTAAGTATATATGAAAAAAAAAACTCACAGCATATTTGCATGAACGGCACACAGACTCCATTGTTCGCATATCCCATGCTCGGCTGTACCATACCAAAATAAAGAATAATATATACATATTATTTGAAGATGTTCTCCTAGAAAATCAGAGATGAATGACTGATTACCTATCAAATATTGCTTTAAATAAGGGCCAATAAGTTTGAACTGAATCAGCTATGATCTCAGGAAGTTCCACGTTTCTACCAATAAGATAAATAAGGAAATAAATTGAAAAGAAAACAATAAAATTGACAAAGAAGCAGCTCATTATCACTCCAATTAGCACCAATAAAGCTTCTCATTACTTTTTTGCTGCACATATGTTTTGTATGTGCATGGAATGCTTTACATGCACTGAGGCATCACTAAACCTTCATTCAAAACTTCTTCTGTAAGAACCACTCATGGAAGCATGAACCACTTGTACTTCTCGTTACACTTCTCTCTTTTTCCAGTGAGGCAATGACTAACCCTTGAATTCATTTCTTTTTTCCTTTTTGAGACTTGTAGGCTTCAACCATACCATGCGTAACAATCAAGGAATAATAAACTGTACCTGAAAACGCATGCTAATCGATCAATGTGAACTGTCAGTTGCCTTGCTGGCAGTTGCTGCACAGCTGCAGCTCCTTGATTGACAATTGCCTAAGTTCATTTTTGGATCAATAAAAAGAACCATTGATACTTGATAATAACTTGGTAATCCAATAACTTATGCCAAAGACCGATCTAACCTGTAAGGGATGGACCACAGGCATGCAAATCAACTCAAGGGCCTTCTTTGCATGCTCCGGTGGCAGTTCCATAATTAGAACACTATATTGATGTTTCAAACAAGCAAATGTCAAATGGCTTCAAGTCACTGTCCAAAAATTGAGTACAAATATGAAGGAAATATAATTGAGTAAAATAAACACCTCAATGCTTCAACAAGATGCATTGAATCATCAGCTGAAACTTTATAACCACCTTCTCCACTGAGAGCAATATGGTATATATTGAAAAGAGCATCGAGCGACCCCACAAACTTCCTCCTACAGTCTTTTGAAATACATCATACAAAAAGAGTACAGAATGTAGTCTGCAACCACCTAAACTACTGAAATTACCTACTATTCATGAATACAGGAGAAATAGGAGTTTATTCAAGAATATTTAACCAGGCGTTTGAATTTGAATATAGATAATTCTGTTACAAGACAACAATCATACATTGAATTGGTCTGCCATATTTAGGTTCAGTGTTCTTTGGTCAATAGCAGTTTGATTAGCATGATGAAACATAGATTTTATTCCAGGAGTACATTAAGCAAAGCAGATACCTTCACATATGTACTTGAATGCAACAGCAGCTGCAGCAGCTGTTTCTTCTGAAGACCACATTCCTCTTGTAAGAACATCAACCAAAGGAGGCAGGATGTTTAGCTGACTTGTGTCAATCCATTTCGAATAAGCTCCTATAGTTGTACAAACTGGGCAAAAGGAAGGCATATATAGTAATTCAAACTTGCAATGTGAAAGTATTTTAAAATTGTTCAGAAGTAAACAAAAAGCACAGGTTCTTGCTTTCTTTGTTGTAAGCAAAAACTTTATCCAGCATGTTAACAAGAATATAACTCATACCTGTTTGATGTAGCTGTTGTTCCTGAATAGGAAGCTTTGGAATTAAGCTGAAAACCTGCATCAACGAAATAATACATCTACAGAAGTCCAATATAATGGTGAAGGGAAAATTTTAGATAATAGTGAAAGTACCTGGGGTAATAGCTTATTCTCTTGGCTTGGGACAGACTTGGCGATAGCTTGCATGCAGAAGAGAACTGCCTCACAAGGTTGCCATCTAGAGTTTTGTTCGCAATTCCTGACTGCCTAAAGTATATTAACATGAAAAGTGGATTTACATTACTAGCTTCATTACAATGCTAAAGCATAAAGAAAATATGAGAAGGTTTGACCGGCATAAAGTTGAATTAACCTCAACTAGCTTCAAGAAAAGTACTTTCAATGCAGCAATGCCCCCAATAACTTCAGCAGCATCCAATAATACATCAGTAAGAGCTGCCGAAGAGATAAAATAGCATCAAGTCATCTAACAACAGACTACCTGAATAAAATAAATTGTTTCTCGAAATATGAAATAATGGCATTTTGTTTCTGAAATGTATATTACAGACCATATCTAGCATGCTTGAAATCCTTCAGGTCTTCCTCAGAAACTCCAATGTAGTCGGCTGGAAACTCGACTTTTGAACAAACCTGTGGTAAACAATTTCTTTACTATGAACATGCAACAGTAGAAGTCAAATTTTAATTCTCATATAAAATAAGAATGAATTAGACAAAAAGATAGTATATTAAAGAACTTAAAAATTAAAATCCACTATGTTTCCTGAAAGCCTTGATATTTTATGTTTGGTCTTGGCAACTAACTTCCATTGTACCATGTCATCATTTGCAAGTAATTTCAGCAAAGACAAAAGAAATGAATAAGGCATTTGATGGGTAACTCATGTCATCAAACGATTAATGCACTGTGCTAATAATGATATTTATTTATTTTCTGGTCCAAATTTCATATGAACCAAATTGCACCAATTGAATGTTTCAACACAAAAAAGGCTCGGGTTTAACTGAAGAATAAGTTCTGAACAAATGAGAACCAAAACCTGTGTATAAATAACTCATGCCCACTACTCCTTTCTTCATTAATAATTCAAATTTTAAATTCAGGACAAGAAATGTATTTTTTTTATCTTCTTCTATTTGTACAACAATGCACTTATGTAAAAAATAAAAAATATATCTGGGAGTCTGTTCATACAAGATCAAGAAGTCAACAAATCAGCAGTATACTATGATGAATTTGTATCATTATCCTTCTGCCTCTAATTTTGTACAGAATGAACTTAAATTTTAAAATTTTGACATGGACGCATTACATTAAAAACAAAAAGACAGATCACCAGCTCACCATTGTCATTTGAAATTTGCAGTTTGGAAAATTAGTTGAAAAAAGGCATTGTAGTTATGATGGGGCTATCAAAGTTTTGGTAAATTGATCCTTCCTCACTTAACAGGTAGAGAGTTGAAGAAGGATAGAAAGAGCAGGGAGGGAGGGAGGGTAAGACAGAGCAATAGAAAGAGCAGGGAGGGAGGGTAAGACAGAGCAATAGACATACAAGTGATACAAGCATTTCAAAAGGGCCATAGAACATTTGTAATCTTCGATTCTTTTCCATTTCCATTGAGGCCTCCGATCCGTATGACATGTATGAGTCCCTGATTTCATTTCAACAAAATTTACTTCGACGACTTATAAAGTATATAGAGGTCTAAAATAAGTGAGCATTTCATAGCCGTACCTCCTGGTTAATATAGCCTGAAGATTGTGCCAGAAGTTGTAAGTCATAGAAGAAATGTCAAACTCAGAATGTGAGGTCACTTCCAACAGAGCTTGTACAATTAGCATTGCTTCATTAGAGCCTGATATGCAACATAAACCATCAGTATAACAATCATATGTGCCTCGAGTTGATAAATTGGAATTTACGAAGTACAGCAAATTTAAGTGAATTACATTTTTAAATGCATGACATGCTGCGCCAAAAATATGTTGATTGAATTTTTCAAATGCATGACATACTGCATTAGTTTTGACCCTCGAATACTTGGTTTTAGTTTGCATCATGTACAAATTATTAGTAGTACAACAAACTGACATGCAGGAAGCAGGAATGATAACATTACCTGTAACAATCAAGTCAACATATGAATCGCCCAAGTCAGCAAACAGACGAGCAATGGCCTTCACGTCTTCTTCATCCTGACCAATTCAATTTTCTTTTACCATTATTCCAAAATAAAAGCGCAATAACAAGAACCAAGTGTTTGAGACTCCTCAAAGTTCAATTTAGTCTAAATAGTTATAGCATCAGAGACAGAGTGAGGCCACAATGAGTATTATATACCTTAGATTGATCTTTGAGCTGGTTCTTGAGGCCCATGACACAAGGTACGAGAACATGAATCAGAGGCAACTGGGAATTGATATCGGTTGAATTCTTAGACACAGTGTAATGAATTAACTCTGACGTAACTGAATACAAAAGGAGATGATAAATTAGCAAATAAAATATTTAATGGTCCTTGGAGTATCAAAATACAGAAGTGTTATAAATTTTTACAAAATTGAGGAAGAAAATAAACCAAAGGCCAAGTATTCAAGTACAGGAGTAAAGGGAAAAGCCTCTGGAAACAAAACACCAAAAGCTTTTTGGTTTACATGAAACCAAGAACTTCTCATATGTGTATCCCAGGTCTACCCATTTTTTTTATTGTAGGCCCTCTTTATATTAGAGGCCAGGCTCGACACCCAATTCTTTTAAGGTGTCAATGTCCTTTCCCAGGGTTCGTTGGGGTTTGAACCCGTAACATTAGAGGTAGTGGAAGTGTTATCACGTTCTAGGTCTACCCATTTTTAAAAGTACAATAATACCAAGTCATTCATTTATCCAGAAGTATGAAGCAATTCTGTTACATTTAGACAAATTTTGACCCATGACGTGTTCTTTCAAGGGATGCAGAAAAGCAAATTCTAGTCACAAGCCACAAATCAAGTTTGCATGTATATGTATATCAGGATACACAAGTGTTACAAATTTATTACAAAATTGAGGAAGAAAATAAACCAAAGGCCAAGTATTCAAGTACAGGAGTAAAGGGAAAAACCTCTGGAAACAAAACCCAAAAGCTTTTTGGTTTACATGAAAAAAAGAACTTCTCATGTGTATCCCAGGTCTACCCATTTTTTTATTTTAGGCCCTCTTTATATTAGAGGCCGGGCTCGACACCTAATTCTTTTAAGGAGTCGATGTCCCCTCCCAGGGTTCGTTGGGGTTTTGAACACGCAACCTTAGAGGCAGTGGCAGTGTCACTAACCATCCATGTTGGACATCACATTCTAGGTCTACCTTTTTTTTTTTTTGAAGTAGCAGGTGAAAAGCCTACTATAATTTTTCATTAAAGCAAATTTAAGAAGAGTTGATACAGATTAGAAGAAGAAAAACGAAGATAGAAAGAGATTAGAAATATGAAATATAAGCCTAATCCTAAATCAAAAAGTAAAATAAATTGAAATGGAAAATAAGCTCCATCCATCCGCCGATCATCTCGTTGTAGCCATACACTCTTGGAAGTTGATATAGATTGGATCGAATGGGAGTGTGGTGTGATTTGGGTTTAGATTCTCGGATTGAGAATGGGAGGTTTAGGTTATCGGCTTGGGTTCAGATTTTCAGTTTGAGAAGTAGGGATTTAGATTATTGGTTTGGTTTCGATTTAGGTTAAGGGTTTGACTTTGGCTTCATCGGGGTTTAGTTTTGAGGTTTAGGTTTAGGTTCTAGGTTTAGGGGTTTAGGTTTAGGTTCTAAGTTCTAGGTTCACGATTTGACTCTAGCTTCATCGGGGTGGGCATGAACTGCAAGGTAAGACAACTCCAGGAGAGATGGTCCATGTGTTCTGACATCAACCAAGTCAGATAGGACTTTAATAAGGTCAGATCTAGGTTACACAGAGCCTTACAAAGCACAAACTTACTCCCTCATCATGAGCACAAGTGGCAGCACAACAAGGCCAGAACCACAAGGCAACAGACAACACAAGGGGAGGGTTCAGGCTTATCAGAAAAGCAAGGCAAGGAAAAGCACAACATGACAAAATTGCACAAGGGTCGACTTGACAACCATAAGCACACACAGACGTGATCAGAAAAAGAAAGATAGTACCGATTTTGGACCAGAGGCCATGCCCCTTTCTGAGGTTGAACGGAGCACGCGAGGTTCATCTAGCGCTGACAATGGCTGATGGCCGGACTCGCAACGGATAGTGGTGGTGGTTGTGGTCGGGACAGATCTACAGGGGGGGGGGTAGTGTAGGCTCACTGGCGATTTTTATTGTTGGTGGCAGCAAATTGTCGAATCTAGGGTTTGGATAGAGGGAAGGTTGGGAGGATCTAGGGTTTGGGCAGAAGGGAGGCTGGGAGCAGATTAGTGAGGAGGTGTAGTCGCAGAGGTATAGGTCGGAGTTCAGAGGTGCAGATCGGAGGTTGGAGGTGTAGGTCGGAGAGGTGCTTGTACTTCATACTTGGAGGACTGGACGAAGCAAAGGAAGAAGAGAGAGAGGAGGAGATGAGAGAGGGGGTGGAGGAGGAGGGGGGCGGGGGAGGCCAGCGGCGTAGCCTCCCTGCCTAGGATTTTCAGCAGTGTCTTGTTTTCGCTTTTGGAATCGCGAGAAGGTCTACCCATTTTTAAAAGTACAATAATACCAAGTCATTCATTTATCCAGAAGTATGAAGCAATTCTGTGTTACATTTAGATAAATTTTGACCCGTCACGTGTTCTTTCAAGGGATGCAGAAAAGCAAATTCTAGTTACAAGCCACAAATCAAGTTTGCATGTATATATATATAACAATCATGTCAAAAGCTATCTGGCATGTATATCTATTAGAGATGGCAATATGGTTTTCAGCCTTGTAAGGCAGTGCAACTTAAAAAATTGAACATTTTACTGAAACTCTGATTATTCTTTCTGCTAGCTTAACATCTGACATGATGACTCAATATATGTCCCATGCCTATATTACTGATAGATGTTGCAATTTGAACTGTACAGTAGAATGTCAGCAGTAGTTTGCAAATATTGAAAAAAATTTAAAAGAGCTAAAAGATACCATTGACAGCTGGCTCAAGTAGCTGATCTGAATTGAGAGATGACAGAGCACCCACAACAAGAGGATGCCCTGCGAGAGTGGCTGCAGTGATCCTGAAAGAAGCATGCAATTTTTCACTTCTAGTCAGACAAGAACACAAAATAAAGCCAACATCACAATAAATTCATTGCTGCCTTTAAAGCTCGATAGTTCTTTTCATGCATTATCAAATAAAAGCTTGGTTATTGACAAACTACACAGACTCTGAGGATACAAAAGATGCAAAAATAACATCACAAGTTTATACAGAAGTATCTTACATTCCAGAAAGCCAGATGCATCTATTTTTGTAGATAGACAGCTCAAGATATTCAAAATTGAAAAATAAGGGACTATAAATATCAGGAAAGAAAATTAAGTACAATATTTGATGCACAGATAGAATTTTGGGTACCACGACAACATAAGAAAAAAATTTCTGGGCAGCAGGTTATATGAACAAGGCACATACCCCTGACAAAACCGGAGCCAAGAAGCAAAGCCATCCAAAACCTGTAAGTAGTTAATTTAAGTAAATTTAACAACAAGTAGAAGGTCTGCATTTTTCTCTTGTGCTATATTTAAAGCTGTCACCTGCTCTTTCAATTCATCAAAATCCCAGCAAGCGGTCAATAGCGAGAGCGCAACTTCAGAAAAGGAGACAAGCTCCTTCTCGAATTGACGCCTCCTTTCAGGACGAGCTGCTATTCGGTGACTATTTGCTTCCTGGCAGAAAAGGCAGTTATGAATCAATTTCATAAGATCTCAAGGAAGATAATAGGAAAGGGCGAGGTTTTGAGTGTAAACAAGTATTGTATAAGCAAATCTCTGTCATGCAGTCATGAAAAGAAGTGCTAAGGAAAATCACCTAATCAAACTAATAAAACCAATAATCATATTTCTTCAAATCATATATTAATGTCTTGACTTGATCCAGACTCATCCAAGACATTATATCAAATATTAATGGCAGATAAGGGCTCGTGCTTATTTTCTTAAAAAATCTTTCATCATCTTTTTTAATCGGTTCGTGAACCTGGCAAATGGAAGTGTTCCACACTTCCACTAATTGTTTTAGGTTTTCAAACAATTAAGGAACACATCTCTCCTCCTGGGATTCCACAGGTAAAGATAACATACAATTTTCATTTTTTGAGATTACTTATACCTGGGGTAAGACGGTCAATAATTCGAGAAAACTTGGAAGAAGTTCAGGCTGAGACTTCATCTCAGAACTCAGCCAATTCACAACGCCACCATCTCCCCAATTTCTAACTGACACATGTACAGCCAAGGCAGCAATTGCAATGCATATCTGAAAGAGTTAGTTTAATTACTCCATGATAAGGGCCAGAACTGTGTACATTGATCATTGGTGATTTGGGTTCAATATAATAATACAAATTTAAAGACTGGGGAGGGGACCTGTGTTCTAACTTTTGGAGGTCCTTTGTTTAGCTTCTTCAATAATGTCTGCATTTCAAGTTCATCAATTAGAAGCAAGATCAGTAGAATTATCTTATCATAAATAAAGATGGTTTGAATTTTAAAAATACATGCTCACGTATAAAGAATCCCGCAGTGGTCCAAAGGCTTCCCCTGGCAGCTCTTCAAAGTCTCTTTGTACCTGTAAAACCAGAATCAATTCAAACCAAAGAATATACAAATAAACTTAAAATCCAAAAGAATGTAGTTGTGCAAATTCCTACCTTACTCCTGAGAGTCTGAGAACAAAAAATTAGGGTTTCTATACTGCTGTTGGGATCGTGAAGTAAACTGTTAATAACCTGGCTTTACAAAAAAAAGATAGAAAATTACAAAATTGGAACTAAACATTAGTAATGTAGAGCATGCAACTGAAAATGACACTTTAAAAGCATCAATCCTTATATCTCCAGCTAAAATCAAGATAGTCATCTGACAAAAATTGATCATAAGGGGTGTGTGAGCCAGTGAGAACCTGCCATGCATCAATAGTGTGCTGGAAGTCCTGTAGCCAGTGGTCGGCCTGAACCCGCATTGCATCATCGGTGCCATGATACAGTGCTGCCAGCGCATTGATCACCATCTTCTGTGGATTCATCATGTCAGGGCTCATCCCTCAGTTATTGACTGTAATGAACTCGGATACAGTAGTTAGAAGAAATTCAGACAAAATGTTGGAGATAAGAGGAAAGAACTAATGGGGGATTTTTCAGAATGTTTTGAGAGAAATACGATGAGGATGACCGATGACTTTATAAGCCCATTTAATCCTTATAATTGGAGCATGTGCATGATGAAATAATTTTTTTAACTCTTGAACTATTTTTCTCTCTTTTTGTTCCTTTTTTTTATATTTGACATCTTTATAGCAGCTGCCTACTTGTACTTATGACCAAAGATCAAAACATACAACACTGGTTTTGTATAGAGCAAACTGAATGAAACAGAAGAGCAAGAAAAAAACACCCCGTTACAAACTAAAACCAACACAAGAAATCAAACTAAATAAACAGAACCTCTTCATTCACTCTGTCCCTCTAGGGTTTACCTCAAATCCTCTCTCAATACTCTCTCTGTACTGCATCTTGTACCAAACTTATAACTAAGACTCAACCAATACCAGAAACTTACAGAATTATTCCAAATTATAGAAATCACCCACAATTTCCCCCCAACAAAATTCAACCCCCTTATGATCATGACAAGTCATACCAGAGCTGTCAATCCTCAAAATGTCATATTAGTCATTACGTATGTTAGGCGATTCCATTAAGAACCACGAAGGGACTTATACACAAGGACCTAATCCTCATAACTCTGACTTACAAAATAAATTTCGAGATCAGTAGCAACTAATCATTACAGTTTCCAAAACTGGTTCATGCTATAGTTTTTTTCACGTCCAAAGTGAGTTTGCATTTCGTCTTTTGGGCAGGCAAATTTCAGGGTGTGTGGACTTAATGACAAAGATTCAGGCCAGTACCTGTGTGTACTTGTGGTACAGTAAATGGTAAAAGGCGAGCTACTAAAGCATCCGAAACATGTATGTCAATAACAAATAACATATCAGATAACTAATAAATGGAATCAAATCACCTGTTTTTCCAAATAGAAAAACAGGACCAGTTATTCTAAATTTCAAATTGAGACCATTGGATTTAAATGTACGGTGGAAAACTTATATGTCTACTGTCTTGGGATGAACAAAAGAGCCTAAGAGCCGATCTGATCTGTCCATAGAATAACAGGGCCCTGTTTTCCTTGTTAGAATAACAACAGATAGGACTCCTAATAAATGTACTACTTTATTGAATCGTATACCTAAAAACCTACACAGCCAACAAGGATTTGTAAAGCCTACATGTGCCGATTTATCAAAATTAGAAAACAACATTAATTTCACAATTCAGGCCCAACAATAATAAACCCTGGTTATTTCAATTCCACGATTGCAAACAAACTTCACAACTAAAAGCCTAAAACCATTTATTTCCTTAAAAAATTTAGTAAGAATTCATCACAACAATACAGAACCCTAATCTAATCAATTCATAAACTGTAACAAAAAGTGGCGAAAATTTTCAAAGTTAAACGACACTAACCTAGAGATGCAAGTCGAGAGGGAGGTAGCGAGGAGCGGAGCTGGCGCCGGGAGCTGACGGAAATCTTCGGCTCGAGAGAGGTAGAACTGGCGGTTCGAAGTCTTCGCTACAGGAGAGAGAAGTAGATGGACTGAGAGCGAGTGTAGCTGCGACGATTGGCGGAGAGATTGGTCGGAGGGAAAATCGGCGGGGAAAACAGAAGAGAGGTCCGTCTCTTTGTTTTGTTTTCGGAAGAAAGTACGAGTGCGAGAGTGGAGTCTGCATTTATTGCCTGTTTTCTTCTTCTTCTTTTTACTTTTTACTCTTTTTCCGTATCTTCATTCTGGTGGATCTGATGATGTGATTTCGGTGTGTTATTAAAACTTCCTGTTAAGGTTAAAAATAGAATTGATTGGTTAAGAAAAATATTTTGTAGTATAGAGACAGTATTGTGAAAAAAATATATATGTTTTACTCTCTTGAAAAATAATATACAAAAGTAAAAAATAGGAAGACTTACGGGTGCTTGATTTAGATTTAATGAATAAATTATTATTAGCTAAGTGGGTTATTAGATATAAAAAATCCTTTAGTGTAAGAAATTTGAAAAAAAAAATCTTAGCATTCAAATACAATCATACTTCTAATATAGCTTTATTTTCTTCTTTTTGAAAGATGTTACTTTAGATCAATATGTTTGACTTTTGCTTAAAAAAGAAGGTAGGTAATGGACGATCTACCTTCTTTTGAGATGATAGGTGATTTAAGGATGAATTTCTCTCTTATAAAATTTCTATTGTTTTCTCATTGGTTAGTAATAAAACAATTACTGTAGCAAATGCACTATCTATGGGTGTGTTTGGATGGTGGAAGGATTAGTGCAAGAATAACGTTTTTTGGGTTAGTAATTAAGAATAGTGTAAGGTTAGTGATATCTAGAAAAATGTGAGAACTGAGAGGTTAGTTACTATTCCGGGTTAGTAAAATATTATTTGGATGATAACTTAAGAATAGTGATGGAGGAAGTGAATTAAGCAATGAATTATTTTTTTTATTTGATATTAATGACTATTATTTTATTTATTTATTATTAATTATTATTTTATTTAATATTAATGATTATTATTTTATTTACTTATTATTATGATGTATTATTTTATTTAATACTAATGATTATTATTTTTTAATTATTATTATGTACCATTATCTATTATTAATTATTATTTTATTTATTATTAATCATTATTTTATTTACTAATGATTAGTATAAAAATATTATTAATGATTGAAAATAGTATGAATTATTATTTTTTATTCTAATATTTATTATTGTGTCTATTTTTATTAATTAAATTATTATTATTTATTTTTTATTTAAATTAATAATATTATTTATTAATTTATTTAATATTAAAAAATATTATTTATTAATTTATTTAATATTAAAAAATATTATTCCATATTATTCTCATTAAGTAGTATTTTATTTAATATTAATGATTATTATTTATTTATAATAATTTATTATTAGTTTATTTATTAATCGTTGGTAGAGAGAACTATTGATGAGAAATGAATATAAAAAAGTCATGCTTGATTTTTTTTATTATTATTCTAACCCAACAAGAGAGTTGATATGCTAAACCAATATTTTCATGGTTTAACGGAATAGAGTTGTTCGGGAGCTACTTCGAATTTATGTTTTACGTTTGGATGGTGTTACTATTCAGAGTAGTACGCTATTCTGAGAATAGCTTTAATCCTAAGCGATCCAAACACACCCATAGGAGTTGCAAACCTTAATTTTGATATCACTTTAGAAATTTAATATTTGAAAGAATTTCATTCTTTGATATCTATTACATCCAATGTTCTTTTGATGCCTACACAAAAGGATACAATATGTTGGATATGACATATATCTAGTATATTTACAATACACTCTTATTATTAGTATATTTACAATACACTCTTAGTAAAGATTGTGATAGCATTTGGAAAACTAAATTATCATTTAAAATTTAAATATTTATGTGGTTAGTTGGGAAAGATGAAATACTTACTAAGTCTATTTTGTTGAAAAAGTGTTGGTATGGTAATTTATAGTGTAAATTTTGTAATGCGGATGAGACAACTGACCACTTATTTGTACAATGTCCATTTATTTATTGCATTTGGCAAATGGATTGTTGCTCATAACAATCTTGTATTTTTCACATACTTTTTTGGATGATCTTTGGATGTTAGATGTTATAATTCTATTTAAACGTATTGGTTTAGTTGAAATTCTTATCGGAGCTATTCGTTGGACAGTCTGGTTAGAAAGGAATCGAATATGTTTTCAACAAGGAACACTAGATCCGATGAATCTCATTTTATCAATATAAAATATATGTTGCCATAGGATGTACACCACCTGCATTTATAGGCTAAAACTCTAATGATGTTTCAGGAGGATATGAGCCAAGAGGAAAGTCAAATGTGTGGACTCGGGACTGATTTAATGATGGTTGACGTGTGATCTTTTTTTGACACTCTTTTGGCTATGTTGTTATATTTGGAAAATTTCTACTCAAAACTCTTATGTGCCTGTTTTTTTGCGTGCTTATTTTTTGGTAGATACAAGTATTTGACTTTGTTTAGGGTAGTAGTCAAGTTTTTAGTGCTTTAGTACTTTGTCGGGTAAGCATAAGATTTGAACTATTCTTATTTTTGTGATGGATTTTCTACTAAGCTAATAATTACTCTAATTGTACCTAAATTTGATCGCAAGCGTACGATCTAGTCAAGTAGTAATTATGGGTGTTGAATCCATAAGTACAATGGTGAATTACCTGGTTTTTGCTATTTTCATTAACTAGACAATCGAATGAGAGTTTTGATTTAAACTAAAATTATACTAAAAATAAAGAATTATCAATACCGACTAGAGATTATCAAATGGAAGAATCTAGAGATTTTAAGCTTCACTCTCACTCATTTAGTTAATTTACTCTATTTTATTTTTTGATGCGTTGTAATGTTTGTCGATGATTTAATTTTAGATTTTAGTATCAAATTTATAATTTTATGGTTTTGTATCGTACCTAAAAAAATCAGATTTCTCCTATCAGTGTCTCATCTTACAAGTCTAAGTCCATTAGAATCATTGAATCACTTTGGCATAACTTAAGTTTTGTACTTCTCCTTTTGATGCCTAATATAAATTTTAGAGTTTCCTCGGCATTCCCTTAGGTGATAGGTTTAATGTTTTGGTACCTAACCTACAATATAAATCATTTGAGTTATCGAGTTTACACTTAGATCTCTATAAAGGTATCTAGCCACAAATCATGTAAGAAAATATAAAAGAATTCAAGTCTAAATCACAGTACAACATGAAAAAAGAGCAATAGAGAGAATAAACCAAGAAAATTCTTGATTTCTCACCTGATTCCTTCCAAGATCTCTTCTCCAATGGAATTCTTCCTTCAAACATGATTTATGATTAGTTTTCGAGGGGCTAGAGACGTCTTTTTGGATCAGAGGATCGCTTCCCCTTTTAATTTCTCCAAAAAAACTAGTTTCAAAATTTGAATTTCGTCAACATGAACTAATAATTATGGTCCGTAATTATAAAATTATGATCCACAATTCCATGCATCAAGAGAAATAGAGCAGCTAAAATTCATACTCTGAAATTATTGACCGTAATTCTTAAAATTATGGTCCGTAATTTTGTCCAACAGTTGATTTTTGCTTGATTTCTTCGTGCTATGTTGTTCTTTTTGCTCCAAGCTTCATTCTTCATGTTGTCATCTCTGTTTTGCTCCAGTATATGTAATCAAATACAAAATACAGCGGTATTTCAAACTCGACACAAAAACTAAAGAAATTCTCTAACTATCAACATAAAAACATAGTTTTCGAGACAAAAATCATAATTGGATATGATGTATAATTGAGACTCATCACTTTGTACCGGCCATTTCATACCAAATGACTTGGTAGTTTATAAGTAAATCGATTTTAATAAAATAGGTGGTTATTATAAACATTTTCTCAAAAAAAAAAATAATAAAAAATAAAACTTAAAATAATAAATAATCAAGTCGACGAAGAAAACTCCACTCTATGAATTTCATATTTTAAAATTTTTACATAATTATTTCATTATCTACATAATAAATATTTTTTAATGAAACAACTCAGAAGTTCAAAAATTAAATCAAATGAAATCATATTAGAAAAATCTTAACCTAAGCATATTATTTTTAAAATCCATAGGATCAGCTCACCCCTGACTTTACACTCACCTCTTATGTAGACTATCTGAGTAAGATATATAGATAGCACAATTGCATAAAAACAAATAGAGCTATTCTTTAATGGGGACCTGATTTTTGGATTGTTATATTTTTTTAATTGGATGGTCAAAACTATTTGGAGCCGGTTACTAGAGGGCTAACAACCGAATATTGAAAAAAAGGCATTTTCGTATTTATGTTTATCAGGTCCAGATCCTCGCTATAGTTCTCCAGTTTCCACTTAATTTGGTGATATATATCTTTCCTTAAACTTCTTCTCCCATGCCTCAACCATGCCTTCTTTCCCCCTCCCCTTCCCCTCCGATCACTAGGTTTTCTTTTATTTATTTGATTTGACTCATTTATGTCCGTCTATCGGCTTTTCTTCACCCTCCTTTGGTGTCTCCTTCTTGACTGTAGGTGACAATGAAAGGACTTATACAGGAACACTCCACTCCCCTCTATTCGAATCTTCTTCTATTTCCTTGATATGACTCATATCTGATGAAATCCAGATTCAAATTGTATGATGCTTTCTCACGCTTAACATCTAAACTGATAATCATTTTTTAAACTATGACGATGACTCTGTGAAGGTCAACGTATATACAAACAAATAGTTTTGCGAGTTTGTCTTTTGACAGATGCAAAATATATATTACGAAATGTATAAATCCTAAAGATTTTTTTTTGTCATCATAAAAATTAATATATATTATTTATTTTTTTACTTTACCAAGCTAGAGAATAATAAAAAATAATATTTACATCGTTATATTAATGATATCACCTTTATTATATATATATATAAATAATATTTGTATCATCATATTAATGATATCACCGTTGTTATATATATATAGAGAGAGTAAGGTTATAGTGCTTTTTGAAGCATAAAATTTCTCGATCATATTTCAAATTTAAAAGTTTAAATGACCATCCAAACTGTTAAACATGATCTTCATGTTAAAATATTTTTGGAGATCAAATTTTACATGTTTTAATTTTTTTGTTATTTTTTAGATGAGTACAAAGTTTATTGATCTAACGATTTATACATCATCCAATACTAGTGTTTTTTCACCCATCTAAAAAATAACAAAAATATTTAAAAAATATAAAATTTGATCTCCAAATGTACTTCAACATGGAGATCATGTTCAATAGTTTTGATCGACCGTTTGGACTTTTAAATTTGAGATACAGACGCGAAGCACAAAAAAAATTATTTTTCGTGAAACACCATAGTCTCACATATATATATATGATCAATGAATTTACTTAAGATAACCCAACATGTTTTGTTTTTCCTTGTAATTATTTCAAAGTAATTCCATCGGCACTAATTCTGTACTTAGAAATTAAATAGGAATAAATTAATTAAGAATTAATCATTTCAATTTGCAATCAAAATGGCAAAAATATAATTGAGTGATTTTCTTAAATTGGTTGATTTGATGACCTTATCTCTAAAGAAGCACTTAAGTCGGCTTTCAGATGACAAATCCAAATCATTAAATTCGATTTGCATCATGAATACTAAATTTATATTACATTTTTTTTTATTTCAAAACATTTAGTATAAAATCAAGCGGCCAAAATTTTAAGGCTTATACGTTATTTTCATGCATTTGTTTTTTTATATGTGATTTTAACTTAAGTTCAATAGTTTAATTATGTATCCGAAACTGAAGAATAGGGATATAAGTTTTGATGGGATATAAAATATTATGAAATTTTAATGGAAATATTGGATACAAAAGTTTGTCCATTTATTTGTTGGTTTTTTCTCTTTCTTTTTCTCCAAAATCTGCAACAAAAAATAGCGCAACAACTGATCTCTTGATAAAAATATAATAAAATAACTAAAAAAATATTGAAATACAATAAATCAAGACATTTTATTCTAGTTTTAGGATCAACCGTGCATAAAATAATAGGTAAAAAATATCATTATTATATATATATTTTTGCAAATGGAGCGGATACACATATACCATCGTTAATATCATCACTAATACCAATTTTCATTAATCCTGTTAAATGAGCTATTATTCATAATATATTTTTATATTTATTAAATATGTTGGAGTTGAAACAGAATATATCTTATATTGGCAATTTCAATTTTTATAAGAACTCCCAAATAATAATAAAATAATGGATGTTTGTACTAGGTTTGGGGCTTTGCTACAAATATGTTGAGTCCATTTATTATATATTTGCTACCTACTCCAATAAACAACAACTAAATTTTTGATTTTATGTTATTAGTTTATGTAAATTATTTATTTAACAATATAATCATATTTTGTTTAATGTATGTGCATAATTTATATTTTATTGTTGTAATAGACTTATTCCTTTTTATGCACATATCTAATATAAATACAAGCTAATAATCTGTCTCGTTCTCATCTCAATTGATTACATATTTCTTACTACAACAAACATCAACTAAATATGTGCATAATTTTTTTAACTTTTCTTTTGATTCTTTTTATAAAAAAATTTGAAAATAATAATAAAATAATGGTTGTTTGTACGAGCTTTAGTGCTTTACTCTTCAGATATGTTAAATCCATTGATTATATATTTGCTACCTACTCCAATAAACATCAAATAAATATGTGAGTTTATGTTATCAATATATGTAAATTATTTGTTTAATAATATAATCATATTTTACTAATAATTATGAAATTTATCTTAATATATGTGAACTCAAACTCATGATAACTTTATAGTGTGACAAATCACAATATGTTTTCCTTAAAATCTTAATTAAGCTATAAATTTACCTTTTTCCTAAAAATATAATAAATTATTGGAAATTCACCACAACCATTTTAAGAATATAGTCAATATAAAAAATAATAATTAAAAGCATCATGAACAAAAAAAATAACAATGAGTTTTGCACCATTTTTTTTGTTCGTTTTTTATATCATGGAGAAAATGTTTAGTCTTTTATTTTTTTTTCTGTTGAAAGTATTTTCATTTTCGATATTTAAAGCTTGAGGCGATAAATACTAAAATTATCATTTCAAAACAAAAATCATATTATACTATATTATAAAGCTTTATGTACACGCACAACGAATATATGATGATCAGAATATTTTCTGATAACATTTAGATATTGATACTCAATATATTTATGTTTTTTAGGAAATGAAAAAAAAGAGAGGAAGGTATGGGTGATAACAGGAGAGCATATGATAAATGACGGGATGCTAACCAGTTAACACTTATAATTACATTTTTTTTGTCTTTCTATTATTTTGAAAGCGCCGTTCTTCATTGAAGAAGAACTCAAAAAACAACTCGATATCAAGAATTATTCTTAAATCAAGATCAAACAGTTGAGAGTTCTCACAAAATGGACATGTCCGGTAGTTAACTGCTCTGTTTTGGTAAATGGACGATCCAGTAGGATCAGAATTGAGAGGTGAGAGAGATGATTTCCCCCGAAATTAAGGCTATTAAGCCTTCCACTTCGAACAAATCTCCAAAACGACGCAGATTTTAAATGGTAAATTAGTAACACTAGCTGCAACTTATAAAACTGCTAAATCTGTCACATCGAATTTGTAGGAAGAAAATTCTCAGCCCACATGTGAGTAGGAAGCCCGCGCCAACTTTTAAAATGAATTATGAACCTATCATGGATTGACAATTATCGTGTATATTAATCAGACCAACTAAAATCATTGATTTTCTTCTAAGAATGCTTTGTAGGCTGAATTAGTAATAATAAAATATAACAACGCTCTTAAGGGAACAATGCGCCTCCCTGTCGTTGACCTCTTCTAACAAAATACTTTCAGACATTGTTTCGTACTTTTTTCATCTTTTTCACATCTATATATTTAAACGACATACCTTAGAAAAAATATCAAAAATATGTTTCTTGATTTGGTTCACCAATAAATGATTAAAATAGTCAATAAGACCCCCCCCCAAAAAAAAAATAAAAATAAAATCAAGGTTTTTTTCTTATTATATGAATTTATGTTATAATTACTAAGTCTAGCTTGCTTGTCCCCATTTGGTTAAATTCATTGTTTTTTTTTTTACAATAGCAGTATGAATTCTTTTTCCCATCAAATAACAGGTTTAATAATGTAGAAGAGTTAGGATTTTCCGATTTATTATAAACCATTTATTTGTCACGTTGACAACTTTTTTTCAGAACAAGGTAGAAAAGTTAAAACAGAAAAAATATAATGATATTTTGTTCCGCTTAAAAGTTAGTCGCATATCAAACAAAAAAAAAACCTCAAAAGTGAAAAATAGTTATCACTTTAATAAAATCAGTGAGAGAAAAAGCAACAAAATTAATAGCATTAATGTCATTTCATTTGTTTACGAGTCAAGGTAACGTGTGAAACCACGATTCGCCAGTCTCATTGGTTGATTTTATGGGCAGAAAATTTCCTACCCACATGTGGGACCGGTGTGGCTAGGAGATTCATTCCGGAATCGGTGTTTAGAAAAAAAATCTACACAAATTGTCAAAAAAAGAAAAAGTCTTCACAACCATTATCACAAATAATCAGGGTATTTAATTATTTATTCGGCGGTACTCGCTCTTTATTACATTCCGCGTGGGACAATTTTGTATCATTATCTTAACTCTTAAGCGCGTAGAATACTCTAGTATTACACGGTTCGTCACACAAAACCATTCGCAGAAAACCTGTTGTCATTTGTCCTACACCCCTAGACCCTAGTAGTTACCAAATCGGACAGATCGCCTTGAATTGATTGATTCTCTCTCTTTCTAGTCTTCTTATCTGCTACACGTCTCATTGGTTCGGATCCTCTCCAATGTTCGGAACCTGCATTCATGCATATCTGGATTATAGGTTTATAACATAACATGTGGATTGTGAAGCGTCCAAATTTAAAGCAATCAAAACTCGATTTTTACCTTTGAAAACTGTGAATATCACGTGAATTAGGAATTGTGTCGGTGCTGCTCATTCATTAGTAAAAAAGAGAGAATTAAGCGCAGCAGGGCTATATAAAATTTTTATAGCTAGGACTTGTGATCAGCTCAAGCTCGACTCCAGCTAGAGTTAATGGCTCGATAATTAAATAAGTTTAGTTTGAGTTGGAATTGATTCGATTTGTAACTCGACTTAATTTGAATAATAATAGTTCATATGTTTTTTTTTCTATCGAATTCTAATCCGATAACCTCTCTCTCATTATTTCTCATCATATGATCACAATCTAGGGTTTCAAACGGATAATTCTCTTACCATATCCATATATGTTAAAAAATTTGATACAGATTCAGATACGGATACGAATCGGATATTCAACGGATATCGGATACGGATCGGATATTCAACGGATATCGGATACAGATCAGATATTCAACGGATATCGGATACAGATCGGATATTCAACGGATATCGAATACGAATCGGATATTCAACGGATATCGGATATGAATCGGATATCGGACAGATATATATAAAAAAACGGATATATTTCGAATAGAAAGAAAAATATTATATATATAATTAAAAAATAATTATATATTATTTTTTGATAGAATTATTAATTATAAAGATTAAATATTAATTATAAAAGTTAAATATTAATTATTATTATATTAGTAGTTCAAATGTATCAATGAATTATTAAAAAAAATATGATACATAGGCACAAATTATATATAAAATTAGTTAGATTTGTAATGTATGCAAAAAATATAATTAAAAACACATAATGAGATTTTTTTCGAATATGTATTCTAATAAAATCCGATAATATCGGATCGGATACTTTCGGATAATGTCGAATATTGACGGATAATAGCTAAACGGACGGTTATGGATAGGTAATAGCCAAATCGTATCCATATCCGTTTAAATTTTTTCGGATACAGATATGGATCATATATTTTTTGTTATTTTTCGGATCGGATTACGAATAAAATCAGATATTTTACTATCCATTTGCAACCCTATTGTAATGCATTAGAAATAAAATAATTGGACTATTTTGCAATTATGCCTAATTTATGGACTATTTTGTAAAATTTACAAAAAAAAAAAACAAACCCGACTCACCTCACCTGGGTGAATTATCTTCTCTGGCACGTGTTATTCAAGAGGTGACTACTGACTAAGCACCTTTCTGTTAAAAAAAATGAACTCATAAACAGAGGAAGAAAAATCAGAAGAAATAAAGAAAAGAAATTTGAAAGAAACCAAAGAAGATCCAAGAGAGAGAGACACGGCGGGTACGGCGGGCACGCGAGTAGACGGTTTTTTTTTCAAAATCGTACCCTATCCGTCTCATACCCGTGCCCGCCGTGGGTACACGGGTACCACGGGTACGGGGGTATGCGGGTACGGGTACGTTTTTTTTTTTTTGCTGTTTTTGTTTTATAAATATATTTTTTATTTTCGAATGTCGTAAAATCTGAATAATATCATTTCGGCTAAGTACAAATATAAACGTTCATTTTAAAAGAATAATATATTTCTAAACGTTCATTTTTTCAATTATTTTAAAACAATAGATTAAATCAAAAAATAGATAAAAAAATTTAAAATGAACATTTAAAAATCAAATAATTTAAAATGAACGTTTAAAATATAAATAAAAATATTTTAAATCAATTAGTTTAAAAAGTAAAATAAAAATAAAAATTTAGAAAATCAATTACTTTAAAAATAATTTTGAATTATTTTAAAAAAAATAGATTAAAAAATAAAAGTTATCCTCCTCCTTATTCCGGGCTTGGGACCGACTATGTAAAATAACATAGGCGGAGTTCTAACTTTTTTTTGTTAGTAGTTTTCTTTAAAAATGAATAATTTAAAAACTAATTGAAATGTTTAGAAATTTATAATTTAAAAAATAGCCATAAAAATTAAAGGAGGTTAGAAATTAATACCGACACTTCCTTTTACCTATCTAATAAAATCTATCCTATTTAAAACAAATCTAATTACTTCACATATTCAAAAAAATAAAAATAACCTATTTTCTTAACCTATTAAAAATAAATCCGAATTAAAAAAATAAAATCTAACCTATTTAAAACAAATCTAATTACTTCACATAGTCAAAAAAATAAAAATAACCTATTTTCTTAACCTATTAAAAATAAATCCGAATTTAAAAATTAAAATCTAACCTATTTAAAATAAATCTAATTACTTCACATATTCAAAAAAATAAAAATAACCTATTTTCTTAATCTATTAAAAATAAATCCGAATTAAAAAACAAAATCTAACCTATTTAAAACAAATCTAATTAGTTCACATATTCAAAAAAATAAAAATAACCTATTTTCTTAACCTATTAAAAATAAATCCGAATTAAAAAAATAAAATCTAACCTATTTAAAACAAATCTAATTACTTCACATATTCAAAAAAATAAAAATAACCTATTTTCTTAAACTACTAAAAATAAATCCGAATTAAAAAAATAAAATCTAACCTATTTAAAACAAATCTAATTACTTCACATATTCAAAAAAATAAAAATAACCTATTTTCTTAAAATATTAAAAATAAATCCGAATTAAAAAAATAAAATCTAACCTATTTACAACAAATCTAATTACTTCACATATTCAAAAAAATAAAAATAACCTATTTTCTTAACCTATTAAAAATAAATCCGAATTAAAAAAATAAAATCTAACCTATTTAAAACAAATCTAATTACTTCACATATTCAAAAAAATAAAAATAACCTATTTTCTTAACCTATTAAAAATAAATCCGAATTTAAAAATCTAACCTCGCGGAAAAATCTTGCGGGAGACGCCGAATTTCGTAATTTTAATACCTTCGTAATTCCGTGATCGTATTTTTATATTATATTTTTTGGAACAATAAATTTAAAAATTGAGAATAATATTGTATTGAGAGAATAAAAGATTGAGAGATTGAGAAAATGTGAAAATGTTGAGAGGAAGAGGAGTGTATTTATAGAGTTTATTGGAGGGAATAAAATTTGAAATTTATTAAAAAAAAAAAATTTACAGCGGGTTCAGCGGGTTTGGCGGGTACGGGTACGGGTACAGGTTTGATTTGATGTGAACCGGGGGGGAAATTTTTGAAATTTGAAAATCATGGGTACGAGTACGTGGGTACGCGGGTAAACGGGTACGGGTACAACGGGTTTTTTCTAAAAAAACACTGACCGACTCTTCTCAAACCGTGCACCCGTTTACATCGTCTATACCGGCACGGCACGAATGCACGGTGCACGGTACTGCAGGGTGGACGACCGCGGGTACACGGGTATGGGTTGTACCCGGCGGGTTTTCGCAAACCACTAGTTCAGATATCATCATCAAGGACTAAATCAAAAATCAAAATCATTTCAAATCAGCCGTATTTTTTTATAACTTGTATTTGAATATTATTTGTTCTTGACTTGATCTGAATTGTGTTTGGATTGACCTTTAACTTGAGATATGACTTGAGATATGGATCGATGACCTGAATTTTCTGAATTAAATATTTAATGAGTGTTGATAATGGAACTGAATAAATTATGTATGACTATATATGTCGTAAGCTAACCCTTTTGTACTCCAAAATGGAGGGTCCACACAATCTGAAGGGTTGTGAATGAAAGATATCTCTGCGGAGTCCCGCTTACTAGCGGATTTATGGAATATCCCTCACATATCACGGTGGACACGGTGTGTGATATTCATGTATTTATGCATAATTGCTTAAAAATATGTTTTAATAAATAAGAATGAATTATTATTATTTGAATGTTTTGAATAAGAACAAGTCTAGATATATTTATATTTATTTAAAATTTATTGTCAAAATATTATTCATACTACCGTTACAGAAAATTGCGTCGTTAAATAACCGATTATTGAGCTTTATAGCTGACATAGTTTAATTTTTGTCTCTCTTGCTTTTTTTTTTTGACGACACAGGTCTCGGACCGTAGGATGTATGCGAAAGATGTTGTGTCCGCTACGCCTCGGTCGGGACGTTATAGAATATGATATCAGAGCATTACGTTCTTCGGACTGTGCCTGGGTCTCTACCTGTTTTCGTTGTGAATAATGATTGATACTAATGGTTGACCTCAATATCATATTTGAAATTCCATTTGATTATTTGAGTTATCCCATTTTGATTATCTTTGATATAAATCATATTTCAATATCTCAATAAATAGCAGATCATGTTATTACTAACCGAGTGCGTAGCGAAAGCGTAGCGCGTCTGAAAATCTCAAGATCTCTAATATGATCAACTCTAAATCAATAATATTTGAAATTTCGAGGATGAAATTTCTAAATGAGGGGAATGTAATGCATTAGAATTTTTTTTTTATATAATTGGACTATTTTGCAATTATACCTAATTTATGAACTATTCTGTAAAATTTATAAAAAAGAACAAAACCGACTCACCTCATCTGGGTGAATGATCTTCTCTTGGCACGTGTTATTCAAGAGGTGACTAAGCACCTTTCTGTTAAAAAAAATGAACTCATAAACAGAGGAGAAAGAAAAGATGGAAAGGAAGAGAGACAAAATGAAAGAAAGAAACGAAGGAAAAATCAGAAGAAATAAAGATTTTTTTTTTGAAAGAATCCAAAGAAGATCGAAGTGAGAGACAGAACAAGTAACAAAGAAACAGAGAGAGGTACCGTCGTTCGAGTTCGGAATCAGAGATATCACAATGAGTTCAGATATCATCATCAAGGACTAAATCAAGAATCAAAATCATTTTAAATTAGGTAATCAATTTCTTTATAATTTGTATTTGAATATTATTTATTTTGACTTGATCTGAATTGTGTTTGAATTGATCTTTGACTTAAGATATAGATCGATGATCTGAATTGCCTAAATTGAATATTGAATTAGTATTGATAATGGAACTGGACAAATTATGCATGACTATACATATCGTAATCTAACTCTTTTGTACTCGAAAAGGAGGGTCCACACAACTTGAATGGTTGTGAGTGGAAGATGACTCTGCAGAGTCCCGCTTACTAGCGGATTTATGGGATATTCCCACATATCACGATGGATACGGTGTGTGATCTTCATGTGTTTATGCATAATTGCTTAAAATATATGCTTTAATAAATATGAATGAATTATTATTATTTGAATGCTTTGAATGAAACTATATTATTCATACTACTGTTATAGAGAAATTGCGTCGTTAAATAACCGGTTACTGAGTTTTATAGCTCACACAATTTTATTTTTGTCTCTCTTGTTTTCTTTTCTTTTGGCGACGCATGTCTCGGACCGTCAGATGGATGCGGAAGATGTCGTGTCCGTAGCGCCTCACCCGGGGCGTTACACCTTCACAATCTCAGCGACTTAATGTTGTCTCTTACTCACTCGTGACTTGATTTATATATCCGACTCGATAATTTTTTGTTGGTCTATACGTTCAAATTAGTGCAACGAAGATATCACTGAAAACATAGTTTATTGATATATCAATTTTGTACTATTTTTTATATTATTTTTGTAGATGTATCAACTTTGTAGTTTGTAGATGTACTAATTTTAAATGTCAAACCGAGTCAATGCACATACATTGACCCGCGAGTTAGCTCGAATAATGATGACCCAAGGTTGAGCTTAGGTTTTTCAGCTCGAAGCGTTTCACCGACTTGGCTCGATTCATAATTTCATGAGCCAAACTTTAGTTAAGCCCAATTCGCTCGAATAGGGTTTGTTTGGCTAATCAAGGAATAAATTTGGAAGAGTGGTAATTTTGGAAGAGTGATATAATAGTATTTTTTTTAAAAGAGTGGTAAAATAGTGGTATTCTCGACTATTTGGAAGAGCGAAAATATCATTTGACAGTTGTTAATTAGAATAGTTAAATATGAATGATTATGATACTAACTATGATGATGATAATAATAATAAAATAATAATAATAATAATATAATAAAATAATAATAATAATATTAGATAATAATAATCATAATAATCATAATAATATAATAATAATATAATCATAATCATAATATAATAATTAATAATAATGAAATTATAATCGTAATCATAATAATATAATAATAAATAATTATAATAAAATAATAATAATATAATCATATTTATAATCATAATATAATAGTATAATACTAAAAATCATAATTATTATAATATAATAATAATAATAATAATATAATAATAATAATAATAATATATAATAATAACAATAATAATAATAATATATAATAATAACAATAATAATAATAAATAATATAATAATCATAAATAATAATATATATAATAAATAATAAATCATAATATAATCATAATATAATAATATAATACAACATAATCAAACAATAATCGCTATTTCAATGAGAGCTAATTTGATATACCACCTATAACTTGGTATACTGTATTAGCACTTTTCCACACTCTTCTACTTAGTCTAAAATTCGTTTGGAAAAATAATTTATCGAATAGTAATTCTATTTTTAATTTTTGTTATTCCATGTTTGGTTGGCACTGGATTAGTACTAACTCGAGAATAGCAGCTAATCGTAATATCGCGTGTTATCCAAATACAAAATTGTTATTCGGAACAGATAAGGTTAGATGCTATTATGCTAACCCAATGAAAACTTAGTTTAGCATCGTTCTTGTTTACTAACCCAATGAAAATTCCACTAATCCATCCAAATAATATTTTACTAACATAGAATAGCAACTATTATCTCAATTCTCATATTTTTTAAAATGACACTAACCTTACATTATTCTCAATCACTAACCAAAAAAATACTATTTTTTACACTAATCCTTCCATCCTTCAAACACATTAACCCAAAAAACTTTCATTCTTTGAGTTGAAATTTTTTTGTCCGTTGTTGAAATCCTTCCATCATCCAATCACTAACTCAAAGGGTCTGTTCTGCAAGAGTAGAATAGAGAAAAAATGTAAAATTATGTCGAATAGTAGACGAATGAGAAAAAAATTGAATGAAATTATGAAAAAATGGAATATCAACGGAAATATATAGTCAAACCTTTTTTTTGTATTTTGATTACTCTCTATTTCATAAAATAAGATTTTCTCAATTTCATGGGGTGATGGAATAGAGAAGAGTATTTTTTATGGATCAAAATATCTCAATTTTCTCTTTCACTATTTCTTTTTTTACCTAATATAATTAAAATAAATGAGAAAAGATTGATCAATTCTTAATTTTATAATTACTTAATTCCTTTACAATTTTCTTGTTCAAAGTTTTTTGTTTGATCAGAAACGGTTAAAAAAAAATTTCAGCATTTTCATTCTTTGTGAGCTGCAACGTCGGATGAAAACATTACCACGTGTTATGATCCCAGCAATGCAGAATTCTTCAATTGATCCGTACGATTGTAGAGGAGCCCCATGGGCCCCACTAATAATCCTTCTCAGATAACTTTCCTTAAAAATCATTGTCATCCTCATATATGATAAATTTATAATATTCGAATAAATTCAAAATACGCGGTAGTAAGTAGTAACTTCAATTAAACTCATTCAACGCTTCCGACGAATTAATTGAAGTATTTGTTTCATTTTTCTCACCTTCGGCCCTTCCCTGCATTTGAAAAGTTCGATTTGGAACGCGCTTCCCCTCCTCTCTTCCAGTTCCCCGTCTTTTCAAAATTTCGTCCTTGGATTTGAGCAGAGAGGAAAAAAGGGATGAGTAATATAAATTGGGAATTGAAGAACTGTTGCGATCGCGATCAGAAGGTTTTTATTGCAACGATCGGGATTTTTAGTGTCGTTATCTTGGCTGTGAGTATCCCATTCGAATAATTTTATTCTTATTTATTATTCAGTATTCCTTTTGAAATTCATGTCATGCCTCTGAGATCTATTTTAAATTATTGCTCCTTTCCATGAATATCATGCCTTTTACTCTTTTAGTTCGGTAACAAGTATCTATAACAGTAAATATCCTGTTAGGGAAATCATTCATTACAGCTTGTAATGTATTTGGATGCACTGGAATAACAGAATAGCTGCTATTCCGGAATAGGAATAACATAGCCACATCCAAACACAAAAACACTGTTTCAGAACAACGAGAACAATTGCTATTTTGTTATTCTGAGTGAGAGTTAGAATAATTGTTGTTATTTTCAACTCTCTGTCACTATTTCAAACATACAATATAAATAATATTTTCACCATTCGAAATAATACCATATTTTCATTATTCTCACGCTAACCTAAAATTCATTATTACTCTTGCTTGTAAACTGACATGTTATTGAGAAACCTTACATACTGTTATGATGATATTGTCTTATTTTGATTGTAGTTATGGAGGACTGTGTTGCTAA
Source organism: Schoenoplectus tabernaemontani (assembly GCA_037127355.1). Lineage (NCBI taxonomy): Eukaryota > Viridiplantae > Streptophyta > Magnoliopsida > Poales > Cyperaceae > Schoenoplectus > Schoenoplectus tabernaemontani. The sequence goes on from CM073753.1 coordinate 25,803,382, forward strand.
CCCCTTTCAAGCTTATAACAGTATTTCTTCATGAGACAAGCCATGCTCTTGCTTGTAAACTGACCTGCGGTGATGTAAGTGATCTCAAGTTATTTATGGAAAACACCTCGTATTTCTCCTCAATTATTTCTTTGTTCCTCTCCTACTGAATTGTGATTGTTTAGTCCAGTTATGCTAAGTGCCTAAAAAGTACTAAAAATAACATGATGATGTTCTTGTCAGATAAATCTTTTTAGCTCCGACCAGTAAACACTCCTCTCTAATCTGATTTACATCCTTATTGTCCTTAATCCACATTTAGAACAACCCGCTCAGCCAGTACATATATTGATACTGAGACATACTGAACCAATCTACTGATTGGTCCTTTGGTACTTCTTTTTGTCTGAATAATTAAATTTAGAGCTTTATGCAATGCCTTATCTTTTCCCAAATAAATCATAGCCAAAAAAGGACCTCAAATAAAAGTTGGTAACACTTTGCTAAACCATTATGGTAATTGAAAAATAGGTTAACTTCAGCTGTTAGATCTCCGTTCTTGGAATGTCTATTATTGGCTTTTGTATTTAGGTATTAAGTAGAAAATTTACTATAATACTATATAGGTCGAGGGAATGGAAGTGCATGCAAATGAGGGAGGTGTTACAAAAACTCGTGGTGGCATCTACTGGATCATTCTCCCTGCCGGCTGTATTATATTTCTCCTTTCTCTAATTATAAATATTTTTTCAACAAATAAAAGAAACTGAGCATCACCTGTTTCAATAACTAAACCACCATGGTATTACATCCAAGAGTAGTAACTCAGCATCTCAAACCCTGACAAAGGAAAAAAAAAACTAAGAAAATGCGACTTGTAACATATGCCTCAATCACCATATAAGATGCAACATACATGCGTTAATTAACCCATTTCCCCTGATATTAACTATCTTATTACCGCTATCCCTCGATTGGAAACCATGTCATAATATTTGAGTTGCAGACCAGCTCAAATAAAATGCATGTCACGATAGTAAAATATCAAAAGGGCAGGAAATAAATAGTCTATGAAGTCAACTTTTATAATTTTCATTGTGCATTTTTCCACCAATACCAGCAGCAGTAGTACCAGTTCAATACCTCTTCAAATGAAGTTGTTTCTGCCTTGTTCTTCTTAATTAATTGCATTCATTACAATTTTTATATTAATTACTAGAACATGTTTTAAAGGCTTTCCTTCTTGTGATGTTTATGGATTTACAATATTTTTTTGAAGTAGCAGGCGAAGAGCCTACTATTTGATTTTATAAATGAAAGTTAAAAAGAGTTACAGGAAGGAGGGGAAAAGAAAAGCAAAAGCAAAACAGTAAAGTCATACAACGATATAGAGTTGCATAGCTAAAAAAAAACCCCAAAACAATCATTCCTATATAGCTAGTCTGTTGTAACCCTAGTTGTATTTTTATGTGGTTGTTATCCAGTAGCAGCACTACTTAGTGCCCATTGTTTGATATAGGATGTTGCCTCAATGACCAATGCCCGCAAGTTTTCCTTTGGTCTTGGAAAATCCGTCTATACGCTCCCTCTACAACGTCCATACCACTGCGGCCCATGCGCCCTGTTTATTCCTTTGGCATGCCGAGTCCCATTTGTATCAGATTGTGTTGCCTCCCAGTTGCATGCTCCTATCAGATAATTTCATCTGTGAGCGCTTTTGCTGTTGTGCAGATAGCGAAAAGATGATCTGATGATTCTTGATTATGAGAGACACACATGATGCATTATGTAATTGTTGGCCACCTTTACGTTGTAAATTTTCCGCTGTTTGTAATTTGTTGGGCGTGAGAAGCCATAAAAGAATTTTATTTTGGGTGACAGCGGTAGAGTCCATATCTTTTGTAGGATAGGTTGTGGGATACCAGGGTTGTTGAGGAATGTATATGTGGACTTAACCGTAAATTGATGGTTTGGTGTGAGCTTCCATAGGAGTTGGCTCTGGTCATCTCTTGTTGTGGTGGCCTTCAGGATTGGTTTAAGGTTTATTATATCCTTTATGAAAAAGATATTGTGGTTGGCTCTAATGGTAGAGAGTATCCGATTGAGGCCAGCGTGGAGTTCCAAAGGGACGGGTCGTTTTGGTCGGCCAACCATAGCCATTTCATCAGTAGCGATTGGTTTTGTACATGTAGGTCGATTATCCCAAGTCCACCGAATCGTTTGGGTAGGGTTACTCGGTTCCACGGTACCAAACAATGTCCTCCCGAGAATTTGTTCGTAGTACCTCGCCAAAGAAACTTATGTGTTATTTTTGTTAGTGTGTTTGTTATCCATTTTGGGAGCATAAAAGCTTGCATGTAGTGTAGCGGCATTGCATTTAGTACCACATTGATCCATAACTGCTCTACCAGCTGGGGATAGGTGTTTTCCCCCATCCCTCGTATCTTCGCAAAACTCTCAATATGAGCGGGAGGTAGGCTTCCTTGGTCGGTCGTTAGATTGAGAGGGGGAGGCCTAGGTACCGTGTGGGTAGGTTTAGCCTTGGACATTGCATGGCGCTATCAATTATGGGTTTGAGGTCGTCGGGATGGCTATTGGGATGTACCCGCTTTTGGTTAGGTTGATCTTGAGACCAGAGGTTTCCCCAAACACATTTAATATTCTATGGATTATTTTGATATTTTGTACGTGTGCTGGGGTGAAGATGGCAGTGTCATCGGCGAACTGTAAAACAGTCGTTTGGAAGGTTGGGATTGAAACTAGGAGGTCGCCAGCCTGGTGTAGGATCGTTTGGATAGTATCTGTGGCTAGTATGAAGAACAATGGAGATAGTGGGTCTCCCTGTCGGAGTCCCCGTTGGTGATAGAAATACTCCCCTTTTGATTCCGTTGACTTTTATGTGGGATGTGGTAGAGATTAGCAAGTTTTTGATCCATGCTATCCAAAGCCCTCGGAATCCTCGTGCTCTCAGGACTTCCGGCAGGTATTCCCAGAATAAGGTGTCAAATGCTTTAGAGAAGTCAATCTTAAAAAAATTTGACGGGATACGATTTTTGTGTAAGTATGTTAGTAGTTCCCGGGCGGAGAGAAAGGTTTGCATGAGTTGTCTACCCTTGACAAAAGTTGTTTGGTTCCGGTGTATAAGATTTGGTAGGAATGGTTGTAGTCGGGTTGCAAGGATTTTGGTTATTATTTTTGGCAATGCGGAGAGTACGCTGATCGGTCGGTAGTCCGATATCGTTTGTGTGCTATTTTTTTTAGTATAAGAGTTATGTAAGCCTGGTTGATGCGCCAAAGGTCGAGCCTATTATGGTAGAAATCAGTTATTCCCTTAAAGACGTCGTCGCGAATTATGTCCCGGTATGTTTGAAAGAATTCTATCGGGAATCCGTCCGGCCCTGATGCTTTGTCCTTTGGCAGTGGAAGACGGCTTGTTTCACCTCTTGCAATGTAATTGGATCTATGAGTGCCCGGAGGTGGTCATTGCTGTCTGTAAATTGAGAGGTGGGGTTAGGGTAGTCTGTGTGGTTTTGGTATAACGTGGTGAGGTTAGGGGTTAGTGGGGTGCAATGTTTGGTTCCCAGAAGTGCCCTGTAATGCTTGTCGAATTCATGTAGTATGAGGGGTGAGTGTGTTATGGTTGTTGGTGGTAGTTGGGTATCGGTTGCCTGTGAATTGATTTGTGGGATAAAGTTGGTGGTGCGCTTGGCTGAGGCTATCGCATGAAAATATTTGGTGTTTTGGTCACCTTTTCGGAGCCAGTTCGGACTGGAGCGTTATTTCCATTTAGCTTCTTGAATATCGGCTAGGTTGTAGGCATGAATACGCAAGTCAATGCGCAATTGGAGCTCAATGCTACTAAGGTTCACATTTCCTCTGCTATGTCTAGTTTCCTGATTATGTGTTTCGTTCGTTGCAGCATATGTTTGAGTCCACGGTATTTGTTTTTAGCCCATGATGTTATTGTTTTTCGGATCCGATTGTATTTTTGCATTATGTTGCGTGTTGTATTAGGTGTGAGTGTTACATAATGCCATGCTTGCAATACAATATCTCGTGTTTCCTCCGACTTGAGCCAGTATCGTTCGAATTGAAAGGTTCTGTTTGTTAGATTGTCAATTCTTTTGAAGTGTAGGCCTAATGGAGCGTGGTCCGATGTGGTTGTCGGTAAGTCAAGTAGATATGGCGTATGTGAGGAGAGGTCGGCCTAGTGATCGGAAAGGAAAACCTATCTAGTTTGGAGAAGGATGGTTGTGGTCGTTTGTTCGACCATGTGAACATTCGGCCAATTAAGGGTAGTTACTGAAGTTGTAGGTCCAAGACGAGCTGGTTGAACTCAATCATTGAATGGAGGTTTGGGTTTTGGGAGGTAGTGTCCTAGACATCTCGGAGTATGTTGAAATCCCCGAGCAATAATGGATTTACAATATTACTTATAAAATCTTGTAAAACGCCCTTTCCCTTATTTTACTTTTTTTCTCTTTTTTGTTGTAATTTTTGTTTGTTCTTTTCATTTCTCCCTTCAATTTTGTTATGCAGATCTTGGTTCGTCATTTTGGGGAATGGTATTCATACTTGCATCCACAAATATTCTCACCACACGAATTGCAGCTGGTTTATTTATTCTTGCCTTGTTTATTGTCCTTTTTATTGCTAAAAATGTAAGTTCCATTTTTTTTTTACAATTTGACTTGCAATTTAATTGAGTGATTTTCAAATGACTTAGCAACCTTTGTTCTTATGAAATATTACAGTGGACACTGCGAGGTCTTTGCATAGGTATGTACTATGTACCATTTTCTTAGTTAGACAACTAAGATTCTTCAAAAATTAACCCTAGTGTTCAGGAGTTGCTTACTAGATGTGTACTTGGATCAGGGTTTATCATATTTCTAGCTGTGATCTGGGTTTGCCAGGAGAAGACAAAGTTCAGAATTCTTCGTTATGTCATTCTCTTCATAGGTGTGAAGTTCTGTCCTTTCTGATGCAATTTTTGCATCATGCAGGCACCTGTGACATAGCCAATTTTGTTGTTATTTCTTGTTACCCTCCAAAATGTGGTTCTTGTGCTTCAACCATAAGAAAACGTCATTGATCACATTTTACATCATTATTTTGTTTGTAAAACTGTGAAAACATAATTTTTCAAATAAATTTCTTGTGAAAATTAAATCCATAAGTTAATTTTCAGGAATGTTAGAAAGTACAGACTAATCTAATTTTCAGTAATTTCTGGCAAGCTGCAGGTGTGATGAACAGCTTATTTTCTGTTTATGGTGAGCCTTCCTATCTGACATGTTTCTTTCTTATTATAAGATCAAAACACAATAAAGGAACTATCTCATTATATTTTTATTCTTTTAGATATATATGATGATTTAATATCAAGAAGAGTCCATACAAGTGATGCTGAAAAATTTGCGGAGATTTGCCCATGCCCCTGTAATGGTGTTGGATGGGGCATGATATGGTTAGTACCGAGATACATATTAAAAATCAGTACCAAGATGCATATTAAAATAACCATTGTTAAGCAATCCCTTTTCTTATAGTAATATATATAAGAAAAAATAGATGCTAACTGGATTTTCAAGTTATTTTGATTGAGTAACTGGTTCTAAGGACAGGATATGTTGTTTTTATTGATTTCCTATTATTCTAGAACAATTTTGAAACAGTTTGACTTATATACATAGCTATTAAGCATTATATAATATGTTGAATTACTGGTAATTTCTGCGACGTGCTTCCTTCTAATAGAAAACTTTATATGCAGGGGTTTCATATCATTTATCTTCTTATGTGCATCCATATACCTCGGTCTAGTTATTTTGTCTTAAGGTCTCTCTCTCTCTCTCTCTATCACACACAAAGAAATTTCCTCTTTTTTTTTCTTCTAAATTTTAATGTTTGTCTGTTTCTGTTTGCTATTTTCAGGAAAGAGATTGTTTAGGTTCTGACTGGATAGGTGGGATTCTTTCGATTATTCTTTTCTCAAATTGTCTCGGTCGACTTCAGCTCATATTCTTTCTATACTGTATCAATACGTTTTGGGGAAAAGTGCAGACCGAGATATTAGATAGTTGTACTGATATGCTGTATGTTTGTTTCTTAAATGGATCTATTTGGGCCTCTTCATCTCTATTTTTAATTTTCTTTTCCCTTTTTCCGGCAATTTCAAGGCACTTGAGCTCAAGATCAATTATGTTTTCTGAAAAGCTTTAAACCTATATTTAATTATTCTTTTAATATATCAATATATTTATAATTTATGTCTTAAGAAAAATATTTTATTGTCTTCAAAACTTTGATTCTTTATATCAAAATTTTATAGTATGATACAATAATTTTATATTTTGAGTTCTTTTAACTACTTTTTCAGATTTTCTAAAATTCTTATAAAATATTAATAAAGTCATGTAATACGAAAATATGTCATTTTGAAATAAATACTTGGAAAATTCTGAAAATAGAGAATATTTGGATTTTGATATAAAAAGTTTATTGAGCATCATAAACTAAAATTTGAAGAAAATAAAGTATTTTCAAAGAAGTTTGCATATCTTGCTGAAGTACAAATGTCTCAAATTATATATTTTTTTCATGTACGGAATTTTGTTTTATGTTGCTCAAATTCTTTATAAATTTCTTTTTTTTAGAGTTTTTAATTATTTTTGAATTTTATAAGATGGCTATAAAATAATAACAAAATAATAAATATGTACACATGAAATAGGTCGTTTTCACAAATCCGAAAGTAATTTTGAAATTATAATTTTTTTGTATTCCATAAAATTATGATATAAAATATTTATTAAGATACATAAAGAAAAAAATTTCAACATAATAATATATATTATCATGCATTTTCACTTTCAGCTGAAGTGTAAATATTTTCATAATAACGTGTTATGGGGAGAAATCGAGTACCACGTCTCCTTCCTCAACTCCTCTCAATTTCTTGAATTGTCGCTGATAATTAGGGGTGTACAAAAATACATTAATTCATCCAACCCGTTTAACCCACCTGACCTAATCGTTTTTACCTGATTGAGATGTTATCAGATTGGGTACGGATCATAATTTTGACTAACACATTTGTTGAATTGGTTATGAATCTTGCATTTAGAAACCTATCTAAAAAGGGTCTGACTATCTGTAATCATATATCATATATTTTCAAATTATATATATATAATTTATGAAATAATTAATTAAATAATCATTTAAGAAGTTGAATTTTACTTTACATTTAATTATCGCTATGTGATTTTTGCTATGCATTTTATTTTATGAATGTCACAGATCTTTTTTTTATTATATATTGTTAATTATATTTTTCTTTCATATATTTTTATTATTTATTATTTATTATTCTTAAATTGTGAATAAAAAATATAAATTCAAAGCTGTGAATTGGGGAGAAAAAGTATGTATGCATATGCAACCTCCCCCGGAAGCCCAGAAACGAGAAGTCAATCTGACTGGGTAAAAACTCACCCCATAAATTACTTGGCGCAAATTTTAAAGTTACCCACAATTACAATATGCATTGAATTTCTGCCCACTTCTCTCTATGAAATTACTTCCCACCCCAGAGGATACTCACCCACTTTCCTGGTTCTCCTTCGACTAGTTCATTCAATTAAAAATGTCAAGTTGTTTAATTTATATAACCCGAAAAAATTGTATATATATATAAAAAATATGAATTAAGTTGTGTCATGGGTGGATTAAGAATTTTTTTTAACCTTTATAATCGAGTTGGATTCAAATTTTAATAACATATCATCGATCCGTCCGTAGAATGCCCCTAGTGATAATAATAAAAAAAAAATCTATGAGAATATAATATGATAAGTGCCACCTGATTTATAGAAATGCAAATGCTCCTAGCATTTCAGTTGCATCAGAGGCAAGAATAGATACTAAGAAATCATTGACCTCATATATATATATATATAAAGTGTGGAGATATTGTGAGCTTAAGCTCACGGAGGCCTTCCGTGAGCTTAACTCAAAAAATATATTAAATAATTTTGAAATTTTAATTTATCATTCTCATTAAATTCTTTATATGAAAATTTCATGGGATGCAAACATTTGGAGCGTTTTGAGTTTTTTAAGTTGTGATTTTTAATTTTTGAAAATCAGCTCTAAAAATAATAATAATATATTCAATACTTGAACATCATTTTAAAAAATTAAAAAAGTGACTTAAAAAGCTCAAAACACTCCAAATTTTTGCATCCCACAAGAATTTTCTATAAAGAATTTAATGAGAATGATAAATTCAAATTTTGAGGTGATTTAGTATGTTTTTTGAGTTAAGCTCACGGAAGACCTCCGTGAGTTTAAGCTCACGGTATCTCCACTATATCTATATATATATATATATATATATATATATATATATATTGAAACATGAGATATAAGAGTGAAATACAAAGTATTTTGTGTTTTATAAAGCACATTAGCACACCTCTCTCTCTATATATATAGAGTTAGACTATTGTGAAAACGTTTGTATTTCGAGCCCAAGTGCATACGGCTCAAATTTTATTGTAACACATTTAAAATTCAAAATTATCATTATCATTAAATTCTCCATATCAAAATATCAAGGGATACAAAAATTTGAGATATTTTGAGTTTTCTAAGTATTTATTTTGGATTTCTTCATATCAAAATATGTCAGTTGCAGAGAGAGGCATGAATAGATACTACGAAATCATCGACCTCACACACATATAGAGGTGTGCTAATGTACTTTATAAAGTACAAAATATTTCATACTTCACGCTTATATCTCATATTTTAAATTTTCAATGGACGATCCAAATCATTAAATATGATTTTCATATCAAAATCTCCTCGATGATCAAATTTTATATTTTTTGAAATTTGTTTACTATTTTTTGAAGGGCTACAAAATTCATTGATCTGACGTCATCTGAACCATTCAATATCAATGATTTTCTATCCCTTCAAAAAAATAGTAAACAAATTCTAAAAATATAAAATTTGATCACTAAAGATATTTTGATATAAATATCATATATAAATTTTGAAACATGAGATATTGAAATATGAAATCTTTATAAAGCACGACCATTCAAAGCCCTTTGAAAAAAAATTGAGTTCAAAGTTTTTGAAAATATTTTGCATCGATTCATAATAACATTGAAATATAAAATATTTTGTGTTTTATAAAGCATGTATTTTCTCCCATTTAAAAAAAAAAATTTACGCTTGTTAGTGTATTAGAAACGAAAATTGAGCCTTGACGCTGATTAATAACCTTATCTATTTAGGCAGCAATTTGCTTAGACTCCAGACCTCTACGAACGGATGGTGACTTGGTGAGTTGTATGCTATAAATTTGTTCTGTATATTTGGTTCTTCGGTTGGGTATTTCTCATTGAATTGTGTAATGTGCAATTAACCATATATATGGTCGTAAATCATAATGGAATTCCTCTTGAGAAACTATTGGATCCCACCGAAATAGAACCGAGGAAAAACAGCAAAAGTTGCATCTTTTGTCTTCCAATAAAGAGATTTTTGGCATACAAAAGTTGCTCTTTTTTTATTATCTCATCTTTGGTAAAAAAAAAATGTCGTGTCGATACTCCATGGCAATAGGAGGCCTTTTGACAAGAAAAAAAAATAAAATTGCAGCCCAAAACATTTAAAACGGTGAAAGAAAAATCAAAATGAAATACATAAATTGAGAGTTTCGATAACTTATTAATGTTACCGAACTGATCGATATGCGAACGGATTAAATTTTAATTCATCGTGTTGAAAATGTCAATGTGAGTAACTTTTTACTATTGTTGAATTATTTTCACTATTTTTTTCTTGGATTTTCCAAATTAAGATGGCCATTTTTTTGGCACACAACATTTTATTATTTTTGAGCAAAATAAGACCATCTCCGAAAATTCAAAAAGAAGCAAAAATAAATAAAAATGCATATTGTTGTATTCAACGAATTTTTGATACACTTTGCTGATGATACATTCCTCTTTTTAGAGGCAAAATAACATTATATTGAAGCTCTAAAATGAATTTTGATAGTTTTTGAGGATTTATCAGGCCTCAAGATTAATTTTGAAAAGTGTGAGATGGTTTATTGGAATATTTCTGATAATTTAGGTCTCTCCTTAACAAATAGTTTAGGGTGTAAGCTCACATAATTGTCTATTACATATTTAAACTTAGGAAACGTTTTCTTTGATGTGGGGATAATATTGTAAGGAAAAAAAAATAGTCTTGTTATTTGGCATGTTGTGTATAAAAGTAAAAATCAAAGAGGTTTAGGCTTGTTAGATCTAGAAATGATGAATACAGCTCTACTTGCTAAATGAACATTTAGATTTCAAGATCATACTATTCTAGGTCAATGAAAAATTATTCTTATAGCTAAATATAGTAATTTAAGTTCTCTCTAAGGTTTCTCTTTTTTGGAAGACGATATTACATGATAATGATTTGATAGAATTGAGGTTTAATAAAACTATTGGGTCGAAAATTCTATATTTTGCACTTATCCTTTGTTGTTTTCAATTACAACTAAACATGATATTACTGTTGTAGAAGTATACCCTACCGATGTCCTGCAGGTTAGAATTTAAAAAACAGTTAGTTGGATGTTATTTTCAGGAATAACAATCATTGCTATATATTTTAGGCTCTTTTTCACTTCAGCCCCTCAAAAATGATCTTTTTCATTAGAATGACATAGCTCTGATTTATTTTCAGTTAATTCTTTTTATGAATGATTAGACTTTGAAGGTGTAATTAACATTGATTTTGTTGTAGTTTGGAAATCTAAGATCCCTATTAAAATAATTTTTTTATGTGGTTGTTTAGGAGGAATAGAATACTTATCAAGGATCAATTGCTAAAAAAAGGTTGGAAAGGGGATTCTAAGTGTGTATTTTGTGATCATGATGAAAATGTTAATCATCTTTTTGTCCAATGTTCCACTGTCAAAATTTTGTGGCAGTGGATTGCACAATTTAATAATTTTGCTTTTCACTGTTGCTTATTTGAAGATTTATGGTTGATGGATAGTTGTATCCCTTTAAAAGATAAGATTTTAGTCGAGTTAGTTAGAAGTGCAATTTGTTGGATAATATGGTTAGAAAAAATTCTATTATCTTTAATCATACCTCCCATCTCTTATAGAGCATTAGGCTTAAAATTTATCAATTTGGCTACCTTTTGGTGTAAAGCTCGAAATGCATCTCAATTATTCAAATTAACTTTGATCTTGCCTTAGGGAGTAGAGCTCGAGATGGGTACAGAGAGGCTTTGGTACCGATCGTGGAACACACTCCTCTTCGGTATGGATGAGGCCACAATGATATGTTTGTTTTGTTGTTGATTTCTCATGTTATGTTGTTCAGGAATAGTTTATATTTTGCGTTAGTATGGATCTCTGCTGTTGTTCTTTGCTATCTTTATTGCACTAAATCATATCTAGTCAGATTTTTTATGATACTTTAGGTTGGTATAATGTATTAGATATTGTTGGTTTATGATGTACTAGAAACATTCACCAGTTGTTTGGTCGTTTGTTTTCCTCACAACACTCTTCTTATTGGTTTCATATGAAATTGGTGGTGACAACCAATTTTTTTTCAAAAAAAAAAAAATTTTGATATGAAGAATGTACCGAGCTATTCACATTTCTGATACAAAACTTTAAATTTGACCCGTTGGCATATTGATCCATATACTAATGCCGATCAATACTTCTTAAATTGATATTAAATAAAAGATCAAATTACCATGTGAGCGGAATAGAGAAAATAAAATGTACCAGAAGTTAGAAATTTGATATTTAGATTAAAATTAGTACCGCAAGATATTTTAAAAGACATAAATCATTCGTCAAACATACAAAGAAATAATAACAATACCTTTTTTTTAAAGAAATGTAAGCAGTATTAAATTATCAATATGTTCTTACATGGCGTGAATCTAACCCCGCGTCAAAAAAATAGACGGCTCAAATAATAGAAACGAATTGCAAATATATACGAAAACAGATCATCGTTTTTAAATAATAAGAACTGGTATTCTACTATATATATATCCGACTATAGTGCTTTGCAAAGCACAGAGGCGTTGTGTGATTTGCGTTTCTATTTTTAATTTCAAGTCAGAAATAGTTGATCCTAACCGTTCAATCTCATCTTCATATAAAAATCTATTAGTAAATCAAATTTTATATTTTTTTAAATTTTTTTGCTATTTTTTCCGATGAGGAGAAAATGACTTGATCTGAGAATTCTAGTTCATCCAAAAATGATGGTTTTTCCCTATCTAAAAAAATAGCAAATAAATTTCAAAAAATATAAAATTTGATTTACTAATAAATTTTGATATGAAAATTAAATTGAGCGGTTTGGATCGATTATTTTTGACTTAAAATTAAAAATATAGTATAAAGCACACAACGCTTTTGTACTTTACAAATCACCATAACCTAATTCTCTCTCTCTCTATATATATATATATGTGGGGTTCCCGCATAATTTTTCCATAGTTGTGCATCGTAGAAAATTAGAATACAACATGGTATGCGATGAAAAAGGGTCACGCTCTCACGTGTGCGCATTACATAGGTGATAGGTCAATTGATTGCGTGATTGAAGACCGATATAGCATTAAAAATCAAATCTCTACCCCTCGTTAATCATTCACATGCAAAGACGAAAGCGAGAGAAATTAGGTTTGATCGAAGAAGTCAAGAAGGCATGGGAATGGGAGATGCACTGCTGGTAAGGTATATTGAGATTCGTAATGATCATTAAAAACATAAATTTTGAACTTAAAATTTATTAAAAGTACGAATCTTAATGTAAAATTAAAGGTTCAAAAAAACCGCGAACTAAAAAATTAATTCAAAAGACCGTGAATAAAAATATGATTACTTAAAATAAAACCTAAAAGGCCGTGATGCTCGCTTTTCCATCGGAGATTGGAGCCCAGCTAGGGTTGCAAACGGATCAGATACGGACGGATAATACTTTTATCGTATCTATATCCGTTATAATTTTTTGGATATGGATACAGATCGGATATTCAACGGATATTGGATACGGATCAGATATCAGACAGATACATATACAAATACGGAGTGGACTCAGTTGACGAATCCGCAATCCGTTTGCAACCCTAAGCCCAGCTCTCGTCGTTTCCTGGAGTGGACTTAGTTGATGAATCCGCATTTAGTTTCCCTCTGATTGATGTAGTTCCGTTCCGACTTCTGACGCGACTTTTTGATATTTCTCTCTGGAGAAGGCGCACACATGAAACTTGATTGATGTCCGTAGTTAGGGAGTGTTTGACACTCAATGGAATAATAAAAAGTTAAAATAGAATAGCTATTCCGACGAATTAATTTGTCAAACGAATTTTAAACTAAGTAGAAGAGTGCAGAATAGTGCTAATCCGGTATACCAACTTATAGGTAGAATACCGTATTAGCTCTCGTCGGAATAGCGATTATTGTTTGATTATATTATATTATATTATTATATTATGATTATGATTAAGATTTAGTATTATTATATTATTATATTATATTTATGATTATAATTTATTATTATTATTATTATTATTAATTATATTTATATTATCATTATTATTATTATATTATCGTTATCATTAGTATTATTATATTATTATTTATTATTATTATAAATATAATTTTAATATTATATTATTATATTATGAATATAAATATAATTATTTTATTATTATATTATTATGATCAAGATTATTTATTATTTTATTATTATATTATGATGATTATGATTATGATTATTATTATTATTATTATTTTATTATGTTGTATTATATTATTATATATTTATTATAGTGATGATTAATTTATTATTATATTATTATAATTATAATTATTTATAATTATTTTTATGATTATGATTATCTTTTTATTATTATATTATTATGATTATGATTATGGTTATATTATTATGATTATGACTATAATTATTATTATCATGATTATGATTATGATTATTATATTATTAAAATTATGATTACTTATTATTATTATATTATTATAATTATGATTGTAATTATAATTTTTCATTATTATATTACTATATTATGATTATGTTTATATTTTTATTATAGTACTATTATAATATTATTATTTATTTTGATTATTTTTTATTAGTTTATTATTATTTTATTATGTTGTATTATATTATTATATGTTGATTATAGTTATGATTAATTTATTATTATATTATTATTATTATAATTATTTGTAATTATTTTTATGATTATGATTATATTTTTATTATTATATTATTATGATTATGATTATGGTTATATTATTATGATTATGACTATAATTATTATTATCATGATTATGATTATGATTATTATATTATGATTATATTATTAAAATTATAATTACTTATTATTATTATTATTATTATTATATTATTATAATTATGATTGTAATTATATTTTTTTATTATTATATTACTATATTATGATTATGTTTATATTTTTATTATATTACTATTATAATATTATTATTTATTATGATTATTTTTTATTACTTTATTATTATTATTATTATCTTACTATTATGATTATTATTTTACTATTATTATTATCATCATCATCATTATTAGTATCATAATTATTCATATTTTAACTATTCTGAGTAACAACTGCCAAACGATATTTTCACTCTTATGAATAGTCAAGAATACCACTCTTCTATCACTCTTCCAAAAAAAATATTATTCTCTCACTCTTCCAAAATTACCACTCTTCCAAAGGTATTCCTTGATTTGCCAAACGGACCCTTAGAGTAGAAGATCTGAGAGATCGATAAAGGTTTCCATTTTCATGTCTGTCGAGCTAGGCAATGGATCAGATTTAAATTGGATTTTGGAGGATTTAAATGTGAATTTATTAAAAAAATTATAAGATTTATATATAAATTCGTATCTAACAAAATTTTAAGAATTTAAATGCGAATCCATATCTACTATTATAACGGATTTCGGATTGGATTATATTTTGAATTTTATATCATAATAATACTAAAAATAGTCTAATTTATACATAATAAGAGAAAATTTATCATATTACTTTAAAATTATTTTAAATGTAGCAGCAATCACAATTCATATTTGTAATTATAGCAATCTTAAAATTATTTATTCCAATCACTAATGTAGTAACAATTATAACTATTTTTCCAACTTTCAAAACATACAATAAATATCAAATAACATAATAAAATTTACCTAATTAATACAATAGCTATTATTCAACTTCATGAATCAACATAGCATGAAAGATAAATATTGCTCTTCAATTTAAACTAATTTGGACATGTCTAATTGACACGTGATATAATTTTATTTTTATTTTTATTTTATTTATTAATCAAATTCATAGCAGATTCGAACTCAAATCTTCAAATAAGAATTCATTATATTAGATAGATCATTTTCTAAAATTCATATGTGAATCCAATAAACTAACAAATATATTTTAAAGATTCATATGCGTATCCATTTGTGCGGATTGGGATCAAATTTTCAGATTATGGATATCCAATGACAGCCCTATGTGGACTAGATACTTTTAGCAATTAAAATAGAAAAAGGAAATGGTATAAGTACCACCTTTTGCCTTCATAGTCTGGATCGAGTTTGAAACTCGATCTAAGTCTCTTTGGACTAAGTTTCAAACTCAGTCTCTATTTTTTTTTTCAAAAATTTTCTTTTTTTTATTAATTGTTTGTTTATTATTTGTATAGTTTATTTAGTTATTGTATTATATTTAATTATGTATTCAATGATTTAGCTTATTTTTAATTATTTAATTTTCATAATGTTTCAAACGAAGGAGACGAGATCAGAAGATAAAATCAAAATCTGAGCACTTTATCTTCAAACGGCCATAACTTTTGACACTTTTGATTCAGACGTGCTCGGCGACCATGGAAAACTCGCAATGAGGTCTACAAAGTTATCATCGTTATGGCAATTTTGGGGCCAAAATAACTCAATCGTGGCCTAAAAAATGTGTTTGTGTTTGTTTTGAGAATATATATTTTGTTATATTTTTAAGTAGAAATTATATATATTCTAGTTCATTATGTTCATCATATATTATTATACGTAGTAGCATTTATTATGAATTTTTTGAATTAGTTATTTTTATTTTTTTCTATTTGTGTATAATTATGTTCTAATATGAAATA
Source organism: Schoenoplectus tabernaemontani (assembly GCA_037127355.1). NCBI lineage: Eukaryota > Viridiplantae > Streptophyta > Magnoliopsida > Poales > Cyperaceae > Schoenoplectus > Schoenoplectus tabernaemontani. The sequence goes on from CM073753.1 coordinate 25,819,640, forward strand.
ATGTGATATATTTTATATTTTTTTCTATTGTGATTTTCTAACAACATATTATTATTGAATACACAATAATGTCATATTTAAAATATTATTATTCTAACTATTTTTTAAAAAATGTTAAATATTTAATGTTGGATTTTAAAATGCTTTGTAAATATAATAAAAAGAAGCTAAACCATTAAACAGAAGAAAACAAAATTGGAAGAATAAAAAATATTAATTAATCATACAATTTATTAATTATTTGTCTAATTACACATAATAAATAATTAAAAAAATTGATTAATTATTTATCTAATTAATTAATGATAAATATTTTTGTTCATTCAATCAGGAGTGTTGGATGAAATACGACTTTTACTAAATTAAACAATCAATTAAAAATAAACTAAACCATTGTATAGATAATTAAATATATTAAAATAACTAAATAAAATATTAAAAACTATTAAATAAATAAATAAATAATAAAAACAGAATTTTGAAAAAAAAAACTAGGACCGAGAGAAGTTGGAACTGAATTTTAAACTTAATCCAAACTATAAGTGTAAAAGCAGGCTACTCTTACCATTTTTCTCTTTTTTATTTTAGTTAAAAAAATCTATATGCAGAGAGAGGAGGATGCGGGGCCGCGACAAAAACAAAAAGGTTTTTGTTGGTTATTGGATTACACATTTACATGCAATCATGCATAGCAGCAGTACCTTGATAGCTCGCTTGATTGGGAAAGAAACGGAGGAAGGTTTACAAAATCGATAATGATTTGTATCAAACTTAATTTCTCATTACAATTTTTTGACTTAGGTTATAAAATTTAAATGTCGGATATAACTGTTAAGAATAAATATATATTTATTAAATAAAATATTATGTTTGTTAAAAAGAATAAATATAATTATTAAACGGAACATATTTTTTATCAACCTTCAAAATCATCTAAAATTTTAAACCCACAAGCATCATAAAAGTTGAACGACTGATATAATTATTAACGATAGTTATATATTTGTTAAATGGAACACATAATTAATTAATAAATATAAAAACGCGACTAACAGTACCCCAGCGTCAATCCCCTAATAAATACTCTCGCAAATGACTTCCATTTTCAAAAAGTTTCGCTCAATTGCGCTTAACAAACTTTCTTTTTTCGCACGCATGTGATTATTTCTCCGCCAAAATAAGACCATTTGCACACAACTCACGTGATAATTTCCGAAACGCCAAATCCATGTTGTATGTAATCATATTGTTCAAGTGTTTATATATATATGTGTAGTTTTTAAAAAAAAATTATAAGTATTTAGATTTTTATTTTTATATAATTTGATTTACTTATGTTAGTTATTGAGATATGTATCATACATATTTAATTAGCTATTATAAGTATTTAGATACAATATCTAGGTATTTAGATTTATTATTTAGGTATTTAGATATGTGTTTTGGGTATTTAAATATGTGTTCTAGGTATTTAAATATGTGTTATGAGTATTTAAGTATAATATCTAGGTATTTAGATTTTTTATTTAGATATTTAGAGATGTGTTCTGAGTTTAAGTATAATATCTAGGTATTTAGATTTCTTATTTAAGTATTTAGATATGTGTTTTGAGTATTTAAGTATAATATCTAGGTATTTAGACTTGTTATTTAGGTATTTAGTGATATGTTATGGATATTTAGATATGTGTTCTGGATATTTAGATATGTGCTCTGGGTATTTAAGTATAATATCTAGGTATTTAGATTTCTTATTTAGGTATTTAGATGTTAGTTCTTGGTATTTAGATAAGTGTTATGGGTATTTAAGTATAATATCTAGGTATTTAGATTTCTTATTTAGGTATTTAGAGATGTGTTCTGGGTATTTAGATATTTATTCTGGATATTCAGATATGTAATATGATTATTTAAGTATAATATCTAGGTATTTATATTTTTTATTTAGGTATTTAGATATGTGTTCTGAGTATTTAAATATCATTTATATGTGATTATCTGGAGTATGCGATTTCTTTCAATTATTTACTGAATAACACGAAAAAAAAATTAAACTTCATAAAATAATATTTTCTCATAAAGCAACAAGTACACTTTAAATATATATTTATATAATTTTCTCAGCCTACTAATATATTCAATATCACAATATTTTAATTTATGTTCAACATCAAAGTTATAATACATGAAACACATTTCAACATTATAAGTTCTAAGGAAAGGGAAAATTCAAAAAGAAAACGCTAAACGTCAAATTTAATTGAGGAAAATATTGAATAAACTATATATATGGAATGTCAAGCTCAATTAGCACGTGTTTAATTAAAAAAATGAGCGCTGATGGTGCGGAAATTATTTGGGGGATGGAGGATCCGGGGAAAATTTTTTTTCTAAATATAAAAGTTGAAGAGCTCTTCCTCTTTCTTTAGTCTCAAGAGTTGCTTCAACTGTCCATTTAATTAACCGTGCCTCTTGACTTTTTAACTGCTAAATTTATAAACGTAGCAAACCGACGTGTCAGCTGGACTTAATAAAACGACTCAGGCCAAGCCTCTCAAAATATGTCATCGAGGAACAGAACAAGAAGGAAGCTCTACAAGGAGTAGATATGCTACAGCTACAGGCGCGCAAACATAGAGCAAAAATAATATCTGGTTAGCTACCACAACTGAACCCAACAAATAAAAATTCTATTTAATCTTTACATAAATATAAGTTCAATTTAATATTATAATATTTTTTATTTTGCAATTATGTATTTCATTAATATGAATATTACGTTTAATAAATATATAACTGTCGTTAATAATTATATCAGCCGTTCAACTTTTACGTTGCACGAGGGTTAAAAATTTAGGCATTTTTAACTTTTACGCTCTACGTGGGTTCAAAATTTTAGATAGATTTCGGAGTTGACAAAAAATGTCAAATATTCAAATTTTATAACAAATATGATATTTCATTTAACAATTATATCTATTTTTTAATAAATATAATATTTTATTTAACAAATAAAATATTTAAATAAAATATTTTAATAAAATATAATATTTTATTTAACAAATATATATCAATCCATTACATATTTAAATTTTATAACCAATATAAATACACATGAGTGAAAATGTTTGCAATGAAAAATTAAATGGATTCCTCTCATCTTACTGAATTGGGAACACATTCAAATAATTTCAGAGCGGAGACAGAGCTGCGGGATTTATGGCTATGGCGCTCGGACCTAGATACACTGTCGCGCGGCACGGTGCGGCGTGCGCGATATGGTGTTCGATCACTTCGAGATTCGTACTAATACTTTCAGATTCGAGTTAGCACGAATCTCGAGTGATCGAAACCACAGGATCTACATGCATCAGTGCACGTGCTACATGATACTGATCTGGTTCCATGGCGCTCGGTTAGGTTCGAACAAAAAATGATTCGAGGGTTCTCGGACTGTTGATTTTGAATCGGAATTCGTAATGATCATTGAAAATATGAATTTTGGACCTCATGATTTATTAAAAGTACGGATTTCGATGCAAAATCAACGATCTGAGCATAAACATATCGTTCAAAGTTCAAATCAAAATTTTGATTCGAAAGACTGTGAACCTAACGTGAGCGCATAGCTATAGGCCATTCGCCCACTGCCTCCCTATATTCTCCTCCATGTCGCTATCATTTTTTGGCATTCTTCTAATTTTGGTTGGTACCATTTTTTTTTTTTTTTTTTTTTTGCATTTTCCCTTATACGCTGTCAATTCGACAAATTGTGTTGCTTCTTTCCCCTCCTCGAAAAAACTCATTATTAACATGACTAAAAAGACACATTAAATCTTAATTGAAGGGCTAGAAGTAGGAAGCAAAGAAATAGCGTTGGAAAAGAAAATCTATAAACATATCTGGAAAACAATTTATTTTAAACATATTACTTTAAAATATTTAGCCAGATTTATAAATTTTGAAATTTTGAATGTTACAAATATTTTACTTATGAAAATTGAAAATTCGAATTAGAAATTATGAAAATGAAATTGAAAGTAAATGAGGGGAAGCAAAATAGAAGGAAAAAGAAAGATAATAACCAAGCTATTAGGAGTGATATTGACATTTTTATTAAAAATTTTAGATATGAGGGAAGTTTATTTAATTTTTTCATAAGAAGGGTAATTTATAGAATCTCCCTTTTGACGTCAATATATATATATTTTTTTTGTAAAAAGCTCAAACTGTTGCGTTGATGCATTTATATGGTATTTCTTAATTGAAAAGGTGTTCCCGTGACTCGGTCACGGTGGTCCATTTTGGTTACAAAAGACACACACACGTTAGAGACGTATTAAATACATTAAATTGAAGAGCATTATTATTTCATTTTAACCGAATCGAAATTCGTTTTTCCGAATGAATTGTTACCGAGTCCGCAGTATATGAAGCGATACTCGCATCACAACACTCCCAAATAACCTGAGAGCTGTGTTACATCGATATTCTTCTAACTCATCGAATAAATATCGGATACATATCCGATAGAACCGCACGTCGAATACGGTATAGATGCGTAATGCGCTACATGATATATTAGATTATTTTAATCAGTTTGATTTACTAGTATGACTAAAAACATTCAGATATATTCGATACGATGAATTGTTTTGTTAGATATATTCTATACGGATCGTCACAACAAATTATGAAATTATTATCCAAAAATCATAATAAATGAAGGCAAAAATGAGATTCGTGCAGCATCAAATTCATATTCGCTCTCATATTTTTTTATGGCAGGCTGTTGGTATAAATTTTTTGTTTCTTGTTAATGAGGTCCACTGAATAATAAACACACCCATGAAACTAAATTTGATCCTTTTAAATTTAATCAAACGGTAGAAAAAACTATAACACTTTACTGTCATAAAATTTTAATTTTTTTCTCCAAAAAAAAATAAAAAAAATCAACCATGCTTGATTTAGGCCCTTTGAACAAGTCAATAACGGTGCCAGAAGAGATGAATTAGCGAGAGATAAATTACCTACCGTGAGTAAATTTATGTAAGATTAAGATTGCTCGTCTTTGTGCAATTAAAGCCCCTAACTTTGACATTTTCACCGTGTAGAGATTCTTCTGATTTTGTCGATTGCGATTGCTTGTTTAATTGCCATCTCCTTTTTCTTTCTTGCATGGTTGCACCTAACCAACGTGTCGAGCGAGAGTTGAGACTCACGTATAATTTGTGAGCAAGACCTAACTATTAATTAAGTTAAACGAACCAAGGTGACAGTTTTTGACTTTGCAACTGCTATGACATTCGAGTTCATATTTTCCTTGATAATAATCAATTTATCAATTTATCTTCCTCTCTAAAAAAGAAAATTGAATTTATTTGCAGTTTCATTGATTTAATAATTTTGTTCAAATTTGAACCCTGTTTGTAAAGATCAGGCCCTCTATTAATAGACCTTGTGATGAACAGTGGACCTCTATTTATACTTCATATATTTTGTGAAGAATGGTGGGCTAATTGGGCGGTTACGTTTCTATACTTGCCGTTTTCAAGATATTTTTTTAGGATATTTAGTGTCCAAATTTTTTTTTATATAAAAAAATGAGAATCAAAATTTTAAATTTTATAAAAATATTATTTTTATCACTATAACAAAAGCTGGTTCTCCTCTCTACAAGATATTGAACACTATAAAAATTAATTCTCAGTTTTACACATCCATGATTTTAGTTTTGTTGAGTGCTAAAAAGAATCAATTTTTGTAATTTGTAAAGAGAGATATACTTCTCAGTTGGATGATGGACATCCAAGTTGCACGGATTCGCCCAAACACTCTGGCACACTGCATCAGATACGTATTTCATACGGAAGCGTGTGTGATTCGCATCGGATACTTCACGTGACGTATCGGAGAATATTAGCAATTTTGAAATAAATATAAAAATAAGCAGGAGACAGGATTCAAACTCTTGTTTAGACGCTCCCAAATTACACTAACATCACTGCTCCACTGCGTTTTTTTGATATAGCATGTTTTGTATGTTATATATATTACATTTTGAATATCTTTTTTTTTTAATTTTTTAATGCCATTTTATTTTTATATCTAAATTTATTATAGATTACTAAATCCGTATTTTATTTTTGTAAAAATTTTATGTATATCACATCCGCACTGTATCAGATACGATACTCGCAACCACACTCATACAATATAGATGAACCAGTGTTGTGAAAATCGGTTAGAACAGCCGGATATGCGTCGAATAATCGGAGACGGAAATAAAAACTACACGCATATTTTTATCATTCAATTTTTCCGTATAATCGTTCCTAAGAAATTAAGATGGGTTTAAGTTGAATATAATAAAATTAATCAACTACGCTTTGACATAACACGACTAAAAGATATGCTGAAACTCAATACTTATTTCGTGCAGCATATACTTGATTTGTGTAAAAAAAATCGAATTTACTAGTAGCACCTAAATGCCAAATCATCAATCCGCTTTACTCCTTATTAAGCACGTATGTATTCTGATCCTGCAATGATTCTGATTTTTTTATTGAATTTTTAGAACTAATATTACTTATCGGATTAAGTTATTCATCAAATATTATTACTATCTCTATGATCATTTATGTTGAAGTTAAAATTTTCTCTCAATTTTGTTTGTTACATGAAATGTTACATAATTTAGGAGCACAATTAATCTATTTTATTTCCCTTTTTTCTTAGATTGTCATTAATTATGAATTTTAACTTTTCTTAAACACTGAATATTAACTTTCCCCTCAATTTATATTTATTTTGCATTAATTATGTATTTATGATTGAAATTTATATTAATTACTAAATTATTTTTAATTTTATTTCCTTATTTTTCATATAAAGATATAAATTTTTATATTTCTGAAAGATATCACCATAACAATGCACGGCCAAAATACTACTACTCTCAAATATATTTACACTCACAATGCCACTGTCACCACTGTAATTTAAGGTACGCTGCAAAATCTGTTACGAGATATAATTAATTCCTTGGCAAACGGTGCCAATAATATAATGCAAAGCACTTACATTTGAACTCAGACTCACAAATATTGACACAATCAGTTGATAAAAGTTAGCATCACAGGAGATCTGGACAATCAATTATGGTGAGGGATAAAGCTGCTTTTCCCTGAACTGGTAATTGGCTAAGTCTGCTAGCTGGACCCACTCTGCTTTGTCTTTTATCACCAGATGCTTTTGTTTTTCTTCCAAGTAAAAGTGCTGATTTCATTTTGGATGGTGTCACAATTAATAAATAATAGTGTCAGATATACAGGATCTTAGATGACCGTTGGCTGCGTAGCCCAGCATCTATGAGGGTTGGTGGGAGTGTGGGAGAGTCTTCATGTGAAATAATTTAACTCGGTGATTGTATTAAATATCTTATAATTTTTTTCTTTTACAATTCTTCGATTTAATTCGCATGGTAAAATTCGATAGTGACACGTCTGTTATCATCATTAATAATTATGACAACGTGTAGCAAAGAAGAGCACTTAAATATTTTGACGTCATTTTTATTTAAAAAAGGGAAATAACGAAAATGTTTTTTTTTTCAAACTCGTTGTATTTTGAAGATGAAACATCTTTCTTCATCCTCGTAAATAATGATTTACATAAATTAGAACTTGAATAAAAATATATTTATTAAAATTTATGCAAAATTTTACTTCAAAATTTTGAATGATTAAACACACACATGAGGATGAAAATAATATATACACGAGATAGAGCAAAAAAAGGGTCTGATAGATCAAAATTACTTTATCATGTTCTCGAATAAATTATAGCATACTCGAATTTGTGCTTTTGTTTCAGCCCCACGTCCATGCACCATGCACGTATAACCGATGACATGCAAACACATGCCTTGTTATGATTAAGAGATAATTCAACCAATTATTTTAAAAACACATAAGAACGAAAACATGGCCGAATGCCCTTCACTAGAGAAATAGGGCATTTGAGTCTGTTGGAAAATTGCAACCACCAAAAACGACAACATAATTGGTCCCCTAATTAAAGCACCCGAAGCTACCGTCTTTTACATAAAATACAAGTCCTCTCCATTTTTCATCAACAGAAGATATTAATAATGATAATAACTCGACAAATGACACAAATGGATGCATCACAATTTAACTTTTTTAATTTCAATATTACGGACATAAGTATCATTGAATGTGGTATCATGAATGGATCATAATGAGACGCGTACTTTTCGTTTTCGTTTCACTGTCCTAGGCTCCTAGCTAAGCGGTGTCATTATTGAGGAAAAAATCTTATTGCTATGTTTTAGGAAGGAAGTGAAGCTTTAGAGATTCTTTAGTGTGAAGATCTGTGTTGGGCAGTTTTTAGTAATAATAAGTTTTAGTAAATTAATATGATTAAAAATAAGAGTGAGAAACGTAAAATTTCAAATATACGAATGGCGGTAGCATACATGGCGATGGCGCGCGTTCATCTTGCGTTTGAAACGCGCCACATTGTCGATGCGCGTTTCATTATTTTTACCAAACGCGCCACCGACGATGGGTTCGCGTTTCCTTATTTTTACGAAACGCGCCACTACTAGTGGCGCGTTTGCTTCTTATATATACAAAATGCGCAGTCACTTACGCGAGGTTTGAACGAAACGCGCCACTGACAGTGGCGCGTTTCCTAAAAATAATGAAACGCGCCACCGGCGCGGCGCGCGTTTAAATCCGTCGCCATCGCGATGCAAGCGCCGCCATTCATATATTTGAAATTTTACGTTTCTCACTCTTATTTTTAATAATATTAATTTAATAAAACTTATTATTACTAAAATCTGTATGTTGGGAGATCTGAACGACTCATTTTAATCATAACGGTTGTGAGAAGTTTAAATACGAATTTTGATGCATAATTGTTTATTATTAATAAATCAGAATCATTAATTATAAATCGGAGACAAAAAAAACTGCACGGTCCAGAAAACTCTCCAAAAGATATTATTTCGTTTGCATAAAAGAAATTTTTTTTGACAAAGATGTCTGCATAAAACCATCTTTTGTTGACAAAGATGGCCGCACTTTATCAGTTTTAGAAAAGGTTAATAAACACATGAGATTGGAAATGGAATTTTCATTTCTTCCAAGTTGGAACTCAAAATATTCTGAACTTGTTTCTAAATTAGCGTTTCACCCCGTGATCAGCGGGCGACAGGACGGATCTACACAGTGTCGAGATCAAATTTTGATTCCCTGATCAGATTTATTTTTAAAAGTACACTTATAATAATGTATAATTTCAGAATAAATAAAAATTATATTTATTCCCTGATCAGATTTATTTTTATTAGATTGTTTTTTTTAAATTTTATTTTATGAAATTAAAAGCAAACCATATACCATAAGCAATTAATATATATAAAGAGCGTCGTGGTTCATTTTTCCTCTTTCATTTTATCTTATTTTATTTTGCAATGATCATAGTGAACCAAACAATATCCTCGACTCTCTAACAACGGGATCACATCCACTTTATTCCATCTATCTTGCAATTAAGTGACATAACATTGTATTTCAAAAAGCAAGCACTAAAGGCATCCATTTAAGAGTCCGGAGAGTCACTCTAGAGATGTATAGGGTTGGGGACTGGAATCACATGATCTAAATGTAACGAATCACAAGACTTCTTATAATACAACTTGGAAAATTAAATTACAGGGAAACATGTAACCTAGGCAGTGCCGTGCATTATAAAAAAAAAAATAGAATATAAGCTGCAATCTACAAACTACATAAATTCGAAATTATATGACAAACAGAGGAAAATCAAGTATTCTATAACGTTATTGTAGGAAATTATTCATGTCCTACAATAACATTATAATAAGCTCCCCGAGCCAAAATATAAATTGCAGTCCGGGCAACGTCGAGGGCAAAACGGAGAGAAGCCAAAGAGGAGTCCGTTATACGGGGCCAAATGAAACGTGGGCCCCACAAAAACCACACGTTGGCGCTTGGTAGCTTCGTATTTTCTCCTCCAAACCACGCCCTTCCCGTCATCCCGTGCCTCCTTATTTATCTCTTTCCTTTCTCACTTCTGGTCCCCAGCCCCAGCCCCAGCCCCAGGCGGCTCCAGCAGGCAGCAGCCCAACTCCGGCAATAAAATTACCATCACACCCTTCCACACAATACACGCCAGTGGCACGTAAACCGTCCGTACTACCCGCTTCCCGGTTCTCGTCATGTGCCTCCGACCTTTATTTTTTTTGTCCTTTTTGACCCCTACAATGAAAAACCTACTTGCACCATGTGCAAAACGACACAAGTTATTTCCCTCAGTGACAAGTGGGGCACCACTTGCCATGAAGTAGAAGATTTTTCCTCGCATACCGGATATTTTCTCTCTGCTACTTACATCTTACATGGATACGAGGGTCCGAGGCCAAACTGGGTCCACTTGTTGAAACTTGAAAGGGGGGTTTTATCAAACAAAAAAAAAGAACTTGAAAGGGGTTTATATTCACTGACGTGTCGAGCCCACGTTTGTTTCAAGTAGGAAGGTTCACGCAATCACTGTAGACACCACTATTCACGATTCCCGCCCTTCGTCTTACATATGATATGGTCCAAAATCCAAATTCGCCAGTCAGGTGGTCCCGCAAATTAGAAAATATTGATTACACCCGATCTGCACACACCGTGACCATGAAAGTGGGGCCCACGCTTTAGAGCTCTTGGATGACTATTAGTGTACGAGTGCCGGGTTTAGAAGCTAGTTCGTCAAAGGGCAATTGAGTTTCAAATTTCAAACATTAATTTAATGTTTTAAACTGAAAGAAGCCAAAAACAGCGTAAGAGATACTAATTAATCTGTAGACTAGATGGAGATGGAGAGAGAAACAAAAAAGAAGCTATTACGGAGAGAGAGGATTTGAGAGTTCAGACACCCCCCACCCCCTCTCTTTCCTTCCTAATTCCTATCAACGCTTCATTTATCAGCCTCTCTTTCTTTTCTCTGAAAATCCAGAGCTGTCTTCTCGAGGTGTCCCTTCGATCTCGTCTCTCGAGCCATGCAATGGCCAAGGAATTCAAATTCATAACATAATCTGAGATTTCATCCAATGAGTGTTTTTCCTTGACAAATTTGGGTTTTGATAGCGAGATTTGCTGGCAAGATGAGAGAGATGTACCGCGGGAGCAACGCTAGATCTCGCAGTGGAGAAAGTGGTATATGAGATTGCAATTTTTAATTTTCAAATTCGGCCGGAGTACTTTTCCTCTTTTCAAGATTATTAATGTGACGTAGCATTGGATTCTTCCGAGTTTGTTCTTTTTTTTTACGGAGGACTGGAGGAGTTGCCAAATTCATCCTTTTCTATAACATTACTTTTTAAACAAATTTGAACCTAAGCTACTTTTTCTTTTGAAATGTTATTGTGACTTCATATAAAGTTTTGTGAGGGTTTCATAATTTTCATTTTTTATTGATGCAAGTAGAGATCTGTTAGCTCATTGAATAAGTATCTATATTGATAATTGGTGATACTGGATCTAGTTAGAGGTTGTGTTTAGTTCTATTACTGAGATATCATTTAATTATCTGATCACCTGGCCTCTTTCTTGCGTACAAAACCTGCAACTTCCACATACTAACATTACCCAGCCCCGGTTGCAGTTTAGTAATTTTTCAAGATTTCAACTGGAAGTATTGAGTCCATGGAACATTTTTTTTTTGTTTTTTTATATATATATAGCAACAACTCTCTCAACGGCAACACTTAGATGCCAATTTATTTGGTTATGAATGTAATTAGAGTGAAATAATGTAAATTTTAGTTCTCATGCTAGTCCTATGACATCTATGAGACTTATCTCATTTTTTTTTTCAGGATCAACTCATCGCAAGAAACAGATGGCGGTTTCATCTGCTGTATCGCAAGATTGTTATTCAGTATGTAAATTTTCTTTAAATAAGTCAATGAGATCTTGCACATTAATAGCATTTAGTGTTTACTGATTTTACTGAAAAAGGAAAAGGAAACCTTGCTATGCATAAGATGTCCTATTTTCTGAAAACATGTGAACAGTGTTAAGTGCTAAATAATATGCTATGTATGACAAGCAGTATACATATCTTTTGGAGGACAGTATGGTTTTCTTTTCTCTCCTCTTATTTTTCCTCCATTAATTTTTTTTCAAGCTTGCTGCATCACCAAAAACTGCATCAATTTTATTCATCTCTAACCCAATTGGCGGCTACATAATTTGAACTCTCTTTTTATTCCCAGAGCTCTCCAGATCTCTCAGGGAGTTCATCTAAGAAATCGGTTGGTGTGCCTATGAGATGCCTAATTGAGGAGGAATTAATTATGAAAGAAAAGAAAACCAGGGACCCTTCACCTGGTGTCATTGCAAGGTTAATGGGCTTAGACACCTTACCTCCTCCACCTCCCCCAAAGCCTTACCCTTACAACCAGGGGCCTCACTGCCAAAAGAAGAAAGTAGTAGCCTCGCCAGAAATAGTACATGATGAACCTTCAATTTCTCACGAGAGGTTTGTTTTCACTGAAGATGAGTTGCCGGAATTCAAGGATGTGTTTGAAATTACAGAGGCAAGAAAGGCAAAGAAGAAGTTTCATTCAAGTCCTGTTCGTAGCAAGAACAGCTCACCTGAAGTGGAGTTTGTGCGTAAAAAGTTTGCTGAGGCAAAACGGCTCTCAACTGAGGAACCATTGCACAGCTCTAGAGAGTTCAATGATACAATAGAGGCTTTAGAGTCTAACAGGGATGCACTTCTCAAACTTTTGAGTGAGCCAAATTCTATGTACTCGAGACAACTTAAAGATTTGACCTTTTTACCCCCATCACCTCCGCGGAGTGCAAGCCAGATCACAATACTAAAACCTTCATGCAAGCAAGCCCTTGGGATTAATATGGAAATAGGTCGAGATTCTGAGAAAGAAACTGATTTCCATTACAGGAAACATGGCAATCACCTCTTTACCCATCCACATGAAGACGACTTTGTTTCTTTAACATTTGAGAAGCCAATAAAATCAAACTATAAGGTGAAAGGTGAGAAATGTACAAGACCAACTCATATCGTTGTGCTAAAGCCAAGCCTAGACAAAGCCCAAAAACATTTGGAGCAGGGGTTTTTCCAGTGCTTTATCCAGAGGGTGGTGCACAGTCAAGATTTACCAATGGCAAAGACCCTTTTGTTGGCACAAGAGCAAAGAGCTCCAGAGAAATAGCTCGTCAAGTCACAAGACAGATGAGACGCGCTGTCACTGCAAAACCTGATCACATGCCTGTTGTGGACCCTCTGTATGAATTTAATCCTTTGTATGATGACAGTAGCTACTATGCATCTCCGAAGGTCCACCATGTTGAGTCATCAGTCAGCAAAGAAGCAAGGAAGCGTCTGTCTGATAGATGGAAGACAACCCGTTTGACTGATGAGGTGGGCCCTCTTCCTGGTGGTGGCTCAAATACACTAGGGGAGATGTTGGCATTATCTGATATAATGTCAAGTGACAAATCACGCAAGGATAAATGCGTTTTCGGTATCAGCAGTAATGATGGCTGGAAGGATGGTAATTTTAGAAACTTACCAAGGTCTAAGTCCCTACCATCATCATCCCATGCACGTGTAAGCCACAGATCGGGTCATCGGAGACGTGCATCCCGTGCCAGTGACTTTGGCATGCTTAAAGATGTGCTTAATGCAGGGCCCGTGAAGGGTTTGAAGGGGGAGAAAACTCATACAAGTGATGTTTCAGAGGGAGTGGAGAGCGTTCTCACTGAGAGGGAGATACAAATAAATTCAGAAGACCTGAAACTGAATCATACAGATGAAGTGAAAATCGGGGAGGTAGATCCCCCTAAGGACACTAGTACTGAGGACATTATTCCTTTTGACAATACGGTTATGATTGAGGCAAAGGTACTGGAGACGGATGCTACAATAGTGAAGGATGAGGATGTTGTCAGCCCCATGCCACACGATGTCACTGAGGAACAGGTACCTTTTTTCCATGAAACATCAACTCAGCCTTGTGTGAGCCTGGTTCCATGATGTACCATGAAGTTTTGAGATTTCTCATATCTTTGTTGTAGTGTTGAGTTAGTGATTTAAATACAGAACTTGATCTGTATTTTATTTTTGTAGGAGGTAATGGAGCATAGAGTTTGTCTAAAGGAAGGAGAAGAACAGCCGAGCCCATGCTCGACACTGGAATCTCCTTTTGAAGAAGTTGCAGACCTAGAAGATGAAGAAACTTCGACCTCAGGTTGCTTTGAGAAAATCAGTGCCGACCTACAAGGCAAGCTAATTGTTTCAGAAATATCAATTATTAGTTTCTTGGTTCCTGGCCTCAAACTAATATGAAAAAGAGATTAAGACAGAGACAGGCAATATGTTTTAGTTGAGGCTTTGCAGATTATCTAACTCATGCATGGAAAATAACTGAGTTATGAGCGAAGTATTTCTTTTGACTTTTGTATGAATAAATCAGTGTAAACCTATAAATGGTTTCTACAACATAACTTGATTTTTAATCTGAAATTAACAATTACAGAATTGAGGATGCAACTCAATCTCCTAAAAATGGATTCGGTTGGAGAACAAGTCGATGTTTTCCTTGCAAGTGATGAAGAAGACAATAACACTGAGCAAACTAATAGCTTTGAGTTATCAAACAGAGAACATTTCAGGGATGAAGAGGAGAGAGATTTCTCATACTTACTCGACATGGTAACTGACCTAGGGAGGCATGTTTCTACCCAAGATGAGCTTCTCAGTATGTGCTACTCTTTGGACTGTCCTGTGGGCCCCAGTATTTTCACCAGACTAGAAAAAAAGTATGGTTATCTGGTTCTCTGGCCAAAATCAGAGAGAAAGATGCTATTTGATTTGATAAATTCCCTTTTGTCTGAGATTATTGGTTCATGGATGGAGGAGCGGAAGATGTTAACTGCCTTTAGACCCAAGTGGGAGAGAGGCAGGCTTGCGGAGGATGTGTGGGGAAGAGTAATGACGAGGAGAAAAGAAATACAGTGTGGTGGTGAAGAGATGCTTCTAGAAACCAGGTGGTCAGGGATAGTAGGCAGAGGGGTAAATTTGGTTGGAAGAGAGATCGAGAGCATGTTGCATGAAGATCTCTTGTGCGAGCTTGTCACCGAGTTTATTCCATAGGTTGAAAACTCAAGTTTCAATTTCTTGGTTAAAGTTCGGTATCTAGTCAAATGTTATTTTATAAATGTTCATAAAAAAACTTTATCCAGATTTTGAACCACTTTCCACACAGAAAACATTGCTTTTGTTACTAAATCAAAAGCTGATTGCATATCTAATTAAATGTAATATTGGTTATTTGTAAGTTCTAATATATAATTAACATTTTTAGGGGTGGATTTAGGGGTTGGAGGACCCGACCCTTTCCCAATCTCATGAGAGTTACATGTTGGAGTTTAGTTTTATCATATATTTTTATTTCGTATAATGTATTGATTTTTTTAGTTTATCAATTTTAATGCTTTATTGACGTATACTTGTATCTTGATCCCGCTATACTAAAATCTTGACTCCGCCTTGAACATTTCCACTTGGACTTGCTCTGTATAAAGGTAAAAGGAACTGGCTCTTCTCATGTTGGCGCCGATGACTAGAAGGGGATTGGTATTTGTACGTTGGAGTTTCTCTAAGAGTCAAAGTAAACCACATTATATACAAGCAAAATGAAACAAATCACTTTTAGTCTTTTAGTAATTTATTTTTTTCTTTTGTACGTTTTTAACAATGATTTATTTGCAAATGATCTAGTGGCTTAAAGTGATAGCTAATTAAGATCGTCTAAGACTTCTATCTCTCAAAAAAAAAAAAAAACTATTCACATTTCTATTGGACGATGGGAAACATTTTTGTCATTCCTAAATTCTAACTATTCCTACTGCAAAGAAGGTTCTGATATCAACTAATACAACATGAAGACCAACTCCACTCATTTCTTGTATCTCAACAACTCAATGAATGCTGTAGTACAAACCAAAACATTCTCTCACATCTCCTATTTATAGAGTTCGCTTCTCCATTTCCAATCCAAGAACTCACTGATTAGCTTTCTCTCCACTATCACATCACAACTATTCAAGCATCCCAAACAACCAACATGGCTATGAAACCAAAAGCCATACTGTACCTAATGCTCCTCTCAACCATATTTCATTTCTCGGATGCTAATCGAATCCTTGATGAGCAATCAAAACCAGCAGATGTTGTCTTGCCACCAGTCATTTCACCTCAGCCTTCAGACCCATTACCAGCCCCGGTTGACCCACCAACTGACCCAGCAGTAATGCCACTAGGGCCAGTGGGCCCTGTGGGGTCCACTGCAACCACTGAGCCTGCAACAGATGCCACAGCCACTGCGCCTGGTGCTTTATCTCCAGCAACTCCAATTGGATCCAACACAGCTGGCACTGGTGCGACCACTTCTGCCATAGGGGCCCATCCCTTAACATTCTTCATGCATGATATAGTTGGTGGGACCAGGCCTTCAGTACGAATTGTTACTGGTGTGGTTGCCAGTACAGCTGCCAGTGGCCAGCTGCCATTTGCAAGGCCAAACAAGGATATATTTCCAATCCAAGGTGCATTGCCCTTACCGGAAAGCGCAAGTAACCTGTTCAACAACAACAATGTACCGTATGTTGCAGGACTTAGTGGTACCTCCACCACAATTGTCCAAAACAATGCTAATCCTTATGGGGCCAGTGCACCAAGCGGTGATATTCCTTTTGTCAATGCTGGAGATTTACCAACAGGTACAACTCTTGAGAACCTTCTCTTTGGTACGACCACGGTCATAGATGACGAGCTAACTGAGGGTCATGAGATTGGATCCGCTGTGATGGGACGTGCCCAGGGTTTTTATGTGGCTAGCTCACAAGATGGCACGAGCAAGACCGTTGTTATGACCGCTATTTTTGAGGGAGGAGATCACACCGATGACACAATAAGCTTCTTTGGTGTACATCGTACTGCTGCATCAGAGTCACATATTGCAGTGATTGGAGGAACTGGTAAATACGAGAATGCACGTGGCTTTGCGGCAGTTCAGACACTGCATCCTGGCGACCAGGGAACAACAGATGGTGTCGAGACTTTGCTTCAGTTTTCGGTTCATATCTCTTGAGCTTGCTATGTGTTTGCTTTTTCAGTGTTCTAAAGGTGTGAAGACTTCACCGTTTGTATCGTTTGTGAACTGAGTTGACACTCAACGTACCAGTCTTAAAATGAAAAATTGTACCTTCTACTGTAAACTGTGAGGATTTTATAGTCGAAGTATTTTCTCAGAACTTAAGTAATGCAACGGCCATCAAAATGAGGATGACGCAAATTTACATAGGAATAGACACTTGGAATATTGTGCTATGCTTCTAGCTACACCCAAACAAAAAGAAACTTCAGTTAGATGGAGATAAATGAAAAATATCAGGTCTTTAACTTTTCTCACATCAAAACAGAAATGGATGGGAAATTTTATCTAAACAAAAATATCACCGTTCTTATACAAGAGTCTTGTCGTGTAACAAAAAGATTTCTGAACTTTGATAAAGTAAAAATACATCTACACATTTATATATATAAAAAAGAAACAAAAATCAATCAAACAAGTGGCCTTTGCGCATAAAGGAATTGTGGAGCTCACACCAACTAAAGAAAGAGAATTAATCTGTAGCAGCACTAAGCTATGGTAAACATAAATCCATGTCTCATTTTTCATCTAAGACGCGCTTTTGGAAATCAGACACCATAAGAGGAAGTCCTTGTCTAAGGGACACCTTTGGTTCCCAATTCAGGAGCTGCTTGGCCTTGGTTATGTCAGGTTTTCTCATGTGTGGGTCATCAGGAGTATTGGGCTTGAACTCAATCCTTGCACTGGGGTCAATTGTCTCTTTTACCACCTAAAATTCATAATCTTGAATTATTATGGTTTCAAGGAAAAGGAGGTGAAATAAATTTAAAAACATTAGAACAAACCTCTGCAAGCTCAAGCATGGTGAACTCTCCAGGATTGCCCAAGTTAAACGGTCCAATATGCTCACCTTCCATCAATGCCACCAACCCATCAACCTGAGAATTTGATGTTCGTTCATGAAACTAAAAAAGGCAACAAAAAAAAGGATCTTATAATTTCTATTGAGTAAAAGGGAGATCAATACCAAATCGGAGACGTATTGGAAGCTTCGAGTCTGCTTTCCATCACCATAAACAGTCATTGGTTCCTTCCGCAGAGCCTGAAAGGAAGTCATTAGATTACATTAGGCTGATAGATAGCTCATCAAAATTGACATTTGGATGATATTTTAAAATTTTAAAAATATTGAACCTGTGCAACAAAATTGCTAACGACACGCCCATCATCTAAGCACATGCGGGGTCCATATGTGTTGAATATGCGGGCAATGCGGACCTGAGAAAAAAAAGATATTGCCTTGTCAAATGACTGAACTGGACAAAATATAAAGGGGAGGGACCAAACTTGAAAATGGAACTTTAAATAAATTCGAAAAAAATCTTAATAATAGAAAAAAGTATATATATATATATATAGATGGCTTATGGTGCTTTGCCACGCAAAAAAATGTTATTGCTTTGGGATGAGATTTTATATTATGAGGTCTCAAATTTTCAATCTAAGCTGCTCAATAACTTCTTCATGTCAAAATCTTGTGTGATATTAAATTTCATCATTTTTAGGCTATTATCTTGTGTTAAACAAGTCTGATTTTAAAAATAATTTAAAAAATAGCTAAAAGCTCAAAAAAATCATGAAATTCAATATCCCACAAGATTTGGACATGAAGAAATTATTGAGCAACTTAGATTGACAATTTGATACCTCGGGATATGAAATCTCACCCCAAATCAATAATGATTTTTTGCTTTGCAAAACACCGTAATGCATCTCTCTCTCTCTCTCTCTATATATATATATATATATATTCTTTAACTTAGTGTTTCAAATTTTATGCAATTTCATTATCATTTGATAGTTCATCAAAGACCATCAAAATTTTATTCAATTTGCGATGGTTCCAATTTAACGGTCTTTGATGGACTAACAAATGAAAATGAAATTGTATGAAATTTGAAACACCATCAATCTATAAGTTCAAGAATGCATCAATAAACTTTTTTTTTCTATTTTTAAGATTTTTTCCGAAATTATTTAAAGTTCTATCATCAAGATTGCAAAATAGCCATTGTCATGTGTTCCCTACCCAAATTTAAAATGTAAAGAACAATTTGGCTTTCTTCTGGTACGGATAGTGATTACTACTAAATTGGCATCCCAGGTTGATGTTAATTATAGTAAATGGCTACTACTTGGTCAGAGTTAATCACTTAAATGACAACTTCACTAATAAATAGAGTTGGATAATTATCTTCTATTCAACGATCACCTTCCTAGACTGTTTCAAGTGGCATTATAACCTCATGGTCAAAGTGTAGTAATTAGAATTAAGTAGACATTACCCCAGAAAAGGACCCAACCAACTAGAGTTCATCAATTTTCTCTCTACAAAAAAAGAGTCAACATCAATTTTTAATCAAGGACACATACACCATTTGGGATTTATTGAGGCAAAATTCAATTGACTCTTCTTATGTCTGCTCACTTGAGGTTCAAAAAAGCATCCTTTTGGCTGAAAGCAACAAACTGGGACACCATCTTAACTGATGCAGTACTCTTATCTTATTGTACCAGTAACTTTTAGTGAGTCACTAAGGTAAGAACTAAGAACCTGTCAAAACCTTGGTTTATTGACCAGGATTTACTCAAAAAAATGATATTACCTCAACCCCAGCACCACGGTGATAATCCATTGTTAAAGTCTCTGCTGTTCTTTTCCCTTCATCATAGCAACTCCTCTCACCTGTGAACATATTAGACAAAGAAAACAATGAACACAATTAAATACTTAGCAATCAATTTCAAAAATAGTTGTACAAAAGAGAGAATCAACGAGGATATTGATGCCAATACTAAATAGATGTACAATTCAGTTTTGCTGCCTTCTGGACAGTAACTTCTCTACGATGCCAATACTAAATCAATGCAGGCTCAGGTTACTTGTGTTTTTCTAGCCTTTTTCTTTATTGTTCCTACTGTTTATTACTGTAAAGTGATGTTTCCATTAACAGAAACTGGCAGTACATGCTTATTAGTCAAAAAAGAAACTAACCTATGGGGTTAACATGGCCCCAATAAGTTTCCTTTTGAGGATGTTCAAGTGGGTCACCATAGACCTCACTGGTACTTGTCAGAAGAAATCTTGCACCGATCCTCTTAGCTAATCCAAGCATGTTCAGTGTTCCCATTACATTTGTCTTGTGTGATTTGTTAAGGAATACCCTCGGAATCCACGCCAGTAAAAATTGTAATCAACAGTTCATTATAAAAGATTATAACAATAATGCTACTTTTACCTTTGTAGTGAGTTATGAAGACAAGACTAGTTTGGAAATAATTCATGGCCTTATACAGTTGAAATGAATTTCAAGTGCAATCGTCTCCAGAGATCTACAATTCTAGAGCTCTAAATTTCCAAAATTAAAGCCTAATTGACAGAATTATAAGAAAGGGATTAGATTTCACTCCCAGTATAAAGTAAAAAAAAAATAATATCCTCCATAAGAAGTTATTAAAAAATGTTTGTGAGATCTCATCCGAAACCAGTTGGATCTAAGTTCTACAAAAGCTCAACCTACTACTTCTGAAGCACACAAAAAAATGAAGATCAGATCAAGTTACGGCATGGAAAGAAATTTATGTTAGAGATAAAAGGATATGATTGTCTTGATCGGATTGAACTTGTAATGCACTGGAGAAGCAGGGCATGCGAGATGGTAGATCTGATCAACTTCAAGCAAGATCGGCTCAACCACATCATGCCGGATCAGCTCAAATCTCGGATTACCGAAATGGTGCACCAAATTATCCTTCCTTCCCGTGAAGAAGTTATCAACGACAATTACGCTGTCTCCTCTGGCGAGCAACTTATCGACCAAATGACTTCCCACGAATCCAGCGCCACCTGTCACCGCGATCCTAAGGCCAGGCTTCTTAAGATTTGTAGGGACGCGACTGGGAGGTTAAAGGAAGGGAATTTGTCACGGCTCTGGACAAGGAAAGAAGAGGGAGTTGGATGCGAGGGGAGAGAAGAGAAGGGATGGAGGAGGAAGAAGGAGGTGGCGATGAGCGCGCCTAGAAGGATGAATAGAAAGCGCTGCTCTTTGAAGAGGTACGAGAGAGCGGAGCGAGGGAAGCTGGCGGCGTTGGCAGCGCGGTGGTGCCGGTACTTCATCATGGTTGGAGAAGGGAGAGAGGAAAGAATGAAAGAATGGAAATGGAGAGATCGAGGAAGAGGGGAGGGGAAAGAGAAACCAAGGAGTGGCAGGAAAATTGGTTGCATGGACGAGGTGTTGGGTTAAAGGGGAATGTCTGTTCTGTTGGTGTAAGAGGCGTGTCTTCGGTCCACGGAAAAGAAATTGTCTGGATCAGCTCGTAAGGAATCAGTCCGTGATGAGATTTGAGTAGATGATAATTAACTAACTATTTTTAATTTCGCATTTGTGATCGTTTTGTAGCGTGTTTGGTGGAGGGAGAGCGACATTAGAGAAGTCAGTGAGCCTGATTGTTGAACGTTACTTTGTATTAAGTGAAATTGTGAAAAGTTGAAAGGTCAAGGGAAACTAACATGAACATCCAGTTATCTTACGTTCGCGGATGTGAATTTGTAACGAGAATACTACAACAAGAACAAATCCTTCCGAGCGATAACCAACATGACCTTTTAATTGCATGGTCTGAGAGTTTTTCAATTTTCTTTGTATTTTACTGGAGCCAAAATTGGTCCGATAAAAATATAGTTTGTATGTAAATTACAAGACCTTTTTTAATTTTGAAAACAATTTTACAAACGTATAATCTGAAGTTTTCACTGATTATTAATTCTTTAAATAAAGTCTTGGCTCTTGGCATCCATTAGCCGGCTAAGAAAACAGTTTTAAACTTGTAGTTGACGAGATGCAGCTTCAGAAATTGACATGGTCGTATGGGCAGTGGGCAGCTGCTACTTGGCAGATTTGACAACATATGAATTCACAAATGACCGCATAGCGCAGTGGATTAGCGCGTCTGACTTCGGATCAGAAGGTCGTGGGTTCGACTCCCACTGTGGTCGTTTTCTTCGAACAATTTTGTAATTCTTTTTGGGAGAGTAATGGAAGCACATACATCATAGCGAACCGAAGAAAAGAACAAAAAAAAAAACATAATGGATACATTTTTCGTGGGGAGTTATTATATTATGCTTTAAATCTATATTGAGGACTAAATTTTTATTTATCTATTTTTAATTACTAAACTCTGATGATTATTTATATTTAATCACTTTGTTAATTTTTCATTGAACTTAATGAAAATCTTATAATATTGTATGGATATGTATACTTATTTAAACTTTATGAAAGACTAATAAATCATTATTGTTTTATTATTAAAGCATATTTTTATACAATTGAACATATTAGCGCTTATTAAGATAATTATTGTCAATAATCTAATTTATTTGTTAGAAATAATCTTGATTTTTATTTATATTTTATTTAAAAACATTATACTATAATTGAAAGTTCATATTTTGTGTCCAAAGAAAGATATATTAATTTGTATAGTTTAATTATTACAAAAATATTCATTTATTTATTCAATTTATTTAAAAATTATGCTAAGATGCATATTTTAAAATACAAAAATTTTCTAATTTTTGCAAAATGAAAATAGGTGGAATTTAGGGATGTCAATTATTGACCTGATTCGACGGGTTAACTCGACCCGACCCTACCTGACATGACCCGAAAATAAATGGGTCGGGTATGGGTTTAATTTTTTTTACCCGACCGACCCGACCCGATTAATTATGTTTTTTAAATAATTTTATGATTTAGTACTAATTAAAGCTTAAATATATACTAATTATACACTAATTAAGATTAATTATAAATTAATTAATATTTTATTACTTAAAATTATATAAAAATAATTAATAAATATTTAATTATTTTAAACGGATTGGGTATGAGTCAAAAAATTTTACGCGAATTTAATCGGATCGGATCAAGAAAAATAATAAAATAATATGACCCGACCCGATCCCGACTCGACCCGACCTATTGACACATTTGGTGGAAATATTTATTTTGTATATTATGTTGTCATATTTTTAATTTTTTAAGGAAAAATATATATCTAAACTTTAATATAGAGACTATATTAAGTATTATGTTAAGTTTGAATAAAAAAAATTAACGGAATAATCAAATATGACAAATATAGAAATTTAATGATTGAAAACGAATAAATAAAAATTCAGTGACGAAAATAAATTTGAAGCATAAATGCTTTCGCCACGTAGATATTCAGTGGCATATTTACCCAAAACATAATACTTCCACTGTAGTCGTTTTTCGATCAATCAATTTGACGCCAACAGGCAACAGCGTCTTAATCAACTTAACAGACAATTGAGACTAATCACCTGTGATAATCCATTCTGATGCGATGCGAATTCGTGTCTCTACCAATTCTAATACAGTCCAGCATTCTCACTTTTTGCACGCATCTTAATCTATGCTAGGAAGAGCTTTGAGGATATCAGTATTTTGTAACCGTCGTGTTTATTCGTGGGTTCCTGGAAAATGTTGCCTGATGTGTGGTTTCTGGGGATGTTTTATTTGAAAAAGTTGAGAGTTTTATGAAGAGACGACGAAGCATGGACATGTGACGTTGTTAATAAAAAATAATAGGTTTGTTATGGTGATCATCTTCATAATAGTTTTATGAAGAGACTCCTTGTCTCTCATTTTCGTTTCGCTTTGTTTTCCCCTTCTTTTTTAGAAGAAAACGCAGGACTCGATCTCTGAAGACCACACCGTCCATGCAAAACAGTGAAAGCGTTAAACCTAGTTTTTGTCTTTTACACTATATATTTTGTGTAATATGGATGCAACGGCCAACTGGTCATTATCACTTGATATTTTGACTCGTTTGTTAGATAATACACAATTGTGACAAATAAAACAAAATATGTTTATTTGAAAATTCTGTAAAGCACCTTTTCCTCCTAGTATAGTATTTTTTTTTATTGAGTAAATTTTTTTTTAGAAGTCACTTAATTTCATTGAGTATTTTTCATTGATTTTAAGTTATAATTTTCACATGTGAGCCGAGGCCTCTTCAAATGTTAATTTGTTATTGCCCTCATGACAAAAATGCTGCCTGATGCACGACGCGTATAAGTTAATCAAATTGTCGGCAACATGACAACATCAAAAATGTCTTTAAGTAAACGCGTCACTAGCACCGACAGTGATGTTTTTTGTGGCAGTAGATGTTGATCCAACGGTAATGGATCGTAATCAGGATGAGCAAGAGCAAACGTGCCACTACCAGTGGCGCGTTTACACTATTTTACACAAAGATGCCACTAACGATGCACGTTTGTTTACTTGCGCTTATTGCCAGTGGCGTCTTTGTCATTTGTAGATTTTAAATTTTGCTTTTATCACTCTTATTATTAATAATATAATTATTATAATTATTATAATTATTATAAAAAAAAAACTGGAGAGACTTAGTCAAGCAAGGTGCAGAATTTAGGAGCCGTTCGGCAGCCTAAGCAAACAAGGGTTAATATTTTGATTCTTTCTAAAGAATCATCAGTGCTCGGCTCTTAGCTATAAAAGATTAAATATCAAGAAATTTAAGCTAAGGAGCTTATATAAAGAAGTAAGCCAGCTAGGAAGGGGAACATGGGCCATGGCATATTTCAAATGAAACGAATATTCTAATGGTAATTATTATTTCCAAATATGCCATCATTCGCGTGAAGTACTTTACGGTTCAGGTTCTCATATGTTTTGTACAAAGGATTAAGCATCGCTATTTTTTTTAACATCTAGGAGCATCTTTAATATGGCAATTGCAATTTCAATTTCAGAAATGAAATATTTGTTTGAATGCCAAATCAGTTTAAACGTTGGGCTAGAGGCGCTAAATTTCAAAAATGAAAAAGAAAAATCGCTACAATGGACTTTACTTGTCATTGAAATTCAGAGGGACTTGCCAGAATGCGACGCCCTTAAATTTTTTCAGAGCATATAACATGAACAGTGACGTGACAATTTAAGCCATCGGTAGTGATGGAGATGCTCTGATAATTCGGAAATCTAAAACCATAACAGATAAATATAATATAATATCTTGATGTGAGTTATGAATCATGATATTTTCTCTATATACTCGTAAATTAGCAAAAAAAAAGCTTAAAAACCCAACACTGAAAAATGCCCGTATCAATGGATATTTTCAAGCCCGTGACGTCGATGAAAATAAAACGCTGATCAAACCTAACCATGTTGTTTCAGTATTTAAATTTCAAGTATATATAATGTTTAGAATATTTAATTTTTTTTTAGACATTTCAATTCTTTTATGTTTATTATGTTGGAATATTTTTTTAAAGAAAATTCGGATATTAATCAAATCATAAAAATAAATTAAATTAGAATTGTATTACGTGGAACGTGATGAAAACCATCCTCAAGCTAATTTTGCCTATACAGTTCAGATCAAATTCGCAGCTAAGGATTCCTGCTTCTAGGACACTTCCATGGAAGCAGCAATGGTAACTCTATAATACCCAACAGGCATGGAATGATTAATTGGTTGATAGAAACAAAATATAATGATCTGGGCATTCAATTAGGAGATGCCAATCGAAGTAGAGTTGGTTTTCTGTTTTGTTCTCTATTGTACAAAAGCAGAGAGAGGAAGAGTTGGATGCAGTCTCTTAGAGAGATTTATGCATTAAGCAAGAGAATAATCAGAGGAAAGTCCAATCAAATCTCCAACTGGTAATCAGCAATTATGAGGAGAATGTCATCTTGGATGCAACAGAGGCATGGCGCCTCTTTGTTTAATTTCATATTTTGTAGTTTAGTCTTCAAGCACTTTGAATATTGCAAACAAAATTTTAATCAAACATATCAAAATGAAAATTTGAGTTTTT
The DNA here is from genome assembly GCA_037127355.1 of Schoenoplectus tabernaemontani. Classification (NCBI taxonomy): domain Eukaryota; kingdom Viridiplantae; phylum Streptophyta; class Magnoliopsida; order Poales; family Cyperaceae; genus Schoenoplectus; species Schoenoplectus tabernaemontani. The sequence continues at coordinate 25,845,820 of CM073753.1, forward strand.
CATATTAATTTTCTAATATGATTGAGAACCAGTCTTACCCATGGCATGAGTTGCGATTCGTTAACATAAATTGTCTAATCACATTATTAGAATTTCTGTTGAGCAACTGTTTGGAATACATCTCAGGGTTGTGCTTCCGATTTGGTTTGAGGAGGTAATTTAGGTGAATATTGTGGAACGGAAGAAAATGAAGGTTACCTTACCCGTCCATATCCGCCTCATACCCACCCTTTTAGGACAATAATACACCATCAAATAGAAGTTATAGAACATATTGCACATAATATATTAGCAACAAAAAAATGGAACTACATATTACACAAACAGAACATGTAGTTTACAAACATCAAACATAACATATAGTTTACAAACAAAATAGTTCAAAAGTTTACTCCCTCTTGATCAATGGGTTCTGTCATGGAATTTGTCCAGAAGAAAGATTACACGATCTGATCGAAGTAAGAAGAGTTGAAGAGCTGCAAAGAAAATCTCTCTTAAATTCTAAATTAGTGGACCCTATATCCGATCCAGTGTCATCATCAATCTGTTCTCTTCATGAAGAGCTGCACATTTTCATACAACTTATATTAGTTAGAGGGTCTGTTAAGATGTGATTAAAAGATAGTTACACCTCTGAGTACTACGCCTTTGACAACCCCAATCCTGCAATTGTCTTGAATAATAAATAAAAAAATATTCCTTACCAGAACTAATAAGCTAATGAACACTACATCTCCAGCAAATGAAACCGATCCAATGGTAAACATTTTTCAAGAAAAGTGCACAGATATTCCATACAATAATGAAACTAGACGATATTTAACGCAGTAAGAGGTATATGTTATATTCACAGAAAACACTCAGTTTTTATTATTTTTTTACAGTAATGAAAACTGAAGAGAGAAGAAAGTATGGACAAGGACTGATTTGCAATTGCGGGAAAATTTTATGGATAGCACGTCAAATATTTATTTACAACTTTATTGTAGCAGAAGATAGGAACAAATTTGAATAAAAATATTTTTTTATTAGAAGTTTGGTTCTTATTAACCAGTTTGTACCAGTAACCAGTACTGTCACAGCCTTGTTTTACAAACTTTCTATGTTTAACCTAAAACTGAAAGGTTGGACAAGAAGGATTTCTCTCCTAGATAAAATGATATAACTTATAGTTTATCACGCAGTATACTCCCATATTTCAATGTTTTGACGCACAAATACCTAAGTCTAGACAACCTATTCTCAAGTGAAAACCATATTCTTACATACCACGTGTGCGCATTATATCAACAAAATAAATAAATGAATGAACAAGCAATACAAGTACATAATGATAATGGGTTGAGCAGGGGCGGATGTAGGATTTTCGTCAGGGAAGATAGTAATCGGATTATAATATTTTATCGGATTCAAATTCATTATATAATCGGATACCAAAAAAATAAAAATAACAATTCAACATTCAACATACATTCTTATCTAATTAAAAATTAACAAAATAATATCCTTTTACATATTAAAAATAACAAAAAAATTAAATTCAAACTAATTGAATGGATAATCACAATCAAGTCAATGAAGAAAGTTTTCCACGATAGGGCTTCATATTTTGAAACATTTGCATAATCCTTTCATTATCCACGGTATTAAATATTTTTTTCTCAATGAAAGTAATCAAACAATCATTCATCCATTTATCTCCCATGCTATTTCGTATGTCGGTTTTTACCAAATTCATTGCGGAAAATACCCGTTCAACACTAGCAGTTGCTACCGGCAATAGCAATCCTAATTTTATCAACTTGTAAACTAAGGTATAAACATTATGCCTATTCGTTTCCATCAATTTTTGAGAAAGTTCAACCAAGTTGTCTACCTCGAAAAAATCTCTATCATCTTGTACATCCATAATATAATTCTCCAATTGACTTGTAAGGATAGAAAACTCAAATTGATTGAAATCAGAGGGATAAAATAGAGCTAATTGAAGCAACCTATATTTATTAAAAGATGAAAAAGAGTTCTTCGGATCCAAACACGACACGCAAATGAGAAGTTAGGTATTTATTTCTGTAAATCTATTATTAAGCTCTTACAATTGCATATCAATAACCGTGTAAAACAAATTAACACGATAATAATGCAAATTAGTTATGCTTGTTTGATTTCGTGGGTTATCGACATATAAATCATCCATATTTAGAACTTGAATATTGTGCGTCTCACAAAATTCAAGCACTTCTTGGAGCAACTCTTCCCAATCACTATCCCTCATTTTCTGCAATCTAATTTTAGCGTTTTTCACCAAACACATAGCATTCACTATATCTTGATCTTTTCTTTGTAAAGTTTGCAATAGATCATGTGTAATGAGTAATAATTTTCTCATGAGATGTAATAAAAATACAAACTCAAACCTTTGCATAGCTCTTTGAAGTCCATGTGCCTGTGCTCTTTGCGATTGCTTTGACCCTTCCTTTTTTATTTTCTCGAGTATATGTAATGTGCCTAAAAATAGTATAATCATATTATTTAAGGTGACTAAATGAGAACTCCATCGAGTAGGACTGGTATGTGCAAGACTGGTTTCTTGATTCAAACCTCTTCCAATTGTAATTTTTTCATTTGAAATAGCTTCCACAACTTCCACTCTCCGATTCTCACGTAATTAATCACGTATTTTACAAGATGCACCAGCAACATTGAGAATAGTATCAACCATTTGAAAAAATAAACAGACCTCGTTATGATCACTGGCTACCGCAACAAGAGTTAGTTGCAATTGATAAGCAAAACAATTGATATGCCGAATTGTTCTCATTCATAATCAATGTTTTAAGACCATTGAACTCCCCGCTCATGTTACTAGCTTCGCCATAACCTTGGCCATGTAATCTAGACAAAGCTAGACCATGCTTTCCGAATAAATACTCAAGTGTCATCTTCAAAGTTATTGTCGTAGTTTCGAAAACATGAACAATTCCTAAAAACCGCTCGACAATACAACCTCGCTTGTTCACATACCGAATCACAACCGCCATTTACTCTTTGGTTGTACATCTCTTGCCTCATCAACCATTACAAAAAATAATTCTTTATGGCATTTAGTTGTATGCGATATTTCATCCCTTGCCTAACACTTTCTCTCTACCATGGCTTGAATGTTGTCTTTCATTCATCAAAGTGACACATTTTCTCTCAGCTTCATTATGCCGTGAATTTGAAGCACTAATATGTTCCTCAAAGGAGACTTTAGGCTTTTTCCAATTTTGAAAACCCTCTCCTACGAAATTGGTCCTTCCACCTGATGCAAGATTTTCTGGTCTAAATAGATAACAGGGGAGACAAAATACTGCATCTTTACTTATGCTATATTCCAACCAAGTTTTGTACTTATCAAACCAATCGGTGTTAAACCTTCTCATTACACCACTAAAATTATTTTGAGGAAAATCACATGACATAGGCCAGCAGTTAGGTAATATCGACGTACACGGTCACACTCATTTGGATTATAATGAGATATAAGAGGTCTTAGTGTAAGATCGGAAGGAGGATCTTGTTCGGCACTACTAACCTCATGAGAAGGATTAAAACTTGAAGATGAATCAACATAAGGTTTCGGTGCTTTCTTAAAAAATTGTTGCATTTTTAGAATCCTGCCAAAGTCATACAAGAATTTATGTTCTTAGTTAACCCCCAATTTCAATCAATCTAGCTAAAATTGAGGTATCAAATGTTACAAGTACTAACAAATTAGAAATTTAGAATAATTTATTTTCTGATAAATAACAATTCTAATTTACTTTATGTTATACTTTAAATTCTAATATGTTGTCTGATAACAATTTACTTTCTAACAGATGTTACTAAAGTCATGCAATCAAGCTCATTTCAATTATACTAATAAATTAGACAATTTACAATTAATAATATGTTCTCTGTCATCATTTATCAACCAACTAATTAGACACCTTCTATGGAAATTATAGGTTTACTAATAAAATGGTAATTTAGATTTTAGAACAATGAACATTAACAAGAACGTTGAAGTCTGAACTGAATACCAAAAAAATGAAGTTGAGAATTGAGAAAATTAGAAAAGTACCTAGAACTTCAAGATGGCAGGCCTTAGAGTAGGACTGAACTGACGGGGATGGCGGAAGGGCAGAGTTGTCAAGACGACGCGTCGCACAGGGAGGAAGACAGTCAAGCCGCAGGCGGCTAGGCAGACCTGCATCTAGTGGAGACGGTAGCGTTCACATGTTGGAGCTTGGAAAATGCCCTATCGAAGTCACACACTCAGGGGCTCGCACATGGAGGAAATTAACGAAAATCAAATAAAAAATGTTCATTTCTGTTTTGAGCCAGAGACCAAACAAATGCTCTCTACGATGGCCCAACAATCTATTTCTATTTTTATTTTTACATAAAAAAAGTCCAACAAAATGACATTTTGAATTTGCTGTTAGCCCAAGAGACAAAAGTCAGAAGAGTTAGCTCATTTATAAAAAAATTGAATTGAGAAAACATAAGTCCAATAATTATTAGAACTTGAGGGCTTAGGGGGTCAAATAAACTAAATAATAATCCATAGCATTAAATTTTCAAATCCAGGGGTCAATTGACCCTCTGGGCCAACGTAAGTCCGCCACTGGGGTTGAAGCAACACTTGCGTTTGCATGGAGTTCAGAAGAAAAGCCAGATGCCAAGTTAACAGATACTGGTTTTTTCAACTGAAAGAAGATTCAAGAAAATACATTGTACCAAAAACGGGGTAGCAGGGTTGGAGCGGTAGCAGGAGCAGCCGAATAGGAGCAAGGGCAGTAGAGTGTTGGAGTGAAGGAGCAGGGATGTGCTGGCCTTGTGAGAGAGGAGCGGGAAGTGGTGGTCTGGCCTGACGAATCCATGGAGAGAGAAAGGAGAAAGGAGAATAGTAGTTCCGTTGGAGAGAGCGACGAGAGAGATTCGAGTTGTGGCGCCGTTGGATGGAGAGAGCGATTAGAGAGAAAAAACTAATTGGGATAATGGGGCCTCCAATACATGGGGCCTAAATTTGAACTCAGAAAGTAGAACAATTTGGTTGGGTGTCCTAAATAAGAATTTTTTTCACGATCTCTTTGGTAAATTTGACAAATTCCCTAACCTCGCTTTTAGATGATACAGAGTTTATGTTTTACCTGATACAAGTTTGTTGTAAAATTTACCAAAACAAACACTCGCATACAGAAATTGCTGACGTGAAAACTTGGAATTGATTTAGCAACAGCAGAGCTAGAGATCTCAAAATCAGCCAATATCAATCACCGGTGCACAAACCCTGAACTTCAGTTCGCACATAGCAACGATCCTTTTGAAGATGAAACAATCAATAATGATTAATGAACAACACAATAATCTACCAAAATAAATAAATCCAAAAAAATGTTGCTAATAACACCCCAAGATGAGAAAAGAGGCAATCACAAAACATGAGAAACATTCATCACAAATTGAAGTTTCAAACTTTTTGAAATATCACTGGTCTGGCACCTGAACTAAGATTAAAACAAACAAAACTGCTCATCTAAGCCTTGATAGCATACTTTCTCATAGGGAAATACTTCTCTCTCTTCTTTTCTCGCTCAGTCTTCAAGGACTCCTACTCAGCAAAACAATTTAACAACATTTAATAAAAAATCACGACTTTTTTTTAGAAAATTCAGATCTACTTTAGTACATGACATCAACATTTATATTACAGCGCATAGCACTAAAGAGACCTCCTGAATAAGACCAAAAACATGACAGTATATATCATGCAAGAAAACTTCAATTCTAAGCTGGTGTTGATCCACAAAAAATAGGGGGTGACAAACAAATTGTAAGGAAAATAGATCAATAATCACTCACAAATAGCAAATGGTCCTAATGTTATGTCAGAGGCATTAACATACAATTCCAGATACAATGTGAAAAGCATGGGCAACTTCAACTCAGACAAATTAACTTCAATGTGTTAACACAGCTTCATTTCCAAACCAAAACATCACAAACAAATGTAAATAGACACCACGGTAGCATTATCAATTGTACACTGATGCATGATTACTTCCAATTAATATCTTAGGACCAAACTAATAGCAGTTTGATTCTTAAAATGTAATCACTACATCCTCCTAAAATACAGGTCGACAGACCTTAATTAGGTTAAATACCAAACATTCCAAACTAATAATATATTAGGAATCATTAATTTCTACAGACCAAAAACAGTTGTAAATTCAAGTAAATAAGGTAAAGAGACAAGTCAAAGAAAAATACCTGGTGCTTTGTGAGGCGGCGGCGGATGGAACGGGTCTTCTTGGGCCTGAGATCCAACGGCTGATACTTCTTCTTCTTGTAGGCCTCCCTCAATGCCGCCTTCTGCTTCTGAGAGATGACAGTCAAAACTCTAGCGATGGACAACCTAACTACCTTGCTACACGCGCCGCCAAAATAAAGAAATCCAGTCATCACGACAATGAATTACAAGAGATGAAGGGGAGAGAGAATAAAATAGAGACTTGCGAGAGCGTACATCTTGGAGAGCTTGTTGGGTGCACCGCCGGTGACTTTAGCAACCCGGAGGAGGGAGAGCTCGGCCTTGAGGTCCTTGAGTTGAGCGAGGAGCTCCTGCTTTGTCTTGCCGCGAAGCTCGTGCACCTTGATCCTCGCTGTACCATGAGACCAAATCAAATCACACAGAATGTATCAGGTCGGATGCATAGAAAGAGACGGAGAGACGGCACTAAGGTCTTGATTCCACTTACCCATTGGTGCTGTCGAATCGGAAGGAGACTGCTAGAGGAGAGGGGGGGCGGCGGCGCGACAAACTGAAGAAAGGAACGATGAGGGTTGAAGCGAGGCTATTTATATATCCTGCTTGGAAAAACCTCAGAACTCTATAAGGTAGGGTTTGGAGTGAGCGTGGGTTGGGCTGGGTTTATTGCAGAAGGGTAAATTTGGGCCTGAAAATAGACCCAACCCACACAAAACTTAAATAATGAGCACGCGGTAAATTCACGTCGTTGGTGCTGGAAAGAGCAAAACCGAGTCCATTGTGCAACATGGATCAGAACAGTTCTGGACAAATATTCGTCTATGGATGACAATTTAGTCCGTGGCTTGGTGGATCCGTCTCGACCCGACGTCAATCCGTTTGGTCCGGTCAATGAATGGGTAGAGCCGGGCTGGGTACGGATTTGAAGTTAGGCCTACCCGTCCGGTCCGGAGTAATTGTATGTGTATATATATATAGAGTAATGCTTTATGGTCTTGTGGCGGCAAAAAATCTTTTGTGCTTGCGTCCGTATCTCGAATTTAAAAGTTCAATCCAAACCGTTGAACATCATCTTCATATTGAAATATCCTTGGAGATCAAATTTTATATTTTTTTGAATTTTTTGATATTTTTTAGATGAGTACAAAGTTTGTTGATCTAAAGATTTCTGCACCATCCAAAACAAGCGACTTTGTACCCATCTAAAAAATATCAAAAAAATTCAAAAAAATATAAAATTTGATCTCCAAGGATATTTCAATATGAAGATGATGCTCAACGGTTTGGATCGGCCATTTGAACTTTTAAATTTGAGATACGGACGCGAAACACAATTTTTTTTTTACTTCGCGAAGCACCATAGCATTACTCTATATATATATATATATATTGGAGATACCGTGAGCTTAACTCAAAAAACATATTAAATCATTTCGAAATTTTAATTTATCATTTTCATTAAATTCTTTATATGAAAATCTCATGGGATGCAAAAATTTGGAGCGTTTTGAGCTTTTTAAGTTGTGGTTTTTAATTTTTGAAAATCAGCTCTAAAAATAATAATAATATATTCAATACTTGAACATCATTTTAAAAAATTAAAAACGGTGACTTAAAAAACTCAGAATACTCCAAATTTTTATATCCCATGAGATTTTTATATAAAGAATTTAATGAGAATGATAAATTAAAATTTTGAGATGATTTAATATATTTTTTGAGTTAAACTCATGGAATTATTTATATAAAAATATCATGGGATGCAAAAATTTGGAGTGTTTTGAGCTTTTTAAGTCACTGTTTTTAATTTTTTAAAATGATGTTCAAGTATTGAATATATTATTATTTTTAGAGCTGATTTTCAAAAATTAAAAACCACAACTTAAAAAACTCAAAACGCTCCAATTTTTTGCATCCCATGAGATTTTCATATAAAGAATTTAATGAGAATGATAAATTAAAATTTTGAAATAATTTGATATATTTTTTTGAGTTAAGCTCACGGTATCTACTATATATATATATATATAATTTATTTATATTTATATTATATATATTATATATCAATATATTCTAAAAATTATGTAGAATTTTAATATAACACTAATATTATTTAAATTATATTAAATATTTAGTTATGATATTATTATATGAATAGAAGCACTTATATTTTGAAATTTATAAATATGAATACTGTAATTCAATAGACCCTCGGTACTTTTTTGGTTATATCTTTTAACTCAAAAATCTAATTAATACAAAATTAATTTCATTTTTATATTTTGATCTCTTTCAAAAACAGAACATATAAATCTCTAAAATTCATATTATGAATGTTTGCTGCTGAAAAATTTTAGACCTCTGAATATTTTTTTAATCATAACTTCGTACTGAAAAATCATATTAATATGAAATAAAATTATGTAGATTCATAACAATAAAATCTACAACTTTTATATTTTAAGTTTTTTCAAATTCATAATCTAAAATACTAAAAAAAATATGTTTTTCAGCCGATTTTAAAAAACTGCACTGCATAACGGGTTTGACCGGGTCGGACTGGGCCAGAAAAACTTAGCCCGCAGGCAGGACGGGCCGAAATTTTCAAATCCGGAAGTATGGACTGAATAGAATGGATATACAATTTTGATGGACGGACCGAACCACGGGATTGATGTTTTACCCGCCAACCCGGGCCGTTGCAAATCTCTACGTCTATATGACGCTGACGAGTGACAATCAATGCAAAGAATAAAGAGCAATAATGCAATATTTTGTCCTGCTGTAATATCCAATCCAATGAACTTTTGACGCAGGACGGATCCAGCTGTGTCTGAGGGCAGTCCTAAAAAGAAAGTTTGACTAATAACTTTGTAATTATATATACATTCTGAAAAATTAAAAAATATAATTATTTTGCCTCCTCCGGAAAAAAAAAATTCAATTTTTGTCCCTGAACCAAAGTCTGGATCTGCCCCTGCTTTGACGTTCCAACTTTGCTATACACAAGAAAACTGTGTAAAGGTTTTTAATCAAGCCTTTTTAACCCTTAAATCAATCATCAATTAATTGGATGATGATTATAACTTATATTCGATGTAGGGAATTAGTTATTTTATTGTGTGGTAATTTTAGATACGATTTGAATATATTAGTTCCTTACCTTAAATTATTTTTTCTAGAAAAAAGACTCGTATCAGAGTCCTTGTGCTCGTACTGATTTTGCAATCTAGTTTTTCAGCGGACTGATTAAAATATCTTATTATTTTTAGCTTAACTGCCATGTCTATTATTAAAATTTTAATTATATAATATTTAGATTTATTTAATACTCATTTAAAAAAAATCATGGCGAATTGAAGAAAAGTAAGAACAAAAGGGATGTTAATATTTACACAGCAGAAGAAAAAAAAAGTAAGAATGGAAGGAATGTTAATATAAGTTGAATGTATCATACAGCATACACCTTTTTAAGCTCTTGATCTAAGAATTCTGCTTCAGTGATGCATGAATAAACTGAGTTTGTATTAGATCTGGCAAGAATTGAAGAACGTTTAATGCTTCGAACCCGTCTTGACTCGATTTTGTGTGACACCACCCAGTATATCATTGTGCCAAGTGTCCCCGCCAGTATTGTACCCCCTATTTACAAATACATGTCAACTATAAGTACATTTTAATCGAATTTATTGATCTCAAAGTTTTAATCCAAAAAAACACGTGTTCAGCCAGTCAAGTGCAATCATATTTGACCTATAGTCATAATTACTTCTCCTATGGGTATATATAACTTCCGCACAATCCTACAGTTGAGTGTTGATTGTTGTGCCTAGTATGTAAGTCCAATCTTGCTGGTTGTGGTTGGATGTTGATTGTTGTGACTGGTATGTATCAGTGCCTCAGTCCATATTACCAATTGGGTACTGGTAGCAGTATGTGCCTCTTGGTCTTTATACCAATAAATTACTTACAACCATAGGTGCATCCTAAAATGCGCAGTAAAAATAACTATTCCATCAGCACCACCGTTGATCAGGATTGACATCAGTACATGCTTAGCCAAAACTGGCATGCAATATTAGTGCATGCTGGCTAATTTGCCATTAGCCAGAAGATAGTGACGTGAATATTTCTGTCTATCAACACTCAGGCATTGACACTAAGCTATTATATCAAATGAAGCCACTCAATAAAATCAATAGATTTCTTGAAAATGCAAAAAAGGCGATGCCAGAAAACAAACCCAGCGAGGGCAAACCCTAGGCGGGGAGGTCTCTCTTCTATTTCTTTTTGACTTTGGAATGATTCACAAAGGATTTTAGGGCTTTGTGGAACTGTCAAAAGGTTTCAATGGCTCAAAATTTTTGTTGAGTATGTTGTCTCAAGAGATGACATGGTTGGACTAGAGCGGTAGAGTGATTGGATTATTGGCATACTCAACGGATGAATCAAGCGACAGATGGGATGGTCGGACATCAATCTAAACTTTTTTTTTATTTTTTCTTTTTATATGGATATGCTTGTATTTTATTTTTTTGTTATTCTTTTTTTCCTTTTCTATTTTGTAATTTTTCTTTGGTTTAATAAATGATTATAGGCATTTTGACCTACTTACCTCAAGAAAAATTGAAAGTATACCTAATTCAAGATTTTTGGCCTACTAGAAAAGTATAATAAGTACCTATAATGCTGACAGTGATAGCGATCCACTGCTCATCCTTGCCTACCACAATAAAAGACAGTGCTAAGAAGGCAACACTGATAAATACACACGCAAGCCACATCAATTTATTGACAATTGCGACCATCTGCTTCTTTGCACGGCTCTCTATCACCACCACAGATGTCTGGACCACCACCACTGCTAAGGAGATAAACAACGCTATCGAGTCGGCAACAAAGAAGATAATGAAGGCCATCTCATGGGAAATATTTGCTTCTCCAAGTTGGAATCCTGGTGCAAGATTGTCTGATGTCACATACTGACCTGGAACAGTGAAGATTGCAGCAAATGCGACCGTGGCAATTAGCACAGCCACCACTGTGCTCGAGTTTATTGCATTGTTGAGTCCAGCTATGTGGAGCTTCTTCAATCGTGAAGCTATTCCCTGAACAATTTGTCTGGCTTTAAGTTCAGAAGTTTATTCGAGAAAAATGCAGTTGGGATAAAGCACAACAACAACAACAACAACAACAAAGCTTTTAATCCCAAATAAATTGAGGCAAGTTAGAAAAGACACCCAATCCGAACACACATGTATATAATTTGTTACAAGAAATGAAGAACATATCTATAATATTTTATTTTTCAAGATATCAAATGGACGTATATAGAAGTTGGACGCAGGCCAGAACTATCCTTTTATGTTTCTAAATTAATACATATATTCGTTAAAGGTTTTTTGCATGCTTGCCTGCTGTGGAAAGAGACTGCTTATATAAATTACATATATAATTCCAATTTATTTACAAGTGATTTTCTTTTATTTAACTGCAATGTCAAGTATCAACTCTATTTGAGTCAAAGACTAGAGACGAATCTGTGCAAAAAAGGATATAACAAATGGGTACCGACCTGAACTTGGCGGCGTGTCTGCCGAGCAGTCTCGAGCTGGTAATGCACCTCGTGCTTGATTGTGCTGACCTGTTGCTTCAGAGTTTGTTGTGGGCTGCTGTCATCGTGTGGGGACAGCAATTTAGCACTTTGGATCCCACGCTCTTTCAGAAATGCAGTTATACTAGAATGTCCCATCTTCTCTGCCGTGTCAAATGCCGTCTCTCGAGCTCGGTTAAGTATTTTCCAGTCTACACCAGGTGCATCTAACAGGATCTCTACAATCTGTATCATTTGCCATGCATAATGCTCATAGTCATGCAAAAGTTCTTGTGCAAACGTAGTATGGTAATTACCTCTGACAAATGATAATAGCGATATAAATTGGTTTCTGCTAGTTACATCCTACTATGTGTTTTGCTTCCCCTAAAAAGTAAAAACAAATTGGACTGGACAATATATGATGTTGTACCAGCACCAAAACCCAACCAATATGTTGGTCCAATAAGAATAATCAATTGAGAAACTATATCACCTGTGCCCGATTCTTTCTTGCGGCAATATGAAGTGGGATATTCCCTTTCGCATCGGCTGAATTCAACAGTTTGGGTTCTGCTTGAATCAACTCACTGACCGAATCAATACTTGTTCCTTTGACTGCCATGTGTAGTGCAGTCTGGCCCTTCTTGTCAGTTCGGGTCGCCACACCTGGTTCCCTATATAACAATGCCCGAACCACGTCCACATGCCCGTTTCGAGCAGAAGAGTGGAGTGCAGTCTTGCCATTGCTCCTTGCTATTAACAACAGCCCTGGGTCTGCTTCAAGAAGAAGTTGTACCATCTCAGTATGGCCCTGTGTTGCAGCCAAGTGAAGAGCAGTTGTGTTGTTTTGGTCGACTGTCATTGCAAGTTGCGGTATTGCATCTAGGAGTTCTTTTACCACATCTACAGAAGCAAAGACATCAATTTAATTGATATTTTCTTTCATCCAATCAGAAAAACTTTGTGCTAGCGGTTATATTAAGCTAGGAAATAAAAAAAAAAAAAAAGGAGGTCTACAAATCACGGTGTTTTGGTGTTTCCTGATTTAGAAGGAGAGATGTACCAGAATTTTCTGAGAATAACAACAGAGTCCACATCAATTGTATTTGCAAGTTGTGCAATCAGAGTTTGGTTCAATTGTATTAATTAGAGACGTCGAATTCTCTGTTATTTTTCAATTGATCCTGGTTCTAGTCAGTACCATTTAAGAAAAACAAAGGATTAAAGGCAAGAATATAAAGAGAATACCTACATCCCCTTGCTTGGCCGAAATGAGAAGTGCGTCATACCCATTTTTTGCCTTTATACTGGCAACATTGGCATCATGATATTGAAGCATTTCTCGTACCAGTTCAACACATCCACACTCGGCCGCTACATATAATCCTGTCTCTCCACTCTGGTTCTGGGCTGACAATAACTCCTCCAATGCTGCATCATCACTAGCGCCTGACAAAATCTCTCTTACTGCTACTAAATTACTTGCCCGTACCGCATGGTGCAATGCGGTATCATTCCTTTTACCAGTTAGTTGTTTTGTCATCTTTTTCTTTTCAAGACTCCCATTTCCACTAGGCACAACCATGACTGTTTGAACCTTGTGAGTCGATGCTCAAAAGATGAAAAACTTTTTGCCTTTTATATTTCCCTCCTTCAAAACAAAAACACCTACAGAAAAAAATGAATATGGCGTTTATCAAAATGTGTTATTGAATTTTTTTTTTCCAGACCTGTTTCTAGATGTAAGTGTAAAAAAAGAAAAAGATTGTGAAAGTTAAAGGTTGATGTGTGCATTGGCAATTTGGCATCCAGTTTGACCTCATTTAAGCATTCAAATAGATTATAAATTAACCAATTAAAGATGTATGCAAAACCCAATTACAATAAATCCACAATGGCACATGGGCGCAACAAAACTTTAAAAAGTACTATATACAATGGACCAATGACATTCATGACTTTATAGAAATGGAGACATGCGAACCATCGATTTCTCCATTAAAGCTCGCAATTCTACCACCCAATAAAGTTTCATAGAAAGAGACATGGGAGAAAAGAATAAAAACACATTACAGAAAGCACGAACACATGGGCGCCTAATGGTACAATACGCCATACGACAATCTACAAGCGTTCGCACAAGAATCTCAAAGTTGCTATAGTTTACACCAATAATTAAACATATAGAGAGAAAATCGAGCTAACATGTGCATGAGCTAGAACCTAATAGGACCCAAATTCCTCAATTTGTCCCATGTGCATATTCAATTATCGAATTGCAAAAATCATAAAAATAAAATTAGAAAATGAGCAATTAAGTTCACGTGGAAAAGACGAAAATAGCAATTAATTTTATGAAAATTACCTATTGTTGGAAAAAGTTTTGCATGGTGGGTGGTGGCTATCCGTAATCCATTAACCATGACATCGCTTGAAGAATTTGAATTCCAACGAAAAGGAAAGAAATTAACACCCGGATATCACTGAAACTATCCAAAATACGATGGTAAATAACTATTACCGCGTATTTCTTCTTCTTTTTTTGAAAGTTGGCAGTCGCTGCTAATGTGAGATACAATCAGAACCAATAAACAAAAACAAAACAAAACAAACAAACAAACCTCCAAAACAGAGAAAAACATAAAACCCAAAAAATAACAGTCACTATGTATAGCTAAGAAAACGTCGAGCAGCCCAGCGTGTTTAATTTGCATCAGTGCTTCAGCAGTATATACACTAGAGCTTGACATCATTTACGATTCTTCCTGCTATTGCCTCCGGCGCGATGTCAGGTATTTCATTAGAAGTTCTATTGTTCCTCTCCTTCCAAATAGCTCAACATAATGCCAAGAAGAATTGTCTCCCAAGGTGAGGTGAATCCCGCAGATTGTGTGCATGTCTCCTAGATGCCAGTATCATTTTGTGCATGTCATCATTAGAAAGTAACAACTATCTCCTATAGTGTGAGTTTAAGCAATATTAGTATGAGACATGGACAACGTATGGGCACTAGAAAAATAGGTGGTTTGCCGATTCCGTAGGGCAATTTCAGCACATTATGCATTGCATGTCATGTCACATGTCGTTTTTTTTTTTTGCCATTACATCATGTGTTAGTAAGCGACCTAGCAACATCAGTTGGGGATGACGTGGCAGAAGGATCTGAACACGGGAGAAAAAAGACGTTGACGGGTGACCCGGTGAGCTTGTGAGGTCAGAGGAGTGGGCCCAACCATGCGTTACCTCAATGAGGTGGGCCCATTAGATTGTATGGTCAAACACTAGTCTTCTTTCCTTTTCGGCTATTTTTTCTCATTTGCCCCTACAAAACTTTTTGGTATATAAGATATATGTTCGTCTTTAAAAATTAAAAGGGTAATGTTTGAAACAAGTTAATTCATAACAATATGCCCCTCGCTTGCTAATTGCACTCATAATTATCCATTTTGAATGAAAAAGATCATATTACCGTTTATATTGTGATTATTTAGAAACTAATATTTATCTAATTTGAAAAATGAAATATTTTTCAGCAATAAAATTAAAATTATATGATTGAAGAATATTCAAAATATTGTGCATTTGACTACTAAACATTAATATGTAACTAATTATAAGATATCAATGTATTATTAATTCGTGCAGAAAAGTCATGTCTTTATGTGTTATCAACCTTAAGCAAAAATAGCATCAATGTCTTCTAGCAATTTTATTTTTATTGAGTTTTGTATGAATTTAATTATTGTATATTCTTCAATTAAAATTTCAAAGGATTAAATATTATAATTTACAAAATGAAATTTTTGTACTTGAATTTCCGTTATTCAAAAGTGAAAACCTATTTTTTTATGAAAATAAATCAAACATGCAATTTAAATAAGAACACAAAGTAGACATGAAATATTTTTAACTAGCATAATAACATTAAAATAATTCACTTTCATAATATTTTTATTGCTGAAAAATATTTCATTTTCCAAACTAGATAAATGTCAATTTCTAAATAAATACAATATAAGTTAAAGGGTGGTTTGATCTTTTTTTTTTTCAATCAAAATTGATAATTATGACTGTTATTTATAAGTGAGCGGCTAATTGTTATGAATTAAGTAATTTGGAAGGCACTTCATCACAAATGAAAGTTCAGAGGGCACTCATAAGAGAAAAAATTCTTTTCAAGAGGGTCTGGATCATTACCCCAAAATTAAAGTGACCTAGTCCTAACTTAATCTAACCGGGCCTCTAAAGTAGTATCAATGTTTTTTTCTTCGGTAAGGAACACTTAGGGTCCGTTCGGTTGTTTTCCACTTGCACAATGGCAAGTGGAAAACAACCGAACGGAGCCTTATGGTGGTACGGAAATTCCAGCGCGTGCTAACGCGCAACGGCGGAAGCGCTAGTGCGCTAGAGCAAGAAAACGGAAAGCGTGCTAACGCGCAACGGCGAAAGCAAACTAGCTTGCTTGCCCAGCTACATGCAGTTCTTTCCCCACGTCGATACTTTCTTTCAATTCTGAACTTTCCGACGAAGCTCTCATCTTTTCATTTGCTTAGTTCTGATCCCAGCTTCTTAAGCAATTTACGCAAAATGAGTTCTTTGTTTTTACGACAACTCATAAACTCACTAAAGAAAGCAGGAAAACTGCCTTTCACTTCTCATAATCTAGCTTAGTTACCTACCTGCTGCTTGACCTATAATGGAAAACTAGAGAATTTGGCCATCAATGTGAATGCTATACAAGTATCCATGTACATATTGTAACAGGTGACAGGTTCATATGTACTGTAGAGTTTATTGTTTAGACAAAATGATAAACTCGACTTCCAATATGTGTTACAAAATATAAATTTTGTCGTGGCTTTTTTAGCTTCATTGTTGTCAATTGTCAAATAGGCGGAGAAGAGATTAACCGTTGACATCCAATAACTGTATCCGGATAGTCTATATATTAGAATTAGATTGATAGATCGAACTGTTCTTCAATAATTAATAGTTATCATCTCTTCCAAATCAATGAAGGGAAAAAAATTACTAGTTTTCATTGATGTAATAATTTTCAGGGTACATCTGTACTTTTAGTGTTTCTTATTCTATATAAAATTAATAAATTCAAACTCAAGGTGTTCAAAATATAAATATATTTGTTTTATGGCATTTTTTAATTTACTGGTTGTTCAAAATTAATATATTTGTTCAAAATAGGTCATCATGTCATCAGATAAACTAGAAATGAAAATACTTAAGCATAGGGATTTAACTGTATATTTTTTTCAGCCTAACTTCAGTAGTCACTTCTTCTTTTTTTCTAATTTCATTCAATTTCAAATTTCGATTATGGTCGACACCTATTATATCACAGACGAGGGCAATTCTATATTCTTTTATTCCAAACAGACCCAAAGAACTAGTGGCCTCGGAAAATTACAGCTTACTCTCAGCCGCTGAGAAAATTTGAGACGCGTGCTCTGCACCAGCACACACTGCTCGGTGATGTAAAGACCACTCAACGAAAAAATAAGCATCTTACAACTCCGTTATTTTTTGACCGAAAAGTGCGTTTACATGGCAAGAACAAGTTGCTAGAGTGCTGCTACTTGTTCCAGTTATCTTTACATCACCATCAATCTTGCCCATACGTCTTACAAAGAAGCAAGACAAAATGATGCTTTGACAAATGACAATTGTACAAAACCAGATAAAAGGAAACACTATAAATATTCCCTCAAGAAAGATTTTCAGAAAAATGATACGAGGCAAGTTGCTAATTTACCCAATTGAACAGCATATCACGAATTATATTACAACTGATTCGATAGCATTAGATTATTCCCTCCGGAAGAAAAATCATATATATATGTCAGATATACATGTTGCTTCTATACCGTTTAAATTAAGGCTCAACACCCAACTGCTTCCACTTCTCCAGCAACTCATGCCAAATATTCTATAAACAAATGGAGAGATCTTTAACTCTTATTTGGATCAGGCTTTCCCCTTAAATTGCATATATTCGATCAATCTCTGAATCTGAAAACTCTGAATTTGGTTGCCATGAATTAGACCCACTCCGCATTGACCTTCGGTGTTTTCGTATAGATCGGGTGCGTTTTGACTTCACTACATAGAAAGTCATTGCACCGAGAACACCGGCCATGATCAATCCTCCAATAAGTGTCACCAGCAATGCAGCCCACTGAAAGCGCCGCCCAACCACAATATATGCTGAAGAAAGGAATGCCACAGTGGTACACACTGATGCAAGCCACATCAATTTATTGATCACCTCTACAACTCGCCTCTCTGCCTTTGTCTCTCCACGAACAAGTGTGATTTGTACTACCACCACAGCCAAAGAGGTGAACAGTGCCACCGCATTAAAAATGAAAAATACCTTAAATGAAGCTGTGTGAGAGGCAACTGCCACACCTGTATTATCATTCCCTCCTGGTACGGTAAAAATTGCTGCAAATGCAACTGTCGCAAAAAGAACCGCAACAACAGTTACTGAATTTGTGGCATTGTTGATGCCTTCACGGTGCAGCTTCCGGAGCTCCTTAGCAATGCCACTGACATTCTTGTTTGTTTTTCTTGTCTGTTCAAGCTGGGTGTGGACATCCTTCTTAATTTCTGTGACAGTCTTACGTAGCTCATCACGTGGTTGGTTGAGCTCGTTAGCGCGCACAGCACCATTGCGGGATAGTATGTCTTTGATCTCAGCTGATTCCTCCGAGAGGGGAAGTGACTCAACAATATCATATGCGGTCTTGTGGTCCCGGGTTAACGCATTTATGTGCATATCTGGGAGGAGAAGTAGCTCACATACAATCTGAATGCCGAGAAAGAATTGTCAGTGGATGTGTGCCATATAAGATTGCATTTATGCTAATTGATATTTTTGCGGGTGTTAATATAATATACAGGATCAAGCATGGGATACATGATCTGTCTGTGAACTTGTACAATATAGCACCTTTCAACCTGTTAAAACATCTACTGAATAGCAGCCATCTCTACACCACTTGTTATTATGGATACCAACAAAGATATCATCATACACATGATTGGTCAGTCCATCTTATCCTCTGTTAACATTTTGGTCTGGTCAAAACCTTAATTTGTATCTCCCGAGGCCCATTTAGCCAAAACATACAATCGAACAAAATTCAAACTAAAAAAAATAGCGCCAAATTATAACCTCGGCTCGTTTTTTCCTTGTGGCGATATGCAAAGCCGTATATCCAGCTCGATCAGGCAACATGACTATGGCCCCATCTGCCTCCACCAGTGCTCTCACAACCTCAGGGCTTGTGCCCTTGACTGCCATGTGCAAGGCCGTTTGGCCCTTCTTGTCAGTTCTACGAGCAAGTTGTGGGTCCTGTGCCAGAAGGACTTTCACAATCTCAACATGGCCCTGGCGTGCAGCGAAGTGTAACGCGTTCTTGCCATTAAGCTTTGAGAGCTGGACTGAGCCAGCATCACGCACCAATAGGAGGTTAATCACCTCCAGATGGCCACGTGTGGCAGCTGAGATAAGTGGGGTCACATTTGATGGTCCCAGGGTATTGCTCAGACTTGGATCATGGTCCAGGAGGGCTCGCACAATCTCTATTTAAAAGGGGGGAATTTTATGAGGTTCAAGGTAAATGAAACAAAAGTTCTACATAAATGTGTAGTATATCCTTGTGTTAGCCACAGAGAGATTACTTGTAGTGGTGCTAACAACCTACATGCTATCCTGGTAAGGTTTCAGCATAAAAGAGAGATGGATACTGTTTTTCGAACGACCAAGTAAATGAACATGTTAAGTATGGAAAAACAGGTTTTGCACAGCCTATTAAAGAATACATCACCAAAAATCATTATACTTTTTTTTTCCCTCAAGTTTTCTGTTGAGGAAGCTGTTGATGTTATAATATCAGCTTAAAGAGACTTAATTGCACGTGCACAGATAATGATTTGACCTACAAAGATCAATGTTTTCAGTTAATTAACAACCAATTGTGCTCATTTTGACCAGAAAAACTCACAGAATCTTGTGTTAATCTATGGCAGATAAGGTCAACTCATCAACAAAAGAAATTAAAATGATTAGAAAAGATATCATGCGAGCTGATATTACCATGGTGCCCTTCTCTGGCGGCCATGTGAAAGACATCATACCCAGACTGATTCTTTCTGGTAAGGCTGTTCTTATCAGAGTACTTTAGCAGCTCCAAAACTATGTCAAGAAAACCCTTCTCTGTGGCCAGTATAAGAGGCGTCTCATCAACCTCATTCAGCTCATTCACCACAGCCATCCGAATCTCTGCTACACTGGCATCAAACTCCTCTCCTGTGCCGGTCATCTGTGCATTAATTTCGTTCAGTATCTGTCGCACGGCTGTCACATCACCTCTCTGTGCAGCCAAGTGAAGCTCTGTATTGTTGTGCTTCCCTGTGACCTGAATTTTATTTTATTTTATTGTTATTATTTACCATCATGTCCCATTAGGTCTCGTTGTGCTTGTTTGAATAAGATTCTAGTTGTCGAATTAAGACCAAATGGAAATTGGAATAGTGTTTCTGATTTCTTGTTGGAAGAATTATTCTTAACTTGTAAATTCTAGAGCCTCGTACAGCCAATTTTTTTGGCATCAGTACTAACTAAACTTGAAGTTTGAATCTTCGATCAGAGCTCAAAACCTCTGCTTCTATAAACAGACAAATCTGTAACACTATCTCTCACCTGTTTGACGTACTTCTTCCTGCTCGCAGATTGATCCATCCCCTTTCCGGAGTTGGACAGCACCAGCACAGCGGTCGGAGATGGGGACGGCGACGGCGACGGCGACACCGGAGACGCCGCCTGATCTAGCTGCTTGCCGGAGTTAGACAAGACAAGAACTTTAGGCAAGGAGGGCTGGAAAGGCTTGTCAGGAACTCCATCGCCAATTTCCAGCGCGACTTCACAAGAAGATTCTTTCGCCATGCGGGGATTCAGAGAGATCGTGGAAGATATTGAGATATGGTTGGGTGTGGTCCGGTCCGATGGAGGGAGAGGCGAAACAAAACCTTATCCCCTTTGGGGTATTGAGATGGACAGAGACATGCTCTGATCGAAGAGGAGGAGAGGAGAGGAGAGGAGTGAGTGGCGCGTGGGGAGCCGGAGGTGAGAGGAAGCGATATGATACGCCACCTGATTTTTTTAGTGCGGTTGCTTTTACCACTCGGAGGTCGTTGGACTCGTCGCTCGGTATGTGAGCTTAGCTATATTGTTTTTTATGATGACTATTTCTAATTGGCTGGTACTATTTTGCGTTTTTACCCCTCAAACTAGCTGTATTTTTTTTCCTCTGAAGAAAACTGAACACTAATTTTGCTTATTTTGGAAAGTTTCCCTCCGAGGATTAAAATTAACACGGAACTTTTACAATTTTCAGTTGACAACACTCTAAAACAGCTGGTATAGATATCACCAGATGGACCTCTACAAAATATTTGTTGGAAGTAACGTAAAATTGACAATTGACATTATTTCAATTTTTGTTGTTTATTGTCATCTTTTCTGTCTAGAAACTAATATGTCGTCTTTGATCAATTTTCATAATTCGGATATATGAAATTTGATTATATCAAATGTTTAAAAACTAAATTTTTCTTGGATAAAATATGATAATTGTAAAATTACAAACATATTTGTTTCCTTTTTATATTTATGCGTCTGATTTTGTGTGCACTCGAATGGAACGTCAGGAGGCTTGCTGACACGTTTGCTCAATTTCCGGGTTTACAAGTTACAACATATAGTTTCTGCAGTTTTTTTTTATAATAATTATTTAAATAATTCTAATTTTAATAATAAGAATGATAAAATCGAAATTTTAAGAATATGAATGGTAGCGTGTCATTATCAATATTATTTGTAATAAACACGCGTCGATTTCATTAGCATGCTTGTGTAAAGAAGCCACTATGAGTTGTGTCTTTCAGTTTTTTTTACAAAAAATGTAGAGTCGCTACTCGGTCTTGGCGCCAATGGAAAAAATACTACTCTTACCGATGTTTTTTAGCTTTTTTAAGAAAATTAATTAAAAAGTAAAAAAAAAAAAAGGAAATATGTCACTGTTAATGGCGCGATACATTATTCGTATTATTAAAATTTTGATTTTATCATTTTTATTATTAAAATTAAAATTATTTGAATAATTATAATTAAAAAAAAAAAAGCTGTAGTTTCTGGGTTTTATCCCAAAAGTTTGTTGTGAGATGCTCGACGATGTCTAAATAATTTAAATAAAGTTTGTCCTTTTGTTTTCTAAAGGGTTGTACACGTGGACACTGGCCGCTTGTGGTCTCTTTACCGAAATAATTTAAATTTGTCCTTTTTTTAAACAAAACCCGAAGGCTGCTTTACCGAAATTCACATGCCTTTTTCTCGATACACATGTGATGCCCTCTAATTTAAAAAAGAAGATTCTTACGAATTTATTATATCCAAGCGGCCTCTTGTGATATTCTTAAAAAATGCACAATAATTTATACAAAACATTGCGTATCATTCCCTTACCCTTTTTTTTTTTAGAACGATCAATAATTTTACTTCATTTATTTCCAACGGACAAACCCCAAAATGGACATAAATCTGTAGGGAAAAATGAGTAGTTGGCTACTTGGCGTATGCGTATGGAACCTCGAAATAAAAACATCATGAGAGACGAAAGGGGTAGGTCTTAGGAGATATGAATCAAAGCAAATGGAACTTGCAAGGACAAAAGGTATAAAACCTATTTTCCAATAGCACAGTGGCGAATGGAGAGTGGATAATATCCACTGCAAAGCGAAGTGTCGAGTGAGCTTCAAACGAATATAATTTCAACGAGCTGATTCCAATGCTAATTCTAATTGTTTATTATTTTAAATCGAACTGAATTCAACCTAGAGGTTAGCTGATCTTGTAATAAAAATTGCAATAAAATGTACATTTAGATCTATAATCTATAAAAAGAGAAAAGTTTATGTCAGTTTTACGACTGAGTGCTCCAAATTGGATATTATAATACATTCGTCATTATATTCAACTCGAGTCATTTGGATGGAGTCAATCGAGGCATTTTTAAAGTTGAGCTAATTGATTATATCGAACTGCGTGACCAGAATTCTAGCCGTATGACCCGTACCGGCATTGAATATTACCAATTTACCAGCTACAAAATAAACTTGAATGGATTGAAAGTTCTGCCAACTTTTTTAAATAGAAAATAAAAAAAAAAAAAACTTTTAGGTATAGCATGAGTGATCTTTTTTTTTTTATATATGTATTAGTATGTTCCGGAATTCTTTTCCAATCCAGATAGGATGGTCCGTAAAAGAATTCCGGACTATTTTTTTTTTTAAGAAAAAACACTTTGACCCGTAAAAGAAATCTGGTCCAGATATATTTCTTTTAGGAAAATCTTATTTAAAATAGAAATTCTTATATTTCTCTATGCATTGTTCATATAAGTATATATTGTTCATTCCATTTATCTATTTTTATTTCTTATTACTTATCACTTTTACTTATTTCTATTTATCTATTTATATTTCATAATTTATTATTTTTATCTATTAGCAATAATTAATTATTTTTATTTAATTTAATTATTGTTAACTCTAAGTTTCTATTACACTTTTTTATTATCTATTTCTTTTGTTATGATATCATCTATCCTTTGTTCACAATTATTCTCTATATCTATTTTTTAAACTATATTTTATAGTATTTAATTTATATTTATATAACTATTAATTATGTTATCTAGCTTATATATCTATTACTTTTTGTTTTATCAATAGTTATTTCTATTATTTATATTATTACATTTTTCTTCTTTTTTCTTTTCGAATCATTAAATGAAAATATAATATTTATTATGATATTATACTTTTACAATGGTAATTGATTTTTTTATTTTATGTGATAATATAATAATTATTTAGTTTACTTATAAACAATTAGTGTGATAATATGAAAAAAAATAAATGCTTGAATGATTCTCTTCGGTAAAAATAAAAAAATAAAAAAATCTGGAACAAATTTCCTTTATGGGCTAGGGTATTTAAAAAAAGCATGGTCCAAATTTTCTTTACGGGCCAAGGTGTTTTAAAAAAAATGGTCCGAAATTATTTTCGTGACCACCCTATATGGTCCAAAAAAGAATTCCGGACCATGTTAGTATATGTAAAAAAGGACCACTCATGCTATTATACGTGAAAGTTTTGTTATTTTCTATTTAAGAAAAAAATGAAGTTCTGCATCAAACAAATCGTAGAATAATTTCATGCTGATATATACTGAAGTCAATCATAACAATAAATTTATTTTAAAAATAAATATTATTTATAAAGTTATGTGACTAATACTAGGTCTATTTTTCAATTTGTAATTAGTTAGTTTTGTGAGAAATATTTCCTTCACTTAAAAAATGAAGATTTTGTTAATAAAAGTATTTTAGTTTTTATAGTTATATATATATATATATAATTAGGCTATGGTGTTTTGTAAAGTATAAAAGTCTTATGTGTTTTGCGCTCTATTTTTAATTTTAAGTCAAAGATTATCGATCCAAACCGCTCAATCTAATCTCCATATCAAAATCTATTAGTAAGCCAAATTTTATATTTTTTGGAATTTATTTTCTATCTTTTTGGATAGGGGGAAAACCATCATTTTTGGATGAACCAGAATTCTCAGATCAAGTCATTTTCTCCTCGTCATAAAAAAATAGCAACAAATTCTAAAAAATATAAAATTTGATTTACTAATAGATTTTTATATGAAAATTAGATTGAACGGTTCAGATCGATTATTTCTGACTTGAAACTAAAAATAGAACGCAAAGCATACAACGCCTTTGTGCTTTGCAAAGCACCATAGTCGGACTCTATATATATATATATATATATATATATATATATATATATATATATATATAGAGTGGGGATCCATTGACAATGGGTTATTTTGACAACCTTGACAATGCACCTCTAAATAAATATAAAAAAATCTTAAAAAATGGAAAAAAAGTATAGATATGTTCTTCTACTTTTAGATTGATGGTCATTCAAATTTCATATAATTTTATTATCGTTTGAAAGTTTATGAAAGACTGTTAATTTGAAACCGTTATAAATTATATAAAAATTTGTTGGTCTTTGATGGACTATCAAACGATAATGAAATTGTATGAAATTTGAATGACCATCAATCTAAAGATAGAAGAACACATCTATAAATTATTTTCTATTTTTTAGATTTTTTTATATTTATTTAGAGGTTTATTGTCAACCTTATCAAAATAACCCATTGTCAACCGATCCCTTCTCTTTATAATATATATTCTAATATATAATTTATTAGATGATTATTTGAATTAAAAAAGATTTAAAATTAACATACAAAATTTTCAGTTATCAAATATCTTTCGTAGTATAATATATATACACACACTAGTATCTTGTTTGTGCATTGCTACGGTAATATCTTTCCGAAATATAAAAATTCACATCTTCATATGAAAAATAAGAAAATAAAAATAAAGATAATTTTATAATTAATATAAATTTCAATCATGAATACATAATTAATGCAAAATAAATATAAATTGAGGGGAAAATTAACATTCAGCGTTTAAGAAAAAATAAAATTCATAATTGATGACAATCTAAGAAAAAAAATAGAGCAATTATACTCCTAAATTATGTAGTATTTTATAGAGATAGTAATATTCTTTGATGAATAACTCAATCCGATAAGTGATATTAGCTCTAAAAAATTCAACAAAAAATCCGACATATATATAGACTTATATGTCGTGTGATCGGGTGGACACTTGAGGTAGTCTAACCATTTTCCTATATAGATGATGTATCCGTAAGTGTGTCTATTAAATTTAATGCAACGAAAACGATCCTGCATAGGAAATTTATTTAATTAATGTGGACTCACGAAGAGCGAAATCAAGAAAAAATGATACTAATTTACGCTAGATCAAAGGAGACCATTAATTGGGGGAAGAAGATAAATTGAATACTAACACTATACATGTCACTCGATATCTAGGTTATTGCCTTATTGGGGAAGAAGATAGGTTGCGACATAGAAATGATAATAAGGTACATAATTAATCCCATATTTTGTTCCGTAAGTATAGTAAAAATAAGAGAGCATGAATTTGTCCCATCATTAATTTTCTTTTGATACGTTGCTACGTTATCGGATACTTCATATATCTATCTAGCTGAATATGTATCAGATGTGTTTTGGGTGTGTATCCGACGTGGATACGAACCTAATAGGGACATGTACATATCG
This sequence comes from Schoenoplectus tabernaemontani, assembly GCA_037127355.1. NCBI lineage: Eukaryota > Viridiplantae > Streptophyta > Magnoliopsida > Poales > Cyperaceae > Schoenoplectus > Schoenoplectus tabernaemontani. The sequence continues at coordinate 25,872,049 of CM073753.1, forward strand.
GATACATCATGTTACGAATTCTATTATTTTAATTTAGTTCGCCATCAGATTCGACCATCAGTTCGGCTAAGTTCGCATATCTTCGCTGCTCCGGCTCGGCTCTAAGAGCTGAGAAACACCAATAATTGGCATACGCTCCGATATATAAAATTCTTAGAGCATTCAAATTCTCTCACTAGTCCAGAATGATTAATTGGCGCCGGACTTTTCAACTAAAGCCTCCGGCACTTATTATAATACGGACCTTTAATTAAAATAATTAGTGTCGGATTTTTATAAAAATAAAATGATGCTAGTTATTATATTTAGTGTTAGATTTTTAATAAAAGTCTGATAATGTTTGTTAAATATATGTATATATATATAAAAATATATAGTTAGAATTAATATGATATTACGTATAATAGTAATATGTAATTGCAAGTAAAAAAAAATCAAATATATATATATATATATATATATATATATATATATCACATTAGTTGATATTTCAACATAATTGTACATAAATATAAAAATTTAAAAGTAACTACTGCAAAACTATATCATAAATGCTACTAAATACAATTATATATGATGATCACAAACAATATATATATAATTTCTAACTATAAATTTGAAAAATAACAAAAAAATAGATTCTCCAAATATCAAATACGTTTTTGAGATCTCAGACGAGATTTTTTGGCCCAAAAATCATCACAACCGCAATAGCCTATCCTTGTAGATTTCGTCATATGTTTTTCATAACCGTATAGAATGCTCCTATCAGAGTTTTCTATTAAAAATCATGATCATCTGAAGGTGAGGTGCTCCAAATTCAATTTTTTTTTTCTTTCAATCTCATCTCTACTATTTCTTTATCTCTGTTGAACTATTCTTAATCTAAATTAAAAAAAAATAGAATAAAGTAAGGGGAAAAGGTTGTTTATTGAAATGTTCATTTGATCGGGAACATCAGAAAGAGTACAAAATGGACGATGAATATGATAATAGTTCAAAAATCATAGGTGCATAATTTTTAGTGTTAAAAGTAGGACATTGATTGATTTTGAATATATTAGGCCGAAAAAAATAATTAGTGTCAGATATGTAACAACTAACATCAAATTTTCAGTATAAATCCGACACTAAAATGATCAGTGCATAAATTTATCACAAAATTTGATTGTAATATTTATTTATAAATTTTTAATAATCAATATATTTCATCTATATTAGTTTTTATCATCTAATGATCTATTTCACAAGACTTGAGCTCAATTAGTTATCGAAACACTATCGATCGATAGATTTTTCTTTGAGCGATGTATGTATATGGGATTTGCTTTAGTGATCATATAACATTAAAAATATATGAAAATTTATAGAAATAATATTTTAGTCAACTTAAATGTATCAGTATGGTTGAATTTTATAGGAACAATTAAAGTCTTCGAAGAGATGTAAGTAAGCTTTCATGCAAGTTATATGAATAAATAACATGGATCTCATTATTTGTGAAAGAATAAAGATATTCATGTATTTTTAAAAATCTATCATATGTACTAATTATGTTGACAAACATCAAATTTGGAGTTTATATGATCGTTGATCCAATGAAATGAAAAAAATACCAATCAATGACTGTAATGAAATTACTCTTTGGTGAAAGTTTTATTAATTATAAAATAGAATGAATTATTTGGCAACGATAACTTATTGATTACTGATCAGTTTAGAAATATATAATATATATCAAAATATCATAATTTTAAATTATACGGTTAGAAAAAATACAATCAATGCTGAATTTTTATAAAAAAATCTGAAACTAATTAAAATCTCAAATTTCAAACAGAAATGTATCGGTTTTTATGAAAAAATTGATATTAATATTTACTGATTCATTAGTATCAATTTTTATAAAAATCTTCACTAAAAATATGAATTTAGTATTAATTGTTTTTTATAAAATCGAACACTAATTAGTACTTTTCAATCAAAATGACACTAATTTTTTATAGTTTTAGCATCAGCTTTTTATAAAAATAATATTAAATCAGCGTCAGTTTTTTAAATTCAACATTAAAAATGTAAATTTAGTGTCAGATTTTTATAAAAATCCGTCACCATTTTTAAAAAAAAATCAATAATAATAGTAGAGCATCATTTTTTAGAAATTTGATACTGATATATTTAGTGTTGCCTGTTTTTGTTATTTGACACTAATATGACGATACTGATTCTTATTCTAGACTAGAGGATCTATCGATCTCTCTGAGATTGATTAAAGTAATGATATAGACAGTTTGTTTAAACTAAACTATTAAATATTGAATTATTTCTAAACTAAGAAAAATCTGAAATAAACGAACAATCTGAACTAAATTTAGTGTTACTTCAAGATTAAAAAAATATAGATTTTGACATCGCTATTTACTTGAGCCCTAATTATACTAATTCATTATTTTATTGCTAATTCATGAGGATTATCATTTATTTTAGTGTTAAGATTCTAATTAGGGGCTAACATCACACTATAATTAGAGCAAACTTCACGATAAAGTCTATTATTATTTATAATTAAGACCCGTTAAATTTTAATATTTCTAAATAATTTAAAAACTAATTATTCATGATTAAGTCAATCAAATTAATATTCTAAATATTTCAAAAAGTCCCAACTAATTTAGTTTCACAGTTAGATCCATCATTTAGGGTTAAATATCGCTTTTGGGGACAAAGAACCATTAATTTTGGTTGGAGACCTAAATAATTCTCTAAGATATATGTACAATTTTAATATTTTTTATAGTTTATAAATCTATACTACTTAGTATTTCTAATGCTACGTGGATTATTAATACAAACATAAAATAGATTAATTCATGCATAGTTAATTCAATCACAAAAGCAATTTATAAATCATATAATTAAAATAAATAACGAGTATGATTAAAATTTTAAGTTTTAAGTTTATATGTCTATTGCTCTTAAGTTATACCTGATTATGATTTTCATTATGCTTTTCTTTCTCTTGTGAAGAAAAAGTGAAATTCTCTATCTTGAAAGCTGCTCAAGGATGTTCAAGAATGATAATATATAAATTTTTGGACCCTATTTAAAGAAAAATCCAAACATAACTTCAGAGAACAAAAATTACTGTCAAGTAATAAAATATGCGCGCCTGGAATTCTTTGACTTGTTTGGTCTGAATAGTAGCCGCTATAGAATTGCGGTATGAATACATGACAAGTTCTGTGATAAGATCTCAAATAAACTAAAAGATAAATTCTCCAGGATAAGGTCCGTGATGATTTATGGCACATAATGCTGGGCTATAAAAAGATAATACATCTAGAAGATTAATATAACTGAAATATAAATGTTGCATTGGATATGCGGTCACACAAGTAGAGATTGAATCAAAAATAAAGTTTTAAATTGTGTCAAGTCTCAAAAGTTTTAAGTGTTGATTAGATTTAATTTAGGATTTAGATAGCATAAGTTCAAACTACTGCTTAGATTTTATTAAAATTTCAGGTTAGGAGGAAATCTTAGAAAATTTGGAGCAAATATACGCGAATCAGAGCTAAATCGGACAAAAGATGAACACACAACGATCAAAATAGTTGTTAGACAAAATATAGCAGATACTATTCGGTTCAGATGAATTGTGTATTCAAACCGCAATACTATATCGGCTACTATTCAGACCAAACAAATCGAAGAATTTCAGGCACACATATTTTATTACTTGATAGTAATTTTTTTCTCTGAAATTATGTTTGGGTTTTTCTTTAAATAGGGGTAATACCAATTCAAGAGAAGTCATACCAATATCGTTTGCAATTATTTGGCCATATTCAACGAAGAGTACATAAGACACCAGTACATAGTGATATTTTAAGTCATTCTGATAACATAAGAAGATGAAGAGTTCAACCGAGACTGATATGTGAGAAAATAATAAAAAGAGATTTGAAGGAATGAAATATATCCAAAGAGTTTGCTTTGGATAGGAGTACTTAAAAAATGACGATTCATGTATCAGAATTATAATTTAGGAGTTATAGTCTAGTAGTAGAGTTATAGATTTCAGATTATTAATTTTTTAGCTCTTAGATTTTAGAATTTTAGAATTTAAAATTAAGAATTTAGAAATATGCTTTATAATGTAGTTTTATTATACTATTTTATTATTATTATTATCATATTGTTGTCATCATCATCATTATCATTATATTCTTATCTATTTTTTATTATTATTTCATCATCATCATTATTATCATTGATATTTGAGATTTTTGATATTATGCTTTCATATTGGATTTCATTTCTAACTCATCCTAATTTATTTAATATTAAAAACTTGTTATTGTTTATTAAACTTCTTTAAACAATAGACATGCATAAAATCTGAAGCTAGACTACTCTGGGGCGGATCTATATCAGAGCACGTCTGAGCACATGTCCGAGCTTGATTTCTAGATGTAGGTGTGAGATCATCTATTATTTTCTTATGAATTAGTAAATATATAGTGTAAATATGATTGTGCCCCGACTGATATTTTATAAGTTGTCTATTCTTTTATTTCTTCGTCAGTACACGAAGGAGATGTGAAAAAAGGAGACAATTCTGACTATGGCACCTTAAAACTTAAAATCAAGTTTCACGGGCCTTTTTCTCATTCAATGAAATAACATTGTATACTTTTTTTCTTTTTTATTGGACTTCTTGATCTCGTGTTGTCTTTATCGTGCCCTGCCTGAATGAGCCTCTAAATTCGCCACTGAGACTACTAGCACTGAAATACACTGTTGCACAGGCCTCATTATTTTCTCCAATCTGCAGTTCGTTGATAAACTTCCAAGTCCCAACAAAATGAAATACATTTTTTCACTAATGACACTATATTTACATATATTCCAGTTGTTTTAAAATATTTTCATATTTGTTTTAAAATATAATAATTTATGTATGGTCAATTTTTTTACAAGTTAATAATTATGTAAAACGGAAAAAATAACATAGAAAACTTGAAAGTTCATATGCATATATTCATGATCAATATAATAAAAGAGGCTGATAATAGTTCTAAGACATTTGTCTTCATGTTTTATCCCCAAAATTTGACTATCAAAAGTCAAATTAGTATTTTGACTGCTATTTATACTAAATAATGGTGCTATTAATATCAAATAAAATAGCCATTGATAAATATTTTTTTAGCATCTTAATTGAACTATTTAAATATTTTTAATTATTGATGATCTTATTTATATCAATTACCTTAGTTATTGATTATTAGTGTTAATTATCTTCTAAAGAGTTGACTATAAAGAGTAAAAATAGTTTTTGATAGTTATTTATACTAATTATTGGTGTTATTAATATTAAATGAAGAAGTCATTGATAGAAATTTTTTCAAGGATCTAAATTCAACTACTTATAATTATTGTTATCTTTTTTTATATCACTAAGAAGATGTATTCTATTTTATTTGAAGCAATTTATGGTCTGCAAAATATTATTTATAGTAAAAATTATCATTGAAACTGTTTATAAATATTGACCATTGCAAATGTGGCTTGCATTTTGTTAAAACTATTTATATCTATGAAACACGTTGCTTATACCAAATCACATTAGTTATTAATATATACCTCATAGATGACAATTATAATTTTGTGATTTATATATTTTGAATGAAATATGATATTGCATTATAATAGAAATTAGTACAAACTAATTATGAATGATTAAAATGTCATAGACCAGGCCACAATAATAAAATTTTAGAACTATATGTCATAACTCATAAATCAAATCGATGAGAACACAATGATATGTACAACCATACTTTCTACAATGATATCTTAAAAAAAGGAATGAATTTTAATTCAAATAAAATAAAAAGAAATCATATTTTCATCAATAATATCAATGAATTATTTTCTATCTCATTGTTAATAAAATATTATAAGAAGGCATTAATTGCTACGGAGAAAAAATAAATTACATAATCCATAAAAAAGAACATTCCAATATATTTAATTTTATAGTTTGTAGTTGTTGTTGATTAAAAATATACATCATTGCTAAACATAATTTTATAAATCTAAATGGATAGTACTAGAATACTTATGAAATATGCATTATATATTTGGAGAAATCAATATTTTTAATTTTTATTTGCCTCTTCAATTAGGCATTGTTTCAAAATTCACAAAAACAAAAAAATAACAATACATGAGAAAACAAAAAAGAAGAGACAAATCCAAACATGAACCACGTAGATATCTAAAACAAAATTGGAGGATATTTTCTATCTTAGATGGTTAGACTGAACACCAACACTTTTTAGTTTTTACACCAATCATTCTAATTAAGAAATAGAGAAATCGGGAATGAAAAATATAAATGGTGGGTCCGAAGAGAGATGGGATTGACCGGTTTTAAATAGGAAAGATTTAAATTTTAAATAATAATTTGAATGAAAAGATGTCGGAACAAATATATAGGATTGATCGAAAATCAAAAAAGAAAAGTGGAAATAATCAAGGATATATAATATATTATGGGGACAAGAATATTATTCCTATAATAAATAATAAAAATGTATATCGGACTGCCGCATTTGTATATTGGATACGAATACGATACCCAGCACGCATGAAACATAGATCCGTTGGAATCGGATCCCTTGCTTCTTTCGAGAGTCCAAAAAGAGCTAACAGTCCGAAACTCCCGTCCCAGTCCCAGTCCCCCCAGCCCCAGAATACCGCAAAATTTCCGAGTCTCACTCCGCACCGCACTTTACCAAACTCCTGAACTGTTCCTAAAATTTCTCATTGAATGGGAGGTTGCTTCTCTCGTCTCTCCAATCGCCATCAATCCTCAGGCTACGCACATTTCCCGCCTCAACCCGCTCCCGATCCCATTTCAAATCAACCGCCGAACACACCTCCAGCCCCAGGTCCCGACAGCGGGTTCCTTGCTCAGAGAACTCCCATGGCGATGCCGTACGCGCACGTAGACACAAGATTGAGGGCCTTGGCTGGCCAGGCCGAGGGGTTTGGTCGACACGCCATTGGAGGGGTGCACGGTTCGGTGTACCACGTCACCACCCTCCATGGTATTATTCCGTCTCGTTTTCGTACACATTGGACTGAGATATTCCGTGTTGCGTTTTATTGTATTGCGATGTGCGCTGCTGGTTGTGCATTTCATGCAGTCCTTGTTCCTGAAACATGTTTCCTTTTCTCTGAATAAGAGGTGACAAAGAAGAAATTCCGAAGGGAATGTTAATGCTAAAACAATTGGTCCAAAACTAAAGTCATTTAAGATGAAGTTACATTTTGCAATAGAGTTTACTTGCAAATGTAATTGAGTAATCATTTTCTTCTGAATAGCAGTAGAAAGCTATTAGATATAAATGAATTTAAGGCAATAGAGAAGGAAAACTGACAAGAGAGAGCTAAATGTATTGACCAATCGAAATGAATTATGTTTTCATTTACCATTAACAATTGATAGATCATGAACTATACTTGTAGAGGATAAGTAGGCTTATACATCCTTTGAGTAACTTATTTTCACAGCCATGTATCTGGTGCATTTTTACCCAATATATCGTACTCTGTATATTAATACATAATTACATCTATATAACAAACTATAATCTGACCTTCTTCTTATTATTTCTTCCTGTGAGAAACTAATTTGAGTGCATTGAGGACAGGAATGCCCCTCTGACTCATATACAGCCTAGGAAAGATTCTGCAAATTCCTCATTTTTTGGGTTTCTATATAGATGATGGACCTGGCTCGTTACGGGAAGGATGCCGCAGGAGAGAGCCCCTCTGGATTGTGTTTGAAGTTTCAGGAACAATCCACCTTTCTTCTTATGTAAGGGTATCTTCATACAAAACCATAGATAGCAGGGGGCAGAGGGTAAAGTTGACAGGAAAAGGGTTGCAGTTAAAAGAGTGTGAGCACGTGATTGTGTGTAACTTGGAGTTTGAAGGTGGAAGAGGACATGATGTTGATGGAATTCAAATAAAACCGAAATCCAAGCACATTTGGATTGATAGGTGTAGCTTGACAGACTATGATGATGGGCTGATTGATATCACTCGAGAAAGTACCGACATTACTGTCTCAAGGTAAAATAACCTTTTGTTGTTGTTGTGTAATAAAGCAACTCAATTTGACTGGTGCATGCAGATGATAATTCCCCAAATTTGACTTGGCTAAGTTCACAGATCAGCTGTTTGCCTATATGAAATTTTAATTCCATGCAATTAAGCATCTTTTTGTCCTAAAATTAGTTCTTATTTTTCTGAACTGAGGATAAATTGGGAGAGACGGAACTAAATTGAGGAGTCCACAATTGAGACTAAAAGTGTACAGAATGGATCACATTGAACATCTGTTGTAACTTGTAACTGGCACGAAATTTAGTGGAAGCTGCTACATTACCAGCTTTGTCAGAAATTTTTTTGAACTCTAAATTATTTCAAACTCAATAGGTGTTACTTTGCAAAACATGACAAGACAATGTTGATTGGGGCAGACTGTAGTCACATTGGTGATAGGTGCATTCGTGTCACAATTCATCACTGTTTCTTTGATGGGACCCGCCAGAGACACCCACGGCTTCGATTCGGCAAGGTTCATCTCTACAATAATTATACAAGAAATTGGGGCATCTACGCTGTTTGTGCTAGTGTTGAAGCTCAGGTACTGAAATCATCTGTACATGCCCCTAACATTATTAAATTCAACAAGAAGGCAAAGTATGTTGTCAGGACTGACGTGGGAGCTAAAGTTCGTAATGAAAACTTTTACGCATTAGTCATTAGTTGAATTAAAAAATTAGCAAGGTATTTTTGGAACAACATTACATGAGAGAGTAATTGGTTTGTTTGAAAATTGGGAAGTATGGTAGGAGCCTGCTATTTAAAATGAGTGATAGAATACATGGAAATTTGGAACTACTATGATTTTATGATTCTAATTTCTTCATTTTTTTTAATTCTCTTAATTTTTCAGATTCTTTCCCAATGCAACATATATGAAGCAGGCCAGAAAAAAACAGTTTTCAAGTACATGCCTGAGAAGGTAATTTTCATTATGTACTTTTTTGAAGAAAAATAAATACTGAAGATGCAATAAATAATCTGACAAATTGTATGGTACTTTTGGAACAGGCAGTAGACAGAGAAGAGGTGATGGCTGGTTGGATCAAGTCAGAAGGGGACCTGTTTCTTAATGGGGCCCAGCCGTCATTGATAGATGGACCTGGCGGAGACTGTGTATTCAAGGCTGAAGAGATGTGCCAGCCATGGACGATGGAGCCAGCTTCTCATTCCTTAAGGGACGTTCTCCAGCTATGCACCGGTTGGCAGGATATACCCAGGCCACCTGATTGTTAACTAACAAAAAGAGAAAAAAAAAAGTCTGCACGTTTATTTATTTATTTTTTTCCTTTGAAGAACGTAGTTTTAGTTTGACTACAATGTAATATATGTGAAAGCTGGAATAAGCTGTTTCTCACAGTGAATTTTACCGATGTTAATGTTTGAAAACATTTAGTTGGAAACTAAAAATATGTACGAACCTGAGGATTCAAAACTTGTGTAGATTATGTAGTTTTTTTATGTTAACTGTTAGGCATAGAGTGAAATACTGAAATGGAATGTAGTATATGAGACTGTTTCTTGAACACACTCATGCTTCTTTTATTCTGGTTGAGCAATACTTATGGGCCATAACCAAGTCTGGAAAATGATTTGGACGCAAGAAACTTGAAGCTGCTTCAATGTAGAACTAAGTTTGAATGGATTGTTAAAACCACACAAATACTCTTTTCTGTAATAGAGAACACTATGATAGTAATACATTCCCAGCATGTCATAATTGCATCCATCTATTTGCAATATGCTCCTTTCTTAACAAAAATTGTCCGCCAATGCATTGTAATGTTTGCATCCTTTCATTTCCTCTTTTTCCAAAGAAAGATGGAAAAAAAAAGGTTGCATACTTTTCCGAATATCATGGTTGAAGAACTCCGCATAAATATGTGCAAATTGGAAAAGTATCCTTCGTGGTGGCAGGAACATGAAAACTACTTGCTTCTGCTCTGCAAAAGAAATGTTGAACTTTAATTAGACAAGAATTCACTTTTCCTCAAAAAATTAGACAAGAATTCACAAAAGGATTCTTTCCTTGGAAGAGACTATACCTAATAATATCTCTCTGTCAAGAATAAAACCATAATAAGATGGTACCTTAACATGGAAGAGTCCTTTTAAGTCGGTAGCAGAAGAGACTATTAGAATTTTGCAAAGCAGAAAGAAAGAAGCATATACAATTGAAAAGGTTTCCGGCATGCACGGACGTTGGATTCTTTTATTGAAAGCACAATATGAGATCACATGCTGGCCAATGAATGATCATCATTCTCTGAATTTGCTCCTCTCTATATCCCCCGCTCCATGCAAAAGGCACACGAATTAAAGCACAATTCTCATTGATTTGCTCCATATGTACATATGGTACAACTGCCTTACTTACAATAGATTTCTGTGAACTCTTTTGCTGATTTGTCTTTGATCTATGATTATTAAGGTTCACCTAAAAAGAATATTGGAAAGTTTTTGTCCGTCAAATAAAAAAAAGATATGGAAATATCAAATATTGTACACTACAATATTGATGAAAATGATAGGAATGATAACTGAAAGGTAGTGGCATCCGCTATTATAATATGAATAAATAAGATGCAACTATTAAATGCCAGTTCTGCCCATCTCAAGTTAAAATAATTAATGGAGATATCCTGTACTGATATTAATGTGGCAAGCATGGTGGGATCCCTGATTGTTGCTCACCTGGCTTCTATTCTGTTAAACTTTAAGGACATACATGAGGTTGTGTACTTGTGTGCCTAGAGAAAGATATTTAATATAAAACATTGTATTTTTTATAGTTACCTTCTGTACTGTTTGATCCTACATTTTAGTGGAGACATGTTGGGTAGTACATTGTTTAGAGCACTTCTCTGACATATCGTTATCATACTGTTCCCTTTTTCCGGTACTCAAGTCCGGCAAATTGCTGCAAATGCACATGCTTACTTTCTGAGAAATAGTTGCCAAAAAAAGAGAGAATTAATAGAACTTTCTGAGAAATCCGCAAACAAATATATTTAGATTTTTTTGACCAAATTGAGCAAAAAGAAACTTCCTCAGGCATATCATATGACTAGCATGGCTTGTCGTTACAGCCTGACAGCCAACAATTTGTTGATACATGCATTATGTTATGCATGAATCATCAATCTGTAGGCAAGTTTCAGTTTAGGATTCCTTGCTCCAATTATTCCCTTTTCTTCATTTCTTGTCTAATTGATTGGTCACCAGAGGCCAATCTCATGATTAGGTACACCATACCTTTTGAAGTTATTCATAGTCGCACGATTATTTTCCTACGTGAATGCTTGAAAATATATGAAATTGAAGAGGCGCTTGATTGGTGTCTTACAACATTTAGCACTTTGGAATCTGTACCTGACAAGTAACGCCTACTGGCTACTGCTCTTATCTCAATTGATTGAACAATTTAAGGTGTCTGTGTCTGTTTTTGGGATTATTTTGTACAATAAAGTGAAGAGGGTATGATCAGAGAATAGCCACGACAAACGATATCAATCTGTGACCTGTCAGCTTATATCGTCATTTCTTTTTCTAAATAAAAAATTCAGTTTCGGGACAATTTGTTAATTAATTGAACGCTACAGAAAGCAATATAAAGTCCTTTTCTTTTCCCTTTCTTCCCTTTTCTGCTTTACCGACTTGAATTAAAGAACGATTTATCCAAAAGGCATGACAATAATTGAGAACTAATTTTCTAAAAAGAATTTGAACAGGAATATCATTGTCAATGAATTTAATGTTTCATGATTTTTGGTCCTTTTATTTTTAACTCTATTTTTTTAGCCTTAAGGAACTCGGGAAAAATTAGAAAGCATGTATGGGCAACGCAATAACTATAGCTATATCTATCGCCTTAAGCAACAAATTTATGGAGCCAAGAAAGAAAACAAAAGCCACACAGATCATCTAGTTGAACTCACAAATAAGTTTGATGAACTCGACGAGTACTTACCTCCCACCACGACTTGGCAGAGATAGAAAAAAGGCGACAAAGACGATAAAATCTACATTTATCTCGGCAGCCTGGACTCTAGCTACGAGGCGGTTCGCTCCCAGATCCTCCTTAGCTCTGAACTCCCACCTTTCTCGGCCGTAGTGGCTATGGTTCAGAGGGAAGAATCCAGGAGGAACGTCATGTGCGTAGAGGTCCAGGAGGCCAGGTCCGTGGTGGAGAATCAAGCCTTTGCCGTCACGGTAGACAGGGGGAGAAACAAAGGCAGAGATGGCGAACGATGCTCCCACTGCAAGAAAGTGGGGCACACAGCCGATCGGTGCTGGGTACTGAACCCGCATCTCAAGCCCAAGTGGAAGGGCGAAGGTGGATCTCGCGGACGGGGGAGGCGGCTAAGAAAGGCGACAGAACCCTAGACGCGAAGGAAGGAAGAAAAGGGTTTTCGGTAAGAGGCGAGATAAACGAGAGCAAAGGTCTAGAAGATTCTCGTCTGGATCGGATAGAGGAGATGGTCTCAAAATTGACAGAGCTCATGAGAATGGGCAACAAAGGTCTTGAGTTTTTTAATTTCAAACAACCCAGTAGCGTAAATGGACCTAGCAGACCAAACATTATAAATAAAAATCAAAGTAAGCCCAAATCCGAATCTGGATATAAATGTTTAACTATAGGTTTTACCACCAAAAATTATCCAGAAAATTGTACACGTTGGATTTTGGATTCCGGTGCTACCGATCACATGACGGGTAACCAACATTTATTAAAAAATATTTGTCCTATGTCTAGTGATCATTTTTTTACCGTAGCAAATAATGAAAAAATTAAAATAAAAGGGTGGGGGATCATTAGTATTTTTCCAAAAGGGTTTCTTCAAGATGTATATTTGGTAGAAAATTGTGATGTCAATTTATTATCTATTAGCAAACTTTCTAAGGATTTAAATTGTGAAGTCATTTTCAAATAAAAAAATGTGTTTTTTCAGGATCAATTCACCAAGGAGACGATTGGTGAAGGCTTTTTAGAAAATGGACTTTATTTTTTAAATATGAATAAGATTGTTTTGAGTAGTAAAAAGGATGAAGACTTATGTGAATTATGGCACAAAAGAGTAGGGCATGCTTCCGATAAGATTTTGAAAATCTTGTTTGAATTTCCTGTAATTGATTGTAGTAAATGTGAAGTATGCAAAATTGCTAAGCATACTAGACTACCTTTTTGTAATTCAAATTCTAAAAGTAATGAAATTTTTGAACTTGTGCATTCGGATGTTTGGGGACCCGCTCCATTGGTTTCACATAATGGCTTCAAATATTTTGTGATATTTATTGATGATTTCTCAAAAAATACTTGGATTTATTTAATGAAAAATAAAAATGAAGTTTTTTTCACACTTTCAAAATTTTACAAATCTTGTAGAAAATCAATTCAACAAGAAAATAAAAACCTTTAGAAGTGATAATGGAACGGAATTTGTAAACGAAAAATTCTCCAAATATTTTAATGAGAGAGGAATTCTTCATCAAACATCATGTGTTTATACCCCGCAACAAAATGGTGTTTCTGAAAGAAAAAATCGTCATATTCTTGAAATTACTAGAGCACTTTTGTTTCAAAATAATGTTCCTAAAACTTTTTGGTCGGAAGCTGTTCTTACCGCAACATATTTGATAAATAGGTTGCCAAGTGCCAAATTAAATTTCAAGAGTCCTCTAGAAATTCTTTTTGGAAGAAAAATCAATCTTGGTCATTTAAGAGTTTTTGGTTGTACTTGTTTCGTACATAAAAATCGTGTTAACAAGCTTGATTTTACCTCGATTAAAACTATTTTTCTAGGATATTCTTTTCAAAAGAAAGGGTATAAATGTTATGATCCTAAAGAAAAAAATTATATATTTCTAGAGATGTTTCATTTTTTGAAAATGAGCCTTTTTATAAAAATAATCAAGATGATAATATCGAAAGAATTTCTTCTTGTGATTTTTTATATCCTATTGTTACTAACATTGAAACTAGAGAAACTAGTAGTATTGTAAGTAATGTAGGAGAAGAAGAATTGCAAGAGGAAGATAATGAATCGGATCAAATGGAAGAAAGTGAACGAACATTACAAAATGAAGGAACCGAGAGCGAAGAAGTGGTGCAATTAAGACGTTCTAGTCGTCAACCTCAACCTTCAACACGCCTCAAAGATTTTGTGACATATTCGGTACATTACCCAATTCAAGATTATCTTTCTTACAAAAATATTTCAAGTGAACATTATACATTTATAAATAATTTATCTAAGATTGAAGAACCAACTAGTTATGAAATCGCTAAACGGGAACAAAATTGGTGTAAGGCAATGGAGGAAGAACTCAATGCCTTAGAAAAAAATAAAACTTGGGAAATTTGTCAATTGCCCAAAAATAAAAAACCTGTAGGATGTAAGTGGGTATACAAAATTAAATACAAAAGTGATGGTACACTCGAAAGGTATAAGGCTAGGTTAGTGGCCAAAGGGTATACCCAAACACAAGGTATAGACTACCATGAAACATTTGCACCGGTTGCAAAAATGAATACCGTTAGGATATTATTTTCTATTGCAACAAATAAAAATTGGAACTTACAACAAATGGATGTAAATAATGCATTTCTTCAAGGTACACTTGAAGAAGAGGTATACATGAATTTACCTCCGGGTCATAAAATGGAGAATCTTTCTAACATAGTGTGTAGATTAAAAAAATCCATCTATGGTCTCAAGCAATCTCCAAGGGCATGGTATAGTAAACTTAGTCATTTTTTGCTTTCATGCAATTTCAAGGTGAGTAATGCCGACAACTCTCTCTTCACTAAAATTTTAAACAATAATATCATTGTTGTACTTGTTTATGTTGATGACATAATTATAACGGGAAATAGTCAACAAGAAATTAATAATGTCAAGCATGAATTAAAAGAAAAATTTGACATTAAGGATTTAGGTAAACTAAAATATTTTCTTGGTATAGAAATAGCTTATTCCTCAAAAGGGTTATTTATGTGTCAAAGAAAATATATTCTTGACTTGCTAAAAGAAACGGGTAAGTTAGGTTGTAAGCCGGCAAAAACCCCGATTGATATTAATATTAAACTAAATAGTGAAGACGGTGAACCACTAAAAGACATAAACCAATACCAAAGATTAGTTGGTAAATTAATTTATATGACCGTTACTAGACCGGATATTTCCTTTGCCGTAAGTTTGATAAGCCAATTTATGCATGCACCAAGGACAACACACTTAGGGGCTATAAATAGAATTTTGAGATATTTAAAATTTACACCCGGTAAAGGAATTTGGATGAAAAACAATGGCAATAACAATCTATGTGGCTATTCCGATGCAGATTGGGCCGGAAGTTTTGATAGAAAATCAACCACCGGTTTTTGTACATTTATAGGCGGAAATCTAGTCACATGGAAAAGTAAGAAACAAAATGTCATAGCTCGTTCTAGTGCCGAAGCGGAATATCGAGCTATGGCATCCACCGCTAGCGAGTTAACATGGATCAAACAATTGCTAGCCGATCTTGGTGTGGAGGTCACATTGCCAATCAAAATGTTTTGTGACAATCAAGCCGCAAGACATATCGCGGCAAATCCCGTGTTTCACGAGCGAACCAAACACATTGAAGTCGATTGCCATTTTATTCGCGAGAAAGTTCAATCCAAGGAAATAGAAACTCCATTTGTTAAAAGCGAAGATCAATTGGCAGATATTTTCACAAAGGGATTGAGCATCAAGGCTTGTGAAAAAATTTTGAGCAAGCTAGGATTAATTGATTTATACAATCCAAGCTTGAGGGGGAGTGTTGAGAATAAAGAAAATAGAACAAAAAATAAAAATTTATTCATCATTACTAAAATTCAACAAACTCTATTTTTATATAGGATTACTGACGTCCAAGAAAAGAGAGAAAAAGGCCCCATCCATCTCCATGTAACAGATAAATGTCGCATCTTTAAATTTTAATTACAGTTAGGATCTATGCAAAAGCAGGCTGTATATAGGAGCAATTTCTTAATTCAAAAGAAGAAAAAAAAGAAGAAAGAAAGTAGGGGCAGAATCATAAATGATTGGTAGAGGGTGCTTGGATCAAGAAAATAAAGTATCTGGGTAGACAAATTCTTTTTTCACAACATTATTTTTTTCTATTTTTCAGTGAATCAAAAAAGTAACCGAACGTTAGCTAGCACCAGCGCTAGTTTCGCCTCTGCAAAAAAAAAATTAACATCTCCTTGAAAAATTAGACCAGAATGCTATATGATATGTCAACAATGTGTCTAGAAAAATGAAACAATAATTTCAAATGAAGTACACTCTTCAAAATAATAGTTAAAGAGAAAATACATAATTTGAGAAAAATATTTAACATCATGCATAATTTTACACAAAAAAAATATTCTTTTTAGATGGCAATCAAACATCCAAACTTTATAATAAGAAAATTTCAATCAGATCTTAAACCTGCAACCAAACTTTTTATTTTTTAAATAGTAAAAATATAACGTAATAAACAAGAGAAAACTAAAAGTGGTGATGGATTATTTTAGAAAGGAAAAATGAACTGTTAGGCCACCTTGCGCTCACTAAATTCCATTTACCTGCTTCCTTGGATGACCCCCAAAACCCCATCTCAAGTGGCCAACTCCAATAAATAATTAAAACTAAAACAAAATAAAAACAAAAATAATGAGAAGAAAGAATTCCTTCTTCTTTTTGAGAAGAGAGAAGAAATATTTCCTTAGGTCCTACATAAACCATGCTCTATTCCCTCCCACAGCTAACCATTCAATAATCCATCCATAACCAAAACTTTGCACGTAACACTTTCAAGTGACAAATGACCAAAACTACTTCCCATGACCAGTCTATACAAGAGGATTATATAGACATTGATCCAAACTACATGTCTACAAGAAGCAATGCACCGTCTCGGAGGAATTCAAGAGAGTTTGAATTCAAATTATACGCTAATCCTCAAGAGAGATGTTCTGACGATTCACCAGCTGATGAGCTCTTCTATAAAGGCATCCTCCTCCCTCTTCACCTCCATCCTAGGATCCAAATTATCCAACAGTTGTTGTTGCATGAAAGAAACCCTCACTATTCGGACCGAGAAGAGGATGAACTTAAGAAGGAAACCATGAACACTTATTACTATGCATCCGAAGGGTATGAGGATTCGGTTATGCTGGAACAATGTGGTACAAAGAACGCTTGGTCAAAGAAATTCAGAGGTTTAGGTAATTCATCACTGTGCTCAAAATTGAAGTCTCTTTTTGCGAAACCCACATTCTTTAATGATTGGTGCCAGACCTCGAAGTTGAAAGATTATGCTAATAATTCTGTGAAAAGAGGAAGAAAAAGCATAGTTGGAAGAGATCAAAGTAGTCTAAAGAGTAGTACTGAGAGAGAGAAACTTATAGAAGAAGATGAACTGGTCCATAGGAAATCCTTTTCAAGTGCTGTTAAATTGCGCCCAGCCACCAGATTGAATTATTTGTACACAAATTCATCTCCGTCTTCTTGTTCCTCCTTGTCAAATTTGTCTTGCCCGAGACCAAATTCGAACGAGTTCTATATTAGTTCAATGCAACCTCCTGCAATGAGACGAAGCAGCAGTGTAAATTCTGAGATGGAGAGCTCAATACAGGGGGCAATTACTTATTGCAAGAAGTCTCAGGACATAGTATCAGGTCGAAAGAGTGTCAGCAATATTGGATCCTACTTTTGATTTTAAGGTTTTACATTTACATCTCTTTTCTTATTTCTTTTATTAGTATTATTTTTTCTTTAAGTATCAAAGGGGTGTATCTAATTCATTTCTTCAAATTTGAGCATCTTTCTATCTATTGTGCATTTGGAGGCTTCATGCAAAATAGTTACTTTTTCTGACCAGCTCTTTTTCGTTGTTATATGTCTAAATCTGACTAGTTAGCAGACAAATATTCAATGAAATACCATGAAATTCTGGGTTCACCATTCCTTTAATTGACACATACAAAAGTTTCTTTCAGTGGATAACTTTGTAGAACTATTTTAAGGAAAAAACGACATTAATGCTATCTGAGTAAATACTCATATTCAGCTGAAAGGAAAAAAAGAGCTTGAAAAATTATACAAAAAGACCATTCAGTACTGGAAGTTAAATACAAATACAAAAAAAGAAGGCAACACTCTCTTACGCTCTATACATCGGCTGTCATTTAAACATTGCTAACTACAAGCCAAATCAATAAAGTATATTTATATACCTACTACTGTACATGCATCATATCCCAAAATGCTCCATCCTTGCACTCTTGATTGGAATACTGACCCATTCGCATTACACAAGAAAATATTAACCAAAGTTAGTAAAACAAGGCAGCGTACTTATTGCAAATTTTGATAGGAAACAACTGTTGGCTTTGGATCCCCATCAAATTCATCAAATTCCCAACCAGCAATATCATCAGTTGAGTTTCTCTTCGTATCATATTCTAACTCCAATTTGGCATAGTCTTGGCCCAGTGACTCTGAGTTTTGTGAATCATGATCCTTCTTTATTTTTGGGGAAGCTTTCTCTTTCTGAATCTCAATTTGAAGCACTGGTCTTTGAATGAAGTCAAAATCTGATCGCATCTTTTCTAAGGTTGAGAACTGCTTTACCTCTGGATTCTCTTTACACCAATATCAAGAAATTGTGTTGTAAGTAGCATACTGGTACTGAAAATCATTGGCAGCCAAACATGTTTATGATAATAAACAATAAAAAAAAGAACAAAGAAACTAGCTTGATTTGTTCCCATCTTCAACAAAAATAGCTCCTTTAGAGTCAGATAAGCCTAGAACTTATTTGAAACTTGTTTCTTCCAGTATCATGACAGTCCAATCAGTTGAGCTCTTATTTGGAATAAGTACCTTCTTCTCTGTTTCTAGATACCCTTCCTCTAGATACTTTCTAGGATTAATGCTCTTAGGCATGCCATTTGCCACAGATAAAAAATGCATAGCAGACAGTATGTTAGCATATACTTGGTTTGGTCATCCTTCAACTGCATATGTGAACATTGAAGCTTCCATGTTTCTTCTAGAAAAGATATCCATTTTGTTATAGTGTCACCTTCTGCTTTACACGAACCAATTGACCTCACCAATTTATCATCCTATAGCATTGAAACAAAATATGTTCCAAATAAGTATATCAACCAAAGTAATTATAAGAAAGGATACAGAGTAAAAGACTTAATAAAAGTATGAATAGTAAACAACCTTTGATTTTAAATGTAAGAGTAGTTGATTGCTTGCTTCGTCAAATTGGTCTCTTTCCTCCCTAGTTTTCTTAAGCCTTGTAAAAGCTGCATTTAATGAAGTCTTAAACCTATACAAAAGTGATTATCTTAAAAAACAGATTATTTTTTATTTACAGAAATTATTACAATAAAAAGTTTACCTTTTGAAGTTCAGCGTATTTTATTTTACTTTTAAAAAACAGATTATTTTATTTTTCAGTAACACTAACTTCATTGGCCTTTGCAACCCGAAAATTGAGAGCTTCCTTCTGATTTCTATATTATATATTAAAACTTTTTAAGGGCAAAAAAAATTATTTGCATTATATTAACTATAAATAAGTTAATGATATCATTTTAGAAACCTATGTTCAAGAATGTGCTTTTCTGCCTTTGTAGAGTTAGCAAGAGACTTGGCTAATACTTTCAACTTGTCAATCCAAAATATTCACAATTAAACATATAAAAAAACTACTAAGCCTTCTGTAAATGAATATTCAATGTGTCACCAGGATATATTGATTTCTTTGTCAATAAGAGTTCTTCCATTCTTGAGCAAAGGTGCACTTCTTCTATGACTTCCTTAAGACCATATAAATTCAAAAAGTATTTAAAAAAATATATACTAAGAATCAGTAATATCTTGAAGGATTATTTTGTCAGATTATTTAGGTTTCATTTTGTTCTCATTTAGTTTTAGGTGATTTAACTTACCTGAAATTAGAAAGAAACTCAATAAAATAAATGAAATAAATTGCACATAAATGTATAAATTTTGAGAAATTAATGGCCCTTGGAGTATCAGCCCTTTTCCCACTCTGGTCCCTGAGCTTTCAACTTGCACCAAATTGGTAATACCACGAAATCTGTTTAAAGTTGATGAAATTCTCAACATCTTAATTTCTACACTGGTTCGAGGATGTGCAAGCTAATTAGCATAACAAACATATTTTATTGGATATAGCCACATGATAGTATCGTCATCACAATCACCATCTGCATCATTTATAATGCTGCCATGGACATTGATGCCGTTCTCCATGTCATTAGATACTGATGATATGGACATTAATGTCAGCATCTATATAACCATCCTAGGACATCCTCCGTATATTTTTTAACACACATCAGTCCTACTAGTTTGACACATTAAAAAAAGAGAGCTCATAAGGAAACTTAAAATTGTAAAAGAATTACTCTTCAATTAGCTAAAAAATAATAGAAGACATGAGAAAAATATTAGTGAAAAACCAACCTCTCGCGTGGCTAAATCAACCTTCTCAGATGCTTTAATGCTATGTTTAGTAGAAGCTATCTGCATGACCTCCAGTCCACTTACCTCTTCCTTCAGTTTTGTTGTTTTTTCATCCATTCTGAAATGTCAAACAGTTTTTACATGCATGTCATACTTCCTGCCAGAGCTTTTTTTACAAGTAATCAATAACAGATAGTTGATCAAACCTTGAAATATGAGCATTTAATTTTAGTCTGGATATGGCAACTTGAGCAAACTCGAGGAGCTCCTCCCGCTTAGCCTGAATTAAAACCATAGATATAAGTCACATAGACAAATTATACTTGGAGAAAGACAAGAAACAGAGACTGAGGCTTGGTATACCAAGACTTCATCCTTGTAATTTGAGAAGACATCTACCAAGCCTTGTATGCTGCTCATTACTGCTTTATGCACTTCCTTCCCTCCATATAGACATATCCTGAAAGGAAGAAGTATTGTGGTGACATACCCATGCATGCACTTGATGCATTCAAATATTTATAAGTAACAATTAAGCTATCCCAGCACAAAATATGAGTTTACATATAAGACACTTACCCAAAATTTTCTAAAAGTAGATTGACTTCTTCTTCAGTCGGAGCCTCCAATATCTGGCTCATGGAACAAAATATGTTAAGCTTACAAAGTAGCTAAAATACTAAATGGTATGTGCAGTAAGTAAACAAATAGACAATCAAACAAATAAATTATAAATAAGAAAATAAGCAACAAATAAACTGAAGAGACAAAGCATACCATTGACAAAGTAATGCCTTCTAGTGCCTGACTGAAGAGGAAAACTTCCGGAATTTCATTGGCTCTCCTCCTCTCTCATAGTCATAATACCAATCCTACACATAACATTCTTTTTACCAAATGATATGCACTAATCATATTTTGAACAAGAAGTTATGCAGCAGAGTAGCCAATTTAGGCCTATTCGGATCCCTATGTACTTCTTCATTTGATTCTTTTCTTTATGAAAAATCTGGAAATCAATATTCTCTCAGCACCATCTGTTTCTATTATAAAAAATAGAAATCAATATTCTCGGTATCATCCATTTCCGTTATATCAAAACAAACAATGAAAATCAATATTTTCAGTACCATCTGTTTATATCAAAACAAACAATGTAGAAGTAGATCCTTATGTCATTGGGTTAGATATATCTTCAAATAATGCCATTGGAAATTGATTGGTACTTTTATGTCAACTTTCAAGATTTGGGTTGAGAGCCACTTATTTTTGGTCATAGAATTTTATGATCCACTACATTTAGACATCGCTCAGAAATAACAGGTCTACTTAAATGTCCTTGTTTAACCAGCTTTATTACTTAGAATGAACATGAGCTAGGTCAAATTAATGCCTTCTTTTCATTCAGCCATTTTAAAAGATAGTAAGTGTCTAATTCCATGAGAGAGAATCGATGTGACATAAAGCAAAGATCTTTTTTTTTTGGATAAAAGTGGAAGATCCACCAATTTGATCAAAACCAGAAGTATAAAGGATTGGGGAGAGTTGAGCGAAATCCTCAACTTGGGCATTCCAAAGTCATAAGGCAATGAAAAAGTGACCCATAGTTCTCTGGAAACTACTATAACAATAAAGAGGTAGAGGAAAGAATATTTTTTTCCCTTGCCAATCTGCTGAGTAGGCTGAAATATGGTTATAAATACTTCTATTTGAGCAAACTCAATGACTGTCCCTCTCGTTATTAGAGTTTTGACAGTAGGGGCATATGCAGAATTTCAGATCAAGTATTGGTGCACAATGCAATATATTACAAGGTGTGACTTGTGAGCATAATCCTTCCAATATTTTAGCAAGAACAATTAATGGAAGTCGAAGGCGGATCCAGAAAATCGGAGTAGGGGGTGAATTGCAAATATAGCATAATTTCACTCTATGTGGGGGTAGTCACCTCTGAAAATATGTAAAATCTAACTGATGGAACTTAAATTCTTACCATGCAATAAAATATTAACTTAAGAATTCAAAACCCACTCAATCATAAGACTTCAATTAATTCAATTACTATCTACTTTTTTCCTCAATGTGTTGTGAAACACTGAAACTTCAGTAGCACAACATAATCTTACAGGAGAAGCATTTCTTGGGGATCACTTTCATCAGAAGATTCTGCGTTCTTCTCATCGCCGAATGAAGCCTCTAATTCTTTCAGAGCCACTAACCATCTCCTTAAAAGTTGGACTCTCTCATCTCCCTACTAGTCACTGCCATATCTTCTAACCTTTTCATTGTTTGTTTGAAATTTTTGTAATTCCTCAATCCTTGAGATATCAGGATCAATTTGTATAACCAATCAAGTAACAGTTATAAGCACACTTTATAAATAGCAAGAAACAAAAATATACTTGTCAAAGCCTCCATACAACAAGCACCAGCCATGATGATACCATGATACAAATAGCACGATACTGGAATATATAACATAGATTTCTTAATATGTTTAATGCTCTTCAGTGAAATAGACTGTTATGTAGTATTTAAAAAACTACATTCAAACGTTGCAAAAAAAGAAAAGACAGAATATTAGGAAATGCGCAAATGTATGATAGTTTAAGTAATGTGCACTATTGTGCGTCCCTTCCAATGATGTAATGCCATACGTCAGAGCTAGAAGTACAATTTTTTTTTTTTTCAAATTCAATGGGAGGAAAAAGAAGAGATCGACAAGAAAAGCTTAACTATTCGATCTTGGATGATCCTGGCACCGCCAGAGACGGCCTGTCCTGCGTGGTGCGCCACCGTACCGGCGTAAGTACGAACTGTACGTCTGTACGGGTGAGGCAGTTACGGCCTCCGCCCTCCACGGCCCGGTTGACAGCGTTTCTAAGCCACGACATTGTTGGATCACGATCAAAGTTGTAAAAAATAGTGCAAAATTGTCGGATGGTGTTGAACTTGATCGGAGAATAGAGGGAAAGAGAAGGTAGGAGGGGATTATTGGAGACTTGTAATAAGAGAGAGGGGAAGAGCGGAGGAGAGGAGGGAATGAAAGTCCCACCGAAGAATGCGCTTTGTCCTGTCAGAAAGGAGTTCAACAGACTCGGTCTGATGTAAAAAGACCACCGACATGTGGGACCCTTCCGTTTTCTGCTCGACGGTGTAAAGAATAAATGTCGTCAGAATCGGGCCGGATAATCTTTGGGTGGGGGTTGACAAACGTTGACAATTTTACTAACTGAAGTTTATGATTTAAATTCAATATTACAATA
This sequence comes from Schoenoplectus tabernaemontani, assembly GCA_037127355.1. Lineage (NCBI taxonomy): Eukaryota > Viridiplantae > Streptophyta > Magnoliopsida > Poales > Cyperaceae > Schoenoplectus > Schoenoplectus tabernaemontani. The sequence goes on from CM073753.1 coordinate 25,896,032, forward strand.
AACATAATTTATAAAATTTGTGTACTAAATATAATAAAATATCCATGTTTGTATCATATTCATGAAAAGTAATGACATTTTTGTATGTGTACTGCAATTTGTTAATTTTAAATATTCATGAAGAACTTTCCATTTTGAATTCCAATAAAAAAATCATTTTTCAATAACTATTTTCTTACAATGTAAATTATTCAATAATTTTGACATGTCAATTTATGATATACTGATAACATAATCTAAGAATAATAATTTGTTTATTCTTTTGACATTTTTTTTTGAGCAGATTGTTAAGGCTAATTAAGATCTCCAAAAGGTATAACAATTGTTCTTCTTAGTTCCAGGCACACCTATTATTTATTTTTCTCTGTTGGAGTATAATTCTGTTTCTGCAAACTCAAATTATATATCCTTTCAAACGAATTTTAAAGACACATCATTTTTTACACCGGTTCTTTATGAAGTTCTATATGAATATAATAGCTAAGATAAGGACTTGACCCTTATCTTTACTAAAAAAAATAATCAGATTTTGGATTCTGATACATTTTTTATGCGTCTCCACCTCATTTTTTTTTTCAATTTTTGGTATCGTGTGTGTTAGGAGATTTTGTTGAAAAAAAAGAAAATTACTTCAAAATTTTCTGAAAGAAGAACAATTCGTTAATTTTCATTTGAGAAACTATTTTTACACTGTATGTTCTATGATCATTAAATGTGTTTAAAAAAATATTTATACATAATGAGAAAGTTCATCATATTTAAAGTATCATCAACATAATGAAGAAATTAAATATTTCTTCGATTAATTAAGTAAAGAAATATAATTTCCAAAGTTGGAATACATATACTATATAAGTGAGAATATTATTATTCCTCTTGTTGCTTTGTTGCATGGTTAATACAATTTTGTTTCAGTAGCTTTACTTAGGAACCAAGTTCTTATGTTATTTTTTGCTAAAAAAATACATCAAAAATATCTGTTCCTCGTGTGTTTACCCAAAAAAAAAAAAGATTTCTAGTCAAAGGAACACATGAGCAAGCGACTTCTTGATGTAATTTTGAAATTTTTTTCTCAAGTTCTACTCATCAACCGGCATTCTAGTTTAGAACAGGAACCAGTATACCAGATAGCATTTTGCAAATAAAACAAACAAAACTATCAATGTAATGGTGTAACTGTAAATTTAATAATAATTATTATTAATGTAATGGTGTAACTGTAACCGCGTAAGATGAGGCCAGAAGCATTCTTCAGTCTCCAATCTGATGAGAGAACATGCAATGATGGGTTTCGACCTTTTGAAGCCAGTTCAGTATTCAACGACTACTCATTCATTTATTTTATTTTATTTTTTTCAAATGAGACGGTGGGCTAAAAACCAGCGATCGATCAGCAAACCACGCTTTTAAATAACAGAGAACATAAAATTATTTCCACAAAAAGAAAAATTAAAAAAAAATTAAGAGCAGTTATAAAAGAATAGAATGAACAAAGCTGTGATGGTCAAATGTGGAAGATAAGATAGAAAGTAAAGCTAAGAGATCTACAATTTGACACCAACGTGAGAGAGATTTATATATAGGATTCAGCCTCACATCAAAGCGACTTGAGAGCAAAGTCGCCGTAATTTTGTTTGAAATATTCATCTTCTCGTAGTAGTAATTTATTAATTTGTGTATTAATTGTCAAGTCAATGTCCGGATTGTGTTCAAAAGTACTCAAGTCATAAACATTTGATGAACTTTTTGCTGAAACATTTCACATTAAATATCTTGTTATAATATATCTAATTAAAGAATTATTTTAATCAAAATTAAACGCTTCACATTAAATATCTCGTCATAATGTGATAATATATTGTAATAAAAATGAAATAATTTCAAATCAAATTGTAATATATTCACCGGTGCGGCATTTAGAAGACATAGAATTCACATAATTACCTTCCGGTACATTGGTTTGCATGTGTTTACTCATAATTAATTTCTGTATTTTTGTTGCAGAATGAAAAAGAATATATACATATAGGGTCAAACATTGAAATAGAAATTGAGGTCTAAGTTTGTAACATAATACAAAGACCCGGTATATTACTCTTTACACTATTTTGACTTTGATTTATTTTTATTTAAATAAAACGTCATCCGTAGATTTGTGACTTGTGAGTCACATCAAGCGAAGATTCCGTTGGATATCTTACCATTTTTACAGTCTACTTCACTTTCACTTTTTCCCTATTTGCCAACGGAAATGTTAGTGATCGCCAAAGATAAAATTTCAAAATTTCAAAATTTAAAATTTTCAAAAAAATATATGAAATTTAATTTTTAAAGATATTTCAATATAAAAATCACGTTTAATGATATGAATCGGTTGTTTGAACTTTTACATTCAAGATACGAACGTGAAACACGAAACAATGTAAAAACCATAGCCTCACTCATTTTTCAGATAAAAAAAAAACGAAATAGAACTTGATATGATGGATTTTTCTTCAGTTCAATTTACTCATATCCTATAAATTTAATTAAATCTGGTTATCTCGTGTAACATGTGTATTTTATTTGTTCAGAAAAAAAAAACGAAAGGCGACCAATTTGGCAAAATTAGAAAGTTAAGGCATTTTTATTAATCGAAAGCAACTTCCCGAACCATCTTCCTAATTTTATTTGATTTTTGTGCATCCCATATCGCACGTAACAAAAGTGGCATGCACGACTATCATCGTATTTAATATTTTTTTCAATTATCTAAATCTAAACATAAATAAAAATATTTTGCATGTGCACGAACTGGTTGTCTTTTTTCCGATGCTATTAAAATACAAGAAGACAGATCTACTTGTCTGAAGGCATCATGTTTCAAAGACTCAGTATCGAGATAATTTAATCTTTATATTTGCATCACTGGAAAATTACTTCGAATGGCTTCCCCCCGAATAGTTCTTGAAAGAAAAATAAAAGAAAAGAAAAACTAATACATTGAATTTTAAAGCCGCGAGACAGGGAAATCATTTTTTTTTTTTTTTTGACAAAACAAAAAGAGCTCAGGCTTACAAAATTTACTGAAATACGCATGATATGTGGAATCAATACTGTATGCTTTATGAGATTGTTCAGTTGTTGGGGAAAAAGAAGTTCGTGTTGAAGAAATTATTTATATATTTTTCATTTTTTTTGGTTCAGTACGAAGCACATAAAAAAAATTGTTGACATTAAATTTCCTAAAGTTTTGATATCTCAATACGATGTTCTTTAAGTTTCAAATGTTTGACTGTATCGTTGAGAGTTTTAATATCCTCATTGTGAGTTAGATTCACGTTTATATATTCTCATATATGAGGAAGTGAATGAATTACTGCCTGAACCTGTCAGTAATCAGTCAAAATATGGCCAACATCTTTCAACTCACTAATCATATTTGACACCTCTTTGAGATACTAACGCATACTGTAATTAAGACGTTTCTTATAAGTATCAAACTTGATGGTGAGTTGTGTCAGTTTGGTAACAGAAATTCCACCGAACTTGTGCTTCACAGCAAGCCACATTTCTTTGACAACCCCATATTGCCTAACTCACGCATCACATCATTTTTCATACCGCCCAACAACATAATGCAAGCAATGAATTTTTTTTTCATGATTCAAATGCAACACTGACACTAATGTGCTTGAGAGTTATATATTTCTCTGGTTACGGTTAAAATATGATCCAGGACCGTAAGAATTTCTTGTTCTTTCAGGACACACTGAATTTTCATAGCTCAAATTTTCGCCATTTAGTTTTTCACCCTTATTAAGTTCTGCCATAATATTCTAGATACATATGTCATTTCGCTAAGAAATTTAAAACTAAACTAAGTCAGGACATCATACAATTTTGATGACTTAATATAAAATTATTTAAATACATAATATAACACATTCAATTTTACAATAAAATCGAAATAAATAAAAATAATAATATTTATAGATTAAAACAAAAAAAATCACTAAGTTTCACAATCATCTTTTAATTCTATAATTATTATCATTAATTATTTCATTATACAAAACTCCCACATAAATGTTTAATACATGACAGTTATACATATAATAAATGTATATAAAAAAATTCCGAACTAAAAAGAATTTTCATATTTTTTTTAAAAAAAAAAAGAAAAAAAATCAAACTAACAAATAAAATTGGGACTAACAAAAAAATTGATTTTAAATAATTATTACAGAAAATTTCAGTTGAAATAGTAGATATAATATGTAGATTCAACACTTACAATAAATTGAGTATGGTGTAGTGGAAAGCCCCATGTTACTATAGGGAGAGAATCCTGATTTAAGCCCCCAGTGGAGTAATTTATCCTTCTTTTTACGCGGTTCACATAAATTTGATGGACTCGGCCCAAGGTGTGCAAGTTCAAAAATAGAAAACTCTGCACAAGTTCCGAAATTTAGAACAAAAATGGTTTATTCCAGGGTTGTGATTTATCTCAATTAGAAAATTATCCAATCCAATTGTACAAGATCTAGAATAAAAAGTCTTGATGGTTTCTGTTCACTATTTTGCTATACATCTTCAAAAAAATACACTTATTAAAAATCTCCAAAATATTGAATTTCTATAAATATTTTGAAATAATTAAGATTCTATTTTAAAATTTTCAGATTTATAAAAAAAATTCGAGTCAAACCTGAAATTTATATTTATTTAGTTCTCGAATGAGAGAAAATAACTAACAAATAATGGAGGGAAGGAAGCCAGAAGGAGTCTCTGTGACTTTTTGTTTCCTGTGGATTTCTTAGTTTATTACTCTGTTAATCTTCGTGCAGAATTTGTTCTGACGAATGTAGCAGTATCATTGGTTCTGCAAAAAATTACAAACCGAAACTGAAAACCTTACGTTTTTCACAATCTTAAATCTTTTAAACCTTAACAGAGTATTCTTCTCTCTCTCTCTCTCTCTCTTCCGTAATAGTGACAAACTTTTCTGATTCAATGAGTGAGAGAGAATAGACTGGTGTATATTTATAAGCCAATACATCTGCTCAATATACTCATTCAGTGCACTCCTCTGACGCACCTATTAAATGCACCCCTCCAGTGCATCTCTCTGTTTTATAACGGATTGGATTTAGATTCGGGTTTTTCATAATAGACATACTATTTATTAAATCCAACAACATGTATAATGAGGTAAGTATTTTGGACAGTTTTTTATATATATAATATTTATAATAATTATATTATTAATAATAAGAGTGATGAAATTAAAATTTTAAAAATACGAATGGCAGCGCGCCACTGACAGTGGCACGGTGTAAACGCGCCACTGAGAGTGGCGCGTTTATACCTTCATTTTTTTTTAAGTCTGGCGCAAACTACTTTTGTTTGATGCCAGTGGGAAAACGCTACTCCCACTGGCGTCTTTCGGTTTTTTTTTTTAAAACACCGAAAAGGAAAAAAAAAAGTAAAGACGCCATTTAATAGCGATGCATGTATTCGCTATTCGGATTTTTAAAATTTTGAATTCATCACTCTTATTATTAATAATATAATTATTATAAATATTATATATAAAAAACTGTATTTTGGACTAAAATCTCAAAAATCAAAAGCCAAACTATCAATTCAATATTTTCATCAATTGCGTGTCAAGACTATGGGAAAATTCAGCTCTGAATGCGGTAAAGAAAGTCGTTTCCTTCGTTTAAATAAAATAAAAAGATGGTCTCCGAGATTTGAACAGCTAGCATTTGAAAAAGAATTCCATTTTGTTTCCGATGAAATATGAAAAAATAATCCCGTCGGTCGAGCCCGGGGCCGTGGCATGTTCACACCACACCGTTCTTTAGAATCTCTACCAATTTGCAATTTCAATGTCGCAAAGTGAGGTTTGGTAGGAATTTGATTCGGGTTGTGTCGGAAAGCAACACCAAAGAAATCGGAAAAATTCAGCCTCGTTCTTCTGTATTATTTTCTGTGTGGCACTACGTATTAATTGATTCAGGACAACGCCGAGCCGAAATTTAAATATAGAGGAATGTTGACGGATTCAAAATATTAAATGATTAAAATGCATGCTAGTGTTATTTGATCCATTCAGTTAATGTAAAATTTATTTTCATCACTTTGATTGGTGTTAGTACGTAAAAGTTGAGAAAGATTAGAAGCTATTTTGACCATGGATAAGTGATGATATGTATTACTTGTCACACGTCTTAGGAATTATTTGGAACAATTAAGTGTCTCAAATACATAAATATATTTATGACTATCTAATGGGAATAAATAATTTGAACTTTTTATACAATTTTATTATGTAAATGAGCGGACTTTTGTGTTGTCACTTGTCACTGAATTGTGGGACATGCGTTATCTTATCTTGCACGATTCGTGACCATAAACAAAAAAGTTTTTGTGGGACACGCCAAACACCGACAAAAGCAAGCCAAGAAAATGTGGATAACGACAGTGGCGACTGGCGAATGAAAATGAATTCATCAATCATCAATCATAAAATCACGTTCGGAACTTTAACGTCAGCGGTCATGATGAACATGAATAACAAATCATAATTAATTTCATTTAACACCTTCAATTTCGGAAATTTGAAGGTGTTAAATGTATATATCTAAGTCCGCATTGATTGCTTATCTAACTTTATTAAATGTATATATCTAATAAGAAAAAAATACTCATCACATTAATAAACCGTACAGATACTTATTACCTTTTTTATTATATTTCCTCCAACGCAATTAGAAATTGCCTTCGTTTTAACCTAAAGAATGGGGTATTAATCTAAAAAAAAATGAATTTGAGGTGTGATATGTAAAAGAAAACGTAAACCAGATTGACTTGGTCTTCAGACAATGGCTGCTTCCGAGCTCCGACACCAATGACTAATCCATCAACTTACCCCTACATCATTCCCACTTTCTAATGCCAAAAAAAAATTAAAAATAAGAGAAAAACAAAATTCTGACCAAAAATATAAAAAACTGAAAAAATAATGACCTCTTTGCCACTTTGTTTTATTGCATCGTCAGCACTTCCTGCTTCATCGACTCTCTCTCTCTCTCTCTCTCTCTCTCTCTCAGAAATTTAATCATTTGAAGAGTTTCCGTGTGGTTTTGGTGCAGAGAAGTGGAATTAATGCTGCTAGGGAATTTGGAATCTTTCCTGATCAAAGATATCTTTTCTATCTTCTCCGCCTGCAACAACTAACACCTGCTTGATCTTTTGATGGTTCGCGGTGTTGTTTGGTTTAGATTTTGTTTCATTCCTTAATTGAAGGATTTTGTAAGCCTTTTCTTTTTTCTTCCCCCCCATAAAGACTTATACTAATTTGGTACCAGACATGATATTTGTCCCTCTTTAGTTTTAGCTTTTGACTTCTCTCAAAACCCTCCTTTTCTTGGCCCTTGAATTCATCGATTCGAGGAATTGAAAAGAAGTTCTGTTTCTTGAGCAAAGTTGCCATCTTCCCTTTCTATCTGCTTGTATCGAGTCTTTCTTTTGTTATTCTCTGAGCTTCAAAGCTTAATTGAGTTGAATTAAATCATGGGTCATTGTTCTCTGTTTCCAATGTAATAATACCTTCAAACTTCTCACCTTTTTTGTAATTCCAATCTTAGTATCCAGCCCACTGGTTCCTCCCACCAACTCGAGTACTCATCGTTCGTTCGACAAAATGCCTGAACGAATGCACCCCACCAAAGTCGGCTCTTTTCTGACACTAGTTATCATCTCTCTCCTATATACATGCTCCAGATCATTCACCCCCTCAGACAACTACTTGATCGATTGTGGCTCATCAGGAAACACCACAGTCGGCACACGGCTCTTTGTGGGAGACGCCGGACTACCCTCTAAAACCCTTTCAGCCTCTAAAAGTATAATGGCCAATACCACCTCTAGCACGGTTGCATCTTCTGATAACCCAGTTCTGTACCAAACTGCAAGAGTATTCACCAGCCTCTCCTCGTATTCCTTCCAAATCCAGCAGCATGGCCGCCACTTCATCCGTTTGCACTTCTACCCTTTTGTGTACCAAAGTTACGATCTCACGACAGCAAAATTCAATGTGTCAGTTGAAGACATAACCCTTCTCACTGGTTTTGAGGCAAAGAATATAACTGTGCCAATGCTAAAGGAATACTTAGTGAATATAACACGAAACATCTTAACCCTTTCTTTTGAACCATTTTCAAATCTTGCATTCATCAATGCAATAGAGATCATGTCAGTACCAGATAGCCTAATTGCTGACTCTGCACAGACCATTAATCCAACCAGCACCTATCTTGGGTTATCAGGTCAGGCTTTTGAAACTGTTTACCGGGTCAACATGGGCATACCTAAAGTCACACCGGATAATGATACACTGTGGCGAACTTGGACTCCCGATGCAAGTTTCATACAGAACCTGAACCTTACACAATGGGTTTCTATGGACGGCAAACCGCATTACGAGGAAGGACGAGCCACGGCAGAGTCCGCACCTTCGATTGTCTACACTACAGCAACAGAGATCGCCTCTTCCAACACAACAATGATAGGTGCAAGATTCAACATTACGTGGAAATTTGATTTGCAAGAAGGGTACACTTACATGTTACGCTTCCATTTTTGTGATATAGTAAGCAAAGCTGCAAACCAGCTCTTATTTGATGTGTATGTTGGCCCATGGGCTGTACTCATAGATTATGACATGTCCACACTTACATATGGTAGTTTAGCAACTCCTTTGTTTGAAGATTTTATTCTTTCAGCCAAGGACTCAACTTCTAAGCTTACTATAAGCATTGGTCCCAGCAAACTTGCCAATGTACTATCTGATGGGCTCTTGAATGGGCTTGAGATTTTCAAATTTAATGGCATCTCCGGTACCAGCACTACCGTTAGCCATAGCGTGTCGAGGGTTAGTCTTGGTACAGTTCTTGGTTTGGTTGGTGGTGCCGTGATTTTACTTCTTGTCATTGTCATTCTGCATGGTGCAGTTAGAAAGAGGCGATTGGAGAAAACAAGGAGCTCGAAAATGTGGACGCCTTTTTCGGTCAATGGTTTGACCAACTCTCACAGCATGACTGAGAGTTCTAATTCAACGACAGTTACATTGGGTGGTCAAAATGGGTCTCTCGGCTACCGGTTTGGGTTCTCGGCGTTGCTGGAGGCCACAAATAATTTTGATGAGAATTGGGTTATTGGGGTTGGAGGGTTTGGAAAGGTCTACAAGGGGACATTAAGAGATGGAACTCGGGTTGCAGTGAAGCGAGGTAACACAAAATCTCACCAAGGAATAAATGAATTTCACACTGAAATTGACTTGCTTTCACGGCTACGGCATCGGCATCTGGTGTCTTTGGTTGGTTACTGTGATGAGAGAAATGAAATGATACTGGTTTATGAGTACATGGAAAAGGGTACACTTAAGAGTCACCTCTATGGATTGGATTTCCCCCCTCTTACTTGGAAACAGAGGCTGGAGATTTGTATTGGCTCTGCTAGAGGGCTCCATTACCTCCATACCGGATTCGCAAAGTCTATCATTCATAGAGATGTCAAATCAGCTAATATTCTGCTTGATGAGAACCTAATGGCCAAGGTCGCCGATTTTGGATTGTCTAAAACGGGACCAGAACTAGACCAGACCCATGTCAGCACTGCTGTTAAAGGTAGTTTCGGGTACCTAGATCCGGAATACTTCAGGCGCCAACAGCTGACAGAGAAATCTGATGTATATTCTTTCGGGGTAGTTCTACTTGAAGTGCTCTGTGCCCGGCCCGTCATAGACCCATCTCTCCCTAGAGAGATTGTCAACCTTGCTGAATGGGCAATGAAGTATATCCAGAGGGGGGAGCTGTTCCAAATTGTAGACTCTAAGATAGCTGCTTCAATCCGACCAGATTCACTAAGGAAGTTTGGGGAAACAGCTTGGAAATGCTTAGCGGATAATGGGTCTGAGAGGCCTAATATGGGTGATGTATTGTGGCATTTAGAGTATGCCTTGCAATTGCAAGAAATAGAGCCGGATGAATCATGTCTCAATAGTATTAATTTAATTGCCGGAGCCTCACATGAATTGAAACCTGATTTGGTTCCAGCTCCAGCTTCGGGCTTGGCTTTGGAGACGGAAGAGGATGATGCAAATTTGAATGACATCCCAGATGTTTCAATGCGCAGGGTTTTCTCTCAGCTAATTAAACACGAAGGGAGATAAAAATTTAAACCTCAACAGATGAAGAGAGTTCTGGCGAGTTCAATCATGCCAGAGTTGCATTTTTCCACCGTTTTCCTTCGCCATCTTGGCACCTCATGTATAGAATTATGTGTGAAGATATTTGATCATGTAATTATAGAGTTTTGTTTTGAATATGTTTATACACTAATTTTTAAAGTTGATCTGGTACCTTTTTCTTTGAGCTTATTCCAAAATGCGCTGCCTTAAACGGATACCAAAGGACCAAAGGACAATTATTGCTCCTTCGTGCCTACTTTATGTCTGATTTCTATTTCAAGCAGGGCATCACTTTTTTGTGTGTGAATAAGCGCATTTTCTTAAAGAACATTGAACTGTTGTATAGCAAATATCTTATAAACTTTTATTGTACTTTTATGATAAACCCATTCTCAAATCGATATTTTAATGGAAATCAACATATTCTGCTGCTCCACCATTGGGTTTTTGTTTGCTGTATGTACGCTATTATTTTCAGATCCTGGGCTTTATAATCTCGTCAAGTTTTGATTGGCAATTTATTGATCATAAATATTTAGTCCGGGTCAGGTTTCAACGAATTAAAATTTTGAATTCAAGTAGGGGAATCTATTGGAGATCAAAATGTTGTTAAACTTTTATTTGCCGACATCAAAATGCAACATGGATTAAATTTATCACCATCAGTATTTGATGTCTTTGAGAGATGAAAATGACTGTACGTAGTTTACGAGTACCCGAGAGCGTCGGAGAGGAGCCAAACTTAAAATATGCTGGTCCAGCTCAGGGGCGAACCAGGTGTATCCAGGGGGCACGTGCCCCCCTGAATTTTGAAAAAAATGTGTCCTCCTGAATTTTAAAGAATAGTGTTTTTCAGTAATATTTTCGATAATTTGTCCTCTCTGAATTTTTTTTACCCCCTCTGAATTGTTTGATTATTTTATTGAGAAAAATATTTAATATCGTACATAATGAAATAATTATGCAAAGATATTGAAATATAAAGTTCCTTAGACGAAAACTTTATTCATCAACTTGATTATCTATTACTTTGAGCTTTATTTTATTGTTATTAATATAAAATGTTATTATTTAAAAAAAAATTTATTAGTTAAATATATATATTAAATTATTAATTTTTTTATTTAATATCTAATTAGTTAATGAGTTTGAACTCGATAAATCATTACAATCCGATAATTACCCCCTAACAAAAATCCTCGATCAGCCCCTGATTATTCAGCTTGTTATGCGGGAACGAAGATGATTGATATGGGCCAGCAAAGCATGTGCTTATACCGAGAAAGATCCCCGTAACGTGTTTTTTATTTGTTTCACAAGCAAGAAAACATATTATTAGGGGTATGTCTGTTCCCTGGTAGCTGGTACTTTTAAAAACAATGTACAAGAATGATCGATCATGTAATGTAAGCATCGACTCGTGTACCTTCAGCACCAATTTCTACATTTGGTTCACTTGATGTCAACCTTCTCTCGCTTAGACCATATGACTTCTTACAGAAGGCAGAAAAATGAACCTAACTCATGAACTGCATATTAACCAAATGTTGTTATTACACAGCAGAAAAAATCGTAATCTCATAATTGATTTAAAGAAAAAAGTAATTCTATTGTTCTGAAAGATCAATCACCCTCTAATAAGAAAATAACGAGGGCCCATGACAACACTACTACTCTCTTAAGTTCTAATAATACATGAGAAACAATAACATAATCTAAAATAGACTAACAGAAATAAAATAAAAAATCATTCACAGTTATTATGTTAATACCAATAATCTACTGTAAGTGGCCCTACTCATCTTTGGTTTTTTCCCATCTGGATCCAGTGCGGGAAGCATTAATGCACCGTCCAACAAACTTCAGAACTTCATCAATCAGCACCACAGGAAAGGCCACAGCTATAACCAACAACCACTCATTTACACTGAGTGGCACGATGCCAAACACTTGCGCAAGAAACGGCACATAAAGGATCAGAAAATGCAGCCCAAATGAAACTGACATGGCAAGGAGAAGCCACGGGTTGACCCATGGTGGCATGGTTAACAAACTCCCGTCTTCAGAAAGTGCGTTTAGGGAATTGAACATCTCTATGGCAACTAGTACAGAGAGGGAGAGGGTGGTTGCTTTTATCTTCCCGGCTTGGAAGTAATCACATGGGTTGGTGTCAAATGAGAAGGTGCGATCCCCGGCTGAGAAGGGAGAAACTTCGAAGTTGGACCAGGCAGGGCACTGACCCCAGTTGGAGAGTTGAGTGTAAGTGACCAATGTGTGGCCATCGCCAGTTAGGTTAATACCCATGAATGAACCTTGAGTGTACCATATTATGAATATGCCGACAGTTGCGATACCAACATACAGCCCAATCACCTATAAAAAGAGAGACAATAAACCTTAAAGTAATAATTTTATGGAATGATTCCAAGTGCATGTTATCCAGTGGACAACTTCAGTCATATGCTAGAAACCATGTTCTAAAATCAAAGGAAGAAGGAACCTAAATACCCCTAAAATACAGTTATTGGAAGATTGCACCAAATGCAAACCTAAACAAGTATCTTTAATTTACCATGTAGCGGAAAAGAATCCAAGGGGTTATCAAAGAGTCATCACTCCTTCGTGGAGGTTTCCTCATGACATCTTTTTCAGGCGGGTTGAAACCCAAAGCAGTTGCAGGCGGCCCATCCGTCACCAGGTTCACCCACAGTAGTTGCACAGGAATCAGCCCCTCTGGAATGCCCAATGCTGAAGTCAGAAAAATTGATGCCACCTCACCAATGTTTGATGAGATCATGTACCTAGAAGGACCCAAAAAAAAAAGAACTTCAATAAAGGTGAATAGATAATTACTTCAAAATAAAAACCTAAACCAACAACATTAGATCAACCTGATGAAAGCCTTCATGTTATTGTAGATAGAACGACCTTCACCAACAGCAGCAACAATTGTGCTAAAATTATCATCAGCTAGCACCATATCTGATGCCTCTTTTGCAACCTACCAAAAAAAGTTAAACAAATATCAATAATGAAGAAACTTGGAGGCTGTGGAAAAGATTCATGTTTATCAATCAGAAATACTCGTACAAATAGTAACCTAACTGCTTGACCTAACTCAAACTGACTTAAAAAAATACATACCTCGGTACCAGTTATTCCCATGGCAATACCAATGTCAGCCAGTTTAAGTGCTGGTGCATCATTGACTCCATCTCCAGTCATGGCAACAACTTCACCTTCTTCCTTCAAGAGCCTTACAATCTCTTGCTTGTGCTTGGGCTCTGCTCGAGAAAACAAGAGGCCTCCCTTCTGTCTTAGAACAGACTTCTTGTCAGTCAAGGCCATGAATTCCTTGCCAGTATAGCTCTTCATCGTTATGTTCTCATCAGAGCGAAATACCCCTATCTCACGACAGATGGCTTCAGCTGTTTCTTTGTTGTCACCAGTTATTACCATTACACGGATTCCAGCAGCTCGGCAGTCTTCAATTGCCTGGTGTACCTCTGGTCTCGGTGGATCCTGTTAAGGACCCAATTCATAACAGAAGATCAAGCAAGAAACATGACATTGCCAATCCAACAATACAGACAAGACTACTCTGAACAAGGTGATAACCTAAACTCTCACAAATGAACATTAAACCCTGTTTAAGAACCTAAGATATGTTTGCATGTCAAAGAAAACAGGATTCTAAGAATCAGGTGGCCTATTTTCATTGATAAAACCCTGATAGCAACCCCACCAAATTTCCTGAAAAATGGCACAAATTTAACAATCAAAATAACTTCGTACTCACCCACAGACCAACAAAGCCAACAAAGATGAGATCACTCTCAATAGAAGAATAGTTCAATGGATCAAGCAGGAGCTTGTGAGCTGGGTGGTGAGGCCCGTCATAGGTGTCAAACTCCCCCAATTCATCTTTGTATGCAAACCCCAGGCATCGCAAGGCATCAGTTGACATAGCACGAAGTTTGTCCAAAATGAGGGCCTTGGCGGTTTCGTTCAATAGCACTACAGAACCGTCAAAAAGCTGGACAAAGGTGCTCCTCTCAAGCAAGTTCTCAATTGCTCCCTAAAAGTTTGTGCGTTATAGTTAACACATCAGCCTCTTCATGAGTTATTGAAATGACAGTCAATGACAAACAAAACAGTTGTAGTTTTTATATTCTTCTACTTGGATCTGCAGTCAACTTTATATTATTCCCAACTTAAAAGCATACATACAGGGCAGGGCCACAAAATTATAATGAACTATGGCAATACCAGAGTGTTTTCTGACTGTTTTTGTATCATCTACCTTTACAAGAAGAGAGTTACTTCCAGCCTCAGATTTTACAATAACACCCATAGATTTTCTAGTACGATCAAACTCGAGAGTAGCAACCCTTCTTGCTGTCTTGTTCCACCAGTGACAGCATTCTTTACCCCACAAAATTTTCAAATGGAAATGAGAAAACATACATGTCAGTAACAGTCAGAACAAAAAAAACTACTGTAGAAATAAAAACTATATATACATACCTAATATCTCCTCAGATGAAGTGCCTCGGGCCTCCTCTGTAATTCCCATTTTCTCAACCAAGACCTGAAAGGAGCAAGGTTGTATGTATAAATCACTTACCAAACAACAAATGACAAGGATAACTACACATATTTCACGAGTTTCAACTTTTTATTAAAATGACTGGTAAGATATTTGTCATAAATCACAACTTCACTAGTTATTTACTTTTTATTTTAACCTGAATTTAATTACAACATTCATTTGGCGCACCCTGCAATAGCACAAAGATCCAAAATCGAAATTTCTTAAACTTTGTACCTTTAAAGCAGCCTCAGTGGACATTCCGCTAGCCATGAATTGGTGTCCTAACTGGGCCACACTGGCATCATTGCAAACAGCAGCAATTTTCGCAATCATACTGAGATTAGGATCTAAATTACCAACCGGGAAATCATCTATTTTTCCATCATGTGGGTCATAAGTAGTTCCCTCCACTTTGAATTCACGCAGTGTGTCAGGCCACCTTCCAATTGCAACCAGATTCACAGCTGACATCTGATTGGTTGTCAGAGTGCCTGTCTTGTCAGAACAGATAACTGTTGTACACCCCAGAGTCTCAACACTAGGTAATTTTCTAACAAGTGCATTTTTTTGGGCCATTTTTCGTGTACCCAAAGCCAAGCATGTAGTAATGACAGCTGGCAACCCCTCAGGAATAGCTGCCACAGCTAAGGCTACAGCAATTTCAAAATAGTACGTGCACTTTTCAAAAGAGAATTTAAAATTTCCAGGCCACCCATTCACATACTCCCATGTGAAGAAATATTTGACATTGATTAACCAAACCAAGGCACAGATAACCCCGATAATCAAAGTGAGAGCCTCTCCAAATTCATTCAGTTTCTTTTTTAAAGGCGTGTCGTCATCTTCTTGTGAGGCTTCATGGATTTGAGAATGGATCTTTCCAATTTCAGTATGCATGCCAGTACGAGTTACCAAACAGATACAGCTCCCATTGACAACCGTCGTACCAGCAAACACCATGCACTCCTTCCCTTGAATATCGGTATCTTCAGTCTCAACCTTCTGTTTAGTTTTGTTAACTGATGCATTCTCTCCAGTGAGAGAACCTTGTTCTACTCGAAGTGTGGAGCTAATTAAATGCAACACTCGCATATCAGCCGGTACCTTGTCACCTACCCGTAACTGGACTATGTCACCTGGTACCAGTTCTTTTGCCAGTACATTATGAATCCACTCACCATCTCGTTTCACCACAGCGTGCTCAGATTGGATCTCTTTCAAAGCTTCTAGAGCCTTCTCTGCATTGTTCTCTTGCCATACACCAACTATAGCATTGACAATGAGAATTAAAAAGATAACCAGAGGCTCGACAAATGCAGTGATTCCCATCTCTCCGCCTTCATCTCCATCATACCTGTTATAAGAAAGAAGATGAGTTTTGAAAACAAGGAATCTATTTGTGTATTCCAAAAAACAGGCACATAAATTATTAGCATTCAAGATAACTAGGATTAATCAACAAATACAAATCATAACATTTATACTAACAAAGAAAGTTCCTTCAACAATTGAGAAAACTGAATTCTTAAAACACAACCCAACAATGGTAATGACAAAATTAAGTATACGTTGTTTATCTGATACACTAATAGCAATTTGTAATGGTAACTATAAATCATTACAACTTATTAGGAAATAAAGCACCAAGAGTAATGGCAAAATTAGATTTAAATCTTCACTATTTAAGCACAGTAAAAAGGTCAAGATATAAGAATTAGAAATACCATGCTAAGACAAAAGAAACCACAGCAGCGACTAAGAGGATGCGCACAAGCGTGTCGTTGAACTGCTCGAGTACAAGCTGCCAGATCGACGGTCCAGAGTGCTTCTCAAGCTCGTTCCAGCCGTACACACTTCGCCTAGAGAGCGCCTCGTCGGATCTGAGACCGTGTTCCGCGCTCACCTTGAACTCCGCCTCGCATTCCTCTACGCTTCTCGCCCAGGCCGGGAAGGACGAATCGGATCCCGGAGGATCGGATCCAGGTTTTCTACCTTCATCCTGGCCTCCTTTCCCCATTTCTCGCGACAAAGTATGCTCAAATTTGAGGATTTATTGATCAGATTGCATGAAACTGGGATCAGGGAAACTGAGAGATGATAATAGAGATTGCAGTCGCAGATCGATCTATTATCGATCCCGATAATAGAGGTGGCAACAGAAAACAGAGAATGAAAGAGCACTCTTTTCTTCCACTACCAAAGAAAGGAATGCTCTAGAGGATGGAGCAAAGTATCTTTTACCTTCAACCCTCGAATCTATCTATAATTACATCGATGGCAGCTTATATTTAGGAATTAATAATTTTATTTGCGCGCTAATATTCTGGAAAGACTTCATCAAATAACCTTGTGCGGGTCCATGTTTTACGGAATACACTGGACAACGGCAGATCACGTATCTATTTAAAAATATCTTTTATAATTATAAGTGTACTTAATAATAAAGAAAATTTTAAATCATTCAAAAAAATTAATTTTTGATCTCGTACGTCAAAGTCTGATTGCGTTCATTCAGAGAGATTTACAGCTTTTTTTTTCCCGTTTTGAACCGCTTATTTTAATGTGACAAATGAAATTCAACACAGAAGAAGCATCGGTAATATGTTTATGAAGTAATAATGATTAATGCATTCAATGATTTAAATTCATCTGTTCACCCAAGTTGGAAGTAATAATGTAGGAATAGACGGATATCATATTACTATTTAATTATATTAAAACTGGACATCGTCCTAATAATGTAGTCTCTTAAATAAATAATTAACAATATAATTTTTTTAAATATAATTAATAAATTTCAAATTAAAAATTTCAAATATTTTTTAAATAATAAATAATAATGATAATAATATAATAATTATTATAATATAAATAATATAATTAAATATTATTTAAGAAGTTGGATCATTTTAAGAGTTTACTTTCATCTTAAGTATATTAAACACATTATTTTAAGTGAGAAGATAGAAAAAATTATATATGAAATTTCAGATTTAAGTAGATAAAAAATTTAATAAATTAATGATGGAGATAAATAATAATGTGATATACTTAAAAAATTCAAAAATTTAATGTTACGAATTATCAAGAATGAAAGTTCATATTTTTATATGTCCAACAACTAAGCACTCTGTGGAGAAATGATAAAAAAAAAAAGATCAGTTTGAGTTTGATATGTTACTTGAGTCGCCATTTGTATCAACCAAAAGTCGGTGATATATATATATATAGACGTCAAAACATTAAAAAGGTGAGAAACATTTAGGTTTGTTATGCATACATCACGACTTCACGAGATCTCCAGAAGTGCGTATAAAATAATGACTTCCAGAAATGCAGAAGAAGGTTTTCTCGGACAAATCGCTTCAAGCGGAAAAAAGAATAAAGAACACGTTACTGGAGGTCAAGCGAACCTTCCGATAGAGGTTGAACGGTCGAACGTAGACTTTCATCCGATTGCCGTTGAATTTGTTAACAGCCACTTTTCAAGTTGGTGAGATAAGGAAAAAATTCATGATTCATAATTCAATGTTTGATTTAATTTTAGCTTGAATTTGATTCATTTGATTAAATTTTTTTATCAATTTAATTCAAATTTAATTAGATATTTTTAATTAATTAGTTTGAGTTTAATTCATAATAATTATATTTATATATATTTATCTATTTAATGAATAATATATATAATAATATAATTATTTTATTATAAATTAATAAAATACTATTAATTTATTATTTAATTAATAAATATTAGTTATTTTCTAAATTTTTAATATAAAATTAATAAAATATTAATTATTTTAGCTCTAATTATTCATGATAATATGAAAATAAATGTAAAAATTAAAATAATTGAGTTCGTTTATAGTTAGATTTTAGTTCGAGTTCAATTTAGCTCGAGTTCGATATAATTAGAGTTCATATTTAGTTCGAATTCAATTTAGCTAGAAATAATTTCAAATCAAATTCAAACACTAGCTAGTTCGATCGAATTTTATTCATTTGCAACCCTACTGATAACATGTCAGATACCCAGCAGTGATGTTTGGATGATATGATCGCATAAGCATTCGATCTAACAGATCAATAAATAGAATCCATATTTATTTTAAATTTTCAAATATGAATATAAATATGTATAATTTTGAATAGAATATAGATCAGATATTAAATGAAAATAATACATTGCGTAATATTTTTCATGTTAAAATATCACCAACCTAATTAAAATATCAATTTCATAATATTTTTCATGTTAGATCATTAATTATAAAAAAATATATTATTAATCATCATTACATTATTATTAATTTAAACAATAATAATCATTACAAGTTAGTCATTAAAAATTATAAAAAGTAAAATATTAATTAAAATATACAAACTAATTGTAAAAAAAAAAATATAAGGCCAAATTACATATAAATTTAGTTGAATCTATAATCTACATTAAAAATCTAATTAAAAATATATAATGGAGCTTTTATTTGGATATTCAAATTTAAAAAATATCTAGATCTAAATAATTATCTGTATTCGATTCTGAATTGAAAATTATATTTATATTCATATCTGATAAAAAAAAGTTAACAATATTCAAATTTATATTCAAAAATATTCAATCTAAATATCCATATTCACTATTATCTAGATTCAAATCCAAATACAATCGAATAATATATTTACACCCCTAATTGGTTTATTATATAA
Organism: Schoenoplectus tabernaemontani; assembly: GCA_037127355.1. Classification (NCBI taxonomy): domain Eukaryota; kingdom Viridiplantae; phylum Streptophyta; class Magnoliopsida; order Poales; family Cyperaceae; genus Schoenoplectus; species Schoenoplectus tabernaemontani. The sequence continues at coordinate 25,915,576 of CM073753.1, forward strand.
TTAAAGAGAAGGGATTGCTTGGAAATAATTATTTTGCAACTTTGGTAGATGATTTTTAGAAGATTTAATAAAATTGAAAATCAAAAAGTATTTGACATTAAATAGTTTGATATTAAAAAATTTAGTAATTTAATGTACGATGAAACATATGATGTCACACATTTATATATATATATATATAGAGAGAGAGAGAGAGAGAGAGAGTGGAGATACCATGAGCTGAAAATCTCATATGATGCAAAAATTTGGAGCGTTTTGAGATTTTTAAGTCATTTTTAATTTTTGAAAATATAAAAATAATAATAATATATTCAATATTGAATATCATTTTAAAAAATTAAAAATGGTGACTTAAAAATCTAAAACACTCCAAATTTTTGTATTCCATGAGATTTTCATATAAAGAATTTAATGAGAATGATAAATTAAAATTTTGAGATGATTTAATATATTTTTTTAGTTAAGCACACGGTATCTCCACTATATATATATATATTTAATTTCTATTGTGTTTAAAATCAAAACTCATGTTTAATTTTATTACATTTAATATTTATTTTGTTAGATTTGATTTTATCTTGGTTTCTCTCCACCTATATAGGGCGCCACTAGCAGCCGTAGAGGAGTGCTTCTTCCACCTCAAAATCTTAGCTACCATTTACTAAAAGTGAATCAAGAGATTGAGGAGCCCAGATATTTCAGAGGAGATAGGGACTCGAGTGAGAGACTAGCACATGAGCAATATCTAGAGTTTAATTTATTCATTTATTGCTTTCATGATTTTTTAAGTCTTACTACTATGTTTTCTGCACTCATTTTTTTTATTTTTATTGCTTTGTTTATTTTGTCATGTGTGCTAAATACCTTAGTTTTTAAGATTTGGTGATGTGAAACTTAGATTTATGATTGTTTATTAGAGATTTACATTCAATGATTGTGTTTTGTTGTGTTTAGTAGTATATTCATCTTGTTTGATGAACTGTCAGGGTAGGTCCCGAGCTACGCTAAGCACAAGATTTGACTGCTTAAAATTTGTGTAATTTACCAACGTCATTCTAAGTATCATAGGTAGATATGCGACCGAGATGGTAGATCAAATTGTGTTTGAGAGGTTAAACCCCACTTAGATCGAGAGATCGAGCGTGCATACAGAAAATCAGCACACAAACTAAGGATTCTAAATCAACACACAAGCTAAGAGATCTAAATCAATAAGTGAACATTGTTTATGATATTTCAAAATAACCTAATATGGTATTTATCAAAATAACAAGTTTGGTCAAGTCTAAAGAAAGACTGATTGGTAGCACAATAAGTAAAGACTAAGTAATTTTAGAAAGTGATAGAACAAGAGAGTACAAAAGTCTAGTTACTCAAGGATATGTAAGAATAAAAATATGTTATGAGAATCGAGCAAATATCAATTATCAAAAAGAACAATTGATGTAAAATAATAAATTGACAACTTCTCATAAGAAATATAACTTTTCAAAAATTTTGAGAATATAAATGACTAAAAAGTGCAAGAGCTGAAAAATAGAGAACACGAAAATTTTAATGGAGTTCGATTATGAAAACCTATGTTTACATGACCCATTTCAAGAATGAAATGCATGTTTACTGACACAAAAATATTTTATAATTAAAAATTTTAGCTTCTTTACAATAATAAGTGAAAGAAGACTAAAAACTATCTAATAAAATAAAAAATAATAAAAAAATATTCAAGCCTCAGAAAAAGCATAACCAAAAAGCTGAGAAGTAAATGAGCCAAAGCTCAAATACTAGAGCAAAAAAAATAACAACTCATAAAATTTTTAAGAAACTAGTGAATTTAGCTAATTTAAGAATGTAGATTTTTTTGTTTGCAAGGAATAATTGTATGGGCTCTTTATATTTATAATGAATGCTCGGATTGCTTAGAATAGAGAGAATTTAATCAGTTTGAAAGATTCTGAAGCAACTCCTTAAATAATAGCACATAATAAAAAGCAATTTGAGTTCTTATCGCTTAACTGTTATAACGATTTAAGAACCATTATAACGGCTTGGGTTCTTGAATGTTGATCTTATTAAGAATACTCCTTGTCAGATTATATGAATCATTATAATGGTTTAAAATATATTGGTTGAACCGTTATAATGTTTTGAGGAAGTGTCCAATGCTTTAAGAAGTGTTATAACATTTTGAAGAGGTTTGATTTTGTTAACTAAAGTTCTGACAAGGTTGTTTTCTTCAAGATGTTATAACGATTTACAGAAGCGTTATAAGGACTTTATGCTGTTCAATGTTCCCAAGCACGTTAAACAATGATACATTATAATAATTTCATGAAGTCTTTGTTTTAGAAAAGTTGAGATTTTTTTAGTGTAGAAAGGTGAAACATTATAACAACTTACGTACCATTATAACAGTTTTCTCCAATAGAGACCATTTTCCTTGTAACTTATGAAGAAACTTAGGTTTTTTAATTAAAATTTATATAATTCAATCCTATATCTTCATGAAACCTTCCAAAACTATTTTCAGCAGCATCATCTTGATTATTCAATAAAGTCTTCAGAGGATTCTATAAAAACTCATTTTTTTTTGTTAGATTCAAGTATGTTTGCAAAATAAATAAAAAATCAAAGAAATTATTAAGTACAATAGTTTATGTGAACTTCGGAATCTGAACTGATCACCAACTAAACAAACAAACCAACAAGTGAACACTGAGTCTTGTTGTTTAAGTAATATTCATTTAGGATTCACACAACCAATGAAGGAGTAACCCATGAATTATAATTGTAACTTGTATATGTTTCATACGGGCCGTGTATGTGAGTATACATGTTATATGAATCAAATCCAAGTGGAAACTGATCTAAACCTAGGATATTTATTTAACCATCATAAAAACCAAATAAAAATATTTATTGCTTTCTATTTCACCTTTTAAAATATATAAACCAATTCAAGCTGAACAAACCCCCTCATTTACTTGTTTTGTACCTCTAGAGACCTGAAACAAGCAAAGTCCGGTTATTGTCACCATTCCTATGGTTCTACACCTTTCAATGTACTGAAAGAATGTCGTACATTTGTGACTAGATCCCAGTGTTATTCAGGATTATAAATTTTATTAGTACATTATGCCTCCATGCGTGTCAATATATATGAAATCTTATTATATTTCATAACAATGATATGATTGGTTATATCTGTAATGTTAAATTGGAATGTCAAATTGTTTTAACGATTATCAAAATGATGAATTTTATCCCTTCTAACAGTTGAAAGTGGCGCAATAGTACATTCCTTGAGTTGTTAAATATGAAAAGAAAATTATTATGGTGTTGAAATACTCTAAATTACTATTTTTCAGTAAAAAGAGTCGAAGAGAAATTAATCGAGCATGAAATATTAAATATCATTGTTCCTTAACAATTCGTGATGGATAAATTAATGGATCTTATTTGAATTTTGATAATTAGACGGCTTGAATTAAATTAAATATACCATATATTTAATAAAATTCACTTTAGGATGTGGTTGATAACAACAAAATAATCATAAAGAATATATTGAATAAAAATATTAAATATTATCATACAAAATTGTATGTATCGACTTTAAAATCTATTTTCATTTAGTAAAAGCTCAGGTAAAGTAGTAAAGTTTGTGGCCTTTTGAGCTTTTATAAATAATAATTTGGACTCTCAGAAATAAATATTTAGATTCATATTTCAGTAATGCCCGAGCAAGCGTCAGGTGGGCACACTTTCAGATTTATATAATCTTCCAGGACCCAAATAGCAGGCCCGCCCCTACAATAAAGGTGATGTCATTTCTTCAATCATTTAATATTTACATAGTATTTTTTTTTAATTTTTTAATATTTTTTTTGAAAATAAAAGACCTATATACTTCTAATAAATCTACTTTGATTTTCATATCCATAAAATAAAAAAATTCAAAATTTGAATTATATAACATACTCATTGAATTAAATAATTTCTTTGATTTGTCGATTTATAAAATAATAAAAATAACATTTATAATTCCTATGTTTTAGTTGTTTGTAGAAATTCTTAAAAGCAAAATAAAAAACTTAGACAAGAATCAAGCATTTGGATAAGAAAATAAGTCAAGATATAGAATAGAGTATTTAGAAGGTTTTATCTTTAACAATTATTTAACTTAAATCAAATTAATTGAGTCAAAACAAGTAAAAAAAAGGTAAAATCAACAAACCATTATCTTAGTCATATTCAATCAGGTTTTGAAATATGATGTGCTCAGAATTTAGAACAGATTAAAATAGAAAAGTTGTAAATGTTTTTCTTATCTTTCGAAAATATCTTTAATCATCCAATTCCAACATTGTATGAAAAAATTATGAGCAAAACAATCAGTAGTATGCAACAAATTACTGTGTAACGATTTTGAACAATTGTGTATCAGTTTGCTGGAATATTTTCTTCATAATTGCTTGCTCTAAATCATTTTCAGTGGTTTCAAACTGTTGTGTAATGATTTTGTGAAGAAAAAGATAAAAATAATGGTTAGCAACGGCTATATTCCTGCAAATTATTGCAACAATTCCTTAAACCGTTATCACAGTTTGCAGGCAGAAAACTATTCTACATTCAATCAAATTGTAGACTATGATTCACTTTGAATTTGGAAACGCTCAAAATATAAAAGTTGTAGATTTTTTTCATATCTTTTTAAAACATCTTTAATCATCCAAATCTGACATCATATAGATAAGTTATGACTAAATAAGTCAGTAATGCACAATAAAACGTCGTGTAAAAGTTTGTGTGCAAAATCACCTTTTTAGGCTAATTTTTCTATATAAAGGTTGACTCATTCTTCCATTCAATTGATGAGTTTATTCTAGAAAAATTTATTCTTATATTTAAAAAAGAAAAAAATATTATAGAGAGAACAACTAACTTTAAGCTAATTAGCAAAATTCAAAGACTCAACTAATTTGGTTTAATTTATCTCCCTCCATTATCAGACTGAGAGCTTTAATTTTTCTTCCCTTTCTCTAGTATTCCCTATAATCTTGAGCTAGCACCATCGAGCATTGTGCACTCACATTCTTAGTCTTTGAGCTTGCTCCTTTGAGACATGATCTCGTTCTGTCCTTTTAATTTTTCATTTGCTTTGTGTGAGAAGGGAAATATTCAACTTTATAAATTATTGCATTACTTAGTGTATCAGTTCGATCTTGTTACCGTATCTAGGGGTCAGGAGCCTCGGAGAGTAGGATCGTCAATATCTGAACTCCATTAAAATCCTTATGTTTGTGTTTCTCTCACTCTTATCTATTTATATTTTATTACGATATTCTTTTAATTATGATTGAATTGCTTGGATTGACTTATTTAATTTAAATGCTTTTGCCATTGTTGTATAATTAAGCCATTAGACTCCCATAACTTTTTATAATTGATATCAAAGAATGTTGAACTTGTTACTAAATCACACTTAGTTAATAAATAAAGATCTTAAAATATCTTCCACATGATACGTAAATGAACCACCGATTTTAGATCATTTTTATAAGTACTTGTTTATCGTTAAGCTATGGGATATTATGAACATAAGGTATATACTAATCAATGATGATGCCAGCATATTGACCCATAACTCTTTGGATAATGAAAGGGATAATGATAATGTCATAAATATCATACTAAACTCCGTTAGTGAATCAATAGCGGTGATTTTTGATATATGGTCAACACTCATGATATATGGTAAGCTTTAGTTCAAAGATATGAGAGAAATTCTCAAATCAAAAGAACAAAATTTATCGGCTTTGAGACACAATTTGAAAATTTTAGGATTAAAACAAATGAGACCATAGAGAATATATACTCTAGACTCACCATCCTTATAAATAAGATTATTGATATGAGAGAATTGTTATATAATAATAAAATTGTATGTAAAATTATGAGAGTGATGCTTAGAAGGTCAAGATGGGAAGAATTTATGAGTGCTTTTGAGGCAATATAAGTGCTAGTTATAACCCCTTTATAGCGGATGAGCTCTACGCTCATCTCTGACATTCAAAGAAACTCTTTGATAATTTAGGGACTACAATCATGGACCTAAAGCCACAATCTTCCCCACTTAAAATTTTAGACACTACAACTCCACATCTCCTCTAGACCATCAAACAAAAATCCTTTCCAAAACATTGATCTAGACCAAGTCAAAGACCTTCCCATTCTTATCAAAATGCTCCAAGGCCTATTTGTTTTTTAGAAGACGTACAATACAAAATGAGAAAAGAAGACAAGAGAAAGTTTTATGTCACGTGTGAGAAGAAAGGACATTCCATTCATACTTGCTTCAAGATATTCTCATAAATGAGAGATCAAGATGGGAATGAAAGACAAGATTGCAAAGAGAACTTCAAGAATTATGATTTCAAGTGTAAGAAAAATGTGAAGGTAATGCAAACTAATACGTGAGATCATGAATTTGATGCAGTTGAAGGTGAGGATTCCGAAGTGAAAGCGGTGATGACAAACAATCTCTATATGCTCTCATGGCTATATTAGAGGATGATTCAAGTTCAATTGATGTAGACTCCATCATTACCAATAAAAACATAACTGATCCAAAGACAATTGAGCTTCTAATAAATATAGCTATAGAAAAAAAAAGGTAGAAAAAGAGGGAGCTATCTCATAGTCTCAAATAGTGATAAGAAGACAAACAAAATAGAAGTTACCTTTCCAACTTCCAAACTAGAAATTAAGGTATATCTAAATTCGAATATTAATGTTTCTAAGCTAAGTAATATCTTTTTTTGTGTGAATCCATTAGTGGTTCGGATGATGATGAGAATTCATCAAATGATATAAATATTTTATCTAATGAGGTTTCATTAAAATTTGAAATTACTAAGTTAAATAAATTTCTCATTAAATAAACCAATCGATAATGAGAAGGGAGGTACAATTGAGGTATTAAACAAAAACATTATCGAGATTAATTCTAAGGTAAATGAATGTTAAAAACATAAAGAAGAAATAAATAACTTAAAAATATAAATATAAAAATTAAAAATAGAAAAAAAAAATTTTAAAATTCACTAGTGAATTGAAGAGTGACACTAGGATGGATTTGAGCAAATTGTATGATGGACAAAAATTTCATGATAATTCAGTTCTTGGATACAAGAAGAGCTCATCTTCTTTGTTATCCAATAACCATCAAAATTCAAAAGGAAAAAGAAAACAACTTCAAAACTACACGGACAAGAATGCATATTATCAAAATGTTAAAAATGCATCAAATTATATCTTTAAATATAAATCTAACAATGGTAGGTATGCCAAAAATAAAGGGGGAGTTTGATTATAAAGGGATCCATTTCAATACCCTTTTTGTCTGATTCACAAAAAGAGGGAAAATATTAAGAATGCTATTACGCATGCATTTATGTTTTGAAAATCATCAAAATGAGAGATTGTTGTATTAAATAATTTCTTTCATTTGCTGATTTATAAAATAATAAATTTATAATTTATAATTTCTATGTTTGAGTTGTTTGTAGGAATTCTTAAAAGTGAAATCAAGAACTTAGACAAAAATCAAACACTTGGACAAGAAAATAAGTCAAGACATAGAATAGAATATTTAGAAGGTTTTTGCTTTTATAATTATTTAATTTAAATCAAATTAATTGAGTCAAAACAAATAAAAAATCAAAATCAACAAACTATTATTTAGACATATTCAATCAAGATTTAGAACACGACATGCTCGGAATTTGAAACTTTTCAAAATAGAAAAATTGCAGATTTTTTTTAGCTTTTCAAAACATCTTTAATCGTCCAATTCTGACATTGTATAAAAAAATTTATGAGCAAAATAGTCAGCACTATGCAACAAATTATTGTGTAACGGTTCCAAACCATTGTGTAATGGTTTATTGGAACATCTTCTCCATAATTGATTGCTCTAAACCGTTTTCAATTGTTCCAAACTATTGTATAACAATTTGTGAAGAAAGAGACAAAAATAATGGTTAGTGATGATTATATTTCTGAAAAAATAATAACAGTTAATTTTAGACTATGATGCTCTTCGAATATGGAAATCTCAAAACATGAAAGTTGTAGATCTTTTTCTTAGCTTTTTAAAATATCTTTAATCATCCAAATCCCACATTATATGAACAAATTATGACTAAATAAGTCAGCAGTGCACAATAAATCATTGTGTGACGATTTTGAATCGTTGTGTAATAGTTTGTGCGCAGAATCATTTTTTATGGTTATTTTTCTATATAAAGGCTGACTCTATCTTCCCTCTAGTTGATGATTTTATTCTAACAAAATCTATTCCCATATTTAAAAGAGCAAAATCCATTATAGAGAGAAAAATAAACCTTAAACTAATTAGTAAAATTTAAAGACTCAATTAATTTGGTTTAATCTCTCTCCCTTCATTATCAAACTGAGAGCTTTAGTCTCTCTTCCCTTTCTCTAGTATTCTCTCTAGACTTGAGCTAGCACCATCGAGGTACTATACACTAATATTCTTAGAATCTTTGAGCTCGCTCCTTTGAGAAGTGATCTTGCTTCGGCCTTTCACCTTCTATTTGCTTTGTGTGAGAAGAAAATATTCAACATTGTAAATTATTGCATTACATAATGTATCGACTCAAATTTATTATTGTGTTTGAGGTGTCAGTAGTCCTGGAGAGTAGGATTGTCAATATCTGAACTCCGTTAAATTTTGTGTTTTAAATAGCGCGCTATGATATTTTTCAAACCCAGACGCTATGTTATGCACATACATTGTATTATATGCGCTATAGCGGTGATAGTGGACCGCTATTGTGTGTAGCGCGTAGCGATAATATAGCACACTACATTATATTTGTTCACATAAATTTCAAACATTTATAATTTTTCATTTGAATTCTGATTGAAGTGATTCAAAGTGTGTTAGAAAGATAAGAAAAAGATCTACAATATTGACATATAATATTAATCACTCCATATAAATTTTAAATTAAAATTCTTTCTTCTTTGTATTAGCGTTCTAATTTGATTCTGACTAATGTTTTTCTCTTGATTTCTTCTTAGATTTCCTTTTTATCTAAAATAATAATAAATATTAGACAGTACCTTAAACTTGAGTAATTTAAATATAATTTAAACTAAATTAATCTAAAAATATTATTTTGAGACTTAATCTAATTTAAAATTTAGCATTTTAATTAATTCATCATGTACTTTAATTAATATCGAAATGCACTTAATGAAAAAATAATATGTATTACTTAATTTAGTAATTACTATATCAAAGATATTTTGAATAGTAATTTAGAAATTATAATTGATGAATGTTAGTTAGTTAATATGCACGCACCCGAGGAACTAATTTGTAAGATACCGGCAAGCAAGCAAGTCTTGAAATTCCCTACCTTAAGCCAAGTCACTCTATGAGCTAGGAATTGTTGAGCACCTCACTTATTACTTTTTTCTATATTGAAAATCGGTTTATTACAAAGAGTGGGTGGGGGATTTTATCATACATAGAAATAGAAGCAAAGGTGACAAAATCCGATCTGATCCGAGAAACTCATTCGATCCGTTCGGATCCGAACTTGATTAAATCCGATTTTTTAAGAAAGTTAAACTGATCCGATCCGATTTGAACCCGACCTGACCCGATCCGATCCGATCCGAAATCAAATAACCTTCAATCCAATCGAAATCTATCAATAATTTGAAAAAACACAACATGTAAATTAATGTGACCCGATCCGACTCTGAGCCAATCCGACTCTGAGCCGATCCGACCCGACTCGATTTCTTCTAAAAAGTCAAATTAACCCGACCCGTCCCGTCCGATTACCACCTCTACATAGAAGTATGTTACAGACTTGCAACTCCACTCACTACACATGATGATGATGGAATTACAAGTAGGTAGGTGTGTATTTTCCCTCACCGGAATTCAATGTAGGTGGTAGGTAGGTATGTATTTCCCTGCGGCTGATAAGATCACTTTCACTCGAAGTAAAACACTTCGTGCATCTCCCTCCGCTTTTTAGTTAGATGATGAAATGGGCCCACTTCCATAGTAATTGAAAGCTTAAGTGTGGGCTAGTAAATCAGTCAGTCACCGAGGAAATGAAACAAGTGGGACATGAAAATCCTTGAAATGCCCTAACTTCAAGCAGTCTGGGTAAATCAAGAAATTCAATCAATTGAAATTCATGTTACCAGAGAGTTTTGCAGGGAAAATTACGGCTAAATAAGGCCCCTATAGAGGAGTCTGATCTTTTAATTGATTTTGTGTTATTATTTATTTGTGCTATGTTGGATAGTTTTCTTTATAGCATGATGTAACACGATAGTTTTTTTAGGAGTGTGTCGTAATGGTGCTATAATAGCTATTTAGAACCTTGATTAAAATCCTTATTTTTGTGTTTCTCATACTCTTTTCTATTTACATTTTATTGTAATATATATATTTTTTAAATTGTGATTGAACTGATTTATTTAGTTTAAACGCTTGTATTAGTCATTATTGTGTAGTTAAGCCCTTAAACATCTTTATTTTTCTACAATACTGTCTACAAATTTATATTTTTGACTCCATTAAAATGTTTCCTACATCTACGGTCTGCCTCTGATTAAATGAACAATAAAATATGCACATAAACAATAAACAAATGCACCAAAATTTGTCATCTTTATAGGCATAGCACTTGCTCTGTATAACTTTTCTCTATATCGTTGACTTCAAATTTCAATTTTTTTATGATTGTTAATATTATCAAAATAAATAATTGTTCAATATTATGGAATAATGTAATACCAAACCGATGAAAAATAATTTATGTAGCTAAAAAAAAGTCTCCTTCTTAAGAATAAAAAACAAATATCATCAATCATAGAAGTCGTATCCATGATATCAAATGTTACTGAGGAGGGTTCTAACTTCTAATACAGAAGTTTTAATTTGGTGTCATAAAATGTATAAATACACTTTTAAATAGATATTTCAAAATTTAGCCCTATTCTCATATCCAAACCGTTGATCTTCATCTATGCATGCAAATTTTTATGATTTTGTAATTCATTCATCCTAGATTAAGTAGACAAATAGACACAAAATAAATAAATTTAGTTATTTATTATTGATCAATTTTTTTTTGAGAGAAAGATGAGAGTCTAGTTCTCAAATTAAATTTTGTGTCTATGAAGGCTTGAACCCATGACTTCTTTGGAGGTCATTATAATTAGCTTCCACTTAAATTATTAGATCATTTATATGATTGATTAATTTTAATATATTAATGTTATGTTTTGACCACTTGATTTAGTATAAAATAAATATTATAAATTATAAAATTTTATGTACATATATCTTATAAAAACATAAAAATTTATGTATATATATCCTCCATAAAATTAACAAAATAGATAATTTGAATTTTAAACTAGTGTGCTAAAATTTAAAATATAAATTAAAAAATAAATTCATGACACTTCGTTATATAAAATTTTATGATATTTAAATTCTTCTCATATTTTTGTAATTGTTTTATCCTTGCAACGTGAATCGAGTTGAACACCACATAATTATTCCCCGGCGCCTGTACATTGTAAAACGAGATGCAACGTAAAAAGGTAACATATAATAGCAATATGTTTTTATTACATACCCGCGTTGCAATGAACGTTTTTATTTAAATATAAAAACATTATAAGATAAAAAAAATCACATTGATCTAATATAAAATTATAAATTCACCAAATTATAAAGAAAACCTATAATAAAAATCAGATTTAATCTTGGATGGCTGCACAATATGAGTTATGATTCATGATGTTTATGGTAAAAAAAATGAATTATTTTAGCATATATTATCACTATTAATTTCTTACCAAATATATATAAAATTACTAATCATAACGCATAACCTTAACCCTTAAATCAAATTTTTATATCATAACATAAATAGTAATATATTGAGTATTCTAATTTATAAATCATGTGCATAAATGAAAATAATAATATAGATGAGAAAGAAATGGATAGAAAGAGGGGATCAATGGATGTGATTACATACGTTCGATCAACAAAAATATATATTTTCTTTCTAATTGAGGGATAAAATGGGTATATTAAAAAAAAATACCATGACAAAAAATGGACTCTCCAATTCTTAACTGATTTATATAATAGTATAGATTTCAATATTTCAATGGAATTAGGGCCACAAATGAATTGAATTCGATCGAACTCATTGATGTTTGAGTTTGATTTGAAATTATTTTGAACTAATTTGAATTTGAACTAAATGAACTCGAGCTAAATCAAACTCGAACTGAAATCGAATTCTAAACGAACTCAATTATTCTAATTTTTATATTATCATAAATAACTAAATATAAAATAATTAATATTTTATCAATTTTATAATACAATTTTAAAAATTAACTAATACTTATTAATTTTATAATATTTTATTAATTTTATAATAAAATAAAGAGTCCAACTATGGTGCTTTGCAAAGCATGGAGACGTTGTGTGCTTTATGTTATATTTTTAATTTTAAGTAAAAAATAATCGATCCGAACCGTTCAATCTAATCTTCATATAAAAATCTATTAGTAAACCAAATTTTATTTTTTTTAGAACTTTTTTGCTATTTTTTCTGATGAAGAGATAATGACTTAATATGAGAATTCTGGTTCATCCAAAAATGATGGTTCCCCCCTATCCAAAAAATTACCAAATAAATTTTGATATGAAGATTAGATTGAGCGGTTTGAATTGATCATTTTTTACTTAAAATTAAAAATAGAGCGCAAAACACGCAATACTTTTGTACTTTGCAAAACATCATAGCCTCATTCATAAAATAAATATGTTATTCATATATTATTGACTAAATAGTTAGAAATATATACAAATAACTACTTATCAAACTATTACGAATCGAACTCAAACTAGTTCATTAAAAAATTATTGAACCAAACTCGAATCAAACTAACAAAAAATCTAATTAAACGAATCAAACTTGAACTAAAATTAAATCGAACACCGAACAAATTATGAACTTCTTTGCAGCTGGAATGGTTGTCATTTGTCAAGCCCCACTTAAAGTCTGACCTTTTCAGTTTCCTTTCTCATGTCAATTGTTTTTTCTCAACAATTTATTTTCTCCTTTTTTTAAGGGGAATTTGCCTCCATGCTATCCTAAAATTACTAATTTATTAATTTATTAAAGAGAAGGGATCGGTTGACAATTGGTTATTTTGCCAACCTTAATAGTGGACCTCTAAATAAAAACGAAAAAAAAAATTAAAAATGAAAAAAAAATTATAGATGTGTTTTTCTATTTTTAGATTGATGATCATTCAAATTTTATATAATTTCATTATCATTTGATAGTCCATCAAAGATCATTAAATTTTCATACAATTTACAATGGTTTTAATTTAACGGTCTTTGATAAACTATCAAAAGATAATGAAATTACATGAAATTTAAATTACCATCAATTTAAAGATAGAAGAACACATCTATAAAATTTTTTTATTTTTATTTTTTTTATATTTTTTTAGAGGTCATTTTCAAGGTTATCAAAATAACCCATTATCAATGGATCCCACTCTTTATTAAAATACCACTCTAAAGTTCATAATTACTATAATACTACTCTAAAAACTTATTAATTATCAAATTACCACCCATATAGTATTTTTAAGCATTTTTAACTATATAAACCAACAAAATATATACAAATATTAATAATATTTTCATATTTCCATCCTTACCCTTCTGACATTCAGATACAAGGACATTTCATATTCTTCATTTAGCCGATCTCCTCTATTCTTCTTTCTCCCTCGTTATTTTCATTTCATCGATCTCTCTTCAAAACTTCTGACTCCTCTTCACTTATGATCTCCTCCTCACAGTCGACGCTCTTCTGCTCAAATCGCCCGGTCGTCTCTGCCCTCCCAATGCTTCTCCCAACAGTCTCTTCTACATATTGTTCTTCATGCAGTGCCACAGCCAAATAGCTCGCTGCCGATCGAGTCGTGCCCCTCGCTTCCTCGATAGTCGCGAGGAAGTCCCTAGATTGTGGGATGAAAATGGCGAGGCTTGTCAGCAATTCGCCTTTAAATCCGGAGAAGGTTTACTACAAGTGTTCTACTAATAAATCGATAAATCCATTCAATTTTATGGTTTAAATTGGTATCGGGTTTATTTTGGAGAAATTAATTTGATTTAGTTAAGTGGCTCTTAATTCATTGATCTCCTTTACTAGGAATCTTGCAATGGCGCTTAATTCAGTGATCGGTACCAGTACCTATTCGTACCAATCGGTACCCGAACTGGGAATCTTGCAATATTTCCAATCAGTACCAATACCTATTCGTACCAGTAACTAATTGGTCCAAGTACACATTTGCGCACTTAGATAGACTCTAAATGATGGTTTGTACCTAATTGGTACTTAATTATTTCAAAAGAGTAAAATTCAGACTTGCATATCTGAATTGCTAAATAAAGTCATCTACTGCATTGATATGAGTTGCTAATTAAAGTCATCTACTGCTAATTGAAGTAGCTACAGATAAGTTAAGCTACACATTGATATGAGACAATTATGGTTGATAATTATGATTTATTTTCAATATGTAGAAGTTATTGAAGTGTAGATTTTTCATGTGGGAGGATGAATACGAGATGTATATTTGTGACACAGGAGCTTTGACCGAGCCAAATATTGTTACCATGAATCACGCACAATTAAAACAAAAGAAGAAACAAAGTGAGAATGTCATAGAACTAAGGAAGATAAAACCCTTGTCACTATGATTCTTGTTGTGTTGACTTATATTTTAATTATAATAATATTTAAGTAGTGAAGTTATGCTAATTGTAGTGGTATGTCTAGATTTTAATTGTATGTCTGGATGCTAAAACAATGAAATTGTTATTGGATGTTATTTGTAAATGCACAAATGGTTGCCATGAACTAGTATTGTTGCCATATGAACCAGTATTGCTGCCGTGTATGTTCATGTGGTAACACATTTATTTGTAATTTTAATAAGTATTATTAGTACTATGCTTTTGCAAAAATATATTTGAATCAGGAAAATATATTTAGTTATGCGATCATACCATAAATGTTTTATTATCATGGAGCTTAGAAGCATGAAAAGTTCAAAGACAATTAGAATTTTTACATTTTTCGATGAAGCTTTTCTTGTCCAACTTCAACGTAGTAACTTCGAACTCATTTCCGATAGCAAAATGTCTTAATGCCTTTCTGAAGAGATCAACATCAAAAAATAATGAATTGAGTTCTATCTTAAGATTTTGAGGATCATATGTAATGGTTGGTCCACTCTCAACTACATCATCTGCAATTGGCTCTTTGTGCGCATTATCCTCTTGAATATCAATGTTTACCTCCTCGTTCACATTATGCTCGTCACCATCAAAATCATACATATTCTCATCATTGACTCTCACATACTCATTAATCTCGTTATCATCGACTCCTTGAGAGATTTCATTTGGCTTTTCATTACCAAGTGCAACACTTGGTGCTGATTGAGATGAAGTGCATGGATAATTGAGAGTTGTATTGCTACACTTCGAGTTTTCATTTGAATCACAAACTACTACATAAAGTATAATTTTTCTTTCTTTTTGGTACATATTGAACATCTCAAGTATTTGTGACGTAGAAACTTTTTCCACATCTCTATTTTTTTTTATCAAACATCCATATTTTAAATTTTTGACATCCATATTTTAAATTCAATATCTTTTGCTTGACATATATTTTTTTTACCATCATTTTGTTTGTTGAGAAATCCTTCAATCTTGACATCTATACTAAAATTATTTTCTGTATTGAACCTATACATAAAAAATTATAGAAATAATGTTAGATTACCCATCATTTTTTGGCCAAATTCATTGAATAATATTTTTAATTGAGGTATTTACACTTACCCATTAGGAATGCATGAATCGTCCATGTTAATTAAGAATATGATTTCACTTCTGTATGATATTCAAGAATCAAGAGCAGACAGTCCTGCAAAAAGCAAAAATTCAAAGCAAATAAATTCAGAAATATTAAATTTCATCTAACAACGCAATAAAAAAAATAGAGAATACTTGGAATTCCTCAGAAAATGTTCTAATGGTTATACTTTGTATTGAACATCGGTGAAATAATTTTTATACATTTAACAACACAGTAAAAAAATGTAGTAATATAAGCTAGAGACCAAATGGTTATACTTTGTATTAACAACACAGTTAAATAAGCACAGTACATCTAATATCATAGCCAGGGATGAATGCAGGATTTTGGTCAGGTGGGACAATTATCGAATTATAATAGCTTATCGGGTTCAAATTCATTAACTAATCATGTACTAAATAAAAAATTAATAATTTAATATATATTATTACCTAATAAAAAATATTAAAATAATAACATTTTATATATTAAAAATAACAACAAAATAAATCTCAAACTAATAGATATTATTGCCTAAAGTATGTCTTTATTATAAGTCTTTTTTATATTTATATTAGAGACTATTATCGACATTTATTTTTCTTAAAGTGTTCGAAATAATTAGGAGTTGAGCGCTATATTTGGCCCGGGAGAGTATTATTTTGAATAATTTCTGAACCTGTTGGCGGAAGTGCCGTGGCGTGGTTTTGGGGAGGCATGACGACGATGAGTTGTGACAGAGAAGAGATGATCAATAGCGTGTAATGAATGGAGTAGCAAAATTAGTTTTAACCATAGTAATAAGATTTGTGAATAATTTATTTTCATTTATAGACTGGATGTTTCATGAATAATTCGTCAGTTTGATATATAGTGTGTTTTTTTGGCAAAAAAAAAAACGTTTTATTCGCGAATTACTCAGCAAAAAAACATATTACATATTATTTTATATGAAAATTTATTGTTTTTAATATATTTTTAATATTTTATCATTATAATATATATTTTATTTATATTATATGAAATGAACTATTTCCGAATTATATCCGTATTATACCCGAACATCAAATTTTTGACCTCGCTGAATGTTTTCTGAATCACGAACTTGTCACTATGGACTTCTAACGAGGCCGGTAAGTTGAACAAACAATGTTTTATAAAGGGTATTTTTGTCTTTAATAAAAATACTTAATTTTATGCTTAAAAATACTGTATGAGTGGTAATTTGATAATTAATATGGTTTTAGAGTGGTATAATGACAACCATGAATTTTAGAGTGGCATTTTTACAAATTAATAGTTTTGGGGTGGCATGAATGCAAATTCCTCTCTTTTAGCGGTAAAATCTCTTAAAAATAAATTCATAAAAATATCAAAAATAGAAAAAAACTTCTACCATTATGTTATTGAACTTACAAACTGATGTGAATTAAATTTCATGCAAATTTTTTTAGTGTCATTTGATGTTTCAACAAAAACCAACAAAATTATATGACAATTATAAGGATTTAAATTTAATGACTTTTAACAGAATATCATATAACACTCAAATTATTTGAAAATTTAATCACAATCAATATGTAAATTAAGAATGTTTGTAATTTTTTTTATGAATTTATATAAAAAATATTTGTTAAAATTGTCAAAAGAATAGTTGTGAAGTGATTCACACCTTTTTTTTTTAAATATATACTTCTCTTGTTCATATCCACATTTATTGTAGGGGTGTACATCAAATCCGTCAAATCGTTTAACCCATTCAACCCACCAGATCCTTGCCGGATTGAGAAGTTACGGGGTTAGATATGGATTGTAATTTTGATTAACCTAGTTTATTGAATTGGGTTATGAATTTACTTTTAGAAACTCGTCTAACCCGGATCCGACTGTATAATAATATATATATATAATTAGGCTATGGTGCTTTGCAAAGCACAAGAGCGTTGTGTGCTTTGCGCTTTATTATTAATTTTAAGTTAGAAATGATTGATCCAAACCGCTCAATTTAATCTTCATATCAAAATATATTAGTAAATCAAATTTTATATTTTTTGGAATTCATTTGCTATTTTTTTGGATAGGAAGAAAACGTCATTTCAGATGATATTCTATGTGACAGTTTTTTTTTTCTCTCCACGCGATTACATTTTACTTCGCATCGCTTCTCTCACAGATAAAGCGATTTGCTCCACATCCCATCTCTTTGATGAGGGGCTGTTGGGATGGTGGAAGGATTAATTTGAAAATAATATTTTTTGAATTAGTGATTAAAAATAATTAGAGACTAGTAATATTTTAATATTCGAGTTAATGAAATATTATTTGAATGATAATATGAAAATAGTGATGGATGAAACTAAATAAAGTAATGAATTATTTTTTATTTCATATAATGATTATGATTTTATTTATTTGTCATTAGTATTTATTATTAATTAACTTATTATTATTTTATTTAATATAAAAAGTAAATCTACACTCTACAGCCTTAGACTACAAAGGTGCATGATCATATTTTGCTGTCGTAATTTAATATATCTGAACCAAAAATGCCCAATTTTTTTTTATCAATTTAAATCAATTTTTAATCTAATGACAAAAGTAACATTCTTCGTCTGAAAAAATAATATATTGGAACTAAATAAAAAGTTCTTACAAATATGTATATTTAAATGATTTAACTCATCTAGAAAAAAAAAGTCCCGTCATCTCAGATCTTTTTCTAGCAGTTTTTAGTAATAATTATTATTATTAAAAATAAGAGTGAGAACCGTAAAATTTCAAATATATGAATGGCAGCGCGCCACTGTCAGTGGCGCATTTTATTATTTTTATGAAACGCGCCACTGCCAATGACGCGTTTGTTTCTTATATATACAAAACGCACAGCGCCTCTCCATCTCACTTGCGTAGGGTTTGGACGAAACACGCCACTGCTAGTGGCGCGCTGCCATTCATATATTTGAAATTTTACAGTTCTCACTCTTATTTTTAATAATATTAATTTAATAATAATTATTATTAATAAAAACTGCTTTTTCTAGTTGAGTTCGCTACGGCCGAAATGGCCATTTTATTTTTTTCCTAAAAAAAATGTATGTCTGGTATAAACTATAAACTATAAACTAATATTCGTCAACCTCATCTTCAAAAAGTAGCTGCGTCTTTTGCAATCGTCGTTGTCATTGCTTGTCAGAGCAAAAATGCAAAAACTAGCGACGACTTTCCTTTTTGCTTCTGCAAGTTACACGAATACAAACCTAAAGGATCTTGAAACTTATGATATTTTCTTATTATTCTAATTGTGTTCGGTAAAAAAAAAATATAGAAAAGAGATGAAATGAATCTATTCCGGCTCATAAAACAACATTCTTTTTCTATTCTATCACCTTCATAGATTGAGAGAAGTCAATTCTATGAAATAGAGAGAGATTAATTACAAAAAGAAAAAAAATTCTATGCAGAAATCACTTTTTTTTTCATTTTTTTCATAATTTTATTCAATTTTAATCATGTTCAACATTTATTTCAACACAATTTCTCTATTCCTTGTTGCCGAGTGGACCCTTAATTTAATCTAACAATTGTCTTCGGGTGTGCAATTGTTATATATGTTCAATTATAAATTCGTTTTTTTCAGCATATATATATATATATATATATATATATATATATATAGAGTGGAGATAGCGTGAGCTTAAGCTTTTATTAAATGATCTTAAAATTTTAATTTATCATTCTCATTAAATTCTTTATATGAAAATCTCATGGGATGCAAAAATTTGGAGCGTTTTGAGCTTTTTAAGTCGCCGTTTTTAATTTTTGAAAATGATGTTCAAGTATTGAATATATTATTATTATTTTTAGAGCTGATTTTCAAAAATTAAAAACGGCGACTTAAAAAGCTCAAAACGCTCCAAATTTTTGCATCCCATGAGATTTTCTATAAAGAATTTAATGAGAATGATAAATTAAAATTTTAAGATCATTTAATATATTTTTTGAGTTAAGCTCACGGAAGCCTCCGTGAGCTTAAGCTCACGCTATCTCCACTCTCTATATATATATATATATATATATACTCCTCAAAGCTGAAAAAGCGAATTCATAATTGAACATAAACAATTGCACGGTTAGACCCGAAGAAAGAGCAATTTCACTCTAAATTAAATATTTTAAATATTGTACTAACAAAGAGCAATTTCATACTGAAATCTAAAAATGAAAGGGTTTTTAAAGAGGAAAACTGAAATTAAATATAAAAATTATGACCGAAATTAAAAATTGCTTCATCTTTGAATAATTGTATAAAATAAGTGCATACTACCTTCGTATAAGAAGGGTACTAATTTACTTAATAATATATTTTGTAAAACAGGCCAAAAGGAAGAATGTAAACAGAGATCATTTTGCACCAATAAACCCTGCAAACTATTTTACTTGAAAAACAGCTCCGAGCAACTTAATCTCTGCATAGATCTTTGGCATATATACAATCTCAAATTTCATAGTTGCCAAGACTATGACATAACTATTATTCACGTATTAAGTTCTTTCAAGGGGTAATTAAATACAAAAGTGCAAATAAAGTTAAAAGGAAAAAATGAGGGAAAAAAAGTAAAATCTTTTCATGTAACTGGAGTTACTCTCGACTAGGTGAATACAATCCATCTACGACATTTACTCTGGAAGTGCAGGACAGAAGCTGGTGGAACAGCGAATAAACCAGCTTTTGCACTGCCAAACATCTCTTATTCTTCTTCTTTTTTTCTTCTTCTTGTTATTCCTCTTGTTATTCTCCTCTTTATTCTCAGTTTCATTCCCTTTGCTACTAGCAAAACTATGGCTTCTTTGGAGAATAAATGGCAACTCCACGGCCTTCTCTTTGACTCTACCAAGACACCTCATGGTCTTTTGAGGCATGGTCTCTTTTCTGGAGAAGGTATAACTCCTGAGATACATTTGTCTACAAGAGTAGCCATCCACCACAGCCGGTGCCGGTCGAGCGGCACCAATACCATCTCTTTTTCTTGCCACAGCCCATACAAACTCCGCATCCGACTCTGGCCACCTGTATAGGTTGACATAAGTTGCACGTACAGGTGCACGACTATCAATGCAATCCATGGCTGACCTGCAGCTAGAACTCATATTAGTGTATTACTCTTATATTTTGAGTTTTTTGGGTTCTGGTTCTGGGTTTGTAGGGATGAGTGATATAATGAATGGAGGGAGGCTTTGTGACTTTGTGACTTTGTGTAGAAGGGAAGTTAGGAGTCTGAAAAGGCAATAGGGTGGAAGAGAGAAGGGCTTATTTGTAAAGTGGGGATCATGTGTGGAGGAATGATGTGGAATCATTTGCAATAATGAGTGATCAAGCTTGCTGGTTGCCTTCTTACTATTTTAACTACAGAAAAATAATTAAGCTGATTGGTATTTACCAAATTTATGTCTCTTTTGTGCTGTACAATAGTCCCATTAAACATCCTTTCCCACTGGTTTAGGAAAATTTATTGTAAAAGAATTTGACTAGCAAATCTAAATGATGCGCTTTTTGTTGTGATTTCTTTTCTTCTCCCTTATAAAAATGTTTATCTGTAACAAAAGTATTTTTTTATTGGCTTATGTAATAAACTGGGTATTTTACATACAAAAGAATGATCTTCGAGTTTTAATTTGAAGTAGCTAAAACGTCTATGATGATTTTAATACAACAAAGAAAAGAAAAAAAATAGAGCACGAATGGATAAATTCACCTCCTTTTTTAATCTCACCGAAGCAATTCTAGAAACCAATAGATACTTTTTTGTGGCATATAACTGATATAAGCTGTGTTTCTATTAAGCGAAGCCATTATCTAATTTTATAAATTTCTTGTCCAATAAGCAGAGATTTCGAAGCGATAAACATCTATTTTCGGTCAGGCCTTTATCAGAGGTCTCAAGTGCCGCAATTAAACAATATAATGTTATCAATTACCGCATAGGGAATGATTTTAATTTCAATGGTATTAATTAATTAATTAATTAATAAATACGATAGATTGTTTGGGATCCCTTTGCATTCATTAAGTAACATATAATTTGGAATTTAATAATTTAACAAACAAATACATAGATATCATTTTAAACACTACATATCCATAATATAATAAAATATAAGTATTATAGTTATCAGTAATTATTTTATATTTATAGAAGAATATAATTAAAATTTTGTATAAGTCAATCCCATAATAAGTTATAGTTAGATTGCACTATATAAAAGTATTGTATACAAATCAATCACATAGCAGTAATTATAATAAAGTTAATAGTTAATAATAATGATGATAGCATATATAATAATGATAATAATTATATATTACATAATTAAATATAAAAGTAATAACTATGATATATATTATTTATACAGGAGGATGATGAGTATGAAATGTCTTATCTATATTCTTATCTGATATATTAATGAAAACTTCTTTATCTGTATTCATGTTCACTAAGCTAATAAAAAATATATTATTTATATCCATCCTATCAAATAGAATACAGTACAAACTAAAATGGACAATATTATTTTAAGGGTTGTATTTACATGTAAAAGCCAAATTATAAAAGAAGAAATTATTTTAAAATTTTTAAAAAGGAAGATCCGCATACTAAGTCTGTAGCCCAAAAAAGCTGGGTTACATATCCAGTCTGCGGTCCAAAAATCGGGCCGCATTCTCAGCCCGCAACCTTGCATTCAACATCAAATTCTGACACTCATTATTTTTTTTTATTATTTATCAAAATTTGATGTTAATATACTTTTTAGAAAGTTATCGAAGTGCTCTATAACATACTAAAATTTTATGAAATTTGAAGCTTTTAATTAAGAAAATTTGCTTTGAGACACAAAAATATTATTGATTTCAGACTTCTGACATACTAATATCTACTACTTCGGAATAACTTTTTCTACATTTATTCAATTTATGAGTTCTAACATTAGTGAAGAATATTATATCACTTAAAACAAAAAAAAAGTATGAAAAAATAACGCAATGTTAAGAAGTCCAAATTTTTATGAATGCGGGGCCACAAAAAATTAGTGAAACCTGTATAACATTATATTTAGTACTTATCTTAATCATTATTATTGATTTTGTCAAATATAATATAAATTTTATTTGAAAATTAATTTAATTTGAGACTATTTTTCAATATGCTAGAGCATCTTGATTATTTAGATGATTGACTTAAAATATAATTTTCACTATATGATAAAATACCGCTTCAAATGATTTATAAAAGAAAAATAATGTTAACCCAGCAAATATTAGAAAACGCCATAATTCATTGACAGAAATCTAGTATTACATTTTTTTTATTTGTATCGCTTAGATTGTCTCCTTGTAAACAATATATAACTTATGGTTTTATGTTAACAACTGTGATCATCACTAAAAAAATCTTTTTTTTTCCAGAAAGTATGAACATTCCTTATAAACAATATACAAGTTCAAATGAAGCGATATTTTATCATATAAAGGAGAATACATTTCAAGTCGGCCATTAACATTTCAAGTCAGTCATCTAATTAATCAATATGTTCTCTCTATTGAAAAATAGCCACAAATAAAATTAATTTTCAAATAAAATATATATTTTATTTAAAAAATTAATAAAAATAATTAAGATAATTATTAAACACAATGTTATATAGATCTTGATAATTTTTTGTGGCCTACATTCATAGATTTTTGGCTTCATTGACATTGTATTTCAATTTTTTTAGTTATTCAAATGGCTTAATATTCTTCATTAATATTATAAATATTTGAATAAGTTTTCCATAAAGTATAATAACTCTCAATTGGATAAATGCAAAAACTTATTGCATTCGTAAATAACAGATATCTTTTGTCAGAATTCAGAAACCAATGATCTTTTTATGTTTTGGAGAAATTTTAGGAGCTCTAAATATCATAAAAATTTAATATGTTATAGAGTACATGAACAACTTTTCAAAAATATAAAAATATCAAATTCTGAAAAAATAATGAAAATTTTATGAGCGTCAAATATTAACTCTTGTAAACTGCAGTTGTGATACAATTTGGGCCCCGAACTTAGTGTATCTAGGGGTGTCAATGGGTCGGGTTCGGGTCGGGTTATATTATTTTATTATTTTTTTGATCCGACTCTATTATATTCGGATCAAAAAATTTTGGCTCATACCTAAGCCGACCGGGTTACGGGTCGAACCGATCCGACCCGTGTAAAATAATTAAATATTTTTATATTATTTTAAATAATTAAATATTAATTAGTGTATAATTAATCTTAATTAGTATATAATTAATGTATATTTAAGCTTTTTAGTATTATATCACAAAATACTTCAAAAAAACATAATTAATCAGGTTGAGTCGGGTTGACCCAAACCCAATTCAATTCGATTCAAATCAAAAAAATTAGACTCATATCTAACTCGTTTATTTTTGAATATGTCGGATCAGATGGATTAATAATTAACACTCCTAGAACTGTTTCCCATATTTTTTGGGCAGCGGACCCCGTCCTGGTTCTTCCTTTTTTGAATTTTTTTAAGTACTTTCTTCTTTTATAATTTTGATTTTTGATTTTTATATATAAAAATGACCCGTATTTCAACCCTATTTCACAGTAATCTATGATGAAGTAACTACGTCTCATTAATGAGCGCCATAGTGATTATATTGTCCGTAATCCGAAATGAATGATCAAATCGCATATGTACTACTACGCATGTAACATGTTGTGTTCTGTGGAGTACTCGAGAAAACAGGAGGATACAAATTGTTTTACCTCTTGGAATAACAAGACCTATTATCTCAAGCGGGACTGTCGAATAAGAAATAAACGGAACAAAATGATTTATTTTCTCTCTCGTCTCTCCCACTCTCTCTCTCTCTCTTCGAGATCCATCGGTGCATTCATTTTTATCTTACAGTCTCGCTCTAGATAACATAAACCTATTATCTGACAGGGATGACAGCAGCTGTTCCTTTCCTCCACCGTTCAATTGCTCTTACAAACTACGTTAAGCAGTAGAAACTTACGATTTGCTCTCCAATTTTCCTTCTTCTTTTTGGATAGAGCCCTAGGCAGATTGCTCATTGTCACGAAAGCGAACGAGGCACGAATAATGGTACCCAATCAAACTATCAAAGTCAACGATGGAAGAGAAGTCAAATTCGATTTCTTAGATGGGAATGATGCAAAACTAGCACTAAATGCAACACTATCATTGCTGTCTCCACCGCAACCAGTTCACGATATCATCTCTCCTTTCATTATTGTTTGCCTTCTTATATTTCCTGATTTTCAAGGGTTGACAAGCATATTCTTCACTTTTGAAAATGCACCGTAGGTCCAACGAGGTTATATGCTACATGCACATATCAGCATCATCGATCGCACATCATCGATCTACCCGAGCCATTTACTAATAGGAGGCGGAGAGGTTCAAAACTCTCTAGAGTCGTTGATGTTGTATTCAAATTTGTATTTTTAATAAATTCTAAATTTAAAATTCATACTTTCAATAATTATTACGAATCTCGATGCAAAATCAACAACTTCAGAGAACTTTAAAGTAATTTTTTGATTCAAAACAATTTGTACCTCCCCCACCTTATTACTAATAGGTAAATAATCAATCAACGGTAGACGTTGCATGCTCCATTAAGTTTTCTAAGTACATGCCATGATTTCACCGAGGGAGGAAGCAAAAAAAAAAAAAAAAAACAGATCTAATAACTTTGCTAACCTACAACTAATGAAGAAAAAAACAAACATGAGGCCTTAACGCAGACATTTAACTGTGCAATTTAGTACATACACATGCACTGCTATGATTGAAAGTGGTTGTACACTTAATAAAGCTCTTGAGATGTCATATAGACATCAAACCACTTGTCAACCTAGTACAAGCTAGGAATTCGGACTAATAAATATACGTACTTATGCATATATGTGAAAGGAGTATAGAGAAAACTCTTACATTATTTAATTTAACTGCATGTGCATATCATCTATTTTTACACTAGAAAAATAAACAAAGCTATCGTTGGTTAGCTCAGTAACAAAATGCTTTGGCCCCCTTCTCTTTCTCTAACAATTTCATAACATTCTGATAAACACTCGATTACAACACAAACCCTAATTTCAAATGATTCAACCTTTGGGGTCTCATAGAATGGAATCACATTAGTGTTTGTCCTCCTCACCTCTTCAGATCCCTCAAAATTAGACATATCTAAGAACACATTGTGGGGAGGCGCCTCCAACAGACATACGTAGCCATAATCTGTCTGCACTGGATGTGTTGTGAAGAGTAATTAATGCAAAATCTTATACCAACAGGTAACCCTGGAACAAATTCAAGTGGGTTCTCTGAATCATTTTCAGCTACTTTCAATTCTGCTTTGATAGATTTCATTTCCTCAACAAATACCATTTCTCGAAATTCAAATAGCTCGAGTAACCCATGTAAATTAACCCTACCAGAACTCCTTTCTTCAGTTGACCTCTTAACTTCTTTTGTAAAATCAGAAAGACATGAAATAGCTTCTAAGTGTGAGATTTTAGCATGAAGGTTCTTCAAGTAGTTGAGAGGATCCCATTCAAAGAGAGCGCGAGAACATCTGAGATCAAATTTAACTCCCTTATGTGGCATTCTACTTCTCTAGTCCAGCCAGTAAAACTGTAAAGAATCTTTCTGAGAGAGCTGTCCATTTTTTCCAGTAAAATATGTTGGCTTCTAATGTGGAAAATAGAACTTTCCAGGTCAAACTTGCACCATAAATCAGATATCAATGGAAGAATTTGTATGTATTCTGATAAAAAATCTAGAGTTGTGATGAGCGACCATGATGCATCCAGTGAGATAATTTCTAGCTCCTTTGTACAAAATCTATAGAAAACATGAAATTACTTGGAGGTTTCAAACGGAAAGGAGAAACAAAATCTATAATCCATGTGGATCCATTGGCTTGGGGCCAACATAAGAAAAAAAAAATATATCTAACAATAAGCAATGCCAATTAGATTTTGATAATTAACATGATGAGCTCACTTCAAGTGAAGAATTGTTTATATGGTTTAATAAAGAGGGTTGGGCTTAAAATCAGTAAATGTAAAAATCCCATCTCAAATTCAACTTCCATTTCCAGATTTAAAGAAACCATTATGAAGCTACAATTGAATACTTTTGGTTTACTTCCTGCTTGGTCTTGTTGTACATTTGGTCTAAACTCTAAATTAGACATCAGGTTTCAAATATCAAGGAGAGAGAAATGAAAAGTAAAGTTACCTCAAAATTCTTTTGGCATCATCTACATTGGACTGCTTTATCAACAACCATGCATCTGCAAATGATGTGGAAATTAACTTTATAATAGATTGCCTCAATGCATCGTTCACTTCATTGCTATCAATTTCTGACATAAAATCCTCAAATTTCCATTTAATATTGGTACGATCAAGTAGAAAGGTTAGCATAAAATCCTGATCAATGGTGTCTTGTAATGCATGGGAAGATTCTACCAAGCAATGGAACAGCGGAAGAGAATAGCACCACAGGTGTGTCAGATGCAGTTTCATTCTGAGACAAAGGTGATGCTATGCATACCACTATTGTTGCAGCCATAATAGGTTTATCCAAGGCCAGATCTACTTCACTAGTTTGCTCAATCTACAAAAGGGAAAAAAAAGCAAAAAGGGCATAAATTACTTTTTCATTAATTTCTGAAAGAGTTATCAAAACATCCCATTAATATTTGAATGACCTAAAAACATAAAGAAAGTCCCTTTGCGGGGAATGGACCCAAAAATGAAAAAAAAGAAGGAAAGACATGCTTCTCTCTAAAATAAGTAAATTACAATTTACCTGCTTGGCCAAATCTTTAGCTAAACTGAGAGAAAATCTCTGGTGATTCTTCCCAAGAGAAAATAAAGCAAAGAATATGTCTTCCTATTCCTGAAAATGATATACTGAAAATTGAGTCAGTGAACAATGAGGGTTAATGTCTTTAAATTAACCTTGCAGCTATTATACCTCAGAATGCTTATTTAAATTTGCAATTAGCTCATTAACAGTAGACTAAATATGTCAAGTTTAGGCAATTTCATTAGTCGAAGAGTCTTCCTTGCCCCATGCCGTACCAATGCACTCACATCAGTCAACAAACCTAAAAACTAAAACCAAACATAAAGCCATCAAAATTTTAATAATGAAAAAAATAAGGAGAAGATTTAGTCCTAAATTCTAAATATTATTTTATAACAATATACCATGTGCATGTGTTTCTGATGAACATTAAAACAGTCATGTGCTGCTATATGAAACAGTGAATCTAGAGCCTCTAGTCGTACCACCTCAGCATCATCGTTCATCAAGTCCATTAGTAAGTTTATGGCATCATCAGCAAACTTGATAGATAATACTGCATGTATCCCTAGAGAACTTACTAATGGACTTGATGAACAATGATGCTGAGGTGGTACGACTAGAGGCTCTAGATTCACTAGAGAACTACATGCAGATAATACTGCATGTATCCCTAGAGAACTACATGCAGCCATCCTGACATTCAGTATTAAAAAACACATATTAGTAACAGGAACACTTCGTGTAAAGGAATCCTTACTGTGTTATTCCAACTTCTGGGTTTTTGGTGGCACATCAAAGAATTGCCAGTATTGATCTTTCTAATAGTGTTGTTAATTTATTATCTCATAAAACTCATCTTCTATTCCATAAATGTAAGCACCAGCTGCACACAAAAATGATGGCTTTGATTCTTTATCTAATTTAACAAGAGACTTTCCTACATTCTTGGCCTCTAACAGTTTCTTAGATAATTACTGCATTAAAACACTGTCAGAGACCAGCTTGAGCTTACCAAGTGCTTTAAATGCTTCAATTCTAACTCTGACATTCATGTCCCGTGCCATGCAGCAAATCTGGTTCAAGAAAAGAAACATAATGATAATGACATTAATTTATAAATAAAGCAGGGATTAGTGATAAAATATCATTAATGTGGCAGTACAACACTAGTAATGTCCTGTATCAAAATCCATATCAACCTGTACAGAACAATAACAATAACCTTTATAAATTCATCTAGTACTGATGCAGATAAACAAGAAGTAACTTTCTTAGGAAAGAACACAGTATATTTTCTCTTATTTGCATCTAATAGGCAGCATTTCTTATATTTGAAATTAACAGCAGCTTTTCAGGCAAGTTAATCAAGGATAAACTTGTCACAGTTGGGGGCCTCTTCACTCTTGACCAGCGATTCGCCAGGTGAAAAGAAGCGAACAAAGCAGAAAAAAAAGCAAACCCTAGGCGCGGAGGTCGCATCGCCAGTCACCCCACCACCCCACCTTCTCGTCTCTTACTCTCTTTGTTCTTCCTCTTCTATCCATTCTGATTTGAATACAAGCATTTTGGATTTGTCTTTTAAAACTGCCACCTCTTTAGCCCTGCTTCCGACGACAGCAACCTGATCTGGAGATGGTGATCCGTTCCACCTCTGTCCTCTTCACCAGATCTGCTTCTACCTCTCCTAGCATTGCCTCCGAGCACTCCTCATCCAAACCCTAGCAGCCACCCTGCTAATCGGGCCCAAGCATCACTCCTCAAACTATTTTGTGTGCAAACCGGTTCTCTTCCAAAACCTAGCTACCTCCCTTTCTTAGTCGACGAGGGGTAGATGTGATCAAAACCCTAGCTCGTGATCTTGCCCTTTTCCTTTACTGGTAAGCCTCAAAACCATCTCTCTATTAGTTGCCTATGCCTTGTTGTCGTTGTACCTTGTCTCTGTGAGCTTGTTCTTATTTGCTGGTCATGTTGTGTGTACTGGACTGTTACATAGTAATAGAGGTGTTCTGTGGTGTTGGTACTAGCCTGTATCGGCATCGTTGCCAACTGCTATGAACTGTCCTGTTGTTCAGTCCTGGTACCAATGCTGCTTCGACCGGGTGGTTTTGGTGTTTGACTCAAGACTGTCTACCCATCTATTGCTGGATTTGAGCTTCCTTCAAACCCTAGCCATCACTCAACTCATCAGACCCGAGCATCTCTCCTTGCACGCCATTGTGGCTCTTCGTGGACTCCTCTCCGTCCTTTTTAACTCAACACTCGCCCAAAGAGAAAGAGAGAATCTAGTTTTCTGGTTTCTCCCAGTAGCCGCCTCTCCTCCATCCCAGTTAGTTTTCTCCCCTCTCTCCCGCCTATCCCAATCCTAACTCTTCCTCTGCTTCTCCTATCTATCTCAACTTCCAGGTTTGCAAGGCTACAATGTCCTAACCGATGGACAGATGAAGCTCACATTTTTCTTTTTCATTTCATTTTATTTTCTTTTCTTTTTAGGGTTATGTTTGCATTTCATTTTTCTCTTATTTCTTTCTAATATGTATTAACTCTTTTTCAACTTGCTTTAATGAAAATTCATAGTAGGTTTTTTTGCCTGCTACTTCAGAAAAATCAGCAGCTTTTCAGGAGGGAATTCAGTCCTTGAGTCCAAAAAACACATATGCATTTTGGTTGATTAGTTTACATCAGCTTGTGACACAATCTGATTGAATTAATATGAATATTTAGTGGTAGTTTAAACTTTCATGTCATGTCTATTTCCAATTAGTTGATATTATCGAAGTCAAAAGGTGAGGAGTTGCAAGTATGAGAAATACTGGTGATGTCTGCAAATGTGGTTGAGACTTCATTACAACTGTAAAAATTATACCAAAGACACCTTTGAAACCCTCCATCAATATCCTATTCAAAGTATTGAAGGTGATAGTTATGTCGGTGTATCATCAATACAAAATCCAAATCAATATAACTTCATATTCATACCCAATTTGCAATGTCGAGAACAAAGTTGGGACAAGTGTATAAGCTAAGGGTAAGAGTAATTGAACTCCAACATACATGTATACAAGCAAGACTGCAAGACAACAACACTGGCATCACAACAAAAAATATTGTAAGAATTACCTGAGTAAATATTGTATTGATCCTTTCACCCTTATCTACACCCTTTTCCATCTCTACAAGTATTGTCCCGCACAAACCAACCTATGAATCAAGTTCTCAAATGTCAGTGTTGTAATGTTTAAAGATCGATCAATCAAATGCCAGTGTTGTAATGTTTAACTAAACTGTAAATAAGTGGAGCACAAAAAACTAACCATTCTAATGGAAGCAGATCTAACAAGTTCATCTAATCCCTCATCAAACCAAGTGCGCACTCGAGACAGTCAATAAGACAGATGTCCACAGCAGCCCCCAGGCACAGTGAGAAACTCAAATAAGCCATCAATAGCATCCCTTCTCAGAATCGGATATATATCACCAGTAAACCCTAGAAAAACCCTAAATATAAATTCGTCCTTTAAACAATTGCCACTGCATTTCCATCTCCCAATAATAGACACCAGTAACTGCAAAATCCTTGATCTAACTTTATAAACACAGCTAGAAGCTAGCGAAAACACAAGATTCTCACCCAGAACGGAAGCCAAAAATATAGAATTTATCTTCAGTTACAGAACTTCTAGAAATTGAAAGGAGAGCTGAAAGAACAGCAGACGAAATTTGTTCTTGGCCATTGGCGAGACGGATGGAAGAGACGATTGATTGGGTAAGGGAAGGATGCAGAGAAGCCGATTGGGTGAGAACAGAGAACGCGAGGCTTAGAGAAGTGGGATTGGTGGAGAGGTGGGAGAGAGAAAGAAGGGATTCGACGGTAGAACAAACGGTGGCGATAGAAGTGGAGGGGTTTAGGAGAAGAGATTGAGCCGTGGAGAGAGAGAGGAGGTGAAAATGACAATGGAAATCAGAAAGGGGATTGGGATTGGGATTGGGATTGGGATTGGGATTGGGATTGCCAGTGGGAATGCAAGCTCTAATTTGGTATTTGATCTGGGCTCACTTTTGTTGTAAATGCTTAAGCCCATTTAGTGCTAAATACGGACCCTTATCTCACTATACCAATGTAAGAGGCATGAGGCATCCTCTTCTTTTCTTTTTCCCCTTCTCTTGTCTTGGATAAAATGTACGTAAGAGGGTTTGCATTTCTTGCTAGGCCAGCAAGATCCCACCCCGGCCTGTTTTGTGTTGACTAATTTATGCTATATTGCTATGCATGAACAAAATACATACGTATAATGTAGTTGATTAATGATTACGTTAACCAAGTGCAAACTGTTTCTAGTTTCTAATGTCCTTTTTGTCAACAGAGCTAATAAATTTACTCAGTATTTTAATTATGAGTCCACCTAATAGTTCACATACGTAATAGTGGTCATGATAGCGCCTTGTTGGTGGACGATTCATGACGAAATTGCTCTGAACAAGAAAATTTACATTTCCATTTTTAAACATGGGAAAATATTGTGGCGTTAAACCAATACAGCTAACTAGAATATCTATCACTTTCTTTGCTCAAGCTGTTGACCAACACACACCTCTAATCCCACTTGTGTACTGGAGACTCAAATCTTATTTTGGTCGATGTGGCTGAGCTAAAATTAACTACCCTTTTATCTTCAGACCCATATTTTCCCTAACTCTCACCTACCTATTGACGTTCATAATCTTGTGAAAGCAACCCTTTAGTTAATTTAGGGCATAGCTAGTTCCAACTTGAACAACCAAGCTGACTTGCTTTTAGCTTACATTCGGCCAACTGCTGACCGTAGAAGTATATGCATGCCCCACTCTCAGAGACTCATCTCTATCTCACGTGGCACCACTATACCTCATTAATTGGTCACCATATCAATTGTCTATAAGGAACCTTAGTCAAGACGAGATTTCTATAAATGAAACATTATTCACAGGAAAATTCAATACACTCTTAACTCCATACACCCTTCCTTCCCTCATAATCTCTCTAAAGGGTGCACGCAACACCCATTTGTATTAGCTCAAACTCCAAGACCGCATCTTAATTACTAGCTAGGGATCAACTATTAATTTTAAGACATCAAAAACATGTCAAGGTTTGTAGACAAAATATCCTTCTTTGACAGGAGAGCATCTCCAATGGAGGATGCAGATGGCATACCACGTAGTGGGTTACTCGTGCATCACCCAAGAAGCACTGCTGCATCCCCACCGGCCCCATCACAGTCACAGGGAATATCATCCTCCACCCAGCTTGCCCAGCTTTTCAAACGGGTTGGTGACACTCACAGTGATTTATCATCTCCCCCTTCATCCCCTTCCACCTCTACCTTCACTCTTGAACTTGCAACACCGATGCTCCCACCTTATGTCGGAGGTGTCAACCAAACCCCATTTGCACTTTCCTTCACTGATTTGACATACAAGGTGAAGCGATCCAGAAAGGGCTCCTGCCTCCCATCATCCAAGAGCGATCCTACTGTGTCGGATGGGGCTGCAACGGAACTCTCTAGCACCAAGACACTGCTCGACTCCATTTCTGGTGAGGCAAGAGAAGGAGAGATACTTGCGGTGCTTGGTGCAAGTGGTTCAGGTAAGTCGACCCTTATCGATGCATTAGCCAACAAAATTGTAAAAGAGAGCCTCCAGGGATCAATCACATTTAATGGAGAACCTCTAGAGAGCCAGCTTTTGAAGGTTATCTCTGCATATGTTATGCAAGATGATCTCTTATACCCGATGCTTACCGTTGAAGAGACTCTCATGTTCTCAGCTGAGTTTCGGTTGCCACAAACTCTCTCAACCGAAAGAAAAAAGGCACGTGTTCAAGCACTGATTGACCAACTCGGGCTCCGATCGGCTGCCAATACTATAATTGGAGATGAAGGACACCGTGGAGTTTCTGGTGGAGAGCGAAGGAGAGTGTCAATTGGCACTGACATAATTCACGATCCCATCGTGCTCTTCCTAGATGAACCGACATCCGGGCTTGACTCAACCAGCGCATTCATGGTGGTCCAGGTGTTGCAACGGATTGCTCATAGTGGGAGTATTGTTATTATGTCAGTGCATCAGCCAAGCTACCGGATTCTCAACTTGCTAGACCGCCTCCTCTTTCTGTCCCGTGGCCAGACAGTCTTCTATGGCCCACCAAGTAGCCTCCCAATCTTCTTCACTGAGTTTGGCAGCCCAATTCCAGATAATGAGAACCCAACTGAGTTTGCACTTGACCTAATCCGTGAGCTCGAGGATACCCCAGCTGGTGCCAGAGAACTGGTTGAGTTCAACAAGTCGTGGCAAAAGCGAAATATGACTTATAAACCGCCTGCTGCATATGGTGAAAAACAAACTCTCTCACTGAAGGAGGCAATAGCTGCTAGCATCTCACGTGGAAAGCTCGTCTCTGGTGCAACTGATGTCTCAACAGGATCAGCTTCGTCTGTACAGAAGTTTGCAAATCCTTGGTGGAAAGAATTGTGTGTTCTTACTAAACGATCCTTCACCAATTCCAAGCGAACTCCAGAGCTATTCATAATCCGTCTTGGTGCGGTTCTTGTCACTGGCTTTATACTCGCAACTATCTTTTGGCGCCTAGACAACTCCCCCAAGGGAGTACAAGAGCGGCTTGGATTTTTTGCGATAGCCATGTCTACCATGTTTTACACGTGTGCTGATGCCCTCCCAGTTTTCCTCCAAGAGAGGTACATATTCATGCGTGAGACGGCCTACAATGCATATCGCCGCTCCTCCTATGTACTCTCACATGCCATAGTGGGATTCCCATCACTTGTATTCCTCTCATTGGCTTTTGCCTTGACAACCTTCTTTGCAGTAGGTCTAGCTGGAGGTGTCTCTGGTTTCATGTTCTTCGTTGCGATTGTGTTAGCCTCATTCTGGGCCGGAAGCGGGTTTGTTACATTTCTCTCTGGTGTTGTCACACATGTGATGCTCGGTTACCCCGTGGTAGTATCTACTCTTGCCTATTTTCTACTATTCAGCGGTTTCTTCATTACACGTGACCGCATCCCGAAATACTGGCTCTGGTTCCATTACCTCTCTCTTGTGAAATATCCCTATGAAGCAGTCATGCAAAATGAGTTCAGTGACCCAAAGAAGTGTTTTGTGCGGGGTGTTCAAATGTTTGACAACACGCCACTCGGTGCATTGCCAGAATACTTGAAACTGAAAGTTCTCAAAGCAATTGGCACCTCAATCGGGGTTAATTTGAATGCTGACACCTGTATCACGACCGGCAGTGATCTCCTACAGCAACAGGCCGTAACAGATCTCACCAAATGGGATTGCCTTTGGATTACAATTGCATGGGGATTCCTCTTCAGGATCCTCTTCTATATTTGTCTGTTGCTAGGCAGCAGGAACAAGCGAAGATAGTTCTCTTCTCAAAGAATAAAACGAAATGAGGATGTAAGTCTGTTGATTGATGCCTCGTGAAAGCCCATTAATTGTACTGTGCATGTTTTGTTCATTTGTTTACTTTTTTTTTTCTTTCGAATATAAATTTGGTCTGTGTAAAGCTGATTTATCGATCTCGGAGGATTACCTGTATTTTTGTTAAACAGCATGAAAACTTCCACTCATTATACGAACAATTTGAACTTCCATGTGTACTATATTGTTCTTGCTGAAAGAGCAGATAACGTTCTCAGAGCAACAGCGTTGCTAATTCTCTCTCATTCTCAGCTGCAATTTGCTTATGGAAATTTCACTACAACAACAAGGCTCTCTTCTTATTCCAATTCACTTGTAATTAGAGCACGCCTTCACAAGATATATAGGTTCATTTTAGCTGAAATTTGACATGAAGGTGATAATAGTACCAAGCAATAACAATGTTCTGATACCATATACAAGAGTACCAAGTTGTAATATGCTAGTATGGTCTTATGATAATTAAATATTACATCTAACAAAGTATAAATTGAAAAATTAAAACAGATAGCAGATACGGACCTTCCAAATTTTGAAACAAGAGAAAAAGGAAAGCATCAAGTATTTTGCTCTAATCTTCTTTTTCCCTTTTTCTTTTGAACGTGACCAGCACGGAACACGCCCGTGTGCGAATTATTTTAATTTTAAAAATATTTATATCTAGTATTAATTTATTATAAATAACTTAGATATAATTTATATCTAAATATATTATAAAAACTCTTAACTTTTTAAATATAGTTAATTCATTATCTAATATTTTCTTTTCTGAGTAAGTTTAAACAATGAGTAGTTTATTTTTTTTACAATAAAATTTAATAGTAGGTGATATTTAATTTATTTGATATATAATTTTTTAAGCCTATAAATGTACAGTAAAAAATAGAAAACGAAATGGAGAACTCATTTTTTTCTTTCAGTCAAACTCATTTTTTCTTAAAACTTAATATCTTGTATTTAACTTACTCAAAGAAAAAATTAAATTTGTATGCAATTAATTTATAAATCGATAAATATAAAAATAAAAATTATTTATAACAATATCAATATTATAATATATAAATTTTCATTCACGAATATATACGCAGAACTTGAATCAGCCAATACTGATACATTGTCAAATTAACAAGAAATTGCAACTCATAGTAGTTCTTTATAACTGGTTCTCTAAAATTTTAATATCATGTTAGATAAAAAAACGGGAGGGATCACAATGGATTATTTTGATAATTTTTGACAATGAATTTTTAAATAAATATAAACTATTTTAAAAATAGAAACAAATTAATAGATATGTTCTTTTGCTTATAGATTGATGGTATTTTAAATTTTATATAATTTTCATTATTGTTTGATAGTCCATCAAAACTTATTAAGTTGAAAAAATTGCAAATTTTATAAATTTCTGATGGTCCTTGATGGACCATCAAATGATAATGAAATTATATGAAAATTCAAACACTATCAATTTATAAGTAAAATAACATATCTATAAAAAAAATATTTTTAATATTTTTATAGTTATTTAAAAGTCCATTGTTAAAATAACTCATTGTTGAGGGCCCCTCCCTTACAAAAATACTAAACTGCATGTTGTAACGGATTTCATTATTTGACGGCAGGAGATAATATGCTATATGCTGTAATGTTTGTCTCATTTAATCTAATAAATTCACAGAGATATAAGGACAATATAGTAAAAGCCGTAAATTGGAATCAACAAGAAAAATATGTCAAAAGGTAGAAATTACATTCCAAAAAGCAAAGAATTTTTAATTTCTAATTCAGTATATGTCGTTACTCGCTTGTTCTTCATAACTTGAATCAAATCTTCAGAAAATAAATTTTTGAAGAATGTTAACGGACTAATATTACATTATTCTTTTATAATTTTGTTTCTGTTTAAAAAACGGACAGTGAAATTTGAACCGTATTATACTAAAATATTCACAAGTTATTAGGAAATTTCTATAAACTGATACTTGCTACATTTGTGAGAAATGAACAAAAAACATAAAACTGCTTACATGTGTTAAAAATCTGTAACAAAAGGGAAGAAAATTGAAAGAAATTGAAATCTAAATATGAACCATAAACAGAGATCCTGAATCAGAAAAGAGAATACGTTGTACGCTATTTAGAGGCTTTCAGTTTGGATATTTACAGATCCAATTGGTAGTCGTTACAATGATTCCTTGTCCAACCGTAAAAAGGATTTCGCTAGGAAAAATAGTGAATTTCAAACAAATTGCAAAGCTAAGTTGTCCCGAGCGGTGTCCTCAAGAACTTCCAGAAAACCTTCATGTTTTATAATGATTGGTGCAGAGCCTAACACCTAGCCAGAGGCGATTGGGGCTACGATGTTGGATCCAGAGCCTAAATGTTATATTGCATATTTGCATCCAAACTAGCACCAATTTCGTGCATCCAACCAAGCAACTTCATGTTTTATAATGATTCATTTAATACTTATTAAAAAATCACGGTAGTATATCAATTTGAAGCGTCCAAAGTGCCATTTAATCAATTTTTTCAACTATAAATGTCATAAGGCTGCGAATCCTGAATCCACATAAAAGAGATAAAGAAAAAAAGCAACAATTTCGAACCCAAAGCTAATTAAGTAGTAACTACATACTACATACTACATACGACCACATGATTGTACTATTTATACAAGTACTTAACTACGATTGAAAATAATGTATGTTGTTCCGAAATATAATTAATTCAAAATAAAATTCCGCCCAAGATGGCAAGGCTCAAATTAACTATAATATATTGCTTCTTAATTACTCCAGTTCATAGATTTTTGATATGTACAACGCTACTATTACGTCATAATTTGGGGATTTGAACCATCAATGATGAAATGGCAGTATCATCAACCAACTATGAATAACATCAACTTATCTCGTATAATAGTTTTCCCAATAAATCGAAAAGATCTTATATAAAAATGAAGAACATATAACCTTACTTTTTAAATTTATAAATAATATTGGATCAAAAAATTATAAATAATATGTTTCTAAATTCATACAATTTGAATGCCATTTCATATTTCATTAAAAATTATTAAATAATTAAATTTGAACAAGCAACAAGTGTACTAATTAAAAGCTTCTTTTTCCCAATTAGCCTTCAGAATTCTTATTTTGAGGTAATAAAAGCTCATGTTGCTGAGTGCTGATGCTGGTATCATTGTAAATTTCGTAAAATTTTAACGATCTTTAGTGAAACAAGAAATAGTTCTTCAATTGTATAAAATAAATTCAAAAGTAAACCTACGAACGTTTTCTTTTCTTTTTTCTAAATGTTTTTCATACTTCCAAAAAATATTGTTAAAAACTGTCAAGTTGACTATGGAGAAATAATATATCTCATCATTTTATATCCATCTACGAAATAAGCCATGAACTGGTGTAAAAAGAATTTCAACTTCGATAAATCATTTTCCAGTATTTTGTGAAAAAAATGGAATTTCGGTCCAATTGTCATGAACAAACAGCCGATGAACAGGCTAGAATGAACTTATTGAATGGGCTCAATTTCCATTACCATAGTAAATGGCTTAAGCCCTCTGGCATGCAGCTATTTCTGGGGTAGTCCGTGAAAATGGTTTAATTATTTCGGAAAGCTGTGTGACTCTTATCAAATCACGAAAATGCAGTGCATTAATTAAGAGGACCATATAATGAAATTTACTTTTTCTCGAAAAAAGAGGACCATATCTGATGAATATCAAAGGAGCATTAATTTGCTTATACAGAAGTAGAACAATTACATAAAACATAGCATTTAGTTTAGTAAACTTAATTAGTTGCTTAATTAATTTTCACTTGCTGGACGCCACTTTGAGACCGTCTTGAGAAATTCTCAAGCCATCAATATATAATTAAAAGGAACAAGCGAAAGAATTATACCCGTCCATTGTTTTGACATGCGGCTTACAGCATTCATTATGTTTAATTAAAAATATAAATGCTTCTCTTTGGAGAAGATATAAGAGGCCATAGCACTCCTAGTGTCTCCTGCACCTCAACTCTCACAACCATGGAACCACAACATATTCCAGTGATTCTCACCAGATAGATGTTGACGAGCATCCATATCCTATTGTCGGCATCGATCGGCCACCTATGATTGTGCTTTCTTTCAAAAACATCACCTATAAAGTACACCAAACTAGAAAGCTTTCTTTTTCTAGTCTTTTGTTGAAAAGTAACAAAGAGGATTCAACAGCTATCGCACGACCCCGTATTCGAACCTTGCTTGATTCAGTCTCCGGTGAGGCAAGGGAAGGGGAGTTATTTGCCGTTCTGGGTGCAAGTGGTTCGGGGAAATCAACCCTGATAGATGCATTGGCAAATCGCATTGTCAAGGAAAGCTTGAAGGGGAAGATTACTCTCAATGGAGAGAAATTAGAGAGCCGTCTTTTGAAGGTTATTTCAGCATATGTGATGCAAGACGATCTTCTCTATCCAATGCTTACCGTGAAAGAGACCCTCATGTATGCAACAGAATTCAGGCTGCCACGTTCTGCGCCGAAGGAAAAGAAGAGAGAGCGTGTTGAGGAACTCATCAAGCAACTCGGCCTTGAAAATGCAAAAAACACTATAATCGGAGATGAGGGCCATCGTGGTGTCTCAGGTGGCGAGCGTAGGAGAGTGTCGATTGGCATTGACATAGTCCACGATCCGATATTGCTCTTTCTTGATGAACCAACCTCCGGCCTTGACTCAACCAGTGCATTTATGGTGGTTCAAGTCCTCCAGAAAATTGCTAAAAGAGGTAGCATTGTAATTCTTTCCATCCACCAGCCAAGCTATCGCATCCTTAATATTCTTGATCGCCTCTTATTTCTCTCTCGTGGCCAGACTGTCTTCTACGGCCCACCGAGTTGCCTATCAATGTATTTCTCAGAGTTCAGCAAGCCAATACCAGAAAATGAAAATCCTACTGAGTTTGCACTTGATCTCATTCGTGAGAGTGAGGCAACTGAGAATGGTGTGAGAGAACTTGTTGAATTCAATAAGAATTGGAAAGAACAACACAAAGATATGTTCCCTTCTGATGAAGATATACCACACATACCTCTTGCCCAAGCGATTGCTGAAAGCTTTGCTAGTGGCAGACTAGTTTCTGGCACTAATAATCCTGATGACGTGTCAGTGGCATCTGTACGCAAATTCACAAACCCATTTTGGACAGAGATGGGGGTACTAACAAAGCGTGCCTTCACTAATACTTATCGCATGCCAGAATTATTCATGATCCGACTTGGTGCAGTGCTTGTCACCGGTATAATTCTAGCAACCATCTATTGGAAACTCGATAACACACCCAAAGGGGTGCAAGAACGGCTTGGTTTCTTTGCTATCGGTATGTCTACCCTGTTCTACACTTGTGCTGATGCACTTCCAGTGTTTATGCAAGAGCGGTACATCTACATGCGAGAGACGGCTCATAATGCATATCGCAAATCTTCCTTTGTGCTTTCCAACGCAGTCGTTACCTTCCCTCCACTTGTCCTTCTATCATTGGGCTTTGCGCTCACTACCTTTTTTGCAGTGGGACTAGATGGTGGCATGTCCGGTTTCTTCTTTTATGTAGGAGTCATACTTGCTTCTTTCTGGGCAGGTAGTGGCTTTGTCACTTTTTTCTCCGGAATTGTGAGCCACATTATAGTAGGCTATACAATTGTTGTCGCAACTTTAGCTTACTATTTACTATTTAGCGGGTTCTTTATCAATCGGGATCGAATTCAAGACTACTGGATTTGGTTCCACTATATGTCACTTGTTAAATATCCGTACCAAGCAGTGATGCAGAATGAATTCAGTGACCCAAACAAATGTTTCGTCAGAGGCACACAAATGTTTGATAATACGCCTATAAAGGCGTTTCCCGAGCCGGCGAAGGTGCAAGTACTGGCCAGTATTAGCAGCTCACTTCATTTGAACCTAACAAGCACCACATGCATCACAACTGGACCTGATGTTCTTCAACGAAATTCAGTTGAGGATCTCAGCAAGTGGAACAGCCTCTGGATAACAGTAGCATGGGGATTCTTTTTTAGGATTTTGTTCTACATCGTGTTGTTGATGGGAAGCAAGAACAAGAGAAAGTAAGCGATCTAGCTACGCTATTTGTGGTCAAATTTCCTTCTTTGTATGTCCTATAAATGTATTCAAAGAACTAATTGTACATTTCAACTGTATCGTATGCTTATTAAAGAAGAACGCATTGTATTTTTATTATTTTATATTGTAAAATTGGAGGGTCTTGTAAAAAAAAGAACGCATTGAAGGTACAAAAAAGATTGAAATAATTTATGCTTTTTTTCCTGTCAAAAGCATGCATGTTTCTTATACTTGCGGATTGTCTTTTTAATTTATGTTGGAATTGATTTACATTAATTTAGACTTTTTTCCATGATACGTATGTAATATTTGTGGCAGTGGATAAAAGCATACATAAATGTATTTTAAATCTTTTTTGTTATTTTGTTGTGTATTATTTAATTCTACGTTCTTTATTTCTATCGGCTCTTCTAGTTCTCAAAGAAGAGATTACTTCCCTTGCAGAGCAAGGCTTTCTCTACCGCTCCTCAGCAAGAGAGTAGTCATATATATATATATGTTGTACAGTTAATCAGTTATAGACTAGCTAGCCACTCAACCAGGGAAAAAGAAAATGCATTGCATATCTGTTCAGAACTGAGAAGATGACCAAGTCTGGACAGGCGGATGCACTCTATATATATACAAAATCAACTGTTATTATATTGTGTTTGTTTTGTTGCTTCTGATGAAGACCAGATTGCCAACAGCCTCGTCTTTCTCCAAGTATAAATTAATTAAAAACCCGTACAATATATTTTGGCGTGCATTTACTAATTATTTTGTTCTAGTATATATCTTAGGAAAACTTTGGGAATTAAAGAGAGCACCTGTTCCTTGGAGCGTAAACTACATATATAACTTGGGGGGAAATAGGGGCCATTTAGAAAACAAATTCAAAAAAGAGAGAGATATTAGTGTTAACTCCCCGAAAAATGTCATAACTTTTATATAAGATGATGATCAAAATTTTATACCATTCTCTCAAAGAAGACATTAGATTTTGAACATATACCTTTCACATAAAGGCAATACTGTTGGATGGGATCCTTATACCTTATATTTCAAGTGGAAGAAGAGAGAGGACGAGGTATGAGAGAAGAAAAGAAGAATAAAAGGGTTCTTGGACCGAAAGAGGTGGGGGGAGACCGATGGTATAAC
This sequence comes from Schoenoplectus tabernaemontani, assembly GCA_037127355.1. Classification (NCBI taxonomy): domain Eukaryota; kingdom Viridiplantae; phylum Streptophyta; class Magnoliopsida; order Poales; family Cyperaceae; genus Schoenoplectus; species Schoenoplectus tabernaemontani. The sequence continues at coordinate 25,958,303 of CM073753.1, forward strand.
CTCCCGTTTAGAGTTTCAATTTTTGTTTTTTGTTTTTTTTTCACAGAGAGAGATGCTCCCCTGGGAGTCTTTTCTATAGCCTACATCTTGAATTCTCTGTCAAATTTGTACAAATATATTTTTAAACCTATAGATTGATTATAATTCAAATTTTACGTTATTTGATATTTCATCAAAAATTATTAAAATTATATGACAGTTATAGTGATTTAAGTTTAATATTTTTTTATGTAATAACAAATAAGACTCAAACTACATATGAAATTTGAATCACAGTCTAATTTACAATATATTAATTCATCATATCGTTCTGCTTGGTCCTGTGACATTCATTTTTATGGCCAAGGTTAATCATTTTTATCCCCGGAATCTGTTAGAAAACAAATTAATTAAAATATGACAGGTATAAATGTTTTTTTATGCTTTCAGATTGAAGAGCGAATTGATGATCAGTTCTCGTAAATTGTTTTTTTTTTATTTGTGAGCGAAATATCAGCATTTACTCGATTGAACCTGATTCATCAATAAAATATTTAAAATATTAATTTGCCATGAGATGTGGGTTTTGGTTGGAAGCAACTAAACATATGTAAAGCAGTTCCACCCCAAGATTATATTTTCCCTTGAATAAGTCCAACTTCTAAGCGTGGAAGGAATATCAAACCGTGGGATGATTAGCTAATTGAAATATGCAATTGTATATATTTTTGTATCTATAGTGTTTCCAGCTTGTTTTCGGCTTACTGGAGCGCGCAATTGAACAAAAATAAATAAATTTCATAATCATTGTTGATGACTTACTATGTATAAAAAAAGAGATTTTTAAAATTCGTAGTCAACCCACAAAAAGATATAGCTGTTTCCCATATCTTGGATTTCTAGGAGGAACCAACAAAAACGTTCAATTTTAATCATTTTTTTTTAATTATAATAAATTTTAAACCGGAGAAGTCTGCAGCCTGCGCCCCAGTTTTTATTAATAATAATTATTATTAAATTAATATTATTAAAAATAAGAGTGAGAACCATAAAATTTCAAATATATGAATGGCGGTAGCACATCACGCCGAAGGGCGTGTTTCGTCCAAACCCCGTGCAAGTGAGATGGAGAGGCGCTGCGTGTTTTGTATATATAAGAAGCAAACGCGCCACTGGCAGTGGCGTGTTTCATAAAAATAATGAAACACGTCCACTGCCTGTGGTGCATTTTATAAAAATAATGAAACACGCCACTAACAGTGGCGCGCTGCCATTCGTATATTTGAAATTTTACGGTTTTCACTCTTATTTTTAATAATATTAATTTAATAATAATTATTATTACTAAAAACTGCCTGCGCGGACCTTTTTTTTTCTATTGTCGATGGTTCAAGTATAATTTCATGCTATGCTGGTTTTGCAACAAAAAGTATGTAGCAATAATTAAACGATATCTCGTAGTTTTAGAATCAGAGGTTCATAGAACAATTTTTATTATTAAATATTATTAATTACTGTCTGTATAATTTTGATATTAATATTTCTGTTATCATAAAATTTGTTGTTATATATAATTTTATTGTTTATTATATCGTCATATTACCAATGCCACAAGTATTTTATATCACAAAATCTTTTATGAGAGATGAAGATACAATTTTGTGCTATTTAGACTTCGATTATATCAGATCAAGTGATAAAAACTGAACTTATTAAAATTAATTGTAATATTTAGTTTTTGCAAAGAAATTATTATGATATTTAGATTTATATCAAATCAAGTGAATAAGTGATTAAAAACTGAACTCACTCTTAACTATATATGTTCATTTTCTTAAATACTTGATCTAGTCTAAATGAATTTAAAAAAAAACATTAAATTTTACCTGCATACATCTCTTGTGAAAATTAAAAAAAAAATAATTGTTTAAATTTGACATTTGAATTTTAAATTTAGAAATACAAACTAAAATTGAGTTTGCAGCATTATGTAACACGTCAAATTCTAATGTGACACCCTTTAAAATAATTATTTTCATCGTCATAAAATATGCAATCCATCATTTTTCTTTTTGAATAATGGCAAAAAAAAACATATTGCGCTCCAACTCCTATCTGATTAATACTATTCACCTACTATTTATTTTTTTCTATTCAAGCACAAACTAATATAGATTATTCTATTTTATTTTATTAACTGAGCGCACAAAGTATTAGCGTGGTTCCATATTCAGTTAGGTCAAACCCGTCGAATTCTCCGTTTGAATAATTTAAAATTTCAATGAAAATATAATTGCTGGTCCCTGCATTGAGAAGAAAGATTTTCATACTTCCAGTCTTAATTAGCACCCCCCCCCCCCAATTATTTAAATTTTATAACAACATAATTTGTTTAAAACAGAACTGCAGTTTTTAGTAATAATAAGTTTTATTAAATTAATATTATTAAAAATAAGAGTGAGAAACGTAAAATGATAAATATACAATGGTAGCGCGCAATTGGTAGTGGCGTGTTTGCTTCTTATATATGCAAAACACGCAGCCTCTCCATCTCACTTGCGTGGGTTTGGACGAAACGCGCCACTACCAGTGGCGCGCTACCATTCATATATTTGAAATTTTATGTTTCTCACTCTTATTTTTAATAATATTAATTTAATAAAACTTATTATTAGTAAAAACTGACAGAACTGTTAATTAGAATCACCGATCGATCACTAGTCATATTTTCAAGAACTTGCCATTCCTTCCTATTATCTGCTGTAATTTTGGGGAAAAATTAACTTCGTTTTCTCCCTTTTCTCTCAGTTCTTTTATAAACAACATGTAATATGTATTCGAATATGTTTCCATTGCAAAGCAGAGTTATGTTAGGATTCACGAACATCTATTTTCTTTATTTAAAAGAAAGTACTACGGGAAAGTTGAATGAAATCTGTTCTTTTAGTCAAAGGATTAATATATGGATAAATAGAAGCCTACACAGCCAAATTGGTAAAAAAAAAAAAGAAAACGAAAGGACTTGCAAACCCCTTTTCATTTAATTTAGTTCATTTTGTGAGTTGTACTGCACCTAGATAAATTAATGCCTGCTTCTTTGGGATCGGGTTACGTTCGCAGCCTTTGAATCAAAAAATTGATTTAAAGGGTTCGCGAACCGTTAATTTTACATCGAGATTCAAAATGATTATTAAATATGCGAATCTCATACTTCGAGATCTATTAAAAATACGAATTTCAATGTAAAATTAACGGTTCGTTCCTTCAAATCAAATTTTGAATTCAAAGAGATGTGAACGTACCCGCTCTTTTTCCTTGTCCTGACAAGCCTGTTGGAACCAGACTACTACACATGTATCGACGTATCATCGCTTTATGTACAACTCTTCAACAAAATAACACTTTTCATATGCATGTCCATGTCATACGTTCTTAATTATATCTAATTTAATGTCAGCATGTTAAGAACTCCGAATAAGAAAGAATCTAATTTTCGCTCATTTAACAATGGCTTTCAGGAAATCAGTTACTAATTATGAATGGATGAATGATTTTTCGAATGAATAACTGAAGTATCAAAAATGATTTAACATTATCAAAAAAACTTTCGCTTTCTGGATCTGTATCATTACTCAACTATGGAAACAGATCAACTGTCATAGTTCAAACTATGACAACGGTGTCATTTCCCATTGATAGTAAATCTCATCTAATAATAATTTTTCTCTTAAATCTAATCTGAACCGTTTAAATCAATCCGACAGACATAATACTATACTATATTTTCCCTGCGATAAAAAATATAATAGCGAATCCAAATCCACTCAACCACTACATGAAAAACACTTTCGAGGGAATGACGAATTACCTTGGCAACTTCTTCAATGTCCCACATCATTTACCTTATTATCATATATTCAGTGTTAGAATGAATAATTTTTTTAAATAATTTATTTCTTTCAAAATTTTAAATATCTCTAGTAATTAATATGAAATATATAGAGAGAGAGAGAAAGAGAGGAAGTCTAAAATACAACGCGTTGTACGGATGCGTTCGTACATCACGTCAAAATCTCAAATTTCAAGTAAAAAATGACCGATTTGATCCGTTCAATTTATTCTCCATATCAAACTCTTGTAGAAAATTAACTTTTATATATTTTTAAATTTTTTACTGTTTTTTATAAGAAGAAAATTGTCACTATTGGACGATCTAAAATCCTTAAATTAAGTAACTCTTTTTGGCCCAAAAAATAGCAAAAAATTCAAAAAATATAAAATTTGATTTTCTTCAAGAGTTTGATATAGAGAATAAATTGAACGGTTTGAATTAGCTATTTTTAACTTAAAATTTGAGATTTTGACATAGTGTACGAATATATCCGTGTAATGCATTATATTTTATACTTCTTATATATATGAAACATTAAATTCTTTAGATTGTGCATCAATTGAATTATTTAGATCGTGCATCAATTGAATTCCATCGTTTATATCATGGATCTTGTAAATAAAACTTATCGACAAGTTGAATACCAAAGCTGAGTTGAAACTTGAGTGTTTCCATTCTTTCCAACAGCTCAATTATTATTAATTAATTATACTGACTTTTTATTTATGTTGCAGGACATTAATATTTTTGAATTGCAAAAGGTGTGAACAAGCCGACTGCCGAGTTCTCATTTTAACGGATTCTAAAATGTAACTGATTTCGGCCCCTATTGTATTTCGCAGATAAAGGGCTTAGGACTTTAGGGTTTGATTATTTAAAAAAAAAATAGGGATTAGATGCAAATATTGTGAGATTATTGAAAATATTTGTTATTTTATAAATTTAGAGTACAAAGCAACCGAGGGTGACAAGTGCGGCTAAAATTAAATTTTCTTTTTCTTTTTCTTTTTACACAGTATCTCGCCGGCTAAATTATGTATTTATTTTGTTGGTATATATTGTTGTTATTTATATATGTATTATATATGTATCTTGTGTATGTGATTATTATTGTGTTATTTGTGTTATAATTGAAATTTGTTATATGGATGCAATTATATTGCTAACAACACAAGCTACTCACGGAAAATCAAAATTGTATTTTAAAAAATTGACCTTTAGTAAGGATTAGTTATTAATAATTGTTCCTAACTGTCACCTTTAGTAATGATTTTTTGAGAAAATTGTTACTAAAACTTTGCTTGTTGTTCTAACAGATATTCAATAGCTAGCGGTTATTTAATGAAAATCATTATTTATTAATCGACATAATGGGTTTTAATAAATAATCATTACAAATGTCGTTCCAAATCTCCAAAACGGTTTGCTTTCATTAACCATTATTAGAAATCTTTAGTAAATGCAGCATGTCTAATGGTCATACAACCGTTATTGATCGAATATAAAAATCATTATTAATATTTTTTCTATGATAACGCATATATGACATGTGAGTGCATATGCAGTTCAATATGCGAAAATATATTCTAAAAGGTTCTTAAAATATTGAATCGATCATTTATTTTTAAATAATTTTAATATAAGTAAGAAAATATAATAAGATATTAATATAATTTTATTTTTTTGCATGAAATATATAATATGATTAATTTTATAGACTTAATATGATAAAAAATTTAAAAATATCGCATACTATTAAATATGCGGATGTATATTTTTATGTTAAAATATCTCACCGTATAAATATAAACGGACCGTATATGCGGTAATGCAGTTGTATTATAAAACAATGAAAAATATGCAGTGCGTTCTCTCCATCTATTAATTAACAAGTAATTAATATATTCTTAACATAAGAATTATTCTTTTTTTTTATGAAAGGAACTAATCACGCTCAATCGACTAATAACATGAGAATATTTACTTTGCTTGATGATGTCATTTCTGACCATGCTGTAGTGCACTATATATATGTGGAGTCTACATCTTGCAAACCTCGTTGCACGTTATCATTCAATAAGAGAAATTTTATTGGCCTGCTAAAAAGAATTAATTTGTCGTGGGGTAATCTCCTTTTGAAAGTTTGAAACAGTGCTATTTAATTTCAGTCCCATCATATATTGCTAAAGAAAATCAGGGATCGTGAGTTAGAAGTTTCTACTGTTATAAGAAATTTCTTATTCGTTTCTCAAATTTCTATTACTTACAAAAGATATCTAATTGTCGAGAAATTTCCTTCTCCAACTAAGCAAATTTGTTTGGGAATTTTGAGTTTAAGCTTAGTCTGACCGGGTAGCTTGACAGTTTCGTCAGAATTTGTTGACTAGTAGTTCCTATCACCTGTAATGCACCATCACCTTAAAAAAAACATAATCAATAAAATTAAAATAAAACAAAGATATTTTGATTGATATACCTAAAACCACCTACATGAAGTCATGAAGTCATGAAGCATGCACATACAGTTAATACAGAAAGAAACATTTCGTTAATTATTGTTCAGAAAATTTATTCGGATTTTGCTCCAAGAATCACAGCTCACTAAAACTAAATAGTACAAGTTATATACAAAAAAAAAAAAAAAATCCGTATCAAACGATAGTTTTTAGAATATCAAATCACCATAACAAAAATAAATAGTACAAATTATATAAAAAAAACAGTACAGCAGATGAAACCCAATAAAGCCCACTAAAACTATAATAGGCCCGATTCAGAACATCTCCATCCATAGGCTAACAACACATTTCTATATGATATTAGATAACAGCCCAATTTATTGCGATCCGATCCGATCCGATCCCGCCTTCTGAAATAACATATCCAAAATCATAGCCCCAAAATTGTGGCAGCCATTGTAACACCGACCGGACGTTTAAGCAGTGACGTGGCAGGATCTCACTTCTCTTCTCTGGAGCTCTTATCCAGTAACGAGAGTCACAAAACTGCGCTTGTGCGTAGCAGCGTAGGTGTGTGTGTGTGTGAGAGAGAGAGAGAGGAGATTTTATGGCGAGAGTGATCCCAATAAGCAATGCCTTCCCATGCAGTCTTAATCCAACGGTGCGTGGTCGCTATCGGCACTGCCACGTGGTGCCGCTTCACGCATCCACCGACGAGGGAGGTGAAACCGCCGACAAATCAGATGAGACCACGTCATCATCGGCCGATCCCGATTTCGAGCGCCGAATCGCTGAGCTGACCACCCGGTACATTTCTCTGGATGTTCTTCCTGTTTCTTTCAATTTTTTGTCTATTGTTTCCATCTACTTTTGGGACGGGGGAGGTCGGAACAATTTAGGAAGAAACACCGTTGCCTGTAATCTATAACACACCATTGCAATTTGCAACTCATTGGGTACCAAACTGTTGGTTTCAATTTTATTTTGTTGAATTATGAGAAAGAGAAATACTGCCTACGATTTGTCTGTAAGGTATCGCTGCAACTCATTCGATATGAAACTGCTTTAATTTACTTAGTGATTAGCCTCTTAATCATTAATCATATTATCAAAGTTGTCGTAGTATATTATTATTATTATGAGTAATTCGGCTGTACATCCAACTTTTATGGTACATGCTTATGGTGCATCTTTTTGAAAACTATTAATCAAATGAAAAATCCAAAATTATAAATGTATTTTTAATGACATATATATAATGTGTATCAACATTTAGTCAAATTGAAGATTTTATCTCTCATCATACAATTTTAAATTTTTAACGGAGGAGTTTCAATGACATTGTGATAAATGACCAATAAGCTTTAATTTGTTTCAAATTTGAAACACACCATATTAAGTCATTAAGAACACATCTATGATTTTGCATTTTTCAGTCGAGCAATATTTTGTAAAAAGATATACCATAACTATTGGATGTACACTAGAATTACTCTATTATTATTAGTATTATAAATTAATTAATACACAATTTGACGATCTGATTAGGTACGGGACGGGAAAGGGCAAGAAAGCCGAGCTGCGCCGCCTGAAGAAAGCCGGCGTCCCACCCAGCCTCGCATCCGCATATTTAAAGAACTCCAAAGCCCCTATAATGCTGCCGCCGGTGCCGCTAAAAGACTCAACCTCAGCAAGCGGTGTCCCAGTCAAGCTTGGCTTCTCTCCTTACAGTGAGCGCATCAATGGTTATCTGGCCGGCCTAGGTCTAGCGGCTCTTTTGTTGGTTGAGCTCGGGTCAGGTCAGTCGGTTATCAAGTACCATACAACGGGAGTTGTTTTTTTGCAGTTCTATACGGCTGCGGCTGTGGCTGCTGTATTTATCAAGTATGAGAAGGAGAAGATTAGTGTGTGGCCGAAAAGTCGACCAGCTGATTCTACCGCAACCACTGTAACTGATAAGTGATCTAGATGTGTAACTTATTTCATGTGAAATTTGGATTTATTGAGGGAAACGTTTAGATTTGAGAATATGCAATACAAATCTCCTGGATTGCATTGGATGTAAGCTTTGTTTAATTTGTAAAGAAGGTTTTCACCTATTCCTTCTCTTCTTTTGAGTTACAATTTGGATACTGTGCTAAATTACAATGATTCGTTCAACCTGTTTTGCTGCTTCAGATTTCAGTTAATTACTGTTTCTGTTAAACAAAAAAGATGTGGTAAGATGTGAACAGAATAAGATTTCTTTCAGTTTGTAAAATGTGAAAAGAAAGAATAAAATGGATTTGTTGATGAGCAGAAAGATCTTTTGTTCTGTGCTATCTACTATAATCGAGATATAGCATAGTCCTGAAAAAACACTGTTAAGAAACTGGGCCTGATTAAAATAATGTCCAACCCGATAACTGGAGATGGGTAACACCATGTAAATTGTGGATCAGAGCCTCTAGCGCCAATCCCATAATTCGGACCGTTCTTTTGCTTTAGGGACATATTATGCTTTCTTGATGTTATTAGAATTCGAAATTATAAATCAATCATTTAAATTATTGCAAGCTTAATAATAGATGAGCTTTGTTATTAATCTAGTCTCACTTTTCTGTTATATACTTGTATATCTGAATAAGACAGTACAAAATAAAAAAATAAATCATCTTAGACACTTAGAGAGAGAAAGAGAGATAACTCGGTTCCTCCATGACGGAAGTGAGAATGAGTGATCTCGGTATGATAATCGAAGAGGTCGTGGCATCTAGGTTGTGGAGCAGTGGGATAGACTCGGTCTCGATTGTGGTCTATCTCCAACCAAATAATTTTCGGAGACTTACAATACAGATTAAGCGACACAAATGCTTAGACACGCTAGATATGATTGGAGACGCAAGATCAAAAGAAGAAATATTTCAGCTGGTAATTCTGAATTTTCTTTATCTCCATTATTTTCAACAATGGTATCAGAGCCATGAGTGCTCTTTTTCGTTTGGGATTGATACATAAGTCTTGATTGTGATCTTTAGTTGCTTTTTGTGTGATTGATGGTCTCAATTTCGTGATTATTTGAAATAATTTATGAAAATTCTAACTGGTGTTCAGAACAAACATATTTTTAGACTGTCTAATATTGTGATGTATTTTTCATATCTTTATGTTGTCCAAATACTTTATGTTCTTCACATCAGTTATTGAGCTCTCAGTAAGCCTTCCATAAAATTAATGAACTCGTCTATTGAATAAGTAGAGAGAAAGTTATGACTGCCGTAATCAAAAGTTATCAATCAGTCAGAGTTCAGAAACCAATGACTTTTCTATATTGCGAATCAATTTTCTTACAGTTGTTAATTCAAAATTATGTGACATTTTGATGTATTATAGTTCACCTTGAGAGCTTTTCAGAAAGTCTAAGAACATAAAATTTAGATTTATGAGTAGAAAATTATGAGGATCGCAAGGAAGGTGATTATGACAGGTTGTCAGAACATAATGTTTAATCTTTTGGTTTCGTGAGAAGTTTTTCATTTTTTAGATACTTAATAAATTTTGTGATTTTCATAATTAGAAAGATCTTTCAGAGAGCTTTATAAAAAGTTTTAACCATATTATTTGATGAAAAAATGATGAAGATATGATTTTTTTTTCAAATCAAATTGTCGACTGATGAGCTGACTGCTCAGTCTCATTTTTCATAGAATTTTTAGATATAAATGAACTAAAAATTATGTATTTAATAAGACAATATAGTATAATAATTATTTGATTAGTAATTTAAGTATTTTTTACTGATATTAACTCTGACAATAACCGAACAAAGTATAGTTAGTTGATAACATATGTGATGATGTCTCATTCGATTCTATAGCACAATTTGATGCTGCTATAAGAAAACTGATGGCACAATACTGTGTGGCTATTACTTGATCTGCATTATATATTCTTATGGAGTGAATATGAATTGGTAGACTAATGAGTCTCATTCTTATTCTATTTTTTTTGCTACAATTAAATTAATTAAGTATGATATTATTCTATTTATGAGATTTGATTAGGGACATATATAGTCATTCTTTTGGTTATGTGGCCGAAATAATATTATATTGATATTAATTAGGATTATATATTAAAATTATTGAAAGTGCTAAATGTGTTTGTCTCTATAAGAACTGGATAATTTATTTAAGTCAATCCAAGATATATTTTATATATAGTATGTGTTTATAATATGTAAATGGTACGATAAGATACATGCTATGTTATCAAGACAAGATGCTTGCATATGATCATGTTATTATGAGACAATATGTGTGATGCAAGTTTTATAGATTATATTTTTTTGCTTGATAATAGTTTTGTTTTATGATTAAGCAAGGAACATAAAATTTACTCTCTCATTTTTTGAGAGATTTGATTGAATGAAATAATCTCTCACATCGGAGATGGAGTATAGCTCTCTTAGTTTGTAGATGGATCACATATAGCATGTTAAAATATTATACTAACTCTCTCATTTAGGAGATTGAGAATATGACATAATATATAATTATGTTACAGATAATTTGGTAAGATAGTTCTTGTATATAATTAGAGGTTGTTATGGCTTAAAGGAGTCGGTAACAACTCATTGTAATAACATGATTTGAGAAGCATATTGTGGAGATAATGGATTGAACCAAATCCATTCAGATATTAGTTTAGAGAAAAGATAGCAGAAGAAGTTGATCTTAGGTCAAGTACATTCCTACTTGAGAAATTAATGGATCTCGAGTAATTCAATGTGATAAAATTGCTCAGTCAATGCTTATACTTGATAATGGTCCTTATAGATATGTGTACTTGAATTTGATAATAAAAATTTTTGTTTATTATTGTTCAAGTAAATGTTAGTACTTATGGTAGTATATCGATAGATCAAGATTAACTTGCTCACGCGAGCAATCACCTCTGACACACTTTAAAAGTGAGCAGAGATGAGACTTAATTAAACTAGCGATATTTTGGAAGCATGTTGAGTTTAATATTTAATGTTATTTCAGATTGAGCTGAGATGAGACTATCATTGATGGTCGATATGAATTGTACCCTACAATTTATGAAGTCTATAAGAACCGAGATGAGAGTTATCTATGGTACAAGAGAAGCGAGCATGTAAGGACACCCAGATTAGTTGGATTACAAGTGGCCTACACCATGGACGTTTAATTTGTGACTAGATCTAGATTCGTATGGTATTTATTTTTTATAGACATGCGTCTACTATATAGCAAATTATTCATTGTACATTCATTTCACACTACATATGCTTAGGCGACACAGAAAAATAAGTCAAATGACTTGAGGGTCAGAGATTCTCATCTCCTCATTTGTGTGAGTTCTTAATTATGTACCATTATGGACATTTAACTATGTCAAGGGGAAAAAGATCAATGTTGTTACTTTGGTGTGCTACCTATGGTCATGGATGATTCGGTCTAAAGGGGCATTACGGAAAAAATAATTGATCCTGATTCAAATGATATGAGGATGAAAGGAAGATTGATTGATTGATTTGCATCCTGACTTGTATTTACGGCTTCAATTATGTTATGTGGACATAGATTGAGAATACATATGATGTCGAGAGGGAGGGGGCATGTTTCTCGAGGTGTCGAAAATGTCTGTAATATCATAAACTTAGGGTATGATATATATATATATATATATATATATATATATATATATATATATATATTATTTTAAGGGGAATGTCTCTAAGTCGACTTTAAAAGTTTATCTATGAGCTTCCGAATTGCGGGTGTATCGCTGGTTGCGTGACTTATTTGCTAGTATGAAAACTCTTGATTCTCATCCATAGTCTCTATTAGGGTTCGTTTGGCAAATCAAGGAATAGCTTTGGAAGAGTGGTAATTTTGGAAGAGTGATAGAATAGTGTTTTTTTGGAAGAGTGGTAGAAGAGTGATATTCTTGACTATTCGGAAGAGTGAAAATATCGTTTATAGCTTGTTACTCGAATAGTTAAAATATGAATAATTATGATACTAATAATGATGATAATAATAATAATAATAGTAAAATAATAATCATAATAGTAAGATAATAATAATAATAATAAAGTAATAAAAAATAATCATAATAAATAATAATATGATAATAGTAATATAATAAAAATATAAATATTATCATAATATAGTAATATAATAATAAACAATTATGATTACAATCATAATTATATAACCAAAATTATAATCATAATAATATAATAATAAAAATATAATCATAATCATAAAAATAATTATAAATAATTATAATTATAATAATATAATAATAATTTAATCATAACTATAATCAACATATAATAATATAATACAACATAATAAAATAATAATAAAATAATAATAAATAATCATAATAAATAATAATATTATAATAGTAATATAATAAAAATATAAACATAATCATAATATAGTAATATAATAATAATAAATTATAATTACAATCATAATTATAATAATATAATAATAATAAGTAATCATAATTTTAATAATATAATAATCATAATCATAATCATGATAATAATAATTATAGTCATAATCATAATAATATAATCATAATCATAATAATATAATAATAAAAATATAATCATAATCATAAAAATAATTATAAATAATTATAATTATAATAATATAATAATAAATTAATCATCACTATAATCAACATATAATAATATAATACAACATAATAAAATAATAATAAGTATTAATAATCATAATCATCATAATATAATAATATAATAATAAATAATCTTGATCATAATAATATAATAATAAAATAATTATATTTATATTCATAATATAATAATATAATATTAAAATTATATTTATAATAATAATAAATAATATAATAATGCTAATGGTAACGATAATATAATAACAATAATGATAATAATAATTTAATAATAATTTAATAATAATAATATAATGATAATAATAATAATAATAAATAATAATCATAATATTAATATAATCATAAATTATAATCATAAATATAATGTAATAATATAATAATACTAAATCTTAATCATAATCATAATATAATAATATAATATAATATAATCAAACAATAATCGCTATTCTGATCGTAGAGCTATTCTCGTATTCCACCTATAAGTTGGTATACCGATTAGCACTATTCCGCACTCTTCTACTTAGTCTAAAATTCGTTTGGCAAATTAATTCGTCAGAATAGCTATTATATTCCAACTTTTTGCTATTTCATTGAGTGCCAAACACTCCCTAATAGAGAGATTGTTGGATTTGGACCACATATGCAAATGTGTGTCTGAAAAGGTGCATATGCACATATGAAATCCAGTATCTCTATTTCTGTTATATACTTGTGTATCTGAATAAGGCCTTACATAACAAAAAAAGAGAAAGCATCTTAGTCACTTAGAGAGAGAAAGAAAGACACCATTTAAGAGAGAGTTAACTCAGTTCCTCCATGATGGGAGTGAGAACGTATGGTCTCGGTGCGAGAATCGAAGAAATCATGACATCTAAGTTGTGAAACACTGGGATAGGCTCGATCTCAGCTATGGTCTATCTCCAACCAAGTAATTGTTTGAGGCTTACAGTGCAGGAGACACAATGCAAAAGTTTAGATACGTTAGATGTAATTGAAGACACAAGATTAAAAAGAAAAATGCTTTCGCCGATGTCTCCATTATTTCTAACAAATAACAACAAGAAACTATTTTCTTATTATAAACAAATTTCTTGGTATTGTCCCTCAGTGAAATTATACAAATTCACTTATTTTATATTTTTACCAGCAGCAGTGGGATTTACATTTTATATTATGTTGTTTTGGTTTGGTTTGTTTTTGATTTGTTACGTTTTGTTTGCAGGCCGTCTGCAAAAAAACTATTGAAATTGAACCATGGACAAAATTTTGTCAGTTGGAATAATATATGGCTTGTTATGTGAAGGGTTCTCATTGTGACAAGCATTGTTGGCATTAATCTAATAATTATGGTTGTTTCTACCTTTTGATAATTTTATTTAGTGAAATTGTCGGTTGAAGATCGCCAATTGACCTTAAAAATAGAGATCTATGAACTGTTAATTGGTCGACATGTTGGACTTGTATTAAATAAATTCTAATATGACGATTTTGATGCATATAGGGCACGTAGGCGGTCAATCATTTAAAATTGTAAATTAAATTATACTGCAACATAAATAGTACAAACGGTGTGACGAATTCAAAACATTAAGAAAATATCAAGTGCTAGTCTTAGAAAGCAAGACTAATTAATTATTGTCATAGAACTGTACAAGGAATTCAATAAACCGTTGGACTTTTGATTTTCATAATGTAATTGAGTTAGCTTTTCTACCAAAAACTATGCAATCAGCTTGCAAATAGTTTGGTCTTATTGAATTTAGGCGTAATCTTGATGCTTGTCATACTTGTTTCATATATTTAAACAAAATTAAAAAAAAACGATTGCCGGATGTATTAACATTTTATGTCAGACCCAATTTCTGAAGACTTCAAAATTGATATATGAAAATTTACTTGTGAGTCTCTTATTATTCAATTCAAGTCAAAAAATAATAATAACAGTGCAGCCAATTATTATTGAGAAATGAGTGGATCAATGGAGGATTAGTCTCAATTGATTATCATTATAGGCTAATTAAAGTAGATATATCTAATTTTAATTTAGATTAAAAGAATTGCTTCTATTCTTTAATTTTCCTTCTCTAGACATTGTACCAATAACGGTACACATAAATATCAATGGTAACAAAAGTTACTGTTATTGTTTTCCACTTTAGTATATATAACAACTGTGTAACACGTAAAGTGACATCAGAGAATAAAAAATATTTATCTTTCATCAATCAATTTCAAGAATAGAATTCATTCTCTCAAAACTGACACCAATTGACATTATGAATTGATATTGCTCTGAGAAGATTTGACCGAGATAATTAATTAAGAAGTAACATGTACTGTAATCCGCAATCCAAATCTAGCCGGATTCCTCTACTTGTACCAAAAGTTTTTAGGAATGGAGAAGATCCCGAGAACTACAGTTGGCATGAGCCCCCCACACGCACACATTTTTAGGAAAATTTAATGATATGTAAAATTTATTAGATCAGGGAAGTTACTTATCAGAGAGAAAAGAGAGGGAGGATCCTTTGGCAAGTTGGCATCATCTGCCAAGATCTAGATGAGAGAGGGTAGTTGTGAACTGAGATCCATTTGGTAAAATTGAAAGAGAAAGAAGTTGAGATGGTAAGGTACGGTGCTATGCATGGGATAACATACTTTTCTCACGAAACATTAATGGCGAAAAAGAAAATACTTTTTTTATCTAATAATGTTGAGTTTTTTAGGCTTAAATTTAATCTTGCCTCATGTACTTATTTTTTAGCTTTTATTTATTTTCTTAACCCCTTCACTTTCTTTAGAGAACTACTAAAAAATTAGAGTTGCTATAATATTTCGTGGTTGGTGGCTATTCCTTTTTGTATGTCTTGAATAAAAGAGAGAGAGAAATAGAGATATAGTGATTGCTTGTTTTAATAATTGAAATAATTTTGTAATCTCTTTGATTAATAGTAAATTTGTCGGTTATTTGCCTCCGGTGGAATAGACTCAACCGAACCACTTTATCTCTTATGTCTCCTATTGTGTGCTTGTTTGACTCGATCTAATCTGTGATAACATCTCTTATTCTATTGTGGTTGGTTGGTTGCATGCTTGATCAATTTTATCTCTATTTTTTGGATTTCCCTTGGTGTGCGGATTCTTGGTTGTTGGTGATTGTTTGGGGTAGTTTTGGTAGTTGATACCTATTGTACCAGTATTATACCCGCTAAATTAGGTTGTACCTATTTCGATTTTTGCATAACAAGTGGTTTCAGAGCTCGGGTTTTGTGATATATTTATTTGGTGCGGTTTCAATTTTAACAAAAATATGACAAACCTTATTATAGCATCTGTCTTTAGATTGAGAAATTTAATGGGAAATAAAATTGTACATTGTGGCAAGGCTCGATCCGTGATACCTTTGTGCTTCAGGGTTTGGATGATGCATTGAGTAATACCAAACGAACAAAAATAAATAATGGCAAGTGAAAAACGTTGTGTGTTAAAACTTTTAGTACAATTCGATTTTATTTGTCTAATGAAATCAAGGATCATTTCATGATGAATCATGCACAAATGAGTTATAGATGAAATTAGAAAGCATGTATTTGTTCAAGTCCTTGGCAAGTCGGACGACTTTGAAAAAGTGATTGTATCAGCTTAAGATGGAGGAGCATATGGACTTGAAGGTTCACCTTGGTGTGTTTAACACTTTGGTGCGAGATGTGTTTAATGCGGGTGGAAAGATTAAAGAAGAGGATCAAAATTGTTTGTTTATTGCATCACTATCAAAGTCGTACGATCCAATTATGATGTATTTACTAGGAAGAAGAGTGACCTAACTATGTCGAAGGTGACTATCGTACTTTTAGATTTTGAATCCTTGAGACATCGTGAGGAGAATGTGTCGATCATCTAGCGCGCTTGTGACTACATTGGATTGGCGGCGATGAAAAAGATCGGTTCGCAATACATGCCATAAGTGCAGCAAGTTCGGTCACTTTCGAGGAGATTATCTCGAGAGATAGCTGGACTGTCCACCTACCCCTAGGAGCCAGGGGCGGATCTAAAGGTGTCCGGAGGCACGTGCCCCCCTGAATTTGAAAAATAGTGCTTTTCGGTAATGCTTTCGGTAATTTGAACCCGATAAACTATTACAATCCGATAATTGTCCCCTGACCAAAATCCTGGATCCGCCCCTACCTAGAGTTGGTCGCACGGCGGTTGTAATTGGTGATGACGGTGATGTAATTGTGTGTGTTGGTGATGATGGGACGTGCAGCGATAGCGGTGGCGCCGGTAGTAGCTGAATGTTAGACTCTGAGAACACATTTCATGTTTATCCTTAGAGGGATTAGTTTGATTCATTTCAAGAGGTGTTCTGTAGAACCGTAACTTTGATTGATGGATTAACTTTGTCAGTTATCAGAATTGGTGCAGTTAGATTCCGGATGTGGGATAATATAATCCATATAATTACTGATGTTCGGTATGTACTTGTACAGAAGAGTTTTGTTTTACTGATTGAATTCACGCGGGTATAAAACACTTCGTGAGTTATCATTCGGATACTGGACGCGATGGAATTAGTGGAATTAATGGTCCTCATCGACAATTCGTTCGCGACACTAGGCCACTTATTTAATAGCTAAGAAAAGTAGTGAAAACAGAGGCACCGTGTTAGACCAGTCAGTCAATTGTGAATATTCGCAAATTTGTTTAGTTCAAAACCTGTCATGTTGCTTTCCTTTTAGAACTAGGAAAATTATTGTGTTCCACTCGGGATCCACCAGAGAATTTTTAGGTTCCACTTTCCTATATTTGCTCCCAAGTCCCAAGCATTACGGTGCAGAGCAATTCCTGCACTTGACTATTCCATGAGAAGCAAACGCCATATGTCAAGAACCGAGATTTGAAAGCAAAATAATACATTCAAATCCAAATGTGGTGCTATTTTATTTTAAGCATAATAAACATTCTGTAAACAGTAACCACCACTTTATTCATATACTTTCGTTTGACAAATTAAGGAATAGTTTTGAAAGATTGATAATTTTGAAAGAGTTTGAAATAATGTCATTTTGAAAAAGTAGTAGAAATGTGATACTCTTAACTATTCGGAAGAGCAAAATATAGTTTGACAGTTCTTAATCTGAATAACTAAAATATGAATAATTATGATACTAACAATTATGATGATGATGATGATAGTAAAATATTAATAATGATAAAATAATAATCATAATAAATAATAATATTCATAGTTATAATCATAATTATAAAAATAAAAATACATACATAATCATAATATAATAATAAATATATATAATTATAATCATAATCATAATATTAATCAAATAATAATAAAATAATAATCATAATAATAACCATAATTATGATAATAATAATCATAGTCATAATCATAATAATATAATAATAATATAATAATAAATTATAATCATAATCATAATATAATAATAAATAATAAATAATTATAATCGTAATAATATAATAATAATAATATAATCGTAACTATAATCATAATATAATAATATAATACAACATAATAAATAATAATTATAATCATGATAATGATAATAATAAATAATAATAATCATAGTCATAATCATAATAATATAATAATAATTAACCATAATCATAATATAATAATTATAATTATAATTATATAATCATAATATAATATAATTATATAATAATAATAAAATTATAATCATAATAATATAATAAGATAATTATATTTATAATCATAATGTAATAATACAATACTAAAAATCATAATTATTATAATGTAATATAATTAATAATATAATAATACTAATAGTTATGATAATATAAGAATAATGATAATAATAATAATAATAATAATAATTATTATTATTATTATTATTATTATTATTATAATACTGAATAGTATAATTGACATTTTAAAGTAGTTCAAGATGGTATTTATCAATACCCAAAGGTTTTACAAGTCTAAACAATCTTGAGTTTGATATTAAGTTTGGTGAAAAGTAAAAAAGATGTAAGTGCTGAAAAGTAAAGAAGAAGCGGGATATTAACGGAGTTCGGAAAAATTCTTTGATACTTTTAGTTGTTTTTTATTCCCTGGTTTGCAAAATTTGATCGGTTATTTGGGCAAGAAAGATTCATAATCTAAAAAATAGATTAAGAACATATTCCACAAAATTAAAACCCAAAAAACAAAAGAAAAACAACAACTCGTTCTCTAATAAATCGAAATCACAAATCTAATTCATTGTTAGCTATGATTGGAACTTGGAGACAAATTAAGATTAAGTACATATGGTCTAGTGGCAAAAGACAACACTCTCTCTGTAGAAAATCATAAATTTGAAACCCGAATGAAGGGTCATTATGAACAATTATGAAATTTAAAAACTTGACTCATCTTCCCAATAAAAAAAATACGTATATATTTTTCTTTTATTAAAAAGTTTTACAGTCATGGGCCATTGGCCCCGTATTCTCATTTTGTACTAACTAGAAAATTATATTGCATTTCTCTTGTATATCATGATTTTTTAATATGACAATGTATTGTTAAATATGCGCAACGAAGTTCATAAGATTTTTTTAAACAAGGTTTCAAAAGCACAAAAAGAGTTTTGAAAATCTTTTCCAGTAAATATGTAACCTTTTTTCTTAAAATGCATCAAAATTTTGCATGCAAAATTAAGAAATAAACTATTAATAATTTATAGTAATTCCAATATATTTTCCATATACTATATCTAATTTTATTTTTATATTATTTCCTGACGAAAGAAAAGATTTGTGGTCTGTTAAAAGGTATTTGTATTCAAGTATTTTTTTAAATGACTAATCTTATAATCTGTTGGAAAAATACATAACAAAATATCCAATCAATCATGTTTTCTTCCATATATTTTTGTTTTTTGTGTGTTGAGCCGTGTTTATTTTATTTGCAATGTAAAATAAAAAGCACGTGCTAATAAAAAACAAAAATGTGTATTTAATTATTTATAATTCTCGTACAATTTTTTTCACATTTTTGAACAAAACAATGGTATATAGAGCAAACGTTATTACGTTATACAACTCTCTATCAAGTCAAAATTCAAGGTTTCAAAATTAAATTTTTGTTCAGTTTCGAATATATCTTGAATTAGATTATAGTTCTCTATGGATTTAAAAAAATGTGTTTGTAATATAAGTGAATTGTTTTTTTTTCACCTGTACAATAGAACGATGCTTTAGGGATCTCGGACTCTGTGTAATTTACACGTAGGGTTGCAAGAAAAGTTCGTAATTCGTAATTCATTCGGTGTTTGATTCGATTTTAGTTTGAGTTCAGTTTGTTCGATTAGACTATTTTGATATTGATTCATGTTCGGCTCGATAATTTTTTTAATGAACTAGTTCGAGTTTGATTTGTAATAGTTCGATATGTAGTTATTTTTATATATTTTTAACTATTTAATCAATAATATATGCTATAAAGTAATTAATTTATTATAAAATTAATAAAATATTATTAGTTTATTATTAAATTAATAAATATTAGTTAATTTTTTATATTAATATAAAATTGATAAAGTATTAATTATTTTAACTCTACTTATTTATGATAATATAATATTAAAATAATTGAGTTCGTTTATAGTTCGATTTAGTTCGAAATAATTTTAAACAAACTCAAATATTAATAAATTCGATCGAATTCGATTCGTTTGCGACTCTATTTACACGAAGTATATTTTTTTTTTTAAAAAAAAAAGAAAAATATTGGGCTTCCTCAAGGAGAAAAAGATGCATTGGGCTCTTATATCTAATTTCCTGCCAGGTTTTCCTGGCCCATAAGAGCCTGGTCACAGTTAAAGAGACCCGTTACATTTTGTGAATTATGAAGCAACTAATAACGGTATTTGTTGTCTTTTCTACGTGCAAGGCACCCAGCCTAGCAGCCTGGCACACTACACCCCCACTTCCACGGTGATTCACGTGCTCTTTGGACACGTTCCACAAATAAATCAATAAAGCTTTTTACTTGTTCGTTACCACGTGACTCGAGAAATATAAATGGATCCCAAAGGTTTTTATACGAGTTTGAGAACTTCGTTTCTGGCTTGTTTACATAATATTTTTTATTACTGTAACAAAAATTAGATTTTTTTCGAGGAAAATTTGAAAATTTTTTAATATAATTTTTTTATATTTTTCTAAAAATATACATAATTATATTTGAATAATTTTTAAAATAATTTTGTCCGGGGAATCAACTACCCTTTGACAACATGTAGATCCGTCATGTAGTCTATTATAAATTATATAAAGTCAGTAAAAAAATATCTCTTAATTTATTATAATTATAAAATATATTGACAGATAAATTATTCAATCATTCTGTTACTTAGTTTTACAAATTAAATATAGAAGTTTTTGAAATAAAAACACAAATTCGTAAATATTTTAGCATCTTATGGTGGATCATCTCAATTTGGAGCATAGAACCGTGCTTGCTTATCATTAGATATTGATGCTAAAGAAATGATGATTAAGAAAATAAAAGACAATAATCGAGTTGAAAAAGGAAAATTATTATAGTTTTCAATATATCTTTTTGGTAGGATTTATTTTAAATTGAAAAAATAATAAATAATAAAACATTTAAATGAGTTAATATAATTATTTTCATTCACATTAATAGTTCAAACTCCGATTAAACTGATAGTCAAATAATTTTTTATCACACTTTTTTTTCTCTTCATGAATCTCTTACAGTATTCAAACTAAGTCATAAAATTGTGATGACTAATGAATAATATTTGATGTTGATTTTCTTCTTTTAGCTGATGAAGTGTCCATCTCTTTGATTAAGTTAAAGTTCTCAGGACATGGAGTAAGTGTAGATGATTTATCAAGGCAATCACAAATTTGGTAATAATCTTCAGGCCTACAACAATCTTTCTTTCTTACTATCTATTGTTTTACTGTATTATTTCTTACTATGTTTTTATTAAGATCACACACTCGTTAAACAAGGGCATCCTAATGGTAACTTATCTTCTCCCCGCCAATAAATTTGTACACCGGGTCCAGGGCGTACTGTCACCCTGTAAGGCCACCTAAGCGCCCAGCCTAGGTCGACAGGGAGCTGAATAGCTGATACAATTCGCGCCCCCCTTTTCTTTTCATTTTTCTCTATTTCCTTTTCAAACAAAGCATTTTCTTTTTCTTTTCAACCTTGCGTCCTAGACATGCTTTTCTTTCCGTATTTCTAGTCGAATCTTTCTCGTACTCTCCGACGCTCCGTTCCCCATTTCTTCTCTGCGTCGTGATCTATCTCTAGGATAAATTCAGTAAGGGAACGAGAGAAAAGAGGTGAAGAGATGTTGCAACGAGCGGCGAGTAATGCGTACTCTTGGTGGTGGGCCAGTCGGATCAGAACGAACCAGTCGAAATGGCTTGACTGCAATCTTCAAGGTCCCTCTTTCTCCTATAATTCGATTTTTAAGCTGTTGCCCCTATAGGAATTTTCGTAATTATTAGCTCATGGACGGGGTGCCGTACCTCTCTGTTGATTTAATTTTCTGGGCTTTGGGCATAAGAATCAGAATTGGCAATTATAATTAAATTTTCGGATCAATGTTTGCTATATCATGGGAATATCTACAAGATTTTGGGAACTGGTACAGAAACTTAAATTCCCGTAGAAATTAATATATGTTGTGAAATTCTGTCGTTCCTGATATCCAACTGATTATTGGAACTCAGCGACTGTAGGTATTTTAGTTGGTGAATGTGAAGCACCAGAATTTAAAGGGAATGAAGTCTTGCTTAATAGCTAACCAAAGTTATATACTTTATAATAGTAACTGAGGTGCCCAAGGCATAACCAAATTGTAAATTCTCTTGTACCAGAGATGAATGAGCGGGTGACAGTAATCCTAAAGCTCCTTGGTGAAGAGGCTGACTCATTTGCAAAGAGAGCTGAGATGTACTACAAGACACGGCCTGAGGTTATAAGCAATGTTGAGGAGGCATACCGGGCATACCGGGCCTTGGCTGAGCGGTATGATCATGTTTCGGGAGAGCTTCACAAGGCAAACCACACCATTGCCGCCGCCTTTCCTGAGCAAGTCCAGTATGCAATGCTGGATGATGATGAAGAAGATGATTCTGAGCATGCCCCAAAAGCCATAACACCTATCGACCCATCCAAGATTCGAAAATCTACCGTTGAAGGTATATATTGTATTCAGGGTTTTGATACGATATGGATTTTGCTGTTGGTAATCTGGTATGAGTGTGTATTAGAATCTAAATTGGGGGAAAAAAACAGCCATCTCACTGTGATTGGTGTGAAATGTATTGGTAGTTATGTCTGGTATGCCTTCTATCATACATGCTGAGCAACCTCCAAAAACAGTAGTTGCTGGAATCTGGCTAGAGCAGAAAATGTTATGTCACCATGGATGTAGTAGTGGACCATCTGTTATCAGTTTTCAGTCATGAGCATAAAGCTACTTCATGCATAATTGTAGACTGCAATGACCAATTTCAGATTCAATAAGCATTTTACATCAATTTGTTATCAAATACTTGACCTATTGCTCTACAGCTTGAGTTTATTGTTCTTGACTTGATCAGGTTTACTGAAGAAGAAAAAGAGGGACAAGGAAAAAGGGAAAAGAAACCCCAAATCTGACCTCAAAATAAGCATGGAGAAAGCACAAGCAGAGATAGACCGCCTACAGAAAGCCATTCTTGTGCTCCAGACTGAGAAAGAGTTCATTAAATCCTCCTATGAGAGTGGTATTGCCAAGTACTGGGAGATCGAGAAACAAATGGTCGAGATGCAAGAGGAGGTATGCTCATTGCAAGATCAGTCGGGAGCATCTGGCACTGTTATTGAGGACGAGGAAGCGCGTGCACTGATGGCTGCCACAGCCTTGAAATCTTGTGAGGAGGCGATTTTGCGGTTGAAGGAGCAGCAAAAGGAGTCAGCTGAGCAGGCCCTGGTTGAGTCTGAGCGGATCCAGGTTGCTATTGAGAAGTTGAACTCCATTAAGGGTGAGTCGAGTGAACCCGTTCAGAGTCGATATTTGACTGGGCCAACTGAGCCAGATCAGATTTTTGATGACGAAGAGGGGATTAAGGTTCAGCAGCAAGACCAACTTGATGTGATATGTGAGAAGGTCAAAAGGCACTTTGAGATGAACCCAGAAACCTGTGTGGAGGAAATTGCTAACAAGATCGATGAGCTTGTGTGTAAGGTGATTGAGCTTGAGATGACAGTTTCATCATTGAATACTCAGATCAATCATTTGAGTTCTGAGAATGGTGAGATGGAGAAGCACCTAAAAAAATTAGATGTGGAGAAAACAGGGCTCTTCAATGACTCAAGTGAATTAAATAGAAGACTGAAGGAAGCTGAGAAGGAGTTAAAAAGCGTGAAGGATTTAGAAAAGAGTGTCAAAGAAGAAGAGAGGGCTGTTGCAAGTGGGTTTACTGAGGTGGTAAAATGTTTGAGAAATGTTTCAAAGAAATTTGAGACAGGGGAGGGGATAGACATCAATAATGTTAATTCAACAGAAAACGTGGTTGATTTTGTTCAATCTAAGACTGGTAATGAAATGGACTCATCAGAAGAAAAGGTTCAAAGAGTCGGTTTAACCAGTGGGCCCACAGTGGGTGATACCAGTTCATCAGTAGTTGGTGAAGAAGATGTGAAAGAAATTGTGGAAGTTCATGAAATTAAGGAAGAGTTGGTGAAAGCTCAGACGGTTGGAAATTTAGAAGACGAGAAAATTGAGGAAGGAGAATCAAAAGAAAATGCACTTCTAATCTCGGTACATGGTACCAATAAGACCATGGGTAAAGAAAAAGGAGAGGTCAGAGATCAAAAAGAACCAAAAGTGACTGTGTACAAAGGAGACACCTTTTCACAATATAGTGAGATCAGTGATGTTGATTCATTAAAATCTGGTAAAAAGAAGTACAGAAGAGGTATCTCATTACAACAAGGTGAAGAGCAATATGCACCTTTGACAGAATCAGTACCCAATTTCAGAGGAGAAGAGAAAGAGGGTGCACTGAGCTGGCAGGAGTTGTTATTAGATGGACTCGAAGGTAGAGATAAAATTTTACTGGCTGACTACACTGCAATTCTTAGAAGCTACAAGGAGACAACAGCGAGGCTCAATGAGGTAGAAAAGAGGGATCAAGAGCAGTTCAGCGAGATGGCACGGTTGGTTCAGGAATTAAGGAAAGATAATGCTTTGAAAGATGAAGAAATTCGGTCTTTAAAGCAGTCATTTGGCTCCTTTAAAATGGACTCCAATGGCAGTGATGTGATTTCTGATGGGTCCAGTGCAGTAATGAAGAAAGAAAATCTAGATCGAGAAAGTGATCCATCGATTGAAGAGAAGCTGAGAATAGATATTGATTCAGCGTCTGAAGATAATTTCAAATTCATGCTAAGAATGAGTGCCTCTTTGAATCGAACCCAAGAATTTGAAACCAGATACAAGAAGTTAGAATCTGAGTTAAAGAAATCAGCAGGCGAGAGCACGGTGGATTCTAATAAAGGTTCCTTACCTGGTCCAGTTGCAGAATCGAAATATGAAACTGAAAAAAGACTGAGGGATTTAAAAACTGAGCTTGAAGTGTGGTTAGAACAAATCACATTGCTCAAACAGGAACTACATGGTAGGGTTTCATCTCTTGCCAGTATGCGAGATGAGATAAGTGAGGCAGTACGCAGTAGTACTGGTACTGATGGGTCTCGCTTGTCAGTGTTTCAAGGTGAGGTGCTTGGCTTGCAACTGGGGAATGACAAGGCTGAAATTGAGTTGCGTGCAAGCATAGATCTTGTAAGTGGCATGCGAATTAAAGTTGATAGTGACTTATCTAAGATCAAAGAGAGCTTTGAGTTGCCAAGTTCTGAAAGTCAGCGTAATACTAAGTGGGAACACTTCAGGCAACACCCAACTAAAAGTCGGGTTCCGCTTAGAAACTTCCTTTTTGGGCCGAAACCCAAACCCAAGAAAAAACCCTCTTTTTTTGCTTGTATTAACCCTGTGTTTCAGAAGCAGTACAGTGACTTGAAAGGAGGTTATGTCGGGGAATGATTTCAAATTGTTAGGTACTTTCCTTCTTGATTAATCGTTCATATTATTTTCTTCTAGTTTAATAAATAACTAAGTGGTCAGGAGGCAGTGAACTTACAAGAAAAAAAAAGAGCCTTGCTCTCATGTCCATAAACATTGTTATGAACTTTTTTTGCAGTATTGCTTCATTTTTTGTTAGATCGGATTGTACAATAACAGTAGCTCTCTGAATATATAGAATGCAAAAGATTATCATGCCTTTTTAGTTTCTTCAAGGGATATGCAAATGTACATGCAAGATTGAGCTTGGTTTGGTCTAAATAAATTTTGTAGGTTCTGCTCTCATAGAAGGCTAAGGCGATTGAGTGTGAATAACGACCAGGTGAATTAATAAAGGTGGGTCTCTGAGTCCAGTATTTGTGTCGGCTCAGCTGGTCTACAAAACCACAGAGATTTGTCTTATATCTATTTTGTTCATTTTTTGGATTGGAATTTATCTCGTGTTTGTTAATACTTTCTCAAAGTTAAAATTCTGATCTATACTAAATAGATTGATCATAGTGAGGTTATTGCTTAAAAGAATTTGTAATGAGGTCTGTTCAACTTGATATCTGATGTATCTGTCAGTTATTTATATGATTGCAATGCTGTTATACATTAGGATTTTTTTTCATCTTACGTGCTACTTTTTTTTTTCTATTTCTCATATAAACTAGCTTAATAATAGCCGCTCTAAAGTTAATTTGGAGCTTTACACTTCTAGATTCAAAACTGGATCGTCGTAAAAAAGCTACAATTATCGTCCTCTGGAATAAATTATGAAATTGATACCAGTGTCTAATAAATGAAAAAAAAAATAGAGAGAAGAATTCGTTGGTACCAATTCATACAATTAAGTACATTGAGTTTTTAAATAGAGCATGAAACTGTTTGTAATGTATCAAGTATGACAAAATTGATAAAAATACATATAAATAATAAAGTCAATGAGTTTAATAACAACGTCAATAACATTAACATCAATAAGTTGAGTAAGAAGACAAAAAACTATTACATGAATAATAAAAACCTTAATATGAATAATAAATCACTTAACATTAATAACAAAAAAGTTAAATAATTATTTAAATAAAAAATGTAATAATTATTCAAGCAAAAAAGAATGTCAGAATCAGAGTTTTCAGAATTTTTAGATTTTGCACAGACTTCTTTTCAGTAATAACACACTTAAGCTAAATAACAAAAAAGATAAAATAAATAATAAATGACTTAAAATGAATAATACCATAAAAATTTTACACAATACTCCCTCTCTCTTTATTTCTTCCTCTTTATTTAGTTATTAGTGACATATAAATTTATTTTTATGGATCTATAAGACTTTTTTCAAAAAAAAAAACATATATTTTATTTATTTTCAAAATAATTAAAATACAAAATGGTACTTACCGACATCAAGTGCGTTGAATTTTTTTATTCAGGATCTAAATAGACTATATAATTATTTTATTGATTATTTATAATGCATTAAATATAAAATAATTGAGTAAATAAATAAATATATATATTACTAAATATGAATAATAAAGTCGAAAATTTGAATGACAACCTCAATAAATTGTTAAATGTTAAGAAGTTGAATAATAAGCAAGAACGACGGTGAGAAGGAGAGGAGCGACGGCGAGAATGAGAGGATAGGGAGAAGCGAGAATGAGAGCGCAAAGAAAGGTAAGCGCGAGGAGAGAAAGAACGGAGAACCGTAGGAGGGAGGGAAGAGGAAGAAGCAACTCAGCAAGGGACAAAGAAGAGGGATAGAGCGATAATAAGAAGAAAGCGAGAGCAAATCGAAAAAAAAAAAATTGAATCGGAATCACTTATAGTATCAATTATGATATAATCATAACATTTCAAAAGAAAAGGAGTCCCAATATAGTTCGTCGTTAGTTTATTTCTACTGAAAAAAAAATGTATGATGTTCCCTACCATGAGAAGAAATTAAGAGGTGCAACCATTACAAAATAAGTTGTTAGCTTCAATTTAGATACCTGTTAGAATCCTTTCACTTGGCAGGATACATTTCTTTAACAAATGGTACTGTGGTTAAAACTACTAAGAATTAATTTTGCGAATAGAACTGTAGGCATCAGCAAGCAAAGTATTTTCTACATAACACAGACTAAAGCTAACCCCAATTAATATGTGGTTCCGTGTCAAAATTTTAAAGGAAAAGGAAAAAGAAAAGAAAAGAAAAAGATTGATCCCAAAATCTATACAAATAAAAGTAAGGAGCGATCTATATATCATTCATATATTTCAAATCACGTGGCCGAGAGCTATTTCATCTTCTAAATCATCATTTTCTTCAAAGAGCTTGAGAAACCGAAGCTGGTCCTGTTCTCTTTTCCTTCTCTGCCAGTACTTATATATGGCCACAACAGCAATAACAGTGAAAATAGAAGCTAGAACAGACACTACCACCACTACTGCTTGAGTCTTCTTCTTCCTTTGCTCTCCTTTGTCTGGCACTTTTGTCGAATTATGCAAACCTGCTTGAAAATGAACCATATTGTCCATTACATTTACCTTTTCATTAATTAATCTTTTGTAAGCAGTAGCTCTGCCTCTAAGATGTTGATCATGCAACCTCGAATAAAGTCGTAATGCAAAAAATCCCCCGTTAAATTGCTAACAATTCTGGAACCAGCCAAAAGTACAGCACTGCATATATTGTATATTTATTCTAGAACAAACAATTTTATCTTACCAATAAGTTTCATCTTATCCTACAACAAAAAGTTGCATCAATGAAGAAAAAGGAAAATTTCTCACCAGAGCCACCTCCACAATCTGAGCATATGAAGGTGGCATTGAATTCCTTCTCCTTAAAATGGATATACTTTCCTTCTACAAAATCATCCGAGCACATCTCCCATTCATCATACACATCATCAGATTTGTAGACATCCTGTTCATAAATGCCACATCTCTTGCACTTCTTCTCTGGAAGCTCAGTCAGTGGCTAACAGTAAGAATAAATGATTTAGTTTAGCAGCTACTTTCAAAACAAAAGGATTGTTTTCAGTACTGCCATAAACCCAAAAATATATACTGGACCAGTGAACCTCGATTATGCAATATCTAATTGAGCCTCCCAAAAAGGAAAATATTACAACAACAACAACAAAAAACCTTTAATTTCAAATAAATTAGGGTAGGCTAGAAGTGAAACGCAATCTGAAAGCATAAGATCAGAGATCTCAAATATCAATGATAATAATGATGATGATGGAAAAAAAAATAAAAATGAAATGATAATGATAATGATAATGACGATGACAATATGATAATAATAATGTTGGTCCCTAAACAATCAAACTTATTCCAATCTGGCTCTGAGCACTTTGTGGTTCAATTAAGCCCCTCTTCATTGTCTTTATTTATGTCTAGCTTTTGCCTATTTGAGCTGTTAATCCTTCTGCAAACTCGGCTTGTTTGAATCATGCAATAAATGGGCATTGTCGCGGCATCTCAAAGAATGCTTCAGTTAATAAAGATCTCCCACAAAATGAAATAAATAATAGAACAACAACAACAACAACAATAATCTCACAATTGCACGATAACTTCTTTTGTATTTGTCTCTTTTTACTAGGTAAATTAACCTCTTTATTGTGAGAGCCAGCACATTAAATTTTTTTTTCTCTTGGTAGTGAAAATAAAGTTGAGATTCATAACATGTGATGTCAATTGCCACATCAATGGAGAAATGATGTTAAAGTCTCGATAACAGAACCGTACTAAACCAAAAACGTGATTGGATCAAGTTCAACAGTTCAGGGGCCACAAATAATTTTCTCTCAGTAATATTAAAAAAGAAAAGCATCAATTGTAACTGCAGACTTCAATCCAATTAAGTTTCAATTTAGTTGAGCAGCTAAACCTTAAACATGCAGAAAAGAGTTAAAAAGTGAAGGCTAATGATTAATTTTAGCATGTGGGGCAGAAAATACATGTAATCCATTCAAGTAATACTGATTTATACTGGCACAAAAGCTGATCAACATGTTATCAAAGAATGCTATTTCATCCTCTAGTTTGAGCTAGATTAGTAATACCATGGTACCTGCAGAAGTATCATAAAGCACTTAACATAGTAATATGTTTTGTCAATTAGAAAAAATAAATAAATGTGAACAAACCTGCCAGGATTCTTCACCCTTGAAACTGTACAAGAAGTCGGTTGTCTTCACATCTGGCAAGATAGTCTTGTTTTCTCCTTTACAACTGAAATATACAACCGGTTTGGAGGGCCACCACTCATGCGCATTAAATATCTCAATAGAACCAAGTGTAACCTGTCTCGATGAAATACTACCTACCAAAATATTTAAACAACAGTAAGAATCAACAAAACAGTATTAAAGAGACGACACTTAGCCCACGAAACCAGAAAATTAGTTTGATCCTAATAACTCCAGTTACGTTCTTAGCTTTTTGGCACAAATTGGATAATTTACTTTCGATTAAGCTTGCACTAATAGAGTTGAAGTTAGGGAATTACCAATCTCTTACCTGGAATCGAGCTAAGGAGGATGAAAGAAAGAAGCAAGAGGGGGTGAATCGAGCTTGAGGCGCTGCGACCAAATTTAATTCGCTTCATACCGATGAAGAAAACAAGATATCAGTGGGAAAATCAAAAGACGAGAATCGGAAGAGAGAAGCGGAGAGGAAAGGAGGGAGAATTCGAGAGATGAACGCAGAAAACATGAAATCAGGAATCTCATTGTGGCTTGAATTATACTTCTAGAGCTTTTTCGCGGGTCAATGGTCAAATCAGCAATTCTGACAACGAACTTTTGGGCTCTCGTTTGTATCGGATGCACCATATCGTAAGTCCGTGCTTTGTCGAGATAACATTTAGAGATTTATTTTGGGCTTAATTTTAATTTTAGGGCCGATGGAGTGGGCCCATGGGAAGAAAGTTTTGCTCGTAATGCTTATGTTAGAACCGAACGGAGGTAAACATCTGATTGTGCATAGACAGCATAGTGCGAATGGATATGAATTGCTGATATCATATTTTTCACGGTTTGATTGTGTTGAAGTGGCAATTTCTTTTGAAGTCGTCACAAGCTAAATCTCACAAAAAGAAATTATACAACTTGATAAGCACAAATACAGACTAGTCAAGTGATTGTCTCTCTGCGATATTAAGAAAGAACAAATACAGACTAGTAAGCTCACACTTCTACATCCACTGAAGGAAGAGAAATATGGATTCATAAAAGGTCCCAAAATAAATAGATAAAAAAAGAGCAGCTAAAATTTACAACAAAAATGACCATACAATTAATCAACAGAAAAGACATTGTATTCCAACTGATATGCCTTGGAGAAGAAAGCTGGCCAGCAAAGGTAGGTACACAGTATGCTACTAACAGTCGATGCCCCGATCATCATGTACATGACCACAATTTGGAGTTGCACAGCCTCGATCGGGGAAGCCCCACCCATAATCAAGCCCGTCATAGCACCTGGTAAAGCAATTAGACCAACTGTCTTTGCACTGTCTATATTTGGAGATAAGGCAATGATCAATGTCCGTTTCACTTGTTGCAACGTAGCCTGTCGGGGTGTAGCACCTAAAGCTAGTGCAGTTTCAACCTGCACAAGTTATGACTTTTTCATATGATTAATAGATCCAAATTGGTTCTGATCTATATTTATTGGACTCGTACTAGTTAGTACTATATCCTTTTATCAATTAGGATATCTGGATCAGTTTTACTGACTTTGACAGTTTGACCCCTTTATATTCCTCAGGTATTCCTTTATGGTTTCTTTTGTGCTCACTTTGCAAAATAAAGGTAAAGTCAAACTTTATTGGGAAATTGTTGCACAAGTAGTGCATAACTCTGAGTCGGTACATCAGCAAACATTTAAATTAAGTCTTACATCTCCTTTGTGTTAGTCTTGTACTTATGCAGGAATTACTACTTGCAAAATTATATCTGTATTATACCAGTGCACTGGTACCTAATAGCAGTATACCAGCCAAGATTAAATATCGTCATGTAATAGTATTAAAGCAATTTCATTTATTTAAAGAAAAAAAAATAAAGGAAAAGAAGATGAACAGGTCAATAGAAGCAAACCAAGTTCCTTTGGATCTTGACATCTTCACGGAGCTTCTTCATGGTTACTCCAGTTACAGTCATAGCATTTCCGACCATCATTCCGGCTATTGGTATGATATACCTTGGTGTGAAGGGAAAAACATTTAACACCACCAGGAGAAACATTGTGATTGAAGTTCCAGCAAAAATTGACACGCCCGCTATGTATTTCCCGCGAGGTACCTGTTTGGCTCTCTGACCAGCTGTGTATCCTGCCACTGACACCTGAAAATCCATGGAATGTTACAATCACATAATTAACAATAATTCAGTAGATCTTTCGGGGAAAAAAGGAGGGCGGATAATTGCTTGCCAAAATTTATAAAAGAAATCAAGAGAGCGTTTGATGAATTTGACGACGACAAAATTTCTAGAAAAGAAGATGATTTTTCAATACAAATAATGTGCTTCGTACCATGAAGAGATAAGCAAGGAGGATCCAGCCGGCGTTTTTCTGAGTGAAGATGAACTGAAGCACGAAGCCGATGATAGAGAGCTGGAGAAAGGCTCTGACCATGGCAACAAGCATCTCCTTTTCCAGAGCGAGCTTCTGGCTGAAAGACAGAGCCATGGCAATGCCCACCACCGCCATTGACGCTGCCGGCTTCAGCATCCCGACCAGGAATTCCTTCCAGAAGGCCGGGTCCGATGGATCGATCTGCCCCAAAACTTCCCATGATTGGTGCAGTGAATTCATCATGTTCACAATTTTTGGGTGGAAATGGTAAGCTTGATTGCTGGAATAACGATCTGGACTAGAAAGAACCTGTTTCAGTTGACGCCTTTATTTGGGGAAAGAGGAGAGAGTTTGTGGGGGAAGGAAAGAACAGAGACTCGCCTTTATTTAAGTAGTATTTAGAATAAATTCGGGATTAGGGAATTGTTGGGTGAGGTTAAAAATTTATAATTTGGATATAACTCGAAAATAGTATTTTATATAATATAAATAAAATATATATTATAATATTAAAATTTTAAACTATATTAAATTTCAATTAAAATAACACATAATATATTTTTTGTCAAATTATTCATGAATAAAATAATTTTTAATCAAAAAATATATTATATATTAAATAAATAAATTATTCATGATGTTTCTCCTGCAAAATAATTCGTTCTTTACCTGCCAAAATTCGTTTTTTAATTTCAAGTTAGAAATAATCGATCTGAACCATTCAATCTAATATTCATATTAAAATCTATTAGTAAATCAAAATTTATATTTTTTTAAATTTTTTTGCTATTTTTTTTCTAATGAGAAGAAAATGACTTGATCTGAGAAATCTGATTCATCCAAAAATGACGGTTTTCTCCCTATCCAAAAAAAACAAATGAATTCCAAAAAATATAAAATTTGGTTTACTAATAGATTTTAATATGGAGATTAGATTGAGCGGTTTGAATCGATCATTTCTAACTTAAAATTAATAATAGAACGCAAAGCACACAACGTTCTTGTGCTTTATAAAGCACCATAGCCTAATTATATATATATATATATATATATATATATATATATATATAGATAATCTACGCGAGCTTAAGCTCACGGAGAGATCCGTGAGCTTAGCTCAAAAAATATATTAAATTATCTTAAAATTTTAATTTTTCAATCTCATTAAATTCCATATTGAAATCTTATGGGGTACAAAAATTTGGGATGTTTTGAGTTTTCTAAGTCACTCTTTTCAATTTTTTAAAATAATTTACAAACATTAATAATTTATTATTATTTTTGAAGCTAATTTTCAAAAATTGAAAAACGGTGACTTAAAAATTCAAAACATTCTAAATTTTTGTATCCCACAAGATTTGAATATGAAGAATTTAATGAGAATGATAAATTAAAATTTTAAAATCATTTATATATTTTTTTAGTTAAGCTCACGGAGGTCTTCTCCAGTGAACTTAAGCTCACGGTATTTCCACTCTATATATATATATATATATTAAAACTTGAGTTAAAAGTCTTAAAACTAGATCTCACTGATCACATCTTATATTCACCTGCCATTGGACCCATTGTAAAGCAAAACGACCCAAATCAAGTCATAATCATTATGTATTTTTTTGTTAGTCGGATTTCTATTTTTTAATTACAAGCACGTAAGTATGTCAGTCGGATATCAATTAAAAAGTTTCTCAGCTCATATGTGAATGCGTGATGTGTCGCTCAGTCTCACAGTTACTCGTGTACCAAAATAAAAAATTGGTTAGAAATAGGCCCATTCTTAAGCCCATAAATAGCAATAGCACCATTCCTAGGCCCAGTGTTTGCTATACTGGGCCCATCATACAGATACACCAGAGTCGAGCACAAGCTCAACCTATGCTTACCGACCGTCAACCTTGGAGTCGGAGCTGAGCATCATTTCTCGTCCCTTTGCGCACACTCTGTTGATTCCTCCACCTTTCAGCTCCCAAAGTACAAACCCCAAAACCTCTCTTAATTCTTACTTGCCGAAGGCTGAAGGAAGCTACTGATTATAGCAATGTCGAAACTCGCCTTGATGAAGCTTAGTTCGTACTAAGCTCTGAGCCTTCCTGTCAGTTCCAGTCGGCTCTGTTCATTTCCCACTGTGCTTCTCTGCAGAAATTTCTCTCCGTCGAGGCGGCGTGATCGAATGATGCCTCCTTCGACGTTTCTTTTCCGATAGGAAAGTGTCAAATTTATTTTTATCTATAATGATGAGACCCATAAGAAGAGAACAATAAAATATGTACCATTGAAATCAAATCCAATGCCACAAAAATTATGATAACAAATGACATTAAAATTTTCTATGGCAGCATCCGTTATATAACTGTTGGGTTGGGTTTGTGATATGTATGAGATATGAAATTTATTTTTTTTTTATACAATTTAATTAAAAATCAAGGATTATGTGTATAAAATTTAAATTTAATAATAAATTTATAAATAAATAATATACTTTATTTAATATCATAACAATGCGTGATGAGTTTCTTTGGATGATAGTTATGTGTGTCTTCATAAATCACTGTAGGGACGTCGATGTTAGTCTCATCTAACGAAAGCTTCTCAAATGTGAAGTCTCTACTCATATATACTCCTTGATAAATCAAATAAGATTGCTAGATTCTCTAATAAAATAAAATAAAAATTAAATCTCTTATATTCTCAGATAGGAATAGATATTCAATTGAATTGGTTGGAAGAATAAAGAAATGCAAATTCACTTCTCTGATTTTCCCTCGGATGAGACAAAATGTGGCAGGATATTTTTTCTTTCTTATCTTCGGCAGGAGAGTTACTCTCCTTTTTAACTGACCAATTTAATTAACAAAAAAAAAACAATAACCAACCTCTTGCGCAACCTGTTGGTTATAAAAAAAACTACCGAAAAACAAACACAATTTTGTTTTCTGCCGAGTTTGATGGGCTTGGGTTTGTTTTGAGTCAAAATATATCTGATTTATAATTTGAGCCTCATTTAAATTGATCCAATCTAATTTAATTAATAATATCCTACGTAATTAATTAAATATTTTATACTTTAAATTATTAAATAGAGTGACTATGAGTCATGTTATAATTAGTAATAAATTAATATATATTAATTTATAAATTATAATTTGTATCTAGTAATGTATTATGATCATCCGATTAAACACAGATAAAATGTAATCTTTTAATTCTTTTATATTAATTTATTTATCACGTAATATCAAATAATTAATATCAAGCATAGAAATGTATCATCCTTAATTATTAATTTTTTTATTCTTAGTGCATAATTATATATATGTGATTATTTCATAATCATAAATTGCAAGTACAATAATTATTACTGCATCAAGGGCTCAGAGATATTACCAATCTCATTAGAAATGAGATGAACAAAATATCTTATTGACTATCCATAATTCAAAGCATAATTCATATATATCTGAAAATTACCTTTATGGCCCTCGGTTAAGAGCAATGTTTGATAATCACACAAAATATACATTAATTACCTAGAATTATGAATATCTCAAATAATAAAATTAATATTGATTTATGACCTTACTGATGACACGAACGCAATCCATACAGGAAGTCAAAGTGAGTCAGGTCCAATATCATGCACCATGTACATATATATCTATGTAATTTAATAGATACTTTATATCATGAAATATGATCACACATGTTAATGTTATGAGACTAGAAAACAATTCAAACATTTAATAACAATCATAGAATTTCACAATTCAAATCATAAACTAAAATAATTCATAAAAATATTAAAACTCAAGTAACATAATGATACAAATTATTTAATATATAAAATAAAATAAGAACATTATCATAAATAATTGATTTTTAGATCACTAAACTAACAGCCACACGATACGAGGATGCCAAGTTGCCAACCCTTCAGTTCACATAAGCCCGTGTCTGACTGGCCCACTTGTTATTTGATTGGGTGCACACCAACATTGGACTGGCTAATTGCCATCCCTATCCTTTTTTTAAAGAAAGGCACATATAACCGGTTTCATTGCATAAAATATTAAATACAATGCCCTAAAATGTGAAGGAAAAACTAACAAAACCAAGCACAAACCCCCAAGATGAAGCACCTCAGAGATAGTCTCAGTAATTCTACCGCTTCATTGAGCTTCCTAAGTAGTCATATAAAATATATCGGTAGCAACTCAATCGAGACTTGGTTCCATATCGTCATCGACTATCTCTAATTTAAAAACAACCAACTATCTCCTACCAGATAAAACTACATCGAAGCATATTCTTAGGTTCTATCCAAACAAGCAACAAAATGCATCCAAACAACACAACATCACTAACTCCAAGCACTTATTACAGAACATCTAATATGGTAAACAAACTGCACATACCACAAACATGCCAGCACTAATCAGAGTGACTGTCCTCTGAACCCACAGTCAACTGCAATGCAGGAGCCATCACTTGTAATGGGATCAACTCAAAATTCTCAGGAAGCCACATCTTCATTTTGCGAACCAAAGCAATACTGAGCATTCCTGCCCAATAATTCACCAGAGAGATAATCAGGCAAATCAAATTTTTAATAGATGTAATATTGAAAGAATTAAACACTATATTGTTTCTATGTTGTCAGAGAGAGCAACACACAACACATAAAGAAAACTTTGCCTCAATAAAGGTGAGAGAGACAATGCATAACCAATCATATCTTCTATTGAATGCCAATTCTAAAAATAATTATGACATAACCCGTTCCAAAACCATAATTGCTTGACAGTAGCATATGAAAAAAATAAGTGACAGACTCCCAGATTTTTTATTTTAGTAAATAAAATAAATAAATATAGCAAACTGATCATCTCTCTCCTCACTTTTTGCATAATTAGTCAGACCCGAGTTTGAAACTCGGGTCCGGGTTTTTTTCCATAGAAACGAAAAAAAATAAAAATTTACCTGGACCCGAGTTTCAAATTCGGATCCAGTTAATTTTTTTTTACGTTTGTGTGTTATATTAAAAATAAAACACAACAGTCGGTAGATTGATCTAAAAAATTAAAATAAACACACCTAGTATATTTGAAAATTATAGGTGTCCGTACCGAGTTTTAAACTCGGCCCAGTACACCTGGAATCGAGTTTTTAACTCGGTCCCAGCATCATGTTATTATATAGCACACCCGGTACATTTCTTCTTCATCTTCCTTCAGCTAACCATTTCTTCAAAATCGCCATTGTTACTGTTGCAAGAGCTTCCAACTGGAAATTTATTTTTTGACAGATCCAGATTTGATCCGTATTCACCACTCTCGTGTCATCAACGTTGTATGTTTTTTTCCTATTTGGACAATTAATTTTTGCTGTAAAATTAAAATACACTAACAATAGGGTTTATCGTTCATATTGTAGAGACAAAAATGTTGCTGATCAATGTGTATCACGGAGGTCAAATCTTGAAAACTTCTCATGGAACAGATTACGATATTCAAGCCGCGTGCACATTTTCTGCCGACGAGGCAATCAATCTTCGTGACTTGAAGAGACAGATTCATGCTGGTTTGGAGCTGCTCCCTAGCCAATTCAATATCAGCATTAGTGCACGGATCAACACTGCCCCAGCAGGTTCGAGTGGTTTTATAATGCGGAACAACAACTACTACCACTTGCATTTACTGTTGTAACAGGCGAGGAAAGTATGGCAAACTGCAGTTGGTTCATGTAGTGGTTGCGTAAAGAGGTTGTCGGTCCTGGTAAAATTACTATTATATCTAGGGCTGCACAAAAAAGCTCGGGCTCGTGGCTTAGCTCGGGCTCGGATCGGGCTCGAGCTAATCTGGCTCGAGCTAAAATGACTCGAGCTAATTTGGCTCGAGCTAATCTGGCTCGGTAGTTAAATGAGCCGAGTTTGAGTTGGGGTCGGCTCGACTCGTGGCTCGACTCAGCTCGAATAAAAAATAGTTTTTATATTTTTTTTTTGCCGAACTCTAATCCGATAACTTCTCTCTCATCATCTCTCACCATCTCTCACCATCTCACCATGTCAGCGGCTTAAAGACGTCTCTTACTCGCTCGTAATTAGATTTGTATATCTGACTCGATAGTTTTTTGTTGGTTCATCCATTCAAATTAATGCAGCGAAGATGTCATTGAAAAAATAGTTTGTTGATATATCAATTTTGTACCAATTCTCATACCAATTTTTTAGATATACCAACTTTATAGTTTGTAGATGTATTAAATCTAAATATCAAATTGAGTCAACGCACATGCATTGGCTCGTGAGCCAGCTCGCGAGCTAGCTCGAATAATGTAACGAGGAGTTTGAGCTAGGTTTTTCGGCTCGAACCGTTTCACGAGCTCGGCTCGACTCGACTCGAATTTTCATGAGTCAAGCTTGAGTTAAGCCCAGCTCGGCTCGACTCGACTCGTTTGCAGCCCTAGTTATATCAGATCAACATCTAGGTATAAGGGCAGTATTTGAGAGACCGAATTTTGGATGACAGGAATCAGCAGGCGAGGTTGTTCACCGTTATTGTAATCAACACATTGCGTAAAATGTGTATAAGAACTGCCATATAAAAAGAATAAAGGCTCTTTTCAAACAAGCCGCAAAACATAAGAAGCTATGGAGATGCGAGAAATATATATAAAAATTAACAATATTAGACCGGCATCTTATAAATTCGTCAGAAAAGCAGGAATCATGCAAGAAAATCTCCCAATAGAACAAGTATCCAACAGAAGGACACGAAATAACAGAAACCGCAATAATCAACCCGCCGTAGCTGAGGAAGTGTTAGCCGAGGAATTCCATTATGAGGAGTTAACCCCAGAGCAAGTGGCCGCATTGCATCAAGAAAGATGGGCACAACATCTAGATGAGGGTCTCAATCGATGGGGAATAATGACAAGCAACGGTTCAGAATCACTGAATAATATGTTCAGGATCGCCAGACAACTTCCGGTATGTGTTATCGTCGAGAACATGTGGCACAAATGTATTGAGTGGTTCTATCAGCGTCGACAAATTGCAGCAGTTTGGGAAGCCCAAGGTCTGGTATTCTCCCGAAAGGTCACCGAAATGATAAAACATCGCGGTGATAAGGGGGGAACTTACGATGTCATATCACTGGATTGGGGTATCAATAACTACGACGTTTACAACAAAAATGGCCTTATCGAGACGGTAATATTCTATGCTTATATATTTTTTATTTAATTTTAAAATTTAAGCAATAATTTATAATTTCTATTTGAAATAATAGGGACAAAGGGGTGAAATGAAATATGAGGTTGAATTAGCCATGATGGGAATTGATAATTGTTGGTTTCAGAAATCATAATTGACCGGCATTCCATGTGATCACTTGTTTGCTGTTTGTTCATTCAGAAGGTTGGATTACACTCAGTACGTTAGTCCATATTATACCATCCAGTACTACATTAACACATGGTCTAGTCATTGGTATAGTTATGGCAATAAATGATATTGGCCAATTTATAATGGTCCGGTCATCAGGCCAGATCCAGCAAAAATCAACAAAGGAAGAAGAAGGAAGATACACATTCCAATGGTTATGGATGAAATGGAGGGTCGTATCAACAGGCTGCCAACTCGAGGTCGAGCTCATTCCAACATAGCATGATTTAGATTACTAGTGTGTTTATGTTTTTTATTGTTATATTTACTAGAACAATTAAATTTTAATTGTTGTTGTAATATTTAAATTTGTTTGACACTATTTTAGAATAATGTATTAATCGTGCTTATATTTGGTTTTATAAAACTTTATTTTAATTTTTGTTGTAATATTTTAGATCAATCTACTGACTGTTGTGTTTTGTTTTTAATATAACACACAAACGTAAAAAAAATTTATCAAACTCGGGTCCAGGTAAATTTTTTTGTTTTTTTTATTTTTGTTTCTGTGTAAAAAAAACGGACCCGAGTTTCAAACTCGAGTCTGACTAATTATGCAAAAGTGAGGAGAGAAATAACCAGTTTGATATATTTATTTATTTTATTTACTAAAATAAAAAAAAATATGACTGAGTATCACCCATCCACTCCCTTCTACACAAGTTATCTCTAGTCAAAATTTTATTATGCATTACTAGCCACATGAATATTTTTTTATCTTAGCCACATAAATATTTTTAATGAAATATGCTTATATTGCATTAACACACAAGAATCTGTAATGTTTCCTCATGCGAGACTGAGAAAGTAGACCCGGATCCAATAAGGCTTGTAGTGGTGAAGTTCCCTACCCAGCTTGATGCGTCGTATGCATATGGCTCCAAGAATAGGAGCTTCTGCCTCAGTACAGCCATCAACATTCATACTCTTCACTAGTTGCTACTTTGTTATTCTCCAATGGCTATATTGCTTTTTTTGTAGGCGGTGAATTCGTCTTTAGCGTTTGATTCTTCTTTTCTGCATGTGTTGCAAAGTATGCTATGTTGCAAAACTCTAAGAATCACATTATTTTCTAGTGCTGGTTTGTTCTCAAGTGATTTTCTTGTATGATCCACCCTGCAATAGTGCCTCTAACAGTTGGTATCCAGTTAAACCAAAAGCCAGTATAGGCATCAGGACGTCTGGTACTGGCCCGATAGTGCAAGTATGATTTGTATGTGCCAGACTGCCATGATATTAATTACTGCTGTTGCACGTGAGTTGTTACCATAAATTCTCTTCTTTTTCCATTGCTACAAAAATCAATTCAACTTGGTACAACAAATGCTAGGGATTTCTTAAGAGTACAAACATACATTGAAAACCCTTCCATAAGCAAGTGATCATTTCAACCATTATAAATGCTTTCTACTTTTTACATATTTACTTCTGTGGCTGCATGTCATTCTAGCTCTTTGATTTACATCCCCAACCTCCAACCACCAATCCACCGGATCAGATTAGACATGATGATGTGATGCTCTCTAACATAGGCAAACATCCTATTTTCTTCTAAAATAAACAACCAAAACCTACAAATTAAAAGTTTTCAGAATCATTTTGAATTCTTTTTAAGACGAGGTAGTACTGAAAATAAACTTTTTACAACCAGACGATCAAACAGTTATGATAATTAAAAAATAAATGTATGTAGATATCCTCTTTATAATTCAGTACGTAGGTTGTGTAGTAAATTAAGTCGTTACCATTAAAAACTAATCTGCCACCCCTAGAGCGATTTGGAAAAATTAATGAATTATTTTTTTCGCGCTTGATTGATTGTCAAACAATTTTATGTAACATAAAATTTTACGCTTTATAAGCTACATAGAGTGTATTTTATAATATCTCTTTTTATTTTCATGATTTTATATCATTTGTGGTATATCAAAGAAATATATTTGTCCATATTGTCCCTTTTTTCCCCTCAAAATGGAACGGATATGCACATGTAGGTACTCGTGTACAGAGATTCACATAACGCGGCACTATTTGGAATACATGTATTATTCAAAATGGTGCGCTGCAAGGGATGTAAAATGTCCTGAAATTTAGAAAAAGAAAAAATGATTTCATACCATTCTTTCACTTTGGAATCTGCTTCTTTCTAAGACTTTTGTACAGATCCAGTAAACAAAATGCTACCAAAATGCAATGCCACAGTAGATTGGAATTCTACCGTGTGAAAAGCAAAGTCATTGTTCTCCCTACTTATCTCCTCTCTGATCCCCTAAGGAACTAACATCAGCATGACCCTGGTTGCCTTCTCTTCTTTCTGCCAGTTTTGTCCATTCAGAGCCTTTTTCCCCTAAGACAAAGCTCCACTGTTTACCCTTCTTTTATCTTTTTACCTCTTCCCTATATCTCTTTTGTCTCCATCCAACCTTTTCCTCATCTACAATCCACCCAATTACGGAACAACCCATCC
This sequence comes from Schoenoplectus tabernaemontani, assembly GCA_037127355.1. NCBI lineage: Eukaryota > Viridiplantae > Streptophyta > Magnoliopsida > Poales > Cyperaceae > Schoenoplectus > Schoenoplectus tabernaemontani. Next base: position 26,000,946 of record CM073753.1, read on the forward strand.
GTAATTGCTGATTTCATAAATTTCCATTCGTATTTGTACTATTATTTATTTGAATAAAGAGTAAGTTTAAGTTCCTTTGCAAATCACCCAACCCTTTTCAGATTACTAGTTAAGCACCGAGCGTTGAATTATCCCACATGTCAATGAATTGCCACCTTTTTCAATATTACAAATTTGTAATTACTCTACTTCAGTCAAATAAACTGACATTGCAATGACTTAAACACCTGAATATAAATTCAGCTCAGTTGGACTACTAATTGTTTGTAAAAAATGATTTACCAACAAAAAATGATGTGGAATATAACATTAGCAATTTGCTGGAATTGAATAGGAAAGATAACTCAAATTATTTGATATGAAGTCCGCAATAAATAGAAGTTCAATGGTTAATGAAAGAAATAGAACTTGGCTACCGATTTAAAAGAAATTAAGGTCGAAGTTCAGTAACCTATGAAAAAAATTGTTCTTGAAAATAATATACAATGTTATCTGTTGTTTAATTTCGTGTTCTCATGTAAGATAAAATTTTTTTTGAATTAGTTAGATTGTGCCAGAAGTGTGTTGTCGACTTGTTGTTATTCATTTTTTATTTATCTTCGAAAATGGAATTAAATAAATGATGTTCTTTTTCACTCTAAATCAATTTATTAATATGTATCAAATGATAATATTTTAAAATCACACGATGATACAAAAACATAAATAAATAAGGTCCGTCCATTGTTACTGCTCGCATTTTATTTTCTTTGCTCCAAATAGTGGGGATTTAAGAGCCAGTTTTAGGCTTATATTTGGTTCTTCTATAATTTTTGTGATATTCAAATGCTATAAACCAATCTACGTTTAACGCTGTCATGATATATAATTGTGATTTAAGATAATTTTTCCGACATCATATAGTAAATATTATTCTATAAAAAATGCAGGGCTCTGAATTGCGGACGATATATTCTATTATTCTTGCATCCATATATACCCATCCCTCCATCTCCACACGACTCCAAAATAAACACAAGACAACATAACATCAGCCCACCAACACAGATACAACAAAAACACGCTCAGAGAGAAAGAAAGAGAGACTCAGAGAGAAAGAGAGACATGACTCAGACACAGTCTCACTCAACGAGATGGAGTCCAACGCCAGAACAACTGATGCTACTGGAAGAGATGTACAAAAATGGTGTGAAAACCCCAAATGCAACTCAAATCCAGCAAATAACTGCGCAATTGTCTCGCTACGGTAGGATACAAGGGAAGAATGTGTTTTATTGGTTTCAGAATCACAAGGCAAGAGAGAGACAGAAGGTCAGAAGGTGGCTCAGCCAACTATACGGTGGATATGCCAGCGGTCGCGCCAGCTCCCCCTATTCTCAGCTGCATCCATTAACTTTGCTGTTTCCCCCAGCTCAGTTGCAGCAACCCATGGCCTCTCAAGATGGGTTGTTTCATCCCACTGACAATGCATCTCATGGAATTGATCAGGTCTGATACATATATAAATCTTGATTATACAAGTCTCGTTAAATTAACTTCATGTGGCATATTGATGAAGTATATTCTTCAAATTCAAACATATAATTCAGAATATGTGCTGAAAATGGTCTTGTGTATATTGAGAGCACTAAGTAATCAACAAAAATGGAGCAAGAGGAAAAGAAAAAAAAAAAGCTGCTTAAATGAACTATGAGTTTGGGCTCTTTACTGTAGATATATATTCTGACATTGAGTTTGTTATGAATCACTGATGGACTTCTATTAATTATTCAAAGAGTTCGTTCTGAGCGAGTGTCAGTTCTATACGTTTGTCTGTGACACAAGACAGGAAAGGTTTCAGTAATGTCTAATAGATTTAAATTTAAATGTTGAGTACATTACACAGTTGTCGTAGAACAAATGAAATATCAATTGTCCGAAACTTAATTTGTTCCCCAAGTTGCTGACACAAATTTAGCAAGTGGCCAGTTCTTTTATTATAAGAAAATTAACTATAATTTTTTAGGTCTGTAAAAAATTCAGTTCAGGTAATTTTTTTTGCTTAATAATAAGCGGAAAAAAATGCCTATGCCTCTTACATGAATCAATAGTCAATACCATAGTAAAAAAATGTTTTTTTTTCCATTATGTTAATAGTTATTATATTTTTAGTAATGCATCCACCGAAATTATATTCTTGAACCAAATGGTACATGGAATGTTTTTGGATAAATTATGTTCTCTTTTCAAGTCTGTCTTTTCTCTCTCTTTTTGGGATAAATACTGTTATAAGTCAGTATATTATATTCGGATCTTGCTATTATTTTTTGTTCATTTTTTTGTGCCTTGTACAATTACTTCTATTTCTCTTATATTTATGATACTTCATTTATTGTTTATATTTTTTGAAGTAGGGTGCAATTGCTTTATTACTAATACTATATAGTTTATTGATTCTTGAACTAAATTGAATGCATTACCATACATATAACTCGAGAAAACAAAACTCTGCAAATAATGTCATATTATAAATCAATGACATACAAACAAATTAACAGAACATATGATCTCTATTAATTTGCTGTTGTGTAATAAAAGGCAGTGCAAGAGAATGCGGCTGATGACCCAAATTTTTGTTACATCTGCTCCAAATTGAGCCAGGGATTTTCTGAAGAATCAGTCACGCATGAATGGATGGCCATGATGGGTTTAGATCTCTCGATGAAACATTGCCGGGGTCCTCTCAGAACCCTCGAGCTCTTCCCGTCAAACTACACGGGTCTTACTGGTGCAAACAATTCGCAAAGTTACCATCAAGCACTGGTACCTCCCAGCTGATGCATGACTTGATCAAACCGATCGAGAAATATAGTGTTATAAGCTAGTAGTCTTATGAGTAGTGCTCTCTTTCTGGTAGTTGTTCTCAGTTATCTGCTTGTTTAATTGGTGTAATCGAGAGCTTTATGATTTTAGTCGTTGTTACATGGAATTTTTTTATATTTAATCCCTATGAAGTATCATGTATTACGTGTTGATGAGGAGAGGCTGGTACAAAAAAAAAAAATTAAGTTTAAACAGAGGTTGCTGTGCTTGGACAACATTCATTAAATATTTTAGAGAATATGCAGTATGCACACAGGAATGACTAATTCAATAATTTATGTGAAATTTTCACTAGCTATTGAGAGGACTATTTGAGAGAAGCTCGAAGAGTGAATTTATAATTTAATCGATATTTTTAGTACATAGTTTTTGCTTTCTATCTTTGCAAGTTTCAATTTATATGTGATCGAATTAAAAGGCGCTTTTAAGTGGATTTGACTTCTCCGAGATGTCCCTGTCTATGGTATATAAAAAGCTGCAACGGTTCATATCATGAGTTATTCTGAGTACATTGATTCCAGTCTTTTATTGGTTCCCTAGACAAGTAGCCACCTATCATCACCCTTACGGCCCTACCAAGGACCAGACAAATATCGATCTGAAAAAGGACACCACGCTAAAAAGGAATTGGAAACATAATCCAAAAACATGGAATCTTGCTCCTAAAAATAGAAAATAAGTGATCTTGTGTGTACACTTCGGATTGGATTTTACTCAGCCATCAAACGTATATCAGAACTAATGATCTTGTGTGTACACTTCGGATTCATCAAACATGCACAAAAATATTATTTCATTTTATTTAATAAAAAAATATTTTACTATATTAAAACATCAGTCTTCGTATTTGAGTTCAGTCTAAGAAAAAATATCAAATCTTAAGACTGTATCTAAATTCGTACTAAGTAATTTTTGAATTACTCACATTTTCACGGTGGTTATGGGATCCAGGTTTACATGTACAGAATTCATTTTGGATGAAAGTGCTAGATACAGTTCTGCGTGATGACAGATGTGATTCACCGCATCAGTATGTGAGCAGGGTAGTTTAAATTAGGACCCATCGACTTTTGGGTTTTGTTTTTTTTTCTTTTGGGGTTTTATTTGAGAGATTTTGCTATCCATTCCGATGGAGCCAACCCCCCGATGTCGGCGTTGTATTTCATACTGTTATTTTGGACTGTATTGTCATGTATTTATATATATTATGATTTTGTTTATCATGTGTGATTTATTTGTCTTTTTCATATAGCCTTTCGTATGCATGTCTCGTCGTGCATACGTGGTGGGGTTGTCACCCCTAATCCTGTTTAATTTATTTGGGGTGTGACATAATGATTCTCTAAATAGTAAATAGTATCGAATAAAATTTGACCTGATTATTGTATGTTGTAGTTTTTTAATAATTTTTTTCTAAATCTAATAACAATATTATTATAGAAGTAATATAATATTTTATTAAGTTTATAAATCAAAATTATTTTATTTAATTTAAGTTAGACGTAGTATGTTATTTTTAATTATAACTATTTTTACGAATATTTTTATAAAATATATTTATTTCTTAAAGCAAAACCCATCAATCAGAAAACTGAGATTGAATGGTTTTTTCATTGATTAATTACTTACGTATTTAAAATGTTGCAACCCAACATAATCACTTTGATTGCAATTTATGAAAAAACCCAACCAGTCCGATTCTTTAATACCCTAGAAAAAAAAAAAGCGACGGTGCTGTAAAAGTCGTCCATATATTAACAAAGAGAGATGGCACACACGTGTGCTCAAATACGGGCTAAAACGTAGTATTAGTCTATTAGAATTGGGCAGGTACGATACGCATAGACATATATTTATATTTATATTTACAGTGATGGATCAGAAATGATTCGTAAAAAATATCCTAACTAGTTTCTCAGATATATCAATTTTATTTTTAGATTATATAATCAAATGATAAAAAATATTTAATAATTATGATAATATTTTATTTTTCTAAAAATAAATACTTAACGAAATAAATATTAAATTAGAAATCAAATGTATATCTAAGTAAGAAATACTTAATCAATGACATTAAAAAAAGTTTTGAAACGTTGAATTTCTGATCACCCTTCTCGCTTTAATTGACCAATTAAGAACTTATTCATACTTATATCTAGCATTATTATGTACGATACGGGTTGAATAGACAACCAAATAATTTTCAATAATAGCCCTACATAGTATATGTGTTTACATATGCATTTCCTTCAAAATATCGTGTTAGACGATAGAGACGCTGGGCACGACTTGTCAGTTGTCATGGCAAATTAAGGAGTGACTAGCATACACGTGATACGTATAAACATGTGGAGGCACTTGTAAGTATAAGTAGATCCATTTTGTATCTTTTCCTTAAATATTTTGAGGAAGAATTGACTTTAATAAGAATACATATCCTTATATGTCCTTTATTGTACAGTAATTTTTTTAGTGAATATTCTCTCTCACAAGAACAATATTATGGTTAGAAAAACAGTTGTTTACCCTTGAAAATTCGGGGAATTAAAAAGTAACTTGGGATAAAAGATTTAAAAATTCAAGGAGAAATTTTAAAAGCCCGAAAAGGCTTAATTCAAGTCCAGAAGCACAAAAAAAAGAATTCAATGAAATGCTCAAAAATCAAAATTCTTAAGATAAGAATTAAATGCTGAAGCTCTACAAATTCAAATCGAAAACCTCTTCGAAACCTAAAATATTAAAACTCAAATTTTATAGAAAAATCAAATTCTCCATAAAATTCTGAGAATTTTCATATATTACTTGATATTTTTGGAGTTACATAAGTCAAAGAAATTCCAAATTATCGATAAATATAATAAAAAAGTAATTGATTAAGCGTTAAAAAATAATTGATGCTTGACCAAGGGGAAAAATGGTAAATAAAAATTACTATAAATTTTGTTATATTTCAAGGAATTTTTGAGCAAATTTTGGTGCAATTTAAACAAAGAGATCTTTGAGAAACAATTTAAAAGTAAAGGAGAAATAAGAAAATCAGCAAATAGAAGGCTCCAATTAAAAATCAAAATGGACAGGGGCTCAATTCGAAAATGCCATTGACCCGTGCTGCTACAGTACTCCACTGTGTAAAATTCGAAAATGGTGATGGTGCTCCCGTGCGACGAAAACTCACATATTATATACCGTTGGAAAGAGTACGGAGAGGAGAACACGATGAGATAAAGAATTTGCAAAATGGTTGAGCGGTTTGGGAGAAAACTGAAGGAAAAATTTCTGATCCAAAAATAAAATCGAGCAATCCGAGCCATGATTGATCAAATTGACACTTCAAACACCTTTTTCATGGTCATAAGAGATTGTTTGAGGGCTTGATTGAATTTCATAAGCTCTAAATTGGTGAGACCACGAACTCGCAAATTGGGTCAAAAAACTGAGTTGGTCAAACTCTATACAAGAGCATTCTATTGATTGAATAAACATTATAGATCAATTCCTGGGATCAATTAGATGTTAATCAAGCTTTGAAACACAAGAAATGGTGAAGAAATGAAGGAGAACGACTATGTGGCTTGAAATTGGGTTTGAAGGCAAAACGGGTCTCGGGTGCATAATTGGGATCCAGCAAGGTCCAAAATGCAGGAAGCGAGTGGCAAGAACGTGTTTTAAGCTCTACAACCTTCTAGAAGTCCCTAGAATCATCTGGTGACCAAGTGGTGATTAGGGATGGCAAATTTGTAAATTTTCAGCAAACATAACAAACTCCACTTGTGCCCCACTTGTCCTCTCAGCTGTTAGAGCACATTTTAAACACTTAGAACTGGTCTAATACACCATAAAACGTTCAGAATAGGTATGAGAAGATGAATGAAGGGAGTTGGTGCATAAATTGGTCAAAAAAAGTCAAACCGATCTCATACACCCATCTACCACCCCTTAGGCCTATATAAACTCCTCTTCTCCTTCAAACACAAGAAATACAACCCATCCCAAGCTGAATGCTAATCCAAAACGCTGCCAAAACCAATTGAAACTCAAATTAGATACAAAATAAGATCCAATTTTTGAGTTGAGATCAAAATCAAGCCCAAAGATACAAGATTCAATAAATTTTTCTTCTACTCAAGCTACAAATTAGATCTAGGTAAACATATATCCTGTAAATATAGATATCAAGAGTGTATGGAGCTTGTAATTTTATTCTTTTCTTTTGACTCAAATCTGCATACAAACATCATTGAATGTTAGATTGAAATTAAATGATGCATTTAAACCGTTTAAGATCAATGAATCCCTTCTAAATGCAAAATCAGCTCTAAAATGGCTGAAAATGCAATAAAATGAAAAATGGGTTGAGATCTACTCTAAATCTTATAAAAATTTCAGATCTTGTAGAAATAAGTCATATGAATCCATAAAAACTAATTTTATATTTTTTTGATTTTTCTGTAAAAAGTTATAACTTTTTTAGATCTGAAAATCAGCAAATACTGGTACAATATTTTTCTCTTTTGCCCCTGATCTGTTTCGAAAATAAAAAATCATATCTCTGCTACTCCGATTTAATTTAAATTTTGTGAGCATTTAGATCTAGTTATATTGCATATTTCTATAAATTTTCATAATTTTTGGAGCTTCTTACGATTTTATATGTATTTATGAATCTTTACCTAGTAGATTATAATAATCTCGTCCATAATAAAATAAAAATAACTCTATAAACTCTTGTGCCGGCTGAGTTCAGTCGTGAGCCCATGGTTTTAAAGAGTTATAAGGCATGTGCCGGCTGCATTCAGTCGTGAGCCATTGTCTTTATCTAAAATACAAAAAATATTTTTATAATTAATAAAACTCTTCTAAATCTCGTGCCGGCTAATACAAAGTCGTGATCCTTTGATTTTGAAGAGTTATAAGGCTTGTGCCGGCTAATAAAAAGTCGTGAGCCCTTGTCATCAATAGAAATCAATAACTTAAAGAGTTTAAATCCAAAAGTTAAACTATTTTCTAAAAATAAAAATATATTTTCAGTTTTTTCTAAATTTTATTTAAAACTTCTTTGCTAAATAGCCCTAAAGTGCATTAAAACGATTTCAAATAGGAAAGTTTTCAACATAAAAGTTGTTCATCATAACCTTATTGATAATATCATAATCTGGTTCGAAAGGTTTCTTAAGCATATTTTTTTAAAAATATCAAAAATACCCTCAGCTGTCCAGTTCAGTCCTTTATCAGAAAAGAATTAAAAAACTGTACCGATCCGTGAATTTGACATATATATATTATTTTATATTCATAAAATACATATTGAGAGAAGCTTTTACAAAAATTGTCATATAAAAATACGTTATAAATACCTTTCAAACATGCGAATTAATATTGACAGCTCCTGATTTTCAGAACCGTTCTCTGTTGGTATTTTACTCGAAAGAGTACTTTAAAATGTTCAAAATGAAAAGTGTTCAAAATAGAAGTTGTTCATAACAGCTCATTTCATTTTTCTATAAAATAAAATCAGTATGTTATTCACTAATTGCTCTCTAAATAATCAAAAAACCAGTATTATATGTTGAAGTCTTCGTAAGTTTTCAGAATTGTTCGTTGTTGATATTCCTTCCGAAATTATATTTTAGAGGATTCAAATTAAAAAATATGCAAAATAAAAGTTGTTCTTAATATTATCATTGATATTTTTATCAAATAAAATTAGTATGTTACTAATATATTTTCTCAAAAATAAAAAATAAACCTGACTGATCGTATTTTCTTTGCCGTTGAAAATAAAAAAATATATATTAAAATGCATTCATTGAAAATAAAAATAAAATAATAAATAATAGAAATAAAAAAATGAATAAATAAAAAATACAATACTTATGCTTTAAATAAAATTTTAATTAAATAATTTCAAATAAAAATTAAAATGAAATAAAAAAATAATAAAAAATAAAAAATAATAGAAAGAAAATAAAAAATAATAAATATAAATCTTATTCAAAATTAAATAAATTTCAAATAAAAAATGAATTAAATAAATAAATACACAAATAAAAGAAAATGACTTTATCCTTCTAATCAAATAAAAATATAAAATTTTAAAATTAAATCAACTTTCAACTAAAATAAAAATAAAAATAAATAAAAATAAAGAAATAAAATTAAATCTTTGAAATTAAATAAATTTAAATACAAATAAAAAACACAAATAAAAGAAGTAATAATAAGAAAGTAAATGACTTGATCTTTCTTATCAAATAAAAAAAATCAATTTCAAAATCAAAATAAATTTCACCTAAGATCAAAATAAAAATAAAATAAAATAAAAATAAAGTAATTCTCAATCTTCAAGATTAAATAAATTCAAATATCAATAAATGAAAGAAAAGACAACTAAAATTAACAAAAAAAAAATAGATTGTATTTTTCTTATCATATAAAAGAAAAATTAAATTTCAAAATTAAATCAATCTTAACCTAAAAATAAAATCAAAATAGATAAATAAATAAAAAATAACACTCAACATTCAAACCTAAATAAATTCAAATAAAAAAAGAAATTCAAATATCAAACAAATGAAACACAAGTAAAAGAAAGAGTAATAATAAAAAAATATAAATGAATACTTCATTCTATCAAATAAAATTAAAATCAATTTGAAATAAATCAAACTCAATCTGAAACAAAAAAAAATTCTTGATCTTGATATTTGAGTTGGTAAGGAGCTTTAACTCAATATCTCGTATCTTGAAAATTATTCAAGTCTCTATATGGGTCATCGAGACTTTGAATTCATAGATTTATGAATTGGCACAACGCTGCAGATTCATAATCTAGAAGATCAGTAAAGACCAAGAAAGGGGCTAAATCCTGTCTTTCTGATTCACCGAATCTTGATGTTGAGCGGGCAGAGCGCTTACGTTCACATCTTGTATCTCGGAAGATTCACCTTGATCTTGATATTTGAGTTGGTAAGGAGGCTTAACTCAATATCTCGTATCTTGGGAACCATTCAGTATCTCTACATGGATCATCGAGATATCTGAATGCTTAGGTCCATGAGCTGGCATAGTGCTTCATGTTCATGATCTAGAAGATCAGTTAAAGACGATCAAAATCTTCTCTGTCTTTCTGATAACCAGTCCTTGATGCTGAGCTTCACATCTTGCGTACTGATATTCACATGGTCTGAGCTGCCATTAATCGAGGCTCATGGTCTGAATGCCATTAATCGAGACTCATGGTCTGAACTGCCATTAATTGAGGTTCACAAGGTGTAGACTACCTTGAAAAGTCCACTTAAAATTGTGTTAACTATTCTATTTATTTTTTTTCTTTCTTAATCAGAGGTTCCTTGGGTTCAAAGCCCAGGGTAATTAATAATGGGGGCTTGCGCCCATTGGAATCTTAAAAATCCCACAATCTCTAAAACCTTTAAATGTGCATTCTAAATTTATACAAATATACCACAATGCACACTTAGAGGGATCTCCGTGTCCTTCTTCCGCAATTCATCGTCCAGTTCCTTTTTCAGGGCGGTGAGAGGCGCGAAAAAGGGTCGCATAACAGTATTATGGACAGTGTTTAGATTCAAAAAGAATACTTACTATTTAAATTTGGACAACTGTAAAATTCACAATACTATAAAGAATGTGAACTCCTCAAAGATATATTAATATAAAAATCATGTTCAATGGTTTAGATCGATCATTTGGACTTTAAAATCCGAGATAGAGATGTGAAGCACATGATATTTTATGCATTAAGAAACATCATAATCTCACTCATATATAGTGAGCCTATGGTACTTCACGAAGAACAAAACCTACTGTGTTTCGCGTCTGTATCTCGAATTTAAAAATTTAAACGGCCGATCCAAACTGTTGAACATGATCTTCATATTTTAAATATCTTTGGAGATCAAGTTTTACATTGTTTTGATTTTTTTTTATTTTTTAGATTGGTGGAAAATCTTTAGTATTGGATGGTGCAGCAATCATTAGATCAACAAATTTGTAGCCATTTAAAAAATAGTAAAATTTTTTTAAAAAATATACAATTTGATCCCCTAAGATATTTCAATACGAATATCATGTTCAACGTTTGGATCGATCATTTGGACTTTAGAATTGGAGATATGGACACGAAATACGGAGATTTTATATACTTTACGAATCACCATAGCATCACTCTATATATAAAGAGAGAGAGTTGGGTTACGGTTAGTCGCAAAGTAAAAGAGTTTTTTACTTCATACCCATATCTCAAAAATCAAAATCCTAATAGTATATTCAACTTATTCGAAATAATCTACATATTAACATCTTGTACAATACTAAATTTTATTATTTTTAGATTTGTTATACTATTTATTTGAATTTTTTAAAGATGGCTTAAATTTGAGTTGCAAATGATATTATTTTATTATTATTTTCAGAAAATCTGAAAAAATAGTAAAAATAATCTAAAAATAATAAAATTATTTATTCCATCATATTTCAATGTGTAGATTGTGTTGAGCGAATTAGAGATAATTTAGTTTTCAGTTCATGAAATATATGAGCATGAAATTTTTTTTTTACTTGTCGACTAACCGTAACCTCTTAATATCTTTCCTGCAATTTACGTCAAATAAGTTTGTTGTTGCATGTTATAACACGTTTCCTTGATTGTTTCACCATAATTCGTCTAGAGGAACTTGATTAGTAGGACAAAAAATTACAATACAAACAGAATCCGCTATTGATTTTTCCTCAGCGATCATCATGATATGAATATAAATTTAGCTGAGGGTTCTATCTTTATTTTGTTTCCATCGTACTTCTATTTTTTTAATTTCTAATAACTAAAGAAAATAAAATTACAATATCAAAATAAAACTATTAAATTTGATTTATATCCCTTGATCTTTGTATAGATAACAATTATAATATTTGAACATGATTTTATGTGACATTAAGAATATGCAAGAAATATACTAATGTAAATTATAATTGGAACATAATCTTATGTGATATTAAGAATATGCAAGAAATATTACTAATGTAAATAATTTATGGACGTTAATTGTTTAACTTAGAAGATAATATAATATAGATCAAACTAGATGATTGTTTTTTTAACTTTTAATTTTTTAAATTTATAATGAGGTACGATGAAAATATAAATTAAAATGAAGACTTATGCCTTCGATTAGTTATTTTTCAGTCCACAGTACTGCATGAGTGCAGTGTCCCGGCCTCAAGATAGCTAAACTCATCTACTTACTACCGCGATCAGGACGATGTAGAATTTTGATTGTAATAGCTTATCGAGTAGCTTGTCGGGTTCAAATTTATTAATTAATCGACTACTAAATAAAAAATTAATAATTTAATATATATTTTTATCTAATAAAAAAATTTATTAAAATAATAATATTTTATATATTAAAAATAACAACAAAATAAATCTCAAAGAAATAGATAATCAAATCAAGTTGAAGAAATTTTTTATCTACGAACTTTATATATATTTTATATAATTATTTTATTATGTATGATATTAAATATTTTTTTCTTAATAAAATTAATTAAATAATTTAGGGGGGCAAAAAAAAATTAGGAGGACCAAATTCAGAGGTTCAGCAGCCCCTGGTGTATGGTGGATCCGCCTGACTGTCATGTATGGTGTGTAAAACACGAAGCATAGAAGAAGATAAACCCAAACAAAAAATAGATAGCCAAACTCGATCTACTGCCTACTGTCATGCATGGCGTTTAAAATTTTCACTTGTGAAGAGAGAAAAAGAAAGGTGAATAACAAATAGTACGAGCATCTATGATGGGTTGAGATGACATCTCTGAACTCATCATTTCTTATATCATGCGTTCTCTTCTGCCTCACGCCACCTCTCACCCTTGCAGCATCTCTAATTAATCCGATCAGAATTCAGGAGCTCTGAGCGCTTGTGCCAGGGGCCAGGGGCCAGGGGCCAGGGGCCAGGGCCAGGCGAGAGGGAGGAGATCTGATTCCTCTTTCCGTTTCCTTCTTTTTTGGTGAAACACTGGAAGCCTGGAACCCCAATACTTATTTTATTTGTTTATACATATTCTGCTTTCTCTTTAATGCTATCTCCAGTGAATATCTTGTTTCGATCTGGAATTCAGAATTCTTGATATTCGTACTAACAATATGCAGCACTGAACGTCTGAAACCTATGTGGTTTCTACAGAACATCACGCAAGGCGTAAATTCTAAAATTCAAGCTAAAATACCAGTGCGAGTTCCTTTCTGATTTCTTTTTTAGAATTAATTTTCTGCTTGTTGTAGGCTTGTAGCCCAATAGCCCATAGACAATGTCATCGTGAAGTACAGTTACTGTTCATAGATGTTTTTTCATTACCGATGGACCTGAGCATATGAGGCAGGAAGTAAAATACATGCATCAATAAATGTATCCGATATTTGACAGATATCCTCACTTTCCCAGGCATGTACAGACACGCCTTTCCTCTTGAAAAATTATCTCAGGTCCGACAGATTTTTTTAGTAAATAAAAAAATAACTGAAATTGATCAAAATCCGCTGGAACTTTGTGCGGATAGTCTGTTTTGAGTTTTGAAATCGGGTCGGGGTTTGAGGCTAGTTCAAAATTTGGGTCCGGTTTTTTTTTCTGTTAAGATAGTTATTATGTTCTATAAATAATTATTATATTATATAAAATTATATTGTATAAATTATTATTATATTATATAAAAAAAATTTGCTGTTAATGATTTAAAAATTATTATATTATATGAAAATTTTGTAAAAAATTAATGTAAAACATAAATAAGAAAGACTAAATTTGAAATCATAAATGAGAAAAAAGTAGATATATAAATAAAAGTCATATAAAAAAGTACATATATAAATAAAAGTCATATAAAGAACAGTCCAAAAAAAATACATCAACACTTACGAAATATACTCTGAATGAGAGACAGACTGTATGTGTCTCTCGACCGAATTTCACGGCAAGAGCGCTCGTATTTTGCGTCCGGCGGTGCCTCTCGGGCACTCGGATGGACGGACTAGGAGTATCATAAGATGACATGCGCAGAGCATCGTATTGGGTAACAGAGATCCTAGCACCTGGATCGAGACTCATCTAACTCATGAGCTGAGAGTACGACATAAAATCTCCCAAGAATAAGTCAAACTCATCAGCCATCGGCTCTAACGTCCGGTCAGGTGGACCGCTGATCAGATGGTCATCGACAGAGATATCGATGTCATCAAAATCCATCAGAAAATCTGTACGAGTAAATTACACATATTTACATGAATTAAATTATTAAAAATGAGTTAAATTGAATATACCTACAAGTTAAAATTAAAATTTTAAATATTGACCTGCGGAAGCAAGCATCAGAGTGAAAATATGTTGATGACCTAAACCACCCATCAAATGTTTTATCTGGCGCAATTCATGCTTGTCAAACTCTGAATGCCCGGGCGTTGTAAGCCAACCAATGGCGGTTGCTGTATTCTTCACCAATGGCGGTATAATTGAACAATTTCACATAATTAACCAATTTACATATAATTAACAGTATTTGACCTAATTTAATATAAAAAATTAAAAATAATTAGTCTCGTTAGTGTTGATACACAATTAAGCTAATTATAACAATATATTTCAAAATTAACACAAAATTCAACACAAATCAACTAAATCAAACTATATTAACTATATTTCAATTATCACTATAATTATACTAATTAAATCTAACAAAAATACTAATTTTTATAGATTCAGATTTAAATCTAAAATAAAAAAATATCTTCGAAATGACGATCAAATCGACGAATCGACGGGTTTTTCCGACTCTTCTTCCAACGATAAGAAGTTTCGCGCAAACAATTCAAATTGGAGCAAAATTAAGTTAGATCTATAAAAATGGGAAAAAATTTTGGTTTTCAACAAAGAGGGGAAAGTAGGGAAGGGAGAGAGGGGAGAGAAATGTTGGGGGTTTATCGGCGCAAAAAAACTAACCGGCTGGACCTGAGTTTTGAACTCAATCCCAAACCCCGGACCCGAGTTTAAAACTCGGGCCAGGACATCGGCTGCAAAAAGCGGATATTTTTTGGCCAGTTTCCGACGTTTTTTTTATTTACTAAAAAAATCTACATGACCTATGTCAATGTTATTAGGAGTGGCTCCAAATCTGGTGTTATTCTTGGAGAAAAGAAGGATCTCCTTTTCTATCTAAAAATGCTAAAAGTTAAAAAAAATTAAAAATATATATATAAATATGTTCTTTTACTTAGATTGATAGTCCATCAAATATCATATAATTTTATTAACATTTGATAGTTCATTGAGATTATCAAATTTAGTATTTTTTTGTAACTGTTTCAATTTATTGAACTTTGATGAATTAGAAAATATTAATAAAAATTACATAAAATTTGACGAACTATTAATCCATAAGTAAAATAATATATTTATAAGTTTTTTTCTATTCCTAAGATTTTTTTATTTTTTTAGAAAGAAAAGAAGGGTCCTTTTTTTCAAGAATAACAGTAGATTTTGGTCCGACTAGGAATCTATCATCCACAACTGTAGCACTATCTTTTATTCAAATCAGTAGACAAAAACAAAAAATACATTGGGGATTTTTACTGCCATAAGGTGAAATATTAGTACATGTTTTGGGTAGTGATGAAAGACGGTTAGTGCATTTCTCCTTTTTCAGTTGATGGACCTTCTGTGTGAATGTATGAACTACGAAGTTCATTACGTGCTTTCAGGCGGTGATGCAGATTCTTCAGTTTTTTCTCTCTTTTTTTTTTTAATTTTCTACCAAACAGAATCTTATTATTTGCCATAAACAACGAATAGCGAGTTAGTGATGGTGTGGAGATATTTCTGATCTAATTAACCCGTCCGAGTCATATGGCTGACTAGATTTATGTTGATGCATGATACTTCTATGACTCGCAGTGCGCGAAATTTGTATCATTTAGCCTGGAAATATATGGCTGACAAGATGTATTTAAACGATGATTTGTCTATTATTTAAAGCCGTCGTTCATACGTGCGAGTGACTGTCAGCAAGTTTAAACCGTCCAACTCTGAAGTTTTCAGGTGACTCGGTTTGACATGTTCCACGAGTCCCTTAAAATAAAGATGTTAAGATGACGATGACAACTGATGAATAGATAATGTTAATAATCAAATAACCGAACATATATATGAGAAATTATTATGATTATCTATCCATTTTATCTATTCCTTCAAGAATCTTCTCTTTTTTTCTCAAAAAATTCTCTATCTATTTTATTTTTTACCCTCTTTCATCCTTTTCCTCACCACCTTCCTTCAATGTTCCCTCCACATAAAGGACTTGTTTGACACTATGTGAAATAGCAAAAAAATAAAAATAGTATTGTTATTCCGACGAATTAATTTGTCAAATGAATTTTAAACTAAGTAGAAGAGTATGGAAGTAGTGCTAATTCGGTATATCAAGCTATAGGTGGTATATCATATTAGCTATTGTCGGAATAATAATAATTATTTGATTATGTTGTATTATATTATTATATTATGATTATGATTATGATTTATTATTATTATATTATTATAATTATGATTTATTTTTATTATATTATTAGATTACAATTATTATTATATTATTACTATATTATGATTATGATTATTTATTATTATTATCATGATTATGATTTATGATTATTATTTTATTATTATTTGATTAGGTTGTATTATATTATTATATTATAATTATAATTATGATTATAATTATTTATTATTATATTATTATATTATTATATTATAATTATGGTTATATTATATCATTATGATTACTATCATGATTATTATTATTATTATCATTATTATGATTATAATTTTATTATTATTTAATTATGTTGTATTAAATTATTATATCATGATTATATTTTTGTTGTTGTATTATTATTATTTATTATGATTATGATTATTTTTTATACTTTAATTATTATCGTCATCATTGATAGTATCATAATTATTCATATTTTAACTATTCTGATTAACAACTGCCAAATAATATTTTTGCTCTTCTAAATAGTCAAGAATATCACTTTTCTACCACTCTTTCAAAATGACATTATTCTACTATGTTTCCAAAATTATCACTCTTCTAAGACTATTCTTTTATTTGCAAAACGAACCCACGTGTATGATCATAATTTTAGCTATATGTAACGATTGTGAGATATGAGGAATTAATGACAATAACAATGTCATGTTAACAGTCATGTTTGTGATGAGTGTCGAGTGATTCTAGCGCTCGAAAATGTTCAACTCAAGAATTATAAGAGATGATATTGGATAAGATATATCTTATAGGATCTAGTGAATTAAAGTCTTAGAATTAAGTGTTCGATCCTAAGTTAATTAAGTTTTTAGAAACACAACCCATCAGCTCTGGAAGGAAATTATACTATATAGCAAATTATCAGGACCAATTATCTATTAGGGGGCAATTATCTGGATCAATTATATATAATCGGGAAGCAATGAGAACACAATGATGACATTATTCTTTATAGTTTTATATTAATATTGATGACAGCGATAATAAAGACGATATCGAAGAATATACTATATAGCAAATACTGATGATGATGATGATGATGCACATATTAACATATATTTGGTATGAAATTGTGATTTTTACTTCGGCACGGCGTGTAAAAGAACTTCATTCGATTGTGATTAATCTCTCTCTTTGTAAATAATGGTAGGTGCAGTGTTTTTTCGGATAATGTCCCATGGCCCTCCGATCTATCCACCTGTAATAAGGCAGCTAAGCTGGACCTCAGACTTTTAATAATTTAATCAAACAACTCTTGAACATTCGATAAATAATTCCCAAACTATTAGTTTGTTATTTAATACTTAATTATAATATTTATGGGAAGATTTATTATGAAAGTTATTAATAGTTTATAAATAATAGGTATTTTTAAAATAATTGATAACAAGAAAATTTGAGTCATGTAATTTTTATTTTTATTTTACATACTTATATATATATATATAAGAAAGACATAGTAATATAAATAATTTAAATTGATAAAATTTTGTTTACTTAAAAATAAAAGTAACGGATGTTATGAAGTAAAAATATTTATTATTTAAATTTCATATTGAAAATTTTAAAAAATATTATACAAAAAAAACATAAATTTGCTGAACCAATTTTAATTATTCATGTAACTGCATATTCTTTTTTATAAAGATAAAACAAAACTTAAAAAAAAATAGAAAATAGAAAACTTATTTATTGTGATTATTTAATTAGTTCCATTATTTTAATAATTAATATGTTTCTGTACATTAAAAATTCATAAAACATAATTATTTTAAATATTATACTAACACGAGGTGATTTTGATCTTTTATAAATTATAATTAATTATTAAATAATAGATTAACAGTTAGGGAGTTATTTCTTATAAGTTATATAATTCAAAGAGATATTTAATTAAATGAAAAATTCGAATATCAACTTATCAGACAATAATTTAAGGGTACTCATACATTATCCTCCTTTTTTTGGTTTGGCACCGGTGCTAGAGCTTCTGGAATCGCGATCTTATGTTGCACGACGCATATGCAGCATGCATGATACCTTTTTAATTTATGAGAGTTCTTTGAGAGTGATGAAATACACATCTCAGTACAACTAAGACTGTCGTCAAATTGCGCTGCATGGTGTTATGTAAAAGACAAATAAAAGGTCGAGCTTCTGAGCCTCTTGGGAAGAGGTGCAAACGGATGGGATACTACTGTTAGATAGTCTAATTAAAATTATATTCATATTCATTTTAGTTTTTTAAATATGAATATAAATAAAAATAATTTTGAATACGAATACGGATAACATGTATCAATTATCAAAGATAAACATAAAATTCGCTTATTTTTTTTAAAATCTATTGAAATGTATAATAAAATAAAATTTATAATATATATTCAATTATGGTGGTGAATAATATTTATTTATTCATTATATTAGTATTTAGATATGAATAATAAAATAAAATAAAATATTTTCATATTATTTCTATTCAGATATTCGAATATTAATTATAATATTTAATTTTTTAAATACGAATTAAATGTAATTAAATATTATCCACACAAATTAATTTGTGTAGATAGTCGACCCAAACAAAATTTTTGGGCCGAGTTAGTAATAAGGTTTCTAGGCCTATTGTGCAGTTGTGCTGAACCGCGACAAAGGACTGTTCGTTTCTTCGTCTCTCGGTCTTTTCTTTCTCTACCGTTTGAGGATTCATTAGAACTTAGTAGCAGGCACTGGTGCGCCCCCGCATGACCCGATCGATCGGCAATAGTCCCATAAGCACTCAAATCCAACGACTTCTGTTTCTCAAAAAATCTTCATTTCAGGTTTGTTTGGCAATGCTTGGAATAACAAAAAATAAGAATAAAACTATTATTTCGATGAATTCATTTGTTAAATGAATTTTAGACTAAGTAAAAGAGTGCGGAAGAGTGCTAATTCGGTATACCAAGTTATAGATGGTATACCGAATTAACTCTCGTCGAATAACAATTATTATTTTATAATTATGATTATTTTTTTATTATTATATTATTATAATATGATTATGTTTATTATTATATTAATATTATGATTATTATTTATTATTATTAACATATTATTTAATATTATGATTATTATGATTATTATTAAAGTATTAAATTATCATTATCATTATTATTATTATATTATCATCACTATTAGTATATTTCATTATTATAGTACGTTATTATAATGATTGTTATTATTATACATTATCATCATTGTTAGTATTATAATATTAAATATTATTATTATATTATAATAAATATGATTTTATTATTATATTATATTATTATGAATATAAATATAATTATTTTATTATTATAATATTATGATTATGTTTATTTATTATTATATTATTATGATTATGATTATAATTTTATTATTATATATTATATTATAATTATGATTATATTATTATTATATTATTATGATTATGACTATGACTATGATTATTATTATTATTTTATTATATCGTATTATATTATTATATTATGATTGTAGTTATGATTATATTATTGTTATATTATTATGATTATGATTATGATTATAAATTATATTATTATATTATTATATTATGATTATGATTATATTATTATATTATTAAAATTATAATGATTTATTATTATTATATTATTATGATTGTAATTATAATTTTTATTATTATATTACTATATTATGATTATGTTTATATTTTTATCATATTATTATATTATAATTATAACTATGATTATTATTATTTATTATGATTACGGATTATGATTATAATTATTATTATTGTACTATTATTTTTATTATCATCATCATTGTTAGTATCATAATTATTTATATTTTAACTATTCTGATTAATAACTGTCCTAATGATATTTTCGCTCCTCCAAATAATTAAAAATAATATTATTCTACCACTCTTTTAAAAATATACTATTCTATCGTTCTTTTAAAATTATCACTCTTCCTAACTATTCCTTCATTTGTCAAACTAACCCTTCATCCCTTCATGTCGGGTCTCTTTTCCGATCCGAATCGTACTTCCATCTTAACCCGTTTTCTTCTTACTCTCTTCTCACCGCACCGCCCTCGCTCTCAAACCTCCGAAAAAGAAAAGAGAAAAAGAGAGGAAATAAAAATATCTTGTTTCCTTTATCCTGCCTAGGTCTCTCCTCGATCGTGTTTAATTCTCACTTTTTTGTTTGTGCAATGGCGATTTTGCAAGGCAACGGCGCTGCGCCAGCAGAGAACGGAGACGCTTCTCACGGGTCAGAGTCCGATGATGTAGGCCCCCCGTTGATTTTATCCTCGTCCGACTCGTCGGACCTCGATTCGGGCATGGAATCTGACGAGGTGGATATTACCAGTTTCCTCGAACCCGGCTCAGAATTGTGCCAAATCGGGAACCAAACCGTAGCCCTCCCGGTTGAATTGTACGACCTACCCAATCTAGGCGAAATTCTCTCCATTGATACATGGAATAATCTTCTGAACGATTCTGATCGATTGGAGCTGGCCAAGTATTTGCCTGACATGGATCACGAGACATTCATGCAAACTCTTTCCGAGCTATTTGGAGGTAAGAATCTTAATTTTGGGAGTCCATTGAACGACTTTTTTGAACGGCTGAGGGGGGGCCAGTGCGATCCTCGAGTCGCTCTCTTTCGAAAAGGGATGGAATTTGCACAGAGAAGAGGGCATTACTGTAATTTGCAGAGGTTTCATGATTTAATGCTGGGTCGAATCTGGGGAATTAAAGAGGCATGGCAGAATTGTGAGGGTTATGGGCTAGAAGAAAAGATCCGGTTGCTTCATATAATGAGAAATCAAGAGTCTCTGGGCAATGAGAGTGATCAAAATACTGAATTTGAGCTAGAACTAGAATCGGAATCAGAATTGCAGAATAGTGATTCAGATGATAATCTGGGAATAGATTATCTAAATGGCAGCTTTAGAGAGAGCTCAGCAAATGGGGTCTTTAAAAGGAGAAATCAGAATTTGGGATTTGCGCGAAATGAGAAATGTGCAATAAAGAGCCGACAATTAAAGTTCGAGGAAGAAAAGAAAGATCAGGAAGCGTGTGCTGTTCCGCGTAAGTTTCAAGGCAAAGTCAAGAATGGCTTTAAATTTGAACCAACAGTTAAATCATATAAAAACTCCTCAAGTAGTTCGGATTTGAGGGTGAGGGGATCAAAAGTGAAAAGATTTAATAAAAAATCTTGGAATGATGAAGATAATAGTAAGATTTCAAGGGCTGAAGTGAATGATTCGCCGAAAAAATGTGAAGACGCTGAATCTGATTTATCCCAAAAAGGAGTTGTTGATCCAGTATTTGACTCAGGTAAGCCGAAGAAAAAGACAAAGAGTAAGAAATCTGTTGTTGAACCTGTAGTTAATTCTGGTAACCCCAAGAAAAAGATAAAGAGTAAGAAAGAGGCTCTCTTGACGGATGTTCAGGTTGGTCCATTAGAGGGCAAGACAAGCCACACAAAAGGTCGCAAGATTGGGAAGAAGAGAAAACCAGTGGTTGATCCTGGCATGTCAAAGAAATTGACGACGGAAGCAGTTCTCAACAATTTAAATGTTGACCCAGAAAAAGTTGAAGAAAGTGTGGACAAACTGGTTGATGCCCAATTGGTTGAAGTTCCAGTTTTGCAAGAGACTGAAACACCAATAAAGAAGGGAAAAAAGAAAACAGATAGTGAAAATAGCATGAAAAAGAGGAAGCATGAGAAACTTGATTCTGATAGCCCAGCTCCACAATCTGACAATGCAACTGCTACCAAGAAGAAAAAAGGAAGGAAGAAATTGGAACCAGTTCCTGATACTGAAGCAGCAGTACCAGTTGAGACGGTCAAACCAGAGGAGGCTGTACCAGCGCCTGAACCTGTTAAAGCTTCAAAGAAGGCATATGTACCTATAACACCCACAGTGCATACTGGTTTTTCATTTTCTATTGTACATCTCCTCTCAGCCATTCGCAAGGTGATGGTAAAAGGTGATATGAAGGCTGATGTGTTGCCACTAACAGATAATCTTGAAACAGTTTGGAGTGATGAACAGGCCGTTACCCACTTCCCGAGCTTGCCCTCTCTAACATTGATGGAAATCATTGAGGGAGTCAGATTGGACCCGTTAGACATGTCTATACTCCAAGCACCTGAGCATCTTAATGAATTAATTAGAGGGGCACTTAGAATCTTCTCATCAAAACATGCTCCGTTGGGTGCAAAGGCTTGGAAGCCTCTTGTCTCTTACACAAGCTCAAATAAAAGCTGGGTTTGGGCAGGCCCTGTTGTCAAACCCATTGATAACATCACTGTTGATGAGCAAACCTCCCCTGAAATGTGGGGCCTTCCACAGAAGTCTCTGGTCAAGTTGGTTGACTCCTTTGCGAACTGGCTCAAGCAAGGTGAAGAAATTCTGAAACGAATAAGTAGCCTCCCTCAGCCTCCTGTGCCAATTCATGCAAATTTAGAAGAAAAGGATAGATTTAAAGAAATAAAATCTCTGAAAAGCCAGAATACCATCTGCCGTTGCTCTGACGAAGTGAGATCATATTTTCGAATGGAAGAGGCAATAAGGTACTCCATACCTGACCGTGCATTTATGTACACAACCACTGATGGTAGAAAATCAACCGTTGCCCCGCTTGGAAGGGGAGGTGGGAAGAAAATGAGCACAAAGGCCAGAGACCATTTTATGCTGAAGCCAGATAGGCCTCCACATGTCACAATTCTGGGCCTTGTCAGAGATGCTGCCTCCAGATTGCCTGGGAGTATTGGTACCAGGGCTGATGTTTGTACTCTGATACGGGACTCACAATTTATAGTTGATGATGTGGCGGATGAGAAGGTAAGTGAGGTTGTCAGTGGGGCCCTTGACAGGTTGCACTATGAGCAGGACCCATGTGTTAAGTTTGACTCAGAGAGAAAATTGTGGGTTTATTTGCATAGAGAGAGAGAAGAGGAGGATTTTGAAGATGAAGGTACCTCTTCTACTAAGAAATGGAAGAAGCCAAAGAAGGAAGCAACAGAGAGTACACAAATAGAGGCAGTAAATAATGGTGAAGCTAGCAATGTTAACAATAGTATGTTGGAAGTTGAAGGGAGTTTTGTGAATACTGATGCTAGTGAGGTTGTGAGGCCATTTGGAGACTTGAATTTGTTGTATGGAGAGAACCCTTTCATGTGCCAACCTGGACAGGAGAACTTGTTTGTGCGCCAGCCAGGTCAGGAGAACCCATATGGGTGCCAGCCAGATCAGGAGAACCCATATGTGTCCCAGCCAGGTCAGGAGAACCCATATGTTTGCCAGCCAGGTCAAGATAACCTGTATGCATGTCAACCGGGTCCAGAGAACACAATTGTATCTCAGGCAGCTTCCTCAAATACTGTGTTGGGTGAACCTTTTGTAGAAGTTAGGCCGCTAGGATTTTTTGATACTACTCTATTGTGACAAGTCTTCTGTGGAAAGCCTTCTTGTCAGGTATTCCTCGAACTTTATCCATTTCTGATGGTTTGTCAGTGAATTTGAGTTACAAGACTTCTGTTTTACCACATGTTTCAAGATTCTTTCATATAGCAAATGAATCTGTATCCTGTGAAGTACCTTGTGGCATGAAATGGGCAGGTAGAGCATTAAATTTCGATTAGGGATAGATGTATAGGGGTGGGCAGATTTTAGATGGGAGATGAAAGGTTCAGATTGAAAGTACTTAACTGTATAGCAAATTAGACTAGTTTGACCGTGTCAACAGTTACTGACAAAGACGGAGCTATGATATGGAGTGACCATTGAAATATCATTGCTATTAATGTTACCATAATATCACTAGAACTGGAAATATGATAATTTATTAAAATTTTATGTGCACAGCAACCTAAATTTCCTTTTGATGTAGAAATTTGGTTGACAGCGCCTCTCGCCTAAACTGGACATGATGATCGCCAGACAACTAAAGAATCAGTTTTATGTAATATTTATCATGAAAATTAACTTGATGCACGCCTTCCTGATTTGTTTGTACGATCTGATTGGGTGAAAAGCCAACATATCCTGAAAGGTCTTGGTCCTGGTCCGGTATAAATTGCCTTAATAATCGGTACCAGCAGTTTTGTTTTTTCTCATGTGTTTCAAATATCTTTCAAACTTAATTCTGTTTTCTTGAATATACCATACTGTGGTTGGTTGTGCAGGTTGTCGTGAACTGGACTCAACTTGTCGGACCGTGAGCTATGTATTAGTATCATTGTCAGTCTCTTCTCCAATTGAAGATCTAACCACTCAACTCAACAGAAGTGTTTAACCTTTACACCAGTTTTTTTTCCCTCCGATGGCATTGCGCTAGCTTCAACATAGTTAGATTTGTAGAAATATTCTTAGTTTATAGATTCTGCAACTTTTCATTTTCAATTGGAGGGTTTTTGTAGCAGAACTAATGGGAGAAAAGTTGTAAATAGCAGGGTTATCCTTCTTAGTGTCTTAGGAGCAAATTTTTTGTCTTGCAGGTTTTGTAAAACTTTTTATGCATGATTATATTTAAATGCTCGAGAGAAATAAAGAGATTTTTTTTTCCCTTTTGTGTTGGTCCATTCTGAGTAGCAAATTGTTATATCATCAAAAAAGAAAAAAGACTATACGGATCAATGAATGAGAATCTGACACCGAATGGCGAGAAATATGAAATAAAAATAATAATAAAAGAATGATGGTTGAACTCCAATTAATTGACATTAAATAAAAATAATAATAAAAGAATGAAATTTGCGGTCATATTTCATTCAATACTAAAAGAACAGGGTCAAGTTTCTTCTCGAGCGAGCTGGAAAATCCCAACATAAAACGCACAGTAAGTTTCACAATTATGTCATGTTAACATGCTTTTGAGCATCAAATTTTTTTCATTAATTACGTGTTCTTGTTTTATATTTCCAGTTCGGTTTACAGTTCTATAATTTAAATTTTGTAATAGAATTTTCCTAAACCCCACTAAATATTACTTTTTCTGTTTTTCAGCATGTATTAATTTTCATATGCCTGAAGGCTGCAGTACTTTAAGAGCCTTGTGCGATGTGTGTTTCATCTTGATTACCGCCTATGACGCATTATGTACAGGCACTATATACAAATACAACTGAGAAAACAGAAAACTATCATTTTGTAGTTTGTGCCCATGAAGAATGTTAAACAAACGGCGAACCCCCCAAGTCCTAAATGAAATGTCATGTACGGATGTACCCCTTACGAAGTAATGCGATACATAATAGAGGACATCAAATAACATAATTTAGGTTGGAGCGTTAATATATTAGAATAGATGTATTATACCTCTCTTTGAAATTTTATAGTATAATTTGAAGATTCGTCTACACTCGGTGATCCACTCAATAAAGAGAACACAATTGAATGATAAACATAGTAATAGATATTTGTAATTTCACTACTGATCTTTTGGTAACTTTTTTGGACTATTGTTTCTGATAAAATATTTTGAACACAATTTCACTACTGATAGTGAAATATCGAATATAAAATAGAAGAAAAAGGAAAAGCCAACATCAACAATACACACAAACTAATGCCGGGTTTAACAGGACGCCTTATATCAAAAGAACAGCCCATACAAAACTTAGCACCGTCAAATTTTATTCGTTCACTATGTCTATGAGGCCTATCGACCATTATTTTTACATTACTAGATTACAAGACGATGAAGAAAACCGCCTCTCTGATCCATAAAACGGTCCTTTCTCTTAAGCAAGCTGGGAAATCACAGGACAAAAATATACAGTAAAGATAAAAGAGCGGGGATCACTTGACAATGGGTTATTTTGACATTTTTGACAATGAATTTTTAAATAAATATGAAAAAATCTTCAAAATGGAAAACAAACCTGATAGATATGTTACATATAGATTGATGGTGATTTAAATTTTATACAATTTTATTATCGTTTGATACTCCATTAAGGACCAACAAAATTTTATACAATTTGCAACAGTTATAATTTGATGGTCTTTGATGGACTATCAAACGATAATGAAATTGCATGAAATTTGAATCACCATCAATCTATAAGTATAAAAACATATCCATAAAGTTGAAATTGCATGAAATTTGAACATATCCATAAAGTTGAAATTGCATGAAATTTGAATCACCATCAATCTATTAGTATAAGAACATATTCATACATTTTTTTCTATTTTTAAGATTTTTTTCGTATTTATTTAAAATCATTGTCAAGATTGTCAAGATGACCATTGTCAAGTGATCCCTTCCTAAAGAAAAAGGAATATGCCAAAATTTTGTGAATGAACATTTGGTTTAGTAAATGATAAATTTACCCCTAATCGCTTTTTGGTGGAAGTAAGGAGCTCCTGAGGATCCCATTTAGTTGCTGTATAGGCTTCGATCTTGTTAAGCTCCTAATGTTGCATTTTAAATCAAACATCACAAATTATAAATTACAGAAGAAAATTCTCTCCTTGATGATATTCAACTTAAGATGTCACTTTTGTCCTAACCTCTATCCACACAGTTAACTTAGGCCGGCCATTGGTAATATCATAGTTTTTCACATCACTGAAGAAAATCTGGAGCCTCTCGATAAAGGGTGCATATGCTATGTCCACCTACATATCATTATTAAATTTGTTTATAGGAATTCAAGAATAAACTTAAGAAAAAAAAAGGAAAATCTGCAAGAGAGGAGAGGAAGTGTAGATGCATAAAAACTGAAATTAACTAACCAAACTAAAGTCACACCCAAGGAAAAATGGTCCATCTTCAAACTTTGATAGGGACTCTTCTAACTTATCCAAAGCAGCAGCTGAATAGCAAAAAATAAGTTCAGAATTTGTGTATATTATATACATTACATTATTAGCTTGTACCAATTGGATGAACAATACAATATAAAGCTAGTTGCATTAGAAGTGAGAACATAAACAATTAAAAAGCAAGTAACTGTTCACTGGAAACTGAAGAGTATTATTAGAGTGTGTATTAACAATTTTCTTTTTAAATTAATAATGGAACCATACAAAAAACACAAGTTTTGCAACTTATTTTTCATAATTGCCTACAACCAGTATAATACCATTACAACATATATAAGACCACATGACAGCATATGTAGCTGTAGATAGAGTCACATGTTGGAATCTCTATATAACTATATTATTGACTACATATTATTTCAAGTACATATGACTAACCACATACGCATACACAATGCATTTCAAAATACCAACTCAAAGTTTGCAACAGAAATTTTACCAGCATCAGATACATCATTTCCTTTCAACAGTAATGATGAATACATAGCTTTGTTGAAGGAATCGCTATGAGCAAGAAGCTCCTCAGCAAAAGTTTGTTTTGCTGGATCCTAATTTAAGAAAATCAAAACTTCAATACATTTTAAGAATTAAGTTTTGAGTATGTATAAAACAAAATCAGGTTTATGTTTTTACATCAGGAAGCAATGCTGTGCCCTCAAAGTGAGTATTGATGTACTTGATCAAATCCAGGCTCTCTCCTTTTACTTCATTGTTGTGCTCAAGTGAAGGCACCTATTAATGAGCATTCAAATAATATATTACAAAATGTCAATCATCGCCAAGAGAAGTAAGAAATTGTCTGCAAATTTGAGAAATATAATTACTAGTGTAAGCAGAGAAAGGTCATAAAAATATACCTTATTTTCAGGATAAACCTTCTCCTTGTACCATGTCGGCCGGTCTCCCAGATCTATGGCAACTAATTTGATCTTTTCCTGTAGCCCCTGTACTCCAATTTAAGAAAAAAAAAGTTAGGATATGAAAAGGTTTTAATTTATTTTATAGAAACAAGGATTCAAATATCTGTGTTTTATGTCTCTGATCACGACTTCAATTTTTGAGCTTTAAATAAGAAAATTTTAAAGTTAAAAAAAACTACTTGATATGATCATCAATATATCAAGAGGAGGGATCTAGTGACCATAGTCATTGGTGCCCGCCGTGTCTATTTATTTATTCATATATAAATTTATAAAAGCCATTGGATGTATTCTACATCATCTCAATTGTGTGTATATGAAAAATTATAAATTTCTAACTTCATTTCAATAGTCATTGAGAGAGGAGGTTAAATCATAAAATTTGTTCTATTGATTTTATTAATGCTTGATGCATATATAAATAATATTGCAATGATGTAAATTGTTGTGTACACATGTTATTAACATGATATATACAAAATGTTCCTTCAATTTGTTTTGTCATGTAAAAATTTAAATAATAGTTATTTGATATTTAATTTTATGGGCACCAATGACCATGGTCATGCGATCACTCCTCATATATCAATTGCCTCTTTTTCACGCAAATAAACATTTTATAATGTTTTAACTTTGTTTGATAAAATCTAAAAAAAAATGAAAGAAACTAATGTCCAGAGATCATCTCTATCAGAGACTATTACAGTCTAGTGCAGAGGCATTTCAACCCATCCAATTAGAAGCAAGCTTAATTGAAATGGAATAATAAAAAAGAAGTACCTTGTAGTTCCTAGTAATCCAGGTACGTTGTGCGAATGGACATAGGTACGATATATACAACCTTCATATCAAGGCATCGCAAAGATAAAAGTCAGTGATGTAACATAAACTTGAACCAAGCATAACTACAAGTTTAATATAGGGTAATAAACTAATGTAAACTGGCACGCCACATAAGCTTACTCAACTAAACTATATAATAAAAGAATCTTTGACAAAATTAACTATATAATCAAAGAATCTTTGACAAAATTGAAGTCGATTAAACACTTACCTAGTTGTGCCATCAAAGAGGGAAGGTGGTGGAGATGAAGCGGTAAGGGGAGGTGGAAGTTCTTCCTTCACAGAACTATACACAAAAGTGTCCAAATTAGTTCACAAATTTCTACCAAATTGCAAAATTCCAGACTAAATCCGAAAGTGAAAAGAAGATCAATCGATAGTTCAAGAACAATATAGAGTTCCTATTAAAGCGGGGAGAAGAAAAAATATTTATCAAATATCAATGCATATTTTTATCTGAAGATCGTACGACAGTAATAGACAATTGGTATGAATCTGAGACTGCTCGAGATGAAACAAGTTAGATCCGCGAATATATTAAACAAATTAGAGAATATACCTAGCAGGAGCAACAGACGCCATGCGAAATTTGCGCGAATTAAATATCTTTTTGCTAGCAAAAAACCTAAATCTTTCTTCAGTTGTAGGGGTTTGACAAATGGAGGTCTTGATCAGCTGAATCTAAATATAGTATGGCTATGAGAACAATGTACCTTTGATAAATGGTTGTCACATCGCTATCAATTGGGGAAAAGAAAATAAAAAGACCTCCAAACCTGAAATCATATATCTGCGGAGTTCTTTGTATTTGAGCGGTCCGATTATTTATTAACGGTTCTAATTTAACAGTAATAAATAATTTTATACATCAAAATTCATATTTATATTTCTCCACAGCCGTTATGATTTTTTGAGCCCGTTGTGATTTCTTTACAGTGATCTTCGCAGAGAATACTCGCCCTTCAAACCTTGGAACTATATCACCTGTGGAGCTGAAAAAGCTCCACAGATGTGGTTTTTTTGATTTGAGCGGTCCGATCATTTATCAACGGTTTTAATTTAACAATAATAAACAATCCTATACATCAAAATTCATATTTAGACTTTCCACAATCATTATAATTTCTTTACGTTGATCTTCGCACAAAAAATATCTACACAAAATATTCACCCCCAAACCTCCAAGTCTTAAGCGAACGCTGAACCACACACTCCATCAAAGGAACAAGCGTCATTCGTGACGATAAGTGCTCAGCACTCCATAGAAGATTGTAGCAACTCCGCGAACTTTTTCTTCAAGGCTTTAAACAGTAATTTATTTACCTTGAATGTCACGTTTTATATTTATTTTTACGGAAGGTTATAGAAAGAGTACAAATCGATTTCACGTTATTTCAAGTATATTTTATGTACCCGATAATTGATGGTGTTCAATTAAAATTGAAGAGCGTAAATTTAGCTCACACATTTTACTTTAAATTTGGAGGACGTAAATCTGATTCACACTCTTCAATTGAGTTATCAGATAGATTTTTTCATGATATTTTCAAATTATATTTAAACGTCTCGACTGAAATTTTCTATCAAAAATTATAAACGTATTAAAAAAAAATCATTTCATCCACACATATTTATAAATTATTCGGACCACTACTCATTATATATAATAAAATAATTAAAATTATATTTTTATTTTTAATTAAATATTAAATATAATTTTAGTTATTTATATATATATATATAGTTAAATTAACTAAATTATATTTATATTCTAATTAAAAAATTAAATATAAATTTAGTTATTTATATATGTAAATAGTTAAAATTATAATTTGTAGATAATGAAATATAAATGTAAATATAATTAGTAGCTAATTGGATTGTATTTAAAAATATAAATATAATTTTAATTAATTTTATCTTTTATAATGAGTAATGGACTGAATAATTTCTAAATCTGTGCTGATGAGCTGAAAAATTAATCTTTAAACATTTATAATTTTTAATAGGAAATTCTGATCGGGACGTTTAAATAGCTCGTAAAAAAGTCTATATACTAGCTCAATTGAAAGATATGTACCGTTCAAATTTAAACTAAAGGGCGTGAGCTGAATTTGTACCATTCAATTTTAGTTGGACACAATTAGTTCTTGAACATAAAAAATACATTTCAAAAAACGTGAGTACAGATTACACTATTCTTATGCCGCTCTCTGAAAATAAATTTAGTAGGTGACTCTTTCTTGGTATAAGTTGATGAGACCGACGGATAAAATTCCCAACTCCGTTACCAGTAAAACTTTCACTTGGGTTTGCAACAACATGGAGACCTCCTTACGCAATAATAACCCTCACATCCTACTCGATCGTCAACTAGAGCACTCGACTGATTTACGGCATTTCAAAATGCCGTATCCTTTGTGGCTTGTAACTGGCGATTTTGTGTTGATGCGTGCAAAAGCGAAAGAGCAGTTTAATGTATTGACCATTGGCTCGCTTCATAAATCTACTGGAGCTGTGTGTAGCATGTGGCGACGGTTCACCACTGAAAAAGAATCTGTAAGCAAACAGAAAAGGAAAACGGAAATGAAAACTAATTGGGACCGGGCTAGGGTGTCATAATTGATCGATGGGTCGATGCAACTCAATTCAAAATAATTTAAGATTAAATAGATTATATGGGTCAAAAAAAATTGATCTATCATGAATCGGATCGGGTACGGATAGATTCGACCCAATTCATTTAATTATATTTTTTAAATTTTTTTTATGATCTAATACTAATTAAAGATTATATATATTAATTAATATTAAGTTATTTAAGAATACATAAAAATAATTAGTATATATTATGTACTTAATTACTTCATACTGGTCAAGTCAGATCAAAGAAATATTGATATGATTTTAGACGGATTAGGTCGAATAAAAAAAATAAAATGATGACCGATCCATTGACACTCCCAGACGATATGAAGAAAAAATGAGTTATCGTTATTTTTCTTGAAATACCGAAGGACACATGCATTCAATTTCATTAAACCAACGTTGTATGGTTTAATGGAATAGGGTTGCTTCAACACCGTTTTAGAATTCTAATTTGTGTTTGGATCCATATGCTTTATGAATAGCAAGTTATTTTTAAAAATAGCGTTGTTCTTATCAATTCAAACAAATTTTTTTTTTTTGAATAATGAGCTATTTTTAAACTAGCACTAGTCATATTCAATCCAACCACATTCAAAACCATTCCTTTAAATCTAAGTTTACTCTCATACCATAATACTAATATTTATTTATTTTTTGAAAAGCTAGCAACACCTCCCTCTTTCTCCACTTTTCAAGCTTAGTTGCTAAATCAAATCAACATAATTATCTTGACTCGTAAACTAACTCAAATATGAGGCGCTGATTTTAATTAGATCTGTCATCTACTATGTAGGGGTGTCAATTATCGACCCGATCCGACCCGACATGATCCGAAGATAAATAGATCGGGTATGAATTTAATTTTTTTTGATCCGAATCGGATCGGGTCTGGTTCGGGTCAACCCGACCCGACCCGATTAATTATGATTTTTAAAGTAATTTTATGGTTTAGTACTAATTAAAGCTTAAATCTACACTAATTATATATTAATTAAAATTAATTATATATTAATTAAAATTAATTATAAATTAATTAATATTTAGTTGCTTAAAATTATATAAAAATAATTAATTATTTTACACGAGTCGGGTCGGGTCAACCCGTGATCCGATCGAGTCGGGTATAGATTAAAATTTTTTGACCCAAATTTAATCGGGTCGGGTCAAAAATAATAATAAAATAATATGACCCGACCCGACCCATTAACATCCCTATCTCATAGTATCTTACGAGCTCGGCTTATTATTTTTATGAGCCAAATTTAACATAAATCCTCACTTGATGTCGGATGGATGGGAGGGACCGTGAGAACCACTTCTTTGCTAAAATAAAGTGATAAGAATAATTATATTGAAAAGCGAAATCATTGTTCTCCCAGATAAGTTCCATGGACTAATGGAGTGTTTGGGAATATTTTTGGTCGGTGAATTTTGTATGCAAACATATCTAGCTGATATTATATACGGAAGGCTGATATTTGATTTGCACGTGAATACAGAAGCTTTACAATTTCGCAATTTACGTTTCAAACTTTTTATTTATTGGGACTTGGGAGGGAGTAGCAAGAAGAATTATACTCGCGAATGAATGAATGCACCCGATTATCGGTTTGTGTTCATCAGCTAATGAATGGAGAGTGGATTGTTGGTCACATAACCTCCGAGAAAACTACAATAATTGATTGACATTTCCTCTGTCTGACTCCATAAAAAGGAGGAGGAACAAGTGTCCCTGACGGTCAGCCACCAACTACCGTTCTAAATAACAAATAAGGAACAATTTAATTCAAAGTAGACATGGCAATTAAGCTAGTTAAGTTGGGTTTGGGTGGATTTAGATCTCTCATTGATATTAATTTAATTGTAATTTTTTTAGATCTCTAATTAAATATTTTCAAATTGTTATATATAGAATGCCATTAGGAGTTGATGAAGAGTCAAGAGAGCAAGTAGAACACATAAAAACAAGATTATTTTTTAATTTACTTATTTTGCAATGATCTGAATTGAAATTGATTGTATAATTATATTTTTATTTTATATTAATAAAATAGTGGTGTACTTAGATGTTAGGAACGAGCTCGAATATTTTTTTCTAGAAATGATGAGAAAATTAATTAATATTATTCATTCGCATTTAGTATAAATTTTGTTAATTATTTATCTTACTGGACATTAATTGTTTATTTTAACGGTAAGGAGCAAAGTAGGAGCAAGTAATTGGCACTATCGATTTGTGTTGTCAGTGCGACCACGGAGACGGAGCAGCACATGCGAATGCGATATAGATGGTACGCTATCATGTTGACCCACCGCCAGAGGGAAGCTACAAAAGAAGAAAAGATGGATCAGTATGTTGCACAAGCAGTTGGGCTGAAAGTAACCTCTCGTGGAGGTGGAGCCCAGCTGAAAGTGATCCCTCGGTGGAACACGGCTCAAAAAAACGATTTTGAGCAAAAGGCCTGGACTGGAGGAAGGGAATGGAAGGCAGAGAGGGAGAGAGATGCTGAGGGGTTAGCGTAAAAATTAAAGGAATCAGATTTGAGTTTTGAACTCGATCTCAAGTTTCGAACCCGAGTTCAAAATTCAGGTCAGATTATCCGCGCAAAAGTACACATATTTTTGGTCATTTTCATTTATTTATTTCTTTTATTTACTAAAAAAAAATCTATAGTATGGCTATGAGAACAATGTACCTTTGATAAATGGTTGTCACATCGCTATCAATTCGGGAAAAGAAAATAAAGAGACCTCCAAACCTCTAAGTCTTAAGCGAACGCTGAACCACACACTCCATCAAAGGGACAAGCGTCATTCGTGACGATAAGTGCTCAGCACTCCATAGAAGATTGCAGCAACTCCGCGAACTTTTCCTTCAAGGCTAATTTATTTATCTTTAATGTCACGTTTTATATTTATTTTTACGGAGAGTTATAGATAGAGTACAACTCGATTTTATTTTTCGTATCCGATAGTTGACAGCGTTCAATTAAAATTGAAGAGCGTAAGTTCGACTCACATCTTTTACTTTAAATTTGGAGGATGTAAATCTAATTCACACTCTTCAATTGATTGAGCTATCAGATAGACCTTTTCGTGAGCTTTCCAAATTATATTTAAACATCCCGACTGGACTTTTCTGTCAAAAATTATAAACGTATAAAAAAAATTCATTTCATCCGCATATATTTAGAAATTCTTTAGACCACTACTCATTATATATAATAAAATAATTAAAATTAAAATTTTATTTTTAATTAAATATTAAATATAATTTTAGTTATTTATATATATAGTTAAGTTAATTAAATATGACGCGCTGATTTTAATTAGATCTGTCATCTCATAGTAGGGGTGTCAATTATCGATCCGACCCGATCCAAACCCGATCCGACCCGACATGACCCGAAGATAAATGGATCGGATATGAATTTGATTTTTTTGACCCGAATCGGATCGGGTCGGGTTCGGGTCAACCCGACCCGACCCGATTAATTATAATTTTTAAAGTAATTTTATGGTCTAGTACTAATTAAAGCTTAAATCTACACTAATTATATACTAATTAAAAATAATTATAAATTAATTTATAAATTAATTAATATTTAATTGCTTAAAATTATATAAAAATAATTAATAATTAATTAATTATTTTATACGGGTCGGGTCGGGTCAACCCGTGACCCGATCGGATCGGATATATGTTAAAATTTTTTGACCCAAATTTAATCAGATCGGATCAAAAATAATACTAAAATAATATGACCTGACCCATTGACACTCCTATCTCATAATATCTTACGAGCTCGGCTTATTATTTTTATGAACCGAATTTAACATAAATCCTCACTTGATGTCGGATGGATGGGAGGGACCGCGAGAACCACTTCTTTGCTAAAATAAAGTGATAAGAATATAAAAAAGAATAATTATATTGAAAAGCGAAATCATTGTTCTCCCAGATAAGTTCCATGGACTAATGGAGTGTTTGGGAATATTTTTGGTCGGTGAATTTTGTATGCAAATATATCTAGCTGATATTATATACGGACGGCTGATATTTGATTTGCACGTGAATACAGAAGTTTTACAATTTCGCAGTTTACGTTTCAAACTTTTTATTTATTGGGAGGTGGGAGGGAGTAGGCAAGAAGAATTATACTCGCGAATGAATGAATGCACCCGATTATCGGTTTGTGTTCATCAGCTAATGAATGGAGAGTGGATTGTTGGTCACATAACCTCCGAGAAAACTACAATAATTGATTGACATTTCCGCTGTCTGACTCCATAAAAAGGAGGAGCAACAAGTGTCCCTACCGGTCTGCCACCAACTACCGTTCTAAAATAACAAATAAGGAACAATTTAATTCAAAGTAGAGATGACAATTAAGCTAGCTAAGTTGGGTTTGGACGGATCGGATCAGATCGGTTTTATCTTTTAAAATAAAATAAATCGGATCGGATTTAATTAGATCGAGTTATGGTCAGGTTAGGTTGGATTAATTTATATGTCGATTTTTTTAGATTTCTGATTGATTTTGATTTAATTATAGATTATCTAATTTCGAATCGGATCATATCAATTTGACTTCTTTAGAAAATTGAATTGGATTGAATTCAGATCTGAAAGTTCTCGGATCATATCAGATTTTATCATCTCTAATCTAATTCAAAGTAATATTAAATTTAATTGATAAACATATCACATTAACGAACTGATTGAACGGTCAAAATAAAACTAGCATATATCAGTAAAATATAAAGAGTTCTTTAAAATGCTTTTCAATCCATCAGGCGTCAAGAAGATATTTTATTTGCTTCCATTTTTAAAGGATAGTGATATAACATTAGTGCCGCAAATGGATTGAATTCGATCGAACTAGTTAGTGTTTGTATTTGATTTCAAATCATTTTGACTTAAATAGAACTTGAACTAAATCAAATTGAAACTGAAATCAAACTCTAAACGAACTCAATTACTTTAATTTTTATATTTATTTTCATATTATCATAAATAAAAAGAGCTAAAATAATTAATATTTTATTAATTTTATATTAAAAATTAAAAAATAACTAATATTTATTAATTTAATAATAAATTAATAAAAAAATCATCTTTAAATTGGTTGTACGCAACAAAGGGGAACTCATATTTCCTTGATTTTATCCGCTCGTATGATCATATCCTCTGTTAACGATTCATTCCAAACCTGTACCCCTTGATGTCATTTCATATTATCTCGGGGACAACATGCCAACAAGCCCAACTATACATTCGATCAAAAAAGCCCAACTATACATTCGATCAAAAAAGCCCAACTATAAATTCGATCAGAAAAGCCCAACTATGCATTCCATAAAAAAGCCCAAATATGCAGAGTACAATAGTACTTTCTTCCTTCCTCATTCATAGCCCAGACTGTGATAAAGAAAAAGTCAGAAAACCCTCCCTCCCGATCGAAGCGATTCCTCACTTACCGACTATTCTCATGGATTCGCAGAAACCCGAAACCCTAGACGCGCCTCTTCCGGCTACTGTCACAAAACCGGCTCCGCTCCCCGCAAATCCTAGTTCCACCGTATGTACTCCGCCTTCTTCCTCCGATCCGAACGGCGTGAGTAGCGATGAGACGAAGAATAAAGGAGCAGTCGAGAAAGGAGAGCAGAAAGCGGCAGATCCGCTCACTTCCACGTCAACCGGATCAGTCACCAACCTGGAGAAGAAGATGCGCCGTGCCGAGCGGTTCGGAGTGGCGGTGGTGATGTCAGAGGAGGAGAAGCGCAATAACCGTGCTGAAAGGTACGCTCTTTCAATATACTTGTTTTATTTAGTAAAAAAGAAGGCGAATAGTTCTTGCAACTCTAAACCTGTTGTCATACTGCTTGCGTTATTGTGATTCTTAGAAATTGCAATTTTTAATGGTGATAGTTCTGGTCTTATGGGCTTATGGCTTGATCAGTTGCTCCTGAACCAGCATTTGAAATCACTCAAATGATAACTTTTTCCAGACTTCCAGAGGAATTCTTTATATAGTCAAACCATAGGATGTACCTGAGCTGGTTATTTATTTTCTGCTTTTTCCCCTGTACTCAGTTCAAGGAACGTTGTCATTTGTCAGGTTTGGTACAGGGACAGTATCAGTACGTGCAGGAGGCACTGGAAAGCTGGAGGAAGAACAGAAGAGGAAAGCACGTGCTGAGAGGTACATGATTTCATTTTATATTAATCAAATCCCATTTTGCTCTGATTTGTTGGCAAAATATGATAACATTGTGCTTCTTTTACTGCTTTTGTTAGGTTTGGGCTTAGCACAAACACATCAGTTGATGAGAAGGCAAAGAAGAAGGCTCGTTTAGAGAGAGTCTCGCAAGGACCAAAAATTGATGCATCGGAAGAGGAGAAAAAGAAAGCTAGGGCGATCAGGTCATTTTGCAACCTTTTTATTATACTTGTCTCAAATAAAAGGTGCTATCTTCAGTTATTTGCAGATATTTATGTATTAATGGTACTAAATTTTTCAGGTTTGCTAAGAGTTCTACTAGTACATCACAGCCGAGTACCCAGGATAGCTCTGATCTTGTAAGTTTATAATCTTTTTAATATGGTAGCATGAGCATTTCAAGTTTAAACTGCAAATTCAGATTTTGGTCCTTGAAAAATCTCAAGTAAGATCCCTGTAATTTTATTGCACCATATATGTGCATAAACTTAAAAAAAACGTCTCCTTTAAGTTTATCTCAAATTAACAACAATAGTCCTTCGGAAGTACTTTTTAACTTAGTTTTATGTCAGATAATTTCAAGGATCATCATTGTTCTTTTTTAAGATTAACCACAAATGAAACTTTAATGACCAACTTAATTCTTTGTTCCAAGATGAAGGATCAATTTATCTTAATTGTCAAAAACCGTAGGATCAAGTTGATGCAAGCAAAAGCTTAGGATCCAGTATTTTTTTTGTGGGATTAAAACCTGAAATGTTCCTTTATTTTTGCTCTTTTTGTTATTTTCTTTGACAGAACAAGGAGGCAGCGGGCGTGGCTGGCACTGCATGATTAACTGGAAAATTGCTGCTTAGCTATGCTTGTTAGTATTATTTATGAATTTTTAAAACTTGGAGATAGACTATTGTGAAAACTTTTGCACTTTGGTCGATATGAAAATGTATCAAAAATATATACTTCAAAGTCTCCAAAATTTTGATTTATGGTTCTCATTAAATTCTTCATATAAAAAAAATCTTGTGGGATACAATTTTTTTTATTTTTGGAATTCTCTAAGTATATATTTTGGATTTTTTTAAAAACGATTTTCAAACATTCGATACTTTATTATTATTTTTGAGCTGATTTTCAAAAATCCAAAATAAATACTTAGAAAATCTCAAAAATAGATTTTTTTTTGTATCCCATGAGAATTTAATACAACAACAATACTCTCTCTCAAAACCTATATATGCTAGGAATATTTGTGTTTAAGTTTCCTTCTCATCTCTCTTACTGTTCCTTGAAATTATTTTTGCAGGTTAAATTTTGCTCCTATAACTATTGTGGTGCACGTGGTTACATTTTGGCAATTTCTTTGAAAGGAGTCATTTTGATATGCAAACCAGGGCCTGGGCATAATAGTTATTGAATCTGATAAATAAATAATCTATAAAGTTTCATGCAATATTTAATTAGGTCCTTGGCGTAAGAATTTTAACCACTGCAGTTTAATGTCGGTTTCAAATACAAGTGAAAAGAAGAGGTTTACTGCTAGAGCAAAGCCACAATAGAACTGACTGGTAGAACTAAATTCAATTTGTGTTTTCAATCCACCTGAACTTTCTGCCTTTTCACTACCATCTTAAACCAGAATTCATTGATATATGTATCAACTAAGCAGATTTAGCTTTCAATTAGCGTGGAAGGTGAAACTTTTTTAGA
This sequence comes from Schoenoplectus tabernaemontani, assembly GCA_037127355.1. Classification (NCBI taxonomy): domain Eukaryota; kingdom Viridiplantae; phylum Streptophyta; class Magnoliopsida; order Poales; family Cyperaceae; genus Schoenoplectus; species Schoenoplectus tabernaemontani. The sequence continues at coordinate 26,040,628 of CM073753.1, forward strand.
TGTTTTGATTTATGTTTATTTTGGGCTTTTATGGTTGTATTAAGACTTTTTAAGGTTGTCAGTTATTTTAAAGTTTTGAAGTGGTTAAGCCAAACATTTAGATTCCGGTATAGTTTTTAAAACTACAGAATTTGTGTGGTTTGAAGGATAAGCTGCAGTATTTACATGTGGACATCTTGTGAACCCTCTGTCTTCCATGATAATTATGTGGTGATATTGGCAAATTTTTATTGGAAATTACCAACTAACCTGTGGCATTGCTCTGGCTTTATCTACTGTTTGTAACAACAACTGCTAGTTAATAATCTGCAATGACTTACAAGGATGAAATGAATATTGCATGAAACTTTAGGGATTGTTTATTCAAATCTAGCTTTGCAGTGATGTAATTTCAGTATCCATACTCTGTTATTTTGTGATTAGCATTGTAGTAATTGGTATATTTCTATAAGTATTCTGTTAGCCCTGCTGATAGTATGTGCCATTTACTTTTCAATGGGCTTGTTTTTTTGAGGTAATTATTTTACTAGCATGTAAGGTGAACGTTAAAAAAAGAAGAAGAGATGATGTACCAAGCGCATGTTGCATCCAAAGCAAATTGCTGCCATTGCAATGGCAGCAAATATCATTTGGGTTTTGCAGCTGCCATCATAACTATGGCAGTATATGTTATTTGGGTTTTGCAGCAACTCACCAAGTATTTCTTAGCTGTTGCCTATTTCTGAACGACTCTTTAAAAAGCTAATTGTGAAGTATGCACTCTTTTGTAATTAAGTGGGGACTTCTTTTTGATATTTGAAGTATGCACTCTTTAATAATTACGTCGATTAATAAGTGCGTTGTTTTTCAAGTATGTGCATTTTTTGCCTAACTTTGAGCGTACTCTGCAAGATGTCTCGTTTTGGAGCTTCAAAAGAGAATCAAGTTTTGACAGCTCTTTGATTGATTGGTATTTAATTGAAACAGACGGGTGCACTTTACAATAAATACTCCAATTATGTAATAGTATAGTATATATTTTGCAAAATCATGTGCGCATATTGGAGCGTATGAAAGAAACATTACGAGCATGTGAGGTATACCTATTTGAGTAATATGTAGCCGTTATGGATGAATACCCTTTATCTCGAATTTCCTTTGCATGGATTTCATGTTTTCTTTTAAAAAGGTAGTGTAGGAGCGATCACTGACTATTTAATTTAGGCTTTATGCGCGATTTTATCATTAATAGATGCAAAAGGTTTTATCCATGTTTTTTCTCCGTGACAGCCTTAATTAAAGAAATTGACTGCATCTAAATGCTTAATGTAAAAGAGAGGAAGAGAAAATATATCATCGTTCTTTGGCGAGATGCATGTGACAAAAGAACCTATCTGTTCCATCTAAGTATATTCGGAACTTTACCAAGCTTTAGAAAGACTGTTGAGTTTATTTTAAAGATGGTAAAATCTCATCCGACCTGAGAAATTTGTCTAACTCATCCGAATTTAAATACAAACTAATCCGAGCTTTAAAAAAAAATCAAATTTATTCGATCTGATTTAAATCCGACTCAATCCGAGATCAAATAACCGTAATCCAATTAAAATCAATTTAAAATCTAAAAGTCACTATATAAATTAATCCGATCTGACATAATTTAATTTCTTTCAGAAAGTAAATCTTATCCAACCCGATCCATCCAGCTCATTATCACCTCTAGTTTATTTCATTCGTTACGAGAACAAAATCTCTTCTTTTGGAAGGAGAATCCAATTTAGTTTGCTTGGACCTGTAAAATTGATAAGTTCGGAGGTTTTCAATTTATTGGAAATTGAAACTGAAGCTAGAAAAAAACATCTTATTAAAAATAAGTACAACAAAAAAAAAGAAAATGAAAATCACACCACAAAAAATAACCCAGGAGAAGTAGGCCATGACAACTAAAGGTCAACTCGTTTATAATAGCTATTTCCACTATATTTTTATCACAAATTACAGTAGTAACAATATTTAACCTAATATAAGGCCTCAAAATTTATATGTCAGTGACCACAGAGCTCTTTCATAGAAGAAATTGAGGATCGTCTCTCAATGGAACACTGCAGTTGCTCCTTGACCCGTCTCAGTGCAAGCAAAACTGCATGCACATTATTCTCTTTGATTTCCAGTTTGTTTATGCATTCCTTTGTGCTTGTTTCGGCATTCTCTGGAACTACGGCCAGCTTGTTCTCTTTGCCCTTGATTACTTGCTCCTCTGGCATCTCTTGAACAGAAGTTGTTGAGACAGGTAATTGCCTGAATTATCATAAATCAGTTAGTCAAGTTAGCTCCCAATGACATGGTATTGGTCCTATAGGATGAAGGGAGACAATCTAGAAGTGGCATGGTATTTGTAAACTAGTGCCAATACAGTTAGTTCTGCTTCTAAGTGTCACAATAAAAAAAGTGTAGTTCTACTGATAATACAAAGAAAATAAAAAAAAACACTCTTTTGCTGCATATTACATTGTTAAAAAGATCTGTGGTAAATTGAAAGAGCATTAGAATTGTAGTCTAATTTTTTAACCCAATGTAAGCTTCAAGTGAGATCTAATCTGATGTGGGTCATTCAATATTTATTAATCTGCCCAGGCAAACCTTAATAAAACTATCTTTACATCTTACGACTTTAATTTTATTGATTCAGAAAAGTGGTACCTCATATCTGCATGAAATTCCTCTTCTGACCCACAATTTTCGGTTGATTGGTTCCCACAATTCTCGTCCTTTACATGAGACAATTCTGAACCAATTGAGCACCAGCTTTCGTTTTCTGACCCGACAAGACCATTTTTCTCCTCTTTCACCTCTTCAAACGAGCTACATTGTAAGGAATCGTTGTCTGTTTTAACAGAACTAGATCTTTTGTCATCAAATCCCTCATTAGCCAAAGAGGAATAAGAGGAGAAAGAACCAGCAGAACTATCTGGTAAATCCAAAATCTTGAGAGATTCAAGCTTTTTCAGAGCACGCCTTAGCCTTTTTTCAGCTTTATTTCTGCTTTTAATCTCATCATTTACCTTCTTTTCCAGTTTCTCCAACTGTATCAGTCAAACCCAAATAAAAAAAATATAAAACAAGGTAAATTTCTTTTAGAACTGTAACAGTAACTGCCAATTTATTCAGATAAAAATAAGACAAATAAACAGAAAACAAAGATGTAAAAGGGAAAAGAAAAAGAAAAACTAATAAGAGATCCGGTTTTACCTTTTTGCCTATTACTTGAGTAACCTCCTCGGCTTCTTTGGATGCAATTCTCTCGGCTTGTAATCTTCCCCTTAGGCACTCCACAGTTCTCAATTTCTCAGCATCATCATCTCTGAAAGACCAAATAATTAAAAAAAAATACAATAAGAGAGGATGGAAAACAAAATATAACTAGCACCAGAAAACTGAAATGAATTAAGTTACGAGTAATTTTAGTAAATTGTACCTGCACTGGTTGATTGATACTATTGATTTCAAAATAAACTAAAAGAAATAATAAATCAAAGGCCATTAGACCAATAGGAGTGTGAATGCATCAAACAAAGAACCAAATCAACAATCATTACCTGCATTGGGTGTTTGATGAAAGCGTTCCATCGTTGGAAATTGCGATGGAAATTGGGATGTAAGCTTGTTGATCAAAACTGCGGCTCGCGAGAAACATTATTCTCTCTGGTTGTGCTCTCTCTCTTTCTCCTCTCTCTAGAGAATAAAAAGATGGTATCTGTTTGTTTGTTTTATTTATTTCTTTCAGAGGATGAATTGTCACAGTCTCTAGGTATTCCTCGTGCCTAGTTTAATTAGAAATTCGGTCGTTTTTTCAATGGTAATAAAGACCACGTTAAATTTTCATAATTACAAATATTTATTAGTGGTCGGCGGTGATTAATTCTCTGTTCCAGGTGTCACCATCAAGCGCTTTGCAACCTCTACTATTCATTTACCCAAATTCAGAAATTTCTATTATAAAATAAAATTAGAAGACAAAAATTATGAGAGCTAAACTTTTATTTCTATATTATCTCTTTTAGAAATATATATGACAATCAACAACATACAAATCTTATTTATATGCTAAAGAAACATCATATAATAAAGAATAAAATTAAATTTAGAATTAAGGAGGAGATAAAGATAATGAAAAATATTTATCATTATAAGAGGAAGTGGAGGAGGTGAAACATTTATCATTAATATTTTATAACAATTCCTAAAATTTTGTGATTTCAGTACCGAGTTAAAATTAGGGCGGTTAATGAAATATTTTCGACCGTTTATTCAATTAGTATTATATTCAATAAGACAAACATGAGTAAAATTTTATTTTTGTTAAGTTATCAAATATGGATATGAGTAAGAAAAAATTCTTGTTAACTTATCAGATAAGAATACGGATAAAAATTATTTCATATCTGTTATCTATATATAAATAATTATATTACAATTTTTTCATTGCTACTTATATTATAATCTTTTTTATTTTTTTTCATTACAACTTATAATTATATCCGATCCTTATTATACCCGATAAGATGAGTATAAATAAGATTTTATTTTAGTTAAATTATCGGATATTGATATGGATAATTTTTTTTGTTAATTTATCATGCGGATAAAAGATTTTTGTTACCCTATCCTATCCATTAATAGCCCTAATTAAAATATTGTTTGGCTAATATAATATTTGTATGACACTACTATCTGCTGGATTAGAAATGTTGAAACTTGAAAGTAACGATTTAAAATTCATAATAGACATTAGACATGATTACAGAAAACAACAAAAATAATATAATATAACTTCTTATCTTGTGGTTTATGGCCTGATGGGCCCCATGGGCCATGGCTAGGGTTTTGAACCCTGAAGGGGAGAGGCTTTAGTTCCTGTGTGTCTTTTACTGAGAACAAAAATGTGTGGCGAGTCACCGAAATCTTTGATTAGCTTTTGCCTTTTAAAGAAGGTTTGTAATTCTTTAGCACGACTATCAGTGAATTAACACGGTCACACAGATGAGATATACGACCCCGCCTTAAAGAATCTGGTATTTAATCTGAAAAGTATTTGTTGAGGCATTAAGCAACACGTGACAGCAGTTTGTGTAGCATTTGGCATTTCATGAGAGCTTGCCCAGTACCAGTGGAAACCCAATGAGGTTGTAGCTGAAATTTACCCAATTCTAACCTGCAATTGTTCATTTTACATCTAATTTGTTGCAACTTAAATGGGTGGAGTGTACATATATTGTTTTTGTTCTTCTTTTTTATTTAAAAAAAATAATAATAATATTTCAGCTGCCCATCAGCTCATACACTGAGAAACGAAGGTCTGATCTGTAATCTGTTGACATATAAAATTGAAGCATAGACTGTCAATTAACTCTTAAAAGGAGCAACAAAATATAGTTGTCATTTTCTTCCGAATTGAAGTAAACCCCTCTTATTTTGTGGGCCCCACCTGCCATCGAGGGTATTTATAAGTATCATTTTCTTCCGAATTGAAGTAAAAGGGTATTTATAAGTATCATTATAGGAGCGTCGGTCGAATAATGATAGCACAGCACAAATTGAAGCGTTTTCATACTTTTATTAGTCTGACTTAACTTGCACTCTAAGCCTCATACTTTATATATATATATCATATACATATATAGCTGTACTCATCTCACGCTCAGAGTACAATCATTACTTGTTGGACGTGTTTAATCAGCCATGTGCAAACACTAAAATATACTTTAATTCTACAAAATAATTAATTGTTTTATAAAATTAATTATATGTGTTTTATTTATTGATCTGCATATTAAATTACATGTGTTTTATCAAGCCTAAAAGAGAACAGAACATGTGAGTAAATTAGTTTATTGAGAAATCATGTTCTAATGTTTTTGGATATTTATTAAATTATAATACGTTTGGAATGTACTAAAAATAATTCAAAAGTTCTGTGATTCATGATCTGCCCCTACACTACACGACTAGTAATTTACAGTGGCATGTGGGATCCACATTTTTTTCAAAAGGGAAGTGCATTGCGTGATTTCAAATTTGGTTGTAACAGCATGTGAATCTTTAAACAAAAAGACAAGAAATGGGTTCGCTCTAGGCTATATAAAATAACTCGGACTCATAATTCAGCTTAGAAACAGATCGGATTCGAGCTCAGACTTAATATGATTCGATAGTTAAACAAGTGAGTTTATATTGAAGTTGACTTGATTCAAGACTTCAGTTTGTCTCAAATAACAATCGCACGTGAAATGATTCGTGGCCTATGATCAAAAGTAGTTTAACAACCTCTTTTACTCAGTTCATATATCTCGATTCTCGTAATATTTATCAGTTCGTGAGTACGAGTTTTGATATAATAATTTTAAATTAATTTTTCTAACTCACAAGTAGTGTTTTTTAAATGTTTAACCAAATCAACACACGTGAATTGATTCGACTCATATTTTCTTAAATTAAATTTAAACTAAAACTTCACTTAGTTCGACTCATATTTTTCTTAAATTAAATCGTTAAACTGTCCTTTAATTCCCGCGAGAATTAATTCCGCATCAACACTTTGAAGGGAAGAAAAAAAGTACCAAAATGAGAAATTAAAAAAGGAAAAAAGAATGTTGGACGGCTGTAAATGCCTCACGGATAGAATAACTATAAGACACGTGAACCTCAGCTAGGATTTTGCAGGTGTTAACAATATACTATTTGTAATTGTAAGTTCCAAAATTTGTCATTAGTTTAATTATATTATAAATGTATGTACGTTCGCATAATCTCACGACATGTTTGAATAAATCAACTGGTTGAATATACTATCTTATGGTGTCGACCAGTAATAATATTTATTTCGTTGAAAACATAATTATTCATGAATGACTGAGTACAGAGAGAGAGAGAGATATACGAAATTATATCTTAGACTTTAATTGTGACTGTGCTATATATTGAAAAGAAAACTGGTTATTTGCATGAAACGTGGATTCGAAAATGGATAAACAATATCTGCTCATAAATACATCACTTTATCTTGGGATTGCATGATTTAATTTTCAGGATTTGTTTAGCAAAAATTGTAATAATTTTGCGAAACTTGCATCTACACAACATTATATAGGGATAAATTATTCCATGAGGACTTATCTTTAGTTTAGTAGCTCATGATTTTTTTTCCTATGCAAACAACTTAGTACCTCAATTAATAGCTAATTAAAATGATGCTAAAGAGGTCGCAAAGTCGAACCCCGTGGATGTAAAGAAAAAAATAAGGTTTATATTCACTCAAAAAATATTTTTTATATGTGAGAAAGCATTTATTCTAAATTTAGTTGATTATATATGAACGTTCAAAGTTAGATTACTTGATAAATTTCTCTCAAAAAAAAAATTGAACCCACAGCCTGAATCTTTTTCGCTGCTCTATAACTAGCTCTTTTTTTTTTTTTTTTTGAGAAAGCCCATAGACTATACGCACACACACTACACAACTCATCCCTCCATCCACATCAGCGGAATTCGAACTTGGGACCTCCCCTTGGAAGCCAACATCACTACAAATTGCACTATGCTGCGGTGACTATAACCAGCTCTCTTCAAGTGCAGAATGTAACATGCTTATAATCAGGGCTTGAGCGGATTAAATAAATAAAGTTTAGGAAGGATTCGGTACACAGTACACACCAAGCAGGCACGGAAAACTAGTTACATTCCAATTGGACCTGAAATAATTTGAAAAAAATGAACATATATGTCATCGATAAGTTTTCGTCCTCAATCCACCTTGTAAAAAAAAAGATAAAATATCCACCTGCGATAAAAATAGAAACTTGAAAGTGGATTCAGGCCTGTCGATCAGATCGAGCACCTTTAAAAAGGATGCAAAAGCCCAACAATAATTCGCGCATAATAATATATTGTTCAACGTTCACAAAAATAATTACATGTTTGTTGAAAATGTGTGCGCATCATATATTGTTCATTGTTAAAAAAACAATTATATGTTGTTGAAATTTGAAAATATCTTCTATGAAATTAAACTTTATTCGTCTTTAAAATTAAAATATGTAGGGTTTGAGACGGGGAAATTACTTGGGACTCGAGATACTCTAAATTTTTAGGTTTCCACAAGTTGGTTTCTAAATTTTTAGTTTCGACGAACCTCTTGAATTATTCTGTTCGTGATACTCAACCCCGTGGTTTAATTAATTATATAATACTACATTTTGAAGTGCAAAATAATTAAAATATTTTGTGTATGTCTATAGCATAATATTTGAAATATTTTTGTTTCATGAAATTTTAATTGACTGAAAATCAGTTAGCTAACTAAAAGATATAGGCACTTGATTAAATATTTTTAATGGGAAGGATCACTTGACAATGATTATCTTGACAATCTTGACAATAAATTTTGAAATAAATATGAAAAATCTTAAAAATAGAAAAAAAAAACTTATAGATATGTTCTTCTACTTATAGATTGATGGTAATTAAAATTTCATGCAATTTCTTTATTGTTCGGCGATCCATCAACGACTGTTAAATGAAAACTATTGCAAAGTTTATAATATTTTGAAGGTCTTTGATCGACTAGCAAATAATAATGAAATTACATAAAATTTTAATCACCATTAATTTATAAGTACAAAAACATATATAAGACATTTTCTATTTTTTTTCATATTTATTTAGAGATCTATTGTCAAGATTGTAAAGATAACCCATCGTCAAGGGATTCCTTCCCATTTTTAATACATGTATTTGGTATATGATTTATATCATTTTGACAATGTAGTTCTTTATTTTATATTTATTGAAAGTAAATGTTTATTTTATGTTTGTAGTAAATATTTAAAATTTATGCACAAAATTTTATTATTATAATATTTTGAAATTTTTTATTTCAATTTCTTGTCACGAAGTGACTGCTTGTTTCAGAAAGAGTGTTACTTTCCCAAATTTATATTTATATCATACATGTTCCATCATTGATTTTGTTTCTCTCTCTTCATTTATTTAATAAATAAATGGATCATATTATTTTTTTCTTCTTCATTTAAAGATATGATATAATGTCTCTAAGATATAATTTAAATACTAAAATAATATAACTCTTTGTATTATTTTTAATGAATTGGTATGTAATTAATTATAATATTTATCATTAAATATATTTTTTTTGCAGCAACAACAACAACAAAAGTCTTTAATCCCAAATTTATTTGTGTTATGTTAGAAATGAAAACCAATTTGAAAGCATAGTTATCAGAAATCTCAAATATAAAAATCAATGATAATAATAGTGACAATGATACATATGATGAGAAAAAAATTTATTTATGTTCAAAATTTTTCTAACAAAAATTATTTTATAAAACAAGTTTTTATTTTAAATATATGATTATTTATATATACCATATTTTATATTTTTCGAGGCGAACCCCGATGAAAAACCCTACTTTAAAATAGATCTCCTTCGCTCATCTTCTTGCTCGTTGCCCACTTCATTTCTTCAAGTCTTTGCTCACTGAGGCTACCACCAATTTTAAGTAACTCATTTTATTAGCATTTGATTCAGCATAAAATAACCTTAAAAAATCATGAAAAATTATAAATATACGTTTATTGTAAAAATAAACAAGATCAGGTTGAATTCATAATTTGAGTATTATTTTTTTATACCAAATCCTTTCTCAATTTTAATAGTCTTTAATGAATCATCAAAAAATAACTAAATTACATAAAATTTGAAACACAATCCATCAATAAATTAAAAATATATATTTATAAACTAATTTTCAAAGATTTTTTAATTTGTTTAGCGTCATTGTCGAGATTATGAAAATAACCTATTGTCATGATCCACATTGTGTAAACGTTCCTCTTATGGCTTTTATCAGGAATCAACAGTCACGAGCCGTGAGTCGGAGGTGGCAATCGGGCGGGTCGGGTCGGGTTCGGGTTCGGGTCGGGTCAGTTTGACTTTCTGGAAGAAATTGGGTCGGGTCGGGTCGGGTCAATTTACATGTTGTGTTTTTTCAGATCGTTGATAGATTTCGATTGGATTGAAGGTCATTTGATCTCGGGTCGGGTCGGGTTCGGGTCGGGTCGGATCAGTTTGACTTTCTTAAAAAATCGGATCGGGTCGGGTTCAGATCCGGGCGGGTCGGACGGGTTTGTCGGGTCGGGTCGGGTTCTGCCACCTCTGCCCGTGACAATTCATATCCCTAGAATAAATAGATGCATGAAGTGCCCGTTTTTTTGGGCAGATCTTGTAAATATAAAAGGGCACCGATATAATTACTCTATTTGTGATCCAAATCAAACGCTTCGAATTTCTTCCAGCAATTACTCCACATAGAGTATTATGGAGCATACCTACTTGAGTCATGAACCGTGTCTAGGAGAGAATAGCTCGTACATGTTCGTGTAATGGTTTGAGATATTTTTGCTAGCTTCTTGAATAAAGAAATTAGGATCAAATACGGATGAATAATAATAAAATCATATCATATCAGTTATAATTTTCAGACAGATCGGATTCGGATGATGCCGAATACAAAACAAATCAAATATTAAATGACTATCGCAAACGGATCAAATATTGGATAAATACAATTACAAATATAAATATTTCGGATATCAAATAAATATCATAAACACCTTGAAAAATAGTTGCATTTTTTTCTTAGATTTATCGCTTGGAAAAGTTTAAATATTAGCTATAAAAAATAATCGCTATTTGTCATTATTAGTTCAAATGCATGATACAACCCAATTGAAAAATATATAATGAGTATTTTTAACGTATATCTGAATTTTAAAATTATCTGAATCCTGATAATTATTTGTACCTGTATCTGATTCCAAAATAAAAATCATATCTGTGAAATCTTTAATTCATACCCGTATCGAAAAATTATCTAAATCCAAATCAGAAAAATATACATACAGATCCGGATGGTTTTGGATATATCCGATCCGTTTACAACCCTAAAAGAAATGCTCATATCGTATGAGATGTATTTGCTTTGCACCTGGCGCAGTAAATGACAGTTTGCCCAGTAGCTATGGTTTTGAGACGCTGTCAGGGTTTGAAGTTCTTTCTGCATAATGGTCTGAGCCTTTGAGCATTTCTCGTTGCAGAATTATAAGAAAATAACCCCGGTTATACTGTCATCATCATGACATCAAGTGGTAAAATTGTGCATCATATCGAAAAAATAAGCATTCCAAGGGTAAATAGAATCTTAACCTCTATTCTATTCGTAAATATATAATGCTAAAAAAGATACGTAAAAAAGATGAAAGAAAAAAAAAAAGAAGCACACAGGCACACACACACACAAAATTAAAAGTGTGAGAGTGTGTTATAATCTTTTTATAAGCATCCCCCAACTCGCAATGCTCAGTACCTGAGAGCACTAATTCAACTCGAGCTTCTCCATGTAAATAGTGGCAAGGCCTCTTGCTCCAACAATTACTAGCCCGCCTTTAATTTTGTGCATGAAGAGTAGTTTTCTGAGAATTTTACCTGATAAGAACCTTCCATATCTTTTTCATATACACCACAAGTGACCACACAGCAAGACCCGCAGAAACATAAAGTAATGTCATGCCAGAGGCAATTAGAGTAGTTTGCCCAGTTAGACTACATCGATGACAACAAAAAAATCATTAGGGGGTAATTGGATATATTACATAAATGCTAGATAGCAGTCTGATGAAACATTAGCTTTTAAATAGATTAAATGAAAATTACAACCTTGGATCTCTAACAAGAAGCAGAATGGTTAATGCAGTCATTTGTGTAGCAGTCTTCCACTTTCCCAGATTGTTCACAGCTACGGCCTGATTTTGGTAGTTAAAAAAAAAAATGAGATAAACAAATAACATTGTGATGGTAACTTGCTACATTGAAAGGGAACAAATTACCTCAAGAAGCTTTTTGTTCTGCGAGGCAGCCCATTCTCTTACAGCTGACATTGTTATCTACACAATAAAAAAGTCATAACTCATACGGTTTGATGACAAGAAAATGGTAAGACTGGCACTAAAATGAAATGCACCAAGTAATTAGTTTTCACAAGTTTAAATTATCTATCATATTGTTTGGCAATGCAACTATTGGAGAGAGAACAGACCTCTCTGCCAATTATAGCTATTGATGGCACTGGCAGAAGCCATGGTACTTCACCAAGTCCTGGCACTTCAAAAGGTCTTGTACACAGCAGTACAAGTGTAGCAGCTACCATAAGCTTTTTCAATAAGAATGCAAACAATCAAAGTTACATCATCAACCAATTGAAGATGATAATAATAAATTTTCTATTTAAAAAAATATTATATGTAATCCATCCAGTTACCAAATTATAATCTAACCTTATCAGCCACAGGATCAAGAAATGCACCAAATGCCGACCCCAGTTGCATCTACCATTTAGGAAGCAAAAGATATAGACTCACCATGCGATATACTGATATATTGAATACAAAAGGTATATAGAACATTTTCTATGTTAAATGAAAATTAAATAATAAATAAAAAGAAGTGCAAACCTTACGGGCTATATAACCATCAAGCCAATCTGTTATAGCTGCCAAAAGAAATATGCTGGTAGTGGCAGTCGTTCCCAATGAACCTTCCATGTAAAATGCTACACCAATTTTAATTTGAATTGTTTTCAGAGACACATATATCAATATGAACTAGTTTAACTCCATTGCAAGTCGTTTTCTTCACAAGAAAATATATATTGCATTATTGTACATTCAAAAATTAAAAACAGATGATCCAGTTTCCAAAGATCAAATTGCATTAAACAACTCACTGCATATGAGAAGTGGAACAGCAGCAACTCTTCCAATTGTCAGGACAGTGGGCAGAGTTAGCAACCGGGGAGGAGGTGTATCCTTATGACAGAACCCGTTAACCACTTCTCCTTCACCAACCCGGCTAACCGGATCCAAATCTGAATCTGCACCAGTTCCCATTGCCTCTGCTCTGTCACCTGATCCTTTCCGTTCACCTCTCTTCACCGGACTGGAAACGGAGCCAAAGCCAAAACCGAACCCGCTTTTAGTCGGACCCAGCGCTCGGACTGTGGGCATGGATCCGCGGTTTATCCAACCCGAGTTATACGGCCTGTTTAAGGGAAAGAAGGAAGCACCTCCTCCTCCGCCGCCGCAGCCGCTGGAGAGTGGGAGGTTGGTGCGGGTGGGACCAAAGGTTTTGGTGGCTAGGTTTAGGTTTTGATTGAAGAGGCGCGGTGGGTGGAGGAATGGAATCGAGGGGTGGTGCGCGAGAGAGCTAACAGATTTAAGAAAAGGTGAAGGAACGGGTGGGGGCATCTGCTTCGTTTCTTTCAGCGAGATATTAATGGCAAATTTCGGAATTGGATCTCTTCAAAAAGGAGAAGGAAAAAAAAATAATAAATAGCTTAAGGTTGCTGCGCGCCTGCGCCGGTGTATACATATATAATTTAGGATGCAATATAAAAGAGAGGTGGAGAGAGATGCGGGTTTGGAGTTCAAAATGGGTTCAACGGGGATTGGTTGGAGTTGAACAGGAACTGTTTGATCAAATGCCGGAGCCCGGAAGCCTGAAGCCACGCTTGGGACTTGGGAGCAGACTGATTATAAGATGAATGGAGAATCCATTTTGACTACGCAGTAAAACAAAAACGGAGCCAGTGGAATTTTTACTTAAATAACTTTACTATTAAATAAATTTACATTAACAATCTAAGAACCAAATTATTTACTGACCTAACTAAAGGTGTGAGTTTCAAACCTCAATTTTTTTTGCCCGCTAACTGACCGCACTATACCAATTTAAAGGACGTGAGTTCAACTCACTCCCTTTAGTTTAAATTTAAAGAGCGTGAGTTAAACTCAAATCTTTTAACTTAATTATCTATAATTTTATGTTATTCACGTAGATTTTTTTCACGAGTTTTTCATATTGTATTTAAACATCCAAATGAGAGTTTTCCATTAAAAATTATGATCGTTTGAAGTTTGAACTATTCATTAATAAATTTACTAAATTTCTCAATTTTTTTATATATGATGAATCGGTGTCGAAATTTTTTTCAAATCATGCAATAAAAATGAAATAATGTAATAAAACTTTAGCAAAAAGTATTAAATAATAATTTAAACTTCAAACAGACATATTTTTTGACAGAAAACTCTGATTTGGATGTTTAAATACAATCCGAAAAGCACGTGAAAAAAATCTACATGTATGACATAAAAATATATATAGTTAAGTTAAATTCACATCTTTCAAATTTCATATAGCTTATGCTTTATGTCTAGTGGAATAGAGGAGTTTATGTTGTGATTAGTGAACTTGCGATGTAACCATCGGTAGGGATGTTCAAATGGATGGATTTAATTGGATTTTTAATATAATCGTTAAATTTTAGATTATTTGGCTTGGTTTTTTAGTTTATAATTTTTATTCGGTTGAAAATTTTAACTAATTTGATTTTTCTTCTTTGATTCAGTTTATATTTTTAATCAAATAAATAGAACAAACCGAAGAGTAAAAATTTATTAAGTAATTTCTTTTCAATTTCCATTCAAGAGTTCCTATGTGTTTCCACGCCCTTTTTTTAGACCTCGAAAGAAATGGAAAAATTCCTTTTCTTAGAAACACATAAAAGAAATAGGGATAATGGTAATCCTACTAAGAAAATTCTGAATATATTTATATTCTATAGATTTTATTTAGTTATTTATTTTTATTTTTAAAATTATTTATTTTAGAACTATCAATATTTTTCATCACTCTTTAACTAATATAATTTTGATTTAACCGAATGAAACAAACAAAATTTAGTTTATTCAGTTTCATTTTATTCATTTTATATTATAAAATTTTAGACTCATAATTCGACAAATCGAGCAACGCTTTGGGTGAATATTTATTCCAGTTTGTATTGAATCAACTGATTTCACACCCCTATCCACATGTAATTTGTCAAAATTACCTGATCATTTGTCCAAATATCCTACATCTGGTTCATTTGAAAAAAATATCCTACATTTGATTTGATTGGGCCTAAAAATAAATACCGAGTCCATGTGTGGGCATTTCCTACATACCTGCACTGTCTGCCCTTGTCTGCTCAGGCCTATGGACTTAGTTAGCTACCCATGCTTGCTCATTTAGCATAAAACAACAACACAATGAGCCCATTCGGCAACATAATGAGGATTAAATTTTAATCTGCACTTCGGTTACCTTAATCACTAAGAAAAAGTCAAGAAAATTTAATATGAGGATAGATGTACCTTGGGGACGGGCATGGATTAAGATTTTGACATGAATAGATTAAATGAGAGGTTCTTAATCCATGCTAAGGAGCACGTGTTTCGGATAGATTAAGGAACTGAGGAGTCTAAAGAATGCTTAATCCTTAGTTACTGAACATGTACAATATAATAATATATGATTCTTACAACAACATAATTAAGCACAAAATAACTTGCAAGAAAACATGAACAACAAAAAATTAGCATAACAGGCTTCAATACATTCGTATACATAGCTTTAACAAAAAATTCACTCTATCTTGATTAGTGGGTTATTTTCTGGGGTTTTATTCAACCAGTACTTGATAAATGGATACTTGTGGGGTTGTCATTTTCAATAATAAAAAAAAAGGGATTGATATGGTAAAAGATGAAGGATTAATATGGTGAAATGAATCTGTTTAGGGTCAAAAAATTGAAGCTCCATTCTTATTTAAGCCCATTTAACCAAAAAGGTATCAAAACAATGTGTTTTTTTGGTATTATGGTGTATTTCTTTTAATTAAAAACTTTATTTGAACATCTGGTTTGACATGTATGTGAGGCTTAATTTTGATTTTCAATTGATAATCCTAGGCTGAGATCTTATAAAATGCATAACATATCATATAAAAATAATTTGAGGGCAGAAATTTTCTGAGAGCATCATGAATATCTATAGTTCATGTTTACAAAGTTTATTTGAAGTGCTCAATTCAAAATACGAGAGAATATGATAGAAGAAGGAATGTTGTCAGCATGTATGGTTGAGAGTTGAGACAACAAACATGATATGAACATGCATTTTTTTTTAAATATGGTATATCCATGTTTTTACGTAGAAACATGGATTTAGACGCATAATGTTGGAATTGAGACGTCAAATCCAATAAATAAAGTTTGGACTACGTGTTAATATGATTAATATATCATATATATTGTCGCAAATATTATGTTGTATAATATGATTGATATGCCATATAAATGTGATTAATTAAAGGATGACATAATACGTATTTCACTAAAATCTTGGATACGAATACATATAGAATTAATGATAATTAATTTCAATTATTAATGGACCAATTGAAATTAATTAATAATACTAGTAAATAAGATTTTGGGCTAAAATTAATTTTATGGGGCTGAAACTTAATTTAGAATATTATGAAAATAATATTTAAATTTTTGGATTTTTTTCTGAAATTATTCCGAAATACTATTTTTCAGCCTAAAAACGGATGTAAATTAATCTAAATTTAGCCTAAAAGCTTATGGAAATCATACCCATATTCTGCATAATTAATTGTGGCATGATATCTTAGGAGTTCTGATACTAATATATAAGGGGTTGGATCTCCATAGCTTGAATGATTATCTAGCAAGTCTTGCTCCATAAGAAACATCATACTCTACTATTAAAATTCATAAATAGAGAAAAGAAAGAGAGAATTCAAGTTTTGGAATGACTCGTAAGCTACAAGTAAGTAAGGTTTTATGCAAGATAAACGATCAACCTCTCAAGCCAACAAAAAGATCGATAAAGGATTTGCACAAACTTCATCAAGTGATCTCAAGATTCGCAAGGATGAATAGTAAGTTTTTGTTTTCGCTTTTATTTTAATCTTATTTCTTGTGCAGAGTTTTATTTGTAATTGCTTGTAATTTAGAATTTTGTGTTTTTGGCTCTACCTAAATTGAAATTGCATCAACACATAAAACATAGTTACGTGATTTCCATTTGTACCTATTTAATTTAGCTTAAGTTCACTCATTTGAATATAAATGAGTATAAACATATTAAAAATCTGAATAGACACTTTTATGTTCTAATTGCATTTTGGTTGAATCTTTTATCTAAAAATTGTTCATACCTATTTAATTTAACTCAGATCATTAACAAAAAATATATGGAAGGCACAATGTTAACTATATTATGATTTTTGGTGAATTTTGAAATACAAATGCAGTATAAATTGAATAGAACATCAATCAACTCTTTAAAATGCAATGTTATTATGTTATTGGTAATTGTTCTTATAAAGGTTCTTTCCTGATTTAATTTTAGCTTAAATAAAATCTTAAACATTCACAAGACATAATTTGAATTATTTCCGTGAATTTTGATAGTTTTAGGAATATAAATGAGGTGTAAACTGTTTAAAAATCAGGACCGATTTTTTTTAAATGCTTAAAATGGTTAATAACTATTAATTTAACTCAGATAAATCCATAAAATTTAGAAGACATTTTTTGGTAATATTAGTAAGTTTCATTGATTTTCCATTTACTAATGAAGTAAACTGATTAAAAACATAAATAGACTATTTAAAATTGCACTTTAATTGCATTCTGGTTGAAAATCTTATGATTGAAAATGTTCATACATATTTAGTAAATCGGGTTATTTAATAAAAAAGGTGAAATATATTATTTTAATTATTACATTAGTTTCGATGATTATGAGACCTACATTAATTAAAAACATGAACAAACTCCTTAAAAATGGATTTAGTTGTGTTAGGTTTCAGTTTGTACTTAAAGAAGGATCGGACCTAATTAATTAATTATTCTCACAATTTTTATTGTTTCTTAATTCTTTGATTTTATCTCATGTGATTTTTAATTGTGTTTTAGTTGCATTATGAAAATTTGATATTTCTTTTAGATTAATTGTTGTATATAATAATTCAAATGTAGGAAAATCATGTTAGATTCACTGGAACTTGATTTAAAGACCTGATCCTGATCTAAATTGTTTTAAAATCTAACATCATCGAATGACCTTTCTAATATATGATAATTACAAGGGATACTTTTCTATGGATGAGAAGGAGGTACCGTTAATTTATTAATTAATATTGGTGATTTTTTATTCATCAAGCTTCATTTTCTGGTCATATTAAAAAATGTTTTATCTTGATAGTCCGATACTCGAAATTAAATGATCTAAAATTATTTTTATTATGAATCTCTATCTGTTATTTATACATATTATTGATCATCGTCTCTACTCTACAAAATGGTGTGAACGAGAAAACATATTTGTTGCTATAGTTGTAAGTATGACAGCGTGATTGGATTACTAATAGTGAGACCCACTCCATAATAAAATCTCCCTTAAATCTAATCGCAGTCGTTTAAATGAATCAATAATTAAAATTATGTGCCATATATACATATAAACAGTACTTAAAGAGTTAGATGATATATACATATTGATTTTTTAATGGATGCGGCGCCAAGGGATAATGTTATTTCAACATCTTGTTCATTGGAAAGTGTATTGATCAGTTAGCATCCTGTTAGACATTGTAAACACATGGCCCTCAAGTTTTTTGAGTAGTCTGTGTGTAATGTAAGTAATATTTTCATTTTGTACCGTGAGTCCGTGACATTCATTCCAGCGGTCAGCTCGACTTTTTCTTCAAATAAAAGTTTCTCCAGCAAGCTGATGTATTTTTTTTTATTTTTTTTATTTTATCAATACGGACACCTCACACCTGACCTGGCTATTGTGTACCCAGTCAACTCAATAAGAAAGGGTACTCATCGTCTCATCCACATAGCTATCCAGCAGTGGGCGGGGTAAATGATGACTGGGCCATCACCGAGTATATATTATTATATTTTGAAGACGGGGAGTTTACAATCAATAGATCCGTACTACCATAATTTTCTATTAGGAAAATATCCTTTACTGTTTTAGCGAATTTTCCTCTGACATATTTTATATTTTAAAACTTTTACATAATTCTTTCATTATTCATAATATTAAATATTTTTTTCAATGAAAAATAATCAGACAATTCAGAAGAGATAAGAAATTCGATCAAAGAGAGTCAGATTAATAAAATTTTAATCCAAAAATACTAATTTTTAAAATCCAAGGGAGAGTCAATTGACCCTCTTAAAACCTTTGTATCCACCCTTCTGTTATGATTCAAAATCTAAAATCCAAACAAAACAAATCACTAATCTTACAACACATTAAAATCAGAAAATTCTAGGGTATGTTGATATAAGGACAAGAAGCCGAAAGATTATGGTCTATTGCCATTAATTTGGGCTGTTATTTTCTTTGCATCTTGATTTTGATTTTTTAAACTTTGCATGGCAGCAACTCATTTTTTATTTATATTTTAAAATTAACGCTCAAAATTAAAAATTTCAAACAGTGATATTTTTAATTTTAATGGTAGATGTATGCTCATAAACTTTTATTATTATTGGAGCTTATTTTATATTAGATCAAATGATAATAAAATGAATGAATCTAATTAACTGTAATTGATTAATTTTTATACATTCAATTTGCTATCATTTAATATGGTATAAATGAGATCCAAAATTCATGAACATACATCTATCATGAAATTAAAAAGTTCAATGATTTGGATTTTAAAATTTAAAAGATAAACTAAAAAATTATTTAATAATATTTGATGAGATATAAAATTAATGACATTGAAATCCTCCTCTCGCATAAAACGACTATGTTTTTTTTGTGTTTTTTATATAAATGCAGCATTTAAAAAATCAATGACTTACATGTTATTTAAAAGTTAAAATTTGAATTATTATTGAAAGAAGAAGTCGCGGTCAGGGAGGATCGCAAAACATGTGACGATATATATATTTTTTCTTTTTTCTCATTCTTCTTCTTCTTCCTCTTCTTATTATTATTATTATTATTATTATTATTTCTTAAATATCGTAATTTAGACCGAGTCTCTCAAGTCAAATCCCTAGCTTCATGAGCACTGTTGGATCGGACGGTATCCATTTGAAGGGAAGGTGATCGTGCCCACATCAACTCTGAACCAGGTCCTAGAACAATAGGTACTCCCCAGCGACCCCGCCCATAGCATAACCATTCGGATCTTCTACGGAAAGAAACGATGACAGGTCCATGGGAACAGATCGCTGACATGAGATCAACCAAACCCCAAAAGCATAAAACGCGACACGCAGATGGTCACAAAATTTGCCACAATTCTGACACTCGTATATTACCGAATGCTGCATGAAATCCACATCACCTTACCACTGTTGACCGTTCGCCACCACAAACTGCGACTTCATTTTTGAACTGAACGGAGTTACGGAGATGGCTGTTTCTCTCATCATTCCGTCAAGTCTGATTTCTGAACACCGACGTAGAGACACACAGGAGCAGACACCATAATTGACTACACCACAAACCAATTGAAACTCCTACTTACGTAGTTTAAGCAAACCCAATTAATTAAACTAATCGGTTCAAATCTGTTTTCTCTTTTTCTTAATCACTAAGACTGGAATTCGAGTTTTGTCCGGACAATATAGTCCTCAAATAAATAATTAATAATATAAAATTTTAAATTATATTTAATAAAATTTCGCATCGGAAAGAATTTAGTCACAATATTTTTAAATGCTAAGTAAATAATGATAACTATAATAATAAATAATATAAATAAATACATAATAATCTATATATGATTATATAAAAAATTTGATCATTTTAAAAGTTAAATATTTTAAATAAGGAGAGAGAAAATATTTTATATAAATTTTTGGATTTAAAAATATGAAAAGATTTATAAAATTAATGGTGAAAAAAATAATGATGTAAGCACTTAATCTATTGAGAAAATCTTTTGTTCCACGCACCCTTCATCCCCCGGATAATCCCCACGCTATCCGCGCTCATTTCTTTAATTAAGCATGTGTTAATTGAGCCCAACATCTCATATTAGATCTGACGCTAGCGCTTTCTTTTTGAATTCTCTCTTCATTAGAATTTATGATGTTGAAATATGTTTCATGTATTTATAACTTTGATGTTGAATATAAATTAGAATGTTGTGATATTGAATATATTATTAGGCTGATAAAATTGTATAAAGATATATTTAAAGTGTACTTGTTGCTTTATGAGAAAATATTATTTTGTGAAGTTTAATTTTTTTTCGTGTTATTCAGTAAATAATTGAAAGAAATTGCATACTCTAGATAATCACATATAAATGATATTTAAATACTCAGAACACATATCTAAATACCTAAATATTATACTTAAATACTCATAACACATATCTAAATACCTAGAATAAATATCTAAATACCTAAAACACATATCTAAATACCTAGATATTATACTTAAATACCCATAACGCATATCTAATTACCTAAATAAGAAATCTAAATATCTAGATATTATACTTAAATACCCAGAACACATGTCTAAATACCTAAATAAGAAATCTAAATATCTAAATATTATACTTAAATACTCAGAACACATGTTTAAATACCCAGAATAAATATCTAAATATCTAGAACATATCTCTAAAAACCTAAATAAGAAATCTAAATACCTAGATATTATACTTAAATACTCATAACACATATCTAAATACCCAAAACACATATCTAAATACCTAAGTAAGAAATTTAAATACCTAAATACTTATAATAGATAATTAAATATGCATGATACATATATCAATAAGTAACATAAGTAAATCACATTATATAAAAATAAAAATCTAAATACTTAAAAAAAATTAAATACTACTCATATATATATATATAAATATCTGAACAATATGATTACATACAAACACGGGTTTGGTGTTTCAGAAATTGTCACGTGAGTTTTGTGCATATGGTTTTTATTCGGCGGAGAAATAATCATGTCTGTGCGAAAAAAGAAAGTTTGTTAAGCGCAGTTGAGTGAAATTTTCTGAAAATAAAAAAATATTTACGGAAAGATTTTTTGAGAGATTAACGATGAATACCGTTAGTCGTGTTCTAATCTATTTAACCGTAGAACTTAACTTATTTATGTATTAAGAATTTGGGCTCAACTCTCTTTTTCTCTCTCAGTTCGTCGTATCGAGAAAATTTTAACGGCTCAAGGAAGATCACAACAGGGAAATCACAACGGCTCAAGGAAATCACAACGGTTGTGGGGAAGTCTAAACACGAATTTTGATGCACGAGACTGTTTATTTCTGTTAAATCATAATCGTTGATAAATGATCGGACCGCTCAAATCTGATATGGTTCCTCTGAATTCTGATCTTCTCGTGTGATTTCTAGCGAGCGAAAACTGCACTGCACTCAAAAGCTCCAGCTCTTGATTCATCAATTGTTCTGGTCGGAGCGACATGGCACCAAATTCCGAGGAGATGAGGGACGAAGGTGAAAAGGTCTCCTCGCCAGATCATATGAATAGGTGAGTTTTTTCAATTTAAATTGTTGAATAATTTTATTAAAAAAATATTTAATATTATACATAATGAAATAATTATATAAAAATATTAAAATATAAAATTTCGTAAATAGAATTTTTTTTCACCAACTTAATTATTTATTATTTTTGAACTTTATTTTGTTCTTATTTTAATAAAAATTTTATTAGATAAAAATATATATTAAATTATTAATTTTTTATTTAATATCTGATAAACTATTATAATCCATAATTATTTCCTGATTAAAATCCCACATCTACCAAAGCATATATCTTTTCCATGCCACGTTACCTTACTAATTGCATACAGGCCCTTCTTTGTTCTCTAATTAATGTTATTAAAATTTTATATCTTATTTCTCTATCCTCTAATCGTGGTACGCGCCGGTTCGTTTTTTAACTCGTGAGATTTATCGGGGCGTGTGCTTGCTCTGACTTCCGATCCTTCATTGCTTCAATTTGGGGCTTAAACTATTGTTTTATGGTTTCTAGTTGGATCTCGGATTTTGCACTCTCTGGGGGTTTAGCTTTCAAAAACGGGCGTCGTCTCTCTTTTTAGTTCAGTACCATGAATGGTTCAGTTCAGACTCCCTTTTCATGCTTTTAGATTTTTCTTACTTTGTCCAAATGGAGGAATCACGGTATATTTCCTCGCCTTCTCAACTTCTTTTCACTTTCTGATTGCTACTGGTTATTTAGATATGTAAAGGATACATAATTGAGTCTATTTTTTGTCAGAGACGCATACGGTTTCATGGTGCGTCCCCAGCACTTGCAAAGCTATAAACAGTATTCAAAGATTTACAAGGTAATGAACATCGATCACAAAAAGAAAGAATCACAATCCTCTATACTCCATATGAGTTTCCTCTTGTACTTTATCGGGAAAAATCCTTTTCTTTCTTTTTTATGAAGGAAGAGGAGGAGGAGAGGTCGGAGAGATGGAAAGTTTTTTTTGAGCGGCTTGCTGATTCCGATGAGATATCCAAAAAGAAAAATGAAGATAAAGAAGAAAAAATCAACAATTTAGAACATACTTCTGAAAATGACCCTGTTTCAGAAGAGATTAAATCCTCAAATGAGCTATCATGGGACAGTGTAAGTGCATCTCTTAGTGCAATTGAAGACATGATGAGCCGCAGAATTAGAACCGATAAAATTAACAATGCTAAAGGAGAGTTTGAAGAGGAGGAAGGGAAGGGAACATGTGATTGTCAGATCTCCTCTACCGAAGATGAGTCCAAGTCTGTAACCGCAAATGGGATCCATAGTGAAGGGTCAGAAGATTTTTATGATGTCCCTCTAGGTGGGACAAGTGAGAAAAGTGAAAATGCAGAGGCCAATGGAGTAAGCATATCCCATAAAGAGTCAGCTAAGGATGCTGATTTCTCTTGGCAGGAAGAGCTTGAGAGTTTGGTCAGAGGTGGTGTACCTATGGCTCTTAGAGGAGAGGTGTGTCTGTTTTTTTTTTTTCTTTCGTTTGAAACCTTTGATTCAGTCTCTTCCTTAGGCCCAATTGATTGACTAAACACAATAACCTTCTCTGATAGTACATTTTGTTAGTTTTTTGGTAATAGATCTGTAAATCTGTGTAAAAGAATGTACATACATTGTTCAGGTTCTTCACTGATTCATAATTTTGGTAATTTAGAGTAGTGTTTAGTGTGAATTGGTTAATTTTCTAACAACAAAACAACTACAAATATTATGATATATGTTTGCACAATCAATAAACAATTGCCTTTTGTTGTTAAATAACTTGATATTTATTTCAGAAAAGTTAAATAAAGTTATCAATATTATACCTTATATTTTTATTTCTTATCAATCCTTACATTGAACTCTTCTATTTTTGCAGCTATGGCAAGCCTTTGTGGGTGTGAAGGCTAGAAAAATAAAAGGCTATTATAACAAATTAGCAGGCCAAGAACCAAAAGCAGCCATTAGTGATGAATCCAAAGTCTCCTCCCTGGAGGAAGGCTTCAAAACAAGTGAGAAATGGAGGGGCCAGATTGAGAAGGTTGGTTCTTAACTGAATATAGGATTTATAGAAGCTTTTATCAGTCTGTAAAAACAGGCTTCTGTTTTGTAATGTTATTCATCTGTATGTAGGATTTGCCTAGAACCTTCCCAGGTCACCCCGCTTTAGATAAAGATGGAAGAGACGCTTTAAGGCGTTTACTGACAGCTTATGCCAGGCATAATCCATCGGTGGGGTATTGCCAGGTCAGCATTTAGTTGGGCTTATTTATTTATGTTTCATGTATTCCTTTTCCTGTCTAATTTTGTAGTCTCTGATACTGCCCTTTCTTTTCTTTTTACTTGGATGCAATTTCAGGCTATGAACTTCTTCGGGGGCCTCTTACTCTTGCTTATGCCTGAAGAAAATGCTTTTTGGCAAGTTCAATGTCTGAACATTGCGCATATTACAGTAATCTCTAAAAGCTTATGCTTTTGCCAATGGACCCCTCTGCCCCCTTGAATATCTAATCATTTAGTGTTATGCATTTACTTTCTGTGCCTTTCGGCCAAGCATTTCTTTGATGTCTGTGAAAATTAACATAACTGTCCTTCCACAAAAAAAAAATGAAATGAACAAAGAAACACAAATTGTAACTTGCTATAATTTTCCAGGACATTGGTGGGCATGATTGATGATTATTTTGATGGTTACTATTCTGAAGAAATGATTGAATCTCAGGTACTAATTACAATTCTATATATAAGTAATTATTGCTAACTTGATATCTATCTTTAATTCTTTTTTGCTTTTCTCTATAGGTGGATCAGCTTGTGCTAGACGAACTTGTATCAGAAAGATTCCGTAAGCTGGGTCTGTATCTTATAGTATGTACATTGTTACATGACAGATATTGGCCTGATAACCATATATTTCCTGAATGGTATTGCTTGGCTGACATTATGAATGTTTATTTCAGCAAACCATCTGAATTACCTTGGTGTGGAGATAGCATGGGTTACAGGGCCGTGGTTCCTTTCAATTTTTGTTAACATGCTTCCGTGGGAAAGTGGTCAGGTTTCATATCATACATGCAGAAAATTTCAAATTGACACTCCCGCATCTTACACTTATGAAAACATATTACAGTTCTTCGTGTGTGGGACGTGATTCTGTTTGAAGGCAATCGTACCATGCTATTTCGTACTGCTCTTGCTCTGATGGAGCTATATGGTATCTTTCATTGAATCCCTCAAAAAACAATTATAAGCTAATCAGTTGATTGTACATTTTGAAGCTATATGGTATTTTTCGTTGCTTCCCTTAAAAAGCAATTATAACTGATTAGATTTTACATTGCAAATGTAGGTCCTGCAATAGTTACTACAAAGGATGCAGGAGATGCAATAACACTGCTCCAGTCTCTTGCAGGGTCTACATTTGACAGTAGTCAACTAGTACTGACAGCTTGCATGGGATATCAATTTGTAAATGAAGACAAATTACATGAACTACGGAAAAAATATAGGCCAGATGTATTAGGAGCCATGGAAGAGAGGTTGAGGGATCAACATACTTGGAATTATTCAAAAAACAAGGGCTTAGCCACTAAGCTTTATAGTTTTAAACAAGATCCTGGCTTGTTAGTACCTCCAAGAAAATCCAGTGAAGGCAATTTGGAGAATAATGGGGATGTGGATCGGCATTTCAGTAACTCACCCAATGCTTGTGTGGGTGATTTGGAAGATCAGGTAAGGTGGTTGAAATCAGAGTTATGTAAGCTAATGGAAGAGAAAAGATCAGCTGTTTTGAGGTTCGTTTTTATTAGAATGATTTGTTGGCTTCATTAAATGTTATTAATCTTACATAGAATAAGGATTGTTTCTCTTCTTCCTTTTTTTAAAAAAAAAAATTAGAGCTGAAGAGCTAGAAACAGCATTAATGGAGATGGTCAAGCATGATAATAGACGTTCCTTGACTGCCCAGGTAAATATTAATGTGGCTAAAACCATACCTGCAACTCTTTTCCCTTTGTTAAGTCAATTCCAGTAATATTGGTTCTTTGACAGGACATTCAATTTGTTTACAGTATAAGCTTATTTTATAAACATGAAAACTTTATATACTTGTGTTTTTTTTTTCTCAAAAGAGAAGTGGGATACCATCTGTTTCTATTAGAAACAAATGCAGTGAGTACTACAAACCCCAGTACTCATTTGGGGTAAAAGTTTTTTCCCAAATGAAACCCTAGACAAAATGAAACTGGTATCAGTACATGGTACCCAACTGACATTCACAGTATTGCCCTATCAGAAAAAAAAAAGCTAAATGTCTAAAAGGTATACAACCTCAGAAAACATGCCAAGTAAGCCTAACACAGTTTTTCAAACAAAACATGCTCAAGGTGAGTACAAGAGTAGAATTGTTCAGAGAACACCAGACTGCAACTTTCAGCCAGAATTCATCTTTTCTTGAACACAGTTGCTCTGAAGCTGGCAGTTCTTCTAGCCTGTCCCACAAAACACCTCCTTCTTGCAACCAACCTTTTGAGCAAGTCTGCATATGTAAAAATACCAAGGATAAACCTAAAAACTAACACTAGCCAATACACCAAGCAAAAGTCAAGTGTGTTACTAAGCAGCCATTAACTAATATTGCGTTAAACTATCCTAAGCTAATTTTGCATAATGGCAAGAGGCTCAAGCCCTTTGCAGACCCAACCTCTTCCTCTATCGATGCCATACTGTAATCTGCCTCTAACGCCTGCACTGGTAAATGCTCAGTGTCAGAAGGAATGAGTGAATGTAAAATGGAAAGATAACTTCCCCTTTAAGTTGGCACCGGTACCTAGCTATGGATATAATTGCACACCTCCTAATTGTCTTGAACTTTTGCATGTACCAGTATTAGAAATGATCTATACCTTTCTTTCCAAATGACCCAAAGAAATGCTGCTCTTATACTTTCACAAACAAATTTATCTTTTTGAGGGACCCATGCCTAACTTCTCAATTATACTACATGTCCTTTCCTACTTGTTGTGTTAGGTGGAAGAATTGGAAAAACAGGTATCTGAATTAAGCCAGGCCATTGCTGACAAGCAACAGCAGGAGCAAGCAATGCTTAAGGTGTTCATTTTGGCTCCTTTGTTCTTTAATCAGTAGTAAAAATATATTCAAATTTAAAATGAGAGTGGCAAACCATGAAAAATTTGTAGGTATTGATGAGAGTAGAGCAAGAACAGAAGATGACGGAGGATGCCCGTGTGGCTGCCGAGCGGGATGCGGCTGCTCAGAGACAGGCAGCTCATGTGCTCCAGGTCTAGTTGAAATTAAAATAACTTTTCCTTGTCAATTGTGCTACATATAGAAGGAAATTGTATGAGGAAATGGAATTTTAGCCTCCAATTCTTTTGACTACATTAAATATTTTCTTTTGTTGACATTTAGGAGAAGTACGAAGAAGCACTGGAGCTGATTGCTAAGATGGAGAAGAGAGCTGTGATGGCAGAGACAATGTTAGAGGCTACTATACAATACCAGTCTGGTCAGGGTAAGGCCCAGCAGCCTTTTTCTCTAAGGTATTCCAAGTCTGTTATTCTTTATTTATCTGATTTTTTGTTTTGTTTTAGAAGTATTCCAGGAAAGTACCTACTTTTGTTGTCTTTATATTTTTTTTTTCTGGGGGAGATTTTGAATTACTAAAGGTTTGCAGAAAGAGAGAGAGAGAGTGTTTTACATCTCCTAGAAAAGTACAAATGAAGTTATATTTTGATATCATAAAATAAAATTATTCCATTTTCAGTTGTCGAATTATTGCTGTTGGTTCACTCAGGTCTGCGATTTTGTATCTTTGGGTTTCAGTTGGCCCAAAAACTATCTAGCACCTCTTTCAGTAGGCAGTTGATTAGTGTCAGCATGATGCTGAGGCGGCACTAATGAATGGCAACATGGCAAGTCAGGTGATAACGTGATGCAACGAACCACTTCTAAGAATGAAGAAGTTTAAGGGCCTAATTGAAACCCTTGTCATAGTGTGTGGGCAATAATAGACTTTCATGATTATTCTCAGTACCACCTTGGGATAATTTCAACCAGGAAAGAGGGAGCAGCTGGGCTCTTTTAACTTTTTTTTTTTAATATGTTCTTCTGCTGTGAAGCACAAACTAAAACAGAAATCTAGTATACAATGGCTGCCATCAAGTATACGATCTAAAACAGAAATCACAATGATAATTTTTTTTTCTGCTATAAAACAAAAGGGAGGAAACAAATTGAAACTGGTATTGGATCATGGATTGCATGTAAATATAAATACCTATTGGCCAAAAGGAATCATAGACTTACTACAGCATGTGAATGTTTCCTATAGTGCTTTGCATGATCAAAATGTGCGCACCAGTCAAGACTCATCAAATGAAGGTTCTGGTAAGAAAGGGGGGCTGCTTTCTAGACCATTTGGATTTGGATGGAATGATAAGGACAAGGTAATTAACTTCGTTAAGAGAAGTTCTTCTCATCCTTAAGTACCATTTGTTTAAAACTTGGTGCTACTGACTGGCTTGAACTTGCTGAATTTTCAGGGAAAAGCTAGTACTAGTGAGGCAAGTGAAGTCAATGGTTCAGCTTCTATAAACCAAGTACTATACAAAGATGTAAATCGTCTAGGGGATAAACATGGTGATTCGTTCTTTAAAAATTAGATTTGTCACTACTCCGGCGGAGCCGTGGAGGAATGAATGTGTTTTATTTAGTTATGGCTTGTGTATATATACAGACATGCATTGAATATCAAAATGATCGTGTTCTTTGATGAGAAGAACGTGTTTAACTTGTGGCATTCATGCAGGAGAAAAAAACATATCAGAATTTTAAATTTTAACCGGTTGCTTATTTGTTCGAATAAGGTGTTGCATTCCTTATAATATGATTGCACTTGTTCAATCGGGAAAGGTCACTGAAGACATGCTTTTCTGGAGTCAAAATCTCCAGACCATGCAATGAAAAAACATGCATTTGCTCTACGACTCGATTTCTATTCTTCATTTTTCACTGGTCACTTTTTTTGTGATATAAAAGATGAGATTTAAACTCTTAAATTTCATAAATATTCATAAAAACCTTCATTCGAATTTTAAATCTTTAACCTTCTACACATAGTGCATTATCGTTTATTACTAAATCAAAGATCGATTCTTTTTCATTGATCACTTGTAAAAAGGAAATATATTATTATCTTTTATTTCCAAAATTATGGTGTTTCATAGGTAAAATAGAAGCTACGATTTCGTGTAAGGCCATTGGCCCATTATAAACTTCCAGACATGCAACTTTCTGAGACAAACTATTGGATTTTTTTTATTATGTGAAATTTAAAAATTCTAAAACTGATTTTTTTTATACAAGTTCTAATTTCCGAAAAATGAAACTCAAATATGCAGAAATTAAACAGATTGACGATTGACATAGAAATGAAGTTAAATTTACTTTCATGTTTCGTCCTGCGCAAAAACCAAAACGTGAATCTCGGAACCGCACGCCATCTTCAAATTCGAAACAATGCATCTACAAATTTTGTATCAATAAAGCGGGCAAATATACTTTTTATTTATAGAGAGTGAGATTAGGATATTGATGGGTGCTCAAGGAACCTTTGGGACGTGTTTGGTAGTCTCGAAACTCCAAAATTCAATTTGTGGGATTCCACGTTCAATGGGGATGTGTAGGAAAGCTGCAATTGACCATTTGATTGTAACGTGAACATAGTTGTGGGAATTTTTTTTCCTTTTTAGTAGCTAAATATATGCAAATTTGGTTATTATTTATTTTATAATATTGGTACAATTAAGTCAACTAATTGAGTTCACTTTACTGAAAGAAAAGACAAAATCGATCTTGCAAAGGAATACATTTCTATCATTCTTTATTATAGCATTGATCTACAAATTATAGGGAAGAGATCCTTCACAATGGCTTATCTTGACAATTTTGACAATAAATTTTTAAATAAATATAAAAAATAGAAAAATAATTATATATATATATTTTTATTTATAAATTAATAGTGATTTAAATTTTATGTAATTTCATTATCATTTGATAGTCCATCAAAGATCATCAAAGTTTTATATAATTTATAAAGGTTTTAGTTTAACGGTCTTTGATAAACTATTAAATGATAATGAAATTGCATGAAACTTAAATCACCGTCAATCTATAAGTAGAAGAACGTACCTATAATTTTTTTCTATTTTTAAAATTTTTCTTATATTTTTTTGAACATCCATTGTCAAAATTATTAAGTGATCCCTTCCCAAAATTATAATATAGAACTGTTGATTCATAAACTTGTTCTAGTTCTTAATTAAATATAATCCAATAGTTGTTTTTTTTTTGCAAAAGAAAATAATGAAAGCTAATAGTGAATTTTTAATTAAACTAAAGACATCAAATTTTTACCCATTCAGTCACTTCCCTTTAGACGTCTTTAGGGGAACCAAATCCGCTATTATTTTTCTCCAATAATAAAACCCTCCTTTCAAATCAAAAGAAATATAAAAAAATCTGAAAAACAGAAAAAAAAATTATAAATATATTTTTTTACTTGTAGATTGATTGTTTGTCAAGTTTTATATCTCTACTCCTCATTAAACACGTAAGTGTTCTGATTCTGTAACGGTTCAAAATTTTTATTGAATTTCTAGAGCTAATATCAGTCATCAAATTGAGTTATTCATCAAATAATGTTACTGTCTCTATGACCATTTGTGTTGAAGTTATAATTTTCTCTCAATTTTGATTGTTACACAAAATGCTGCATAATTTAGGAGTATAATTACTCTACTTTGTTTTTTTCTTAGATTGCTATCAATTATGAATTTAAACTTTTCTTATATTATGAATGTCATTTTTTTCTCTCAATTTTGCATTTATTTTATATTAATTATGTATCCATGATTGAAATTTATATTATTTACTAAATTATTTTTAATTTTTAATTTTTATTTTCTTTCTTTTCACATGAAGATATGAATTTTTATATTTTTAAAAGACATCATCGTAGCAACTTACGGACAAGATATTAGTAATTCCATTAACGTTTGATAGTCCGTCAAATAATGTTAAAACAGAATCGTTCCAAATATTAATGGAAGACTATTAAATTTGATAATCTTTGATGAACTATCAGACATGAGATTGTATGAAATTTGACGGACTATCAATTTACAAGTAAAAGAACATGTCTATAAATTTTTTTTTCTATTTTTCAGATTTATTTATTTATTTATTATTTTAAAAGGAAGGTTCTATTATTGGACAAGAATAATAAGGAATTTGGTTCCGCCGTTAGGGTCTTAGGGGCATCACACTCAATTGTTAAGGTTATTTTAATGTAGAGTTGTCATAGGTTCTGGAATTTTGAGCAAGAGCAAGATTTATGTATTCATAGTGCAATAAATACTTAATTAATCACTTCAATTTTTTTAACCAATCAAAATGTTGCTAATGTGTATAAAATTATGCAAAACAGTTAACTTTATATTATTCTTAAAGTGATTGCATATCTCTTATTCTGTTAAAAAAATGTCTAAATTATTTAATTGAGCAAACAATATGTTATAATGTATATTTCTTATGCAAGCTTCACAAAGCTCTTGAAAGACTTATTTAGTTGTTGTTTAAATTTAAAAGTATTTAATTGAAAACATCATGTGTTGCTGTTATTTTAATTAAAATTTGAACATAATATGTTCTGCCTCATAAGTATTTTTTTTATATTGATAAAAAGATAAACTAAAAGTTTGAAATTTCAGTTTTTTATAATTTAAATTTTTTAATAATTGAGGGATTTAATGTCAATATTCATCGGCGACAAACAATAGCAACTTCATTTTTATTGTTGCGGAAATTTGCGATCTGTATATGTGCGCGCATAAACAAAGCAAGAATTACATTATATCCTTTGGTAAACATATTGTCTAGTCATATTTTTTTTTTACTTTTAAATCTGATTTTTTATGAAATCCAATCATTTATGAGCAATACAGATTCAATAAAGTTTAAGTCATGATGCTCAATTATAGATAAAATATAACATAAATTGATTAGTACAAGCTAAATCATGATCAATGATTAAATTTGAGTTGTACGCATTAACATCCCACCCCCCCAAAGAAATTTTTTTTTTGCTTCGCCCCTGCATTTTCATATGCTATTTTGGAACAGTGTGCTATACCAACTTTTTATTCGTGTCGAAACTCAAAACGCCAAAAAAAAATGAGGGGACAGCTCTCTTCTTGTTTCTTGTTTTTTTAAAGAGGATATTTTAGTTAACCAACACTATCATTTATTGTATATTACATATCTATTACTTATTATTGATAATATTACGACTTAACAATATGAGATATAAAGATATTTTTTATTATTTATTGTGATCACTTTTTTATAAATATAAATTATAAAGTCTCAAAATGTTAAATATAAAATTATCAATTGTAAAGTCTTATTTAAGATAATAAGAATAACTGTATATAGAAAATATTATGAAATTTTATATTCTTTAAAGCTAAATATGACTTATTAATCATTATTAAGAATTTAATTGTTAAGTCTTAAGTCGAGAATAATTATGTATAAAGATTTAGCTCTAGGAGTGTTTGGTAAATATTTTTTGAATTATATATTATTCAAATTTAAAATTAAAATTTATGTTAATATATATTAAGTTATCAAATGAATGATCTTAAGACTAAGACTTTATTTGTGAGATTATATATTGAATATAAATTACATGAAACTATGTTTTTACGTAAATTCTATTAAGACTTCATTTCTTAGTTGTTACATTAGATATAAAGATTTGGTTTAAATAATATTCAGTAAATATTTGAGATTTTTATATCCTTTAAAAATAAAAATGACTTATAATATTATATATTAAGATATCATATGACAGTTCTTAAGATTTTAAATATTAGATATTAAGACTTCAAATATCATTTATAGAACGGTCTAGAGAGTTCAGAAGAGCCGCTATTTTTTAGTGAGTAGTTTGACTTCGTCATGTGGTTGTTTCTACCTTTGTGTAAAAACGGACATTAGATCCTTATTATTATCGACTTATCTAAGATAGAAATTCAATTGTATAATTTTCTTCGATATTCAAATATTCAAATAAATAATTATTATTGATTTATATTTTAAGACATTATAGTTTAGAAATATAGACTTGTTTATATTTTGATGACCGCTTAAATATAAATTTTAAGTTCAAAATTATGTTTTATAATATTGGATACTAAGACATTATTTTTTGTGTGTTAAGACTTGAAACATTTGATTTTAGCATATTAAAATTTAGATATATAGACTTATACATATCTTGATGGTTGATGGATGCTCAAATATAAAATTTAAGTTAAAAGTATGACTTATGATATTAAATATTAATTTACTGGCAACAATTTTCTTATCTACATATTTCAAATGCCTACATCAACTAATAATCAGTAAAAAAGTAAATGATGACAATAGAATGTATAAAATAGTCTCTTGTAAATTCTCGCTTTTCCAAGATGAATGAACAACAACTTGAGTAGCTTACAGCTTTGTGCCATCAGGTAGAATAATAAAGTTTGCCCCAGGATGCTTTGTTGGTCCATTGCACACACGTTCTCGCAGCTTCTCTATGTTATAATTGGAAACTCTTTCCGGATAAGTTAACACATTGGCCATTAAAACAGGAATAGCGACCTGGACCATTAACAGCCAACTATTTAATTTTAATATGATGAGCGCAAAAAAGATAATAAAGGATAAAAAAAATTTAGATTTAACTCCCCACTAGAAGGCCAAAAACAGGTAATATAGAAGTCGTATTTTTTGTGTTAAAATTTAAGACGTTCAGTTTTAAGATAATGATGTTCAAATATAAATATTTATAAATATTTCGATTGCCGTTTAAATATAAATTTTATGTTTAAAATATAATTTATAATATTAAATATTAAATGTCATATTGCTCTTGTTTAAACTTGAAACATTTAGTTTTAAGACATTGAGATTCATATATAAATATTTATTCATATTTTGATTGTCGTTCAAATATAAATTTAAAATTTAAAATATGACTTGATATATTAGATATTAAAACTTTATTTGTTCAGTATTAAGACTTAGAATTTTTGATTTTAAGATTTTGATGATCGTTCACAAACGGACGGTCTGTTGATGTTCAAAAATATGATCAAAGTGGTCAATGACTTTTTTAGTTAAGGTACAGATTTAAAATACAGTTAGTTGATCACATTTTATTTTTACTATTCAAATTATACTCTTCTTACCCTATTCTTTGAATCGTTTATCAAACCCTTGGAGTGCTTAGATTCATCCAAACGGTGCTGTGACAAACAAGACGAAGCAAAAATTAAAGCGAAACAATTGTTAAACTAGGCTCAGATCAGCGACAGTACTATCGTAGCTGGTACAAACTCTCTCATATCACCAAAGAGTGTAAACGCACAAAAAACCTTTATTCGGTTGATGGAAGAATTAGCGTAAAATAATATTTTTTTAGTGATTGATAATAGCATAAAATTAATGATATTTTGAGAAATATGAGAATTTAGATGATAGTTATTATTTTGGGTTAGTAAAATATTATTTGAAAAAATTAGTAAAATTTCTGTTGGATTAATAAACAAAATAGTGCTAAATCAAATTTTTATTGGATTAGCAAAATGACAACTAAGCTCAACTGTTCTAAATAGCAATTTTATATTTGAATAACACGTATTGTTCTGAGTAGCTGCTATTTTCGAGTTAACGCTAACCTAATGCCAACCAAACACACCTGACCTCAGAGTGTGTTTGAATGAATGAATGGACTAGTGAAAATAATTACTAACTCAAGATTTAAAGTAATAATTAAACTAATATTTTATTGAGTTTGTAGAATAATCTCATATATTTGAAAAGTTATTTTCTCATTCAAACATAAAATAGTGAAAAAGAATAATATCTAACCCAAAAGTTGCTATTCAGAGAAAAGAACAGAGTTAATTACTATAAATTATGGCATTTAAAGTGAAACGTCTAGCACATGGTCCAAGTACGTTCACATCCGCATTTACAACCACAATCCCACCTAACTATAAGAAACCGACCATGGGTGCTGCTACCAATAAACATGTAACTGGTACAAAAATTCTTTCCTTGGTACACTAGGAATTATCTGTCATGCAGCTTGCAAGAGCTAATACTTTCAGGTAAATCCACCACATAGTAAACCCCAAAGCGGAAAGATAAAAACACAGCTTTCAGAATCTGAATCACTCTTTTCTTTCAAAGTCTCGTCTAGAGTGAGATGGTGTGCCAGGTACAATCAGTCTAGAAGAGCCAGGGTTGTTAGTTCCATTCTGGTCAGGGGTATAATTCTGAGAAGCAAGGTAGGTGAGAGCTGTTACTACATCAGCTATGAGAGGTCTCATGGTGGGTTGCTCCTGCACACACATGGCAGCCACTGCAAGAGCCTGGTACAAGCCCCTTGGTGGGTACTGTCCTAGCAATGCAGGGTCCGCCATCTGGGAGAATTTTCTTCTGTCCTTGAATAACGGCCTTGCCTGCATTTATGATGTTATAAATCTTTGGGATAAGTTATAAAACACAGGGTGCATCTTGTGCCAGTAAAAGCCTTGAACATCCTAACAAAGACGACAGCTACCAAACCATTCAAAAATTGGTTTGTCAATGTTCTAGCCACAAGCACCCACTTGGTAAAAGGAGAAACTTTTGAAAACAGGAACCAGGAAGGTACTATTTTGTTCGATAGTAGGACAGAGGAGCATCCCCAGAAAACTTTGTGCTTGTGTTTTTTAAACCGTCACCAGATAATGAAAGAGATTGACGACCAAAGTGGAAGTTTGAAAATCTTTTGAAATTGATAGTTAATATACAGAGAACATGGTGCTTGGAACAATTTAAACTTTATATGATATTTTCTAATGAAAATTATCCTAGTTTGTAGTAGGATTCATGTATGGACCTTAACAAGCATTAAAAGCCTTGAACAACACAATTTGCCAGACGCAAGAGGCATAAAACCAATATTGTTTATCTGCTTTGGATGCTATATGTATTTCTACTTGACATCTAAAACAAGTAGGCTGAATCATGATAATCAAAATAAAAACTTTCTTTTTGTTGTGTTTGTGGGGGGGGGGGGGGCGAGAGTTGATACATTATCTTACCCATGCAACTAGATTTTGCTCTCCGGTAGATCTACTATTGTCGATAGCCCTTCTTCCAGCAATGATCTCCAACAAAACAACCCCAAAACTGTACACATCTGATTTCAAGGTCAACTGACCTGTCATGGCATACTCTGGTGCACAATACCCATATGTTCCCATAACCCTAGTTGATACGTGGGTATTGTCTCCTACAGGACCGAGCTTAGCAAGCCCAAAATCTGATAATTTTGGGTGATATCCATCTCCAAGCAATATGTTTGAGCACTTCAAATCTCGGTAAATTACAGGGGGGTTAGCCTTATCATGTAGGTATTCTAATCCCTTAGCAGCACCAGCAGCTATTTTCATTCGAGTGTTCCAGTCAAGCCGTTTCTTTTCTGGAGAAGGCTCTGATACAATAAAAACAGGGCAAATTTGTAAGTAGGCTTTCAAAAAAGAGTAAATTTATATGTGTCATCTTTATGTTTATCACTATACAGGTCAGTTAGGTAATAGTATGGTACTTTCACTGGTCAAGTTGTTGCTTTGCTTGAAGCCAAAAGCATGTGCATGAATTGAGCCAGTACCAGTAAGCAGCATACCTCAAAAGCTCATCAAAATTACTACACATATTTAGATGAGTTTAATGGTCATTTGAAATGTAAATCAAAATGTAGTCTCAAGAATCTAAGACATTGTAGTTTACATATGTAACTTGCATTTCAGGGTACAAGCACACCAAAATTAGAAAAAGAAAAAGATTAACACACAAAATACCATGAAGGTGATCCTCTAAAGAGCCAAGAGGCATGTATTCATAAACCAAGAGCCTCTGATCTCCATCAGCACAATAGCCAATCAAATTTACAAGATTTGGATGATGTAATAAACTCAACATTAACACCTCCACTAGAAATTCACGGTTTCCTTGTAGACCATTTCTATCAAGCTGCTTTATAGCCACCACCTACGAAAGCAGAAAAAAAAACAAATAATAAAAATCCTGGCCACTTTAGTTAAAGGAAGAGAATACATAAAACTAAAGATAGTATTTTTGTTGAATTTCACGGACAACTAAAATGGCTCCAACTATATTATTACCCTATACCACATGAGAATAACCATCATTGTTCCTCACCTGTTTATTTGCCAATATGCACAAAATGCCCCTCCTTCCTCAGTCAATCTCTCACCATATCTACTGAGAAAGAAAGGGCAATTTCATCAAAACAACATAATAAATAGTTCTTACACTAGGTACTAAACTTAAAAATTTTACTAGCTGATTTCTCAAACAGTGATGTTATGAAAAAAAAAAAAAAAAACTACTACAGATGACAACAAAATTACACATGAAAACAGACCTGATTGATGCTCTCAAGCCGGCCTCTGTAAACTCGACCAAAACCTCCCTCTCCCAAGAGATAATCGGCTCTAAAATTTCTAGTGGCAGAAGCTAGTTCTCTAAATGTAAAAGTTTGAGCTGCAATATGGTCTGATTCACTAGGACAAATCTCTTTTTTAATTTCTATCAGACTTTGCTGTTTCTTCAACTTGGCTGTTGTACTTGATTCCGTCTTCACTTTCTCTATCAAAGTGAAAATATACAAAAGACCCCAGATTTAAATTTTGCAAGTAATGGAAGTACGGCACTCATAAAAATTAAACATGCAATAAAATGCAGGGGTTCAAAATCGCTTCTTTCCAAAACTCGATCGATAGATGAACATAATGCAGATTTTGATCTAAAATTTCTTAGTGAGCAGATCTACCTATTCATCTACTACGATAGCCTGGAGTCGAAAAAACATTAGCTCGAATTCAAAATACAAGGAAAAATCCCAAATAGACAACCCAGCCAAGAAATCATCTCATGTACCATCATTCCAACGATCAATCCTTTTGAAATTATAACAAAAAAAAACCCCGACATTTAGAACAAAATTCATCTTTCCCTCTCTTAAAAAACGATTAAAGAAGAAAACTTACTAGATGGAGGTGCGATCTGACGCCTCTCCTTGTGCTTATTGCTTGGCTCTCCTGAGCAGAAAAAGCAACCCATTTCCTCCCGTTATCTTTCTCCTCCTTTGTTTATTTATGTGTTTCGACTACTTTTAATTTAGCTGTTATCGGGGAGGTAAAAGCGAAAGATTGAGCGAGAATGTGGAGAAATAGAAGAAGAAGCTTCTGGCCTCTCTTCCCTTTGAGAGAGAGAGAGGCAATAAAATATAAACGAGTCAAAAAATAAACAGACATTTTGTGGTGGAAGGAAATTAAAAATAAAAGCTGGTATTTCCATTGAAGCAATTATTATCTCGTAGCTTTATACTGTTTCTCCACTGTTTGTACTCCCGCGATCATACCCAAACAAATACGCCAATTTTAGTAGTGAAAAAACGTTTTTTTTTTCTTTTTTTTTTCTTATTGTGATGTAGTTCAGTAGCTCACTAGCCGTAGTTTATTTAAATTGTTTTTTTATTTTATTTTAAGGGTGTGTTTTCGAGTTGGGATGAAGGATTATATGGAGGTTATAAGTTGACACCTCCTCCTCTCTCTCTGCTTCTTCTATACTATTTCTTCTTCTTCTTCAGTTTCGACTCGAAAGCACAGTGTAAAGAGACTTATATAGCGAGTCTCTAAAATTTGAGAGCCGCTCTTTCTTTTTCTGCGAATGGATTCAAATTAAATAGTTCAGACAAAAAAAAATAGAATTTATTTAATTTGAATTTGAACAATTGAATGATCAATGACGGACCTTGCAATTTTTTATTTTAATATAACATTTTGCAATGATAAATCTTATATTTTGGTACGTGAACTTGTGGTGTCAACTGGTCTGAGAAAATAAATTGAACAATATTGTAATTTCAATTTGTATTTATTTTTCCCTTTTTATTACGCAATAGTTTACTTGAATTGCATCCTAGTGTCAAGTCCGGGGCTTGAAAATAATTCAACAACTTTTTAATTCATGATCTGAGTGCGATATATTTATTATCTGCGAATAATTGTTGTAACGTATATAAATGCGCCAAAATCATAAAACTTTGAAAATAAATACATTATGTGAATGATTTGGAAATTGTTTGTAAATAGTCTATAAGATTCAAGAATCATTCAAAACAGTATATCTATTTATTTTAAAAAATGATAAAATAAATCATTGGCAAACAATTAGTAAATCCTTTTATTATACTTGCATTCTATTTTGAGAGAAGAAAGATTTTAATCGTACATGATAACTAACTTATTAAGTAACATTGCATCTTATATATTTTTTGGTTTCCAAATAAATTGATTTTATATGCTCGAGAAAGCCGGTTAAGGAATTATTAATGTTTTTATAGGAGTAAATATTATGTAATTTTGAAAGGCATTCCCTCTTTCCAAAAAGCCCCCTTATGTTGTGATTTGCTATGTAGGAATCAGATGCACGATTCAACTAAAACAATTTAGTTCCATGAGATTGCCGTTTTTTATACTAAAGTATAATTAAATTCCTTTACACGAGGAACTTTTATATTTACGTTTGATTTCAGTTTTTTTTACCATAGTAATTTTTATTTAATTGCTACGGACTTAGAAAGTAAAAAGAAAAAAAAACATCACTTTTGATTGAATGATTGTCCATTATATGCAAAAGCTACGAATGCTGGTGAGTGTTATTTTGTACAAACGGCTATAACAAAAACAGCAATTGCTAATCAATGTATTTTTTTTTCTTTTTCGAAATGATAAAAAGATCGTGAATCCATCACAACGAAAGCGAGAAAAGAGGAGGAGAAATAGGAAAGATAAAATTTACAAAAATAAAAGAAAAAGGAAAGAAGACTGGTTATACTTAATTAGGGCTCCTTCGGCAATATAGTGGAATAGATAAATAGAAGAGAGAATTGACCTTTATTTTTTATAGTTTTAATTGTGGTCGTTAAATTCAAAATAGTAAAAAAAAAGTGAAACTAGTCTTTTTCAACATTTGAAAAAATCATTCTTGCACAATTATACCTTTCGAATGGAAAGAGAGGAACCAAAAAGCACAACAAAAACAAAATTGACTGCATCTTTCCGTTTTATTTCACCTCTTTTTTTTTTTTACAATTACATTTAGTTCCATTTTCGTTTAAATACTATTCTAATACAATTTCACACCTTTCTTTGTTATATCCTCACCGAATGAAGTCCAATTCTTCTCTGTACAGTAATTATTCAAATTTACAATCGCGAACAAAATAATCACACTGACATTTTTTAAATTCACAAGAACAGATTGAGCAATTTGTGTATTTGATGAGAAAGCGCGTGGAGATTGGTGAGATGCCATCGTATTATCCTGAAACACTCTTTGCTGTTTGTCAGTACAAATGCATCCGTCTGCAAGTCTGCAACTGGACACCTCGCATTGATATTTTATTTATTTAATACCCCTACTACATTTAATATTTCGAAAGTTTATTTACTTGACCTATTGTTTTTTGAAATTTAATAAATAAAAATTTAAAAACAGGAGGGACGCACACTATGAGAAGAAAAAAAAAGGATCCATTGGACTTGGACCTCTGACGGTACTTGTGTTTTTGTGTTACATCACTGGACCTTATTACTCCAGCAAAGAGGATAAGCGATAAAACAAATAGTAATGACAAAGATTCAATTCTTTAAAACAAATAATTCATTCAATTTTGTAAATATCCAAGAAAAATATGGAGCTCTTTATATTTTGAATTGCGAAAATTGATGCTCATTTTTTTTTATTTGGACATATTTTATATATTTCAATACTTTCTCCAGCGGCTCTTATCGGTGACTTGAGCACATTAAGGGCTTGGGTTGATGAAGTTAAGCAAATTAAGGTACTTTTTTTTTACAAATGTTTCATTTATTGCAACTAAAATGGACATATTTTTACATCTGAATCATTTCCCATCTAACCTGGATGCTCTTGGCATTCCTAGGTGATGGTTGCAAGAAACAATGGTGCTGAAGGAATTGGACTATGCAGGACAAAACACATGGTAATGATTTTAACTATTTGATGAATTATAATTTTCTCTTTCAATCAGTATGTGATGCTTTTGTTTTTAGTTCAAATAAAAGTATTTCA
Source organism: Schoenoplectus tabernaemontani (assembly GCA_037127355.1). Lineage (NCBI taxonomy): Eukaryota > Viridiplantae > Streptophyta > Magnoliopsida > Poales > Cyperaceae > Schoenoplectus > Schoenoplectus tabernaemontani. The sequence goes on from CM073753.1 coordinate 26,082,476, forward strand.
AATTTATCTATTTCCACCCCTTCGTATTATTTTTTTTTATCTTTTTTCTTAGAAGAGAGGGGTAGCTTACCAGAGCGTGACACTAAATTGTACAGAAATTGTCCGCTATTTTTTAGTTCTTCAGCCACAAATGATGTGTTGAGTTTTTAGATTGGGAGTACTTTAGTCCGAGTTTTTTTTTGTTGGTGTTGGGATATATAGGTGCTAACTTCTAGCATTCTGTGGTTGTTTGTGTAAGAGCATTTTTATGTGTTGTAATATACTAGATAAGCACGAAAATGATATGTATAATTTCACATATCATACTTTTAAATTATTGCACGTTATGTTATTCTTTCTTTATATATAGATGTATGATGCAATATTTCCATAAAAACAACGAAATTTAGTAATTTTTAACTCAAAAATTATCCGTAGTAACAGGTAATATACTAATTTTCTTGATGAATGTAATCACTGCCCACTTTATCCTCTGGAGTAGTTGCCCAAAGGATATGCACCTAGGGGTGTCAATGGATCGGTTCGGGTCGGATCATATTATTTTATTATTATTTTTATCCGATCCGAACCCGACCCAATTAAATTCGGGTCAAATTTTTTTTACTCATACCCGACTCGACGGGTCACGGGTCGACCCAACCCGACTCATTAAAATAATTAAATATTTATTAATTATTTTTATATAATTTTAAGCATAAAATATAATTAATTTATAATTAATCTTAATTAATATATAATTAGTGTATAATTAAGTTTTAATTAGTACTAAATCACAAATTTACTTTAAAAAATATATCGGATCGGATTGACCCGAATCCGACCCGACCCAATTCAGATCAAAAAATTAAACTCATATTCGACCCATTTATATTCAATCATGTCAGATCAGATCAAATTAACTAGTCGGGTCGGATCAATAATTGACACCCTTATATGCACCCCTCCAAAATCACCTTTAGAAATCTAGAATGGTAGTGTTTTGTGTGGCCAACCACAACCCCCAGGCCCCAACCCCACAAAAAGAAAATAAATAAATAAATAAATAACTTTGGATTTGTTAATTTTCCACCGTCATCCGGTTTAAGTGGCGTTTTTGTGGCGTGTGATTGACGTTTGGGATCTTTGTATGGTGAACCACCTTTTAGAAAAAGTTGATTATAACTCCAGGTTCCCACATGTGTACATGCATGCAATTATTTTAAGTTTTGCCGATATAGTCGCGCCTAATCACTAATCAGTGTTATAAAAAATGGCCTCCAAAATCGATTAGTCGGCAGATCAATTATAATTGATAAAAAACTGTTGGTATCATAATTGATCAATTTTTTTTTCAGGCTATATTATTATATATTTAAGTCATATATTTTTCACCTTATTATGTTTTTAATAATTAGAGATTTTACATAAACTATACTTCATCAATTTTAATTAGATATCAATTTTTTATTTAATTGGACATTCATAAAAATTATGATATTTTCTCTAAAATGAATGAAAAATTATGATCAAATATTTAATTTTTATTTGTCATTTCTAAAATAAAATCAAGACATGAATACAATAAAGCATGTAAATAACTTATTTTTATTTGAATAAGTAATATTTTAATATATTAAATTATGAACGTCAAATCATGCGTAAAATCTGATTAATCAGCTGCATAATCATTAATCACTTGACGATATCCCATATATATGCCAGACGTATTCCGTTATTTACAACACTACGCCTAACAAATACTTCAAAAATCCACCCGAAAAATAAAAATAAGAAGAAGAAGAATAGGAGGGAGAAGATTAAGTGGCAGCGTGAGTTGATATATATAATTATAACTATTAAGCATTAAACCTCCATGAATCAGTACTGTGCTATTAACCTTGCCTGCTAACTGAATACAATTAGGAGTGTAACTCGGATTTCATCCCGAACATTATAGTTCTTAAATAAATAATTAATAAAAAATAAATAAATATAGAGTTAGGCTATGATACTATACGTAGTTAATGATCAAATTTGCTATAGACTAAAAAATTAGGTAAATCATCTCTAAATCTTAATTTACGGATCTCAATAAATTCTTTATATTAAAATATGATGGAATATAAAAATTTCTATTTTTTGAATTTTCTAAGTATTAGTTTTGGATTTTTTAAGATGATTCAATAATAATAATAAAAAAATAATACATATTTTCTAGGTCATTTTTAAAATTCAAAATTAATACTTAGAAAATTCAAAAAATAAAAATTGGTTATATAACCATCACATAAAAATAGCGCTTATTATTATGCATAACTTGTGATGAAAGCAATTAGTTTGTCGAATTATTTTTTGGGACCAAATTAAGAGTGTCTCGTCCTAAGAAGAGAGCAACAATGACCAAACTAAAAATTCACTTAGCAGGATAATTTTATAATAAGGAATTCAGAAAATAAACACATGATATGGTAAACCAAAATTCCAAATTCCAAATAAAATATTGCAAAATAGATAAATGAATTCAGATCAAAACGAGTTATTTGTTAAGATGCAAGATCAAAGTTTCAACTGCATAGTATAAGATTCTCCTGTGAAAATAAATGCATATTTATTATCGTGACTGACACACTACGGTATGAATATGAATGCATTCATTTCGAAACAAAATAAAGCCAAACTTTATAATTTTTTCTAAGATTAAAACAATTAATTAAAATATATATTGGTTATTTTTACGGAGAAAAGTTATCTAAATTCGAAAAAAGGTGATTTTTATTATTAGGAGAATTCGTGCACTTCAAGTGGATAAATATTTATGTCTCATCGCCAATTCTCTTTGGGCACGTTTGAAACTTGATACGCCTAGATAGCACCAAAGTCTAAACTCAAGAAGGATATTTTTTTTCAACAGTTCAAGTTAATAACATAAAGACCAAATATTTAAATGCAAGTTTGACATCTTTTGAATTAGTGTCGTCACGAATAATACAATATAAATAATACTCTACTATTATAATTTATAAGGGTAGGGATTACGTGACAATTATCTATTTTGACAATTTGGACAATTAACTTTATATAAATTCATAAAATATTTAAAATAAAAAAACTTTACAAACATATTTCTAAATTATGGATTGATTGTGATACAAATTTGATGCAATTTGAGTATCATTTGTTATTACATCAAGAACCATCAAATTTGAACTGTTGAAATTGTTATATAATTCTGATTGTCTTGATAAAATATCAAATGACACTCAAATTACACAAATTTGGAACAAAAAAAATTCATAAGTCAAACAATATGCTTGTATTTTTTTTTATTTCTTATTGATGAGATCAGTATGTTTACTGCATTAAAAGTTGCTGAGTGACTAGGTTAGTAAAAAATTATCCGCCTAATCTCCAATTTAAATGGGCGGATGGGACAGTTAGCAAATAAAAATGATAGTATCAATATCATAAAGCTTTAAACACACAAAAATTTGTACTAATAATACTACTTATTTATTTATGTAGTAATCCGACACATGTATAACCAGTAACCGAATTTTAGATTGATCACGAAAAGGTAGGAATAGGATCATTGGCGCAACGCACATGTGATCTGTTATTCCACTCAGCTACAGAGTCAAAAATCTACTGCACGTCTGCGACTTTTCTTCCACAGTAATTCTCTTTTTCAGTTGTTCTCAATTTTCTAATCGCGTGACTTTGCATTGATCCCCGCAATGACGGTGGAACCCGGGGGTACAAGCAGGTCAAGCATGGGCATTGAACTCTGGCCCAGCCTGCAACAGAAGCCACTGTTTCGTGTCCTGTTTGGATATCAGACCCTTCTTTTGTTACACTATTTGGTGTCTGGATTATTGACTCTTGTTTCTAAAATTTGAGAAAAAAGTGTACAGAGAGGCAGAGAGTAAGAAAGAGCTTGCTTCTGAGCAGTACGGTTGAGTGACGCAGTCCATAATGAGAGGAGAAAAAACATGGGATGCCATCTTTTATTTGTTCAACTATTTTTTTCTATACTTGCAACAACCAAATATTCAAGAATCCTGTTAACGTTATTATCTTATCCCAGAGCTTCCTGCGGGTGTAGAAAATATTAATTGTTGTTAGCTAGTCCGGTTTCTCAAACCCGAAAATTTTATATTTAAATAAAAATAAAACGAAAATTAAATATCAAGATAAATTTTACGTAAAATATAGTCTACACTCCATGAAATAGTCACCCACTGCCACCATCGTGGAGTGATCGAATTCCAAATTCTTCTCCTCTATCTCTTATATTATATTGAATAAAAAAAAATTAACTCCACCTCTTCTCCTCTCTCTCATATTGGATTGGATTGAATAAAAAAATAAAAAAATTAACTCCATATCTCTTCTCCTCTCTCATATTGGATTGAATAAAAAAAATTAACTCCACGTGAGTGACAATACCGTAGAGTAAGAGTACTTTACGTGGAAACAATCACATAAAATGCAAGCACTCCACGTAGATGCTAAACACAGTGTAGATCCTTAATTTCACCAATAATTTACTTTAATATTTAATTTTGATTTTAATTTTACTTAAATATAAAAATTCTGCCTTCTCTCTCTCTATACATATATAAAATTATAAATTTTATGCAACGTAAAAGTCTTTTGCAATTTAATACAAAAAAGATAATAGTTTTCCAATGCAGAATTTAAAGATGAAGAGTAATCTGTAACTCTGTTGCAAAATGGTTCAAGTAATAACCATACCTCGATCTCCTATGAGCAAGAGGCTAGATCCCTTTTCACACGCAAATTCAACGCTACAACCACCTAGGATAAATCAGAACAGGCTGCAAATGAAAATTGCACTAACCCTCGTGAAGTACAGTACAGCTGTAGAAGAGCATCTCAAAGTACTTGACTCAAGCAGCTGAAAACTACTCGTTATTATCTGATAATCGCTATATAAGTCTGTCATGATAACACACCACATACACATGTAACAAACACACCACTTATAAACTCTTCTATTTAAATTTAAACTTAAGGGTGATGCCTAAAAGCCATGATCAGGATCATCATCAGATGAGCTGATCTTAGCAAAGGAATTAATAGTTTTATTTATGCTCAACTGCCTACTCAGTAGGGAATTGGCTAGTCAGTTGAGATCAGGGTTATCTCTCGACATCTCTGCCTGGATGGTCCTGGCTCACCGATTGACGTACAAACTGCCCGCGTACACGAGGCCGTTGCTCTGCGAGCCTCTTTCTGCTCTGATAACGCACCTGAACGCAGACAACATATCCATCAGAAAGAAACTGATAAATGTTTTACCAAGACGATTCTAGTACAAAACTGCACAACTTTTTTTTTGAATAAAAAATACTCCACCTACATTCTGGATATCATAAGAAACCACAAACATAACATACTTCTCAAGTTTGCTTGGCCTAACGGCCCTAACCAATTTTTCTGGACATCAATTAAAGCAATATTATAACAAAATCATGTCAAACCCTTGAAGGAAAAATCTCTCTTAAGAAAAACAGGCAAGACAATTTTCTGAACAAAGAAGCACCCAGCCTCACAAGATAATACTACCTCGTGTAGAATATTGTTTAAGAAGGCACATGTTAGTGGCGATGCCCATGAATTTTGAACAAAATATAATGGCATGTAACTACAAAGAATATTTGGTTACTGAAAGAGGGTAACCTTTTTATTGAAGTTTCTCTCCTTTCTTTTCTGCCTGAACTTGTTCAGTGCAGCCTCCCTCTGAACGAGCCGGTCTAGATAAACACCACTGCCACCCCCACTACCACTACCATTTTCATTACCATTCAAGGCCTTATTCTTCTCGGCCACGATGTTAGCAGTCTCCATATTAACCCCGCCAGTATGCGCATTAGTGCTACCTCTGTTCTGTCCATTGCTTCCATGGTTGCTCCCTGAGTTGCTCGCATTCATACTGTAATTGGCGGCCTGACCTTCTACAGGCACTGGTGTCATTGTTTGAGGTGCTGGACCGGTCACATCAGAGCACTCCATGGTCATTACACAGTCCATAGGTGGTTGTGATGGATGGTGTTGTTGCAATCCATGAAGATCGTGGTGGTGATGGATGTGGTGGTAATGATGGTGGTGATGATGTTCCAAGTAGATCTCCTTTGTCTGCCCTGATATAACCTTAGTCATTGCTGTAGTGGCTGCGACCACTTCTTTAGATTTGGCTTGCATGGTTTGTGCGCTTGCAGTTGGGGCTGGAGCTGCTGCAGCTGTCTGCAGTTGCACTGGGTGGAACACTGAGGTGTGTTGATTGATCTTAACAGCTGATGGTGATGAAACCTGTTTGTGTCATTTTCCTTCAGCACCATTCAATAGAGGCTGATTCATTTGTTTCTATTAAATGCAATGAAACTAGTTGACCTAATAGACATACCTTTTCTTTTGCAGGGGCCGGGCGGTTGGTGGACACATTCTTAGTAGTGGAGCCCATGTCGTTATTATTGCTGCCTTCATTGGAACCCTGCTTGATCAGAGTTGCTTTGTTTGAGTTTGATCTCATGTTGCAGGTGATGTCTGTCTTGACAGCCTCTGAGCTGTTATCTAGTTGCAAGCTCCTCCCCACATAGCCTCCAGTTGGTACCTGGTTTGATGCTGCTGCTGATGTGTGATACCTTGCAAAGATGAACAAACAGTTAGAATGCAACTTCATATGTTAATTCAACACCTGAGAACATACTGATTTTATTTTTTGCACCTGGTAAAAGCAGATGAGTCTGATCGTCTCAACACATTTCGGTCATCAACAGGTGGGTTTACGCAGTCTCCAGCAGATCTAAGCCGCTTCAAGCTCAGCTCCAGTGAGGGTAGTTCAGCAGATCCATCATAGCCCTTACCTTTTCCGTCATCAGATATCTTGATGAATCCATTGGGGATATCTGTGATCCTTGTGTCAACTTCTTGTGCACAAATTGAGTTGGTAATTGAGCCAATCAGGTCAGCAGCTTTAGTGGTTGGCTCATCAGACGTGTTGCTGCCATCTGTCATCCCCTCAGTTTTTGGAACACCGAGGGATATCTCAACAGCTGGTTTTGCAGCTGCCATTTCATTCACATACTCTGAATTTAGGTTGCCAGGTACTCCAATTTCCAAGTCCTTTCCCATGAATTCATCTATTAAAATATCAAAAAATGTGAAGGGCATGAGCTTGAAGTTTTTCCTGTCATTTTTTTGCATTATTTTACTTGCATATTCAAACTGAGAGGAACTTTCAACAGATAGTACTGTGGTCATTTAAGAAATATTAGGTCACATTAAACATGAACACAAGCACAAATCAAGAAGCATAATTGAGACCATGATCTGGAAACTCGGTCGATTCCAGTATGCATCGGTTCACTAAAGGCATGCTCCAGAAAAAAATGCAGAAAATGGGAGAGGCAAAGGGAGAAAAAGCATGACAAGCCCTGACCAAGAAAAAGTTGGGGGAACAGAACATTGACCTTCCATTCTTCTTGTCAATCCCCTCCCCTCCTTATTTATGCAGGTCCTAATGGCTTGTATCCAGTTAAATAGTACTGGAAGTAAAAATATTTCAATCGTTTTTTACCATTGCATTCCTTTTGGGCAGCAATAGGTAGCCAACCATCACAATAGTTCTCAGCTTTTGGGTGGATGACTTGGGCACAAGTGCTATCAGGTGGATCTGCTAGCTGATCTGACGGAGACATTGGTTGTGGGCTGTTTACTTCCACAGCACACTTAGTCCATGAGCTCTGCGTGTTAACAAGAGGTGCCTGATTTATTTTCTACTATCAGAAAGGCTGGAGGTTGCATGGAATCATCATCATGAACAACAACAACAAAGCCTTTAATCCCAAATAACTTGGGGTAGGCTAGAAATGAAACCCAATCCGATATCATAGAGATCAGAGATCTCAAATACAAAAAGACAATGATAGTAATAGTGAAAATGATGAGAATAATGACAATGATACTGATGATGAAGATGATAATAATACTAATAATAATAACAACATTAATAAATAATAATACTAGTAGCAATAGTAATAGTAATATGATAATAATAAGGACATCCATAATAATAGTAATACTACTACTACTACTAATAATAATAGTCCTAATAAGAACAATCATAGTGTAAATCTATACTATAAATCATACTCCTAAATCTTAAATTCTAAACCTAAAATCTAAATTCGAAATGTACGGAATCATCATGAATGTGAAATGACTAATAGATTACAATTTTAATCTATTTTCTGCGATGAAGTGAAAGCAAGTTAAACACAGATGCTTTATCTCAAAAAAGGAGGAAACTGCATAGTATCCTACAAAGTATAACCTAATTCATATATAGGTCCTATAGATAGTATCAACTTTCCAGTTTAGATCTTCAACCACTTTTTAACTTTTTGCAGTATAGGTCCCTAGCACCATTTTCTTTGAGTATGTAAGTGCAATAATTTTGGTCATTAATGATAATGAATGATGGTAAGTGCAAAATTATGACAATTAGACTGTCCAGCATGGTGCCAGTTAAAAGGGGCTTGGTAGAACATTACTGGGGTAAAGAACCACAGGTGGGCCATGGCCGTTCTTGCACAGAGGGGAATTGCTACAACATTTGAAGATACCGCACATATATACACTCTGCAGGTACAGTTTGTAGACGTTTTCTGTATTTGTAGTTCTGTACTATTATATATGTTGGATATCTACATTGTTAAGGTATAAATAATATTTGGGAATGATGATGCCTTGCATCTGTTTATTCTTGGTGTCTTGTTATTAAATAGCCTTAAACTTGATCAGCTCGTACAAGATGATTGCACTGGCACTAATGGCTGATAGATTATTGTTTGATGCAAGTCAATCTCAGCTGTAAGATTTCATGTTTTCAATTGAAGTTGGCGGGAAGACCAAACCACTATGATGCTTTTGGAATAATCTACAAGTCCAAAAAAAAAAATCAGAATATACCTGAGTACCGCTGCCATTGTCACTGCCATCCCTTCCATTAAACCTTATGCTCGTATTTTCTTCATCATCACTGCTCTCACTGTTATCATCAGAATCTTCACCACTGTTCGAGTTGTCACATCTCTGCATTTGTATTCCACTTTCGCTTCCACTACTACTGGACTAGAATATTCAAATAATCCCACAGTTCAGTTAAAAGAATAAAAGGAGAAAGTCATGCAACAGTTGTAGAATTCAAGGAATCTGGTCAAATGATTGTTTGATTCATTCAATTGCTAGCATCAACACTGTTCATCAGTAACAAACACTGAAATGATACCTTCAAAGGTGCTCCTTTTACACAACTAGCCAGTAAAGAAACAAGGAGCATTGCTATGTTCACATTAAAAGTGATTTGTCATATGAATATATGTACCATATAAAATTTGACTCTTGGTATGCATTGCTTTGAAGATTTACAAAGGTCCTTCATAACCTAAAGCTGGTCTACTGGACCTAAAAGATCAAGTATTGATTGCATTATGTGATTATGTTGTACATGTATCTGACCTGCTAAGAAATAAATCAAACTAAGGTTAAAATTCAGGACTTCCTTAAGGTTATCGACACAAGTATGGTTGTACATAGACAGCACTGACTCAGTAGCAACCAGATTTAAGAACATTTATCTTTTTTCCCTTATTGTAGTATGAAGTTTGAAGGCCAATAATCGCATTACTTCCTTATTTACGTTAAATTAAACTTAAAATTAATAAAAACAAGATGTTGTCTTTAAAAGGGGTGTGTTTAGGCAATCAACCATTTTCTTTTTTGATGACCAAGGACTGTACTGAAACACAGGCAACAAAATGTAGATTTTGGTACCAAAAAACTCAAGAGGATAACACGACTTTTAACTTACACTATGACACCTTCTCCAAACATGTTGCCAAAGGATCTTTAGCTCATTCTTGCGGATAGGTTTGACCAAAAAATCAACCGCACCTTTTGTCAAACACTTAAAGATAATGCCCATAGAATCATTTGACGACATCACTGCACGAAAACTCATTAGTCCTAGCAGCTAAATATCCAAATAATCCAGAAAATTACTTGAAGAAAAAGGAAACAATTTTCCTGCAAATAAATATGCTTTAGAAAAAAGGTGCTCACTGATAACAGGAACAGTTTTGCATCTTTTGTGGCTCATTATCTTGCTTAGTAGACCCATTCCAGAGAGGCCTGGCATGACAACTTCGGTAAGCACCAGGTCAATATGATTCGTCTGATCTTGAAGAATCCTCCATGCCTGTAGGCCATCTGAAGCAGTTATAACTGCAAGTTATCGAGATCAGAATAGTCAGATTTAATACAACACCAACACTAGGCTATATAACATAATAACCACTAAATTGAGTAATAAGAAACAGCACTTGAAGTTTTAGCTTTTGATCCCTTCAGTTTTAGAAGTATAGACAAAATCATCAATATTTTGCTAAGGGTTGCAAAGACCTTTCTGTGGGTTCACTTCCTTGTTTAACCCGGGATGTCTCTAAGAAAAACATTCTCAGAGACCATGCAACCAAAAACACAGAATCAACTCTTGGTAGCGGTAACTGGTTATACTACAATTACATGATCCTATGATGCAACTTGACAAGGTGAACAGAGATTGATAGCAACCTCTTTCAGATGTAAAGATGTGTTTAAAGCTCTTTAATCAAAACACGCCCTATAAGTTTCAAACGAAGTTATAAGCAAAACAGATTCACCAATTCAAATTGATAAACACCAAATACATGAGTAAAAAGAAAAAGAAAAACACTTATTTACCAGTTTGGAAGAACTATAAATTCCTTAGATCACTGACCTTCTGTAGCAATATTATATAAATCAAAGGAACAAACTAAGATTCAATTTGCAGAATTCTACAGCTACCCTAATCTACTGAAAACTACAAGATTGCAGCTACTGTTTATAGTTCTAAAAGTAAGAGAGTTTACACAAGGACAATGCTAATCTTTCATTTTTGCCAAAAAAAAAAGGTTTCTCCAAAGTTCACAAAGTGAACCACCATCTATGAACAGTTCAGAAAGTGAGCCATTTTTAAGACTTTTGAGTTCCCAGAATATCGAACTCAGATTCAAATGTCCATGAGATAGAGAGAGTTTTTACAGATTGATTTTAAAAAAAAATGTAAATAACTCGGTTGATGAAAACAAAAGAAAACCAATCATTCAACACAGAAGATTTACTTTGTGAGTTGTGATGGAGTGCTTAAGCTAGCAAAAACTGGTAATAAGCAAAAACAGAAGACATGACCATTATTTCTTTTTAAAACGAAAAGTATAGGTAACACAGGTAACTCTCCTATCACAGGCCACAAGAATTTTGCTAAACACCATATAAAATAGTTTAACTTTTCTACTTACTTGAGAGGACTTAAGCTAGGTAATAACAAAATGTTTAAAACTTTAGCCTGCTATTTATATTAACATGATTGTGGGCAGTGATGGGGCTACATTACAGAATGCAAGTGATCTGGGCTAAAAAGTTCCCAACTCCTCCATCAGACAAATTCTATTCTAAATCTGTTCCCCCAAGTTCCTATATCACTTTTTTGTAAAAGACTAAAGCCAATTAAAAGAAAAGATGGTACCTTTTCATCAGAAATTGCAATATAACTACACAACTTTTACTTCTTTTTTTTACTTTTAAAGGACATCACATGCATGTTCTATCTCTTATTCTATTTCCAAGAGGCAATAGCATGAATGAGTGACCCAAAAATCATTTACTTGGGGACTAGAAAATAAATTAGGAACCCCAGCAAAGAAGGCACTTCCCCTATCTGTTTTTCTGAGCATGAATAATCCCAGCAGGCAGTGGCGACATATGAATACCCAGGTAAGCTTTGGACTGAGTCACTTCATGTATAAAAAAAATGTCTCAGTTCTTCACGTTGATTGTTTTCCAACTTGGATCATCTCAGATTCATATTGTTTCCGATATAATATGCTTGATCAAAGCTTTGGATTTCTGGTCATTTCAGATTGTGGTACTTTGCATTATCAGATTGTGCTTTGGATCGAAATATCTGGGAATGTGAGTCAAATAAATATCACATCTGAATTAGAGAAATACCCTTTTCTCATAAACTTAGGTACCCCGTAGCATAGATACAAGGAGGATCCAAACTGTTTAATGGGAAATGGAACTACTAATTACTGCATTTCAACCCTGAGTAGTTGACATCAGTGCAAATTTTGGAAACGAATTCAAGCTCAAATTTCCAATCTAATGTGTATTTACAACCAAACATGCAGAACAGTAACTATGAGGGCTGACTTTTCAATTTATAAGATATCTTATTATGTACAGTAGGAGGGGCAAAAAACCAATACCTCATACTAAATAACTTCCCTAGAGATATAGTCTCTTGAGAGAGAGAGAGAGAGTGATCGATAATCAAAGTGGCAGCTGCTGCCATAGTTCCAAAAAAAGAGAGGTTGTGAAGTCTGGCAGAAGTGGCTTGAGACTAGTACTTGGCTTTGGAATAAGCCAATATACAAGCTCCCATTCAGCACTTTGAACGTAGTTCACAAGGTTAGAACTTGTACTCAAATAAACTCATCTTAATCCTTCAGTTTTCTCACAGAACATGTAATCTCCAATGAAATGAGAGAGAGTCTTAACTTGTGGAGCTTACAAATAAAAACACGCTCATTGCTTCTTTCAAGGATAAAAGAGACAATCAACTTAATTTCTGATACTGATACCAGAAATGAAAAGGACATTCCCCGAACCATATATCCATATTATATCAAGAGAAAAGTTTCTTATACCCCAACTTCTTATCACATTCTATACCCCAACTATCTTAACTAATCTAACTACTTTCTAATCGTTATTCAATTTAAATTTGAAAGAAAAATGAAAAAAAAAACGTGGGTCACGTATTTGACCCGTTTGAACAAAAACTCCAATGACATCTTCCTCATCTTTGAGAGTTATTCTTCATGCTATATATCGTTGGAAAGCTAGCGATGAAAAGAACACAATGAGCTAAATTACATATGAAGTGGATCAACGGTTTGAGAGAAATCAAGAAAAAGAGTATCTCAGTTAGAAATTAAATTGGAGTGATCTAGTGCGGATGAGTCTCAATCGATTGATTAAATATTTTCTCTAGGTCAAGGAGATGATACGTAAAGTTTTAAGCAAGTGTTTTAATGTTCTAAGTGTTCGAATCACCATTTCACTTCTCATGCACAAAGAGAATGTGTTGAAACTCACATTTTGAAGCTCGGTTGATCAAGAAATGGAGCTAAACCAATTTCTGAGAGTAAGAAGATAAAATTTGAGTATTTATTCGAAACAATTGGTTGAGAAATAGAAGATAACACAATAAAGATATTTTGTTATACTAAATAAATGTACGTCAGACTTAGTATAATAGATATGAAAAACTTAATTATACTAGATATAAAATTTTATTATACAAAATATAAAGACTTGGATTATAATATTGAGAATTGAGATTAAAGAAATTTCAACACAAAACTAACAAAGACTATATTGTTTGTACTAATGAAAATTAAGATTAAACTACAAATTATGTTTTGAATGATATATTAATATAAATTTTAATCAGTAAATATGAAGAGTTATTTATAGTACATATTGTGTATGTAGTGTATATTTAGATTTGTTTGTAATAGTGAAAATTAAGACAAAACTAAAAATTATATTTTAAATGGTACATTAAGACTAAACTAAAAATTATATTTTGAATGGTACATTAAGATGTGTTATGGTAGATATTAAGACTTATTTGTATTAAATATTATACCTATTTTTATCATAATTATTTTAAAAATATTATTTTATGTATCTATTACATATTATTGACAATATTATGACTTAATGATAATAAGATATAAAGATATTTTTTATTAAGATTATTTTTTTATAAATATAAATTGTAAGGTCTTAAAATATTAACAAAAATACTAAATATAAATTTATCAATTGTAAGATCTTAGTTAAGATAATAAAAATATTCGCATTTAGAAAATATTATGAAATTTTATATCCTTTAAGTTAAATATGATTTATTAATCAGTATAAATTAAATCTTAAAACGAGAACAATTAGATATAGAGATTTGGTTCTAGGAGTGTTCAACTAATATGTTTTGAATTATATATTATTCAAAGTTAAAAATAAGACTTTTGTTAATATATATTAAGACATCAGATGAATGATCTTAAGACTTCTAATGCTAAATTTAAATTTTAAGACTTTATTTATAAAAATTTACATCGAATATAAATTACATAAAAATATTATTTTAGATAATTTTTATTAAGATTTCATTTCTTATACATTAGATATACATATTTGGTTTAAATAATATTCAGCGAATATTCGAGATATTTATATTCTTTAAAGATGAAAATAATTTATAACATTATGTATTAAGATATCATATGATAGTTCTTAAGACTTTAAATATTAGATATTAAGACTTTGAATATCATATGTAGAACGGTCTAAAGAGTTTCAGAAGAACCGCTATTATTTAGTGAACAATTTGACTCCGTCAAGTGATTATTTCTACCTTTGTGTAAAAACAGACATCAGATCCTTATTGTTGTCGACTTATCCAAAATACAAATTCAATTGTACAACTCTCTTCGATATTCAAACAAGAGAGTAAACAATTATTGTTGACTTATATTTTAAGATATTATAGTTTAGGGATATAGACTTGTTCATATTCTGATGACTGCCCAAATATGAATTTCAAGTTCAAAATTATGACTTATAATATTGGATATTAAGACGTCATTTTTTGTATTAAGACTTAGAACATTCGGTTTTAGCACATTAAAATTTATGTATATAACTTATTCATATCCTGATGGGTGCTCAAGTATAAATTTTAAGTTCAAATTATGACTTGTAATATTAATATCGTTATATTTCTCCTATTAAGACTTGATACATTCAGTTTTAAGATAATGAAATTCAAGTATAAATACTTGCAAATATCCTGATTGCCGCCCAAATATAAATTTTAAGTTCAAAATATAATTTATAATATTGGATATTAAGACGTCGTATTTCTCTTGTTAAGACTTGAGACATTTAGTTTTTTTAAAACATTGAGGTTCATATATAAATACTTTCTTATATTTTGATTGCCGTCCGAATATAGATTTTAAGTTTAAAATATGACTTGATATATTAGGTATTAAGACTTTAGTTCTTCAGTATTAAAACTTAAGACTTCCGATTTGAGGACTTCAATGATCGTCCACAGACGGACAATCTATTGATGTTCGAGAACGAGATCAACAGGGTCAATGACTTTTTTAGCTGAGGTACTGATCGGGATACAGATCTGGGTTACAGTTAGTTGGTCTCTTATATCAAATACAGTTCAACAGAAGCAGTGTCCCACAAGGCCACAATAGGTCAAAGGAACATACCTTATCTTGGAACATCGGTACTAAAATGAACTCAATATTAAGTCATATATCCGATCAAGTATAAAAACATAAAAATGGAAACAGATAGATACCAGGATGATTCTGGCAAAAAGATCAGAAGATGCAGTACACCAGACTACTGAAACTCGAGAAGGAAGAATCAGAATGACAAAAAAGGAAAGAAAAAGTAAAAGCTAGAATAGGACCTCAAGAAAACTTGTATTGATATATTTATGTAACGAGTTAATTAACTAACTCAATGATGCACTATACAGAATAGGCAAAAAGCAATCAGATCCAGATGTAGTTTTGTTTCTATTATTAAGGGTGACGTCTCCACGCACCTCACAAAACTTTGCACTATTGTTTTGTTTTGAAAAAGCTAGACCTCGCACTACTATCAGGGCTAATGTCCTCACAGCCCACACCCTGCTAAATTGAAGCCATTAACATATTTTAAGAATGATACAACTAAATAACTATCAAATATCACTGTTCTTATTCTTACTAACATTTTTTCTACTTCTGAAAGTAAAGATAAAGGATTTGAGTTTTTGTGTGCATACACTCAGAACAGTGAAAATAAAACAGATTTGAACAATAACATATCAAAGTAATGAGCAAATCTTTTATACACCAGGAGGACTTTCATGATCTTATATGAAATATATATCTCTGGTAAGAAACAAGAAGAGATGTTAACAAACAGTAACTTACACAGTTGTTGTGAATTCCAAAGAAGAAGATGTAACATGTTAAAATCACAAAAAGAGGAAGCAGACAAGCCAAATTTAAACAGTGTGTATCACAGGGGGCAGAGTTATATGAAGCCAGGGGCTGGCATTTGCCCCACCCAAGCTCAAAATAATTTCAAAAATAGGCTTCTACTTGTATGCTTTGTTCAGAAAAAAAAATATGTAAAAATATGCTTATAATTCAAAATAATTGTAAAATTATGCCCCGCCTTAAACTTTTGCCCCATCCTATTCTATATCCTGGCTCCGCCCCTGCGTATCTGGAACCATTCAACAAAATTTTAGGGCCCCAAGAAAAAACCTGACCAAAACTATTCCTACAAAAGAAAGCAAAATGCCTTAAATGTCCAAAAAACTAATTTTTCGGCTGTAAGCAATTTCGGAATCAGTAGTTTCGCGAGCAGTAAGCTAGGCAATAGCAATATTTGCATATATGCGCATGAATCACACCTTTGACAAGAATCACATTTTGCCTAGTTTCATTAATTAACTGCAGCTATTAAAACCCACCTTCTTTCGTGACTTGATGAATATTCTATCAGAATGTAGTGCTGCACGAACTTAAATACTCCCAAAACATACTTTAAAACAGAAAAAAAATGAGCCCAGCAAAATTTAGAAATCAAAACAGAAGATAAATAACTAAATAAATGACTGTGCAAAAGAAACATGCCTTCGTAACTACAATTCCGGAGCAATGCAGTGACGATTTGACAGGTAGAGTTGTCATTCTCTACCAGCAGCACCTTCAGTGATTTAAAGGGAAGAAACCTGTCCCACTGAATGGGCCCAAGCTGAAGCTGCTGCTGCTGCTGCTGCCCCTGCTTCTGAGACCCACTTTGTGGTCCCGGCAGTTGACGTGCATCACCCGGGCCAGCATGGCCATTTTGAACTATTTGGGATCCATTAATCCGTGTCTCATCCTCCTCTGACCCTCCCTCATTATTTCTCATCTCGTAATCTCCGTGTTTCACTTGGTGGTCACAGTTAGTGGAGTTTGTCTCAGCTAGAGCCCTCTGAGAAGTGCATTCACCAGCAACTTGATGAACACTTTCCGTCGACCGTATTCAAAATGGCTGTTGTCACATGCACTATTTTAGATGTTATCTGAGAGTATAGCTGGCACATATTCTGGTGATTTTCCGTGTTGCAATTTTACGTCTAAGTATTGCAGACTTAATAGTTGCTCCACAGATCTGGTAAAAGGGCACAGAGAATTACAGAAATAATTAGACCGTTTGGTTTGTAAACCTTTTATAAAATGAATAATGAGCTGATTATTAGGACTTCCTATGCTTACATAGCTTACAAACTCTCGGACAGTATATGGTACGTGGCTAGGATAGACAAAAAAATCCTCCCCAAATTGCTGATTTCTGGCAAAAAAAAAATAGCCCTCATTAGTAACAATTAGCACGTATTTACTGCAATATAAGCACTGGAGAGGAGCGAACCAGCACTAAAGAAGCGTTTCAAATAAGTATCGAGGAGCTTAAATTGCTTTGCCGTTAGAACCGAGGACTTCAGATTGCAATTGTCAGAAGTAGAAACACTTGGCTGAAAAAGATAAGAGAAATTTGAAAAACGAAGACACAAAATTAGAAAGTTCGGAATTCAATAGGTAGTTCATTGGTTAAAGATAAAAAGAGAAATAAGATTTACGGAAGTCCGTACCGTGAGTGCCCCCCCGGATCTCGAACCGTCTGATCAAGAACGAATTGCGATCTATGAACCAGTGGAGAGGAGAGAAGGATGAACAGTAAAGCGGGGCACGAGAGGGCGCAACGAGTTTCTTAATCAGATAAGGGAAACGAGAAATTTAATAATTTATACTCATTAAATTGCGTTTCGATTTTATTTTGTCAAGGATTTAGCGGGGAGGAGAGGAGGAGAAATGGGGGCGGAGACCATGGCGTAGAAAGGCGAGTGAGAACAGGAAAAGATATATCAAAAGATGCGAAGAGGCGGTGGAGGCCTGGAGGGGGAAGATATTAGATATCAGGAGAGAGCTTGGATAACGTGGCACGGATCCAGGTGGGGAGTAGGGTGTATCATTGACCGCCATGGGGAGAGGACATGGTAGGGTCCGACGTGGAGCACGAGACGGGATAAAATCAAAAGCCGCGAGCTAAGCAGCTCGCTCCGTTTCCCCTTGATCCTTCCGATCTGATTCAGACACGTGGCGCTCTCTTCTCATATATCCAATAAAAGAAAGAATAAAACCTTCCCCGCACCCGGATTACCTTTTCCACTTCTATTTTATATCCAAGTGGGGTCAGTTTGTAAGCTGGAGTTAAGTCGTCTGACGTGGTGGTCCAGATGCAAGGCGAGAGGTCCAGAGGAGATTTTAAAAGGAGAGGTTTGCGGAGCTGGAGTGCTGGACCATGCAGCTCGCCAGCCCCAGCTGTCGCTCTCGTAGTTTGGTGGGCCCTCATAGAATTATGGGATAAAAATCATAACGGTGAAGCTAACGCTGTTTAAGTTCCTGACAAATGTTGCCGACTTACTCCGTTGTCTCGTCGGTCTGAATCCTAATCATTTTATCTATCGCTGATTATATTAAACAATTTCAGCAACATTTTGGTTTCTACCCTACAAAATTTGGTAATAACGGATATTTCTTTCGTGATGGCTACGAGGCAACATGCAACTTTTTACAACCGTATCAACAACAGCCTGGGTTGATACTTGATACATCTCTCGTTACTTCGGATTAAAATAATTGATTAATAACTTTTATGTCTGAATATCCTATGGACGTTTTCATATTTTTTCGATAAACATATCATCGCACATCTAAGTAACATTTGGGCATATTCTATAATTCTAACATAAATTAATATTTTAAGAAATAATATTATCAATTTTCAATAACATAGAAAGGAAAGATGTTGTGTTAAGAAACTACATTGTTGCGATTCAGAATAAAAAATGGATTGTCGTCCTACTGATAAATTTGCATTACTGTCATAAAAAAATTGTGTTAGCAGCATTTTATAGATACATGCATAAAACTCATCCATTGTGCATATCCTCTTAATTTTAAAATATTTATATCTAATACTAATATTACTATAATTAATATCTAAATTAATCACAAAAATTTTAAATTTAGAAAAAATATCATTTAATAAAAATATGATGTACATAATATAATATTTTTTTATCTGAATAAAATTGTACAATGTGTAGTTTTCTTTTCTTACAATAAAACTTATAATAATTAATATTTAATTATTTGATATACAACTTCTTTTTAAAAAATAATTATATTTAATATTATTTTTTTAATATAATTCATATATAAATCAATTATAAAAACTCTTAAATTTTTAAATAAAATTAATTTATTATTTAATAAAAATAATGCATAAAATATAATATTTTTTTCTAAAGTTGTACATTATGTAGTTTATTTTTTATAATAAACTTAATAACAGTTAATGTTTAATTTATTTGATATATAATTTTTTAGACGTTTTATAAATATATTGATAAAAAATAATAAATAAAATAGAGAAGGAAATTAATATCATCAAAATCTGAACCGTTGCTGTTATAAAAATATTTTTTTTCGTTGGAGTAAGGATTTCGGTTTTCACAATTTTTCTGGGCCATGAAACAACAGTTTGTGTTGGGGTTCTGGGAAACCCAACTGGCGAATAAACCCCCCTTCAAGAGGGGGGAGAACGCTGAGAGTTCAAGCGGGCCACGTCGTCGACATATTTCTTTGAGCCGTTGATTTTTGTTTGGATTTCTGTGATTTTTTTCCTTTGATTTTGGTTGTTTGTTCTAGGGCTGTTATTCGAGCGAGTTCGAGCGAGTTGGTATCAGCTCGAACTCGACTCGCTTGCTAAACGAGCTGAGATGACTCGATATTACAAGGGAGATACGAGCTGAAAAGCTAGCTCAAACTCAACTCGTCGAAAACACGAGCTAGCTCGGAGCTCGTGAAATAACTCGTGGAAATAGGAGAGGCAGGGAGAGTGAGGAGATGGAGAGAGATGGAGATATAGAGCAGGAGATCGAAATACATTGATGCTTATTTCGCCATTTTTTTCTGAGAGAAGGTTTTAGGAAGGAAAGAGTAAGAGTATGGTAGTGCTTTGTCTTTTTCTTTTGTTCTCTGCAAGTGAGGTGGGTTGTACAGTACTATACAATGAAATCAGATAGCGTATAAAATATTTTACTTATGAAATGGGTGCGAGTTACTGGCGTTGGGACACACACTTCATTATTTATAATATTAGCCATATTCTTGACTGCCTCATGAAGATGCTAATGTGAAAAAGTCATAGAATATCAACTGCTTACTATTTCTACCTAGACAACCTACAACTCCTAGACAATGGGCCACACTCTATAGCAACCTACAATTTCTAGACGTCATTCCTCATCCAATCATCATTAAACAACGAAAGTTATTCAAAATAAAATTAATAATAAACCTAGAACCATTCAAAGGTATAATATATGCGAGTTAACGAGCGAGTCAGCCACGACTCGTACTCAGCTCAGATTTTATACGAGCCAGCGAGCTCGAGCCAACTTGACTCGAGTTGAATTTGAGCGAGTTATTATCGAGCTAAATCTCAAGCGAGTTACGAGCGAGTCACGAGTTTTTTACCCAGCTCTAGTTTGTTCCGTTGGCTTTATGCTATATTTACACGGTGGGTACGGATGTGCTTGAAAACTGATTAAGTAATTTGTCGTACTATCACAACTCCTCGATATTGCAAAGAGAATTTATTAATGTATCGTCCACGCTCTTAATTCTATAATTTCAATGTTTAAGTTTTAAATTAGCCTTTTCTAAGTCCGTTGTACTAAAGGTTACATACCTTTATGATGTATTTCATGTACCGCTCATAAATGTTCCCCATTCCTTTTCTCTCTCCTCGATTCGGCTCGCAGACCGTTTACTCTCGCCAACTCGAATGGCGCCTTCAATCTTGCTCTCCTTCTCTGATTTTCGAATTGGCCACAAAAAATTCTGATTTTATATTTTTATTTCACATCTAACCCACATATTTAAAAACTACATGTCAAAAAGGCTGAAACTTGCTGAAATAATACTGCGACATTATGTACTTCCCAAATTATACCAGCAAAAATGATACTGATAATTATTTCTGTCTCTTACTCTTAAACGTGAAACTGGGAATGTCACTGTGAGCACTGAAGTTTCCCTTTTGATAAAAGTAATACCCTCCGGCCAACGAATTGGGATTTAGGAAAGAAATGACGTGTATTTAAATATCAGAGAAGTAATTTTTGGTATCTAACTTGATGTCAATTGAATATTGGAGGTAAATTATGTGAAAGATGATTATTTTGTGTTTTTTTATTCATTAGTAATCCATTTTAATTTATCAAAAAACCCAATAAGGATTTGTTCTCTTGGCAAGTTGTCATGGAATGTAAATTTTAAAATTTTAATTTAGCATGTTACTAGAGGAGAAAAGGGGGAATGATATTGTCATTGAAGTAATGGAGTGCATTTTGCAACTCATAAATTAATTATGGCAGCATTAGTTTTTGCCTTGACAAGCGAAATGGTAGAAGGGAGCGGTCACACTGTTACTAACATGAAGCCTATTGTTCTGAGGACAATGCTTCATTTCATGTATAGTGGTTCACTATCAAATATGGAAGAGCTCAATGATGGAGGTCTCAGATGAAGAAATGTCTTTAATTCCTTTAACACAACCGTTACTTTTAACAACTTAAAAGTATGATGTTTTTGCATTCAAAGAGTCATATTTTCTCTATGGGATAATTAAGCTGAGATATTCAAATTTGGACATTGAACTAGAGCACAATGGGCTAAAGAAAATACAATGCAAAAGTACCCTGAACATTGATCAGTACCATTATTATATTGACTGGCATATGATGTAGTAGTCTATACTTGCACTAATTGTTTATTTAGAAGGCGTTAAAAGTAGCAACTGAAATCTTAATAGATCAAAATTGGCGGCCCGTACAAAATTGGATGCTCGATTGTTGATGTCCAAGATGTGTAATTTTCATAATAATTAAAGAGAAGGGATCAGTTGACAATGAGTTATTTTGATAACCTTGACAATGGATCTTTAAAAAATATAAAAAATTCTTAAAAATAGATTTTTTTTATAGATGTGTTATTCTACCTTTAGATCGATGGTCATTCAAATTTCATACAATTCATTATCGTTTGATAGTCAAAGACCATCAAATTTTTATATAATTTATAACGGTTCTAATTTAATGATCTTTGATGGACTATCAAACGATAATAAAATTGCATGAAATTTGAATGATCATCAATCTAAAAGTAGAAGAACACATCTATAAATTTTTTTCTATTTTTAAGATTTTTTAATATTTTTAGAGATCCATTGTCAAGGTTGTCAAAATAACCCATTGTCAACTGATCCCTTCTCATATTTAAAATGCATTTCCATTATATTTTTCAGGGAATTATCAGAGGACTATTTTTGCTTTGTGGAAATCTTTTGTATTTTTAGAATAGACCAATATTTGGTTTAAATAAGATTTCATTTCGCTCAAGTTTGAAAATGTTATTTCCATTTGTCAGTAAAACTTTAACGTGAGATCTCAACTGATTGTGTTACTTCTTTCTAATTGATCTCACGTCCTATTCATTGCCAATAAGCATTCTTCATCTCCATATCTTCTTAAGGTAGAGCTCACATAGTGAATCTCTTTAGATCTTACCGTGGAACGCATCTCTTATATGTAATAGACTTGGCATACACTTTTTATATGTCGAGTATCAGTACATTATCTAAACATTAGTTTGAAATAAATTGACACTAACATCAGCCTCAAATAAATCAATACCAACTTTAGTGAGAGTATAACCCCGCCGCGTAGCGCGGGGATCTTAACCCTAGTTTATATAGTTCCCAAATTATTTGATGATCACAAGCATTGGACGGTGACCATCTGAACGAAGATGGAAGGTTCTAGATCCTTTAATAAATTAAGAAGACAGTAAATGAAATTGTCAAGTGCGGTTTTAGAACTACGAATCCTAAAAATGGCGTGGTATTTGTACCGTCCTGCCGTATTTCATTGAAGAAAAAGAATTTGCGGTAAATTGGGTAAGGTAATAGAGGATTGTTTCTTTGTTGGGCTGGTTGGTCCGTGCACTCCATATCCTGAGAATGGTATTGACTATTGATATTATGCATTGATATTGAGTTATTATATTTATATATAGAGAGAGGTAGATTATTGTGAAAACGTTTGCATTTTAGGCGATATGTAAATGAATTAAAAATTATATTTTAAAATTAAAAAAAATTATGGTTTTCATTAAATTCTTCATATGAAAACTTTGTGGGATACAAAAATTTGAAGTATTTTGAGTTTTTAAGTCATTTTTTTAATTTTTTGAAAAAACTGTTCTAAAATAATAATAAATATTCAATGTTTGTGTTGTTTTTTCAAAAATTTAAAAGAGTGACTTGAAAAACTCAAAACACTCTAAATTTTTGTATCCCATAAGGTTTTCATACGAAAAATTTAATGGAAACCATATATTAAAACAGGATGAAAAAATTTAATGGCAAAAATTCTAATCTTGTAGAGATCATTCTTAGCTTTCCAACATATTTTAGATAACTCAAATCAGAGTTCGGATGAAAAAATTATGATCAAAATACAAATCGCTGCGTAACAATCCGTATACTCCAAATCCAAAAATTCGAACAAAATTGACAATGGCTGATTGATTGATTTTTCTCCTATATAAATCCCCTCTAGGTGTCTTTCTAGACCATCTAGGAAACCCTGGCGCGCTTAAGACAGTCTTGGGATCCGTCTTGGGAGTTTAGAAACGATTTTGAAGGATAAGAGAAGATTGAAGATGGACTCGAAGCCAACACTCAAAATCCGAGCGAGAAATTGAGGAATTATTGGTGTACCCCTTATCTCTTCCTCTCATCTGTCTTTTATTGTTGTTTTACCATAATTTTTTGTTGCTATTGTTTTATCATGTGTGGTTAAACACCCATTCTGGGGGTGATGATTTGTAGTACTTGAATTTTTTTTAGTTAATTTACACAGCATTTGATCTTTTTAGTAATTTCTTGTGTGATTTATCATTTGAATTTATTGTTTACAATCTCAAAATGTTGAATTGTCTAAAAAGTGAAGACGCCAAATAGATTAATTAATGAGTATAGAGGAAAAGCTGAAACTCCTAATATTCACCTTTTAGTTTAAAATACTATTTTATTAGTTGCTATTTTATTTAATTTTAGTTTAATCAAAATTAACTTTTATTTTGTCTAGATTAGTGAACTAATAAGAACCAGTGTTTCACCCTTGTTCTTGTGGATTCAACACCCTAATTACTACTCGATAATGTCATGCGCTTGTGACTAAAATTAGATATAAATTAGGATAATTATTAGTTGTTGCTTAAAACCCATCAAAGGTGAATTCCATTGAGGGGTGAAGAATGGAGAGAGCTGCGCGCGACTAGAATTGGAATGGAGAGAGGCGGTATCAAGGAGAGGTGCGCGTGACTGGGTCGAAACAGAGCGACTATGGTGATTGTGGAAGAGGTAGTTAGGAGGAGGAAAAGGGGAGGTGTTCTGAGCGACTTCTCAGCGATGAGTAGAAACAAAAGTGCTATCCAAATTAGCGTAAAAGGGTCGAAGGTTATGACTGAGTAGCGAAAAAATTGACGACAGATAGGAGAGCATACAACACGCGCTTCGTAATATCTCAATCGTTATTTTCTCAACTGATTTATTCCTACCATGCAATTAAAGGGTATTTTGGATATTTCACTTAGATCAGACACAAAAACGCTAGACACCTTCAGTATATATGCTCTATATATCTTTATAATATAGTATAAATAAGTATTTTTTTGTAATTTAGATTTAGTATTTTGATACCATATATAGATAACTATTGGATAATTATTTTTTGTTGATTTTATTTTCATATGAAAAGTATGTTATTGTTTCGACAAACTTTTATTATTTTTTTAAGATGAAAAGTATTGTTTAAAATGTTATTGTTTTCACATATTTTTCTTATTTTTTTAAAATGTTATTGTTTCCACACATAGCTAAACTTTTATAAATATTAGTATATTATTTTATCATTTGTTGTAACGTACGGGCAATATATTATTTTTTTATAAAAAGAAAATAAATGCTCAATTGATAGTAACATAATTCTAATAGGCAAGTATTTTTCAAAAAAAGAGTATAAGATGTTGTAGCCTCTGTCAGCCGATCTTCGTGACCATTTATTAAATTTTATTTGTTTTAGTAATTGTATATCATTGTACAAGTATGACATTCACATCTTAGTCCAAATAATGTTAATATCTTTGTGCAAGCTCTAAGAATGATGCATGATAGAAATTTCTATAAAATGTCCGAACATTATTTTTTTAGTTTTTAATAAACGGAACATTTTGGTTACAGTCAACGTGGTTTAGATAGTTACTCCTGTACCAAATTTTTTTGAAGTTGCGGTACTGTTTCTGACACTGTATACAGTGAAAAAGTTCGTTCAAAATTAATGTATACTAATAGATATTAGCTTCGCGTTGTTTCGGAAAAATTAATAATGACTTGAAAATTTTATAATTATTTTTATCAATATCACTAAAAAAAACGTAGAAGGCATTAAAAAAATATCATAGTAACATTATCATTCAATAATTCTATATACTTTCAATCAATTTTCATCAAACCTCGTTCTCAAATCTAAACATGTATTTATGCAATATGAAAATTTTCTATAATTTATTTTCACCTTTTGGATGAGATAGATTTGTCAATTTCTCATTGATTTTTTTAACAACAGGTATAATATTGTCCGTTTCATTGAATAAATCATGATTTTACATACAACACAATGACTATGAGAGTTCAATTCCTGTTGATTTGGAAAATTATTAATTTAAATTCGTAACTAAAATTCAAATTATATTTTTCCATTTTTATAAATTTCAAAAACTCAAATGAGAATCCACCTAGTCTATCCACCGAAAAATTAGTATTTAGATTAAACTTGCGTCTTTTTATCCGATATGGCTTTGAAAGAGGGTCCGATTTGATTCTTGGGAGATGTTGTACCGAGGTGATAGTTTCAAACTTTCATAGACTATTATTTTGTCTTCATCGACTCTTATAATTCACTTAAATTTAAATTGAGTCAAACATAAACGCAAGATTCTGTTATTTTATAATTTATATCTTAGCCAAAATATACATCATTCGATTCGTGATTTCTAAAAATATATGGTTGAGCCAATTTGTTTAATACATTACACTTATCTTATAGAATATTTTTGAAAGAGTGGTAATTTTGAAAAAATCGATGAAATAATGTCATTTTGAAAGAGTGGTAGAAGAGTGATATTCTTGACTATTCGGAAGAGCGAAAATATCATTTGATAGTTGTTAATAGTTAAAATATGAATAATTATGTTACTAACAATGATGATTATAACAAAAATAATAGTAAGACGATAATAATAATATAATAATAGTCATGATTAATAATAAGAAAATCATAATCATAATCATTATAATATAAATAAAATATAATCATAATATAATCATAATGATAATAATAATATAATAATAATAAAAAATTTAATCATAATCATAATAATATGATCATATTTATAATCATAATATAATAATAAAAATTATAATATAATAATATAATAATAAAATCATAAACATAATAATATAGTAATACTAACCATGATGATAATATAATAATAATAATCATCATAACCATAATCATAATAAATTGATCAATCAAATAAAAATATTTTGTGATGTTTCTCGTCCTCTCTAAAATGAAAATAAATCAAACAACAATATCCTGACACCTTTAGGATATTTCTCTTTTTGTATATCCCAACAAGTAAGAACATAATGTGTCCTGGAATCACTGTAGGCCACGCTCTGTCTGGTGGTCAAAATTATAGAAGAGCTCGTTCAGGAATCAGGATGCATCGCTGTGCAAATTGATTACTTCTGGCTTAATTACTCGTCATCATAGCATCTTTCTACAAAATTATCTTGCACTGACTAATCCAACGTACTCAGTATATGTCTGCTGTACTACGTATATAGTATATATACTATCTTTATATCTATAAAGTAAAACGCTTTGTTTATTCCCCCTCTCATGGCTCCCACAGCCTCACAGCAAGCGCTTTCTCCTCTCAACTAATCAACTTTGCATCTGCTTTGGACTTTATGGCTTATCTGCTCTCTCCCTCCCACGGTCCCATCTTTATTTCATTTGCAATCTCAATCAAGTTCTTAAATTTGGTTAGGAGCTTCTCTCTCACTTATTTGATTATTACACAATATATATATATATATATATATATATATATATAGATATAGATATATATATATAGATATAGATATATATATATATCTATATCTATATATATATATATATATATATATATATATATGGAAATTCTTTATATGAAAATCTCATGGGATCAAAAATTGATAATGGTTGATCACCGTTTTTAATTTTTGAAAATCATGTTCTAAAAATAATAATATATATATTATTATTTTTAGAACATCATTTTCAAAAATTAAAAACTACAACTTAAAAAGCTCAAAACGCTCCAAATTTTAGCATCCCATGAGATTTTCATATAAAGAATTTAATGAGAATGATAAATTAAATTTTCGAAATGATTTAATATGTTTTTTGAGTTAAGCTCACGGAAGGCCTCCGTGAGCTTAAGCTCACGCTATCTCCACTCTCTCTATATATATATATATATATATATATATATATATATATATATATATATATGGAAAGGGATCACTTGATAATGGTTATCTTGACAATGAATTTTTAAATAAATATAAATTAAATTTTAAAAATAAAAAAATATTATGGATATGTTGATCTATTTATAGATTGATGGTGATTCAAATTTCATGCAATTTCATTATTGTTTCATAGTCCATCAAAGATCGTCAAATTATAATCTTTACAAATTATATAAAGTTTTGATGGCCCTTGATGGAGTATCAAATGATAATCAAATTGTATGAAATTTGAATCACCATCAATTTATAAGTAGAATAATATATTCATAAGGTTTTTTTATTTTTAAGATTTTTTCGTATCTATTTGAAAATATATTGTCAAGATTGTTAAAATAACCCATTGTCAAGTGATTCTCACCCTATATATATAGTATTACTAGCGTGTTCCTAGGAGCCCTTCCGTTTTTCTAACTCAAAAAATACATCAAATACGCTATTTTTTTTAGATAGGTACAAAGTTTATTGATCTAATGATTTATGCATCATCCAATACTAGTTGTTTTTCGCTCATTTAAAAAATAGCAAAAATTTTCAAAAAAAATATAAAATTTATTCTCTAAATATATTTCAATATGGATATCATGTTCAATGGTTTGAACCGATTGTTTGGACTTTTAAATTTATGATACAAACATAAAACACGAAAGATTTTATACTTTGCGAACCACCATAGCATCAATATATATATATATATAGGGACTAGCTACAGTGATTCCATAAGCATTTCAAGCTGAAATGCTTATGGCTCAAATTTTAAAATCTCATGCTCGAAATTTTAATTTAAATATCTCAAAAGATTCTTCATATCATAATATTATAGATTATTAATTTTCATAAAATTTGAAGTTAGTTTACCATGCTTAATAATTTTTGAAAGATGGCTCTAGAAATAATTAAAATTACCAATTTTTGTAGGGCAAATTTTGCTATCTTTCAAAAATCATAAGTATAGTAAACTAACTCCAAATGTGATGAAAATTGATAATTTACAAGATTATGATATGAATTTTTTTTTGAGCTATTTAAATTAAAATTTTGGGCGCTAAATTTTAAAATTCGAGCCATAAACACTTTGTCGAAGTGCTTATGGAATCACCGTAGCCAAACTCTCTCTCTCTCTCTATATATATATATATATATATATATATATATATATATATATATATATATATATATATATATATATATATATATATATATAGTGAGGCTATGATGCTTCACGAAACACAAAACCTCTCATGCTTCACGTCCGTATCTCTAATTTGAAAGTTCAAACGGACGATCTAAACCATTGAACATGATCTTCATATTGAATTATCTTTGGAGATCAAAATTTATATATATTTTTTTAAATTTTTTGTTATTTTTTAGATGGGTACAAAATCGCTAGTTTTGGATGGTGCAGAAATCGCTAGATCGACAAACTTTGTACCTATTTAAAAAATAGCAAAAATTTTAAAAAAAATATAAAATTTGATCTCCAAGGATATTTCAATATGAAGATGATGTTCAACGGTTTGATCGATCATTTGAACTTTTAAATTCGAGATAAAAATACGAAATACGGAAGGATTTATGCTCTCAAAAAACAATTATTTTGAAATACTATAGTCTCATGGGATGCTCTCTTTTTATCTATCTATCTATCTATCTATCTATATATATATATATATATATATATTGCACTTCTGCGATTTTTTCTTTTATTCTCTCTTTTCTTGAAACCTAGCAGTCACTCCCAAAGCAATCTCCTCCCTTTTCTCAATCTCGAATAAATTTGTCACGTGCATGCGGAGAGCATATTGGAGATAATTAATTAGTTGCAATTAATGAGGCAGGCCATGAGTATGCATTTTGCAATTTTTCTCTTTTCTGATTTTTGTCATTTAATCAAACAATCAAATAACATACTACTATGTTTCTTTGTGTTAATTAATATAAATTTTATTGACATAATTACTGAATTTGTTTTATTTACAACAAAATGATACCCGAAATTTTGCAAATTGACAAATAATCGAACTACGAGCTAGAAAAAATAGCAGTAATCAACCAATAGTTCAAGTAGAAACTAACAATGATTTAAAAAACAAAATTGCAATTCAAAGTCCCATAGACAAATAAGGGAGGATATCAGCTCTTTTTTTACTAAATAAAAGAAATACATCCGCATTTCCTATATAATACTATAATTCCAAGAGAGAGAAAAGTACAACTGTGAGAAATATATAAACAATAAGTATACCGACTTTATTGTTTGAAGTAGTCTCCCTTAATTAAAATTCAAAGATACAAAATTGATTAAGCTTAATAAAATTATGAATGATCGATATGTATAGTGA
Source organism: Schoenoplectus tabernaemontani (assembly GCA_037127355.1). Taxonomy (NCBI): domain Eukaryota; kingdom Viridiplantae; phylum Streptophyta; class Magnoliopsida; order Poales; family Cyperaceae; genus Schoenoplectus; species Schoenoplectus tabernaemontani. The sequence continues at coordinate 26,112,883 of CM073753.1, forward strand.
ATTTTTTGCACTGAGAAAAATATACGGCGAGGTGAGAGAACTATACCTAGGGGTGTCAATGGGTGGGTCGGGTCGGGTCGGACTCGGGTCGGGTCATATTATTTTATTATTTTTCATGATCCGATTTGAACCCGACCTGATTAAATTCGGGTCAAAATATTTTGACCCATACCCGACCCGACCAACGGTCGACCCACCCGACCCGTGTAAAATAATTAAATATTTATTAAATATTTTATATAATTTTAAGCAATAAAATATTAATTAGTATAAAATTAAGCTTTAATTAGTACCAAATCACAAAATTACTTCAAAAAACATAATTAATCGGGCCGGGTTGGGTCGGATTGACCCGAACCTGACCCGACCCGATTTGAATCAAAAAAATTAAATCCATACCCGACCCATTTATTTTCAGATCACGTCGGATCGGATCGGATTCACCCGTCGGATTGAATCAATAATTGACACTCCTAACTATACCTCATCAATTTCTCGTGTTTTAATGTACTATCATTTTCGTTGATGGAATAAGAGAAGTATATTATCAATAGTCATCATTCATTTAAATCATTATCATGTCATGTGTAGGAGTGCACAAAATATTCGTAACTCGTGACCCGCTCGTGTTCGACTCGACTATAACTCACTATCAGCTCGTTCGTTATCAGTCCGAGCTATTAACGAGACGAGCTAATCACCTCGTTAAGTAACGAGACGAGCTCGAGTTTTGATCAACCCGGCTCGTCCAAATCACGATACATATATTGCAGGGTACTAAATTAGATTAAATAATTATTTGCATGGTCTAGTGTAGGCTTTAACTTTGCCAATCATGAAAAGGCCTAGAAACTAAAAAAACTAGCAAGTAGAAAGGGAGCAGGGGTTGTCGATGTGATGGAGAGAGAATTTTTTGATAGCTCTTTTTTTACAGTGAGTCTATGGGTCATAGGCTTATAGTCCCAATGTCTCATAGATGTCAAAATTAATTAATTTAAAAAATATTGTGCCTTTTACATATCTACCTCCAGAATTATACTCTCTCACGCTCTCTGTCTTCTTCTTCGTATTACAATAAACAAGTTCTTTTCCACCCTCTAATGACTGAAGGTTTTACTGACGAGTGATAACATCGTTCCAGACCATTCAACTATCATTTTGTCAGAGGAGTTAAAAACGAGCTAGCTCGAACTAGCTCGACTTCTAACGAGACAATCTCGAACTAAGCTTCGTAGCTCGAAACCGTTTGTAGAGATGAGCTGGCTCGTCTCGTTAACATCACGAGACGAGTTCGAATTTGAGTCAGCTCGTCTCGAGATCGTCTCGTGAGCACCCTAATCATGTGTACAGAGAAATGTTTTTAGAATATTTGGTGGGCTCAGGCCCATACTCAGGCTGGCCCACCCCTAGCTCCGTCTGAATTCCGTCAATGGAAGTCGACTTGAGAAAAGACTATAAAATGTGGTAAATCAACTAAAAAGAATTCGGATGTGATATGCGTCATTCATGCATCGGTCTTATCCTCGCCTTTCTTTGATCCTAGTCACCTGACGATAGCATGGAAACAAAAAAACGTCTATGTAATTTAATATTTAACCATTCAGAATTTAGAAAGAAAAAAGAAATGTCTATGCAGAGAACTGAGGTGGTCGTGTGGACAGCTCGGGATGGGATTTTGAGTTATATATTTATTAAAATATATATATAATTATTAATTGTAAAAGTTGAATATTTTTTAATAAATATAAGTTATATTTAATTGATGTACTATTTTATTTATTAATAAATATATGTTTCGTACATAACTGTAGTTAATAAAAAAGAGGTGGAACGGAGAAGGGCACTCAAAAGGTGGACGTCAAATATATTCGTTTGGATAAAGGTTTTCTGGTTAAGTAAAGTTGACAGAATCATTAATTTTATATAGAAATTTATACTTTTAATAAAATCTAAATTTAAAATTAATATTTTTAATAATTATTACGAATTTCAATATAAAATTAACGATTTTAAAAAATTTAAATTAATTTTTTAATTCAAAATAATTTGAACCTCCCACCTCAAGTTGGCAGAGGCTTTCCAGACCAAAACCGTTACCCTTTGATGTGGCACAAAGATTTTTGTAGCCACAGGCCCACAAGCCACAAATGCATTAATTCGTCGGCTCCCAACTCTCAAGTAGAAGCAAAACACGCAAAAGTCTTCTTTTCTTTTTTAGTTAAATGTTATAAGATCTCACACGAGATATTTCAAATTCTAACATAATAGACCCAATTTTTTAATTAAAAAAATATAATTTACCTTTTTTATATGATACCCGAGACCGACGTGATGCTGCGTATTCCAATTGGTGGAAATTAATTTAAATAATGTAGAAAATTTACGATAGATTAATTTATCATATATGAATAATTCAAATCTAAATGTGTATATACAAATCTCAAGCATTAAGCTAGGTGTTAGTATAGCACGGAATCGTTGGTGTTATGGATTAATTTTTAATTTTTAAAGTTTAAACAGTCAACTCGAACCATTTAATATGATTTTCACAAACAAATTTACTTCTAAACCAAATTTTATATATATTTAAAATTATAACTATATTTTAGATAATTAGAAGATTATTTATTTAATTATTATGAACCATTCAATGTGAGTTTTTACCATCTAAAATAATAGTAAAAAATCATAAAATAATATATAATTGACATATAAGTAATTTTGTATATGAAAATCATGTTAAGAGTTTGAATTGACTATTTAGATTTTAAAATTAGACAAATTGAGTTATAGCACCGATTGACCCGTACTATACACAACGTCTTAACCCAACTCAAAATCTCAATATCTAATTATAAAACTTATCAATAAAGTAGACACTATTAATTAATAGATGGGAGAATTGAGTTTCGAGCATAGCTTAGACGATAGTGCATTTCATGTTGAACTAAGAATTTAATCGTCCTTTACATGATAGGCTTTCTGACGTATACAATCCTATAAAAATTATGGCAACTTATTCCTCCTTGTTGGTCACGGCTCCGAAAAAATTCTTTTTTTTTAGAGAAGGCTAAAAAAAAATATTTTTTTACTGCTTTTTACTAATAAGTGTATGATTAGATTCAGAGAAAATTTTATCTTAATATCAGATATATTCATTTGTTTTCTATATCGCCGGAGTCATATCTGTTCTATTGTATTGCATATATATATGCCTCAGGCAGATAACGCGTCGTTCCAGAGAATTAGCAACATTTACTTCTATATTAATTTTTTCCAGAGAATTAGCTAGAACAACAAACTATTTAGATAAAAAATATAATTATCGTTGTTTACATTGAATCAAATAGTTGCACATTTTTTCTTTTATGATTGGCATCTTTGCAAACTAGTGTTGGTCTTAATTATTAATTGTTGGCCTTGTAGTGATAATATTTGATCCCATATTTATAATTATTAATTGTTGATTCTATTTACATCAAGGAAACAAATCATTGTTATATACTAACTAACAATGCTCGGTATAAAGTTTTTTACAGTGATATCTTCTTACTTATATATACTAATTATAATAGTTATTTATAGTTAGTACAACAATTCATTTTTAAATGGCTCAAATATTTGATGTTGAAGCATCTATTCTTTTCGCTCTGATGTTATTTATATCAATCATTTGAGTTATTTATATTAAATATAAAATACATTATTTTAACTGCTTTGACTTAAAATATACTTTCAAAAAGATAAAAATATGAAAAGACAAACTGCATAATTTTGACTATTTATAGTTATTGTATAAACTATTAATATCAATTAAATTAATTAATAATACCTATCATACAATATAACCAAATTTAAATGTCGTTGGCTTGAAGAAGCTATTTATATTCTCTCATTTACGTATTAATAATTAATATAAAAGCCTTACTTTGAATAATATATGGTCTCTGATTTATATTCATTTAAGTTGATAATTATATTATTTATATCAATTAAAGTTGTTATCAATATTTATTATAATATATTATTATAGTTAATACTTTTTAAAGTATTGCTTCAAGTAGTAAGCTATTTGTAATTTTAAGTGGTCTTATTTATATTTATTGCATTCATATTTTATATATATTTTTTAAAATCCTCGTCATTTCACCATACCACAAATTTTGAATCAGGAAAACCAAAATGAAATAATATAAAAAAAATAATGATCTCAGTCTATCTAAAAAATATGTTAATTTTTAGGAAATGTACTCAATTTGCATACAATCAATTATGGTTTTTAAATAAAGATAAAATTGGGAACAATGAACACTCTATTATTGTTTGACAGCAATCAATCTTTTAACCATAAGTAACGCGACATGTGTTATCTAGAAATTTATTCATTTTGCTTTGCCTATAATCAGAAATCATTATGAATATCACACTGATATGACCGTGTGATAATATGAATAAATATTGAGTCATATTATTTTGACAATTTCAACAGCAATAACTTGAAGTTGTTCCTCTTGTGGAGAGTAACGATTTTAAGTAAAATAATCTGTTTGAATTTTCATTAATATTAATGATGTAAGTCAAAAGTAATGCCCTAACATTGCTGCAAAGATTTAATTCTTACAAATTAATAGGTGTTGATAAAATATTATTTTTACTTTTTCGGGAAAAAAGTAACAGTAAGAGGGAGGTCGCATTAGAATATAAACCAATCTACCCACCAAATGGAAGCTTCAAATTTAGGGTTTTTTTTTTTGAAGATGAGAAAATAAAAGATAGGAGAAGGCCATAAAGCCTACTAAACTTTAATCAAAGTTAGAAAGAGGTCGCATTGTACACAAAAAAGTAGAATGTTGGAAGGAGGCCCAAAAAAATTCTTATTTTTTTCGTGTTTACAGAAGAAGACGCTGGCCTACTTTGTTATGGTCCAAACTATGTAAGCAGTGAAATATATAACAGGAGAAATCATGAAGCATTCATGAAAATAAGAAAGTCGAGTTGTAAGCACTGCACGACTAGCTATCCAGTCTCATCCTACTGGGGCCAGTTTCTGCAGAAGTACATCCACTTTGAGGGAGAAAACTTGTTAATTTATCTTTGGATAAACTCCTAAATCAGGCAAGCTTTATCCAGTATTATGCTCCACAAACTTTCAGTCTCTAGATTTACATTTAAACAGTCGATCATTGGTACAACTCAAAGAAAATTAGCCAACGATCAACCTCACAGTAAGAATCCAATCCATTCAAATTAAATACAACACATTTCGTAATTAGTTTGTGCAAACTTCCTACTTGAAGTACATTTTTGTCTTTCACCACACGAAATTGGTTTAGCATGTAAGTCTGGTAAACAAACCCATCAGGAATTCAAGACTAGGAACACAAACGCATGTCATGCCATCTCATACACAAACAACACACAATCAATTCTTCAATGACAGGATAACTTCCAGCAGCAATTAGAATTTCATTGCATGTAGCAACAATTATAAATCTCAAGTGAAAATACACCAAATGCACAAACGCAAAAAATACATCCAATCTACTAAGAAACCCAACTACTCGGAGGTGGGTGCGGCCGCTGCTTCTGCCTCCAGCTTCTTCACATATGCCTGGAGCACCAGCAACAAGTTCCTGGCGGGCGCCTGGAGGGTTCCCACAAGCGAAATAGCCGGCATCTGTAATGTCCCCAGCAACTTAGCATAGATCTCTGCTCGGCTCGGCATTGTCTCGAGTGCCTTGAACTCATCAGGGCTGTAAAACTTCCCTTCAAACACAGCCCCAACATAGTCATTCCTCTCCTCAAATTTCTCTTCCTTCTGGATGGCGCGGTATGGTTTCAGCGCCTCGGGTATCTCCTCAGAGTGCACAAAAAGGTATGCATTCATGCCCTTCATGCAAGGCGCGAGAGCCTCGAACTGAGTGCCTTCAATGGCTTTCCCAACGAGAGTGTTTTTGGCGACCATGAGCTTGGCTGAGTCGGGGAGAGCCTTGCGCACAGCTTGGAGCTGCTTCACGGTGAGGCCCTCATAACGGATTCCGGCTATAAGGTAGCAGTTCTCCAATTGAGCCTTGACGGCGGCGATGATCTCCTCCTTCTTTTCACGGGTAATGGTGGCGCGAATGGAGGGGAAAGTCGAAGAGCGGCGCGAGGGGCGCGCAGGGAGTGTTAGGGTTCTGGCGCGGGAGTGCGAATGGGGGCTAGCGAGGAAGAGGGAGGAGAGCGCAGTGGTCTCCATTGGAGAAGAGGAAAGTAAGATGAAAGAGTGATTGCTTGATTTGGATAAACGCAAGAGAAGAAGGTGAAAGAGAGGCCGATAGCATTTTGCTTCTGCCTTATCTCTGAATGCTGATCCTTCGATTGAGCAATGTTGGGTTTGGGCCCGTTCCAGGTCGATTCGTTAATTGTGAATTGTGAATTGTGAATTGTGATTTGATCTCAGCGCGGGTTATGGTCAGAATGGATGCGGAGGAAAGCCGAACATTCTTTTCTAGGATGCCTTTTCATTCTAGATCCAACTTTGCGTCACATTCGAAATCTAACTAGCGAGTTGCGCACGGCATGGCATGATCTAAGTTCCGATAAAAGTATATGCTCAATTTTAGGGGTGTATAATAAATCCATCCATCATTTCAATTCATCCGATCCCATCTATTTTTTACGAGTTAAAAAAATATTGGATTAAGTACGAATTATGAATTTATAATTTTAACTAATCTATTATATTAGATTGAATTATGAATTTCTTTTCTTAAACTCATCTAATCATATATCATATTTTTTTTTTTCAAAAAGAAATCTTTTTATACCCCAATAAAAATTCTCCGCTCCCGTCCCCACATTCATTTTTGGAATCGGTTAGACAATTATCCAAATGACTCACCCACATACCTAATTTATATCCCCGCTTTCCATCCCCGAGTCTTGTCCCTATAGACCTCGCGTCTAAAAATAAAAATTTCACTATACTTTATAAGTTAGCGTAGGAAGCAGTTGCTTTTTCATTTAATTTGGAAAATCACTCTTCATTTATTTTAAAAACACACCTCTATTAGTGAGTAGCTTTATTATTACAGTATAAATGAACAACATCATTTCAACATCAAATGAAACAATTCATAGATGATTAAGACAAACTTATCTGACAATGAAAATTACAATAGAGGATGGACCTTGATCAATTATTTACGTAATAATTAACAAACTTAGTAATAATTTCAAAGTGATTTTTTAAATATTTTTTGATAATCTATAAATATTTTTTTGAAGTCGCTATGAACACTCTGGTGAAGTCGTTCTAAACACCAATAGAAAGTTATCTGAACACCTCACAGAAGGTGCTATGAACACTCAATTGATGATGCTTTGAATGTGATTAATTTAGCACTATAATTAATTTAGTACTGAAATTAATTAAGTATGTGGTTATTTCAAGAAAAATAGTTGATTAAGTTGAACACATGTCTAATTCAGGATTTGAATGAAATACATTCTTTTCATCAGGTGGGCGTTCATTATCTTCAAGAATGATTTTTTTACCAACTCCAGGTGATCATACTGCTATTGAGAGGTGTTCATATAATTTATAAGAAGGTGGGAGATTTTTTAGAGAGATTTTTATAGGGTACAATAATAATCATTTAAAAGTTAAAATTCTATGTTGCATCATAATTACTATCATATAGTTTTTATTATATTTTTTTTTATTTTTTATGTCATATATTATTTTTTTAATATTAATTATTACTTATATTTATCTTTTCTAAAATATAACAAATATTTAAATTTTAATCCATTATTCATATCTAATGTGAAATTATCATTATTTCTTCAGATTTTTCATTTTTATCCTTGAATTATGATGTCATTAATATAAAATATTTGTTATCTAATATTAACAAAAATTTACATAATATATTATTTAATTAAAATGCCAACCCATTTAACCTGTATAATCGGTTAAAACCCAGATGTAAAAAATATATGAATTGGATTGGATAATGAATGAGTTATCTAAAGAATTTTTTCAACCGATTCCAGGTTGGATTCAAATTTTGATAAAAAAATATTAATCTGTTGTACATCCCTCAAGGAGAATTTTTTTTTCTAAAAAATGTCTAATTAGACCGATCAAACGTTTTTTCCTGATTATAATAATATCTACATCCACTAATACTAAATCATGCCCCAAGTTAAAAATAATCGAACTGGCTAAATCTAGATTTTGACAAGTATATGTACACACGCTATCTGCACGTAATTATGTACTTTGTTAGCGCAGGTAACTCGAAAAAAAACTTTACGAACGAGGAGAAAAAAAGAAATGAAGGTTACAATATAATAGCTATATTGATAAAACAGTAGAATGACATACATGAAGCTAAGCATCAGAGGAATATAGGATTTTAAAATTTCCGAGCTTTCAAAAGATTGACCAAAAGAAAAACCAGTAACAAAATAACTAACCGGAGCTGAAACAATAATGGCTCTTAAACATTCGGGTCATGAATCATATCAGACTTTGAGAGACAACTTTTACCCTAATTAAACAAGAAAGCAAAACACAGTCTTGCTCGAAATGAATAAATTTTGAAGCTCACAAAATAACTTATCATTTATTTTCCTGGGTTATTTTTAAACGGCACCAGCTTGCTTAAAATGCAGAAATTCTTATGCTTCAAAAAATTTATCTGTAATTCTAGGTTATAATTTATAAATATCACCATCGGGCTGTCGCCATAAGCTGTCACCAATTGCTAAATTATTCACAGCCTTCCTTTCTTAGAATACAATCAACTGCATCTTCAACAGTATCAACTACCTGGTAAAGTGATAATGTTAAAAGCACGAATGCACGATGCAGCTAAACATCCAATAGATTGTTTGTATAATGAAGAATAAAATATATCACATTCAAAGCCCTAATCAGTTCACTTTGTGATAGTGAATTATAAATTGAAAGAAAGAAAAACATAAATTAATACCAAATCTGCAGGAAATTGAGGATGATTATCTTTTCCCTTAAAGACTCCTGTCCTCGTCAGAACTGAAAACCATGGTCTCCCGGCCTATCAGGAATGTTATAACAGCTGGGTAAATTAGAAACTGGTCTTTCCATTTTAAAATGTGGGCTGTTGAAGGTTGATAAATGTGAATTGCTTGACAAACAAAATTGTGTTCATATTAAACAGATATCTGAGAGTGAAAGATTATTATTTCTGCAATAGATGTTAGACATACCTGCTTGGCACCATTTATGTCAACTTTAGGGTTATCACCAACCATGTAAAGAGTAGAGCAAAAATGTGCAAGCCCTTTGTTAGTCGTCTCTTTATTTTGATGCATAGTACTAACAATTTTTGCAAGTACTGCCTCTGCATTTTTAAATACAAAGGGATTGGGTTTCCCATAAGATGTGTATTTCAGAGGAGAATCATTAACCCTGAAATTTGGAAAAGGCAGTATAGATGGAATGAATTTTCCATGTGTATGTGCAATGAGCAAATATCAGAGCGCCATCTAGATTTTCGTGCCTACTAAATCAATGAAGGGGTAACACATCATGGGCACCTCTATGTATTTGTCTGGATTCCTATAATTTATTTTACATAAAGGTCCAATATTAAACCTGCAAAGCAGATAGCAAAAGAGTCCTCTTGCTATGCTGTCCAAAGCAGAACAGGGTCTGTACCAGTATAAGCACAAGCATCTAGTACAACATTTTTTAGGTACAGAATACTGAGATAAGTCTTACGTGTTGAAGATGCTTTCAAGTGCAATTCTGAAGGCACCCATCCCTAGACGCTCAGCAGGAAATGCGGCCTGGATTGAATGCAGTTAAAATGTACATTCTCTTAGGTAGTATTTCTCTCACAATTCCATGTGCAGATAATCACACTTGCATTAAAACATGAATGCACTTGCAAACCTGATATTCAAGGTCATCAGATGCAAAATATAAAGCAGGCTGATCTCCTTTCCCAGTTCCAGGAAGGCCACCAGTTCTTAATATATCACAAAGTACCTTAGTAAATAAAAGATAATACTATTAATGCATAATTATCTTCTCTGCATACTTCTCTTGAATTAATTTGAGGAAATAAAAAGCGATTCACTGAGATTGTAGAAAGTGGATAAAATTACCTGTATGTCCCTGCTCCAGTCAACAGGATCACTAATGACAAAAACCCCTTTAACTCTGTCAGAAGAAACATCATAAGTTGGGTGTACTAACTTTGAGGCATGTCTCTTGTCACAAGTTTTGTTCATAACCCCAGGCTTGAAAGGAGCTAATGGGTCAATGTCAGGGAAGTATGCTGCATATTCATCTATTGACAGGACCTTTCTGCACACAATTGCAAGTTAAAGTTTGGCAAATTATGCAGTTAACTTCACTAGAAGCAACTCAACTGCACCCTGTCAGTGGAACTTGATTCAGGCCTCATGGCCAATCACTGTTCTTGTCAATTTAGCTCATTGATTATTGCAAAATATATGCATGTGTAATATACGAATAATTTACTAATTTACTATAAAATTAGATTTGTTGAATAGAGCAAGTGAGAGAATAATATTACAAAACTTGTGGAGAGATGTTCAGATTTCTTTTTTCTTTTTGATGTAGCAGGTGAAATGTCTACTATTAATTTTCATTCAATTAAATTGAAAAAGAGTTGATACATACTAGAAAGATGAAAAAAAAAGTAATCACTTATTGACAAGGATGAGTCTAGGATAGAGCAAATGGGGGGTCAACATCCTCCATTTGCTCATGTAATCATATATGGATATTACAGTCTTATATTTAATACTATGAAGTCCCATTATGGCTCACATAGTTACAATCTAATGACTTTGATGTGATTATCATAAAACTAGCTTACAAAGTGCACCAGGCTCTTACTTAAATCCATACTCTGACATAACTGTAGCTGGTTCGCCTTTTCCAAGAGCAACTATTGGCTCATCTTCAAATCTGTTTGTCATTATTGACAAGCATAGTATTTGTCATATGCATTTCTCCTTCAAGGATCACAAAATTGAAAGATAAAAAATTGTACCGATTTAGCAGTTCTCTGAAAGGTGTATGGCCTTGGACCACCTAGACAATTGTCCCATAAAACAGTAAACATTTCCAAGTTTCGTTTATAGAAACTAGTTGTACATTGTAATTGAGTAAAAAAGTATGAATTCAAAGTCCAACCTAAGCCAAGTACCTGCAGAGGTGATATGTTCACACCTAAAAGCTTACTTAATTCAGATGCTCTTTTTGACTCAGGAACCCCACCTCCTGTAAATATTAAGAATACATCTTAAAAGATCAAGCACACTTTGACCATAAAATATGAATCTAAAATGTTGAACTCACCATTAGTCAAAAAGAGAAAAGGGATCCTCAGTGTGCCTGTTGAGAGCAAAAGAACAAACTTATCAGTGCTCCCGAGTAACTCCTTTTCAATAATAAATATATAAATAAGAAAACAGTGTAATGTGACATTCGCTTAAATGTGAGCCATTTCCGTTTCATTCAATTAAGAATTGTCCGCACCATCCTTGGCATAGAGCCTTTGAATCGCCTGAGGTGATCCGCCAATTGGAGCGCGACCTCCGATGATTACTCCATCGATATCAAATGCAATTCCAAATGAAGGCCTAAAATTGCCATTTAGAAATATAAATCCAAGTGCAGCTCAGTTCTCAAGGGGCACATTTGAGATACAAAATCGTTATAGGAACTGAACTGAAATAAGAATAGAAGAAACCTTGCTGGAGGAGGGGATGGTGGGTGCGAGTATGTGCGACGGAGGAGCTCCGATTGGCCCTTCAAAATCTCGGCTCGCGAACGCACAGCACTGGCTGAGAAACGGAACCTCATTTTTTGTGTGACAATCTGTGCGACAAAAGAATTGAGGAGGAGAGAGGCAAGCAAACACTGATCAAGGATCTTCTCAATCACACAGATCTAACGGTTGGATGTTATTTTGCAATATCCAAAAATTTAAATATTTTATTGTTATAATCTCAAAGAAGAAAGAGATGGGGTTGAATTTGCAAATTTGGAACTTATTGGTGGTATTCGTACTCCGTAGAAGCATCACTTTTTCCCGGTTCCTCAGTTCCCACGAGGACACGACGCGCTCTCCGAACCTTTCGCGCACAGACGCAGACGCAGCGCCAAAATTCTACACTTTTCTTTCCCAAAAATGGCGGTTCCGCTGGTGCTTCCTGTTGCTCAGGCCCCGCCTGTCATAGAAATATTTGGAACCTTCTCTACCACCAGTACCCTTCTTCTTCCCAAGGCCACTTGCTCCAGGACGAACCTCGCTTGCTCCTTTCAACCTCAAAAGGGGAGCCTCAGATCGAAGTCAAACTCTCTTGTTTGCCTCTCCGCCAGTACCACTTCTCCTGGTACTTATCCTGCACTTTATCTATTTCGCGATAACAAAATGGATTTTGATTTATGTTAGTTCTCACTGATTTAGTTGCTCCAATTTCGTCAAATTTTACCAGCCACGCCCCATACTCTCTACGGAGTAGGTACGCTCGTTGTGTAAGATGTAGCCTTCCAGATGAATATCACGTGCAATTTTCATTTTGCTCAGGTACTGCTGATACAGAAGGTATTGCAACCTCTTTAAAAGGGGTAGAAGTTTTTGATCTATCAGGCAAGGCAATCCCGATCGTTGATTTATGGAGGGATAGGAAAGCTGTGGTTGCATTTGCTCGCCATTTTGGGTGAGTTCTCTCTGATTATAATCTAATATTCCTTTTTGGTTTTACTTCTGCAACATGAATGTTTTTAATTTTGTTTATTTAATACAGATGTGTTTTGTGTCGCAAGAGAGCTGACCTCCTTGCCTCTAAACAGGTTTTATGAATTAAGGTTTAAATTATTTACCTTTTCTCCTCTTTGTTTTCTTTAAAAAGAATATTGACAGGATGCTTGAACAATGTGCTTGTAATTGGTTACAGGATGTGATGAGCTCCGCTGGAGTTACTCTTGCTTTGATTGGACCTGGGAGTGTTGAACAGGTACGCTATCAATTCATCTGTTTTTGATGTAGTAGGCGAAAACGTACTATCATTTTGTTGAGACCAAAATGGAGGATTTACGGGTCGGTATTTACAAAGTGGAAAAATGGAAAAGGATATAAAGAAGTAAATGAAAAGAAAGGAAAAAATAAAAGAAAAATGAGTACAAAGACTTAGTTATGAAACAAGAAAAACTAATGGCTTAGCATTGTGGTCCATCGTGCTTTATGGTTTAATATTTTCAGAGATATTTGCTAATTTTTAATTTTAATTATTTTAAATTTACAGGCAAGAGCATTTTCAGAGCAGACCAAATTTAAAGGAGGTAAGGCAGATGAATGGCTTAATAATGCAATGGTTATAACTATGTGAGGTTTTGTTTGTCTGAAGCTATATATAATTATTTTCAATCTGAAAATGAAATGCAGAAATATATGCCGATCCCAAACATTCGTCATACGATGCGCTTGAATTTGCTTATGGAGTGTCAAAAACATTTACTCCTGCTGTAATTTATATTGGCTTTTCATTTTTATATTATATTATTTTATTTTGGGATGGAAGGAATACTTTAATCATCTTTTCATAACTATTCTATATGCTATTTTTATGATTGAAGTTTTTTTTTGAATAGGCTGGTTTGAAGATCATACAATCATACATGGAAGGTTATAGACAGGATTGGGGTCTCTCGTTTCATAAAGAAACAAGGACAAGAGGCGGCTGGTGTGTTTTTATCTTCATCTCGCAGACATTAATTTAGATTAGGAGTTTAGGACAAGGAAGTTTCTTATATATGGGCTCTTTATTTCCCAATCCAAATCCGTAATATTTACAAATACACAAGCCTCCCATAAGGCCAACACATAGCCTCACAGCAGAGCCATAAGGCTCCGTTCTAGCTAAGCCCCCGGAATCAAGCCCCCTGATACTTACGAAAATGTATATAAACAGATGCTTATTAGAAGATTTTTATGAATTTTGTTTTCAGGCAGCAAGGAGGAATCCTGGTTGCTGGTCCTGGTGTGACTAATATCCTGTACATCCACAAGGTAGTAGACCAAGTTCTAGAGAAAAAGTGCATAAAGAAGGCAGCATTTGCCAACATTTAAAAAAAGAAGTAGAAAAAGGCATAAAAGTTCAACAAGCAACTTCTAGGAATTTTTGCTTATGTAGCTTGAATGGCTTATATTGCAAATATTCAGCAAGGCGGCATACCTTTCTGAAGAAGCTTGTTAGCCATTTCTTAGTTTGAGTGATTTTAATGTGCTTTTAAGTTATATCAACTTCATACAAATTGCTTTCTTAGTTATCACGTTGAAGATGTTATCAAATACTATTCTTAGATAAATGACATGGCTGTTATGTTTTGACAGGATAGAGAAGCTGGAGATGATCCTGACATTGAAGTTGTTCTGAGAGCCTGCTGTGCTTAAAAGTGGTCTTTTAGCTGTATAGTTTTCATGAGATTGTTATGTGGGAAGTCGAAAAATTGTAGCAGCCAATAAAATATATGCTTAAATTCTGTCCTTTAGTACTTGTTCTCCTCTTAGCACCAAAACCATATACACATTGTTGTAATTGGTATTTCAAGGCCTTGGAGCGATTAGCAGAACTTTGGACTGGATCTACCACATTTTGCTTCATCAAATTACGATGATTTGGATTAAGTTATTAGAGCATCTGTTTTGCTATGTCAAATTGATTGTCAAATTTCATTTAATAATTATCTCTCTAATTTCAAACGATGCAGAGAATCCATTTTACAAACCATATCGACTGAGAAGGAAAAATATATCTCTTAGCGCGGAAGAGGAATTGCAAATCGCTCCATCTGTGTGTTGAAATAAATTACAAAATTATCCTTTAACAATTTTAGTGATGCTGCATTGATTTCCTTTTGAGTGTGATTGTCTATCTATCTGACGTGGCAAGACAATTGCAATTAAAGCGGTTGTCAAGGATATAGATGCTCTTACAATCAAAGGAGAATTTTAACAGTGCCAAAATAAAGTAATTACGTCCAAGCTAGAAGCTATGAATTAAACAAAGTAAATTCTGCTCGAAACGAACGGCTCCTTGCTTTAGCTCTCGCAAATTATACCATGAAATAAGTGCACCGAAAGTCTGAAACCTAAAAAATTATAAAACATAAAAGAAGAATTAGCTTCATGTCCCCTTTTTTGTTAGAGAAACTAAGCAATCAAAATTTCTAAATTATCCTCAATATGAAAACTATCATGAAACAAGTGGAACTTCCTCTGAACTGGGAAATGGTCGTGTAATAGCAAGACTTGCTTTGCTATACTACATAATAATGTGGTAAATAATGCGAATCGATGTAAGACTGCGAGTTCAACAGCTACAATGTCGATGCACCATTTTTTTTTTTATGTAATGGACATCCAGCGCAACTGCAGATTACATTGGAATATTGGATAGCATCAATTCATTTATAAAAACACCATAATTAGTGTTAGCATTTGTAATTTCAAATCAAGGAAAATTTTGCTAATTTTTAGTAATTTGCTCAAATTGTTTAATTAGTAAGTTGTCCCAAAACACTAGATCAATATTCTACAAGTAGAGGTTTGCTAAAACTCGGCGGGTACAATTTGTACCCGTGAACCCGTGCCCGTTATCCAAGGTATCTGTACCCGTGCCCGGGTATAGGCGGGTAAACGGGTACACGGCTACGGATTTGAGAAGGACCGGTCACTATTTTTTTGGAAAAAACCCATTATATCCGTACCTGTTTACCCGCCGCCCCCTTCCCTTTTCCATCCGACTCTAGAGCACAACCTAACGATGCTCTCAGCGACCAAAACCATTATCTCTCTTCCCTCTTCCCTCTTCCATCCGACTTTAAAGCACAACCTAACAAATGCTCTCAGCGACCCAAAACTAATTCAACAGGGTAACTATTCTGTAGGGAGAATTTTTTTATGGAGAGTTTTCAATCATAATGATTGTGAAGAAATTTAAATATAAATTTTAATGTATGAAAAATTTACTATTATTAAATTAAAATCGTTGATCAATTATTGAATAAATCAGATAAAAAATACTCCATGCGAAGAACAAACGTTCCATCCAACAGGAGCCCCCTTCGTCCTTCGAAGTTCGAACTCTGGAAAGAGCCGTTATCATTCTACACAGAAGGCCCACAGTTATATTTATTATCCACCAGGCCCAAACTTCATCACAAGTCCAGACCACATCAAGCTTTAACTTCTCCCTCTTTCCCCTCGTGTTACGACCCCAAAGTCCCAAACCCGCCTAAATCCTACAAAATACGGAGCGCCACCACCGATGTCCGATCAAAAGCGGCGGCGTAAGCCCGATCCCTCCGCCTCTACCTCGAAAAAGCCCCGGGGTTCCTCCTCTTCGAGCTACGCGCAGGATCTCCGAAAGAAGCTCAAGCCCGACGATGACATTCTCGCCGCTCTTCGCCACCTGTCGGCCACTACCTCTGCGGCGGCCTCTTCTAAGAAGCCACTCTCCATATCCGATCTGAACCTCACCTCATCTTGCCGCGAAGTCACCGATCTCAATTCCTCGTCTGTGCTTCTCTCCATCGAGCGTCTCATTTTGTCCGTCGCCAGGTCGATTCTCTCTGGTCAGGGTTTCTCCTTTGATGTCCCTTCTCGCGCCTCCTCAAACCAGCTCTATGTACCTGAGCTGGATAGGATTGTTCTTTTAGATAAATCCTCGTCTAGGCCATTCGCGAATCTCTCAACTGTGCGCAAGGTGAATTGAATTATGATTCCAACTTGATTTGTAGTTAGTTTCTCTTTTAGCTTCAGTTATCTTAGTTGGACGTTATCCGTAGAATGAATTACTAAAAATCGAGCCCAAAACATCATCATAGGAATGTCCAAATTTTGCAAATAAGTGTGTTTTATTTATCGCAATATATTTTTTAAAGCCCGCATAAAAATGCAAACGTGCTGGAAGTAATATATATAATCCAAAAGAAAATTGCAGAAAAATTATCAAATTGTATAACTCTACTTATATAAAATCTTCAGTTAAAAGAACTATCTGATTCTATTTTAATTAAGCATGATCTCAGTACTCTAAGTACAGAATGGAGATGGTGCAAAGACAGAAACTTAAGCTCCCTTTTTTTTTTTCCTTTTCTCCTCATTGTAGGCCACTATCACTGCTCGTGTACTGTCTCTAATCCATGCAGTTCTCTTGCGCCAAATTCATGTAACAAAACGTGATCTCTTCTACACTGATGTGAAGCTCTTCGGAGACCAGAACCAATCAGATGCGGTGCTGGATGATGTGTCGTGCATGCTTGGTTGCACCAGATCTTCACTCCATGTGGTTGCATCAGAGAAAGGTGTTGTGGTCGGTCGGCTTGTGTTCTTAGATGATGGAGACAAGATTGACTGTACAAGAATGGGTATAGGTGGTAAAGCCATACCGCCTAACATTGACAGAGTATCGGGTTTAGAGAGTGATGCATTGTTTGTATTGCTTGTGGAGAAAGATGCAGCTTTCATGCGTTTGGCTGAGGATAGGTTCTATAATAGGTTTCCTTGTATTATTGTGACGGCTAAAGGCCAGCCTGATGTAGCTACCCGGCTCTTTCTAAGGAGGCTCAAGATCGAGCTTAAGCTGCCTGTTCTTGCCTTGGTGGATAGTGATCCATATGGGTTAAAGATTCTATCAGTATGTCTGATCTGATCACTTTATCATTTCTCAGTTGGTATGGTAACTATTACTGGTTAATGCATTTTAGATGAATCCAATTAGAAAACGTGAAATAAATGCCAATGAACAAAGGGGCCATTTAACATTGGTGGATGTTGGACCCTAGTTGTCTCTGAGCTTGTAATATGTTTTGGGATTGAAATAGAGTAGGTTTTTATATGGATGAATTTACTGCACATGAAATGCACTATGGTGTCATGTTACTAAATTGATGATTTCAATATGCAGGTCTACATGTGTGGGTCAAAGAACATGTCATATGACAGTGCAAACCTCACATGTCCTGACATAAAGTGGCTAGGCGTGAGGCCAAGCGACTTGGACAAGTACCGTGTTCCAGAGCAGTGCCGGCTTCCTATGACAGAACAAGATGTGAAGGCTGGGAAAGATTTACTAGAGGAAGATTTTGTAAAAAGAAACGAAGGATGGGTTAAAGAACTTGAGATGATGGTTAAAACAAGGCAGAAGGCTGAAATTCAGGCGCTCAGTTCATTTGGGTTCCAGTACCTTACCGAGGTTTACTTGCCCCTCAAGTTGCAACAGAAAGATTGGCTTTGAGTTGTCATTTTACGTCATGTGCATATCCTTGTAAGCCGATGTGTATTTTTTTCTGTAACCTTATTTAGTTTGGTTAGGAAATGCAAAATTGTATTATGAATGAGTGTGGCAAGATTATATCAGACCACAAAATGTCCTCCGCTGCAAAAGACCCTGATGCCGAACTGAAACCGTTGTACTTCCATTTTTATATTTAATTTTCTTATTTTTTTTGGCTTGTTTCAATTTCTTGATTCTGTGTGATGTTTATCGTGCTGTCAAATACTGCATTTATTACCGTTATGGTATCCTTATGATGCTTTATTGCATGTGGTTGCTGGTAACTGTTTATCATAAGGTTATAAATAGCGTTCTACAGTATCATTATAGTATTTTTTAAGATCAAAAATTATGTTATGGTTCAACATTATGCTATGTCAAATTATGTCCGCTATAACGGTAATAGCGACCGCAATAGCTTATAGTGTACAAGAGAAGGGATCCAATTATTATTTTTTGGTGTCCATGATGTTTATTTATTTATGTATAAATTTAAAAATGTGAATCGTTAGATGTATTCTATATTATCTCAATTGTATGTATATGAAAAATAAAAAAATTTAACTTTATTTGAATAGCCATCAAGTAACGTGTTTAAATTGTAAAATTTAGTCCGTTGATTTTATTAACGTTTGATGCCTATATAAATGATATTGAAATGATATAATTTTTTGTATACATATATAAGATGATATTTACAAAATATTTCTTCAATTAGTTTTGTTATTTAAGAATTTAAATAATAGTTATTTAATATTTAATTTTAATGGCACAATGTGACATCAAAATGGTGATAATTGAATCCCTTCTTAGCGTACATTCGTACAATAGTAAAATAGTGCGTTTTTCGACATAAATTATACTTTTATTTAAAATTAATTTTGTACAACTTAAGATGTCCAAATTTATAGTTATAGTATTATGATAATTTTAATGAAGAAATAATATAATTTACGGTTATTTTAGTTATTTTGAATAAAAATTTATTTAATTTTTACCGTATCAATGATATTTTGAATAGTAACTTAAAGTTTGTACTAATTACTCTATGAAAATCTAGATTATATTAAAATTAATATAAATTATAAAAAAGCACGATGTACCATATCTCCCGCTATAATATGTTATAGCGCGATAGCTTTTTTCGGAATACTTTGATCTTATGCTTTCCGATTGGGTTTTATTTCTAGTCTACTCTAATTTATTTGGGATTAAAGGCTTTGTTGTTGTTGTTGTTACTACCGCGATGACATGATAATTGCTATTTAAAACTTTGGTTTATCATGATTCCCTTGTTCTCTCTTATTTAAAGCCCACCCAAGGCTCTAACGAAGGGCTTTAATCAGCTAGTGTAACAAGACAATCGACATAAAATATATGGAACAAAACAAGAAATAAACCTCATTGGAATTTATCCAATAGTCGTTTCCACATGTACATATACAAGCCATGACCCTTCAACAAAATATCAGACAAATAAACAGAGAAGTAAAACATTTAAAATGAAGATTTATCATCATACTTCACTTGCAGCTTTCTTATGAAGCCACTGATGTAGTGATTCAACAGGTACTGTCAGAACTCCCAGATTTAGTGGCCTTCTGGCAGAGTACTTGGAATCCCCTTCCGCTTTGTTCACTGATGAAAGCATTGAACCATGGGGGGTAATACCAGGCTTGTTGCCGTGCCCCGGAATAACCGTCAGGCCCAGTTGGTCCTTTAGAACGTTCATTATTGCATGTTGTACTTCAAGGTTGTCAGACTCAGCTGGTATTGAAACTGCATCAACTCCCGTGATTATAACCATATTTTCTTGGATAACTTTTCCTATAGAATTAAAAAAAAATGTATGAAATTATGCACAAGAAATTGGAAGTAATCACAATTAAAACAAAAGAATAGGACGCATGTTTCTAACCCATCAAGTAGTTCTCTTTCATCATACGCAGTACCGAAAGAATAATGATCCTAGCCTCAACCTATCAAAACATATATAGCAAACAAGGTTAATTCTTGAATAACATCTACAATTAAGAATTTTAAAAAGAATCTAAAAGTCTGAGCATGTGAAAGCAGAACCTTTGAGAGTCCCCGTACATCTATAACTCTGTCATGCTCTATATCTTTTTGCAATTGTGTTGCTACTTTTTCAAAAAATAGGTAGTAAGGTTTTTGCTCTTCAGTCTTTTTCTTCAAAAGAAGAGCAGATGAATCATCTCTGGTTTGGCTGCACAGCACCCCTTCACACCATTCCTCAAGTAGCACCTTGAGGTAATAATCATCTGAGCTGTAGCTGTAATAATAAACATTATGTAGGAAAATTTTTGGTGATACATGAGAGTAAGGATCCTAAAATTGTCCAATTAATACTGTCCCGTATTTTATTTCCATACCCTGCTTTCCTCATTTCCAGGTAGATTGCCAAGGATTGTTGGACTTCATATAGTGATCCATATTTAGTTCGGGCTCTAAGAAGGGTGTTATATGTTGCCTGAAAAAGAAAACCGAAAGTTCCACTGCTCATCAGAAATTTGGTCAAATCAATACAAAAAAGATGGGAATCAAAAGATCATGAAGCAGAGTGTGATAATTTTCACCAACATTACTAAAACATAGTTTAACTTCTCAGTAAATGTTTCTAAATACTAAAAAGGTTTTAGTATTTAACTAGTCTCACCCTGGTTGGCACCACTTGCTCTCTTTTCATCTCATGAAAGAGGGAAAAGGCCATTTTCAATTTTTTGCTCTCAACACAAGCCTGTACAACAAGAAACAAGAAATTAGGTTCCTTTTGAAATTCCAAATAGATAAGTTCCCATTGACAGAAGGATACTAGGATCTGATTTCACACAGAAGTTATTCACTGCTGTCTTTGTCATCAACCATACCATTACAGATACCCAAGGAATAGAATTGGTATAATGTTAGCTGGCACCCGCTCTGATACAAACACTGAAGGCATCAGAAAATTAGGAACATATAAGAATCCAAAATGCAACATGATACCTTGATTGCTACAGTGTATGCTTGAACATCAAGCTTAATACCGCTCTTTTTCATTTCCTTTAAAGCCTACAACAGAAGAAAGCAAAAAGATTTGAAGAGGCAACGAGAAAACAAGCATTCAAATAACCAAAATCAACATTCATATAAAGGACTTACCAGCAGGGCACCCTTTACATTTTGGGCCTTCCCGCAAATATCTATCAAAGTAGACCAAGTTATCTTATCAGGACAAATTCCATATTTTCTCATCTCCCGAAACAATGCTTTGGCACGGTGATAGTCTGTACCACAAGCCCTGATTAAAATATTATAAGTGAATATTGTTGGTTTGAAGGGATTTGGTATAAAATCAATTTTGGATTCTTCTTCTGATTCCATTTCAGGAGGGAGTCGAATTCCAGAAACTCTCCAAAAGTGAAATAGGCGAAATACTCGATCAAACTGGAGGGATTTGACGCAGGCGTGCAGGATTATGTTGCAACAGTGAGTGTTGGGCAAACAGTTGTCCCTTATCATTTCATCAAATAACTTCAATGTATGGTCAGCCAGGCCGCAACTTGCACATGAATTCATTATGGAAGACCATGTTATTAGATTTGGGCGGACCCCAGCGGAGATCATATCTTCTTTAATGGTTAATACTGTTTCCCACAGTCCCTCGCCTGAAAGCACCTGAGAGTTTCCAGATTCATTTATTTCATTTATCATTAGGTAAAGAAATTTGTTATCTTGTCCAAACAACCTTTGGTATTATATTAGATGTTACTTGAGTCTTGAACTTTTGATTTTAGAAGTGCATATGGCCTGCTGAAGTTATCTGAACGTTGACTATATTATCTTTTGAGTAAAAGAAATATTTGTCACTCAGCTCTTTTGGCCCTTATTTAAGTTTGAGTCAGAAACCTAATTAGAAAAAGCCATTTCTATCCATCATATGAACTCTTTAACTTGTGTGAAGAGAACTACCTTTATCATACTAGAGTAAGTGTAAGCATCCAATTTAAGAGATCCTCTTCCAGCTGCGGTCTTCAATTCCTCATATATTTTTAGAGCCAAATCAGCTCTCCTTGTGTTACAACATGCCTTGAGGAGTATATTATAGGATGTTATATCTGCTTCCACGCCTAATGCCTGAATAAACCATGAGCATTAGCTTAGTCAATTATGGGTAGAATTCATCCTTAAACAAGAAACACAGGCTCACAGTATTGGAGGCTTAGGTAATCAACTCTATTCAAGGCTTGCTAGAGTTGAGCTAAGTTCAATGCAATACATGCAAACAAAATCTAGCAAATCTATAAGACATATAAATGAAACACAAAGCACATCATCAGATTATAGTAGTTGTGTTTTGTACCAGAGTGTATATATATATATAGAGAGAGAGGGGATAAAACTAATGTACTCCTAAAAATACAGAGCCCCTCCGTGACACTAGGCTCAAAAGTATATCACATGATTTTCAAATTTTGATTTTTCACTCTCATTAAATTCTTCATATTGAAATCTTATGGGATACAAAAATTAAGGGTGTTTCAAATTTTCTAAGTCACTATTTTTAATTTTTAAAAATAATCTCTAAAAATAATAATAAATCTACAAAGTTTGTACATCATTTTCAAAAATTAAAAGAATGACTTCGAAAAATCAAAACACCCCAATTTTTTGTATCCCACAAGATTTCAATATGAAAAATTTAATGAAAGTAATAAATCAAAATTTGGAGATCATTTGACATACATTTTGAGCTAGGATCACAAAGACACCGTGCTCATAGGAGCATGTTAGTTTTACTCTCTCTCTTTTCACGAAGCAAAGAGGGTTTTGCTTTGGCCTATAAAAATCTCACAAAATCAAAATTCAAATTGTCAATCTAATTCACACAACATAAACTACATATTCAAATCTTATGGAATACCAAATTTGATTACATTTTGAGCTTTCTAACTATTTTTTTAGGATTTTTAAAAAATGCTCTAAAAATAATGATAGGTGCACCTAAAAAATTATCATCTTTCAAAAATAAAAAAATAGTTACAAATCTCCAAAAATAGTAAAATTTGGTATATAATAAGTTTTCAATATCTAGATTATTGTGGACTAATTAGATTGATATTTCAAGCTCTTGGTATATGAGATTTGAAAATGAAGCAAAACGTATTTTGTTTCGTGAAGCACACCGTAAGGTCTCCCTATATATATATAAATATATATATATATATATATAGAGTGGAGATAGCGTGAGCTTAAGCTCACGGAGGCTTTCGTGAGCTTAACTCAAAAAAACATATTAAATGATCTTAAAATTTTAATTTATCATTCTCATTAAATTCTTTATATGAAAATCTCATGGGATGCAAAAATTTAGAGCGTTTTGAGCTTTTTAAGTCGCCGTTTTTAATTTTTGAAAATGATGTTCAAGTATTGAATATATTATTATTATTTTTAGAGCTGATTTTCAAAAATTAGAAACGGCGACTTAAAAAGCTCAAAACGCTCCAAATTTTTGCATCCCATGAGATTTTCATATAAAGAATTTAATGAGAATGATAAATTTAAGATCATTTAATATGTTTTTGAGTTAAGCTCACGGAAGCCTCCGTGAGCTTAAGCTCACGCTATCTCCACTCTATATATATATATATATATATATATATATATATATAAAGAACTACCTACAAAGAGGAACATAATAAGGAAGGAGGGATTACTTGCATGCGCCTGTACACACCTAAGGTGTAGCTCAAATCATGTGCATTCACATTCATGAAACTGTTAAGTAGGTAAGTATTGAGTACTATCCCCTCCTCGATCAACCCCTACAATCAGCATGCCAAAATGTTTTTAACTAATATTAAAAAAACAACATGTTTAGGATGTTTTAATTTCGAGCATTAATACAACATATCAGATATCTTAAGCAACAATGAACCACTTTTAACAGTGATAAAACAGGTTAGGAGCAATTTACTACTGTATTTGTTGACTCAAAATTTTTTAAACATCCACTGCTATTTTCTATTTTTAAAAAAACAACAAAATGTTTATTGTGACTACAAAAATGAATAGAGATGGAAATCACCTCAAAAATGATTCGAGACTGCATGAAATCACCACAAATTCCACAAACATCAATGATGCTGCGGCATGCGAACATATTAATGCCACCTGGCTGCTCTTTGAGTGCTTCAAAAACATCAACTGCTGATCTTAGGTCATTTTTCTTTCCAAACTCTTCTATTAAAGAGCAGAATAGAAATTGGGACTGTGGATAAAGACTTGCAAACCTACCATTAATTGGCAGAAATTTATGTTCAACCAATGAAATCTGGAAACTTGACTCTCTTCAATTGAAATCTCAAATAATCTCATTAAAACAACATAATACTATTAAATTGAGGATGATAATCGACTGATATGGACATATTTTACCAGGCACACAAGTAATATTGCATGAGCCAAATGACTAAAATAATACTTGCATCTTAAGGATTTTATGATAAAAGTGCAAATGTTAATCTACTACTTTTAAGCCAATTATAATCATACACAACATAATATAATCTAAAATATCAAGAAATTCCAAAAAGCTGATAATCTTTACCTCCTGGCAAGATCCGGATCCTGTTTATGGACACATTTTCTCAGTATATCAGTTGGATCAATGATGCTTTGGATAGGAAACTTGTAACCTAGAAAAAAGATAGGTAAGTGAAGCTGAATTGTTGCCAAGTTCAGGCCTGAACGAAATTTCAACCAGGTTTTATAGATTTTAATCATTAATTTCTGAAGTAAATTTCAAGTTCCAACTCATAAAAATGAACAGTACCTAATAAGGTCTCCAAAATCACGAGAAGCTCCTCCAACCTCCCTTCCACAATTAACTTTCTACACTCCATCCTTAACGATCCCCTTGACATTTCATCAAATAGTTGGTATGCTCTGATTCCAATCCGCTCCACCTCCCTCACAAAATCAAGCATTCTTTCAATACCACTCTTCTTCAATGCATCTGCAATGCCCTCTGATACCATCCTAGTATTGATGTTGGCGATAAATGTCGGGTTGGCCCCCCCTGACAAGATGCTCTCAGCGACCATGAGGAAGTCAGTGAGACGGCCGGCCTGAGCAAGACGGGAGGCGAGAAAGGCGTAGTACTTGACAGAGGCAGAGGAGTCGCGTAGAGAGGTAGTGAAGTCCCGCCGCACGTCAAAGAGGCGGGGTTTGGGAGGCGGTCTGATGTACCCGCGGATGATCGGAGCTTTAGGCCTTTGCTTCACGGCACTGGGGTTAGGTGGAGGTAAGGTGGGGGAGAGATTAGTAGAGAGAATCGAAGCTTCTGACATTGCTAAATTGCCGAAACTGGATGAGTGAGTGGGGAGGAGATGAGGTGACTAGGAGCCGTTGTTCGTTTTTGTTATCTGGATAATTTTCAGAGCCAGGCTATGCTTGGGATGTTTTGCACAGAGGGAGCTAAAATTATCAAAATTGGATAATTGTTTTAATCCAGTCCTTATTTTTTTTTTTTTTGTGAGTGCGTGTTCCTTGTAATTGAAAGAGGTAAATAGTAGTATCTAGCATCTACTGATCAATTCATGGTATCACTCGTACACTGGATAAGTTGCATATATTCCGCTCATAACAGTAAACAAATATCTTCGTAAAAAAATCTGAACCCAAAGTATCGTCGAGCTCCTTGCAAGGAACTCATTACATTTGAGGCCGACATTTAAGCCCGTATATAATATCTGCTTCAGACCCAGATTTGAGGACCCACTTATTAGCGATTTGACTAATTCAAAAAACAAAAATGGGGAATTGGGGATTGCGTATCCGGTGCATCAAATAATAACTGACACGTGTCAAATTCCTACAAGCGAGATAAGGTCTGGAAATTGGGCATGTGGAGGGAAAGCTTCCTTGGTTCACTTCCGATTCCTCTCTTCTCTTTAACCACTAGTTTGATTTCGCTACAATAGATGTCTCTTTGCTTGAGGAGATTTGGTACCGGTCGAATAGTCCCTCGGCCGCGCTGCTCCCTTGATGACCAACGGCCACCCAATGATGGAAAGAATAATAAAGGTATACAAAGCATGGTTACAGACCATCTTAGTTAGGATCATTGTAGCTCATCTGATCTTAGATCGGATGGTTGAGATCAAGTCATTGTACTCTTCTGAATTCATTTGGCCAAGCATGATTTTAAAACGCCAAATAGGACCTCATCAAATGTATTGTTTCCTTTTTCCTCTCAAATTTAAGGAGCTGTAAAATTGCTCAGTTTAAGATTGCATTGCTTCTGAGAGCAGCAGAGAGTTGTTTTGTTTTGTTTTCATTCTTTAGAATTTAGCATTTTAACCAGAACTTTGTTACAGAAAGTGATTGATTCTCTTATTTGTAGACCTCAATTTTCTAATCAAACTGCTAATCAATAAATTTTGTTATCAATTAGGTGACAGATCATCGACCGACTGGGACAAGGCTTGGTCGAAATTTAGAAAACAAAGCAAGAAATCACTCTTCGGACGATTCAATATGGACAAGTATGTGACTTGGAACCCCCGCCGCAGTGAGTACCCTTTGTCAGAGGAGATTGATCCGATAAAAAAAACCGAGAGATCAAACCTCGAACTATGGACGAGTCCGAGATTCACCTTGGGTGGGGCTATCGTCGTTGTCACGTTGCTTCTGATTTACACACTCCTTGCTCCTATGAAGTGATCAAATTGACAAGTTTTTTGATTGTATAACGGGTTGCAAAGAGGATGCGCTATACTTTTGTACATGTTATGCGCTTATATTTATGATGCTTTTCGGTTCAAAGCATAAGTGGGATCAATGCTGGTTTCTCTGTTACCTGCGCTGATTATTCATTTTCTTTTTGTTCTTTTACTTTTACATACTGATATATATATATATATATATATATATATATATATATATATGTATATATTTATATATATATATATATACTGATATTAAAAAGTGATATATCATATACTGCTCAATGGAATTATGAGTCCGGCGTGTTTTTCAGGGTTATTACCTGAAGGTAATACAGATTTTTGTAAATTATACTTTCATGTTAATTTGAAGTTGTAATAACGACTAAAATTCTAAAATGGAGTTCCATATACTGTGGTCTCATGTTTTTACCAATAAATCAATGATAACCTTAGGCGCAGTTAATAAAGTTTTAGCCACAACTAACCAAAACGAGTTGGTGCTCCGTTTCTATGATAAGATTTCAAGCGAAATCAATCCAATTTCCAATCAGTCAAATTCCACATTATGACATCAGAAGTCAATTGGACTGGAAAGAAGAGTAAAAAACCTATAAAAAAACATCTAGAATCTTACGACTGGAAAGGCATCTGGAAGTAATTAAGAAGATCAGGTACATTTCTAATGCTTTAATTAAGGTACTAGGACCCACCATGCCATGCCCATGGCACATTCCATTGGCACTTTGTTGACTTTTCATATTCACCGAACCCTTACTGCTCCTTTATTTATGTTTAATTTAGTCCCACATTTCATCTTCAAAATAGAATACAATAGCATAATCGATCCCTTCTAAACAAATTAGGGTATGTTTGGATCGTGTAAATAATAATCTAAGAATAGAGAAATTGAGAATAATAAGTGAGGATAGTAAAAAAAAATAGTGATTTTTCAATTAGCGTGAGGATAGTAAAAATATGATGTTATTCCGAATGGTAGAAATATTGTTTGGATTGTTTGTTTGGAATAATAACGGAGAATTGAGAAGAACAATAGCTATTTCATCTTCCCCTCGGAATAACAAAACATTAGTTATTCTCACTGTTTCAGAACAGTAGATTTGCGTTTGGTTACACCATTACTATTCATATTTCGAAAACAGCAGTTATTCCGATGTTCTCGTGCCATCCAAATATACCTTAGTAAGTATGTGCAATCATCAATTTATTAGATTATCGCACTCGAGTCGGTGACATTTTATATCCTCCATATATCTAACATAATTATGTTAGATGTTTTATGATTAAACTATTTTTAGTTATTTCTAAGAATACATAGCATTATTTCTATCCTGAAAATGACGATATAATGGAGGGTTAGAGCATCTGTATCGCTGGAATAGTAAATAGATTTTCAAAGTCTGCCACATCAGATTGACAGACAATGGCTTTCAAAAAGAAATAGATACTCCATCAGTGAAATTGTCAAAAGAATAGTTTTGTAATTTCTTTAGCGCAACACCAAGTGATGGCGCGCTTTACATCTCCTCTTCCGTTTTTTTTGTTTTTTTTAATATATCACTGAAGCAGCAGGACAGGAGGAAGAAAATGAGGAGAAAACGTTGAAAAAAAAATTATTTTGGCGCGAGTAACTTTTCTTCCAACAATGGACTCGCGCTGCGTAAGCGACGTGGCTTTGGCATCACCGATTGTCTAAATTTGCAAATTGTCTAATTTTGCCTACGCGTTGCATCGCTGACAATTAAATGACATTGTCAATTAGAATTTGACAAAGAGTTTAGACAAGCGATGTAGATGCTCTTACAGGTTATGTGAGCATCCGCATTGGAGTCGATTGTCAAAAATTAAATTTTTATGTCATGTTATTAAATTGACAATTAATTTTAATAGTGGCATAAATTTGAAAATACGAATGTTCTAATGTGACGTCGGAAAAAAAATTTCTCTCCAAAAGGTGTGATGGGGAAGTTATCTGTTCCTCTCCAGTACCAGTGCACTGCAGTCCAGAATGATTCCAGTATTTCCACAACATAGAGTTGGTGTCTAACTAATTAATTAATTAATTAATGATCTTCAAATTCGGAACAATTAGACTTATTTGATTTTTAAAACCTTGTTGAGACTTCAGGTAACTGAATGGTTAATTAAAAATATACAATTTTGGAAAATAAATCAACTTTTACAAATTTGTGAATTTTAATTATTAATTAGGAAACGGAATGGGGATCAATTTGAGATTTTTATATAGAAAGACAAACAATGATAAAGAATATCAGTTTAATTCACCATAACTCAATAATAGCACATGACATCTTATATACTCCAAACAAACAAATTTTGTGACCATATCCTTCACAAAATAATTCATCATTTTTCTCAAACAATGCACCTCAGCAATGAAATGATTCCACTTGGTACTCTTTTTTTTTTATTACAAATATTATTTCATTTCTCTTCTCTTTTACATTCATACTTCGGCGCCAAGATACCGAAATTAGCCTTTGACCTTATCCCCTCTGAATAATGCTTGAAAATGGAGAGGTTTCTATTAGCTAGGAACTGTTTGATCGGAATTGCACGGTCTTGATTTAATAAGATCATCTTAATTCCAGAAGTTACTGACAAGGCGTCTCCCTTCTCCCTCCTATTTAGATAACCGCTCGCTCTATCAGTGCTTACTCTCTCTCTCTCTCTCTCTCACACACACACAATGTTTCCAGTGACATGCCACCAAGAGAGGCAACCAGGGAAGCGGCGTTCGTTGAGGAGAGGACGGATTAAAGCGCGAATTTTCTATACAATATTTAAGTTTGTTGCCAGAGGAGCCTCGCGAGCAACAGGTTGGCTGAAATCAAAGGAGAAATTTGGACCGAGTTTTCAGTTTTATGCTGCAATTTCCAAGAAAGTGCACCCATATTGTGTTTACCAGTGATAGGTTATGCTCGATCTTTATAGTCTTTTTCATGGACAACGAATCAGAAGAATTGGAGATGCAGAGAAGATTATCAATTGAAAAGAAATTTTAGTAGATTTGTAGACGACAAATTAAATGCAAACAAGTGCTCCTAGTTGGAGATTTTGTGAAATAGATGTAAGACAAACTGATTAGTGGTTCTATGTAAACCAGGACTTTTTTCTTAACATTAACGATCTCTCAATAATTAATGTCATTTCCTTTTCTTCTCTTCTATAATAATTTACCATTCTGTGTTTTGTGTTGATTCAAATTGTCTTTGGTTTGGACAGTTTATTATAGTCACATTTACTCAATTTGCTTGCGATCAAATAATTCAGTTGCAGTACTTGATTTTACACGTAATTTGGTGTATTGGATGAGGAATTACCAGAAAATGTGACTTTGCTCAAGTGAGAGGCACAATATAATAGTACCAATTTTTGTAAAAATTCAACACTGTCAATATATTGAGTGGTCAAGAAAGAAAATTCTCAAATGGCTTCTTTACATCTGTGCATAACTGGTACAAGCCATTTGACTTTCTGTGTCAACGGGATAACCTGCAGACGCAAGACCTCTCAAATTTGTTCATATCAGTACCATTTCACACCACGCAAGATGGTCGGCGTATCAGGAAACATAATCTCTCTCTTTCCATTGTTTATTGAACTCTTCTTCAAACTCCAACAATATGAATTTTCAAACTTGATTTTCAGATTTTTAATTCTTTTATAACATTCTAGGACCACGTTGTAAAAAATAATTTGAATCTTTAGTCGGTGAAACAATTAACATTTATGAAAAAAAAAATATTTTTTTTTTGTTTAAGAAAGGAATTCCTTAGAAGAATTTTCAATAATTTAAAATATTTATAAAATTATTCTTGAACTTATTATACATTAATGATGTTTCAAAATTCATTCAATTTCATTGTCAATCGAGATCCTGTCAAAAGTTTAATAAATGTAAATCATACAAATTTATTGTAATTTTAATAATATTTGATGAACTACCAAAGATACAAAAAATTATGAAATTTGAAACGCAAGAAATTTACAAGTTAAAAATAATGTTTGAAGCCTTTTATTTTACAAGTATTTTGTATTTGAAAAATGGTCTAATAGTTAAGTAATAGCTAATTAGAAACATTTTCAAGAAATTATGGGTTCAAGCTCTCATAAGTATAAAATAAAATTTATGATCTAGACTTTCATCTTTCTCTAAAAAATATTTTTAGTTAGAAATATATTATTATTGTTCAAATAACCTCTATGAATTGACCCTCCTTTTTAATTCGGTTTCTATAAAAGTAATTTATGCAAATGACACAACTATACGAAATGACACGAAATTGTCATTTTCCCATTAATTTCAATTTTGAACAGCAACACGACGTAATTTTAAAAGTCCGTATCACATCAGGGATTGGACGGGAAATTGTTATGATTGAAGCTATACTCAGGTAGCTTTAACTGGAGCAGCTTTGAATTAGTCCTTTCTTATCTGGCAAAGTGGCAAGTTTTTCTGTTTAAGCACGGTTGAACGTAGCCCTGTACATGAGACGAGCAGAAATCAAATTGAGCTAGTTCAAAACACAAACTGAGCTCGAACTAGCTCAATTATTATATTTTTTATATTTTTTTTTCATATAATCATAAATAATTAAAGTTGATATAACTAATGTTTTATTAATTTTATAATGAAATTAAAAAAATTAATATTTTTACATTATCATCATAATTATAACGTAAATAAATATATTTTTCTCAGTTTTTAAATTATATTAATTAATTTATCTATATTTTATTGATTTTATAACAAAATATAATAAAATAATTAATATTGAGCTATTGACGAGTCGAACCAAGATGAGCCATTGAAAATAGTAACAAACTTGAACTCAAGCCATGAGTTTTTTGTGCAACTCGAACTGAGTCATGAAAATATTGAACTCAAACCGAACTATGAAAATATCGAGCCAAACTCGTGCAGCACTAGTTGAACATGTAATCGAAAATCCAGCTCAACTTTTTGAAAGATTGGAAAACGAGGAAGCAAATGCACAATTTATTTTCCTCTTCATATTGTTTCCATTTTAATGACATATATATTGGAAGTATATTAGGGTATAGTAATTTATCTTTTTTATTTGTTAATTTAATTTTTTTGGTACAGTAATTTTTTTACATGAACCATTTATTCTATGAGGGCATTAAAATTATTTACATTAAGAAAATAAAAGAAAGTATGTTGTATTTATTAGGTATATGTTGTTAAAAATTTTGAACTCAATTTTTAATTCAAAAGATTTTTAATCTCCCACCTCGGGAGGCAAAAACTATGACACTGATATCACTACCCAAACTCTAATATTAAAATAAGGGTCTGGAGCTTTTGGACGGGCTCCATCCTAAGCGTTTTTTAGTCACACGATGTGATCAGATTTATTTGATGGAAATGATCTACTAATTCTTCGTTAATCCTTCATTAAGTAAAATTAAAAATGTTATTTCTTTCCTTTTGCAATTTTGGGAGCAGATACGGTAGGGCTGTCAATTGCATCATTTTGGTTGTTTGCCCGACCCGTATTGTACCCGATAAGATGGGTATGGATAATTTTTTTTTTTATAATTTATCAGGTATGAATATGGATAAGGGGTTTTCATTACCCGTTATCCATTGGATAAATTATATAAATATATATAAATATAATTATTTTATATTTTTAATAAATATATATGTAATTAAATTATATATATAGTAATTAGTATATATTTTTATGACAATTGACATGAAAAAATTATATAATTTTTGTTATATCTAAAATATTAATTATTATACTTTATTACTATATTTATTTAATACTATTTATTTGTCTAAATCATATTATTTTTTTCATTGAATTATTTTTATTTTTATCCGTTATCTATCATTACTCGTTCGTTACCCGAAATTTTTAATGGATAAGGGTAGAATATAAGTAAAGAAAATTTTAATGATATGGGTAAGATATGGATAGAATATGGATAAAAAAAATTTAATAGATATGAATATGAAAATATCTCCACCGTATTCTACCCTACCCGATACGGGAGAGAGAAAGCAACGTAGAGTCATTGGAAGAAAGTCAATTCTCTTTATAATTTTTGCCTGCTTTTGCCTCCCGTTTAAAATACGAAGCAAATATTTTATGAACAATATATATTTACAGTTAACTTGACAGCCTTAAATTTTAATAACATTTTTTTGATATAAATCTGGAAATATTAAAAACGAAGATTTTATAATAAATTTATAGATTAATTATGTTGGAAATTTAATGCAATTTATATCATTTGATATTTCATCTATGATATTAAAATTTACAACCACTCAAATTTAGTGATGTATACATAAAAGTGAAACTTTAAAGATTTTGGACGGGCTCCATCCTAATTAAAAGTGAAACTTTTAAATATTCTATTTAACAACCACTTTTAAAGATTCTAATTAAAAGTGAAACTTTAAATATAATCAATATATAACTTGAAAGTTATGTGTATAATGAGAAGCGATCACATTGACATTGGTTATTTTTATAGTCTTGATAATGGATTCTCAAATAAATACAAAAACTTAACAATAGAAAAAAATAAAACTTAATAATTTAGATTTTTCAAAATTTAATCAAATTTTATTTGATAGCAATTAAAGACTTTTAAATCAGACAGTTGCCAAATTGCATAAAATTTTAACAACTTTTAATGGAATATCAAACGATACTAAAATTATATAAATTTTGAAATACAATCAATCTACAAATGCTAACATATATTAATAATCAGATAAAAAATATATTAATAAAGTTATTTAATTTATATGATTTTTCTCAAAAAAATCTATTGTCAAAATTATCAAAATAATCATCGTCGATTAACTCCTTCTATTTTATATTTTTTTCTTTTCAAAATTTGATTGTAGTTCTTTGAAAATCTTTGTTAATATTTTGTAATTAATCAATGTTTGTATGTGTACAAATAAGAAAGCCTTCTAAATGCGCAAAAAGAAATAAAGACATTTCCGATTTGCAAAGAGAATATTGAACTTTTCCGATGATGCTCCGTTGTTTTTTTTTTCTCTCCTGAATATATTTTCAAAATTGCGAAAGGAAATAAATTCATTTCTTAATTTTGTCTAACAGAGGACTAAAGGAGAGTTCAAGGAGCGTTTCTAGCAAATAAATTGAATCGCATCATGTGATTATAAAAAGAGCCCCAGTCCAAAGCCCTTCGGACAAACTCCAGACCCTTAAAACGATTAAGTACAATTAAATTTCTTTGAATGAAGAATTTTTATATTTGAATTTGTTTTTTTTTCTTATTTTCATTATGTTAGTTTGTTTTTATCGAGGATTATATATTTCATTAAGCTGTAAGTATTAAGAGTGTCCGCATCGGTGTGAATTGTTAAAATTAAAATTTTATGTCACGTCATTAAATTGATAATTCTTTTTAAAACTAAATTAAGAGTGGAATCGCTAAATATAATGAAATAATCAAAATGACACTTTCGTAATTAATTTTATGCTCCATCACTGATGTGGTTTGACAATCATCTAATTTTACTTAATCTCTGTATGACTAAAATTAAAATGATAATTGTCAAATGAAATTTGATAATCAATTTGATAGTGCGATGAAGATACTCTAAAAGTTAAAAAAGAGAACTTTATCGGTCAATTTTGTTATGTCGGTTACGTTTATTCATTGATCATCAGTTTAAATGATATATTTATTTCCAATATGCTCGTGCGAGCTAAGGGGACTCTTTATATCACGACCATGTTGCTGACTTTGCTAATATATATTGACCAGATGGATTCAAATTTCTTCCCGCATTATTTTCTGTGTACACGTATTATTTGTCACCTATGTAAAAACAATTTTTATTTTGATCCAATTGTAGTGCATTTATCCTATTACTGTTAAAATGGTAAATTATTATTTTAAAAAAATTTCACATAAAAAATATTTTTATGAGACGTCCTTGAAATTTCTACAAATAATCAAAAAATAGATTATACAAAAATATGCGATCATAAATTCGTGCAACAATAGTCTGTGAAGATGATGTAAGTTTCACAGCTCATAGAGCTTCTATCTAAAATAATGCTACTATCCGAAGTAGCATTATTTTTTTATTATTCTCACGTTAATATATAAATTATTATTTTTTCACTGTTCTGATTTACTATTTTAAATTTTTCTATTTTTACACTATTATTTGTACTATCAAACATACAAAAGCTACTAAGAAATACTACTCCAAACAAAAAACGTGAATGTATAATTCTTATGCACTTATTTTTACGTGGCCGATAATAAATAATGACAATAAATAAGTTAGACGCCACCATTCGCAATCCCAATAATTGTGGCTAGCTGTACCTCAATCAATCCTTCTTACGTTAAAAAAAAGATAATAAAAATTAAAAAATCATTCCCTTGATGAATTAGGCGCCAACCTGCCGCCTTAATATATGATTAGTGCTGCATTTTTCGACGGTTAACTGAACAAAAGTATGGTAATCTGTCAGGAGCTTGATAACCTCCTATTATATTAGATAAGTAAAAGATAAAACAAGATCATTTGCAATGAGAAGGGGGGCCCGCTCGATTGGTGTGACGTATGTGCTTACAAGAACCAAAGGATAAGAAAAGTAGAAAGTAGCAGCACTTATCGCCAATTAATTGGTGCATTAGAAAAGTAAAACCATCATATCATTGGGCCCTTCTATGAAAGGAAAATATCTAATGAGCAATGATACTTCTCTCGCAAGGATCTTGTTTGGGTCCTTGCTCCCCAAGGAATTTGTTCGCAATCTTGTCAAAAAAAATAAAGAACTTCAAACAAAATTATAAATCTACCCTAGAAATTTTGTTTTTTCTAAGAGCATTTATATTGGTGTCGATTGTCAAAATTAAATTTTTATGCTACGTCATCAAATTGACAATTCATTTTAATAGTGATATCTCTGAATATAATGAAATTATCAAAATGACACTTGCGTAATTAATTTTCTGCTCCTTTGCTGACGTATCTTGTCATATGGACCGTCAAATTTAGATAATTGTTTAATTTTATCTAGTCTCTGCATCTCTGAAATTCAAATGATAATTGTCAAAAAAATTTAACAATGAGATACAGATACTCTAATGCCTGACTTTTTTATCACTCGTTGGAAACATAAAAAAAAAAGATAATTCTTCTTCAATGTAACGTCGGGTCTTGCATCAACAATTCATAGTTCATAACTTCGTACTATATAATGTAAGGACCATCTCCGTTGCACAAGCAAAATATCAACGAAATATATTAAATAAATAAATAGCAAAAAACAATAAAGTTCCCAAATATATTTTGTTAAATAAATATCAATGAAATATGCTTTCAAAGTTAATATTCTACGACTCTTTTAGTTAAAAATGAACTGCTCAATGTACCTGCTAATTAAAATTAGAGTGGGGATCTATTGACAATGGGTTATTTTGATAACTTTGACAATGGACCTCTAAATAAATATAAAAAATTTTAAAAATAGAAAAAAGTTTATAAATGTGTTCTTCTACCTTTAGATTGATGGTCATTCAAATTTCATGCAATATATATACACACTATTGTGAAAACATTTGCATTTCAGCCGATATGCAAACACATTAAAAAATATATTTTAAAGCCTTAAAAATTTTAATTTATGACTTCCATTGAATTCATCATATGAAAACCTTATGGGATACAAAAACTTGGAGTGTTTTGAGTTTTTAAGTCACTCTTTTGAATTTTTTAAAAAACAACTCTAAAAAATAATAAATATTCAATGTTTGCGTGTTTTTTTAAAAATTCAAAATAGTGCTTTAAAAAATTTAAAACACTCAAATTTTTTGTATCCCACAAATTTTTCATATGATGAGTTTAATGAAAACCATAAAATAAAATTTTGGATACTTTAAAATATATTTTTGACACATTTATATATCGGCTAAAATGTAAACGTTTTCATAATAGTCTATCTCCCCTATATATATATTTTAAATTATTCATTTTATATAAAACGAATTTAATTATTTTTAATCCACCAGATAATTTCATATATGTAGATAACATAAAAAGTAAAATAGAAACATTATCTATTGTTCTATTATTATAATTTTCGGCATTTTTGACAATCGTCGACTCTAAATAAATTCGTTTCGCTAATATAGACAATTGCGAGGGTCGAGAAAGTAAATCTGCCGCATGTGCTTATTATCTTCTATAATAAATGAGTTCAGCAGCCTCCGCAATTCCCATCTCCATTCAAAAATTCTCTTCTCAGCAATTTTCTCAACACAAAAAGGAAGGAAAAACAATAGAAAGCTTCCACTCTCAAAATTGGGAGCATGAGTTACTACGGAGTCTCCGAGAGTGAGTACCAGAAAACAAAGAGGCCATTGCCGAGGCGAGGTCAAGTGAAAGCCAAAATTTTCTCCTTGTTCATTGAAACCATCATCCCAAAATCTTCTAAAAATGGAGAGAAATCGAGAGAGAGTAGCGGCATCACTACACCAGTCACACCAAAAAGTGGCTACTCATCGGATGGCTAGCTCAACTCCAATTGATTTCCCTTTTTCTGTTTTAGATGTAGAGGTTTGATTATGGCGGGGGGAGGTTCTGTACATATGCACCCCTAGAAACTCGAAATGAGATGTCATATTTCAATTGAGTTTTGCTGATGAGAGGGTTTGTTTTTGTAAATTTCAAGGGCGATTTGTAAAATTCCCTTGTTTTGTTTTTCTAACCATGCTTTATGATTTGTATACTTCCCTAAATAATGGAATTGCAGAAACCGTGCGTTCAAAACATGATAAATTGACTCCCTAGTTATTTTTTCAATTGTCCTTAAAAATTAAATATATTTTCTTATAAATGCAAATTACTATTATTTGTTGAGTTTGAGGTAAAAAAGAAGAAGAAAACTGTGGATTTTTATATAGAATTATTATTTTATAGAAATTGAAATCATTGTAAGTATTCCTATCAAAAAAAAATCAAAAGAATTAAAGAAATTAGTTCAAAGGAAGAAACTAATATGAAATGAGTTAAGATCAAATAGTGGATGGATGCCAATTAAAGAAGTCAGTATATCATGACATCCCTTATTAAGTACATCATGATGCTCTAGTTCATAAGTTTATATATCGTTTTATGTAACAAATAAACAGTGTAATTTGTGTTCATTTATAATCAATCCACTGCTGAGAGTGGTTATAAGGAAAAAAAAAATAACAAGACATAAAACCTTGTCCGGTCAATGATACTGATTAGTGATTGCTGAGAGTGGTTATTTTGAGCATAAGTGAAAGAAACGAATTAAATGTTGATGTGGAGAAGCATCTCACCTTCCAATCTGATATATGCGCTGATCTTATTTCGCGCAGAATGCTCTAATTAATCCAGTGGACCAAATGAAATAAGTTGTCACATGAGCCAGAACTGGACTCTGATATTACGCATGTCATATTTATGAGGTTGTGTGATTAATATTTGATCCTACAATCATGGGATACGCAAATCAAGATGTAAATCTTTTATTTTCCGAAGGACTGACGGCAGCCACCAGTTTTTAGTACATTCCACTCTATAGTCTATACCGAACCTACACATGCACAACACCGATATTTATCCTACCCGCACATGTGATGTACGGTTGCGGGTGCGGATATCATATCGTATATGATACGGATGCAGATGTGACGATACGAAAAAGTTTAAAAAATATAGGATACAAATGCGGCTATATATAATAATAAAATCTATTTTTATATAATATATAAAATTAATTTGTTTTATTACGATAAATTTTTTTTAAAGAATTTGAGATAAATTTGTAACTTTGTCAGTGATTATAAAAAAGAAAAAGATCCGCGATAATTTATTTTAAAAGTGAATAAAATAAAGAAAAAAGAACTAATTAGATTGTATCGGAGACGTATCGAGTGTATCAGAGACATATCGGGACGTATAGGAAAGTACCGGGACGTATCGGGACATATCAGAGACCGAATCCGCTGGCGTATCGGATACGCACCCGTATCAGTCGCGTATCCGATACTTATTCGGTGAGTTAGGAGAAGTATCCGAGTAACATAGACCCCACTAATCCCTCTCGAAGGCACCTAACCCAGTACACTAGTTACAACCATAGTAACAAGTCTGTCAATAATTCGCGAATAAAAGTTTTTTTGATAAAAAAAACGTATTGTATATTAAATTGACGAATTATTCGTAAAACATCCTGCTATAAATAAAAAACGAATTATTCATGAATAATAACAGAATATTGTTACTATGGTTACAACAGACAGAACCTACCATTGTTACAGTATAGATCACAGTACCATTATCATTTTCATGACGTACAAAATCTTGTCGTCATACTGGTACTTCTTTCGTACATGACCAGATGCAACAATTTATATTCATAATAATAAATTTTGGATTCGGAAACATTTTCCGACGTTAAAAATAACGATTTAAATATAATATGAATATAATTTAGAAATAATTTATTTCATATAATATAAATAAAATATATATTAGAATGTTAGAATTTTAGAAATCATACAAAAAAATATATAATGTATTTATTCATGAATAAAATATTTTTTGATGAATAAAACACATTTTATAGTAAATGTTTAGTTCATGAAATATTAGGTTATCGATAAAAAAAATGAATTATCAGGAAATAAAACGCTAGTCTTGTCATTTATATTTGTATAACTAGTACATACTGGTACTGGTTTATGTATTATGTTGTTTTGACTTTTGACATCATTCGGATCAAGTGTGTATGCAACTATACGGATCAAAAATCTGTTGTTATTCTCGGAGAATAAGAGGGTCATATTATTTTATCTAAAATATTAAAATAATTTAAAAATATTTTTCTTACATATATATTCTTTTACTTGTAAAATGATAATCCATCAAATTTTATGTAATTTCATAATAAGGAGCGTTTATATGAATTTGCACGAATTTATGCGTAGTTGTGTGGCAGAAAAATATTGAGAACTCAGACAACATATTTAAACAGCGGCTTTTAGTACATTTTAATTGAGTTTTGCGCAAAATTAGTATAGTAGAACGTTCATATTGATGTATCAGTTAGAAATTTTTCTAATAGACGTAATTATGAGCATTCTTATTAATTTTGAAGAATTTATCTGTAGTTATGGGGCCGAAAATGATGAAAAACTCAAACTACTTGTTTAAACAGCAGCTTGTAATGCATCAAAATTAAGTTTGAACAAAAATTAGCGTCGTAGAATATTCGTATCAAAATATTAATTAAAAACCTTATATTAGACATAATTAAGGGTATTTATACAAATTTACACGAATTTATGCATAGTTATGTGGCAAAAAATGATGAAAAACTCGAACAACTCGTTTAAACAAATGAGTTTTAAAGCATTCTAATTAACTTATGTAAAATTAGCGTCGTAGAAAGTTCATACCGATATATTAGCTGGAAAATCTTATAATAGAGATAATTATGAGTTCTTATATGGATTTTCATGAATTTATGTGTACTCATGAGGTCGAAATGATGAAAATCTCAAAATAACATGTTGAAACAGTAGTTTGTAATGCATCTGAATAACGTTTTATGCAAAAATAGCATCAAAAAATGTACACATCGAAATGCTAATTGGAAATTCTTATAATAGACATAACGTGGAGTATTCATATTAATTTTCATCAATTTATGCATAGCTACGTGGCCAAAAATTATGCTAAACTCAAATAACTTGCTTAAACGACGGTTTTAAAGGAATTCTAATTATGGTTTGTGCAAAATTAGTGTCGTAAAATATTCATATCGGAATGTTAATTTTAAAATCATACAATAGACATCATTATGAGTATTTATATTTGTTTTCATGAATTTATGTCTTGTGATGAGGCCAAAAATGATGATAAACTCAAACGATTTGTCTAAACAACAGTTTTTATTGCGTGGAAATTAAGTTTTGTAAAATATTCGTGCGGCAGAATATCCATATTGTTGTATTAATGCGAAAATCTTATGATAGACATAATTAAGATTGCCTATATTTGTTTGCAAGAATTTATGTGTGGTTATGAGGCCGAAATGATGAAAAACTCAAATAACTGGTTTAAAAGGCTTCCTTCAATGCGTTTTGTGAAAAATTGGTGTCATAAAATATATTAATTGATGTATTAATTAGAAAATCTTATTATAGATGTAATTATGAGCGTTTGTATTAATTTTCACGAATTTATGCGTAGCTGTGTGGACGAAAATTATGAAAAACTCAAATAACTTGTTTCAAAAGCTGTTTTCAATGCATCCCAATTCCGTTTTACGCAAATTTAGTTTTGTAGGATATTATATATTGATGTATCAATTGGAAAATATTATTTTGTACATAATTTGGAGTAATTGTGTTAATTTGCACGAATTTATGCATGGTTATGTGTCCCGAACTGATGAAAAAGTAAAAAAAAAAACATATTTGAACTGTAGTTTGTAATGCACCCGAATTATGTTTTGTACAAAAAAAAAGTGCCGTAGAATGTTCATATCGAAATATTAATTGGAAATCTCAGAATAGACATAATTTAGAGTATTTTATACGATGTTGCACGAATTTATTCAAAGTTATTGTGCGACCCTATTATGAAAAACCTCGAACGACTTGTTTAAACAGCTGTTTTTAATGCATTCTAGTTACGTTTTATGCAAAATTAGTGTCGTGGAATTTTCATATTAATGTATCAGTTGGAAAATCTTCTCATAGATATAATAAGGAGCGTTTATATGAATTTGCACGAATTTATGCGTAGTTGTGTGGCAGAAAAATATTGAGAACTCGACAACCTGTTTAAACAGCGGCTTTTAGTACATTTTAATTGAGTTTTGCGCAAAATTAGTATAGTAGAACGTTCATATTGATGTATCAGTTGGAAAATTTTCTAATAGACGTAATTATGAGCATTCTTATTAATTTTGAAGAATTAATCTGTAGTTATGGGGCCGAAAATGATGAAAAACTCAAACTACTTGTTTAAACAGCAGCTTGTAATGCATCAAAATTAGGTTTGATGAAAAATTAGCGTCGTAGAATATTCGTATCAAAATATTAATTAAACAACCTTATATTAGACATAATTAAGGGTATTTATGCAAATTTACACGAATTTATGCATAGTTATGTGGCAAAAAAATGATGAAAAACTCGAACAACTCGTTTAAACAGCAGTTTTTAAAGCATTCTAATTAACTTATGTAAAATTAGCGTCGTAGAAAGTTCATACGATATATTAGCTGGAAAATCTTATAATAGAGATAATTATGAGTTCTTATATGGATTTTCATGAATTTATGTGTACTCATGAGGTCAGAAATGATGAAAATCTCAAAATAACATGTTGAAACAGTAGTTTGTAATGCATCTGAATAACGTTTTATGCAAAAATAGCATCAAAAAATGTACACATCGAAATGCTAATTGGAAATTCTTATAATAGACATAACGTGGAGTATTCATATTAATTTTCATCAATTTATGCATAGCTACGTGGCCAAAAATTATGCTAAACTCAAATAACTTGCTTAAACGACGGTTTTTAAGGAATTCTAATTATGTTTTGTGCAAAATTAGTGTCGTAAAATATTCATATCGGAATGTTAATTTTAAAATCATACAATAGACATCATTATGAGTATTTATATTTGTTTTCATGAATTTATGTCTTGTGATGAGGCCAAAAATGATGATAAACTCAAACGATTTGTCTAAACAACAGTTTTTATTGCGTGGAAATTAAGTTTTGTAAAATATTCGTGCGGCAGAATATCCATATTGTTGTATTAATGCGAAAATCTTATGATAGACATAATTAAGACTGCCTATATTTGTTTGCAAGAATTTATGTGTGGTTATGAGGCCAGAAATGATGAAAAACTCAAATAACTGGTTTAAAAGGCTTCCTTCAATGCGTTTTGTGAAAAATTGGTGTCA
This sequence comes from Schoenoplectus tabernaemontani, assembly GCA_037127355.1. Taxonomy (NCBI): domain Eukaryota; kingdom Viridiplantae; phylum Streptophyta; class Magnoliopsida; order Poales; family Cyperaceae; genus Schoenoplectus; species Schoenoplectus tabernaemontani. The sequence continues at coordinate 26,156,016 of CM073753.1, forward strand.
TAAAATATATTAATTGATGTATTAATTAGAAAATCCTATTATAGATGTAATTATGAGCGTTTGTATTAATTTTCACGAATTTATGCGTAGCTGTGTGGCGAAAATTATGAAAAACTCAAATAACTTGTTTCAAAAGCTGTTTTCAATGCATCCCAATTCCGTTTTACGCAAATTTAGTTTTGTAGGATATTATATATTGATGTATCAATTGGAAAATATTATTTTGTACATAATTTGGAGTAATTGTGTTAATTTGCACGAATTTATGCATGGTTATGTGTCCCGAACTGATGAAAAAGTAAAAAAAAACATATTTGAACTGTAGTTTGTAATGCACCCGAATTATGTTTTGTACAAAAAAAAAGTGCCGTAGAATGTTCATATCGAAATATTAATTGGAAATCTCAGAATAGACATAATTTAGAGTATTTTATACGATGTTGCACGAATTTATTCAAAGTTATTGTGCGACCCTATTATGAAAAACCTCGAACGACTTGTTTAAACAGCTGTTTTTAATGCATTCTAGTTACGTTTTATGCAAAATTAGTGTCGTGGAATTTTCATATTAATGTATCAGTTGGAAAATCTTCTCATAGATATAATAAGGAGCGTTTATATGAATTTGCACGAATTTATGCGTAGTTGTGTGGCAGAAAAATATTGAGAACTCGGACAACCTGTTTAAACAGCGGCTTTTAGTACATTTTAATTGAGTTTTGCGCAAAATTAGTATAGTAGAACGTTCATATTGATGTATCAGTTGGAAAATTTTCTAATAGACGTAATTATGAGCATTCTTATTAATTTTGAAGAATTAATCTGTAGTTATGGGGCCGAAAATGATGAAAAACTCAAACTACTTGTTTAAACAGCAGCTTGTAATGCATCAAAATTAGGTTTGATGAAAAATTAGCGTCGTAGAATATTCGTATCAAAATATTAATTAAACAACCTTATATTAGACATAATTAAGGGTATTTATGCAAATTTACACGAATTTATGCATAGTTATGTGGCAAAAAAATGATGAAAAACTCGAACAACTCGTTTAAACAGCAGTTTTTAAAGCATTCTAATTAACTTATGTAAAATTAGCGTCGTAGAAAGTTCATACCGATATATTAGCTGGAAAATCTTATAATAGAGATAATTATGAGTTCTTATATGGATTTTCATGAATTTATGTGTACTCATGAGGTCAGAAATGATGAAAATCTCAAAATAACATGTTGAAACAGTAGTTTGTAATGCATCTGAATAACGTTTTATGCAAAAATAGCATCAAAAAATGTACACATCGAAATGCTAATTGGAAATTCTTATAATAGACATAACGTGGAGTATTCATATTAATTTTCATCAATTTATGCATAGCTACGTGGCCAAAAATTATGCTAAACTCAAATAACTTGCTTAAACGACGGTTTTTAAGGAATTCTAATTATGTTTTGTGCAAAATTAGTGTCGTAAAATATTCATATCGGAATGTTAATTTTAAAATCATACAATAGACATCATTATGAGTATTTATATTTGTTTTCATGAATTTATGTCTTGTGATGAGGCCAAAAATGATGATAAACTCAAACGATTTGTCTAAACAACAGTTTTTATTGCGTGGAAATTAAGTTTTGTAAAATATTCGTGCGGCAGAATATCCATATTGTTGTATTAATGCGAAAATCTTATGATAGACATAATTAAGACTGCCTATATTTGTTTGCAAGAATTTATGTGTGGTTATGAGGCCAGAAATGATGAAAAACTCAAATAACTGGTTTAAAAGGCTTCCTTCAATGCGTTTTGTGAAAAATTGGTGTCATAAAATATATTAATTGATGTATTAATTAGAAAATCCTATTATAGATGTAATTATGAGCGTTTGTATTAATTTTCACGAATTTATGCGTAGCTGTGTGGCCGAAAATTATGAAAAACTCAAATAACTTGTTTCAAAAGCTGTTTTCAATGCATCCCAATTCCGTTTTACGCAAATTTAGTTTTGTAGGATATTATATATTGATGTATCAATTGGAAAATATTATTTTGTACATAATTTGGAGTAATTGTGTTAATTTGCACGAATTTATGCATGGTTATGTGTCCCGAACTGATGAAAAAGTAAAAAAAAAAACATATTTGAACTGTAGTTTGTAATGCACCCGAATTATGTTTTGTACAAAAAAAAAAGTGCCGTAGAATGTTCATATCGAAATATTAATTGGAAATCTCAGAATAGACATAATTTAGAGTATTTTATACGATGTTGCACGAATTTATTCAAAGTTATTGTGCGACCCTATTATGAAAAACCTCGAACGACTTGTTTAAACAGCTGTTTTTAATGCATTCTAGTTACGTTTTATGCAAAATTAGTGTCGTGGAATTTTCATATTAATGTATCAGTTGGAAAATCTTCTCATAGATATAATAAGGAGCGTTTATATGAATTTGCACGAATTTATGCGTAGTTGTGTGGCAGAAAAATATTGAGAACTCAGACAACCTGTTTAAACAGCGGCTTTTAGTACATTTTAATTGAGTTTTGCGCAAAATTAGTATAGTAGAACGTTCATATTGATGTATCAGTTGGAAAATTTTCTAATAGACGTAATTATGAGCATTCTTATTAATTTTGAAGAATTAATCTGTAGTTATGGGGCCGAAAATGATGAAAAACTCAAACTACTTGTTTAAACAGCAGCTTGTAATGCATCAAAATTAGGTTTGATGAAAAATTAGCGTCGTAGAATATTCGTATCAAAATATTAATTAAACAACCTTATATTAGACATAATTAAGGGTATTTATGCAAATTTACACGAATTTATGCATAGTTATGTGGCAAAAAAATGATGAAAAACTCGAACAACTCGTTTAAACAGCAGTTTTTAAAGCATTCTAATTAACTTATGTAAAATTAGCGTCGTAGAAAGTTCATATCGATATATTAGCTGGAAAATCTTATAATAGAGATAATTATGAGTTCTTATATGGATTTTCATGAATTTATGTGTACTCATGAGGTCAGAAATGATGAAAATCTCAAAATAACATGTTGAAACAGTAGTTTGTAATGCATCTGAATAACGTTTTATGCAAAAATAGCATCAAAAAATGTACACATCGAAATGCTAATTGGAAATTCTTATAATAGACATAACGTGGAGTATTCATATTAATTTTCATCAATTTATGCATAGCTACGTGGCCAAAAATTATGCTAAACTCAAATAACTTGCTTAAACGACGGTTTTTAAGGAATTCTAATTATGTTTTGTGCAAAATTAGTGTCGTAAAATATTCATATCGGAATGTTAATTTTAAAATCATACAATAGACATCATTATGAGTATTTATATTTGTTTTCATGAATTTATGTCTTGTGATGAGGCCAAAAATGATGATAAACTCAAACGATTTGTCTAAACAACAGTTTTTATTGCGTGGAAATTAAGTTTTGTAAAATATTCGTGCGGCAGAATATCCATATTGTTGTATTAATGCGAAAATCTTATGATAGACATAATTAAGACTGCCTATATTTGTTTGCAAGAATTTATGTGTGGTTATGAGGCCAGAAATGATGAAAAACTCAAATAACTGGTTTAAAAGGCTTCCTTCATGCGTTTTGTGAAAAATTGGTGTCATAAAATATATTAATTGATGTATTAATTAGAAAATCCTATTATAGATGTAATTATGAGCGTTTGTATTAATTTTCACGAATTTATGCGTAGCTGTGTGGCCGAAAATTATGAAAAACTCAAATAACTTGTTTCAAAAGCTGTTTTCAATGCATCCCAATTCCGTTTTACGCAAATTTAGTTTTGTAGGATATTATATATTGATGTATCAATTGGAAAATATTATTTTGTACATAATTTGGAGTAATTGTGTTAATTTGCACGAATTTATGCATGGTTATGTGTCCCGAACTGATGAAAAAGTAAAAAAAAAAACATATTTGAACTGTAGTTTGTAATGCACCCGAATTATGTTTTGTACAAAAAAAAAAAGTGCCGTAGAATGTTCATATCGAAATATTAATTGGAAATCTCAGAATAGACATAATTTAGAGTATTTTATACGATGTTGCACGAATTTATTCAAAGTTATTGTGCGACCCTATTATGAAAAACCTCGAACGACTTGTTTAAACAGCTGTTTTTAATGCATTCTAGTTACGTTTTATGCAAAATTAGTGTCGTGGAATTTTCATATTAATGTATCAGTTGGAAAATCTTCTCATAGATATAATAAGGAGCGTTTATATGAATTTGCACGAATTTATGCGTAGTTGTGTGGCAGAAAAATATTGAGAACTCAGACAACCTGTTTAAACAGCGGCTTTTAGTACATTTTAATTGAGTTTTGCGCAAAATTAGTATAGTAGAACGTTCATATTGATGTATCAGTTGGAAAATTTTCTAATAGACGTAATTATGAGCATTCTTATTAATTTTGAAGAATTAATCTGTAGTTATGGGGCCGAAAATGATGAAAAACTCAAACTACTTGTTTAAACAGCAGCTTGTAATGCATCAAAATTAGGTTTGATGAAAAATTAGCGTCGTAGAATATTCGTATCAAAATATTAATTAAACAACCTTATATTAGACATAATTAAGGGTATTTATGCAAATTTACACGAATTTATGCATAGTTATGTGGCAAAAAAATGATGAAAAACTCGAACAACTCGTTTAAACAGCAGTTTTTAAAGCATTCTAATTAACTTATGTAAAATTAGCGTCGTAGAAAGTTCATACCGATATATTAGCTGGAAAATCTTATAATAGAGATAATTATGAGTTCTTATATGGATTTTCATGAATTTATGTGTACTCATGAGGTCAGAAATGATGAAAATCTCAAAATAACATGTTGAAACAGTAGTTTGTAATGCATCTGAATAACGTTTTATGCAAAAATAGCATCAAAAAATGTACACATCGAAATGCTAATTGGAAATTCTTATAATAGACATAACGTGGAGTATTCATATTAATTTTCATCAATTTATGCATAGCTACGTGGCCAAAAATTATGCTAAACTCAAATAACTTGCTTAAACGACGGTTTTTAAGGAATTCTAATTATGTTTTGTGCAAAATTAGTGTCGTAAAATATTCATATCGGAATGTTAATTTTAAAATCATACAATAGACATCATTATGAGTATTTATATTTGTTTTCATGAATTTATGTCTTGTGATGAGGCCAAAAATGATGATAAACTCAAACGATTTGTCTAAACAACAGTTTTTATTGCGTGGAAATTAAGTTTTGTAAAATATTCGTGCGGCAGAATATCCATATTGTTGTATTAATGCGAAAATCTTATGATAGACATAATTAAGACTGCCTATATTTGTTTGCAAGAATTTATGTGTGGTTATGAGGCCGTAAATGATGAAAAACTCAAATAACTGGTTTAAAAGGCTTCCTTCAATGCGTTTTGTGAAAAATTGGTGTCATAAAATATATTAATTGATGTATTAATTAGAAAATCCTATTATAGATGTAATTATGAGCGTTTGTATTAATTTTCACGAATTTATGCGTAGCTGTGTGGCCGAAAATTATGAAAAACTCAAATAACTTGTTTCAAAAGCTGTTTTCAATGCATCCCAATTCCGTTTTACGCAAATTTAGTTTTGTAGGATATTATATATTGATGTATCAATTGGAAAATATTATTTTGTACATAATTTGGAGTAATTGTGTTAATTTGCACGAATTTATGCATGGTTATGTGTCCCGAACTGATGAAAAAGTAAAAAAAAAAACATATTTGAACTGTAGTTTGTAATGCACCCGAATTATGTTTTGTACAAAAAAAAAAGTGCCGTAGAATGTTCATATCGAAATATTAATTGGAAATCTCAGAATAGACATAATTTAGAGTATTTTATACGATGTTGCACGAATTTATTCAAAGTTATTGTGCGACCCTATTATGAAAAACCTCGAACGACTTGTTTAAACAGCTGTTTTTAATGCATTCTAGTTACGTTTTATGCAAAATTAGTGTCGTGGAATTTTCATATTAATGTATCAGTTGGAAAATCTTCTCATAGATATAATAAGGAGCGTTTATATGAATTTGCACGAATTTATGCGTAGTTGTGTGGCAGAAAAATATTGAGAACTCAGACAACCTGTTTAAACAGCGGCTTTTAGTACATTTTAATTGAGTTTTGCGCAAAATTAGTATAGTAGAACGTTCATATTGATGTATCAGTTGGAAAATTTTCTAATAGACGTAATTATGAGCATTCTTATTAATTTTGAAGAATTAATCTGTAGTTATGGGGCCGAAAATGATGAAAAACTCAAACTACTTGTTTAAACAGCAGCTTGTAATGCATCAAAATTAGGTTTGATGAAAAATTAGCGTCGTAGAATATTCGTATCAAAATATTAATTAAACAACCTTATATTAGACATAATTAAGGGTATTTATGCAAATTTACACGAATTTATGCATAGTTATGTGGCAAAAAAATGATGAAAAACTCGAACAACTCGTTTAAACAGCAGTTTTTAAAGCATTCTAATTAACTTATGTAAAATTAGCGTCGTAGAAAGTTCATACCGATATATTAGCTGGAAAATCTTATAATAGAGATAATTATGAGTTCTTATATGGATTTTCATGAATTTATGTGTACTCATGAGGTCAGAAATGATGAAAATCTCAAAATAACATGTTGAAACAGTAGTTTGTAATGCATCTGAATAACGTTTTATGCAAAAATAGCATCAAAAAATGTACACATCGAAATGCTAATTGGAAATTCTTATAATAGACATAACGTGGAGTATTCATATTAATTTTCATCAATTTATGCATAGCTACGTGGCCAAAAATTATGCTAAACTCAAATAACTTGCTTAAACGACGGTTTTTAAGGAATTCTAATTATGTTTTGTGCAAAATTAGTGTCGTAAAATATTCATATCGGAATGTTAATTTTAAAATCATACAATAGACATCATTATGAGTATTTATATTTGTTTTCATGAATTTATGTCTTGTGATGAGGCCAAAAATGATGATAAACTCAAACGATTTGTCTAAACAACAGTTTTTATTGCGTGGAAATTAAGTTTTGTAAAATATTCGTGCGGCAGAATATCCATATTGTTGTATTAATGCGAAAATCTTATGATAGACATAATTAAGACTGCCTATATTTGTTTGCAAGAATTTATGTGTGGTTATGAGGCCGAGAAATGATGAAAAACTCAAATAACTGGTTTAAAAGGCTTCCTTCAATGCGTTTTGTGAAAAATTGGTGTCATAAAATATATTAATTGATGTATTAATTAGAAAATCCTATTATAGATGTAATTATGAGCGTTTGTATTAATTTTCACGAATTTATGCGTAGCTGTGTGGCCGAAAATTATGAAAAACTCAAATAACTTGTTTCAAAAGCTGTTTTCAATGCATCCCAATTCCGTTTTACGCAAATTTAGTTTTGTAGGATATTATATATTGATGTATCAATTGGAAAATATTATTTTGTACATAATTTGGAGTAATTGTGTTAATTTGCACGAATTTATGCATGGTTATGTGTCCCGAACTGATGAAAAAGTAAAAAAAAAAAACATATTTGAACTGTAGTTTGTAATGCACCCGAATTATGTTTTGTACAAAAAAAAAGTGCCGTAGAATGTTCATATCGAAATATTAATTGGAAATCTCAGAATAGACATAATTTAGAGTATTTTATACGATGTTGCACGAATTTATTCAAAGTTATTGTGCGACCCTATTATGAAAAACCTCGAACGACTTGTTTAAACAGCTGTTTTTAATGCATTCTAGTTACGTTTTATGCAAAATTAGTGTCGTGGAATTTTCATATTAATGTATCAGTTGGAAAATCTTCTCATAGATATAATAAGGAGCGTTTATATGAATTTGCACGAATTTATGCGTAGTTGTGTGGCAGAAAAATATTGAGAACTCAGACAACCTGTTTAAACAGCGGCTTTTAGTACATTTTAATTGAGTTTTGCGCAAAATTAGTATAGTAGAACGTTCATATTGATGTATCAGTTGGAAAATTTTCTAATAGACGTAATTATGAGCATTCTTATTAATTTTGAAGAATTAATCTGTAGTTATGGGGCCGAAAATGATGAAAAACTCAAACTACTTGTTTAAACAGCAGCTTGTAATGCATCAAAATTAGGTTTGATGAAAAATTAGCGTCGTAGAATATTCGTATCAAAATATTAATTAAACAACCTTATATTAGACATAATTAAGGGTATTTATGCAAATTTACACGAATTTATGCATAGTTATGTGGCAAAAAAATGATGAAAAACTCGAACAACTCGTTTAAACAGCAGTTTTTAAAGCATTCTAATTAACTTATGTAAAATTAGCGTCGTAGAAAGTTCATACCGATATATTAGCTGGAAAATCTTATAATAGAGATAATTATGAGTTCTTATATGGATTTTCATGAATTTATGTGTACTCATGAGGTCAGAAATGATGAAAATCTCAAAATAACATGTTGAAACAGTAGTTTGTAATGCATCTGAATAACGTTTTATGCAAAAATAGCATCAAAAAATGTACACATCGAAATGCTAATTGGAAATTCTTATAATAGACATAACGTGGAGTATTCATATTAATTTTCATCAATTTATGCATAGCTACGTGGCCAAAAATTATGCTAAACTCAAATAACTTGCTTAAACGACGGTTTTTAAGGAATTCTAATTATGTTTTGTGCAAAATTAGTGTCGTAAAATATTCATATCGGAATGTTAATTTTAAAATCATACAATAGACATCATTATGAGTATTTATATTTGTTTTCATGAATTTATGTCTTGTGATGAGGCCAAAAATGATGATAAACTCAAACGATTTGTCTAAACAACAGTTTTTATTGCGTGGAAATTAAGTTTTGTAAAATATTCGTGCGGCAGAATATCCATATTGTTGTATTAATGCGAAAATCTTATGATAGACATAATTAAGACTGCCTATATTTGTTTGCAAGAATTTATGTGTGGTTATGAGGCCAGAAATGATGAAAAACTCAAATAACTGGTTTAAAAGGCTTCCTTCAATGCGTTTGTGAAAAATTGGTGTCATAAAATATATTAATTGATGTATTAATTAGAAAATCTTATTATAGATGTAATTATGAGCGTTTGTATTAATTTTCACGAATTTATGCGTAGCTGTGTGGCCGAAAATTATGAAAAACTCAAATAACTTGTTTCAAAAGCTGTTTTCAATGCATCCCAATTCCGTTTTACGCAAATTTAGTTTTGTAGGATATTATATATTGATGTATCAATTGGAAAATATTATTTTGTACATAATTTGGAGTAATTGTGTTAATTTGCACGAATTTATGCATGGTTATGTGTCCCGAACTGATGAAAAAGTAAAAAAAAAAACATATTTGAACTGTAGTTTGTAATGCACCCGAATTATGTTTTGTACAAAAAAAAAGTGCCGTAGAATGTTCATATCGAAATATTAATTGGAAATCTCAGAATAGACATAATTTAGAGTATTTTATACGATGTTGCACGAATTTATTCAAAGTTATTGTGCGACCCTATTATGAAAAACCTCGAACGACTTGTTTAAACAGCTGTTTTTAATGCATTCTAGTTACGTTTTATGCAAAATTAGTGTCGTGGAATTTTCATATTAATGTATCAGTTGGAAAATCTTCTCATAGATATAATAAGGAGCGTTTATATGAATTTGCACGAATTTATGCGTAGTTGTGTGGCAGAAAAATATTGAGAACTCAGACAACCTGTTTAAACAGCGGCTTTTAGTACATTTTAATTGAGTTTTGCGCAAAATTAGTATAGTAGAACGTTCATATTGATGTATCAGTTGGAAAATTTTCTAATAGACGTAATTATGAGCATTCTTATTAATTTTGAAGAATTAATCTGTAGTTATGGGGCCGAAAATGATGAAAAACTCAAACTACTTGTTTAAACAGCAGCTTGTAATGCATCAAAATTAGGTTTGATGAAAAATTAGCGTCGTAGAATATTCGTATCAAAATATTAATTAAACAACCTTATATTAGACATAATTAAGGGTATTTATGCAAATTTACACGAATTTATGCATAGTTATGTGGCAAAAAAATGATGAAAAACTCGAACAACTCGTTTAAACAGCAGTTTTTAAAGCATTCTAATTAACTTATGTAAAATTAGCGTCGTAGAAAGTTCATACCGATATATTAGCTGGAAAATCTTATAATAGAGATAATTATGAGTTCTTATATGGATTTTCATGAATTTATGTGTACTCATGAGGTCAGAAATGATGAAAATCTCAAAATAACATGTTGAAACAGTAGTTTGTAATGCATCTGAATAACGTTTTATGCAAAAATAGCATCAAAAAATGTACACATCGAAATGCTAATTGGAAATTCTTATAATAGACATAACGTGGAGTATTCATATTAATTTTCATCAATTTATGCATAGCTACGTGGCCAAAAATTATGCTAAACTCAAATAACTTGCTTAAACGACGGTTTTTAAGGAATTCTAATTATGTTTTGTGCAAAATTAGTGTCGTAAAATATTCATATCGGAATGTTAATTTTAAAATCATACAATAGACATCATTATGAGTATTTATATTTGTTTTCATGAATTTATGTCTTGTGATGAGGCCAAAAATGATGATAAACTCAAACGATTTGTCTAAACAACAGTTTTTATTGCGTGGAAATTAAGTTTTGTAAAATATTCGTGCGGCAGAATATCCATATTGTTGTATTAATGCGAAAATCTTATGATAGACATAATTAAGACTGCCTATATTTGTTTGCAAGAATTTATGTGTGGTTATGAGGCCAGAAATGATGAAAAACTCAAATAACTGGTTTAAAAGGCTTCCTTCAATGCGTTTTGTGAAAAATTGGTGTCATAAAATATATTAATTGATGTATTAATTAGAAAATCTTATTATAGATGTAATTATGAGCGTTTGTATTAATTTTCACGAATTTATGCGTAGCTGTGTGTCCGAAAATTATGAAAAACTCAAATAACTTGTTTCAAAAGCTGTTTTCAATGCATCCCAATTCCGTTTTACGCAAATTTAGTTTTGTAGGATATTATATATTGATGTATCAATTGGAAAATATTATTTTGTACATAATTTGGAGTAATTGTGTTAATTTGCACGAATTTATGCATGGTTATGTGTCCCGAACTGATGAAAAAGTAAAAAAAAAAAACATATTTGAACTGTAGTTTGTAATGCACCCGAATTATGTTTTGTACAAAAAAAAAGTGCCGTAGAATGTTCATATCGAAATATTAATTGGAAATCTCAGAATAGACATAATTTAGAGTATTTTATACGATGTTGCACGAATTTATTCAAAGTTATTGTGCGACCCTATTATGAAAAACCTCGAACGACTTGTTTAAACAGCTGTTTTTAATGCATTCTAGTTACGTTTTATGCAAAATTAGTGTCGTGGAATTTTCATATTAATGTATCAGTTGGAAAATCTTCTCATAGATATAATAAGGAGCGTTTATATTAATTTGCACGAATTTATGCGTAGTTGTGTGGCAGAAAAATATTGAGAACTCGACAACCTGTTTAAACAGCAGCTATTAGTACATTTTAATTGAGTTTTGCGCAAAATTAGTATAGTAGAACGTTCATATTGATGTATCAGTTGGAAAATTTTCTAATAGACGTAATTATGAGCATTCTAATTAATTTTGAAGAATTAATCTGTAGTTATGGGGCCGAAAATGATGAAAAACTCAAACTACTTGTTTAAACAGCAGCTTGTAATGCATCAAAATTAGGTTTGATGAAAAATTAGCGTCGTAGAATATTCGTATCAAAATATTACTTAAACAACCTTATATTAGACATAATTAAGGGTATTTATACAAATTTACACGAATTTATGCAAAGTTATGTGGCAAAAAAATGATGAAAAACTCGAACAACTCGTTTAAACAGCAGTTTTTAAAGCATTCTAATTAACTTATGTAAAATTAGCGTCGTAGAAAGTTCATACCGATATATTAGCTGGAAAATCTTATAATAGAGATAATTATGAGTTCTTATATGGATTTTCATGAATTTATGTGTACTCATGAGGTCAGAAATGATGAAAATCTCAAAATAACATGTTGAAACAGTAGTTTGTAATGCATCTGAATAACGTTTTATGCAAAAATAGCATCAAAAAATGTACACATCGAAATGCTAATTGGAAATTCTTATAATAGACATAACGTGGAGTATTCATATTAATTTTCATCAATTTATGCATAGCTACGTGGCCAAAAATTATGCTAAACTCAAATAACTTGCTTAAACGACGGTTTTTAAGGAATTCTAATTATATTTTGTGCAAAATTAGTGTCGTAAAATATTCATATCGGAATGTTAATTTTAAAATCATACAATAGACATCATTATGAGTATTTATATTTGTTTTCATGAATTTATGTCTTGTGATGAGGCCAAAAATGATGATAAACTCAAACGATTTGTCTAAACAACAGTTTTTATTGCGTGGAAATTAAGTTTTGTAAAATATTCGTGCGGCAGAATATCCATATTGTTGTATTAATGCGAAAATCTTATGATAGACATAATTAAGACTGCCTATATTTGTTTGCAAGAATTTATGTGTGGTTATGAGGCCAGAAATGATGAAAAACTCAAATAACTGGTTTAAAAGGCTTCCTTCAATGCGTTTTGTGAAACATTGGTGTCATAAAATATATTAATTGATGTATTAATTAGAAAATCTTATTATAGATGTAATTATGAGCGTTTGTATTAATTTTCACGAATTTATGCGTAGCTGTGTGGCCGAAAATTATGAAAAACTCAAATAACTTGTTTCAAAAGCTGTTTTCAATGCATCCCAATTCCGTTTTACGCAAATTTAGTTTTGTAGGATATTATATATTGATGTATCAATTGGAAAATATTATTTTGTACATAATTTGGAGTAATTGTGTTAATTTGCACGAATTTATGCATGGTTATGTGTCCCGAACTGATGAAAAAGTAAAAAAAAAAACATATTTGAACTGTAGTTTGTAATGCACCCGAATTATGTTTTGTACAAAAAAAAAGTGCCGTAGAATGTTCATATCGAAATATTAATTGGAAATCTCAGAATAGACATAATTTAGAGTATTTTATACGATGTTGCACGAATTTATTCAAAGTTATTGTGCGACCCTATTATGAAAAACCTCGAACGACTTGTTTAAACAGCTGTTTTTAATGCATTCTAGTTACGTTTTATGCAAAATTAGTGTCGTGGAATTTTCATATTAATGTATCAGTTGGAAAATCTTCTCATAGATATAATAAGGAGCGTTTATATGAATTTGCACGAATTTATGCGTAGTTGTGTGGCAGAAAAATATTGAGAACTCGACAACCCGTTTAAACAGCGGCTTTTAGTACATTTTAATTGAGTTTTGCGCAAAATTAGTATAGTAGAACGTTCATATTGATGTATCAGTTGGAAAATTTTCTAATAGACGTAATTATGAGCATTCTTATTAATTTTGAAGAATTAATCTGTAGTTATGGGGCCGAAAATGATGAAAAACTCAAACTACTTGTTTAAACAGCAGCTTGTAATGCATCAAAATTAGGTTTGATGAAAAATTAGCGTCGTAGAATATTCGTATCAAAATATTAATTAAACAACCTTATATTAGACATAATTAAGGGTATTTATGCAAATTTACACGAATTTATGCATAGTTATGTGGCAAAAAAATGATGAAAAACTCGAACAACTCGTTTAAACAGCAGTTTTTAAAGCATTCTAATTAACTTATGTAAAATTAGCGTCGTAGAAAGTTCATACCGATATATTAGCTGGAAAATCTTATAATAGAGATAATTATGAGTTCTTATATGGATTTTCATGAATTTATGTGTACTCATGAGGTCAGAAATGATGAAAATCTCAAAATAACATGTTGAAACAGTAGTTTGTAATGCATCTGAATAACGTTTTATGCAAAAATAGCATCAAAAAATGTACACATCGAAATGCTAATTGGAAATTCTTATAATAGACATAACGTGGAGTATTCATATTAATTTTCATCAATTTATGCATAGCTACGTGGCCAAAAATTATGCTAAACTCAAATAACTTGCTTAAACGACGGTTTTTAAGGAATTCTAATTATGTTTTGTGCAAAATTAGTGTCGTAAAATATTCATATCGGAATGTTAATTTTAAAATCATACAATAGACATCATTATGAGTATTTATATTTGTTTTCATGAATTTATGTCTTGTGATGAGGCCAAAAATGATGATAAACTCAAACGATTTGTCTAAACAACAGTTTTTATTGCGTGGAAATTAAGTTTTGTAAAATATTCGTGCGGCAGAATATCCATATTGTTGTATTAATGCGAAAATCTTATGATAGACATAATTAAGACTGCCTATATTTGTTTGCAAGAATTTATGTGTGGTTATGAGGCCAGAAATGATGAAAAACTCAAATAACTGGTTTAAAAGGCTTCCTTCAATGCGTTTTGTGAAAAATTGGTGTCATAAAATATATTAATTGATGTATTAATTAGAAAATCTTATTATAGATGTAATTATGAGCGTTTGTATTAATTTTCACGAATTTATGCGTAGCTGTGTGTCCGAAAATTATGAAAAACTCAAATAACTTGTTTCAAAAGCTGTTTTCAATGCATCCCAATTCCGTTTTACGCAAATTTAGTTTTGTAGGATATTATATATTGATGTATCAATTGGAAAATATTATTTTGTACATAATTTGGAGTAATTGTGTTAATTTGCACGAATTTATGCATGGTTATGTGTCCCGAACTGATGAAAAAGTAAAAAAAAAAAAACATATTTGAACTGTAGTTTGTAATGCACCCGAATTATGTTTTGTACAAAAAAAAGTGCCGTAGAATGTTCATAACGAAATATTAATTGGAAATCTCAGAATAGACATAATTTAGAGTATTTTATACGATGTTGCACGAATTTATTCAAAGTTATTGTGCGACCCTATTATGAAAAACCTCGAACGACTTGTTTAAACAGCTGTTTTTAATGCATTCTAGTTACGTTTTATGCAAAATTAGTGTCGTGGAATTTTCATATTAATGTATCAGTTGGAAAATCTTCTCATAGATATAATAAGGAGCGTTTATATTAATTTGCACGAATTTATGCGTAGTTGTGTGGCAGAAAAATATTGAGAACTCAGACAACCTGTTTAAACAGCAGCTATTAGTACATTTTAATTGAGTTTTGCGCAAAATTAGTATAGTAGAACGTTCATATTGATGTATCAGTTGGAAAATTTTCTAATAGACGTAATTATGAGCATTCTAATTAATTTTGAAGAATTAATCTGTAGTTATGGGGCCGAAAATGATGAAAAACTCAAACTACTTGTTTAAACAGCAGCTTGTAATGCATCAAAATTAGGTTTGATGAAAAATTAGCGTCGTAGAATATTCGTATCAAAATATTACTTAAACAACCTTATATTAGACATAATTAAGGGTATTTATACAAATTTACACGAATTTATGCAAAGTTATGTGGCAAAAAAATGATGAAAAACTCGAACAACTCGTTTAAACAGCAGTTTTTAAAGCATTCTAATTAACTTATGTAAAATTAGCGTCGTAGAAAGTTCATACCGATATATTAGCTGGAAAATCTTATAATAGAGATAATTATGAGTTCTTATATGGATTTTCATGAATTTATGTGTACTTATGAGGTCAGAAATGATGAAAATCTCAAAATAACATGTTGAAACAGTAGTTTGTAATGCATCTGAATAACGTTTTATGCAAAAATAGCATCAAAAAATGTACACATCGAAATGCTAATTGGAAATTCTTATAATAGACATAACGTGGAGTATTCATATTAATTTTCATCAATTTATGCATAGCTACGTGGCCAAAAATTATGCTAAACTCAAATAACTTGCTTAAACGACGGTTTTTAAGGAATTCTAATTATGTTTTGTGCAAAATTAGTGTCGTAAAATATTCATATCGGAATGTTAATTTTAAAATCATACAATAGACATCATTATGAGTATTTATATTTGTTTTCATGAATTTATGTCTTGTGATGAGGCCAAAAATGATGATAAACTCAAACGATTTGTTTAAACAACAGTTTTTATTGCGTGGAAATTAAGTTTTGTAAAATATTCGTGCGGCAGAATATCCATATTGTTGTATTAATGGGAAAATCTTATGATAGACATAATTAAGACTGCCTATATTTGTTTGCAAGAATTTATGTGTGGTTATGAGGCCAGAAATGATGAAAAACTCAAATAACTAGTTTAAAAGGCTTTCTTCAATGCGTTTTGTGAAAAATTGGTGTCATAAAATATATTAATTGATGTATTAATTAGAAAATCTTATTATAGATGTAATTATGAGCGTTTGTATTAATTTTCACGAATTTATGCGTAGCTGTGTGGCGAAAATTATGAAAAACTCAAATAACTTGTTTCAAAAGCTGTTTTCAATGCATCCCAATTCCGTTTTACGCAAATTTAGTTTTGTAGGATATTATATATTGATGTATCAATTGGAAAATATTATTTTGTACATAATTTGGAGTAATTGTGTTAATTTGCACGAATTTATGCATGGTTATGTGTCCCGAACTGATGAAAAAGTAAAAAAAAAAAAACATATTTGAACTGTAGTTTGTAATGCACCCGAATTATGTTTTGTACAAAAAAAAGTGCCGTAGAATGTTCATATCGAAATATTAATTGGAAATCTCAGAATTGACATAATTTAGAGTATTTTATATGATGTTGCACGAATTTATTCAAAGTTATTGTGCGACCCTATTATGAAAAACCTCGAACGACTTGTTTAAACAGCTGTTTTTAATGCATTCTAGTTACGTTTTATGCAAAATTAGTGTCGTGGAATTTTCATATTAATGTATCAGTTGGAAAATCTTCTCATAGATATAATAAGGAGCGTTTATATGAATTTGCACGAATTTATGCGTAGTTGTGTGGCAGAAAAATATTGAGAACTCAGACAACCTGTTTAAACAGCGGCTTTTAGTACATTTTAATTGAGTTTTGCGCAAAATTAGTATAGTAGAACGTTCATATTGATGTATCAGTTGGAAAATTTTCTAATAGACGTAATTATGAGCATTCTTATTAATTTTGAAGAATTAATCTGTAGTTATGGGGCCGAAAATGATGAAAAACTCAAACTACTTGTTTAAACAGCAGCTTGTAATGCATCAAAATTAGGTTTGATGAAAAATTAGCGTCGTAGAATATTCGTATCAAAATATTAATTAAACAACCTTATATTAGACATAATTAAGGGTATTTATGCAAATTTACACGAATTTATGCATAGTTATGTGGCAAAAAAATGATGAAAAACTCGAACAACTCGTTTAAACAGCAGTTTTTAAAGCATTCTAATTAACTTATGTAAAATTAGCGTCGTAGAAAGTTCATACCGATATATTAGCTGGAAAATCTTATAATAGAGATAATTATGAGTTCTTATATGGATTTTCATGAATTTATGTGTACTCATGAGGTCAGAAATGATGAAAATCTCAAAATAACATGTTGAAACAGTAGTTTGTAATGCATCTGAATAACGTTTTATGCAAAAATAGCATCAAAAAATGTACACATCGAAATGCTAATTGGAAATTCTTATAATAGACATAACGTGGAGTATTCATATTAATTTTCATCAATTTATGCATAGCTACGTGGCCAAAAATTATGCTAAACTCAAATAACTTGCTTAAACGACGGTTTTTAAGGAATTCTAATTATGTTTTGTGCAAAATTAGTGTCGTAAAATATTCATATCGGAATGTTAATTTTAAAATCATACAATAGACATCATTATGAGTATTTATATTTGTTTTCATGAATTTATGTCTTGTGATGAGGCCAAAAATGATGATAAACTCAAACGATTTGTCTAAACAACAGTTTTTATTGCGTGGAAATTAAGTTTTGTAAAATATTCGTGCGGCAGAATATCCATATTGTTGTATTAATGCGAAAATCTTATGATAGACATAATTAAGACTGCCTATATTTGTTTGCAAGAATTTATGTGTGGTTATGAGGCCAGAAATGATGAAAAACTCAAATAACTGGTTTAAAAGGCTTCCTTCAATGCGTTTTGTGAAAAATTGGTGTCATAAAATATATTAATTGATGTATTAATTAGAAAATCTTATTATAGATGTAATTATGAGCGTTTGTATTAATTTTCACGAATTTATGCGTAGCTGTGTGGCCGAAAATTATGAAAAACTCAAATAACTTGTTTCAAAAGCTGTTTTCAATGCATCCCAATTCCGTTTTACGCAAATTTAGTTTTGTAGGATATTATATATTGATGTATCAATTGGAAAATATTATTTTGTACATAATTTGGAGTAATTGTGTTAATTTGCACGAATTTATGCATGGTTATGTGTCCCGAACTGATGAAAAAGTAAAAAAAAAACATATTTGAACTGTAGTTTGTAATGCACCCGAATTATGTTTTGTACAAAAAAAAAGTGCCGTAGAATGTTCATATCGAAATATTAATTGGAAATCTCAGAATAGACATAATTTAGAGTATTTTATACGATGTTGCACGAATTTATTCAAAGTTATTGTGCGACCCTATTATGAAAAACCTCGAACGACTTGTTTAAACAGCTGTTTTTAATGCATTCTAGTTACGTTTTATGCAAAATTAGTGTCGTGGAATTTTCATATTAATGTATCAGTTGGAAAATCTTCTCATAGATATAATAAGGAGCGTTTATATGAATTTGCACGAATTTATGCGTAGTTGTGTGGCAGAAAAATATTGAGAACTCAGACAACCTGTTTAAACAGCGGCTTTTAGTACATTTTAATTGAGTTTTGCGCAAAATTAGTATAGTAGAACGTTCATATTGATGTATCAGTTGGAAAATTTTCTAATAGACGTAATTATGAGCATTCTTATTAATTTTGAAGAATTAATCTGTAGTTATGGGGCCGAAAATGATGAAAAACTCAAACTACTTGTTTAAACAGCAGCTTGTAATGCATCAAAATTAGGTTTGATGAAAAATTAGCGTCGTAGAATATTCGTATCAAAATATTAATTAAACAACCTTATATTAGACATAATTAAGGGTATTTATACAAATTTACACGAATTTATGCATAGTTATGTGGCAAAAAAATAATGAAAAACTCGAACAACTCATTTAAACAGCAGTTTTTAAAGCATTCTAATTAACTTATGTAAAATTAGCGTAGTAGAAAGTTCATACCGATATATTAGCTGGAAAATCTTATAATAGAGATAATTATGAGTTCTTATATGGATTTTCATGAATTTATGTGTACTTATGAGGTCAGAAATGATGAAAATCTCAAAATAACATGTTGAAACAGTAGTTTGTAATGCATGTGAATAACGTTTTATGCAAAAATAGCATCAAAAAATGTACACATCGAAATGCTAATTGGAAATTCTTATAATAGACATAACGTGGAGTATTCATATTAATTTTCATCAATTTATGCATAGCTACGTGGCCAAAAATTATGCTAAACTCAAATAACTTGCTTAAACGACGTTTTTTAAGGAATTCTAATTATGTTTTGTGCAAAATTAGTGTCGTAAAATATTCATATTGGAATGTTAATTTTAAAATCATACAATAGACATCATTATGAGTATTTATATTTGTTTTCATGAATTTATGTCTTGTGATGAGGCCAAAAAAGATGATAAACTCAAACGATTTGTTTAAACAACAGTTTTTATTGCGTGGAAATTAAGTTTTGTAAAATATTCGTGTGGCAGAATATCCATATTGTTGTATTAATGGGAAAATCTTATGATAGACATAATTAAGACTGCCTATATTTGTTTGCAAGAATTTATGTGTGGTTATGAGGCCAGAAATGATGAAAAACTCAAATAACTAGTTTAAAAGGCTTTCTTCAATGCGTTTTGTGAAAAATTGGTGTCATAAAATATATTAATTGATGTATTAATTAGAAAATCTTATTATAGATGTAATTATGAGCGTTTGTATTAATTTTCACGAATTTATGCGTAGCTGTGTGGCCGAAAATTATGAAAAACTCAAATAACTTGTTTCAAAAGCTGTTTTCAATGCATCCCAATTCCGTTTTACGCAAATTTATTTTTGTAGGATATTATATATTGATGTATCAATTGGAAAATATTATTTTGTACATAATTTGGAGTAATTATGTTAATTTGCATGAATTTATGCATGGTTATGTGTCCCGAACTGATGAAAAAGTAAAAAAAAAAAACATATTTGAACTGTAGTTTGTAATGCACCCGAATTATGTTTTGTACAAAAGAAAAGTGTCGTAGAATGTTCATATCGAAATATTAATTGGAAATCTCAGAATAGACATAATTTAGAGTATTTTATACGATGTTGCACGAATTTATTCAAAGTTATTGTGCGACCCTATTATGAAAAACCTCGAACGACTTGTTTAAACAGCTGTTTTTAATGCATTCTAGTTACGTTTTATGCAAAATTAGTGTCGTGGAATTTTCATATTAATGTATCAGTTGGAAAATCTTCTCATAGATATAATAAGGAGCGTTTATATGAATTTGCACGAATTTATGCGTAGTTGTGTGGCAGAAAAATATTGAGAACTCAGACAACCTGTTTAAACAGCGGCTTTTAGTACATTTTAATTGAGTTTTGCGCAAAATTAGTATAGTAGAACGTTCATATTGATGTATCAGTTGGAAAATTTTCTAATAGACGTAATTATGAGCATTCTTATTAATTTTGAAGAATTAATCTGTAGTTATGGGGCCGAAAATGATGAAAAACTCAAACTACTTGTTTAAACAGCAGCTTGTAATGCATCAAAATTAGGTTTGATGAAAAATTAGCGTCGTAGAATATTCGTATCAAAATATTAATTAAACAACCTTATATTAGACATAATTAAGGGTATTTATGCAAATTTACACGAATTTATGCATAGTTATGTGGCAAAAAAATGATGAAAAACTCGAACAACTCGTTTAAACAGCAGTTTTTAAAGCATTCTAATTAACTTATGTAAAATTAGCGTCGTAGAAAGTTCATACCGATATATTAGCTGGAAAATCTTATAATAGAGATAATTATGAGTTCTTATATGGATTTTCATGAATTTATGTGTACTCATGAGGTCAGAAATGATGAAAATCTCAAAATAACATGTTGAAACAGTAGTTTGTAATGCATCTGAATAACGTTTTATGCAAAAATAACATCAAAAAATGTACACATCGAAATGCTAATTGGAAATTCTTATAATAGACATAACGTGGAGTATTCATATTAATTTTCATCAATTTATGCATAGCTACGTGGCCAAAAATTATGCTAAACTCAAATAACTTGCTTAAACGACGGTTTTTTTTAAGGAATTCTAATTATATTTTGTGCAAAATTAGTGTCGTAAAATATTCATATCGGAATGTTAATTTTAAAATCATACAATAGACATCATTATGAGTATTTATATTTGTTTTCATGAATTTATGTCTTGTGATGAGGCCAAAAATGATGATAAACTCAAACGATTTGTCTAAACAACAGTTTTTATTGCGTGGAAATTAAGTTTTGTAAAATATTCGTGCGGCAGAATATCCATATTGTTGTATTAATGCGAAAATCTTATGATAGACATAATTAAGACTGCCTATATTTGTTTGCAAGAATTTATGTGTGGTTATGAGGCCGAAATGATGAAAAACTCAAATAACTGGTTTAAAAGGCTTCCTTCAATGCGTTTTGTGAAAAATTGGTGTCATAAAATATATTAATTGATGTATTAATTAGAAAATCTTATTATAGATGTAATTATGAGCGTTTGTATTAATTTTCACGAATTTATGC
The DNA here is from genome assembly GCA_037127355.1 of Schoenoplectus tabernaemontani. Classification (NCBI taxonomy): domain Eukaryota; kingdom Viridiplantae; phylum Streptophyta; class Magnoliopsida; order Poales; family Cyperaceae; genus Schoenoplectus; species Schoenoplectus tabernaemontani. The sequence continues at coordinate 26,178,041 of CM073753.1, forward strand.
GTAGCTGTGTGGCCGAAAATTATGAAAAACTCAAATAACTTGTTTCAAAAGCTGTTTTCAATGCATCCCAATTCCGTTTTACGCAAATTTAGTTTTGTAGGATATTATATATTGATGTATCAATTGGAAAATATTATTTTGTACATAATTTGGAGTAATTGTGTTAATTTGCACGAATTTATGCATGGTTATGTGTCCCGAACTGATGAAAAAGTAAAAAAAAAAAAAAAAACATATTTGAACTGTAGTTTGTAATGCACCCGAATTATGTTTTGTACAAAAAAAAAAGTGCCGTAGAATGTTCATATCGAAATATTAATTGGAAATCTCAGAATAGACATAATTTAGAGTATTTTATACGATGTTGCACGAATTTATTCAAAGTTATTGTGCGACCCTATTATGAAAAACCTCGAACGACTTGTTTAAACAGCTGTTTTTAATGCATTCTAGTTACGTTTTATGCAAAATTAGTGTCGTGGAATTTTCATATTAATGTATCAGTTGGAAAATCTTCTCATAGATATAATAAGGAGCGTTTATATGAATTTGCACGAATTTATGCGTAGTTGTGTGGCAGAAAAATATTGAGAACTCGACAACCTGTTTAAACAGCGGCTTTTAGTACATTTTAATTGAGTTTTGCGCAAAATTAGTATAGTAGAACGTTCATATTGATGTATCAGTTGGAAAATTTTCTAATAGACGTAATTATGAGCATTCTTATTAATTTTGAAGAATTAATCTGTAGTTATGGGGCCGAAAATGATGAAAAACTCAAACTACTTGTTTAAACAGCAGCTTGTAATGCATCAAAATTAGGTTTGATGAAAAATTAGCGTCGTAGAATATTCGTATCAAAATATTAATTAAACAACCTTATATTAGACATAATTAAGGGTATTTATGCAAATTTACACGAATTTATGCATAGTTATGTGGCAAAAAAATGATGAAAAACTCGAACAACTCGTTTAAACAGCAGTTTTTAAAGCATTCTAATTAACTTATGTAAAATTAGCGTCGTAGAAAGTTCATACCGATATATTAGCTGGAAAATCTTATAATAGAGATAATTATGAGTTCTTATATGGATTTTCATGAATTTATGTGTACTCATGAGGTCAGAAATGATGAAAATCTCAAAATAACATGTTGAAACAGTAGTTTGTAATGCATCTGAATAACGTTTTATGCAAAAATAGCATCAAAAAATGTACACATCGAAATGCTAATTGGAAATTCTTATAATAGACATAACGTGGAGTATTCATATTAATTTTCATCAATTTATGCATAGCTACGTGGCCAAAAATTATGCTAAACTCAAATAACTTGCTTAAACGACGGTTTTTAAGGAATTCTAATTATGTTTTGTGCAAAATTAGTGTCGTAAAATATTCATATCGGAATGTTAATTTTAAAATCATACAATAGACATCATTATGAGTATTTATATTTGTTTTCATGAATTTATGTCTTGTGATGAGGCCAAAAATGATGATAAACTCAAACGATTTGTCTAAACAACAGTTTTTATTGCGTGGAAATTAAGTTTTGTAAAATATTCGTGCGGCAGAATATCCATATTGTTGTATTAATGCGAAAATCTTATGATAGACATAATTAAGACTGCCTATATTTGTTTGCAAGAATTTATGTGTGGTTATGAGGCCGTAAATGATGAAAAACTCAAATAACTGGTTTAAAAGGCTTCCTTCAATGCGTTTTGTGAAAAATTGGTGTCATAAAATATATTAATTGATGTATTAATTAGAAAATCTTATTATAGATGTAATTATGAGCGTTTGTATTAATTTTCACGAATTTATGCGTAGCTGTGTCCGAAAATTATGAAAAACTCAAATAACTTGTTTCAAAAGCTGTTTTCAATGCATCCCAATTCCGTTTTACGCAAATTTAGTTTTGTAGGATATTATATATTGATGTATCAATTGGAAAATATTATTTTGTACATAATTTGGAGTAATTGTGTTAATTTGCACGAATTTATGCATGGTTATGTGTCCCGAACTGATGAAAAAGTAAAAAAAAAAAAAAACATATTTGAACTGTAGTTTGTAATGCACCCGAATTATGTTTTGTACAAAAAAAGTGCCGTAGAATGTTCATATCGAAATATTAATTGGAAATCTCAGAATAGACATAATTTAGAGTATTTTATACGATGTTGCACGAATTTATTCAAAGTTATTGTGCGACCCTATTATGAAAAACCTCGAACGACTTGTTTAAACAGCTGTTTTTAATGCATTCTAGTTACGTTTTATGCAAAATTAGTGTCGTGGAATTTTCATATTAATGTATCAGTTGGAAAATCTTCTCATAGATATAATAAGGAGCGTTTATATTAATTTGCACGAATTTATGCGTAGTTGTGTGGCAGAAAAATATTGAGAACTCAGACAACCTGTTTAAACAGCGGCTTTTAGTACATTTTAATTGAGTTTTGCGCAAAATTAGTATAGTAGAACGTTCATATTGATGTATCAGTTGGAAAATTTTCTAATAGACGTAATTATGAGCATTCTAATTAATTTTGAAGAATTAATCTGTAGTTATGGGGCCGAAAATGATGAAAAACTCAAACTACTTGTTTAAACAGCAGCTTGTAATGCATCAAAATTAAGTTTGAACAAAAATTAGCGTCGTAGAATATTCGTATCAAAATATTAATTAAAAAACCTTATATTAGACATAATTAAGGGTATTTATACAAATTTACACGAATTTATGCATAGTTATGTGGCAAAAAATGATGAAAAACTCGAACAACTCGTTTAAACAGCAGTTTTTAAAGCATTCTAATTAACTTATGTAAAATTAGCGTCGTAGAAAGTTCATACCGATATATTAGCTGGAAAATCTTATAATAGAGATAATTATGAGTTCTTATATGGATTTTCATGAATTTATGTGTACTCATGAGGTCAGAAATGATGAAAATCTCAAAATAACATGTTGAAACAGTAGTTTGTAATGCATCTGAATAACGTTTTATGCAAAAATAGCATCAAAAAATGTACACATCGAAATGCTAATTGGAAATTCTTATAATAGACATAACGTGGAGTATTCATATTAATTTTCATCAATTTATGCATAGCTACGTGGCCAAAAATTATGCTAAACTCAAATAACTTGCTTAAACGACGGTTTTTAAGGAATTCTAATTATGTTTTGTGCAAAATTAGTGTCGTAAAATATTCATATCGGAATGTTAATTTTAAAATCATACAATAGACATCATTATGAGTATTTATATTTGTTTTCATGAATTTATGTCTTGTGATGAGGCCAAAAATGATGATAAACTCAAACGATTTGTTTAAACAACAGTTTTTATTGCGTGGAAATTAAGTTTTGTAAAATATTCGTGCGGCAGAATATCCATATTGTTGTATTAATGGGAAAATCTTATGATAGACATAATTAAGACTGCCTATATTTGTTTGCAAGAATTTATGTGTGGTTATGAGGCCAGAAATGATGAAAAACTCAAATAACTAGTTTAAAAGGCTTTCTTCAATGCCTTTTGTGAAAAATTGGTGTCATAAAATATATTAATTGATGTATTAATTAGAAAATCTTATTATAGATGTAATTATGAGCGTTTGTATTAATTTTTACGAATTTATGCGTAGCTGTGTGGCCGAAAATTATGAAAAACTCAAATAACTTGTTTCAAAAGCTGTTTTCAATGCATCCCAATTCCGTTTTACGCAAATTTAGTTTTGTAGGATATTATATATTGATGTATCAATTGGAAAATATTATTTTGTACATAATTTGGAGTAATTGTGTTAATTTGCACGAATTTATGCATGGTTATGTGTCCCGAACTGATGAAAAAGTAAAAAAAAAAAACATATTTGAACTGTAGTTTGTAATGCACCCGAATTATGTTTTGTACAAAAAAAAAGTGCCGTAGAATGTTCATATCGAAATATTAATTGGAAATCTCAGAATTGACATAATTTAGAGTATTTTATATGATGTTGCACGAATTTATTCAAAGTTATTGTGCGACCCTATTATGAAAAACTCGAACGACTTGTTTAAACAGCTGTTTTTAATGCATTCTAGTTACGTTTTATGCAAAATTAGTGTCGTGGAATTTTCATATTAATGTATCAGTTGGAAAATCTTCTCATAGATATAATAAGGAGCGTTTATATGAATTTGCACGAATTTATGCGTAGTTGTGTGGCAGAAAAATATTGAGAACTCAGACAACCTGTTTAAACAAATGCTTTTAGTACATTTTAATTGAGTTTTGCGCAAAATTAGTATAGTAGAACGTTCATATTGATGTATCAGTTGGAAAATTTTCTAATAGACGTAATTATGAGCATTCTTATTAATTTTGAAGAATTAATCTGTAGTTATGGGGCCGAAAATGATGAAAAACTCAAACTACTTGTTTAAACAACAGCTTGTAATGCATCAAAATTAGGTTTGATGAAAAATTAGCGTCGTAGAATATTCGTATCAAAATATTAATTAAACAACCTTATATTAGACATAATTAAGGGTATTTATGCAAATTTACACGAATTTATGCATAGTTATGTGGCAAAAAAATGATGAAAAACTCGAACAACTCGTTTAAACAGCAGTTTTTAAAGCATTCTAATTAACTTATGTAAAATTAGCGTCGTAGAAAGTTCATACCGATATATTAGCTGGAAAATCTTATAATAGAGATAATTATGAGTTCTTATATGGATTTTCATGAATTTATGTGTACTCATGAGGTCAGAAATGATGAAAATCTCAAAATAACATGTTGAAACAGTAGTTTGTAATGCATCTCGAATAACGTTTTATGCAAAAATAGCATCAAAAAATGTACACATCGAAATGCTAATTGGAAATTCTTATAATAGACATAACGTGGAGTATTCATATTAATTTTCATCAATTTATGCATAGCTACGTGGCCAAAAATTATGCTAAACTCAAATAACTTGCTTAAACGACGGTTTTTAAGGAATTCTAATTATGTTTTGTGCAAAATTAGTGTCGTAAAATATTCATATCGGAATGTTAATTTTAAAATCATACAATAGACATCATTATGAGTATTTATATTTGTTTTCATGAATTTATGTCTTGTGATGAGGCCAAAAATGATGATAAACTCAAACGATTTGTCTAAACAACAGTTTTTATTGCGTGGAAATTAAGTTTTGTAAAATATTCGTGCGGCAGAATATCCATATTGTTGTATTAATGCGAAAATCTTATGATAGACATAATTAAGACTGCCTATATTTGTTTGCAAGAATTTATGTGTGGTTATGAGGCCGAAATGATGAAAAACTCAAATAACTGGTTTAAAAGGCTTCCTTCAATGCGTTTTGTGAAAAATTGGTGTCATAAAATATATTAATTGATGTATTAATTAGAAAATCTTATTATAGATGTAATTATGAGCGTTTGTATTAATTTTCATGAATTTATGCGTAGCTGTGTGTCCGAAAATTATGAAAAACTCAAATAACTTGTTTCAAAAGCTGTTTTCAATGCATCCCAATTCCGTTTTACGCAAATTTAGTTTTGTAGGATATTATATATTGATGTATCAATTGGAAAATATTATTTTGTACATAATTTGGAGTAATTGTGTTAATTTGCACGAATTTATGCATGGTTATGTGTCCCGAACTGATGAAAAAGTAAAAAAAAAAAAACATATTTGAACTGTAGTTTGTAATGCACCCGAATTATGTTTTGTACAAAAAAAAAGTGCCGTAGAATGTTCATAACGAAATATTAATTGGAAATCTCAGAATAGACATAATTTAGAGTATTTTATACGATGTTGCACGAATTTATTCAAAGTTATTGTGCGACCCTATTATGAAAAACCTCGAACGACTTGTTTAAACAGCTGTTTTTAATGCATTCTAGTTACGTTTTATGCAAAATTAGTGTCGTGGAATTTTCATATTAATGTATCAGTTGGAAAATCTTCTCATAGATATAATAAGGAGCGTTTATATTAATTTGCACGAATTTATGCGTAGTTGTGTGGCAGAAAAATATTGAGAACTCGACAACCTGTTTAAACAGCGGCTATTAGTACATTTTAATTGAGTTTTGCGCAAAATTAGTATAGTAGAACGTTCATATTGATGTATCAGTTGGAAAATTTTCTAATAGACGTAATTATGAGCATTCTAATTAATTTTGAAGAATTAATCTGTAGTTATGGGGCCGAAAATGATGAAAAACTCAAACTACTTGTTTAAACAAAGAATTGTAATGCATCAAAATTAGGTTTGATGAAAAATTAGCGTCGTAGAATATTCGTATCAAAATATTACTTAAACAACCTTATATTAGACATAATTAAGGGTATTTATACAAATTTACACGAATTTATGCAAAGTTATGTGGCAAAAAAATGATGAAAAACTCGAACAACTCGTTTAAACAGCAGTTTTTAAAGCATTCTAATTAACTTATGTAAAATTAGCGTCGTAGAAAGTTCATACCGATATATTAGCTGGAAAATCTTATAATAGAGATAATTATGAGTTCTTATATGGATTTTCATGAATTTATGTGTACTCATGAGGTCAGAAATGATGAAAATCTCAAAATAACATGTTGAAACAGTAGTTTGTAATGCATCTGAATAACGTTTTATGCAAAAATAGCATCAAAAAATGTACACATCGAAATGCTAATTGGAAATTCTTATAATAGACATAACGTGGAGTATTCATATTAATTTTCATCAATTTATGCATAGCTACGTGGCCAAAAATTATGCTAAACTCAAATAACTTGCTTAAACGACGGTTTTTAAGGAATTCTAATTATGTTTTGTGCAAAATTAGTGTCGTAAAATATTCATATCGGAATGTTAATTTTAAAATCATACAATAGACATCATTATGAGTATTTATATTTGTTTTCATGAATTTATGTCTTGTGATGAGGCCAAAAATGATGATAAACTCAAACGATTTGTCTAAACAACAGTTTTTTGCGGAAATTAAGTTTTGTAAAATATTCGTGCGGCAGAATATCCATATTGTTGTATTAATGCGAAAATCTTATGATAGACATAATTAAGACTCTATATTTGTTTGCAAGAATTTATGTGTGGTTATGAGGCCGAAATGATGAAAAACTCAAATAACTGGTTTAAAAGGCTTCCTTCAATGCGTTTTGTGAAAAATTGGTGTCATAAAATATATTAATTGATGTATTAATTAGAAAATCTTATTATAGATGTAATTATGAGCGTTTGTATTAATTTTCACGAATTTATGCGTAGTTGTGTGGCCGAAAATTATGAAAAACTCAAATAACTTGTTTCAAAAGCTGTTTTCAATGCATCCCAATTCCGTTTTACGCAAATTTATTTTTGTAGGATATTATATATTGATGTATCAATTGGAAAATATTATTTTGTACATAATTTGGAGTAATTATGTTAATTTGCATGAATTTATGCATGGTTATGTGTCCCGAACTGATGAAAAAGTAAAAAAAAACATATTTGAACTGTAGTTTGTAATGCACCCGAATTATGTTTTGTACAAAAGAAAAGTGCCGTAGAATGTTCATATCGAAATATTAATTGGAAATCTCAGAATAGACATAATTTAGAGTATTTTATACGATGTTGCACGAATTTATTCAAAGTTATTGTGCGACCCTATTATGAAAAACCTCGAACGACTTGTTTAAACAAATTGTTTTTAATGCATTCTAGTTACGTTTTATGCAAAATTAGTGTCGTGGAATTTTCATATTAATGTATCAGTTGGAAAATCTTCTCATAGATATAATAAGGAGCGTTTATATGAATTTGCACGAATTTATGCGTAGTTGTGTGGCAGAAAAATATTGAGAACTCGACAACCTGTTTAAACAATGGCTTTTAGTACATTTTAATTGAGTTTTGCGCAAAATTAGTATAGTAGAACGTTCATATTGATGTATCAGTTGGAAAATTTTCTAATAGACGTAATTATGAGCATTCTTATTAATTTTGAAGAATTAATCTGTAGTTATGGGGCCGAAAATGATGAAAAACTCAAACTACTTGTTTAAACAAGAACTTGTAATGCATCAAAATTAGGTTTGATGAAAAATTAGCGTCGTAGAATATTCGTATCAAAATATTAATTAAACAACCTTATATTAGACATAATTAAGGGTATTTATGCAAATTTACACGAATTTATGCATAGTTATGTGGCAAAAAAATGATGAAAAACTCGAACAACTCGTTTAAACAAAGCAGTTTTTAAAGCATTCTAATTAACTTATGTAAAATTAGCGTCGTAGAAAGTTCATACCGATATATTAGCTGGAAAATCTTATAATAGAGATAATTATGAGTTCTTATATGGATTTTCATGAATTTATGTGTACTTATGAGGTCAGAAATGATGAAAATCTCAAAATAACATGTTGAAACAGTAGTTTGTAATGCATCTGAATAACGTTTTATGCAAAAATAGCATCAAAAAATGTACACATCGAAATGCTAATTGGAAATTCTTATAATAGACATAACGTGGAGTATTCATATTGATTTTCATCAATTTATGCATAGCTACGTGGCCAAAAATTATGCTAAACTCAAATAACTTGCTTAAACGACGGTTTTTAAGGAATTCTAATTATGTTTTGTGCAAAATTAGTGTCGTAAAATATTCATAATTGTTAGAATTGTCAAAACAAAAATTGACGAAAATTCGTTTGCCGTTTTCAATGTTTGTCAAAAGCATAAATAACATCTACACCCCTCTCTTTCTTTTTCAAAAGAAGATATAACCTCTCTCTATTGTTTTTCTTTTTACCATGGTATGTGTGGTGTAATGTGTGTCGATCGATCATTCTTCATGATTGAAATGTCATTAGTCATTACTAATTACCTGTTCAAAATTCGTCACCACTAATCGTATCTAGAACATTAACATCCATTCATTTTCGTCAAGTTGAGAGTACCTTTTCAAAAGATGACAACTGTTTTTTTATATTATTTTTTATTAATTCTGATGGACAGTTCGTTTGTTTCCCATTTGCATGGGAATTCATGGGATTTTCTGATGAATCTCAGCGCTCCAATTTTGGAAGAATGAGGTATAAACTCTTTCCTCACTTATTAATTCAAATTAATTCCTTTAATTAGCTCACATGAAAATTTATATTTATATTTCTATGTATAAATACCAATTATGAGAGGTAAATTTAGGAATACATAGATATTGGATACTGTCATAGCCTTGCCAGGCTCATCTAATTATCGTACTTTTTTACCGGAAAGATAACCTTTACGCCCTTAAATTTCATTGTATTGAACAATTTATTTACATGGTGCACCTTGGTGCAAAGTATATTCTAAAATCATATAAAGATGCTAAAATTTGAAAAAAAAAAAAAAAAAAAAAAATACTTGTGGTAGTCAGAACTAGCTTCTCATTTCTGTCAGAATTTCTCGAATCATTTGTATGTCTTTTTTTTTTGTCTTCTCTGAATATTTGAGCACATCGTTGCCTCTAATTAACATACTTCGATACAAAAAAATTTATGTTTTCTTAATACTTATATTGATTGTTTTAGATTTTTATATATTGTTTTTTCTTCACTGATCCTTTTAATTATATTTTTCACCATTTCTTTTGACTACCCTTTGTATGTATTTTTAAATATGTTAATGAAGAAGTATTCACTTCATTCATAATATAATAAGCTACTAATAAAAAATGATATCAAACATTTGAAAAGGCAAAATAGAATTGTCCATAATATTTATCATGGTACAACCGAACAATCATTTTTTGTGTACTCACAATCATCCGATGGATCATGGATATGAGTTCTCACAAATTACTTAATGAGTTTTCATACTCATAAAATCTCATTTTGCATGATCTCGTGATAACCAAACACTTGCTTTAAAGTAGTAGATGCACTATGCGGGTTTATTTTAAATGCATACTTTTAATTATCGCTAGCTCGTGCTAGTGTATTAACAACGGATCAGGTCAGGCCGGTTCGTTTTTAACTCGGGTGGTCCAACGGATTAGGATATGTCAGGTTTTGGCGGGTTGACGAGTTAGACGGGACGGATTCATTTTGAGAGAGTGTCCCCATGATACGTTCTAAGACCATGGATCGGACAGGTCAGGTTTATTGTACTGCTAGTTTTTTTTTCCAAAACAAACTCAAAGTGTCAAATAATTCAATAAAAATTCAAAAATCATAAAAAATTGTTCAAAAAATTTAGAATATATAACAATTAATATTTGTGAATAAATTTAAATATTTTCATTTTTTCATTTTTTATAACTGAAATTAAATAAATAAAAATTCAAAATAATATAACTTGAAACAAAATTACAAAATAATCATATAATTGAAATAAATGTTTAAAAATTTTATTATAAGAAATATTTATTTTTCAATTTTATTTTAAAACTGAAAAAATTACAAATAAATACAAATAAAATGTAAAAAATTCAAATAATTTATTAAAAAAATGAATAAAATGACAAAAATAAAGTTTCCCTCCTCCTTTACCCAGCATGAGAACGAGTGGGAGAATTAATGCAGCGAAGATGTCGTTGAAAACATAATTTGTAGATATATAAATTTTGTACCAACTCTTATATCAATCTTCTAGATGTATCAATTTTATAGTTTGTAAATGTACTAAATCTAAATGTAAAATCGAGTCAACGCACATGTATTGGCTCGTGAGCTAGCTCGAATAGTAACGAACCGAGTTTGAGCTAGATTTTTCAGGTTGAAGCGTTTCACGAGCTCGACTCAAATTTTCATGAGCTGAGCTTGAAACAACGAAACAATAAACAAAAAATTATAACATAAAGGAAAAAATAAAGAATGTAAAATAAACTAATTAAAATAAACTACTTATAAGAAAATAAAGAATGTAACGTAAACTCATTTTCCATTTTATTTTATTTTTTCTATTTTCATGGCTTATTTTTAAAAAATAATTATAATTGTTGGCTGTGATTGTTTATACTTCTTTTTTAGTTAATGAAGTTCGAAAGAATGAACTTCATTGTTTCATCAAAAAGTGAAAAAGCTCTTTTAAATTTTAGTTATTTATGTTTTATTTTGTTATAATATCAATCAAAATAATTTATGTTAAAACTCATCAAAGTTTTTTTTAATAAAAATAATACCAACTTATTTTTGGTTTTACTTTATTACAGTAATAAATAGGAGAATCCAAACTGCTTTTATGTCATTATGTGAATAATCTCTATTTTAGACTCCGTGATTTCTCTATCCAAAGTAGGATAGACCATCGGTGTCCACTTAATTATTAAGTGATAACACCGGAAAGGCGGAAACCTTGTTTTCTCTGATACATCTTTTTTTTATAAATGAAGAATACATTTAACTATTTAAGATAGGCGCCATACCTATCTTAACTTTTTTTAATGTAATACCAACCACTTAGGCACTTACACGTGCTGACGCGCACGAGTCACTGATTGCACGCTCACCATCATCCATTAGCATTTATTCGGTGGGCGTCTTTATATCCAGTATCAGAACTGAATATTGATTATAGAAGCCTCTGCCAACATTTATAATTTGAATGTTCGAATATGATTCAACAATTACATGGACGAAAGAATATATCATGATCATCACATAATTTCTTCATCCAGTAGACCAATGGGCAGCAATGGCATCAATCCCTATTACCACCGTCGGTTTTATCCGTCCATCAATAATCAAAGAAAATCAAAAGTAGAATTTATTGTTCATCTTCTGAGTTCTGACGACTTAGTTGTTAGATAAATTAAATCATATGGCTGATGAGTGATGACTCAATATTTGACAAGTTGTACCTACGTGGCTACACAAGATGAGATCACAGAAAACCAATAATTGATTTCTAAAATGCAATAGCCTGTCTATGCATAGTTAATTTTGATCAACTGATTTAATTCAATTAAATTTGTTATTATCCTTATGCTTAAAGGATAGTCATCTAGGATGTGCGTTATGCTTATGATATTAATTATCATAAATTCATTCTCCTGATCTATATAAAGCATATAATATGAAATTCTCATTATAGATTATATATGCTCAATATATGCTTGAAAGTGAAATGTGGTTTATAGTATTTTTATATGCTGCAAAACCTCGTACGTGGAGAGGCAATAGCGCTTTTAGTTTAGTGCACCATCGCACTATCGATGATCATATGCCAGTCCTAAATTTACATTATTATTTCAAATCCTTGTCAACTTTGACCAATATTTATATTACGGTGAATATATCAAATTCCAATTTTCATTATTATCTTATTTTATTTTATTACTTTAAAATATCTAAATTTTAGTTTTGTTGTCAAATATTATAAAATTTGAGTTGATGTATTTCTCATAAAAAAAAGGAAAAGAAGAAAACTAATATCTTGAGTTCATACATTCATTTTCAGAAGAGATGCGCACATAACTTTCATTGTTGTTGTATTTCATTTTATTCAGTTGATGTGTCACAAATATAAAATATATTTAAACTAATAAATTTAATGATTAGCTAGATTTATTTTTTATTATTTCATTTAGTATAAAAAAAATTTTAATTATAAAAAATACATATACACTTATGTGAATATAAAATACAGTAGAATTTAATATCTACATTTAAAATATGAAATAAAAAATATAAATCGGGCAACATTTTGTAATTTTTTTTTTATTAATAACAAAACAAAAGGACAAAATCACGGATCCAACATTGCTGTTCGAAATTTAACAAAGTAACAAGATCAATTTTCCCATATTCATATCTGACCCACTTTCACAAATCCATCTCTGGATTTTCCAACTTAGTGATTTGAAAACGGTCCGGTTCAAACCCGGACGGTCCACGGTCCCGCACGGTTTACGGTTTACGGTTCCGCACGGTCCATACGGGCCGGTCCTAGACGGTCCAAATTCGAAAAAACCGAACCCGTCCCACCGTTGGCCCCTGGAGGCTGAACCCCCACGGGAAAGGACGGGCATGGTCCAGTCTAGTCCGGTCCGATTTTTTTTTATGAATTGCGAAAAATAATAATTTATCATATTTTTTTAATAATAATTATTAACTAATTTGAATTATTATTTTTAATTATTTAAAAATCTAATAGTACTAAAAAATTTCGTCGAGAGTTATAAATGTTGAACATCTCCTCTAATAAGTTATTTACGCGATTATCTTCCTCATTAGTGGGTAGATGTAGATTTTATTTGTACCTTTGAAGAAGCCTTACGGTGTATTTTTTTCTTGAATGGTGGATGAAGACAATTTGCGATAATTATCACGATGAGTATTTTCTCTCAATATTTAAGAAATTTTTCTTTCATTGCTTCTACGATTGGAGAAAGAGAGGAGTCGAGACTTTCTATATTTTTCATCTCACGATAAACCTTTTGAGAAAAAAAGAATATAAGAAAAAGATGAGATAGAAAAAAGAATCTAGAAAAAAATGAGATAGAAAAAATAATATAGAAAAAAAGATGAGATAGAAAAAAAAGATGAAAAAATAAAAAAGATGAAGTTTAAAATGAATCAAATTAAAAAAGAGATAATTCAACTTGGATATGCGATAAAGATGATGAAGTAACTCATGTGTAGACGGTGTATACGAGCACGATAGTTTGACAGTTGCCGTGAAGAAGACACCAAGAAAGGATTTTAATATCTCAAATTGGTCTCATTCTCTCTCGGAGATAAGTAAATGAATCCACTCGGTTGAGTTATTCAAGATTTCGGTTATAACATGTTTGTAATGAAAACAACGATGAAACATCCTATAAGTCGAGTTTCAACGGGTATCTACATCCCATGATACTCTTAACTTGCTCAAACCCAACCGGACACACAAGACGTGAAACCCACGGTCCGATCCACAGTGCGGTCCATGGATCGGCACGGAACAGATCGGCACGGTCCATTTTCAATGAAAAGAGAACCGACTCACCGTTAAACCGGACCGTAATAGAGACACTGGACGGTTCATGGTCCGATTATAATTTGGTCCGGTCCGAACAGATTGAACCGTCCATTTCAAAACTCTATCCCAACCCCACAGAGCCGATCGCTCTTTTCTTTTTTCCTTTGTAATTTGTTTTCCCACTCTCCGAGCACAACTCCACATAAAGCTACATTTGTTTGTCGTGTTCTGTGGGGTTGGGACAATAATTTTGCATAAAAATATTGCATAAATTATTTATTAGTTTCTTTGGGAAAAAAATCATAGTCTAAACTTATCAGTGGAACTTAATTATGATAATTTTATATCTATGCGTTAATCTTTAATAATAATATTTATGCAATATTTTTATTAGTATTAGCTACAACTTACAACGATGGAGGACGAGGACAATAATAACTTTTGATATTTAAAATGATGATGATGAGATTGATTAATTATGATAATAATAATATTATTATTAAATAATAATACCATTATTATTATTATTATAAGATTAAATGAGGATATTTTAATTTAAGAAAGTAAAGTTCATCTAGGGAAATAAAACTAATGAAGTAATTTATCCATTTAATCACTTCTATCGCCTGTCAGAGTCTGCCAACTAGTATGTTTCACATGAGCCGGTTTGGATCGGATTGGTTCAAACTCGGATGGTCCAACAGATTGAATGGATCGGGTTTGGATCAGATATTTTACTCTTTTTTTCAATATTTTTGTAATTTTTCTGATTTTTTTAATTTAAACCGTTATTTGCTTTTTTATTATTTTTTTAACGGGTTTTGGGAGTTGATCGGGTTTTATTCATTGGTTTTTCCGGGTTTATCATAGGTTAGTTAAGTTATATTCAAGGGTTTGCCGAGTTTTATTAAGGGTTAACCGGGTTTGGATCGTGTTCAATAGATAAAGGTAGAGTTATAAAAAAACCCGGACGGGTCAGACCCGACCCGCTGAATCCGTGGTCGCGACCCGTCCCGCCCCGACCCGTGACCCAACCCGTCAAACCCGTGACCCGTTAGAACCGACGGGTCTAGCACGGGCGCGGGCAAAAAAAATTCAAAAAACCCGTGCTAGACCCGACCCGTTTTGGACCCGTCCCGACCCGTGCAAACCCACCCCGACCCGTCCCGGGAATCCGTGCAAACCCGGGAAAATTCAAAAAAATATGGAAAAAATTATTTTTTTTGGTAAAAAATATAAATAATTATATATTTTAAATATTCTTAATAATTATTTTTGAATTTTTCGGAAATTTTGAGAATTTATTTGAATTTTATTGGGTTATTTTTGAATTTTGAAAAAAAAAAAAAACCTTGGACCCGACGGGTCCGGCCAAACCCCCCAAAATGGACCCGTCCTAACCCGTCCCGTAAAAACCCGTTGACCCGTCCCAACCCGTCCCGCCAAAACCCGCCGACCCGTGCAAACCCGTCCCGACCCGACCCGACCCGACCCGTTTTTAATACTCTAGATAAAGGTCATGGGTTACACAGGTAAAGACAGCAGGTCGGACGGGTAAAGTAAAGATAACGGGCTGGGGACATATTTATGTCGGGTTTAAGTCTGGTTTTAAAGGTTTTCGGCCGAGTTGAGTTAAACGGATAGGGTCAAGTTGGTTTTTTAAGGGGCCAGATTTATCGTTTTTTAGATCAAACGGACATAATTCATCATATAATCAAAGGTTGATCGGTCCACAAATTGAGACAGATTTGACCTTAAAATGAATCGGATCAGATCACGATAACGAATACGAAAGATCAGATCAGATTGATTTTAAAGCACACTGCTGTAAACTAATCAATCACTTTTCTCGTTTGTCAGAGTCTGCCAACTAATCAATCACTTCTCTTCCCCCTCTCTCTTCAAAAAACCAATACTTTAATTTCCTAGTAAATATACATCACTAGTTTTTTTATTAAAGAATATACATCACTAGCTGTGCACGTTATCGGGCAGTTGGTCACAAATACAAACGTGATTCAATGCACAAGACGATGAGGACAAACTTGGCCTTGGCGACGAAGAAATCAATTTATTAAAGTAAAAGTTTATATATAAAAGAAGAAATATAATTTATGGGGCCGGCCAAGATGCCAAACAATTTTATTCAACTGGAGCTCTGCCGCCCTGGTTGTACGGACAGACGGACACACATGGTGGTAGGGCTGCAAACGAATCGAACACGAACGAACTGATTTGTGTTTGGGTTTGATTTAAAATCTATTTTGAACTAGTTTGATTTGAAATAGATAGGCAATTTCGAACTCAAACCATTGTTTGAAATTTGATTCGTTAAATATTCGAATTGTTTGATTTGATTCGTAAATAGTTTGAAATAGAATTATTAGGTGAACAAATTCCACAATTCATATCAAAATAACATAATCAAATATAAAAAATATCAATTTAATATAAATTCATACAAAACTAAAAGTTCATTCAACAAAAATTAATAAATTTTATATAAATTCATACTACTCAAACAATCAAATAATTAATACAAATTCAAACAAAAATAGTTCGCGAACACATTTCGAACAAACTCACCATGGTTTGAGTTTGATTCGATATAATTTTGAATCGAATCAGTTTGATTTGAAATTAATTTCGAACGAACTTTTTTCGAATTTTTTTCGAATCGAACACGAACGAACTACGAACTTCGAATATTTCTTGCAGCCCTACATGGTGGATCTGACATATAAGTGCTTACAAATAATGTTGTAAAAAAACTCCGACATGCGACTTGTGAAATCCGTGGTCGTGATCTTATCCGTCCTGACATGTGATCCAACCCGTTAGATCCGTTAAAACCGACGGGCAAAAAAAATTTCAAAAAAACTCATGCTAGACTCGATCCGTTTTGGACCCGTCCTGACCCGCCCAACTCATGCAAACCCGACCCATTATCCGATAAAACCGGAAAATTTCAAAAAAATACGGAAAAATAAAAAGAATCGTCAAAAATATAAATAGTTATATATATTTAATATTCTTAATAATTATTTTTGATTTTTTCAAAATTTTTGAGAATTTATTTGAATTTTATTGGGTTGCTTTTGAATTTTAGAAGAAAAAAAACCTCCGACCCGACCCGCCTCACCCTTGGACCGGACCCGCCCCACCCCACCGACCCGACGGATCTAGGACGGATCGCGGCCAAACCCCCTAAAATGGACACATCCTAACCTGTCCCATGAAAACCCGTTGATCCATCCCGCCAAAACCCGTCAACCCATACAAACTCGCCCCATCTCGACCCGACCCGCCCCGTTTTTAATACACTACCTACAAATGAGTTACTCATAAAGTCAAGTTCAAGTACAAATCGTTATACGTTATAACGATTATAGAATTGTTATATGTTTCACAAATCGTTGTAACGATTACTGAATCGTTACATAACGATACACTCTGGTTTCTTTTAGAATATTTCTGCTTTAGAATATTTTTGAGTATTGAGATGAACCGTTATAACGTTTATTGAATCGTTATAACGATTTCCTGAGCAGATGCAATTTTTTTGTTGTTTAAGCTCAATTTATCTTGACCAATTCAACTCAGTTTGAATCTAACTAAACCTAAGCCTAATGTAATCTTGATTAAGCTCTTATATCTCAGCACTAGTCTTGGTTCTTGTGCACTAGTCCATTTATATGTTAATTCCTGCACAAAACTCAAATAAGGCAAATTTTAAAATTCAAGATTGTTTTGCAAATCGACAAATCAAAGAAGATATTAAGTGTAACAAACCCTATAATAGTAGTTGATAATATTTCCTCTTCAGGCTGCAGCCAGCAGGGTAAAGACAAAAGAGCACAGCTCTTAGCTGTAAATTTAATAGTTTCTTCTTAACAATCAGTTGGTGAAATTTACTTGTATTGTATACGCACGTCATAATGTTTTACAAATTTTTTTTCCTACTGTCAATCCATCTACAATACTGTAATTAAATGCCAACTTTTACAGTGTTGAACTGTTGAAGGCAACTAAGACGACAAAGCATCAGCAGTATTATGAAGCCGGAGTACTTCCGATATCTATTGGATTAAAAATGGGTTCGATGGACATATCTACCATTCAATAGCATCAAAATTTATATTTATATTTTAACCAACTACTTTAATAATCATACAAAACATAAGATGTGAAGATTTAACGGTTCAAACCACCCATCGAATCAACATTGGTCCGATGGACATCAAACCCGCTCTGCTCCCCTGTATTATAGCTATACGACTTAAAATTAACTTTAAATTTAATATAGTTCCCAAGCTTATCATGCTAAGCTTTATATTTTTGTCGTCATTCTCAGCATTAGTCATACTTGTTCTCTATTTGAAAGGTCGTAAGTTTAAAATTTGAATGATATTTTTTATGGACAATTAAAAGATGGATAAATTAAATTCTCAATATTTTTACTAAAAAAGTATATGATAATGTCATAATTATAAGTTGAGTGAACGTATATCAAGGAATTAACTTGATAATTTTCACAAATCTAAAGTACCTTTCAATTTCTATAACACGTGAAAAAAACTCATGAAATATTCTAACATAAATTAAGGCTCGCGTACAAATTATTTGTTTATCGGTATTTATGGAGTTAACATTATACTTGAGTTTATGTAATTAGATTTTCGTTTTATTCTTGTAATTTATTTTACCATTTTCTTTTCAATGCTTCAGATTTAATTAGTTTAGTTTCACTAGGATTAGCAGCATAATCTAATTTCAGTCATGACCATCTTTCCGGTATCAAAAACTAATACGTCTATATATTTATTTCCTATTCCTTAATGAATTTCTTACTTTTTGGGAAATGTTTATGAAAGTTTTCAAATAAGAGAAAGGATCACTGATTAATTTGATGATTTTGACAATGAGATTTTAAATAAATTCGAAAAATAAAAATAAAAACACTAAGATCTTGATACTGATTAATTAAATTTATAGTGTTTCAAATTTCATACAATTTAAATATCATTTGCTAGTCCATTGAAGACAAACAAAATTTTATACAATTAGTAATGAGCTATAATTTAATAATATTTAATGAGTTACCGAATTACACTTGAATTGAATAAATTTTATGATTTTTATTTGTCTACATTTTGTTTGAATAATTTACTGGAAAAAGAGGAATGAAGACATGGTATTTTCTGATTGGCTCTTTTGATTAGTGGGCAGAAAATTCCTAACCATTGGTTAACAGATGATCCAATCCTAATTTAGCGAAAAGCTGTGGTCATGCACGTGACGTTGCAATGGTGATGTCACTTCCAGCTAATTTCGCACTGTCTCATTTTTATGATATAATATTATAACTCAACTCTCAATTAATTGATTTACTGAGGCGGCTATGAAATAATCTACCGACCTGCATCTCAATTGGGATGCAAATGTTCCAAGATGGATCTAATTGCTATCACACAATTGTTATGTGTGGTAAAGACTATTTCTGCGGATCAATTTTTTTTAGTAATTATGAATTTACATGTATATATCATTACCGTCAATGTTAATTTTATTGTTTTTCTTTTGTATTATAAAATTTGATTCATAGCAAATTTAGCCTATAAAAACTATGAAATTTTAAATTGTTATTAGCTATCAGAAGAGTGGACTAAATCACAAATTTTGGAGCATTGATTATATTAATGCTCTAAAAAATAAAACTGAAATGATATTATTTACTCTGTACATATATCGCATAATTTAAATAAAATATTAAATCAATTAATCTGAGGACGTTAACCTTAATTTTATTATTTAAAATTGAAAATTAAAAAATAATTACTTGAGATTTAGTTTTATTAGTACTAATGTGGTATTGGAACTCTCCTTGTGATCTAAATGGAAATAAGTAAAAATAAGAGGTAATTTTTCTAAGAATAATATCATATATTACACACGTGATTGACCTAAGAAAGATCATAGGGGTAGTTCTCCATATCCAGTGAAGTATTTCACATGTGAAGCGGGGGCAAGTACTCTATTGCTATGATTGAAATCGGACAGTTTGGATCATCCACGAGTCGTCGTTCACTGTATGATTTATTGATTTACATACAGTAGTACTACATAAGATACGGTGTCATGAAAATATGACATCAAGCTAAATAGTGTGGCGGATCAGATAACATAGCCAGTTTGCGCACTAAGGCACCAACACCGAGATTCAACGTATTCTTTCTTGGGTAGGGCCAAGGAGACACTGACACATGAATAAAAACCGAAACAGATTTAAGTAAAAGGTTCTTTATGGAAAAGTGACCCTCAATCATTGGCTTTAAATACAATCAATCAATCATCACCTAAACATCGTTTAAGCCTTCCTGGTTGGTACCAAGGACTAGCTGAGCTCAAAAACCAATATCACTTCGCTCCAGTTTTGATCGTGCTCTCTGAATCAGTGCAAAAATGCCAGGTGGGCAAGACGGAGGCAGGAATAATGATCCGAGGGACAAGCCGAAGGGAAACCCGTACCCGCATCGAGGTGATGTCAAGAAGCATATCTTTACCCAGATTTTCAAAGGAAATGACAATGACGGAAAAGGAGGGGGAGGGGGAGGGGGAGGGGGAGACAGCAGCAACGACGATGGTGACGGCTACGATGGAAAATGAGGGTTTCTATATATCTTGCAACTATTCCTTCAGCCATCGCGTTGTGTGTTTGTATGGCACTATATATGGCTAATATGAGGTTGAGCTAATGGGGTTTCCCCGTGTAGGTTTGTTCTTAATTAATAATTACCCCTGGCCGCTTGTTTAATATGCTTCTCTGTTCTCTACTTTGTAAGCATATATAGTTTATTTATTATGTCCGTGATGGCAAGAATTCATTAATGAGAGGTACTAATTTCAGTTTGAAAGCATAGTATTTTTTTCAATTCACTTCTTGACCTGCAGGTTTCATTCAAATAAATGAATAAACTAGACGATAATGACATTTACCTTAATTTAAACGATGATAGCAGTGACAATGTTGACGATGTTAGATGATAGATGAATAGTAGAGATACCAATAAAATATGTTATCAAATTAAAATAAATGACTATTTTGTTTGAAAGCTGTCTTGCGTATATATATGTGATCAAATTAATATGTGAAGATCAGATATGCTGTAAGTGTACCAAATTTAACTGGAATTTATAAATTCTTTTTTTTTGGTATAGTTATTATGCTGGATGGTGCATCTTAACTTATCCAACTGGAATATATAAATTCTTAATTTATTTCTTCTATTTACTACGCATCTTTTCAGACATCGAAATTTATAGATAATGGATAATGGGTATATGTCTCATTAAAAGAGATGATTGTTGCCTTTTGTTTATTCAATGAAATCCTAAGTGAATCTTTTTCTAATCCTTTGAGAAAAGTCTACAGAAATAGCCACCACGTTTGAATCCACTACTACTTTCCATTTATTCTTAGACCAGTCAAGTGACTGATGACTTGGATTCTAGTGCTGCTCGTGATTCTTGCTCTTTTACAGTTATATTTAGGGCTTGCTCTTTAACAGTTATATTTAGGGCTGTAAATGGATATGATAGAGTATGGATGGAAATATTTTTATATTTATATTCGTTAAGATTTTATTTATTCATATTTTACTTTTATCTATTAAAAAAATATCTTTATACGTACTTTATTATTATCCGTTAAGACTTTTGAATAATAAATAAGTGGCAGTGAATAACAGAAAAAAATAATAATAATTCAATATAAAAAAATTATATAATTTGAACAAATAAATAATATTAAATAAATATACTAACAAAATACAACAATGAATAACACTAGATATAATAAAAATCATATAATTTTTTCATGTCAATTGTCATTAAAAATATATACTAATTTCAATTTATTTTGATTATTATTAAAATATGAAATAAATAACTATAAATATATATTTATTTATACATATTTATATAATTTACCTTATGGATAATGGAAATAGCTCTTACCCGTATCTTTATCCGATAAAGTAATGAAATTTTTTCTTATCCATACCTATACTAGATAAGTTAAGAAAAATAAAATCTTATTAATACTCATCTTATGAGATACGATATAGAACAGATAAATAACAAAGGGGTTTCATGGACGATCTTACTACCACCACAAGCGCGTGTATGTGCAGATTTTTTTCTTATTTTAGTAAATGAAAATAAATAAATAAATGAAACTGGCCATCTCTCTCCTCACTTTTGCATAATTAGCCAGACTCGAGTTTGAAACTCGGGTCCGGATTTTTTTTTACACAGAAACGAAAAAAAAAACACGAACTCGGGTCCAGGTAAAATTTTTTTTACGTTTGTGTGTTATATTAAAAACAAAATACAACAATCAGTAGATTGATCTAAAATATTACAACAAAAATTAAAATAAACACACCCAGTACATTTGAAAATTATAGGTGTCTGGACCGAGTTTTAAACTCGACCTAGTACACTTGGAATCGAGTTTTAAACTCGGCCCAGTACACCTGGAACTGAGTTTTAAACTCGATCCCAACATCATGCTATTATATAGCACACCCAGTACATTTATTCTTCATCTTCTTTCAGCTAACCATTTCTTGAAAATTGTCATTGTTACTGTTGCAAGAGCTTCCAACTGAAAATTTATTTTTCGACAGATCAAGGTTCGATCCGTATTCACCACTCTCATGTCATCAATGTTGTAAGTTTTTTTTTTCTATTTGGACTATTAATTTTTGCTGTAAAATTAAAATACACTAACAATAGGGTTTATCGTTCATACTATAGAGACGAAAATGTTGCTAATCAATGTATATCACGGAGGTTAAATCTTGAAAACTTCTCATGGAACGGATTACGATATTCAAGTCGTGTGCACATTTTCTGCCGACGAGGCAATAAATCTTCGTGACTTGAAGAGGCAGATTCATGCTGGTTTGGAGCTGCTCCCTAGCCAATTCAATATCAGCATTATTGCATGGATCAACACTGCCCCAGCAGGTTCGAGTGATTTTTTTTATAGCTTATTTGGGGTTGTTTCTGATGAAATTTGGGGAATGATTAAAACAACAGCTTTGTACCAATGGTTATGGATGAAATGGAGGGTCGTATCAACATGCTGCCAACTCGAGGTCGAGCTCATTCCAACAGAGCGTGATTTAGATTACCAGTTTGTTTATGTTTTTTGTTGTTATATTTACCAAAATAATTAAATTTTAATTATTGTTGTAATATTTTAATTTGTTTGATACTATTTTAGAATAATGTATTAATCATGCTTATATTTGGCTTTATAAAACTTTATTTTAATTTTTGTTGTAATATTTTAGATCAATCTACTGACTGTTGTGTTTTGTTTTTAATATAACACACAAACGTAAAAAAAAAATTATCTAGACTCGAGTTTCAAACTTGGGTCCATGTTTTTTTTTCGTTTCTGTGTAAAAAAATCTGGACCCAAGTTTCAAACTCGGGTCTGGCTAATTATGCAAAAGCGAGGAGAGAGATGGTCAATTTGCTATATTTATTTATTTTATTTACTAAAATAAAAAAATCTGGTGTATGTGGGTAAATAAGTGACAGTAATTGAGGAATTTTCTATTTTTCTTTGTCACTTGTATTATTTTCCAGGTCTTATGATTCTTTTTTAAATTATACGTCTCTCGTGCACTACCACGAGCGCAAGCACATGCATGTGTTGAGTTGTTAATTTTGTGCTCAATTTATTAGCTTAACAAGTCAAATTGAGTTGACTCGTAAATTATTTTCAAGTCAAAAATTTTAGTTTGAGATTAACTCATTAAATTCACGAACTAATCGAGCTAACTCGTTAAATCTCATTCAGTTTTATTTAATAATTAATAATATTTTTATGATATTTTATATTAAGATTTATATAAAATATTAAAATAACTAATGAAAAAATATTTCACACAAATTTGATATAATATTTAAGTAAATATCATACTATAAATTAGATACTATACTAAAAATTTATAACAAAATATATAATTAAATAATAAATATTAATAGTTTATCGAACCTAACAAATCTAAAGAGCCAAGCCATCCAAACTCAAATTTCACTCCTTAACTTAATAAGTTTAACGAGCCGATTCATTAACGATTCGGTCCATTAACAAACAAATCAATAACGAATTTATCCCAAATAAATCATGAGTGAGGGACGAGCCATAAAATTTTTTTCCCAGTCCTAAGCCTGGCAAGGATTTTATCGTTTGTATACTTCTTTTTCTGATACATTCAGTTAAAAAAAAAAAGAACGGATGGTAGATTTTTTTAATCAATATCTCGAATGCAATTTCACATCTATCATTTATGTTGTACCATGAATATATAGGATCCTTGATTTCATGCAATATTTATGAAGACGAAGCTAACGGCTCAGATCAAGCACGCACCAAGAACCTTGAAACTCTACCTACTTTCCGAACTAAGAGGCCAGTTGATAGTTAATATTTAATAAAAATAAAGAAATTTATATGTATACCCATCAAAGCTTGTTAAATCAATTAGAAATATAGATAAATATTAACAGAAAGAATAAACTGATCATTCTGCCCTTATCTTCGAATGGTAACAAAAATGAGATTATTATTTACCATGGCTTATTGCTACTTCACTATTTCCATCATCTGCCCAACCCCAATCACACTCCATTATTCCGTACCTACGAGTGTGCAGTAGAGGAATTAATGGATTCAACGGAGGAGAAATTAATAAAATTCTAGTATTCATTGTTTTGCACTATCTGCAGACAAGGGCAAAATCATCTATGTTTTTAATTAATATTATCTATGTTTTTAATTGATTAAATAAAAACATGGACATATTATAAAGAAACTGAATTTTATTGAGTAATTATTAAATTTCAAATTTTAGATGGGCGAATATTTAATTTAACAATTTTTAATGTCTAATGTTGGGGTTGTAGAAAGTCAAATCCACGAACGAGGACTAAGGAGTTAATACTAACCACTAACAGTGGAACAGTGCATGGAGATCCGCACTAAATTAGGCCAACCAGATCTTTCTTATTAATTATGAAACAGAGCAACGCTTATTAGTTATAAATTAAGCCAATCGGATCTTTCTTAGTTATCAATTATAACCACTAGGATTGTCTCTAGGGCTCCGTGGAGAGGTTGAAAGCTATAAGAATCCTTTGTTTGTGTTCATGCTTAATAAGATGGTGTCAATTTGCTTTGTGTTCATGCTTAGTCATCCTTTGTTGATCCATTGCATGTAGGGGTGTCAATGGGTCGTATCGGGTTCAGATCAGATCATATTATTTTATTATTTTTTTTTATCCGACTTGAACCCGACCTAATTAAAGTCGGATCAAAAAGTTTTGACCTATACCCGACCTGATCAGGTCACGGGTCGACCCGACCCGATCCGTGTAAAATAATTAATTAATTATTAATTATTTTTATATTATTTTAAGCAATTAAATATTAATTAATTTATAATTAATCTTAATTAGTGTATATTTAAGTTTTAATTAGTACTAAATCATAAAATTACTTCAAAAAACATAATTAATCGGGTCGGATCGGATTGACTCGAACCCGACCCGATCCAATTCGGGTCAAAAAAATCAAACCCATACCCGACCCATTTATCTTCGGATCGGGTCGGGTCAATAATTGACACCCCTAATTGCATGTATAAATCATCAAGATATAAAAAAGAGACTGATAACAATCTCCAGCAATTCGTCCCCATATAAAATCCTCAAAGACTTGAGCGGCGTCAATCAGCAATTAATTTTGACTTTCATGTAACGATTGGTTGGCGCTCGGCCTACTAGCTATTTATACATATTACATTGATTGCTATTTATATTTAATTAATGGATTATTCTTTTTTGCTATGATTGACACTTTTTTCCATATAAATAGTTATATCGCAGAAAAAAAAAAATTACTTTATTTATTGAAGTTTTTTTTATCATGACATCGATTTTATTAAAAATATTTATTCTCATATTATATCTCAAATGTTGACTGCATACACAATCAATTTGATGCACTACTATGAAATCCAAAAGTTATCATTATTAAATGTTGGCATTATTTACATCAAGCAAATAATTTACTAACATATACTAAATGAAATTTAACAATTTGATATGAAGCTATTTCAAGTGTGCTATCACATTATCTATATTTTGTACTAATTATATTTTGTTATTTATATTTAATATAATATTTATTTTAAATGGCTCGGGGTGTTTGATGTATAGGGCGTAACTTTTATTGTTGTTAGTAACTATATAAAAATCTTATTTACATTTATGCATTAAGTTATTAATATGTGTTTACATAATCTATTTATGATGAATCTAGACCACAACCCATAATTAAAGCCTTACATATTTATGGCCTAACTAGTTATTTATAGTAATTGCTTTTGTTGTTTATAATAAAGTGAAAAGGTATGAAGGTATTGGTGAAAAGACATAAAGCACATACTTTTTTATATTTATACTAATTTATTTAATTATTAATAGTTAGTATGCATGCATGTTTAAATATCATTAACTTTATACTCTCTTTTAACATTATACTCTTATCTTTAGCTATTTATAGTTATTATTTTTGTTATTTACATTCCATGTGATATCTCTTAATATTCAATGTTGAATGATTTTTAGCGACTTGTTTGAAATAATTTGTTAAAACTAAAGAAATGATCGATGTTAGGATTGAAACTATTTATACATATTGAATATGTTATTTATATAATTTTAACTCTATATATTAGAGCATCTCCAACGGACAGTTTTATTGAGTTGTTAATCTTATGTGTCACTCTTTAATTTTAAATTCAGCATTAGAGCATTGATTTCTAAATTAGAAATTCGATCACCGATTTCTAATTTAGAAATTGGTTTATGTTCTGAAGTACACGTCATATTAGCAATTGAGCTAATTTCAATGATGGAGGAATTTTCCGCTTCCGTTGATCCCTACCGAGTTATTCCTTTTGCTTTCTCCATTTGACCTCTCTGAACCATTTCTTTCCTTCCTCTTCTCCGCTTCTTCACGCCGATCTCCTCATCTTCTCCTCTCAATCTACTCTCCTTCCTGTCTATGTATTCCGTGATTTCGTAGAGCTCCGATCCTTCTTGTTGTCTCCGACACCCCGCGATCGAGTTGAGTTATCATTTTTTTTACAGTCGCACCTTGATTTTTAAAAGCTGCTACATCTCGTTCCTCTTGTCCTCCCCCTTCTCCCCTTGTTAAAAACCCTTTGTCATGCCCTTAGGTTGTGAAGAAAATGATGCATCTACACTTCGTTATTGATAATAACAAAAGAACATAAGTTTTCCCAATTTCACAATTTCATTCATCCCGAAGTTGAGAAATTTAATCTCGACTTGGTTTTGTTCCCAATTGATCATTTCGTAAGAGTAAGTTTTTGTTTCTCTATCTTTTGCATTGTGCTTTCTTTTTCTTTTCTGATTTTACAAGTTCATTCTATCAATTTGTTTTGAGCTAGTTATCAGTTTGTGTACTATGTTCTAGAGTAGTTTGATGATGACTAAAACATTATGCATTCATTTTTAAGCTATCATTGCTCCTTTTAATTAGTTCAGTAGGATAAAAATCATGAGACAGAACAACATCTTTAATCTCACATAAAGAATGTGCTTTTAGTAAATCTTTTCTCGATGAAGAAGACTATACAACTTTTTTTTTATTATGATGATCTACTTTTCCAGTTTGAAACAAAAATGATCGATTTTTAAAAAATTTCTGTTAAATTGTGAAATAGGAATCTGAAATGGAAATGGGAATGGGAATGAAGAAAATAAAGTTGTTGGAGGTAGCAACTGATAAGATCAGCAAAGAGTCAACTACTGGAAGCTGTAGTACAAGTTGCAGGTTGTACTAGTATTCAATCTTTGAATATTCTAAAGGTGATGCAGTAAGCTCATTTATACTGGTACAAGAGACAGGCTGTATGATCAAGTGTACGGCGACATAAGTACATATACTTGAGCTGGATGCTTACCATGCAACAATGGTTGTGCTGGAACAGATAATCCTGACAAAGATGAAGCGGAAATTAGGGAAATAGACGCAATGAAAGGATATATGAAAATATTGGTTCAAAATTCACCATATTCCAAACATCTCCATCTCATGAAAGTAATAATTCAGTTTTATTGGAATACTGTATAGTGACAGATTAGTATAGGATTGAAGTTAAGACTATGCTAAGTTATTGTTTACTAGAGTATTTATTATGTTGGTTGAATTAATGTGATTATGTATTTGTGTGATTTATTTCTATTATTTTTATATTTTTTAAACTGACAGCAGCATCAGATTTTCAATAGACCAGTACTAAAACCAGCACAGTTCGCAGTGTGTATTTGTTTTTTTTAGTTCATTTGTAAATTTGTTTGTTTTCATTATAATTAAATTGTATAATTTCATATAAATTATATAATGTCAATTGAATTTGCTGTGTGTATTTGTTTTTTAATTCATTTGCTTCAATAAAAAATTACTTCTATATGACCAAGAAGGAGGTCCCACCTACCAAAGGATAAAGTTAAGATACAGACCAAATGCTTTTATCAATATATGCTTCGAAGGGCAATGCAGGATTTGGCGCTTCCAATTTCCCCCGCGAAAGAAGTTTGGCGCCGAAATATTTTCCAACTTGGCACAGTTAGTTTAGAAACCGTAGTTTCAGCGTTGGAACGGATGGATTAAATTTAGAAACTATTCACTCTTATATCCAACGTGTCAGATATAAATATTTAGAAATTGAACCTACATTGAAGATGTACAATGATGTACAACATCATTTGAGCTATTTATAATTGCCAAACACTTTATATTTATACTAATTTAATTCGTTATCGGTAGCAATGAGTGAATCGAACAGTTCTATCATTTATGTAATCTACATGTATAAATTAGATCTAACCAGCCAGACAAAAAGAAGAATTTAATTTGAACTAATTTTTTAAACGATGTTTGTTCGGAAAAAAAAAGAACATGGAAAAATAATTTCTTACTAGAATTTTTTTTTAAAGAAATAACAAATAGTAAGAAAATAAGTGTAAACATTTGTGCATAAATTTCTCGATCTAGAAATTAAAAAGAGATATATGAGATCTTAAGCGGATTAAAAAAAAAAAATCTTGTATAAGGCTTTAAATTTTTAACAGGTGTAAAAGCTTTACGTTTGAAGAGCGGTTACCAATGAAGAAAAGTAGTCAAATAAAGAACAATAAAATTCAAATATTCCGGTGAGAAAGAAAAAAATACTGATAGAAGTTATAGAACAATTGAAAAAGAGAATCATGCAAGGAACAAATTAAAATTAAGGCCAATAATCATTTGTGCCAATGGAGAGACAATTAAGTAGAAGGAATGATGATTTTGTAGAAGAACGTACATGAGACTTTCCGTTTTCTCATGAAGAGGCGCTTCCGTGTTTTAAATTTAGTTACTGAAAAGTATTAATTAGAATAACATAATCCAAAATAGAGAAAAAAAAATGGGGACAACCAGTGGACGGAGCGCTATAAAAATATGAAAAATATAAAGACTCTCCTGAGTTCTGATGTAGGCAAATATTTTTTCTTCGACATTTGTTCCATTATTTTGAAATGAAACAACGACAAATAATTAAGATTTTTTTTCAGCATTTCGTAGCCTATCCAAATAATTGATCAACTTAAAGGCACATAAACTTGATACTTTTGACCAAAGTGCTAAATGGAATGCATAGAAACTTGTGAAGGGCTATATAACAGATCTTTCTGTTGGACTGGAACTATCAGATTTTCAATTACCAGAGCTAAAAATTATGACATGTCATATTAATTAACCAATTACGAAAAACTTACTTTATATGTTGGTAAAGGCTCAAAGATCATTGAACTGGGTATGTTTCTGATTACAATTGAGAAAGAAAGAAACACCAGACTCCCTCAATCCTCCCTCCCTTAATTTTATATCTTCTGTTAATTAAATTTTTACAATCACAGCTCTGATTTATATAGTCGAGTCTACAGAGAAGACAATAGAAACTTTCCCTAAATTACATTCTATAATTAGCTTATCTTATTCTATAATTACAAGGAGCTTTATATGGAAACTATATAATACTGGTACAACTATATCACCTTCAGCTCCTCTCCAGATCATATGCTATTTCCTCTCATGATATCCATCAGATCTTTTGTGGCACTTCAACACTCCCCCTCAAGTTGATATGTATGGATCTTTCATAGCCAACTTGCTTAGAGTGCCATGAAACATCTTACTTGAGGTTGCTTTGGTGAGAATGTCAGCAAGTTGTCTTTCTGACTGCACATATGACATCCGAATTATTTTTGCTTCAATGTTCTCATGAAGAAAATGTCTGTTCACTCCGACATGTTTCGTCCTATCATGCTGAACTGGGTTATGAGAAATGTCTATTACTGCTTTGTTATCACAAAACAGGTCCATCTCTTTAGTTGGTGGGAAGCCAAGTTCAGTCATCAATTTTCTGAGCCATAAGAGTTCACACACTCCTTTAACTGCCCCTTTTAACTCAGATTCAGCACTCGACAATGCAACAGTTTTTTGTTTCTTGCTTCTCCAGGTAACTAGGTTCCCTCCTATGAATGTAAAGTACCCTGATGTTGACCTTCTGTCGCTAATATTACCAAATTTCAATCAAGATCTGTGTATCCCATTATATCTAGATGTCCATTCTTTAGGAATTAAATCCCTTTTCCCGGAGTTCCCTTCAAATATCTAATTATTCTTGTAACAGCCTCCATGTGTTCTTCACTCGGGTTATGCATAAACTGACTAACTAGACCTACAACATAAGCGATATCCGGTCTAGTATGTGAGAGATATATCAGCTTTCCAACTAACCTTTGATATCTTTCTTTGTTCGTGGGAGCTTGTTCTGCATTTTCTTCTAATTTGAGGTTCTGAATTACTGGTGTGTCTGCTGGTTTGCAGTTGAGCATCCCAACCTCTACTAGTAAATCCAAAATGTATTTTCTTTGAGAAAGAGTGATACCTCGCTCTGACCTCATTACTTCAATTCCTAGGAAGTACTTGAGCCCTCCTAAGCTTTTCATTTCAAACTCTGTCGAAAGTCTCTCTTCAAGCCTTTTTATCTCATCTTTGTCATTACCTGTAATGATCATATCATCCACGTATATTATCAAAACAGTTAATTTTTCTTGCTGTCTCTTAAAAAGAGAGTATGATCGAGTCACTCGTTCAAAGTCATAATTTTTCATAGCATTGCGGAAACGACCAAACCATGCCCGAGGTGATTGTTTGAGGCCATACAATGCCTTATGCAACCGGCACACAACTTGTCTTGAGTCCGAGTTTATGTATCCAGGAGGGGGATCCATATAAATTTCTTCCTTCAAATCGCCATGTAAAAAAGCATTCTTCACATCGAATTGATGCAACGGCCAATCTAAATTTGCTGCAAGAGACAATAAAACTCGAATAGTATTTAGTTTAGCAACTGGAGAAAAAGTTTCCTGGAAGTTAATACCATAGGTTTGTGTGAATCCTTTTGCAACTAATCTCGCTTTGTATCTTTCAACTTCACCATTAGCACCAAACTTTATTGTATAAACCCACTTACATCCAACTGGCTTTTTTCCTTTTGGTAACTCTACCAGAGACCAGGTTCCATTTTTATTCAAAGCTTTCATTTCTAAATCCATGGCATGTATCCACTTTGGATCTTTCAGAGCCTCCTCAACAGTTTTTGGTACATCTAAGGACACTATTTTTTCACTGAAATTTTTCAAGGTTTGGTTCAAATTCTTTGTGCTGGTATAGTTTGCCATTGGATATTTTACATTAATACTTGTTCCGTCTTCCGGAACATACCGTTCGAGGTTTTCCCTATTCTTTCTAGGAGGTAAAGTATAGTCACTTACCTAAGTGATCCTCAGGAGATCCAGGCCTTTGTGGTAGTTGGTTCGTTTGTATCATTTCTTCACTCATGTTTACCCAGAATTTTCTGTTGTTGTCTTTTTTAAACACGTTCAGTTGCACATTCTGATCAGATTTTGGTTTTTCTGGGCATTGGCTATCACCATATCTATTTGAGTCATGCTCACCATTGAGCAAACCCTCTAGGTCTTGATCTGGACCAGGTTCACCATGGGCTGAATTTGAGTTTGAACAAGTTTGAGTCGGGTTTGTGCATTTCAGCCCCTGATCTGAGTTTGGACATGCTACATTTTTTAAGCTACTTGAATTTGGGTATTGTAAAACATTTATAACATGTTCAGAATATTCGCTCTCACTTGTATTCTCCCCCTGAGACGAATATGTGGAAAAAAAGGACTCAGTTTCAATGAAGGTCACATCCATGGTAACATACCATTTCTTTCCAACCGGGTCATAGCACTTATACCCTTTCTTATATAACCCAATTCCTAACGACACACACTTAACTGCATGAGGTTCAATTTTTGTTCTTTGTTGTTTTGGAATATGAACAAATGCAACACACCCAAATATTTTTGGTGGCAAGCTCTGGACCGAGGGTATTGAAACAAAGTTATTGAGTGTTTTCAAAGGGGTTTGATAATTATTTGCTTTGGTAGGTAACCGATTAATCACATAGACTGCCATACTTACCGCGTTATCCCAAAACACTGGTGGAACTCCATTTTCAAATAACAATGCCCTAGCTGTTTCAAGGATATGTCTATTTTTTCTCTCAGCGATCCCATTCTGTTGTGGAGTTCCAACACATGTTGTCTCATGAATTATCCCTTTGTCAACAAAAAACTCACTAAGAACTCCATTTACAAACTCACCCCCATTATCACTCCTAAAAAATTTAATTCCTTTGCCGAATTGATTTTTTATCATATTATAGAATCCCTTAAAAACAACAGATACTTCATCCTTTCTTTTTAGCAAATATACCCAAGTCATTCGAGTACAATCATCAATAAACAGAACAAACCATTTATACCCACAAATTGAGGTTACTGGGGATGGTCCCCAAACGTCAGAATGAATTAATTCAAAAGGGGTATTACTTTTATTACTACTGGTTGGGTATGAAACACGATGACTTTTTGCTTTTATGCAAGTTTCACAAGAGAACAAAGATTTATCTAAACCAGAAAACAAATGGGGTAATAGTTTTTCCATATAGCTAAAAGACGGGTGCCCTAACTGTCGATGCCAAGTCCAAATTTGTTTTTCAGAACTTGAGTTTCCAATGGCTGCATTTGCTCCTCCAATCTTCATGTCTTCTAGATGATACAAACGACCCTTTTTAATACCACGGCCAATGATCTCCTTCGTGAGGATATCCTGAAATATACAGTGATTAGGGAACATGAGAGCCACACAGTTCAATTCATCGATTAACTGTCCAACAGAGAGCAGTCTAGTAGACAAGGATGGTACCAGTAAGGTATCTTTAAGGTTGAGAGTTCCTGATAAATGCACATCTCCTGTGCTTTCTACTGGGTATCCTACCCCATTTGCATTTAAAATCATATTTCTTGTGGGTTTTCTCATATTAATCAGATCATTTTTTGAAAATGTCATATGATCAGTTGCTCCTGAATCTATAATCCAATTATTTAAACTCTTGTTAGAAAGTGATTTCATACCTTGACCCACTTGTTTACCTGCTGCTTCAGTTTGTGAAACAAATCCAGCATTTCCTGGATGTTCAGCCCGAACTAAGTGTGCTTGACCAGGTCCAGGATTGGATGAACTTTCCTGGTTTGTCAATTCAGTCCAGTTACGATTTGAGTTGATCCTCTCTAGGCCCTCTTGCACTTGTTTCACGATTATTGTTCGACTATGTTTCCTGTGGTTGCGTGCAGCTACTAGATTTGCTTTTCCCTTCATTTGTCACTTTCTTTGTTTTGCTCGCTTCTCGTGATACCAATCGGGGTATCCGATTAGTTTGAAACAACCTTCTTTCAAGTGCCCTGTTCCACCACATGATTACACTTCAACTTTGACCTTTCTTGTTTAGAGAGATATTTATTTGAAGCAAAGTTTACCTCGGGATGCTTATATCCCCGTGTCACCATGGCAATAGAACTGCTGATCTCTTCTTCTCCCTTCAGCATGACCACCTGACGTGAAGTTTCTCGCCTCACTATTGCATAGGCTTGTTCAATTGTTGGAAAGGAGGCCATCAGTAGGATGGCGACTCTCGCGTTGTCAGTAGGTCGTCTAGACCATCAAGGAATGTATAGACTCTCGTCTCTTGAACAAATTCATTGAATTTTGTGATATCTTACGGATGAATCATAGGATTAGGTCGACGATAATCAATTTCACGCCATAATCCTTGTAGTTCATGATAATAATCCTCTACGGTTCTACCCATTGTTTGAGACGAGTTACCTTCTTGTTCAAATTGTACACCCGAGCTTTATCATTCCCATCATAGAAAGTGGTAGCAATCGCATCCCAAACTTCTTTTGCTGTTGGGTATCGGATGAACGTACTCTGTAGTTTTGGGTCCAGGGAATTAATCAACCACCCTTTCACTATCGAATCATCAACATCCCACTTTTGAAACAGAGTGTCGGTTGGAGCGGTGGAGGAGGGTTTCCGTGAGATGCTTCATCTTGTCACGGCCTTTCACATATAGCCGCACCGCTTTGAGACCGAGAGGGTATAATTTGTGTTATCCAACTTTGTGGAGATCGGGTTTGGATGTATTGGTGTCTCAACTACGGTAGCCGATGGTTGAGCATTCTGTTGCATGGAGATAATTTGGTTTTTTGGAAGGTTATGAGTTGGGTTAGTTTTTCTAAAATTGCGGTGGTGTCCTCTCCCGACCCCATTGTATTTGGTCAAGAAAGAAACGAGACTTTTGTTTTCTCCCGATTCGAACAATTGCTCGATACCATGATTACAATTGAGAAAGAAAGAAACACCGGACTCCTCAATCCTCCCTCCCTTAATTTTATATCTTCTCGTTAATTAAATTTTTACAATCACAAATTCTCCGATTTATATAGTCGAGTCTACAGAGAAGACAATAGAAACTTTCCCTAAATTACATTCTATAATTAGCTTATCTTATTCTATAATTACAAGGAGCTTTATATGGAAACTATATAATACTGGTACAACTATATCACCTTCAGCTCC
Source organism: Schoenoplectus tabernaemontani (assembly GCA_037127355.1). Lineage (NCBI taxonomy): Eukaryota > Viridiplantae > Streptophyta > Magnoliopsida > Poales > Cyperaceae > Schoenoplectus > Schoenoplectus tabernaemontani. The sequence continues at coordinate 26,213,233 of CM073753.1, forward strand.
TCTCCAGATCATATGCTATTTCCTCTCATGATATCCATCAGATCTTTTGTGGCACTTCAACAGTTTCAAGCTCTCAGTAGCCATCTAAATAAAAGTTTACAGTACATAAAAAAGAAAAAAGAAATTGGCCAAATTAAATATTCTCAATGCAAGAAACCAAGAAAATAAATAAATGTACTACAATTTAAGCCACAATTCATACTGATCACAAACAACAAACATAGTGAGTTTGTTAGATATAGAAAAATAAAAAGTATAATAAATTGAAAAAAAAAACCTTTTCTACATAGAAATAGTTAAGCAAAACGGACCTAAAATATCAATGAGCTGTCCTCGCACAAACAAATTGTCATATTCCTGCTTATTACATTGTTAGTTAATTCTTAAGATGTTTGACATGAAAGTTTACACAGATTAAGTGTTAATTTGGATATTCACCATCTCATGTACAAAAAGCCATGGGATCAGTTTGGGCAGTGGAAGAATTTATACTCTGTAAAGGCTAAAGAAGGAAATTACACTTAAGGACATAAAAGCATATGAAAACAATCTCAAATCACCAAACCAAATCAAATAAAAAATCAACTAACTTTTATTAAATAATAGAAGTAAAACATCATGCATCTTTGATCCCAAAGGTTAAAGCACAAATTCAAATCACAAGAAGCTTTTGTTTAAATTTGAATCAAATTGAGTGCTGAACCACAGTCGACGAAATCAAATTTATACAAGATAATCACATGTCATAATGAGTAACAGAACCAACTTTACACATCACGAAGCAAGTCGTCATAGTTACCAGAGTCGACTCAGATTGGAACATTGGTCTCTTTCCAACACTCTTCAGGACTCCCTCAGCTAGGTGCTCTTTGCTTGGCGTCAGCATCACATAATTTGGATCCGCCCTTTGGTAAAAAATATTTTATAATAGAAAGATGAACTTCATTAATTTCATGAAGAACTCTGACAAAGTATGATCATTTTATTCCCCCAACTTGATCATCCTCAAATGGATTGTTCACATCCATTTTCCAGTAAGAAATTAAGAACTATATTTAAAATTGAAAAAAACTTACATAAGTGATCTAAGAGTTCAGGAGTAAAGGTACCTCCAAAATTGAGGAAGAAAATAAAAACAGCAAGGATTACTTTGCAAATAACAGCCAGAATTCAACTATATCAAGGTAATCAAGCTAATAACACCGTGCACGTTCAATATCAGTATCTTAGTACCTCATGAGTTTTGCAGTAAGGGCTAAACACAAATGAGAAACAACCAAATTCCCAATACATGGCTATGAATTCATAATCATGTGCCAAAGAAGTTTTTATTCTCAAGCTAATTTCAATTTAACCAAAAAAATATATCAATTACATAGCTATGAATTCAGCATCAATGCTTCGGTTGGAACAAGGCATGTATTGGTATGTCATGTTTGTATTGAAATTCTGAAAGAATTATGGAAGTAAAAGAAGGATGAACCTGTGAGTTGCAAACAAGCTCAAGGGCAATGTTGAAAGAGGGGAAAGGGGGCTGGTAGAGCCCACACCATAACCAACTGCACAGCTCCAGTTCTTCATGGCCATCAAGTCAACAACACTTTGTTTTTGCTCAACTAACCAATGGTAAAATGAAAAAGAGAGAGAGAGTGAGAGGTCAAAACAATATAAAACTCAAAAAGTCGTTTAACAATTCACAAATAGACCAGTTCGGCGAGTTTCAAATAAATGGAAATTGTTAAAAAAATCAAAATTTATCACATTTATCACCAGCTCAAGAGGGCCATATTGCTAAAGCACCGAGCTAATAGATGAAAAGAAATAAGAAGACTAACGAACCATAAATAAATATGTAAATCTCACATTTAGGCTTGTACTGCACTCCTGCATTTAGGGTATGTTTGGATTGTGCAAATAATAGCGTAAGAATAGAGAAATTGAGAATAGTAAGTGAGAATAGTGAAAAAATAGTGATTTTTCGGTTCGCGCAAGGATAATAAAAATGTGATGCTATTCCGAATAGTAGGAATATTGTTTGGATTGTTTGTTTGGAATAGTAATGGAGAGTTGAGAAGAACAACAGCTATTCCATCTCGCCCTCGGAATAGCGAACGGCAAAGGCTATTCTCAACTGTTCCTAACAGCAGATTTGCGTTTGGTTACACCGTTACTATTCCTATTCTGAGAACAGCAGCTATTCTGCTATTCTCGTGTCATCCAAACATACCCTTAGTCTTCTCATCCCGGCAACTAACCATTTAGAAATTAGTTGACCTGCAAAACAACCTCGTTTTTAGTAGACCAAAACTCTTATGTAGTTGCTCATTAGGAGTAATAGGATCACGGCCTACAACAACATTTACCAGATTATAATTTTTAATTTCTGGTGGCAAGAATTATGGTGTCGTTATCATAGCGATGTAAATAAGAATAAACTTATATTGTACCAATGTAAACCAACACATGAAATTACCATACCCACTAAAAGAAAAAATACAGTACAGCAGTACAGTGTCAAAAAATTAAAGAAAAGAACATAGATACTGTTTCCAGAACTAAGCTGCATAAAGCAAACAATATACCGGAACCAGCACCAAACCCAACTAATGACATATCAGCACAAAGCAAACTGTATTGGACTCACTGATACCATGGCCAACCGTAGACAATCTATTCCAGGGTAAACTAAAAGTACAGCCACTGCACCTGCTATAGGAAATGGTCAACTTGGAGCCTTTAACAGATCTTAGTTAATGTAAAGACTGTTCACATATAAGTTTGCATCATTTGTTCCATCCTTTGTTGCATCATTTTAATTCTTGAATACTTCCTAGTTTTCAGCATTAACCAGGAGGTATGACTTCTGGTTGATCTTCTTTTGCAACTCTTCAGCTGCGGCATGGACCTCTGCTAGGGTATCTGATGAAGAAAGAGTATTTTGCTTGTTCAGAATGTATTCTGGTGCGAGCTCAAATCAGAAATTAAGAACTAAATATTAACAAATGCTTGCTAAATTACACCACCATGCCGTAAAAAACTCTGATTTTCTTTAAGATAATTGTAACTTTGCTTAAGTGGGGGTGCTTAAAAATCATTTTTTGGCAAGGATCATTTTTATTCTTATAATTCTTCCATAAGAACTTCTACCAGTACTGTGGGCAAATATGAAATATTCAAGAGGACAAATGTACGATGAGGGAAAAACTAAATAGCCCTCATATAAGCTCCAAAAACGCTAATTCATTCGAAATAAATAAATAAAATTGACCGGGGGTCAGGAAATCACTCATATTTTTCTTCGCATGGTAATTGGTGCGGTGATTTAGCTCAAGATCAGTGTCGGAGTGATCACCTGGATTATCCCCACTGCGAGAGCGCTGATTCATCTCCAGGTCCATCGACGCGAGAGAGGCGATGGTGGGAGAAGGAAGAGTGGAGGGTGTGAAATGCGGAGGGAGAGAGAGACGAAAGCGGGGTTAGGGTTCGCGAGAGAGACTAGAGAAGCATCAGCGAATATTATGGTCATGACGTGTGACTGTAACCAATTGCGATAGGGAAGAAATGAGATGCAGTGCCGCAATTTGAAAAACATCTCCGTCCAACGATTCATATTTGCTCTGAAAATTTTAAAAAAAAAAATTCGAACCGCTGCATAATCAGAGCATTATGTTTAACAAGGAACAGAGATATAGATAGAAATGCTGTTTATCGGGCTTTTACGGAAGAGAGATGCAAAAACATAATCTGCTACATGTCACGTAGTTTCTTCTTATTTCCCTTAATTCGGTATAAGACTTTTAAATAAATATAAAAAAACTTCAAAATAGAATAAAATTTATAAATATGTTATTTAACTTATAAATTGACAGTGTTTCAAATTTCATTCTATTTCATTAGCATTTGTTAGTCCATCAAATACCGTTAAATTAAAATTACTGTAAATTGTATAAATTTTTTATAGTCTTTGATGGATTATCAAATGATAATGAAATTATATAAAATTTAAAATGCTCTCAATCTATAGGTAAAAGAATATATCTATAAAAAAATATTTTTAAGATTTATTTTATTTATTAAAAAATTCATTATCAAGATTATCAAAAATAACACGTTGTCAAGAGATCCTCCCCTTAAAAGAATGATGGTTTTTTGTAAAAATTTTTTACAAACTCTTATTACTTTAATGATTTTTGAAACATTATCATTTTAAAAAACAAATATTAATATTAATATTTTTTATTATTTTTAGAATCATTTTTTAAATTCCAAATAAATTAATAAATAGTATTTGTATAAGATTTTGAGATAAAGATTTCATATAGTTACATGAGTCAATATTTAAGACAAAAAAATTTTGAAATTTAATGCATTAATGTAGATATAGAAATATAAAAGTTTATTTAAATGATTAATTAAATTAAATTAATGTTAATTAACTGACACCACTTGTGTGGAGTTCTAGCTCCACCACTGCATATTTAGAAGCTAGATCCACTAGGTAGTTTAAGGTGTGGAAGCTGGAGGCAAGTAACTTAAACCGATCTAAAAACTTCGATAGAAAGTTCATATGTTGGCATCAAAAACAGGAGACAGGTTGTAATTAAATTTGAGCGAAGGTTATATGAAACAAATCTTTGCATTTGCCTCGATATAATTATCACACAAAAGATTGCGGATCATATCAGTTTCAGCCTACTCATTTAAATATATATATATATATATATATATAGATCATAGACTGTAGTGGTGCTTTATTTAATTTAACTGCCTGCCAGTTGAAATATGCATAAGCGAAAATCTTGAGCTGAAATTTGCAATACACAATTGTACTCTTCGTCTCAACAAAAGAAGAAACCTTTAACAGTGCCAATAAATCCTTTAATCTATATTTAAGCCAAACTAGTTAGATACCCGCGCATTGCGTAGGTCATCTTTAAAATCATATATTTTATAAACGTCTCGTCCGTATCTCAAATTTGAAAGTTCATACCGATGCCCGATCCAAACCGTTGAACATGATCTTCATATTGAACTATCTTTGGAGATCAAAATTTATATTTTTTTTGAATTTTTTTGCTATTTTTTAGATGGGTACAAAATCGCTAGTTTTGGATGGTGCAGAAATCGTTAGATCAGCAAATTTTATACTCATTTAAAAAATAGTAAAAAAATTCAAAAAAAAATAAAATTTAATCTCCAAAGATATTTCAATATGAAGATCATGTTCAACGGTTTGGATCAGAGTGTATGAACTTTCAAATTTGAGATACGAATGCAAAAAACTTGAGTATTTAACAGGAGGTTTTGTGCTTTGTCTATGAAATTTGCAGCAAGAATAAAATAACACCATAGCCTCACTCTATATATATATATATAATCAAATTGAGCTCATAAAATTATTTATTATCATAAACTGTAGTTTTTTCTAGTGCGTTTATTTAATTTAACAGCCTGCCAGTTGAAATATGAATATAAGCACCAAAGAAAATCTTGAGCTGAAATTTGCAATACACAATTGTACTCTTCGTCTCAACAAAAGAAGAAACCTTTAGCAGTGCCAATAAATCCTTTAATCTATATTTAAGCCAAATTGCAGTTTCAGAGACCTTGATAAATTTGCTCACATGTCAATTAAACATAACCATGAACCTGTACTCACCTGAGATAATTGAGAATTGCAAACAAATCAGCACCGCCCATTCTACAGATCAGACGGTCCTAACACGTACCCATCTTCCTTTTTTAAGGGGAAACTAAGTTGATCTCGGGCTCCATTGACTTGAATTCACATTGATTATAATATCAATCAATAAAAATATCATTCAAAATAAATTAATATATTTTAATTATTTTATTTATTGAAATGAGACAATAAATGATAAAAAAATAAAGGGACAAATAAAAGAAAAATGTTTAATGAATTTGTATTAATATTTCAACACAATTCCTAAAAGCCCAAGCATGCAACAATTATAATATAAATCAATATAAGATATTAAAATAAATTTATGTATTTTGATGATTTTATTTATTTAAATGAGGAAATAAATGTTAAAAAAATGAATAGACTAACAATAGAAGTATTGTTTTAATGCATTTCAATTCATCTTCACGTGCAACTCATGTTGTGAAGTCTTAAGCTTGCAAAGATTATAATATAAACTAATAGAATCCATCATTCAAAATAACTTTATATATTTTGATTATTTTATTTATTTTATTTTGATTATTTTGATACATATGTGTTCATATTTGTGCGCAACTAGTGTCTAAAGTCTTCAACATGCAATGATTATAATATAAAAAATAGAAGATATCATTCAAAATAACTATGTGTATTTTAGTGATTTTATTTGTTTAAATGAGGATATCAATAATGCAAAACTAGAATACACTAATAGAAGATGTGGTGTTTAAATGTATTTGTATTCATTTTCATGCTCAATTTGTATTATAAAGCCTTGAGCTCATTATTATTATAAAAAAATAATACATTATTCAAAATAACTTTGTATATTTTGATAATTTTATTTGTTGAAATGAGATAATAAATGAGACAAAACTAAAATTAACTAACATAAGACTTATTGTTTTGATTCATTTGTATAAATCTTTACATTCAAAATGACTTTGTTTATTTTTATGATTTTTGTGTTTAAGTGAAAATATAAATGATATAAAACTCGAATAGACTAACAAAAGAAGTATCATTTTAATATATTTGTATTATTTTTTATGCTCAACTCATATTATAAATCCCTAATCTCGCAATGATTATTATATATACTAATAGAATATAGTATTCAAAATCATATTTTGATTATTTTATTTATTGAAATGAGACAACAAATGATAAAAATTCGACAAGACTAATTGAATAAGCATTATTTTAATGTATTTCAATCATCTTTCTACACAACTTGTCTTATAAAGCCAGATCAAATTGATCATAACATAAATCAAAAGAAAATATAATTCAAAATAACTTTGCATATTTTGATGATTTTATTTGTTGAAATGACGCGATAAATGAAATAAAACTAATTCATTTATATTCATAATTGTACGTAACTAGTGTCATAAGGCTTTATGAGATTGTAGGATTATAATGTAAAATAGTAGAAGATAGCATTCATAATAATTTTATTTCCTTTGGTGATGTTTGCTTATAAGTGATAATATAAATGATATAAAAAGTCAAAAAGACTAACATGAAAAATATTATTTTAATATATTTATATTCTTCTTTGTTCTTGACTCATGTTATAAATCCTTTACCTTATAAAGATTATAATATAAACTAATAGAAGATTTCATTAAAAATAACTTTGTACTGTTTTGGAGTTTATTTGTTGATGTTATACTTAATATTTTTTTTGTTTTGTCAATTTACAAAACAATAATTAAATTTTAATTTGCCTTATTTGAGTAATGTGCACGGATTATAATGCAAAATAAATTAGTGCATAAGAACCAAGAACAAATGCAAGAGCTAAATCATAACTGCGTTAGACTTAGATTTAGTTAGACTCAAACTAGATTGAATTAGTTAAGGTCAATTGAGTTCAAATAGTAAAAAAAAATAATTTTGTCCAGTAAGCCGTTGTAATGGCTCAACGGTCATTATAACGGTTTAGGAAATCTATGAAAATTTGGCTAAGATAAAAACACTCTCAAAAGTGCCAGAGTATATCTTTGAGTAACAATTTAGAACCGGTACAACGATCCAATCGACCCATAATGGCTCACCAAGTCATTACAATAATTCAGATTAAGATCTCAAGATTCATTTTTAAATTGCTATCAATTCTAAAATATTATAATGGTTCACAAGCCGTTATAACGGCTCAGGCCAAAAATTTATTCTTGATCAGTTATAAGAGCTCTATATAAAGGGGTTACTCTCTCACTCCCAACTAATAAGCATAGCAAGAATTTCAGGATTCGAGAAACGTTCAGTGAGGTAAAAAAATGGTACAAGACAAATGATATTAAAAAACTTGAATAGACTAGTAGAAGTATTATTTTAATGCATTTCAATTCATCTTTATGAGCAACTCGTGTTATGAAGCCGATCTCACGTTGATTATAATATGAAGCAAAAAGAAGATATCATTGAGAATAACTTTGTGCATTTTGATGATATTATTTGTTGAAATGAGACGACTAATGAAGTAAAACTAAAATAGACTAAGTGAAGAAGTATTATTTTAATTCGTTTGTATACATCATTGTCTGTAATTTGTGTCATAAAGTCTTTAGATCGCTTGATTAAATGTAAAATAATAAAAGATAACATTCAAAAGAACTTAGTATATTTTTGTGATTTTATGTGTTGAAATGAGGATACAAATGATGCAAAATATAAATAAATTAACAGAAGAAATATTATTTTCATGCATTTGTATGTATTTATGTGCGTAATTCATATCATAAAAGTCTCGAGCATGCAATAATTATGTTAAAACTAAAAAAGACCACATTCAAAATAACTTTGGATGTCTTGAAGAACTTCTTTATTGAAATAAGGCAATAAATGATTAAAAAACTCGAATAAACTAATAAAAGAGTATTGTTTTAATGTATTTTTAATTCATCTTTGTATGCAACTCATATTGTAAGCCTAAAGCTCGCGATGATTATAATATAAATCAAAGAAGATATCATTCAAAACTATTTTGTATATTTTGGAGATTTTACTTATTGAAATGAAGTGACAAAACAAACTAAAATAGATTAACAGAAAAAATATTATTTTAATTTGTTTGTATTTATCCTTGTGTGTAACTCATGTCATAAGTCTGGAGATCACACTAGTTATAATGTAAAACAATACATGATAATATTCAGAACAACTTAGTTTATTTTGGTGGTTTTATGTTTTCAATGAGGATATGAAAGATGCAAAACTCAAATAAATTAACAGAAGAAGTATTATTTTCATGCATTTATTTGCATTTAGGTGTGCAATTCATATCATAAAAGCTCGAGCATGCAACGATTATATTATAAACCAAAAGAAAAAATTATTTAAAATAACTTTGTGTATTTCAAAAAATATATTTGTTGAAATAAGACAACAAACATTACGAAACTTAAATAAACTAACAAAATAAGTATTGTTTTAATCCATTTGTATTCATTTTTATGCTCAATGTGTGTTATAAATCTTCAATCTCACAAATATTATATTATAAATCAATGGAAGATAACATTCAAAATAACTTTATCTATTTTGATATTTTATTTTTTTGACATGAGGTAACAAATGATACAAAAATCAAATAGACATTCAGAAGAAGTATTATTTTAATACATTTATATTCAATTTGGTGCTCGACTCGTGATATAAATCCTTGATCTAGCAATGATTATAAATAAACTAGTAGAAAATATAATTCAAAATAAATAATACAAAACACAAATAGATAAAATAGAAGAAGTATTATTTTAATGAATTTCAATTCATCTTTGTGTGTAACTCGTGTTATGAAACCTTAAGCTCACAATGATTATAATAAAAAATAATAAAATACAACATTCACCTTTGTGCTCAACATGTGCTATAAATCCTTGGTCTCGCAAAGACTATAATATAAACCAATAGAAGAAAACATTCAAAATAATTTTGTGTATTTCGTGATTTTATTTGTTGAAATGAGGTGACAGATAATACAAAACTCAAATAAATAAATCAAAATATATAATTTTAATGTATTTATTATATTCATCATTGTGCGCAACTCGTATTATAAAATCTTAAGCTTACAAATATTATAATATAAATAAATAGATGGCGACATTCAAAATTTATATACTAAAATTAGGCAGCAAATGATACAAAACTCGAATAGAATAACACAGGAAGTATTCATCTTTGTGCTCAACTTGCATTATAAATCTTTGTGCTTGTAATGATTATTATATAAACTAATAGAAGAAAATATTTAGAATATTTTTTGTATTTTGGGAATATATTTGTTTAAATGAGGCATGAAACGATGCAAAATTCGAATAGACTAACAAAAGATGTACTTTTTAATGCATTTATATTCATCTTTGAGCTTTACTCATGTTATATATTTTTTTAGCTCACAAAGATGATAATATAAACTAAGAGAACACATCATTCAAAATAACTTCATCTATTTTAGTTATTTTATTTCTTGAAATGAGGTAATATATGATAAAAAACTTGAATAAACTAATAGAAGTGTATTGTTTTAGTTCATTTCAATTTATCTTTCTGCACAACTCATGTTATAAAGCCTAGAACTCACAGAGATTATAATATAAACCAAAAGAAGATATCCTTCAAAACTACTTTATATACTTTAGTGATTTTATTTGTTAACATGAGGCGACAAATGAAACAAAATGAAACTAAAATAAATTAGCAAATAAATTATTATTTTAATTTATTTGTATTCATCATTGTGCGCAACTTATGTTATAAACTCTTGTGATCACTGTGATTATAATATAAAATAATAGAAGACAACATTGATTAAATAAAACATGGATAGACCAACAAAAGAAGTATTATTTTAATGAATGTCAATTCATTTTTGTGCACAACCCATGTTATAAAGCTAGCATTTATGCGTGCTTAATAATATAAGCATTGAGCTTGCAATGATTATCATAAAGGCTGGAGCACATAATTATTATAAAATAAACCAAAAAATATATAATTAAAAAAATCTTTATTTTGATGAATTTATTTATTGAAATGAGATAATAAATTATATAAAACATGAATAGACTAACAGAAATAGTACAGTTTTAATGTATTTTAATTATCTTTGTGCTCAATTCGTGTTATAAATCCTTCAACCTTTAGTGATTGTTATATAAACTAAGGGTTTGTTTGGCACTCCATGGAATTGCAAAAAGTAGAAATATAATTGTTATTCCAATGAATTAATTTGCCAAATTAATTTTAGACTAAGTAGAAGAGTGCTAATCCAGTATACCAACTTATAGGTGGAATACCAAATTAGCTCTCGTCAGAATAGCAATTATTATTTGATTATATTGTATTATATTATTATATTATGATTATGATTTATTATTATTATATTATTATAATTATGATTATAATTTATTATTATATTAATATTATGATTATTTATTATTATTATCATTATATTATTATTATTATTAAAATTATGATTATGATTATTATTATAATATTATCATCACTATTAGTATTATTATATTATTATAATGATTGTTATTATTATATATTATCATCATCTTTAGTATTATTATATTATAATAAATATAATTTTAGTATTATATTATTATATTATGAATATAAATATGATTATTTTATGATTATATTATTATGATCATGATTATTTATTATTATATTATTATATTATGTTATGATTATGGTTATATTTTTATAATTATGATTATTTATTATTTTTATTATATTATTATTATTATGATTATTATTTGATTATGTTATATTATATTATTATATTATGATTATTTTATTATTATTATATTATTATGATTATGATTATAATTATAATTTATTATTATTATATTACTATATTATGATTATGTTTATATTTTTATTATATTATTATGTGTACAACTATGAATATTATTATTTATCATGATTATGATTATGATTATATTATATTATTATTATTATTATTATTATTATTTTATTACTATTATGATTATTATTTTACTATTATTTTTATTATCATCATCATTATTAGTATCATAATTATCCATATGTTAATTATTCTCATTAACAACTGCCAAATGATATTTTTGCTCTTTCGAATAGTCAAGAATACCACTCTTCTACCATTCTTCCAAAAAGACACTATTCTATCACCTTCCAAAACTATTCTTTGATTTGCCAAACAGACCCTAATAGAAGACAATATTCAAAATAAATTTATATATTTTGGTGATTTTATTTATCAGATAAGACAACAAATGATAAAAAAATAACTCTTATAGACTAATAGAAGAAGTATTATTTTAATACATTTGAATTTATCTTTTTGCATAACTCATGTTATAAAGCATTAAGCTCACAAAGATATATAAACTAATAATAGAGATCATTCAAAATATCTATGTATATTATGGTGGTTTTATTTGCTGAAATGTGCTGACAAATGAAACATATCTCGAGTAGATTAAAAAATATTATTTTAATATATTTGTATGTATTTTTATGTGATTCACCTCTAAAAGGCTTGAGCATACAATGATTATAATATAAATGAATTGGAACATCACTCAAAATAATTTTTTTATATTTAGAAGAATTTTTTTTGTTGAAATGAAACAACAATTGATGTAAAACTCTAATAGATTAACAAAATGTGTATTATTTGAATGCTTGAATAGATTAAGAAAACTCAAATAGATTAACAAAAATGTATTCATCTTTATGCTCAACTCGTGCTATTATTTCTTACGCTAATGGTGATTTACATATATACTAATATAAGATAATATTCAAAATAAATTTATATATTTTGGTTATTTTATTTGTTGATATAAGACAAAAAATGATATAAAAAAACTCGAATGGACTAATAGAAGTAGTATTTTTTTTAATGCATTTCAATTCATGTTTGTGCACAACTCGTGTTATGAAGCCTTCATCTCACGGTGATTATAATATGAACCAAAAGAAGATGTCATTGGGAACATCTTTGTGTATTTTGGTAATATTATTTGTTGAAATAAGCCGATTGATGAAATAAAAATAAAATAGACTAACTAAAGAAGTATTAAAAACTCAAACAACTTGTTTATATGGCAGTTTTAATACATTGAAATTAAGCATTTAGTGTCGTAGACTTATAATATTAAAGTGTTAATTGGAAAATATTATAACAGACATAATTCAGAGTATAAGAATCACACAATTTATGGGTACTTATCAGGCTAAAAATGATAAAAATATAACTTGTTTAAACAATAGTTTTTAAATGCATAAGAATAATGTTTTTTTGTAAAATTTATGTCGTGGAATATTTGTATCAAAGTATTAATTAAAAATCTCATAATAGACACAATTAGGAGTATTTATATTAATTTTCATAAATTTACGTGTATTATGAGACCAAAAATGATGAAAAACTCAAACAACTTTTCTCCGTGGCAGTTTTTAATGTATCCAAATTATGCTTTGTATAAAATTAGTGTCGTAGAATGTTCATATCGAAGTGTTTATTAAAAAAAATATAATATAAATAATTAGAAATATTTATAATAATTTTAATGAATTTATGTGTTGTTATGAGATCAAAAATGATGAAAGATACAAACAACTTGTTTAAACGGTCTTTTTAATGCATCTGAATTAAGTTTAGTGCAAATTTAGTATCGTAGAATGTTCATCTCGATCTGTTAAATAGAAAATGCTATAATAGACATAACTAAAAATATTTATAAAAAATTTCACGAATTTATGTTTATTTATTTGTCAAAAATGATGAAAAACTCAATCAATTTTATTAAACAACAGTTCTTACTGCTTTAAAATTAAGTTTTGTACAAAATTAGTGTCGTACAATACTCATATCAAATTATAAATAAAAAAAATCTTATAAACAGATATTTTTAATACATCTAAATTAAGTTTTATACAAAATTAGTATCATAGAATGTTCATATAGAAGTATCAGTTAGAAAATCTTATAGTACATATAATTAAAATTATTTATAAGAATTTGCATGAATTTTTGTGTAGTTTTGAGGCCAAAAATGATGAGAAACTTAATAAATTTGTTTAAATGGCAGCATTTAATGTATCAAAATTATTTTTGTGGAGAAATTAATGTTGTAGAAAATTTGTACAAATTTATGTATACCTTTTGGGCCAAAAATATTAAAAAATCAAATAACTTGTTAAAATGTTTTTGAAATTTTTATTGCATCCGAATTAAATTTTATGCAAGTTTAGTGTCATAAAATAATCACATTAAAGTGTTAACTGGAAGAATATTAGAATAGACATCATTAAGAGTATTTATATGAATTTGCATGAACATATGTATAATTATGAGACCAAATATTAAACAATAGTTTTTCTTTCCTTAAAATTAAATTTTGTGCAAAATTAGTATCGTAGAATGATCATGTTGTATTGTCAATCAGTGAATCTTAGAATAGACATAATTATGAGTATTTTTATGAATTTGTATTAATTTATGTTTAGTTATAGTGCCAAAAATGATGAAAAACTCAAATAACTTATTTAAATAGAATTTTTTACATTAGAATTAAGTTTTAGAGGAAATTAGTGTCGTACAATATTCATATTAAACTGTTAATTAAAAAATCTTATAGTAAAAATAATTTGGAGTATTTATATTAATTTTGCATGGATTTATGTGGTTTAATAAGGCCAAAAATGATGAAATTTTCAAACAACTTGTTCAAACATCGTTGACCTCGCAATGATGATTATATAAATTAATAGAAGGCATTATTTTAACCTATTTTATGTATTTTTATTATTTTATTTATTAAAATGAGACAGCTGTTTACCCTTGAAAAGTTTCAAGGATGAATAGATAAATAAATGAAAATAAATTGATGAATAATGATAAATCATAAGAAAAGGGGGAAGAGAGAGAGAGCAGTGGAAAGATGGCCCACTGATCAGAAGAGGTCACTGCCTAACCCCGGAACAAATCCATTAGTCCCACAATGGAATGCGGGCATGAAGTGAAGAGTATAAATACCCCGCTATTCTCTATCCACTCGGCATGAGTGACACCCAAGAAGATCAAGGGAGAGAGGAGACCTCTTGGGTGTCACCATGTGATTATATCTTTTCGACAAGTGGGACCCATGGGCGGTCCCTCATGAGTAGCTCCAATGACATGGACCTAGCCTATTTTGTTAAGAAAGCTAACCAACCCTAACGAGAGGTTAAGCATTAATCCCACAATGAAATAATAGGGTGAATGACGAGGATATAAATACCCCACCACCTCCTACTCATTCGAGGTGGTGACCTTCGGGAGATTTAGGAGAGAGAAAATCTCTTGATGGGTCGACCATTTGATTACATTTTCTCGACAAGTGGGACCCACCACTGGCAGTCCCTTATAGATAAATCTAACAACATAGCCTATCCGATGAGTCACCATGTGACCATTTTCGCCGACAAAGGGCCCCACACCTCGGTGACCTATTGAAGGAGTCGAATTGAACCCTAAAAATCGCCTTTGAAGCTAACCCTAGAAAGGAGCCGAGGCGATAATCCCTATGCTACATGAAATGATGTCAATGCCAAGCTAGCATTTTGATGCAACTAGTCATGAGAAATTATAAATGTGATTTTGCTTTCAAGGCTGACCTGGTGCCAAAGCTGCGAGCAACCACCTAACCATGCTTTGATTTGTGTCAATTACTGATAAGTAGTCAGTTCTTTGACCAAGTCACCCTCATGTTAAGGGATTGAAAGTCAATTTCACAAGGCTGATCAGTGCCAAAGGTTGGGAGCAACCACCTGATCAAGTCCGGATTTGTATTAATTGCTGATAAGTAGTCAGCATTTGATCAAATCAAGCCCTAATGGATATCAATATAAGTCTAATTGGTATTTAGTTAGGGTGGTTTCTGCAAGAGAGAGATAATTGGCAGAGACACAGAGCTATAATTGAGATCAGGGATTAATTCAGAAGGAATAACAGGGTTTATTGGATAAAAGAATTTTTAATTCAGAGAGGCAAGGGCAAAAATGGAATTAAAAATTACAGGGATGATCATCATGAATTTAGGGATTTTTGGTGAAATTTTCATGATTTTTGGATAAGTGAAGCTATTAAAATAAATTCAGGGAAAATAAAGGCAGAATAAATGAATTAATCAAAGGCTGAGATTTGATCAGAGCAACTCTGGGTACAAATTGGAGATAATAACAGCTCTGGGTGCAAACCGGTGCAAGAAACACAGAAGGAATAAAATAATCGAAGAGAGAGGTGTGCCACGCGTGGCGCCTCTCATCGGGCCATGTCGAAGAAGTGGGCCCCACCCCGGTATGAGTCATCGACAAAGCGGGCCCCACCTCGTGCCACGTGGACGTCAACACAGGCCACCTCATCACCCCAGGTGCCACATGGCACTACATCACAGAGGCCGCCACTTCACCCAACCCCATGCCACATGGCACGGCCTGCAGGAGGCCACTTCACCTGACTCGTGCCACATGGCACCATACTATAAGGCCACCTCAAAGATTGTTAGTGGATAATCGTAGATAAAGGAGGGTGATTAAACTAATGAGCCAATCATAACATGCCATATCATATCAATTAACCCAAATCATGCACTAATCAATCATTAACCCATTACTATGCGCCGACTCGCAAATCCTACGAGATGGGGCCCACCGTCAAAGTTATGAACCTATGATGCATGAATAGATGGCAAACCAAGTCCATGCAGAAGCATTAACTGAAATTTAAATAAAAGGAAAGAGAGTGAATGCACCTAGCGCCTGGGGACTCTCTCTCTGCACTCTTCTTCTCCTTTGCCTTGGCGCATGAACACCGGACGCAGCTGAGCTTGTGGACGCTCCCTCCTTCTTCTCTCTCCTTCTCTTCTTCTTCCTCGCGATAACAGAAGAGTTTAATGGCGCCATCAATGGAGATCACACAAAGGGATCAACTTCAGATCAATTGCTCTTGGCCCTGGCTATCTAGTACAAAGGAGAGAAGGTGTATGGATTTAGATTTCGAATAATGCAATATAAAGAGAGAAATGGCAAGAAGCAACACCTCGGTCAAAACTTTGAACTTGCCAATTGAAGCTTGAAACTTGCAATTAAGGGCTGGGAGAGCTTCTAAGACCTTAGGCGATGGTGTTAGAGTGACAATTGAGAGGAGTTGAATGCCGGATGTAGGAGTTGCACCAATTCACAACTCGGCTTAGAAGTGAGTTGATCAAACACTGTGATGGAGCTTGCAAATCGACTAGATGAGAGCACGTGGGAGTTGCCCGACACCGAGTTGATGATGGTGAAGCTTTGAGACGAAGAAACAAGCAAGGAATTGGAATGAAAGATTGAAGCTTGATTATGGCTTGTAATGGGAGAAAAGATGTGAATTGAGATCAATTCTGTAAAATGGAGTTAAGGGAGCATGCTAGCAGCTTATATAGACATGGTATGAGGTCTGGAAGGATCTAGAAGGGGCTAGAGAGGCTTGCAAGAGTATGGGAACCGAATAGTGGCAAATCAAGAATAAAATGAACTTGTAATCGCCTCTCTAGTAGGCAGCACATGAGCTAGGCAATGGAAACTCGGTTCAAAGGACCATAAGGCATACAAGGAAGCAGCTAGAGTGAAGAGTATAATACACCATGTGCAATTGGATTGAGATGGTCAAAATCGGTCAAACCAATGGATTTCTATATAAACCCTTAGCCGCTGAATAGAAAAAAAAAACCAGAGGCATACACACGACCCTTGAGCATTTGCAAGATCCCCGAGAAGCTTAGAGAGCAAGCGAGAAGCCGAAAGCCAATTGATCTCACAAGTGTTGAGAACTTGGCAAACAAATATCCCTTTTCCACTATTATCAATCGATTCAAGGAGATATAATCACAGAGGAGAAGGATAGGTGAGTATAATTGATAAGAATCGAGAATTTGAGTTGTAATTGCATTTGTCTTTGATCAATTTCAAAAGATAGTTTGATACTGTTTCTCAATTACTTGCAATTTCCTTTGAATTCTATCGAATTTCTTTGAATTCTTTGATTAAAATACTTCTAACACTGTCGTCTTACTAGTTAAATGGATTCTTTGATGATTATTCACTTCTTTTCTGATTAATATGGGTGATTAGCGTTGGAATTACGATTATCAGAAAACCAGTCGAAGGCCAAGTCGCCTCCGGTTTATTGTTGCAACATTTGATTGATCGAAGGTCATCGACCTCTTAATCTTTATGTTTCTAAGCAATTGCTCCAAGATTTCAGCCTTAAATCGATTAACTCGATTTGAATTCTTGAAATCATTGCTACGATCCGCACCGATGCAAAGAATTACACCTTTGAATGCTATAATCATTCAAATTGATTGTTTGAATTGGTGTATACCGCATAAAGCGATGAGTTGTATAGTCTAAAGATCAAAGAAATCTAGACAATTGCTTAGAAATGTAAATGATTAATACCGATTCATGATCTGCATCAATGGTACCATGGTGCATTTTGAATAGAGAAGGTATACATTGATTTGAGTGAGCTTGATCATGCTAGAATGCATCAACATACATACACGATGTGAATTGAGTGCTCAATTGACGGAAACAACAGTTAATTGGATTGAATTTTTGAAATCCAAGATTTGGTACCGGATAATATCAACTGGTTCTATTCGACGCTAGTGAATCACATAATCCATCGTATAGATTATAAATCGTGCACTATAGATGGATTCTCCGCGATGAGACGATCCTGAGGCTGTCGCCTGATCGGAATGAGGTGGCCCTGCCACCGGCTATGTGTCGTTAGCGTGAATCTTGAAGGAGTTGTTGACTGGAGAGTCAAATAATCGCAGTGGCACGGATATTAAAGCAAGCGCGTGAATCTTGAAGAGGTTGAACGATGCAGATAAGGCGCCGTATTAAATAAAGATATAAATATGGATCTGGGCCGTCCATCTAGTATAACCCAATCTTGAAACATATCCGGCGGCCCAAATAAGAATAAAGTTAAATGAAAGATAGGCGCTGATCTTGATACAGATCTGGCGGCCCAGATTAGGCCCATTAATTAAATAATAACAGAATAGTAATAATATAGAATAAATGAATGATTTGAAAATGCTATTGAACTCCAAATTGACTCAAATTTGTTTCTAAAATTTCCTTATTTTTCATACTATTTTTCTATACAATAATATTCCAGTTTTAAAAATATAATCATGTTAAAACAATTTAAAAGCAAAATACATTACATATATTGGTATATTTGACCTAGCTTTGAATACTATAAAAATTCCAAAAATACAAATAAAAATCATAAATAATAACTAGATATATTTTAGTGATTTTTCAAGTGATTTTCCATGAAATAATAATGATGATAGTAATATACTATAATAAATAATGAGGTTAGCTATATTCTTTGATAAATAAAAAAATAAATATTATATTGATATTTTCTGTAAAAAGGAATAATAGAAATAAATAGCACAAAATATACAAAAAAATATATTACCATGGTAATGAATAGTAAAATACATTTTCTTTTATAATAAAGAATGATAATATAGTTTTATAATATGAATTGTATTTCTTTTATTTCTATACAAATATATACAATAAAAATATATTTTTGATGAATAAAATGTAATAAAAATAATAGTTGTAATAAAAAAACATAATGAATTTCATCTCTTATGGTTATTTTCAACTAATAATAAAATTTTATACTTTTCTATAGATAATAAATAGAAATAATAAAAATAGATATAATGAATAGTATAATAAATAGAATAGAATATTAATAATGATTTCCTTTTAGCTATAAAAAATAATAATAATAAAAAAATAATAATAATAAAAAATATAAATAAAAAAAAAACAATAAAAATAAAAATAATATAGCTATCTTTTGATTTTGTAAATAATTCTTACATAATGAATAGTATTTCAATATAGTAGAATATAATAATAAAATTCTATTACTTTGGCTATTATAAACATTTTAAAAATACAAATAAAAAAAAAGAGCCATTTTATTTTCTATTATTTTTGTAAGTGATTTTCTACAAAATAAATAGAGTTTGGAAATAATAAAAATAAAAATTCTACTATTTTAGCTATTATAAAAATCCCAAAAATATAAATGAAAATCTAGTTAAATAGCTAACCCCTTTTTTCTATTATTTTTGTAAATAATTTTCTACATAGATAAATAGAGTTTAAAAATAATAATAATAATAATAATAATAATAATAATAATAATAATAATAATAATAATAATAATAATAATAATAAATAAATGCATCTTTATAATATAAAATAATAATGGAAGATATTATATAATAGACTTTGTGCATTTTAGAAATGAATAAATATGCTCACATAAGGAGTGTAGAGCCACATAAGAATATTTGCACACATGATATAACATTTAGAACGATTAGTCAAGATGAGAACATCTTGACAGAGGATAAATAAGGTTGCAATGACAACACGAGAAGATACGTTGAGACAAGAACATCTTGACGTGAGATGAATAAGGCTTTGATAGCAACATGAGTGAATATGTCGAGACAAGAACATCTTGACGCTTAATGAAGAATAACCAGAGTGCGCGATATTAACATGGAGATATATGTCGACTCAAGAAGAAGAACATTATGATGTCCTAGATAGGTGACATCTTAATGACTCACCGCCATGAGCAAGTAACTCATGATTGAATACGCTCACACAAGGGGTGTAGGGCAACATAGTAATCTTGCACAAGTAATGCAACATGTAGAATGATTAGTCGAGACGAGAACGTCTTGACGCTCGCTGAAGAATGACCAAAGCTACGACATCAGCATGGAGAGATATGTCGACTTTGAAGAAGAAGAACATTACGATGTCCGAAAGAAGTGACATCTTAATGACTCGGTGTCATGAACAAGTAATTCATGACCATTTGAGCTGGCAAGACTGAACTCATCCGTCGATAAGTTTGTCTCCTGGTTCATTTCCCGAGACTGTGAGATTGAATCTGGCTCCGTAGGTAGATTCATCCACAAAACAGTGAATGTGAACCGTTCTGTAGGTAGGTTCCTTCACTAACACATGCCTCAATGTTGAACTAGCTCAGCGCTTCAGGTTTGACATTGTGTGCAATTGTGTTTCCTAGGTTTATGAATCGGCTTAGTGCTTCGAATTCATGATCTAGAAGATCGGTGAGAAGAAACACGTGGGCCATATCCACCCTTCTCCTGATTCACCAACCTCAAGATCAACCGGCTCAGTGCTTCGAGTTGTATTTTGTGTGATTGGTTGTTGACTAGTTAAGATTGAACCGATCTGTTTGTAGGTTTATCTTCTAGATCAACGGAGGTCGAGTCGATCTGTATGTAGACTCACCTCAAGCCCCTCTAAAGAGATTAACCTGGTCTGTAGGTAAGGTTACATCTTGAGGTGGCATAGACTGAACCGATCTGTTTGTAGGTTCGTCTTCCATAGGACAAAACCGATCTGTTTGTAGGTTTGTCTTCCATAGATTGAACCGATCTGTTTGTAGGTTCATCTTCCGTAGACCCCTTTTCATGGAATTAGACGACCACTTGACCATCTTTTAACTATACTATTTGCTTCTCTCTTTCAAAGATCCAGAGGTGCCTCGAGGTTCGTAGCCCAGGGTAATTAACGGTGGGGGCTTGCGCCCACCGGAATCTACAAGAACTCACAATCACTAAAAACCCCCTGAATGTGCATCCAAATAATCTCTAAACGGCGAGAATCGGCCGACACCCAAACAGAGATGCACGCTCGGGAGGGATCTCCGTGTCCTTCTTCCGCAACCCATCGCCCGGCGGCGGCGGTGCGGAGCGCGCGAAAAGGGTCGCACAGGATCTGGCACGCCCAGTGGGACCTAAATTCTCCTCTTATCTCTGAAAGAGAGAGGCAAATAGAATAATTAAGAGATACAAGTGGTCTTCTATGTGCTAAAATGACTAATAATTTTCAAGTGTTTTTGTTTTTGCAGGAAATGGCATATTTCGGAAACTTCAACCTCGTTCCCTACACCGTCACTCCCCGCACGAGCCCGGAGGGCAAGCTCTTCATGTTCTTCGGGACCATCCCGCAAGAACTCACCATCTATGGCCCACTCCGGTGGCCACGATCACTCCGCAACCGTCCGGATCTCCATCCCGACGAGGAGGGGACTCGATCACCCCGACTCCCAAGGGGATCTCAAATAACGTCATGGCCTCTCCTACTACCTCCCCAAAGAGGAGAAGGCGACCGTCCAAGAGGATGCCCCAACGGCGCGCAGTCAAACTACCCGCAACTCTCAAGCGTCCGGGAAGAGGGCCCTGGATGCATACTGGCTCACTGGTGGCTAGGCCAGCTATCCCGGCTCCAATAAATTCACGGCACTCCGAATAGTGGCCAAGAACTCGGCCACGAGCCGGCTCCGCTGTGCATGGGAGGTGCCTAAGCCCACACTCGCCCAACTCAAAGGCCTCGGCGCGCCAGACAAGTCTCAAGCCCCCGAAGCCATCTACAAGGCTCACAGGGCCCTCAAGCAGAGGAAGAGCGTGAGAAACGCTAGGTCGAGACAATACGTCTCCCGCTCCGGTCAATCTCAAGGCATGGCTCAGCCGCAAGCCATTGCCTCCACTCCGAACACAAGGAGGTCTATACCAAAGGTAACACCTAGCACCCAGCAGGTATGGGTCCCGAAGGGTTTCCAGCCAACAAAACCCCAGTCTCAAACCCAGCCCAGCAAGGCCGGCAGGTCCAACGCTCCGCCCGAGAGCGTGTTCAGCCGCTTGGGCCAGAAGAGTGTATTCAGCCGATTAGGCTCAAGAATACCACTCAACAGTCTGAAAGTAACTGCCCCTGACCAAGCAAAGAAGAAGAGAAGAACCGCTCGTTATGAAGAGCACTTCTCAGTCAACACCATCAGCATAAGCTACGATACTGATCCGGACACTGATGCTGAGGTGAATATGACTCAGGATGACCAGTCCCCGCCTAATCAAGCTCACGTCACCAATACCAACAAAAATAATGGTAGAAAAGGAGACCTCCCAAGAGAGTCAACCCCGAGGGCAATAGCGAGAGAAGGGAAGACCACAACGAAAACCCGACTTCTTCGATAATGAAGATGACGTTGAAACACGTCCCGAAGTGCCTATCGATGAAATTGAAATACTAAAAGGCCACATCGAGGCACGGGACGAAGAACTGATTAGGCAACGGGAGCTAATCGCCACCATGCTGAAGCAGAACGAAGAATTGATTAAGGCGGTCAAGTCGTTGCAAGAATCACAAGACGCCAATTTCAAAGTCGGTAGCTCCCGTCAAGAAGGGTCCACAATTACCAAAAGCAATCATAAGGGAAAACAACTGTCGATTCTAAACCCCATCCACATAGAATAATAGAAGTGGAGGTTTGAACCAACGGGAATATCCCGGAAAGAGATTCAAGCCATGATTGCCCAAAGAAATGCGAGATAATGGCCGGAGGTGGATACGCTATCCCTCCTGTCAAAAACTGTGGACATCCATACCCTGCCATATATGATTTAGAAGAATATCCTTGTGCGACCCTTTTTCGCGCGCTCCGCACCGCCGCCGGGCGATGGGTTTGCGGAAGAAGGACACGGAGATCCCTCCCGAGCGTGCATCTGATGGGTGTCGGCTGATTTTGCCGTTTAGAGATATTTGTATGCACATTCAGGGGGTTTTTTAGTGATTGTGAGTTCTTGTAGATTCCGGTGGGCGCAAGCCCCCACCGTTAATTACCCTGGGCTACGAACCTCGAGGCACCTCTGGATCTTTGAAAGAGAGAAGCAAATAGTATAGTTAAGAGATAGGCAAGTGGTCGTCTAAGTTTATAAAAGGGGATCTACGGAAGATGAACCTACAAACAGATCGGTTCAATCTAGGGGGGACAAAACCTACAAACAGACGGTTTTATCCTATGGGGGACGAACCTACAAACAGATCGGTTCAGTCCCATGCCACCTCGAGATGTAACCTTACCAACACAGGTTAATCTCTTCATAGGGGCTTGAGGTGAGTCTACATACGACCGACTCGACCTCCATTGATCTAGAAGATAAACCTACAAACAGACCGGTTCAATCTTAACTAGTCAACAACCAATCACACAAGATACAACTCGAAGCACCGAGCCGTTGATCTTGAGGTTGGTGAATCGGAGAAGGGTGGCTATGGCCCACGTATTTCTTCTCACCGATCTTCTAGATCATGAATTCGTAGCACTAAGCCGATTCATAAACCTAGGAAACACAATTGCACACAATGTCAAACATGAAGCGCCGGGGCCGGTTCAACATTGAGGCACGTGTTAGTGAAGGAACCTACCTACGTAACGGTTCGCATTCACTCGTTTTGTGGATGAATCTACCAACGTACCGATTCAATCTCACATTCTCGGGAGATGAGCCAGAGAGACAAACTCATCGACGGACAAGTTCGGTCTTGCCATCTCAAATGGTCATGAATTACTTGTTCACGACACCGAGTCATTAAGATGTCACTTCGCTAGACATCGTAATGTTCTTCATCTTCAAAGTCGACATATCTCTCCATGCCGATGTCGTAGCTTTGGTCAATCTTCAACGAACGTCAAGATGTTCTTGTCTCGACTAATCATCCTACGTGTTGCATTACTTGTGCAAAATTACTATGTAGCCCTACACCCCTTGTGTGAGCGTATTCAATCATGAGTTACTTGCTCATGGCGGCAACAGTCATTAAGATGTCACCTCTCTAGGACATCGTAATGTTCTTCTTCTTCGAGTCGACGTATATCTTCATGTTAGTGTCGTAGCTCGGTTATTCTTCATCGTGTGTCAAGATGTTCCTGTCTCAACATACTTCTTCATGCCGCTATCAAAGCCTTATTCATTTCACGTCAAGATGTTCCCTGTCTCGACGTATCTTGTTGTTCTTCATCAAGTGTCAAGATGTTCTTGTCTCGACATATCTTCTCATATTGCTATTGAAGCCTTAATCATCCCACGTCAAGATGTTCTTGTCTTGACTAATCACTTTAAATGTCTTGTCATGTGTGCAAATATTCATATGTGGCTCTACACTCCTTATGTGAGCATATTTATTCATTTCTTAAAATGCACAAAGTCTATTATAATATCTTCCATTATTATAAGGATGCATTTATTATTATTATTATTATTACTATTATTATTATTATTATTATTACAATTATTATATTACTATTATTATTTTTATTATTATTATTTTTATTTCTTAAACCCTATTTGTCTATGTAGAAAATTATTTACAAAAATAGGAAAAGGGGTAGCTATTAATATTTTTGGGATTTTTTATAATGGCTAAAATAGTAGAATTTTATTTTTATTATTTCTAAACTCTATTTATTTTGTAGAAAATCACTTACTAAAATAATAGAAAATAAAATGGCTATGATTTTTATTTGTATTTTTAAAATGTTCATAATAGCTAAAATAATAGGATTTTATTATTATATTCATTATGTAAGAATTATTTACAAAATCAAAAGATGGTTAGCTATACTATTCTACTATTATCATTTTTATTATTATTATTATTTTATTATTATTATATTTTTTTTTTTAATATCTATAATAGCTAAAAGAAATCATTACTAATATTCTATTCTATTTATTATACTATTCATTATATCTATTTTTATTATCTTTATTTATTATCTATAGAAAAGTATAAGATTTTATTATTAGTCACAAGGGATGAAATTCATTATGTTTTTATTAAAACTATTATTTTTATCACATTTTATTCATCAAAAGTATATTTTTGTATATTTGTATAGAAATAACAAAAGAAATACAATTCATATTATAAAACTATATTATCATCCTTTATTATAAAGAAAATGCATAGTAGTATATTTTGTATATTTTGTGCTATTTATTTTTATTATTCTCTTACAGAAAATATCAACATAATATTCATTATTATTCATATTTTTTATTTATCAAGGAATATAGCTAATCTCATTGTTTATTATAGCATATTACTATCATCATTATTATTTAATGGAAAATCACTTGAAAAATCACTAAAATATATCTAGTTATTATTTATGATTTTTATTTGTATTTTTGGAACTTTTATAGTATTTAAAATGGCAAGTCAAAGCTAAGTCAACTATATCAATATATGTAATGCATTTTGCTTTTAAAATGTTTTATTATGATTATGTTTCTAAAATTGGAATATTATTGTATAGAAAAATAGTATGAAAAATAAGAAAATTTTAGAAACAAATTTGAGTCAATTTGGAGTTCAATAACATTTTCAAATCATTTATTTACTCCATATTATTATTATTCTCGTTATTATTTAATTAATGGGCTTAATCAAGCCGTCGATCCGCTTCCGAGATCGGCGCGCATCTTTCTAACTCTTTTCTTCATTTGGGCCGCCAGATTAGTTTGAGATGAGTATTTAATGGATCTACGCCCATTAGCACGAGTTGTTATTTAAATGTTTAAACATATCTCAGTCGTTAGATTTAATTAAGATCCGTGTTTAAGGGTTCTAAGGCCCGCATCTTCTTCCGTTTAATTTCTCCAAACTCTTAATGGATCTCATCCGCCGATGAATCCTCAAGATTGGTGATCGCTTCAATGATCGTGCAAAGAGAATCTCTTCGCCCCCGACTCTCCGATGTATCAAGATCCGTGCTGGTGGCGTTCCCGCCACCGAGCTCTCCTTCTCCGATCGATCATCGACTTAGCATCGTCTCACTCGGTGAGCCTCTCTCGTAGTTCTTGATTGGAGATCTATACGGTGACAAGCTTCACACAAGTAATGCTAACGATGTGCTTGCAAATCCGGTATCTGCGATTTGCCTTTTTTGATCGAATTTAACGAATTGATTGACATTCTTGATAATTGTAAGGCCAGTGAGCATCGCCTTGATGCGTAGATGTGATCTGGAGTAGACTTAAGGCTCCTGCTTCATTCTTGACAACGCTGAGACTCTCCATTGATTAGCAAAGCACGGTACCGACTGGTACCAACTTCAATTGATACAAGTCATGATCTTTTATCAATTCTTCTTGCTCAATTAATGTTTCTCAGGCCTAGAGGCACACCCAGACAAGTCTAGGGCCAATGGCTCGCTGAGTTTATGACGGCATTGATCAATTCACTTCGGCGGTGAAGATGGAATGAATCTCATCACAAATTTTATTATTATTGATTAATCCAGGCCTAAAGGCTCGCCGTACACTTTGTGTTTGGGCCGCTGGCTCACTGGATGCTAGTTTCATGATTAATTTAGTATTCAATCATGGCTCAATTGATTTAAATGGCGAAATAGAAAGAAAATAAGAAAATTGCTAAACAAGAAGCAACAAGAATGAAGAAAGCAATTCAATTAACTTTGAAAACATGAATTGAATGTATAAGCTTAGTCTCATATGAAGAAATATCAAGAAATATCAATCGAGTTGAAAAGCATAACTCAATTACCTTTTATCCGAATAGAATATGCTAATTAACTTGCTAATCTCCTTATCTCTTTCTCTCTTTACAATAGCTAATCACTGGTGTATTATTTTCTCTCTCTACTCCTGACTGTATGGATGGGTATATGTGTTGCCTCTACTGTTGCTGGTTCTCAACTTATATAGACTAATTCGGCCAATTTTGGTTAATTGTGATTGGTTAATCATCTTTAGGTCGATTGCCAACTTGGATGAATCTCTACCCTCCATTTTACTTCAATTGACGATTGAGATGCAGTTGTGCTTGTTTCTAATCTCTTCTGACAAGTTAGTTTTTTCTGTTATGGCTTGACTGTGCCGCAGCCATCTTAACTCCAATTGAGCACGTGTTTCAATGGGTGAGCAGGCCCTCTTATCGTATTTAAATGTCTCTACACCGTAGCTAGCTTCTTCTCTCTCTTGATTTCACTGAATCTCACCCATTTCAAAACCGAGTTTCTATTCCGCTTTTCCTTTTGATCAATTCCGCATCTTTCTACTCAACCGCTCCGCTAATCCACCTCCATTAGTGTCGCCTCATCTCGTAGATGCCACTTAGTAATGCAATTTGATCCCTAAAGCATCAATTGCACCTATCTCTTCGTTACTGCTTTTGGCAATTTCCGATCTTTGAACCCTCTTTTGACTCAATTGCTCCATAATCATTCATCAATCGGCGTCGCCTTAGCACAAGGAAGCTATTCCAAAGCTTAATTTGGAGTTTGAAGCATTCAATTACATTCAATGAGTGCGCTTGTACTGTCTCACCAATTGAGGTGAATTCACCGCTTAATTTCCTTTCCATCGCTAACTCCTTGTTCTAATCTCTCTAATCAATTCATTAATGCGTGTCGACTATTTCTCAAGCTTCCACGATGGTGAGACGCCATGGGAAGAGGCGGTGCTTGCACGCGCGAGGAGAAGAAGAGAAGAGGAGCGGGGTGAGTGCTCAACCAGGATAAAGGGGCTTGGTCTCCATGCGCCAAAACGCAGGAGAGAGAAGAAGAGCAGAGGGTTGAAACATCTAGACCAGGTTCACCCTCCCTTTTTCCTTTGTTTAAATTCAACCGTATTGATCTGAATAGGTAGATTGAATGGGTTTGGTTCACAGCTTTAGTTCATGCGCTTACTCACATTGCTCTGACCGTTGGGTCCCACTCATAAGGTTTAGTGATTGATTAGCAGTTGATTAGGGTTAATACGCTGAGGTGGCTCTGCCTGATTGGTTATTTATCTGATGAACAATTATTTAATACTAATGGTCTGTTAATGACTGGATGATGTGGGCTTGTCCAAAGAATGCCATGTGTATCACCTTGTCCGATTTGTACCAATCCAATGGAGCCACCCGTAATCCCCGTGTATACTATGCGATGACATGGCACCAAGCACGCATGACACGTGGCACCAAGTGGGGCCCACTTGTCGACATCTTGTGGTATGGTGGGGCCCACATGGCCGAGGTGGACCAATAGAGAAGTGCCATGTGGCATCTAGTCCGCCGAGGTGGCTCACTCGCGCGCGCCATTCGGCATACCTCTTGTGGTGTGGATCACTCACGATGGCCATGTGGCTAAAATAGTGATGTGGTCCGTGATGTGGACCAATGACATGCACCCCACATTGCTCTCTGTCTGGTCCGACCGGGTGAGAGGGTATTCTCGCATGTGTCACGAGTCGAGCGAGGTGGACCAACAAGGGAAGGCCACATGGCACCCGGGTCGTTGAGGTGGCCTTATAGCATGTCGCCATTTGTCTAATCGTTGTATGAGGTGGCCGCCGACGTGGATCAATGGCCGACGCCACGTGGCATAGCGGGGCCCACTTGTCGTCCGTAGAGGTGCTGGGCCCACATGGCCGAGGCGGACCAACGGGGTGCCGACACGTGGTACGAGGTGGCCCAATGAAATGTCCGACACGTGTCACACCCTCTCTCTCTCTCGATTCGGATAGGTGTGCTTAGATCCCCGCTTGCACCCGATGTGTCTCTCGTCCCCGATTGCACCCGCATGAACCCTCGATTGAATCTCACCTTTGATCGCTTCATTTATTCTCGCTTTTATCTTCCCCGAATTTATTTTAATAGCTCCATTTATCCAAAAATCATGAAAATTTCACCAAAAATCCCTAAATTCATGATGATCATCCCCGTAATTTTTAATTCCATTTTTACCCCTCCTTCTCTGAATTAAAAATTCTTTTATTCATAAAACCCTATTATTCTTTATGAATTAATCCCGATCTCAATTATAGCTCAATGTCTTTGCCAATTATCTTCCTCTTGCAGAAACCACCCTAACTAAATACCAATTAGACTTATATTGATATCCATTAGGGCTTGATTTGATCAAATGCTGACTACTTATCAGCAATTAATACAAATCTAGACTTGATCAGTGGTTGCTCCCAAATTTTGCACTGATCACTCTTGTGAAATTGACTTTCAATCCCTTAACATGAGGGTGACTTGGTCAAAGAACCGACTACTTATCAAGAATTGACACAAATCAAAGCATGGTTAGGTGGTTGCTCGCAGCTTTGGCACCAGTCGTCACCAAAGCAAAATCACATTTGGGATTTCTTATAACCAATTGCATCAAAATGCTAGCTTGGCATTGACATCATTTCATGTAGCATAGTGATTATACCGCTTCACTCCTTTCTAGGGTTAGCTTCAAAGGCGATTTCTAAGGTTCAATTCGACTCCTTGAATAGATCACCGAGGCGCTGGGGCACCGTCAAAGCTGAAAATAGTCACATGGTGACTCATCGTATAGACTATGTTGTTAGATTCACCTACAAGGGACCGCCAGTGGGTCCCACTTGTCGATAAAATGTAATCAAATGGTCGACCCCTCAAGAGATTTTCTCTCCTAAATCTCTCGAGGGGTCACCCACCTCAAATGAATAGGAGGTGGTGGGGTATTTATATCCTCGTCTTTCACCATATTATTCCATCGTGGGATTAATGCTTAACCTCTCGTTCCGGTTGGTTAGCTTTCTTAGCAAAATAGGCTAGGTCCATGTCATTGAGCCGCTCATAAGGGACCGCCATGTGGGTCCCACTTGTCGAAAAGATAAAATCACATGGTGACACCCAAGAGGTCTCCTCTCTCCCTCGATCTTCTTGGGTGTCACTCATCGAATGGATAGAGAATAGCGGGTATTTATACTCTTCACTTCATGCCCAACATTCCATCGTGGGACTAATGGATTTGTTCCGGGTTATGCAATGGACCTTTCCCGATCGCCGGGCCACCTTTCCACTCGCTTCTCTCTTCTTCCCCTTTCTTATGATTTATCATCAATTTATTTCATTTATTCATCTACTCATCCTTGAAATTTTTCAAGGGTAAACAAAGAGCCACCCACCAAGACGAGTCTTGAACGCTCGAAAGGCTTGTCTTGTGCATTATTCCTTATTATTCATCACTTCATTTCTCATGACGTCTTCTCTTCTTCGGGTATTGTAGTTCTTTCTCATGACGCCATTCCGCGTCGCCCCTTGGGACATTATCATTCTTTTTATGAGGATCCTAGCGATTGGACTCCTCTCGTCTCGCCCATCCGAGCGACTCGTCTACCCGCGAGGCGGCGGTTTATTCTTCGGGGATGATCGCCTCATGACATCATGCCCTTCACCTTTAGGCGTCGCTTCTACGGCTCCTTTGACACATCTCCCGGGCAAGGAGATTATAGACGGGAGGCTCACGCAGATGGACTCATCGCTCCTTCATCACTCCTTTGGAGTGCCATGGATATCGCCTAGAGTGGACCCGATACGTGCTCACGCGGGAGGGGACTCGCTCAAGCGAGCCGGGATATATGACTCGGTTTTCTTGTCGATGTTTCATTATCATATCGACACACCCCGGCTACGGCCTTTGTGAAAGGTGGAACTATTCCACTAATACTCGTTCATCGATGATCGGGAGTCGACTCCGACCCTCCTGAGATACAAAGAAGCTTGACCGGCCGCCGATCTTCTACCATTTCTATGACGAGTTCATGGTCTCGCCCGCCGACTCGGGGGACTTCACTCGATTCCCGCCTTCTTTGCATAGGATTTACGAGATTTACCATCATCTACGGAGGGGGCATCCCGAGTTCCGTTCGTACATCGGATCGCCTATTTCACCGATCGGTCCACACTCGCCCTACGGTCCGGCTTCCACCGTAGATCCATTTGGCATGTGGCTCGAGATTCATCATGACGCCCTATCCCATCTCGGATACCCCGTGTTCACATGACGTGGATCGGGAGACTTATTTGACAAATTTTCATTTCTCAAAGGTGGATCTCGCTATTTCTTATTACCTAGCTCCCCCGCATACACCATTCGACCCTGTGTTCGTTATGGCGAGCCCGATCGCGCGTGGCGACAGATTTCCTTGGCCGTGCCTCGTATCGCCAACATTTATAGGTGCCTCCGCGGTCCGACTTCATCTCGTAGTCCTTCACAGCCGCCAGGAGCCGATCCCGTGGCATCCGATTAGCGGATGGCTCCATTTGCATCGGTCCGGCTCATATGATCCCGGCATGGCGGTCACGCTACGAGATCGTCTACCCTTATCAACTTAGCCGGGGTGCGGCCGCGCTTCATTGACTCCGGAGGTCGCCCGATAGATTCTTCAGAGTCGAGACCATCCGCGCTTCTCCCGAGACGCATCGGTGGCCGTGGGACATCTAGGGTTGCCGACAGGATGGTGATTGACAAGCGAGAGTTCCCTCTTCCGACTCTTCTAGCATTCGAGCCGGCCTATTGATTTAGAGTACCGATCGCATTCGTCGTGGCTTTCTTCCTCTCGATCGGGCGATTATATGTTCATTGAGCCCTATTCGCCACATAGATGTGCACATCGCTTCGGCTTGGATCGGGATATTCCAAATGCCTCTTCTCCGCCCTATATCACCGGCGGCCGATTTGGAGGGTATCGGATGGTGCTACACTCACCTCTTCCGACTAGGCACAGCACTCGCTATCGATGGTATCCACCTCTAGGACTTCCACCTTCACGAGGCGTTATCGCAGCGTGGTATTATGGGACCATTCGCTCTTATCGGTCGTATACTCCTCCGGTGGTCGTCCGGAGTACATGTCCGCGAGATGGCCGGCCTCTATTAGATGGCACCGTTTCGCGTGATCGCACTTTTTCCGCCATTGCGCGTAGAGCTCCGTCGACTTTCGTGGTTTAGATGCAATGGCTTTCTCATGCTCCCGTTAGGACCATTCTCACGGGTATGCTTCATCATCCCTTTAGGTTATTTCTTTTCGATAAGCCTCATCTCATTTCGACCAATTCTTCTTTGATTCGAGCCGGCTTATGAGTATGATCACGCGGAGCCCGGTTCTCGGTCCCTCGTCCACGAGTAGTTGGCGTTCATTCTCGCCACATGTCGAGCCACCGCTCCGCCTACCATGGGGAGAGATCGAGACGGCGCCTCTCGGCCCGTCTTCTCCATTTTCTTTTCCTTCTCCCACTCCGGTGACTTTCTTTACTTGACTCGCCTATCCTTATTCGGGCGCACTTCATTTATATTTCGATTAGGGTTTATTTTTAGCTCACGGACATCTCCTATAGAGGCGCTTCAGATGACATCGTAGCGTATCCATCGGCGCTGCGAGTGCCGCCATTTCGTGGTTTTGCACCGACTTTGTCGTCGCAGTTCGTGTGCTCCATTTGATACCTAGTTGCCGCATGCACTAGTATTTTCATTCTTACATGTAAATTTTACACCACGAGGCCGATGACATGGCATCTCCACATCGCTCGAGCCTTTCTTTCATGACGCCCCGCTTCTCCGTCGATCTTGCCGGGTACCCACCGGAGACGGTGACTCATTTGATGTGGTTCTGGGGGCCGTGCTCACTCTTGTATTACCGAGAGGAGGCTTCTTTAGAGCGAGAGGAGTCCATTGGGTCGTCGAGCCCGCAGCGACGAGCCATTACGATCGAGGAGGGCCATCTCATGCTTCTTCATCTCCCGACGGCACCTCTCATGGCCACAGATGGCGAGTCTCGACCGAGCGGGTTGCGGTCGATTATGACTCGAGTTGGATGAGAGTTGGGCCGGTGGAGCAGCCTATTCCACGCCTTGCAGACGGGGTTCCAGCTAGCGAGGGTCTTGCCGAGCCTCATACTTCTCCCGGTACTTTATATTTCTTTTATCATTTGCCCGTATTTTACTTTTCATGTACTTATACTTCTTCATTTTATTTTGTAGCCGGGTCTAGTGCACCTATGGGTCCTCCTGAGGCGACCGACATCCCTATCCCTGACTCAGTCCCTCCTGTCTCAGGCGACGAGGCAATAGGTTAGATCTTTTCTTCCTTCTATCTCTTCTTAGGTTATAACAATTTGTCTAACCCATTTATTTTACTTGCAGATGTTTCATCGAGGGATGTGCAGCTCGCCTTGGCCGCGTTGGCGGATGCACTCCGGGATACTTTCTTCGGAGGCTATCCGCTAGATTTCGAGGTCTTGGACTCTCTGCCCAGCGGTTTCTCTTTTGACTGGTATGGGCTGATGCGGGATACCATCGCACCGGCTCTACTCATTGCACCTCGTCTCGAGAGCACTTTCATTTCCGTGGAGGTGTGAGGAGTCGCTCGTGGCTTACCAGATGCGAGCTCCCTCGTATACCAAACGAGTTGGAGATCCATGAGTCGCGCAGCATTTGGAGGCCGCTCGACTCCATTATCTTCGCCGGCTCTCTTCTTGTGCTACTCTCCGCTCTATGGGAGTCGGGGTGGGCCCGCTCGATCGCTCGTGCAGAGCTGTAGGGACCACGCATCATCGGTGGAGGGCTTCTCCCGACATCCGCGGACGTCTCCCGTAGCCGCAGATTCACACGAGCGTCCGGATAGTGCCTTCGCTCGCTTTTTGGATTTTGAGACGCTTCGGAGGAGGACAGGCACTCCCTCCATGATTATCTGGAGACTATTAGTACTGTGCTATTAGAGTTGGAGTCCCGCTTTTTGGGCCCATAGACTGTACTTTTCATTTCTTCTTTTCTCCTTTTCTTTTACTATACTTGATATAGGATGCATTGACATTTATCATTTTGATCTCTTGTTGTGGATGATGTTTACTTCTATTATTATTCTTTCATTGCTTCCTCTGCAGCGCGAGGAAGTATTTTATTGATTTCATGCTATGCGCCTCCAATCTTATTTGCAAGAGCGCCCTATTACAACTGCTTTGCAGCGTCTAAAATAAAAGGAAAATCTTACAACATCTATTACATTGATTCTATACATCATTTCTCTTTATTTATAGCAATATAAACTCAAGTAGCCGTGGTATTTTACGGATACCGAACCTGTCTGTATTGACCTCTAGGCCGGGTACAGAATAAACCCGTTTATCCCTTTATTACTGATGGATAAACTTACCAGTATCAATTGAATTATGGATGCAATTGATAACACCATTTTGTGGATGCTCCTTGTATATTTAATTGACATTTATTTTGTGGAAGCTCACCCACTCTCCCCTCATTTGTGCACCGTTGCGTGCCAAAGTGGAAACTCACATTCACTCATCTCCACTCAATTTGTTTTGTGGGGGTACTACCCTCAAACATCCATCACGCATCCCTCGCGAGACAAAGCCATCGGTAGGTCCGCTCTCCATGACCCGAGTCACTTCTTTAAGCGAATTACTTTATTTGACACCGAATGTCTCCGCAAAAGCATAAACCCTTAGTCCGACCCCTCCATGACCTATTTTGGGATTAGAAACAGATCACCTCCTTGGGCGTGTGGTACTTTTGCGGATGAATGTACCCAACCTGTTTTTTATATTTTAGCTACCCTCAAACATCCATCACGCATCCCCGCGAGACAAAGCATCGGGTAGTCCGCTCTCCATGACTCCGAGTCACTTCTTTAAGCGAGCCGCTTTGTTTAACATGAAATGTCTGGGTACAAGCGTAAACCCTTGATCCGACCCTCCATGATATGTCGTGGGATTATGACACACCATTTCTTCGGGCGTGTGGTGCTTTTACTTGATGAATGCACCCAACCCGGCTTTGTATAACACTCGTGGTGTCGGGGACAAAGGTGGCAACCCCTTATTGAAAAGATTTTATTATTTTTATTATCATTTTTTTTTATAAGTAGGAAAGTAGGTTTTTATTGTTTTACATATATATCCTTTCATTTTTATTAGAAGAAGGCAGATTTTTTTGGTTATTAGTGATACATGTTACTAATAATACGAGAGTTATTTATTCATATGCCCTCGGAAGCGGCTATTTACTAGCCACCAATTTGCTCGACCTATCCCTTGGCTTGCGCCGTGGGCGACCAATATGAGCAACTTTCGTCATTGGGCAACAGATAGTTTGAGGGACAAACTGCAAACCCTGCCCATTTTTTGTGTTTATTCTGTATCAAATGGACAAACCCAGTGGTATTTGTATTGTGAGCCCAAACACCAAAGCTCTCGCCTTACATTCTCGCGTGGTTTTGGCGTTGTATTCCCTTATTCTATTTTTTATTTTGTTATAGGGCTAAATGTATTTGTGTGGTTTTGGATTTTTTAGATGCATTCTATTTACAGATGCACAAGTAGGGTTTTTGGGATTTTTATGCAAAAGTGGAGGTTAGACAGGGGTTTGTGTTTCGTGCACGTGTGTGTAAGCGAACACTTATTCCCTCCTTATTTATTTACAATAGATACTACTCGGTTAGCCCCTCTCTGGGCTAGGTGTAGTACTTCTTCAGATATCGCCCATTAATCGGTGGCATGGGCCTTTCACCTTCATGGTCTATGAGTTGGTATGCGCCGCCCCGTATACCTTCTCAATTACGTATGGCCCTTCCCGGCGGAGAGAATTTTGGGCCGATGTGCCGCCAATGATCGGCCTCTTAAGGACAAGAACAAGCTCCCCTTGTTGAAATGCCCCGACTCGCGCCATCTTGTCATATGCCCTTGCCATTTTTGCTCGATATATTTCAAGGTTCTCGCCGGGCTATCGCCTTTTCTCGTCCATGGCATCCAACTCGTCCGGCCCTAAGTTGTTGGCATTCGTCCATGGTCATATCATTTTGCATAGCCACCCGCAATGACGGTAGTTCCACCTCAAGAGGGAGAACGGCTTCAACCCCAAAAGCCGAGAATACGGGTAGCTTGCGTAGGCGTTCGGTATGTGGTTCGATAAGCCCATAATGCCTCTTGTAGACGATTATCCCAGTCTCGTTGGTTGCCGTCCACAGTCTTCTTCATAATATTGATCAGAGTTTTGTTAAAGGCTTCGGCCAGGCCATTGGCTCTCGGATTATAAATGGACGAGAATCTCCAATCAATATTAAATTGCTCCGCCAGGGCATAGACTTTGGAGCTCTTGAAGGCCGTCCCGTTATCGGATATTATCCGTTGTGGTGTGCCGAATCGGTAGAGGATGTGCGTCTTGAAGAACTTAACCACATCGGACGCTTTAACTTCTTTGAGTGGGATGGCTTCAGCCCATTTTGTAAAGTAATCTGTCGCCGCCAGGATGAACCGGTGACCTCTCGACGTCGGAGGGTCTATGGGCCCCACTATGTCTGTGCCCCACATATTAAATGGCCAGGATGCTACCGTGGGGTGCAACGGGTTTGGCGCTTGATGTATAAAAGGGCCGTGTATCTGGCACATGCGGCACTTCCTTGCGTGCTCTTCACAATCAGCCACCATCGTGGGCCAATAATACCCCATTCGCTTGATCTTCAACTTCATTTTTGGCCCAGACTGATGTGCTCCGCATAGTCCGGAATGAACTTCTTTCATAACCTGCCCGGCTTCAGGCCCTGATACGCATCTTAACCATAATTGATCGTAAGACCTCCGGTATAGCGTATTGCCCACATATGCATACCGTAGTACCCGCTTTCTTATTTGATCGGCCATCCTTTTATCTTTGGGAAGGGTACCATGCCGGAAATATTCGATGAACGGCTGTCTCCAATCATCGTCTTCTTTAGTTATCATTGTCTCTTGGCATTCTACCTTTCCTAGCCCAGCATTTTCATTATTCACATTGTCTGTCGTCTGACACAATGATAATGGTCTTCTATTGCGGACGATGATGTGGATTTCCGGCTCTGTTGGGTCACCCAGCTCTT
This sequence comes from Schoenoplectus tabernaemontani, assembly GCA_037127355.1. Taxonomy (NCBI): domain Eukaryota; kingdom Viridiplantae; phylum Streptophyta; class Magnoliopsida; order Poales; family Cyperaceae; genus Schoenoplectus; species Schoenoplectus tabernaemontani. The sequence continues at coordinate 26,250,587 of CM073753.1, forward strand.
TGGCGAGTTTGGCCAACGCATCTGCTTCACCATTCACAGCCCTCGTGACCTTCTCAATGGACACATACGGGATTTTCTTCATTAATTCCATGGCCTTCTGGTGATATTGTATTAGCTCCGGCTTTAGGACCTTATATTCGCCAATTATTTGATTTATTATCAACTGTGAATCCCCAAAGATGCGCACAGCCTTGATCTCTAACTCCAGTGATAGCTCTAGTCCGGCGATGAGTGCCTCATACTCTGCTTCATTATTTGTACATGGTTCGCTTAAAGCGAGAAATGTCGTATTATCCCGCCTTCCGGGTTACAAAGACTAGTCCCGCGCCCGGCTCGCACACATTGGGACTCCGGGCCCGCGATCGGCTTGATCGACGAGGCACCATCGAAGTACATCTCCCATATAGGACTTCCTTCTTCAACATGTAGAGTTTCCTCATCGGGAAAGTCACATTTTAATGGGGAGTCATCTTGGATCGGGTGTGCAGCCAGGAAATCTGCTAGCGCCTGCCCCTTTATCGCCTTTTGCGGTGTATAGGTGATGTCGAATTCGGTGAGGATGATAGCCCACTTGGCCAGCCTCCCCGTTAGCATTGGTCGAGTCATCAGATATTTGAGAGGGTCCACCTTGGATATTAATATGATTTTGTGGGCTAGCATGTAATGCCTCAATTTCTTCACCGCGAAGATTAGGGCTAGGCAATGCTTCTCGATCGGTGAATACCCATGTTCTGCCCCTACCATCATGCGACTTAAGTAATATAGCGCATTTTGATTACCATCCTGGTTTTCTTGGGCCAATAGGGCTCCCAAGGATCCATCCAAGGCGGTCGTATATAGGATAAGTTCCTTCCGGGTATGGGCGCCGCCAACACCGGAGGGTTGAGTAGATAGGCCTTGATTTCTTCAAAGGCTCGTCGGGCACTCGCCATCCCACTTAAACGGGATATTCTTCTTAGTCAGTACCGGGTGAAGGGTTGGATTTTACCCGATAGGTTGGCTATGAATCGCCCGATGTACGCCAATTGCCCTTGCAAAGATCGCAACCGTTTTAAATTCTTTGGCGGGGATAGTTCGGTTATTGCTTTGATCTTGCCCGGGTCTATCTCAATGCCCCTGTGGCGTACCACAAACCCCAGAAATTTACCGGATGATACCATAAATGCGCATTTCAACGGGTTTAATTTGAGCGCATGTTCTCTCAGGCGGTTGAAAACGACCTCAAGATATTGGAGGTGTTCTTCATATGACATGGCTTTGATGACCAGATCGTCCACATAACATTCTACTATCTTGTGGATCAGATCGTCGAATATTTTCGTCATCGCCCGTTGGTAGGTGGCTCCCGCATTTTTGAGCCCAAACGGCATGACTTTGTAGCAATATATGCCAATCGGCGTGCGGAATGCCGTATGCCTCTCATCTTCTGGCGCCATTTTAATTTGATTATAGCCCGCATAACCGTCCATGAAGGAGAAGACTTCATAGGAGGATGTATGGTCAATTATGATTTCGGTTACGGGAGCGGAAATCATCTTTAGGGCACGCCTTGTTTAAGTCCCGAAAATCCACACAAATGCGGATCTGCCCATTTTTCTTTTTAACCGGGACGATGCTAGCCACCCATTCTGGTGTCTCTTCTTCCCGTATGAAGCCTGCGTCGATGAGTTTCTTTGTCTCTTCCACGACCTTCTCTTCGAGTTCTATTCTCATTCGCCTCGGCGCTTGCTTAATCGGCTTGAAGGTTGGATCAATTTTGTGCGTCTTGAAGAACTTAACCACATCGGACGCTTTAACTTCTTTGAGTGGGATGGCTTCAGCCCATTTTGTAAAGTAATCTGTCGCCGCCAGGATGAACCGGTGACCTCTCGACGTCGGAGGGTCTATGGGCCCCACTATGTCTGTGCCCCACATATTAAATGGCCAGGATGCTACCGTGGGGTGCAACGGGTTTGGCGCTTGATGTATAAAAGGGCCGTGTATCTGGCACATGCGGCACTTCCTTGCGTGCTCTTCACAATCAGCCACCATCGTGGGCCAATAATACCCCATTCGCTTGATCTTCAACTTCATTTTTGGCCCAGACTGATGTGCTCCGCATAGTCCGGAATGAACTTCTTTCATAACTCGCCCGAACTTCGGTGCCCCGATACGCATCTTAACCATAATTGATCGTAAGACCTCCGGTATAGCGTATTGCCCACATATGCATACCGTAGTACCCGCTTTCTTATTTGATCGGCCATCCTTTTATCTTTGGGAAGGGTACCATGCCGGAAATATTCGATGAACTACTGCCTCCAATCATCGTCTTCTTTAGTTATCATTGTCTCTTGGCATTCTACCTTTCCTAGCCCAAAGATTTTCATTATTCACATTGTCTGTCGTCCGACACAATGATAATGGTCTTCTATTGCGGACGATGATGTGGATTTCCGGCCTCGTTGGGTCACCCAAATTTTTGGCGAGTTTGGCCAACGCATCCGCTTCACCATTCACGCCCCTCGTGACCTTCTCAATGGACACATACGGGATTTTCTTCATTAATTCCATGGCCTTCTCGGTGATATTGTATTAGCTCCGCTTTAGGACCTTATATTCGCCAATTATTTGATTTATTATCAATCGTGAATCCCCAAAGATGCGCACACCTTGATCTCTAACTCCAGTGATAGCTCTAGTCCGGCGATGAGTGCCTCATACTCGCTTCATTATTTGTACATGGTTCGGTTAAAGCCGAGAGAATGTCGTATTATCCCGCCTTCCGGGTTACAAAGACTAGTCTGCGCCGCCTCGCACAGTTGGGACTCCCGGGCCCGCGATCGGCTTGATCGACGAGGCACCATCGAAGTACATCTCCCATATAGGACTTCCTTCTTCAACATGTAGAGTTTCCTCATCGGGAAAGTCACATTTTAATGGGGAGTCATCTTGGATCGGTGTGCACCAGGGAAATCGCTAGCGCTGCCCCTTTATCGCCTTTTGCGGTGTATAGGTGATGTCGAATTCGGTGAGGATGATAGCCCACTTGCCACCTCCCCGTTAGCATTGGTCGAGTCATCGATATTTGAGAGGGTCCACCTTGGATATTAATATGATTTTGTGGGCTAGCATGTAATGCCTCAATTTCTTCACCGCGAAGATTAGGGCTAGGCAATGCTTCTCGATCGGTGAATACCCATGTTCTCGCCCCTACCATCATGCGACTTAAGTAATATAGCGCATTTTGATTACCATCCTGGTTTTCTTGGGCCAATAGGGCTCCCAAGGATCCATCCAAGGCGGTCGTATATAGGATAAGTTCCTTCCGGGTATGGGCGCCGCCAACACCGGAGGGTTGAGTAGATAGGCCTTGATTTCTTCAAAGGCTCGCCGGCACTCGCCATCCCACTTAAACGGGATATTCTTCTTAGTCGGCGGGTGAAGGGTTGGATTTTACCCGATAGGTTGGCTATGAATCGCCCGATGTACGCCAATTGCCCTTGCAAAGATCGCAACCGTTTTAAATTCTTTGGCGGGGATAGTTCGGTTATTGCTTTGATCTTGCCCGGTCTATCTCAATGCCCCCGTGGCGTACCACAAACCCCGAAATTTACCGGATGATACCATAAATGCGCATTTCAACGGGTTTAATTTGAGCGCATGTTCTCTCAAAGGCGGTTGAAAACGACCTCAAGATATTGGAGGTGTTCTTCATATGACATGGCTTTGATGACCGATCGTCCACATAACATTCTACTATCTTGTGGATCAGATCGTCGAATATTTTCGTCATCGCCCGTTGGTAGGTGGCTCCCGCATTTTTGAGCCCAAACGGCATGACTTTGTAGCAATATATGCTAATCGGCGTGCGGAATGCCGTATGCCTCTCATCTTCTGGCGCCATTTTAATTTGATTATAGCCCGCATAACCGTCCATGAAGGAGAAGACTTCATAGGAGGATGTATGGTCAATTATGATTTCGGTTACCGGGAGCGGGAAATCATCTTTAGGGCACGCCTTGTTTAAGTCCCGAAAATCCACACAAATGCGGATCTGCCCATTTTTCTTTTTAACCGGGACGATGCTAGCCACCCATTCTGGTGTCTCTTCTTCCCGTATGAAGCCTGCGTCGATGAGTTTCTTTGTCTCTTCCACGACCTTCTCTTCGAGTTCTATTCTCATTCGCCTCGCGCTTGCTTATCGGCTTGAAGGTTGGATCAATTTTTAAGTAATGGACCGCCACGTTGGGATCTAATCCAGTGCATCTCTTTATAACTCCAAGCGAAGCAGTCCATGTAGCTTTTAAGGAACGTCTTCAACCTGTCAGCCACCTCTTCTGGCAACGATGCGCTTATGAAAGTTGGTCGTGGGTCTTCTTCCGTCCCCAAATTAATTTCAGCTAACTCATCGACCGTGTTAGGCTCCTTTTCTAGCTGCTTTAAAGCATTTTTCAGGACTGGGGTATTGTCCTCTTCTGTTTCATTATCCGGTATTTCGACAGAAGTCATGCAACAGCTTTCTTCCATACGGTACCCGTTGAGAGACCCCTCGAAGCATGCTTTGCGTCGTCGCGATAGCTTATACCCTAATCCCCGGTGTATTTTATTTTACCATCCAGGCCCAGGACTTTATTCGCCGCCATTCCGCAGTTCATCAAAGCGCTTGGCTCGGCCTTGGATATGTCTCTCGGACATCTTGCCCTTTTCGCCAATTTATATAGCTCCTTTCCAAAGGGATGGGATGCGGTCGTCATCGCTCGTTGCATTCTCCGATTCTTGTTCTATCACCCACTTCTTCCAAGTGTTGTGATCGTGGTTCTTCGTAGACTGGGTTGAATCGCTCGATAGAAAATTATGGCCTTGTGGATGATAGTTTTCCCTTTGATGCGCTCTACCTTTGCCGCACAACAAAGGTCTTTAGGGTTTGTATGTGGTTCACCTCCCTTGGTATAAGGTCTTTAAAATGCTTTTCGGGAACCGCGCAAGAATCTCCGCCGCCATCTCCTCTTCTATCTCAATATTCATGACCGAGTTGGAGCGGTAGATTTCTTTGATCGGCTTACGTCTCGCAACCTTAGGCTTGCTAGGTACGGGAGTGTGCGAGATCGTATAGGCAACCCCTTTGCCTTTATTATTCGAGTTGTGCGGAGCTGGGTCTTGTTGAAAACTCTTCGGGAGTTGGATCGTCCCGTTTCTATGCCCTTCTTCTATTAGGTCTTTGAATACCCAACATTCCTCAATTGTATGGCCCAATATGCGATGATAAGGGCAGAATTCGCCTTCGCCTGCTTTTTCTATGTCTGCGGGTCTTTTACAGACGGGAAGTGTCAATCCGCTCTTTAGGGCCTGCTCAAATATCCGAGTCGTTTTTTATTTTTCGGAAAGAGTATGGTTTACTCTTCTTGACCTTGAGGGTTTGCATGACGGTCGGTTGCTTAGCTTTTGTTTCTTCCCCCTTTGATTCATCTACTATTACAATTACCCGCTTGCCGCTATCGGTGCTTGCCTTTCGGGGTCCGGAACGGGTTCGCTCGTCACCTCCTTGAGTAGCTCGGAGTTGTAGATCGCGGTTTGCGGGTTTTCAATCATTATCATGATTTCATTGTGTTGCGTCTTGATATCCCGCATCACTTCCCATTGTTCGGACACCTCTCTTCTATTATTTTCAACTTGGTGCCTTATTTCATCGATCGCATTCCGGACACGACCCTCGAAATTTTCCCGCCATGACCGTTCTTCATTCATAGGCCTCGGCCTAACCGGTTATCCCTTCCGCTACGGTCCCGTGTTGATCATAAATGACTCCTCACTTTCATTATCTGTTTCGGGCCCTTTATATGGCTTCTTGAGGATGTGATAGATGATCTCTTCGTCGATTCCTCTTCCCGTGGGTTGACGATCATGGCGGATTCTTCTCCCGAGGTAATATCGGCCGAGCCGTCGACTCTTCGAGTCTCCTCCCGAAGTTGCCTCGTGATCCGAATTTGAGGGTGTTGGCGGCAGTTTAAAATTGAAAATGACCTCCTCTTCGAATCACTTGCATTGATTTCGTTCGGTTTTATTTGGGCCTTATACGCGTACCACCGTTTGTTTGAAGCGGAAGGTTGCTTCTTCACCCGACTTTCTTCCGGGTCTTTGGGCTCGAGCACCTCGGGGTTTGATATTAAATTTGACCTCTTCTTCTTCTCCGGATGAGGTATCAAATTTAGGGCCTTTGTTGAAGGGTTTCTGACCTGCTTTTGTCATTGGCCGGCTTGGCGCCACGGCGGATTTAGGCAGAAAATATTGGGCGTCATTGAATTTAATCTCATGCACCCCGAATGGTTTGACATCTCCGTCAATTCTCTTTTGCTTACCATTCTCAATGTATTTCGGGCATTGGTGCGAGTAGAGAGGTATGACACGATTACCATGAAGCCACGGGCGACCCAGCGAACGCCCGATAAGAGGTTTCGGCGTCAATGACATAGAATTTAGTAGGCGCTTTTAGGCTTCCGCATTGCAGGTTCAGAGTTATAGCTCCCAGGGCCTTTTGGGAGTTTTGGTTGAAGCCATGAATAATCACCTTTTCATCAGATAGGTTCTTCACGTCTAAGGTGATGGTCTTCAGGGTTTTGAGCGGCATGATATTGATTGAAGACCCTGCGTCGACCAAGATGCGGCCAATCTTTTGCCCTCCGCAGATTTCCGGTGATATATAGCGGGCGGTTATGGTCAACGGTGCCTATCAGGAGGTCATCGTCTGTAAAGTTTATACAGGCGGCCCGCTTGGCGGTGAATAGGGCCTCCTGCATATTTTGCTCGATGAAGTATGACTTGTACTTCTCGGGATCTTGCAAGGCCTGGATTAGTACCTCCCTTAGGTCTTGTGACATCATCAACGCATCAAATATGCTTAATAGTGCCGGGATCTTACGCAGATGTGCCAACACATTGTATTCTTCGCCCGCCGACCGGTCTTTTCGGGTTCTTGCTTAGGTTCTCGACCTCTTTGCCTTTATTCGGGGCCTTATCTTTTCCCTTATCGGAATCCTTGGGAGCTGTCTCTCGGGTATATAAGTCCCTGACGGAGCACGCTTTGCATTCTTCATTTTTGGTCCCGAGGTGCTTGCTTCCCCTTCGTCATTTGGGAAGAACATCTCCTCTAAAGTTGGCATATCTTCGTCGTGAGAAGAATATACCATGTTGCACGAAGCACCCCAGATCTCTTCACTTTCTTCTTTATTTATTTCTTCATCTACATTTTCTTCCTTTTGACCTAGGGTTAGCTTCTCCCGTCTTCTTTGGAGATGAAGTGTTGGAGAGTGATCGCCTCGGGACTGCCTTGCTCGCATTCTTCAATTTTATTCTTTCTGGACTTGTTATTTCTATGCTTCTTTCTCTTCTTAAGAACCTGGTCTTGGCTCTGGTCCACCTTATAATATACCCCTCGGGCTTTGGTGGGACCACCGGTGTGATATCGTCCCTCCATCTCATGCCGGTTCTTTCTTAAGGGCTTTAAGCATTTTAATCGATTTCTTCGATAAGTGCGTAGTCCATTGTTCTTCCCGGTTTTCACTTAGTTGGCCCGGACTTTCTCTTCCTCATGAGAGATCGTGTTGGCTGTTCGTTCTCATGGGGCGATGGGCTTTGCAAGAACCCTTTAGGTAAAGTAATTTCACCGTTTTTGTATGCCTTCTCGACCCAATCTTTGAAGACCCAAAGCAATCTTCAATTGAGTGCCCTAGTACTCTATGGTATGGGCGAAGTTGGGTTCGTCCGATTTATCGGCATCTTCCGGGCGTTCTTGGCGTCCTGTGAGGGTTAGACCATTCTTCGGTGCCCTCCGAAGATTTGAGCAACTTTATCTCTTCGAAGGAGTACGGTTTAGATTTCTTTTGTTTAAGGGACTCAAAACTCCGTGAACTTCCTCCCGGATTGGGCCTGGGTCCTTTATTATAATTGTTGCCATTTGTGCCACTGTTGCCGCTTTGGGTGTCTGCGTTAGCGACCATCTTATCCTTTAACGAGGTGAATGCCACCTTGGTCTCAGTTCGGGCTCCTCGTTGCGGCCTATTATTCATGAAGTTCGGCACGGTGTGCGGTGACATTCTTTCCATATTGGATACCGATCTGAGCAAATCTTTGAATGTGTTGACCTTTGTCACACCAAGAAGCATGCCCATCCACCCGTCAATGTTTTTCATGATTAGGTTGACGGCCTCATCTTCGGTCAATGTGCGGTCGCATTTGATGCTGAGGTTCCGCCATCTGTTGATAAAATCTGTCATTGACTCCCCTTTCTTGGGTTTAGTGCTTGCGAGATCGGCTATGTTTATCTTGTCAGACACCATGACAAATCGTGCCCTGAACGAGTCTGCCATCTCGTCCCAAGTCCTGATACTGTTGTTTTCTAATGAATAGTACCATTGAAAGGCGGTTCCCACCAAACTCTGAGGGAATTGTCTTAACAACAACAAGATCATCATTGCCGCCGTGTTGCGCGCACGAGGCTACAAAGTGGGCCAGGTGTTGTTCGGGGTTCGAGTCTTTATTGCCTTCCCCCGGAGAAGGTCCCGAAACGGGGGATCACATACCCTTTAGGATATTCTTCTAAGTCGTATATGGCGGGGTATGGATGTCCACGCTTTTAACGGGAGGGATAGCGTATCCACCTCCAAATATTTGCATTTGCTTTGGGCAATCATGGCTTGAATCTCTTTCGGGATATTCCGTTGGTTCGGCCTCCACTTCTATGGTTCTATGTGGATGAGGTTTAGAATTGACGGGTTGTTTTCCCTTATGATTGCTTTTGGTACCGTGGACCCCTTCTTGACGGAACTACCACTTTGAAATTGGCGTCTTGTGATTCTTGCAATGACTTGACCGCCTTAATTAGTTCTTCGTTTTGTTTCGGCATGGTAGCGATTAGCTCTCGTTGCCTAATCGGCTCTTCGTCCGTGCCTCGATGTGGCCTTTCAATATTTCTATCTCATCGATGGGCACTTCGGGACGTGTTTCGACGTCATCTTCATTGTCGAAGAAATCGGGGTTTTCATTGTGGTCTTCCTTCCCTCGCTATTGCCCTCGGGGTTGACTCTCTTGGGAGGTCTCCCTTTTCTACCATTATTTTTGTTGGTATTGGTGACGTGAGCTTGATTAGGCGGAGATCGGTCATCCCGGGTCATATTCACCTCGCATCGTGTCCTGATCGCATCGTAGCTTATGCTTTGATGGTGTTGACCGAGAAGTGCTCTTCATAGCGAGCGGTTCTTCTCTTCTTCTTTGCTTGGTCGTGCGGTTACTTTCGGTGATCGTTGAGTGGTATTCTTGAGCCTAATCGGTGAATACACTCTTCCCGACCTAGGCGGTTTGAATACGCTCTCGGACGGAGCGTTGGACCCTGCCGGCCTTGTTGGGTGGGCTTGAGATTGGGACCTTGTTGGTGGGAACCCTTTGGGACCCACACCCGCTCTTGGGTGCTAGGTGTTGCCTTTGGTGTAAACCTCCTCGGGTGCGGAGTTGAGACAATGGCTTGCGCCGAGCCATGTCTTGAGATTGACCGGAGCGGGAGACGTATTGTCTCGACCTGGCGTTTCTCACGCTCTTCCTCTGCGCTTGGGGCCCCGTGAGCCTTGTAGATGGCTTCTCGGGGGGCTTGAGACTTGTCCCGGCGGCGCCGAGGCCTTTGAGTTGGGCGAGGTGTGGGCTTAGGCACCTCCCATGCCAGCGGAGCCGGCTTTGTGGCCGAGTTCTTGGCCACTATTCGGAGCCGTGAATTTGTTGGGGATCGGGATAGTGGCCTAGCCACCACTGGTGGATGGTATGCATCCAGGGCCCTCTTCCCGGACGCTTGAGAGTTGCGGGTAGTTTGGGGCTGCGCGCCGGTTGGGGCCGTCTTCTTGACGGTCGCCTTCTCCTCTTTGGGAGGTAGTAGGAGAGGCCATGACGTTATTTGAGATCCCTTGGGAGTCGGGGTGATCGAGTCCTCCTCCTCGTCCGGGATGGAGATCCGGACGGTTGCGGAGTGATCGTGGCCACCGGAGGCGGGCCATAGACGGTGAGTTCTTGCGGGATGGTCCCGAAGAACATGAACAATTTGCCCTCTGGCTCTTTGCGGGGAGTGACGGTGTAGGGAGCGAGGTTGAAGTTTCCGAAGAATGCCATTTCCCGCAAAAAACAAAAACACTTGAAAATTATTAGTCATTTTAGCACATAGAAGACCACTTGTATCTCTTAACTATTCTATTTGACTCTCTCTTTCGAGAGATAAGAGGAGAATCTAGGTCCCACCGGCGTGCGAATCTGTGCGACCCTTTTTCGCGCGCTCCGCACCGCCGCCGGGGCGATGGGTTTGCGGAAGAAGGACACGGAGATCCCTCCCGAGCGTGCATCCGATGGGTGTCGGTGATTTTGCCGTTTAGAGATATTTGTATGCACATTCGGGGGTTTTTAGTGATTGTGAGTTCTTGTAGATTCCGGTGGGCGCAAGCCCCCACCGTTAATTACCCCAGGCTACGAACCTCGAGGCACCTCGGATCTTTGAAAGAGAGAAGCAAATAGTATAGTTAAGAGATAGGCAAGTGGTCGTCTAAGTTTATAAAAAGGGGATCTACGGAAGATGAACCTACAAACGGATCGGTTCAATCTAGGGGGACAAAACCTACAAACGGATCGGTTTTATCCTATGGGGGACGAACCTACAAACAGACCGGTTCGAGTCCATGCCACCTCGAGATGTAACCTTACCAACGGACCGTGTTAATCTCTTCATAGGGGGCTTGAGGTGAGTCTACATACGGGCCACTCGACCTCCATTGATCTAGAAGATAAACCTACAAACAGACCGGTTCAATCTTAACTAGTCAACAACCAATCACACAAGATACAACTCGAAGCACTGAGCCGGTTGATCTTGAGGTTGGTGAATCAGGAGAAGGGTGGCTATGGCCCACGTATTTCTTCTCACCGATCTTCTAGATCATGAATTCGTAGCACTAAGCCGATTCATAAACCTAGGAAACACAATTGCACACAATGTCAAACATGAAGCGGCTGGCCGCTTCAACATTGAGGCACGTGTTAGTGAAGGAACCTACCTACGAACGGTTCGCATTCACTTTGTTTTGTGGATGAATCTACCAACACGGACCGATTCAATCTCACATTCTCGGGAGATGAGCCGGAGACAAACTCATCGACGGACAAGTTCAGTCTTGCCATCTCAAATGGTCATGAATTACTTGTTCACGACACCGAGTCATTAAGATGTCACTTCGCTAGGACATCGTAATGTTCTTCATCTTCAAAGTCGACATATCTCTCCATGCGATGTCGTAGCTTTGGTCAATCTTCAACGAACGTCAAGATGTTCTTGTCTCGACTAATCATCCTACGTGTTGCATTACTTGTGCAAAATTACTATGTAGCCCTACACCCCTTGTGTGAGCGTATTCAATCATGAGTTACTTGCTCATGGCAGCGAGTCATTAAGATGTCACCTCTCTAGGACATCGTAATGTTCTTCTTCTTCAGAGTCGACGTATATCTTCATGTTAGTGTCGTAGCTCTGGTTATTCTTCATCAGGTGTCAAGATGTTCCTGTCTCAACATACTTCTTCATGCTGCTATCAAAGCCTTATTCATTTCACGTCAAGATGTTCCTGTCTCGACGTATCTTGTTGTTCTTCATCAAGTGTCAAGATGTTCTTGTCTCGATATCTTCTCATATTGCTATTGAAGCCTTAATCATCCCACGTCAAGATGTTCTTGTCTTGACTAATCACTTTAAATGTCTTGTCATGTGTGCAAATATTCATATGTGGCTCTACACTCCTTATGTGAGCATATTTATTCATTTCTTAAAATGCACAAAGTCTATTATAATATCTTCCATTATTATAAGGATGCATTTATTATTATTATTATTATTACTATTATTATTATTATTATTATTACAATTATTATATTACTATTATTATTTTTATTATTATTATTTTTATTTCTTAAACCCTATTTGTCTATGTAGAAAATTATTTACAAAAATAGGAAAAGGGGTAGCTATTAATATTTTTGGGATTTTTTATAATGGCTAAAATAGTAGAATTTTATTTTTATTATTTCTAAACTCTATTTATTTTGTAGAAAATCACTTACTAAAATAATAGAAAATAAAATGGCTATGATTTTTATTTGTATTTTTAAAATGTTCATAATAGCTAAAATAATAGGATTTTATTATTATATTCATTATGTAAGAATTATTTACAAAATCAAAAGATGGTTAGCTATACTATTCTACTATTATCATTTTTATTATTATTATTATTTTATTATTATTATATTTTTTTTTAATATCTATAATAGCTAAAAGAAATCATTACTAATATTCTATTCTATTTATTATACTATTCATTATATCTATTTTTATTATCTTTATTTATTATCTATAGAAAAGTATAAGATTTTATTATTAGTCACAAGGGATGAAATTCATTATGTTTTTATTAAAACTATTATTTTTATCACATTTTATTCATCAAAAGTATATTTTTGTATATTTGTATAGAAATAACAAAAGAAATACAATTCATATTATAAAACTATATTATCATCCTTTATTATAAAGAAAATGCATAGTAGTATATTTTGTATATTTTGTGCTATTTATTTTTATTATTCTCTTACAGAAAATATCAACATAATATTCATTATTATTCATATTTTTTATTTATCAAGGAATATAGCTAATCTCATTGTTTATTATAGCATATTACTATCATCATTATTATTTAATGGAAAATCACTTGAAAAATCACTAAAATATATCTAGTTATTATTTATGATTTTTATTTGTATTTTTGGAACTTTTATAGTATTTAAAATGGCAAGTCAAAGCTAAGTCAACTATATCAATATATGTAATGCATTTTGCTTTTAAAATGTTTTATTATGATTATGTTTCTAAAATTGGAATATTATTGTATAGAAAAATAGTATGAAAAATAAGAAAATTTTAGAAACAAATTTGAGTCAATTTGGAGTTCAATAACATTTTCAAATCATTTATTTACTCCATATTATTATTATTACGTTATTATTTAATTAATGGGCTTAATCTGGGCCGTCAGATCTGCTCTGAGATCGGCGCGCATCTTTCTAACTCTTTTCTTCATTTGGGCCGCCAGATTAGTTTGAGATGAGTATTTAATGGATCTACGGCCCAGATTAGCACAGAGTTGTTATTTAAATGTTTAAACATATCTGGGCCGTTAGATTTAATTAAGATCCGTGTTTAAGGGTTCTAAGGCCCAGATCTTCTTCCGTTTAATTTCTCCAAACTCTTAATGGATCTCATCCGCCGATGAATCCTCAAGATTGGTGATCGCTTCAATGATCGTGCAAAGAGAATCTCTTCGGCCCCCGACTCTCAGATGTATCAAGATCCGTGCTGGTGGCGTTCCGGCCACCGAGCTCTCCTTCTCCGATCGATCATCGACTTAGCATCGTCTCACTGCGGTGAGCCTCTCGTAGTTCTTGATTGGAGATCTATACGGTGACGAGCTTCACACAAGAATGCTTAGCGATGTGTCGATTGCACCGTCTCCGATTTGCCTTTTGATCGAATTTAACGAGAATTGATTGACATTCTTGATAATTGTAAGGCCGGTGAGCATCGCCTTGATGCGTAGATGTGATCCGGAGTAGACTTAAGGCTCTCGCTTCATTCTTGACAACGCCGAGACTCTCCATTGATTAGCAAAGCACGCATGCCGATCGGTACCAACTTCAATTGATACAAGTCATGATCTTTTATCAATTCTTCTTGCTCAATTAATGTTTCTCGTGCCTAGAGGCACACCTGGACAAGTCTAGGGCCAATGGCTCGCCGAGTTTATGACGGCATTGATCAATTCACTTCATTGGCGGTGAAGATGGAACGAGTAATCTCATCACAAATTTTATTATTATTGATTAATCCAGGCCTAAAGGCTCGCCGGACACTTTGTGTTTGGGCCGTGGCTCACCTGGATGCTAGTTTCATGATTAATTTAGTATTCAATCATGGCTCAATTGATGAAATGGCGAAATAGAAAGAAAATAAGAAAATTGCTAAACAAGAAGCAACAAGAATGAAGAAAGCAATTCAATTAACTGTTTGAAAACATGAATTGAATGTATAAGCTTAGTCTCATATGAAGAAATATCAAGAAATATCAATCGAGTTGAAAAGCATAACTCAATTACCTTTTATCCGAATAGAATATGCTAATTAACTTGCTAATCTCCTTATCTCTTTCTCTCTTTACAATAGCTAATCAACTGGTGTATTATTTTCTCTCTCTACTCATTGTATGGATGGGTATATGTGTTGCCTCTCTATTCTTTGGTTCTCAACTTATATAGACTAATTCGACCAATTTTGGTTAATTGTGATTGGTTAATCATCTTTAGGTCGGATTGCCAACTTGGATGAATCTCTACCCTCCATTTTACTTCAATTGACGACTGAGATGCAGTTGTGCTTGTTTCTAATCTCTTCTGACAAGTTAGTTTTTTCTGTTATGGCTTGACTGTGCCGCAGCCATCTTAACTCCAATTGAGCACGTGTTTCAATGGGTGAGCAGGCCCTCTTATCGTATTTAAATGTCTCTACACCGTAGCTAGCTTCTTCTCTCTCTTGATTTCACTGAATCTCACCCATTTCAAAACCGAGTTTCTATTCCGCTTTTCCTTTTGATCAATTCCAGATCTTTCTACTCAACCGCTCCGCTAATCCACCTCCATTAGTGTCGCCTCATCTCAGAGATGCCACTTAGTAATGCAATTTGATCCCTAAAGCATCAATTGCACCTATCTCTTCGTTACTGCTTTTGGCAATTTCCGATCTTTGAACCTCTTTTGACTCAATTGCTCCATAATCATTCATCAATCGGCGTCGCCTTAGCACAAGGAAGCTATTCCAGTGCTTAATTTGGAGTTTGAAGCATTCAATTACATTCAATAGAAGTGCGCTTGTACTGTCTCAGCTTGAATTGAGGTGAATTCACTGCTTAATTTCCTTTCCATCGCTAACTCCATGTTCTAATCTCTCTAATCAATTCATTAATGCGTGTCGACTATTTCTGAAGCTTCCACGATGGTGAGACGCCATGGGAAGAGGCAGGCTTGCACGCGCGAGAGAAGAAGGAGAAGAGGGAGCGGGGTGAGTGCTCAACCAGGATAGGTGGGCTTGGTCTCCATGCGCCAAAACGCAGAGAGAGAAAGCGAGAGGGTTGAAACATCTAGACCAGGTTCACCCTCCTTTTTCCTTTGTTTAAATTCAACCGTATTGATCTGAATAGGTAGATTGAATGGGTTTGGTTCACGAAGCTTTAGTTCATGCGCTTACTCACATTGCTTTCCGACCGTTGGGTCCCACTCATAAGGTTTAGTGATTGATTAGCATTGATTAGGGTTAATACGCTCGAGGTGGCTCTTCGCTCGATTGGTTATTTATCCGATGAACAATTATTTAATACTAATGGTCTCATTAATGACTCGGGATGATGTGGGCTTGTCCAGTAATGCCATGTGTATCACCTTGTGCTGATTTGTACCAATCCAATGGAGCCACCGTAATCCCCGTGTATACTATGCGATGACATGGCACCGCTTAATGCATGACACGTGGCACCAAGTGGGGCCCACTTGTCATCATCTTGTGGTATGGTGGGGCCCACATGGTCGAGGTGGACCATAGAGAAGTGCCATGTGGCATCTAACCGCTGGCGAGGTGGCTCACTCTGCGCATGCTTTGCCATTTGGCATACCTCTTCTTGGTGTGGATCACTCACGGATGGCCATGTGGCTAAAATAGTGATGTGGTCTCGTGATGTGGACCAATGACATGCGACCACATTGCTCGTCATGTCCGCCGGGGTGAGAGGGTATTCGCCATGTGTCACGAGTTGAGTGAGGTGGACCAACAAGGAAGCCACATGGCACCGGGCATTGAGAGGTGGCCTTATAAGATCTTGCCATTTGTCTAACTGTTGTATGAGGTGGCTGCTGACGTGGATCAATGGCTGACTGCCACGTGGCATAGGTGGGGCCCACTTGTCGTGCCGTAGAGTGTGGGGCCCACATGGCCGAGGTGGACCCGATGGGGTGCTTGACACGTGGCATGAGGTGGCCCAATGAAATGCTGACACGTGTCACACCCTCTCTCTTCTCTGATTCGGTATAGGTGTGCTTAGGATCCCCAGTTTGCACCCAGATGTGTCTCTGTCCCCAGATTGCACCCAGATGAACCCTTGATTGAATCTCAGCCTTTGATCAGTTCATTTATTCTGCTTTTATCTTCCCTGAATTTATTTTAATAGCTCCATTTATCCAAAAATCATGAAAATTTCACCAAAAATCCCTAAATTCATGATGATCATCCCTGTAATTTTTAATTCCATTTTTACCCCTCCTTCTCTGAATTAAAAATTCTTTTATTCATAAAACCCTATTATTCTTTATGAATTAATCCCTGATCTCAATTATAGCTCAATGTCTCTGCCAATTATCTTCCTCTTGCAGAAACCACCCTAACTAAATACCAATTAGACTTATATTGATATCCATTAGGGCTTGATTTGATCAAATGCTGACTACTTATCAGCAATTAATACAAATCTAGACTTGATCAGGTGGTTGCTCCCAGCTTTGGCACCTGATCAGTCTTGTGAAATTGACTTTCAATCCCTTAACATGAGGGTGACTTGGTCAAAGAACTGACTACTTATCGGTAAATTGACACAAATCAAAGCATGGTTAGGTGGTTGCTCGCGACTTTGGCACCAGTCGACCTTGAAAGCAAAATCACATTTGGGATTTCTTATAACCAGTTGCATCAAAATGCTAGCTTGGCATTGACATCATTTCATGTAGCATAGGGATTATACTGCTTCAGCTCCTTTCTAGGGTTAGCTTCAAAGGCAGATTTCTAAGGTTCAATTCTGACTCCTTGAATAGATCACTGAGGTGTGGGGTCCACCTGTCAGTGAAAATAGTCACATGGTGACTCATCAGATAGACTATGTTGTTAGATTCACCTACAAGGGACTGCCAGGTGGGTCCCACTTGTCAGATAAAATGTAATCAAATGGCTGACCCCTCAAGAGATTTTCTCTCTCCTAAATCTCTCGAGGGTCAGCCACCTCAAATGAATAGGAGGTGGTGGGGTATTTATATCCTCGTCTTTCACCATATTATTCCATTGTGGGATTAATGCTTAACCTCTCGTTCCGGTTGGTTAGCTTTCTTAGCAAAATAGGCTAGGTCCATGTCATTGGAGTCGCCATAAGGGGCTGCCATGTGGGTCCCACTTGTCAGAAAAGATAAAATCACATGGTGACACCCAAGAGGTCTCCTCTCTCCCTCGATCTTCTTGGGTGTCACTCATGCTGAATGGATAGAGAATAGCGGGGTATTTATACTCTTCACTTCATGCCCAACATTCCATTGTGGGACTAATGGATTTGTTCCGGGTTATCAATGACCTTTCCCCGATCGGTGGGCCACCTTTCCACTTTCTTCTCTCTCTTCTTCCCCTTTCTTATGATTTATCATCAATTTATTTCATTTATTCATCTACTCATCCTTGAAATTTTTCAAGGGTAAACAATCCTAAAGGGTATGTGATCCCCCGCTTCAGGACCTTCTCCGGGGAAGGCAATAAAGACCTGAACCCCGAACACAGCCGGCCCACTTTGTAGCCTCGTGCGCAATACGGGCGGCAATGATGCACCGTTGTTAAGACAATTCCCTCGAGCTTGGTGGGAACCGCTTTCCAATGGTATTATTCATTAGAGAACAACGACATCGGGACTGGGACGAGATGGCGGATTCGTTCGGGGCACGATTTGTCATGGTGTCGACAAAATAAACATAAATTCGTCCGCAAGCACTAAACCCAAGAAAGGGGAGTCAATGATGATTTTATCAACGAGATGGCGGAACCTCGGCATCAAATGCGACCGCACATTAACTCGAAGATGAGGCCGTCAACCTAATCATGAAAAACATTGACGGGTGGATGGGCATGCTTCTTGGTGTGACAAAGGTCAACACATTCAAAGACTTGCTCGGATCGGTATCCAATATGGAAAAAATGTCACCGCACACCGTGCCGAACTTCATGAATAATAGGCGCAACGAGGAGCCCGAGCCGAGACCAAGGTGGCATTCACCTCGCTAAAAGATAAGATGGTTGCCAACACGAGACACCCAAGGCAAGCGCGGTGGCACAAATGGCAATAATTACAACAAGGGACCCAGGCCCAATCCGGAGGGAGTTCACGGAGTTTTGAGTCCCTCGGACAAAAGAAGACTAAACCGTACTCCTTCGGAAAGATAAAGTTGCTCGATCTTCGGGGGGCACTAAAGAATGGTCTAACCCTACCGCCAAGAACGCCGGAAGATGCCGATAAATCGGACGAACCCAACTTCGCCCATATCACGAGTACTAGGGCACTCAATTGAAGATTGCTGGGTCTTCAAAGATTGGGTCGAGAAGGCGTACAAAAATGGTGAAATTACTTTACCTAAAGGGTTCTTGCAAAGCCCATCGGCCCATGAACAGGCCAATATGATCTCTCACGAAGAAGAGAAAGTCCCGGGCCAGTCATGTGAAGACCAGGAAGAACAATGGACTACGCACTTATCAAAGAAATCAATTAAAATGCTTAAAGCTCTCAAGAAAGAACCTGGCATGAAATGGAAAGACGATATCACACCAGTGGTCCCACCAAAACCCAGGGTATATTATAAGGTGGACCAGAGCCAAGATCAGGTTCTTAAGAAGAAAAAGAAGCATAGAAACAACAAGTCCAGAAAGAACAAGATTGAAGAGTACGAGCAGGGCAGTCCCGAGGTGATTACCCTTCAACACTTCATCTCCAAAGAAGACTGGGAGAAGTTAACCCTAGGTCAAAAGAAAGAAGATGTAGATGAAGAAATAAATAAAGAAGAAAGCGAAGAGATCTGGGGTGCTTCGTGCAACATGGTATATTCTTCTCACGATGAAGATATGCCAACTTTAGAAGAGATGTTCTTCCCAAATGACGAAGGGGAAGCAAGCACCTCTGGGACCAAAAATGAAGAATGCAAAGCTGTGCTCCGGTCCGGGACTTATATACCCGAGAGACAGGCTCCCAAGGATTACGATAAGGGAAAAGATAAGGCCCTGAATAAAGGCAAAGAGGTCGAGAACCTAAGCAAGAACCCAAAAAGACCCGGTCGACGGCGAAGAATATAACGTGTTGGCACATCTGCGTAAGATTCCAGCGCTATTAAGCATATTTGACGCGTTGATGATGTCACAAGACCTAAGGGAGGTGCTAATCCAGGCCTTGCAAGATCCCGAGAAGTACAAGTCATACTTCATAGAGCAAAATATGCAAGAAGCCCTATTCACCACCAAACGGGCCGCCTGCATAAATTTTACAGACGATGACCTCTTAATAGGCACCGTCGACCATAACCGCCCGCTATACATCACCTAAAGCGTGGAGGGCAAAAGATTGGCGCATCTTGGTCGACGCGGGGTCTTCGATCAATATCATGCCGCTCAAAACTACGAAGACCATCACCTTAGACGTAAAGAATCTATCGATGAAAAGGTGATTATTCATGGCTTCAATCAAAACTCCCAAAAGGCCCTGGGAGCTATAACTCTGAACCTGCAATGTGGAAGCCTAAGAGCGCCTACTAAATTCTATGTCATCGACGCTGAAACTTCTTATCGGGCGTTCTTTGGTCGCCCGTGGCTTCATAGTAATCAGGTCATACCCTCTACTCTGCACCAATGCCTGAAATACATTGAGAATGGTAAGCAAAAGAGAATTGACGGAGATGTCAAACCATTCGGGGTGCATGAGATTAAATTCAATGACGCCCAATACTTTCTGCCTAAGTCCGCCGTGGCACCGAGCCGGCCAATGACAAAAGCAGGTCAGAAACCCTTCAACAAAGGCCCTAAATTTGATACCTCATCCGGAGAAGAAGAAGAGGTCAAATTTAATATTAAACCCCGAGGTGCTCGAGCCCCAAAGACCGGAAGAAAGTCGGGTGAAGAAGCAACCTTCCGCTTCAAACAAAGGTGGTGCGTATAAGGCCCAAATAAAACCGAACGAAATCAATGCAAGTGATTAGAAGAGGAGGTCATTTTCAATTTTAAACCCGCCAACACCCTCAAATTCGGATCATAGAGGCAACTTCGGAGAAGACTCAGAAGATTCTAACAACTCGGGCGATACCACCTCGGGGAAGAATCGGCCATGATCGTCAACCCTGGAAGAGGAGTCGACGAAGAGATCATTTATCACATCCTCAAGAAGCCATATAAAGGGCCCGAAACAGATAATGAAAGTGAGGAGTCATTTATGATCAACACGGGACCGTGTAGCGGAAGGATAACCGGTTAGGCCAAGGCCTATAAATGAAGAACGCTCGTAGGCGGGAAAATTTCGAAGGTCGCGTACGGAATGCGATCGATGAAATAAGGCACCAAGTTGAAAATAATAGAAGGGAGGTGTCTGAACAATGGGAAGTAATGCAGGATATCAAAGTGCAACATAATGAAATCATGATAATGATTGAAAACCTGCAAACCGCGATCTATAACTCCGAGCTACTCAAAGAAGTGACGAGCGAACCCGTTCCGAACCCCGAAAGGCAAGCACCGATGGCGGTAAGCGGGTAATTGTAATAGTAGATGAATCAAAGGGGGAAGAAACAAAAGCTAAGCAACCGACCGTCATGCAAACCCTCAAAGTCAAGAAGAGTAAACCATACTCTTTCTTAAAAAATAAAACGACTCGGATATTTGAGCGAGGCCTTAAAAAGTGGGTTAACACTTCCCGTTTGTAAGCGACCCGCGACACATAGAGAGAGCGGTGAAGGCGAATTCGCCCTTATCATCGCATATTGGGTCACACAATTGAAGAATCTTTGGGTATTCAAGGACCTTATAGAAGAAGGGCATAGAAACGGGACAATCCAACTCCCGAAGAGCTTTCAACAAGACCCGACTCCGCATAACTTGAATAACAAGGGCAAAGGGGTTGCCTATACGATCTCGCATACTCCCGTACCTAGCAAACCTAAGGTTGCGAGACGAAAGCCGATCAAAGAAATCTACCGCTCCAACTCAGTCATGAATATTGAAATAGAAGAGGAGATGGCAGCGCTAGAGATTACTGTGGTTCCCGAAAGGCATTTTAAAGACCTCATGCCAAGGGAAGTGAACCACATCCAAACCCTGAAAACCTTTATTGTGCGGCAAGGTGGAACGCATCAAAGGGAGAACTATCATCCACAAGGCTATAATTTTCTATCGAGCAATTCAACCCGGTCTACGAAGAACCACGATCGCAACACTTGGAAAAAGTGGGTGATAGAACAAGAATCGGAGAATGCAACGAGCGATGACGCCGCATCTCATCCCTTTGGAAAGGAGCTATATAAATTGGCGAAAAGGGCAAGATGTCCGAGAGACATATCCAAGGCCGAGGCCAAGCGCTTTGATGAACTGCGGAATGGCGGCTTTAATAAAGTCCCGGGCCTGGATGGTAAAATAAAATACACCCGGGATTAGGGTATAAGCTGCGATGACGCAAAGATGCTTCGAGGGGTCTCTCAACGAGTACCGTATGAAAGAAAGTCATTGCATGACTTCGTTGAAATGCTTGGATAATGAAACAGAAGAGGACAATACCCCGGTCCTGAAAAATGCTTTGAAACAGCTGGAAAAGGAACCTAACACGGTCGATGAGTTAGCTGAAATCAATCTGGGGACGGAAGAAGACCCACGACCGACTTTCATAAGCGCGTCGTTACCAAAGGAGGTGGCTGACAGGTTGAAGACATTCCTTAAAAGCTATATGGACTGCTTCGCTTGGAGTTATAAAGAAATGCCTGGATTAGATCCCAACGTGGCGGTCCATTACTTAAAAATTGATCCAACCTTCAAGCCAATTAAACAAGCGCCGAGGCGGATGAGAATAGAACTCGAAGAAAAGGTCGTGGAGGAGACAAAGAAACTCATCGACGCCGCTTTCATACGGGAAGAAGAGACGCCGGAATGGGTGGCTAGCATTGTCCCGGTTAAAAAGAAAAATGGGCAGATCCGCATTTGCGTGGACTTTCGGGACTTAAACAAGGCGTGCCCTAAGGATGATTTCCCGCTCCCAGTAACCGAAATCATAATTGATCATACATCCTCCTATGAAGTCTTCTCCTTCATGGACGGTTATGCGGGCTATAATCAAATTAAAATGGCGCCAGAAGATGAGAGGCACACGGCATTCCGCACGCCGATTGGCATATATTGTTACAAAGTCATGCCGTTTGGGCTGAAAAATGCAGGTGCCACCTACCAACGGGCGATGACAAAAATATTCGACGATCTAATCCACAAGATAGTAGAATGCTATGTGGACGACCTAGTCATCAAGGCCATGTCATATGAAGAACACCTCCAATATCTTGAGGTCGTTTTCAACCGCCTGAGAGAACATGCGCTCAAATTAAATCCGTTGAAATGCGCATTCATGGTATCATCTGGTAAATTTCTAGGGTTTGTGGTACGCCATAGGGGAATTGAGATAGACCCGGGCAAGATCAAAGCAATAACCGAACTATCCCCGCCAAAGAATTTAAAACAATTGCGATCCTTGCAAGGGCAACTGGCGTACATCAGGCGGTTCATAGCCAACCTATCGGGTAAAATTCAACCCTTCACCCGACTGACTAAGAAGAATATCCCGTTTAAGTGGGATGGCGAGTGCCAGCGAGCCTTTGAAGAAATCAAAACATATCTGCTCAACCCTCCAGTATTGGCGGCGCCCATATCCGGGAAGGAACTCATTCTATATACAACCGCCCTGGATGGATCCTTGGGAGCCCTATTGGCACAAGAAAACCAGGATGGTAATCAAAATGCGCTATATTACTTAAGTCGCATGATGGTAGGGGCAGAACATGGGTATTCACCGATCGAGAAGCATTGTTTAGCCCTAATCTTCGCGGTGAAGAAATTGAGGCACTACATGCTAGCCCATAAAATCATTTTAATATCCAAGGTGGACCCTCTTAAATACCTGATGACTCGGCCAATGCTGACAGGGAGGCTGGCCAAGTGGGCTATCATTCTTACCGAGTTCGACATCACCTATACACCGCAAAAGGCGATAAAGGGGCGGTGCTAGCGATTTCCCCATGTTCGCACACCCGATCCAAGATGACTCCCCATTAAAATGTGACTTTCCCGATGAGGAAACTCTACATGTTGAAGAAGGAAGTCCCATATGGGAGATGTACTTTGATGGCGCCTCGTCGATCAAACCGATCGCGGGCCCGGGAGTCCCAACTGTGCGAGCTGGCGCAGGACTAGTCTTCGTAACCCCGGAAGGCGGGATAATACGACATTCTCTCGGCTTTAACCGAACCATGCACAAATAATGAAGCGAGTATGAGGCACTCATCGCCGGACTAGAGCTATCACTTTGAGCTGGAAATCAAGGCATGCGTATCTTTGGGGATTCACAAACTGATAATAAATCAAATAATTGGCGAATATAAAGTTTTAAAGCGGAACTAATACAATATCACCGAGAGGCCATGGAATTAATGAAGAAAATCCCGTACGTGTCCATCGAGAAGGTCACGAGGGCGTGAATGGTGAAGCGGATGCGTTGCTGAAACTCGCCAAAGAGTGGGTGAACCAACGAGCCGGAAATCCACATCATCGTCCGCAATAGAAGACCATTATCATTGTGTCGACGACGGACAATGTGAATAATGAAAATACTTGGGCTAGAAAAGATGGAATGCCAAGAAACAATGATAATTGAAGAAGACGATGATTGGAGACAACCGTTCATCGAATATTTCCGCATGGCACCCTCCCCAAGGATAAAAGGATAGGTGATCAACTAAGAAAACGGGTACTACGGTATGCATATGTGGGCAATACGCTATACCGTAGGTCTTATGATCAGTTATGGCTAAGATGTGTATCAAGGCCTGAAGCCAAACAGGTTGTGAAAGAAGTTCATTCTGGGCTATGCGGAGCACATCAGTCTGGGCCAAAAATGAAGTTTAAGATCAAGCGAATGGGGTATTATTGGCCCACGATGGTGGCTGATTGTGAAGAGCACGCAAGGAAGTGCCGCATGTGCCAGATACACGGCCCTTTTATACATCAAGCGCCAAACCCGTTGCACCCCACGGTAGCATCCTGGCCATTTAATATGTGGGGCACGAGATATAGTAGGGCCCATAGACCCTCCAACGTCGAGAGGTCACCGGTTCATCCCGCGGCGACAGATTACTTTACAAAATGGGCGAAGCCGTCCCACTTAAAGAAGTTAAAGCATCCGATGTGGTTAAGTTCTTCAAGACGCACATCCTCTACCGATTCGGCACCCACGGCGGATAATATCGATAATGGAACGGCCTTCAAGAACTCCAAAGTTTATGCCCTGGCGGAAGCGAGTTTAACATTGATTGGAGATTCTCGTCCATTTATAACCCAAGAGCCAACGGCCTTGGCCGAAGCCTTTAATAAAACCCTAATAAATATCATGAAGAAGACCGTGGACGCAACCAACGAGGCCCCAGGGACAATCGTCTACGGGAGGCATTATGGGCTTATCGGACCACATACCGAACGCCTACGCAAGCTACTCCGTATTCTCGGCTTTTGGGGTTGAAGCCGTTCTCCCTCTTGAGGTGGAACTACCGTCATTGCGGGTGGCTATGCAAAATGATATGACCATGGACGAATGCCAACAACTTAGGCGGACGAGTTGGATGCCATGGACGAAAAGAGACGATAGCCCGGCGAGAACCTTGAAATATATCAGGCAAAAATGGCAAGGGCATATGACAAAATGGCGCGAGTTAGGGCATTTCAACAAGGGGAGCTTGTTCTTGTCCTCAAGAGGCCGATCATTGGCCGGCACATCGGCCCAAAATTCTCTCCGAATTGGGAAGGGCCATACGTAATTGAGAAGGTATACGGGGGCGGCGCATACCAACTCATAGACCATGAAGGTGAAAGGCCCATGCCACCGATTAATGGGCGATATCTGAAGAAGTACTACACCTAGCCCAGAGAGGGGCCAACCGAGTAGTATCTATTGTAAATAAATAAGGAGGGAATAAATGTTCGTTTACACACACGTGCACGAAACACAAACCCATGTCTAACCTCCACTTTTGCATAAAATCCCAAAAACCCTACTTGTGCATATGTAAATAGAATGCATCCAAAAATCCAAAAACCACACAAACACGTATAGCCCTATAAAAATAAAAAAAATATATAGAATAAGAGAATTCAAAGCCAAAACCACGCGAGAATGTAAGGCGAGAGCTTTGGTGTTTGGGCTCATAATACAAATACCACCGGGTTTGTCCATTTGATACGAGAATAAACACAAAAATGGGCGGGGTTTACGGTTGTCCCTCAAACTATCATTGCCCAATGACGAAAGTTGCTCATATTGGTCGCCGCGCGCAAAGTCAAGGGATAGGTCGAGCAAATTGGTGGCTAGTAAATAGTCGCTTCCGAGGGCATATAAATAAATAACTCTCGTATTATTAGTAACATGTATCACTAATAACCAAAAATCTGCCTTCTTCTAATAAAATAAAAGGATATATATATGTAAGACAATAAAAACCTATTTTCCCTACTCGTGAATAAAAAAATGATGATAATAAAAAATAATAAAATCCTTTCAATAAGGGGTTGCCACCTTTGTCCCCGACACCACGAGTGTTATACAAAGCCAGGTTGGGTGCATTCATCCGTAAAAGCACCACACGCCCGAAGAAATGGTGTGTCATAATCCCACGACATATCATGGAGGGGTCAGACTAAGGGTTTACGCTTGTACCCGACATTTCATGTTAAACAAAGCGGCTCGCTTAAAGAAGTGACTCAGGTCATGGAGAGCGGACCTACCCGATGAAAGCCTGTCTCGCAGGGATGCGTGATGGATGTTTGAGGGTAGCTAAAATATAAAAAACAAGGTTGGGTACATTCATCCGCAAAAGTACCACACGCCCAAGGAGGTGATCTGTTTCTAATCCCAAAATAGATCATGGAGGGGGCAGACTAAGGGTTTATGCTTTTGCCCGACATTTAGTGTCAAATAAAGTAATTCGCTTAAAGAAGTGACTTAGGTCATGGAGAGCGGACCTACCCGATGAAAGCCTGTCTCGCAGGGATGCGTGATGGATGTTTGAGGGTAGTATCCCCACAAAACAAATTGAGTGGAGATGAGTGAACGTGAGTTTCCACTTCTGCACGCAACGGTGCACAAATGAGGGGAGAGTGGGTGAGCTTCCACAAATAAATGTCAATTAAATATACAAGGAGCATCCACAAAATGGTGTTATCAATTGCATCCATAATCCAATTGATACGGTAAGTTTATCCATCGGTAATAAAGGGATAAACGGGTTTATGTCATCCCAATACCGACCTAGAGGTCAATACGGACGGGTTCGGTATCCGTAAAATACCACGGTTACTTGAGTTTGTATTGCAATAAATAAAGATGAACATACATAGAATGAATGTAATAGGATGTTGTAAGATTTTTCTTTATTATGTTTAGACGCACTGAAAGAATGAAGCGGTTGTAATAGGGCGTTTTTGCAAATAAGATTGGAGGTGCATAGCATGAAATCAATAAAATACTTCCTCGCGGCTATGCAGAGGAAGCGATGAAAGAATAATAATAGAGGCAAGCATCATCCACAACAAGAGATCAAAATGATAAGTGTCAAGGCATCCTATATCAAGTATAGTAAAAGAAAAGGAGAAAAGAAGAAATGAAAAGTACAGTCTATGGGCCCAAAAAGCGGGACTCCAACTCTAATAGCACAGGTACTAATGGTCTCCGATAATCATGGAGGGAGTGCCTATCCTCCTCCGAAGCCGCCTCGAAGTCCAAGAACTGAGCGAAGGCACTATCCCGGGCGCTCGAATGAATCTGCAACTCCGGGAGACGTCCCGCTAAATGTCGAGAGAAGCCCTCCACCGATAATCTATGGTCCTCTAGCTCCTGCACGAGCAGTCGAGCGGGCCCACCACTGACTCCCATGGAGCGGAGAGTGGCACAAGAAGAGAGCCGCTGAAGATAGCGGAGTCGAGCAGCCTCCAAATGCCTGCGTAGCTCATGAATCTCTAACTCGTGCTGATATACGAGAGAGCTCGCATCCTGGTAAGCCCTGAGCAGCTCCTCACACCTCCTGGAAATGAAAGTGCTCTCGAGACGAGGTGCAATGAGTAGAGCTGGCGCGATGGTATCCCGCATCAGCCTATACCAATCGAAAGAGAATCCACTGGGCAGAGAGTCCAGGATGTCGAAATCTAGTGGATAGCCCCGAAGAAGGTATCTCGGAGTGCATCCGCCAGCGCGGCCAAGGCGAGCTGCACATCCCTCGATGTAACATCTGCAAGTAAAATAAATGGGTTAGACAAATTGTTATAACCAAAGAAGAAATAGAAGGAAGAGAAGATCTAACCTATCGCCTCGTCGCCGCGAGACAAAGCGGGACCGAGTCGGGGATAGGGATGTCGGTCGCCTCGGGAGGACCGCGGTGTACCGGACCGAGCTACAAAATAAAATGGAAAGCATAAATACATGAAAAATAAAATACGGGCAAATGATAAAGGAAATATAAGGTACGGAAGAAGCATGAGGCTCGGCGAGACCCTCGCTAACCAGGGCCCCGTATCGGGGTCGTGGAATAGGCGCTCCACCGACCCAACTCTCATCCAACTCGAGTCATAATCGGCGCAACCCGCTCGGTCGAGACTCGCCATCTGTGGCCATGAGAGGTGCCGTCGGGAGATGAAGAAGCATGAGATGGCCTCTCCTCGATCGAATGGCTCGTCGCTGCGGGCTCGACGGCCAATGGACTCCCTGCTCTAAAGAAGCCTCCTCGATCGTACAAGAGTGAGCACGGCCCCGAACCACATCGAATGAATCACCATCTCCGGTGGGTACCCGGCAAAAAATCGACGGTGAAGGGGACGAGTCATAAAAGAAAGGCTCGAGCGGTGAGGAGACGCCATGTCATCGACCTCGGGGTCCGTAAAATCTACATGTAAGAATGAAAATACTAGTGCATGCGCGGCAACTAGGTATTAAATGGAGCACACGAACTGCGACGACAAGGTCGGTGCAAAACCACGAAATGGCGGCACTCGCGAGCGCGATGGATCGCTACGATGTCATCTGAACTAATGCCTCTACGGGAGATGTCCGTGAGCTGAAAATAAACTCTAATCGAGAGATATGAATGAAGTGCGCCCGAATAAGGATAGGCGAGTCGGTAAAGAAAATCACCGGAATAGGAGAAGGAAAAGAAGATGGAGAAGACGGTGAGAAGCGCCGTCTCGATCTCTCCCATGGTAGCTGGATCCGGTGGCTCGGCGGTGGATGAGAACAAACGTCAACGACTCTCGGGCGAGGGAGCGAGAAGCGGGCTCGCCTCATCATATTCATATGCGAAATACGATTAAAAAGAAATACATCAAAAATCTAGCACGAAATCTAAGCTTAAAGATAAGGAAGGGATGAATCTAGAGTGTACCGGTGGTGAGTCCTAGTAGACGAACAAAGGCGCGGCTATCTAACCCCCGAAAATCCACCGCACCGAAGAAAGAAGCGGGAAAGAGATGAATTCATCATAAGAGAAGCTAGATGATGAAGCGCGCTCTATCCACAGGGGGCAAGTCTTGCGTACCACCACCGAAGGAGTGTATGAGTGAGTACGAGCGAATGACATTATAATACCACCAAATGTAGCGTCTCGAGAACGTGGGTGTACGGGAAGAAGGTACGTACGAAAGTGAGAACTTGTCCCTAAGCGGAATAGATGTGAGTAGCACCACCCAAGGCCCTCAAGGTCCATCGCTAAAGACTCAGGACGAAGGAGAAAGAGAGGCACGTCCTGGTCTAAACCAAACTGATGTGCACATACGTGTGGAGAATAGGGCTCTATGAAAGCATAATCGCCGATACGGAGTGGTAAGAACCCGTGGCGAAGGCGATGAAATAGTCTAAGACATCTGGGCGATCTCTCGAGAGGAGAAGAACCTCTAGAATGAAATGCGCATCAACTAGAGATGCGCAGTGGTCCCGGCCAGGATGGTGAGTAGCCAATCTAGTACGAGCTAACCTCGGATGGTCATGGGCTGCGGTAGAATGCGAAACGAGCATCCTGCGGAGTCAAAGAGCGGGCTGCACGCCACGGAGCTAAGTCACCCAAGATGGGTAGGTGGGCCTCAAGTCGATGATAAGGATGGGTGATACAAGCCGGACGAATACATATGCAACCATCCACTAATGAAGTGCCAAGGTACCAACTCCCTACGGTGAGAAGGATCGCGTGAAGATGTCATACCTCGCAAACTCCTATAGATATTG
Source organism: Schoenoplectus tabernaemontani (assembly GCA_037127355.1). NCBI lineage: Eukaryota > Viridiplantae > Streptophyta > Magnoliopsida > Poales > Cyperaceae > Schoenoplectus > Schoenoplectus tabernaemontani. Next base: position 26,280,031 of record CM073753.1, read on the forward strand.
GCGAAGACAGGCACGACCATGAAACTCTCTCACGCGAGCAATCTGACTCGCCATCACAAATACTGAGGGACGAATGGTACGGGCCCCCGAACTGGGAAGTAGAAAGAAACAAATCCACCAGGAAAGAAAGGCTGTCAAATAAGTCTCACGATCGATCTCATGTGAGCATAAAGTGTCCTGTGAAGGAGCAGCCACATCACTGAAAAGACCGAGATGTCCGTACCAAAAGGGTCACGAGTAGAAGCACAACACTCGGTATGAGAATGTACCCGATCGGTGAAATAAGATATCCGAGAATGCGAAGGGGACGAGAAAGATGCGCCTCTCAACCGATCATAAATCACAATACACCTCCCGAAGAAGGCCGGATGTAGGGAATGGTCCCTCGAAGTCATCCTCGATAGTAAGAATTCGTCATAATAATGACCGAATACGGGCGACTTCCGGTCGGTGACGAATCTCCCATAATGTGGGAGTCAACTCTCGATCGTCAATAAAGAGGGTGTTGGTAGAGTAGCTCCACCGCTCGCGAGAAGCACGAGCGAAGGTGTGTCAATGTGATACCGAAACATCGACGGAAAATACAATCGTACACACTTTGAACTACAAAGGGCATCCTCTCCACGTGTAAGGATGTAGCGAATCCAATCTAGCGATGCCCATGATATCGAGTGGAAGGCGAAGTCAATGCTAGCCCGACGAGAGGCCTCTCCATCGATCATCTCCTTGCCAAGGAGATGAACGAGGAAATCTTTGCGTGAAAGATCTCGAGGCGATAAGGGTGTAATATCGTGAGGTGCTCGTCGCGAAAAATCGGGCCACCACTCGAAGATGTATGGGGGTGCGCGTGTAACCCTAATGGTGGGTATCCAGTCCTTCGGATCCTCGTAGAGAGAAAGATAATGACTCAGGGACGTCAGGAATCGTGCCATATGGAGAGATGGTCGAATCTAGAATAGAGGTGATAAAGTCAACAATAAAGGAGGGAAGAAGATAGGAAAAGAAAATGTGCGACGAATATATGCACCAAAACGACCCCTTAATTTTCTAAAAATCTTCGGGGCCGCTTTGGTGGGTGGCTCTTTGTTTACCCTTGAAAAGTTTCAAGGATGAATAGATAAATAAATGAAAATAAATTGATGAATAATGATAAATCATAAGAAAAGGGGGAAGAGAGAGAAAGCGGTGGAAAGATGGCCGCATGATCGGAAAGAGGTCGTGCCCAACCCGGAACAAATCCATTAGTCCCACGATGGAATGCGGGCATGAAGTGAAGAGTATAAATACCCCGCTATTCTCTATCCACTCGGCATGAGTGACACCCAAGAAGATCAAGGGAGAGAGGAGACCTCTTGGGTGTCGCCCATGTGATTATATCTTTTCGACAAGTGGGACCCATGGCGAGTCACTCGTGAGTAGCTCGATGACATGGACCTAGCCTATTTTGTTAAGAAAGCTAACCAACCCGGAACAGAGGTTAAGCATTAATCCCACAATGAAATAATAGGGTGAATGACGAGGATATAAATACCCCACCACCTCCTACTCGTTCGAGGTGGTGACCTCGGGAGATTTAGGAGAGAGAAAATCTCTTGATGGGTCGACCATTTGATTACATTTTCTCGACAAGTGGGACCCACTTTGCGAGTCCCTTATAGATAAATCTAACAACATAGCCTATCGATGAGTCACCATGTGACCATTTTCGGCCAACAGTGGGCCCCACGCCTCAGGTGACTATTGAAGGAGTCGAAATTGAACCACTAAAAATCTGCCTTTGAAGCTAACCCTAGAAAGGAGGCGAGGCGATATAATCCCTATGCTACATGAAATGATGTCAATGCCAAGCTAGCATTTTGATGCAACTAGTCATGAGAAATTATAAATGTGATTTTGCTTTCAAGGTGACACAGGTGCAGAAGTCTGCGACAACCACCTAACCATGCTTTGATTTGTGTCAATTCTTGATAAGTAGTCGGTTCTTTGACCAAGTCACCCTCATGTTAAGGGATTGAAAGTCAATTTCACAAGGCTGATCAGGTGCCAAAGCTGGGAGCAACCACCTGATCAAGTCTGGATTTGTATTAATTGCTGATAAGTAGTCAGCATTTGATCAAATCAAGCCCTAATGGATATCAATATAAGTCTAATTGGTATTTAGTTAGGGTGGTTTCTGCAAGAGAGAGATAATTGGCAAGAGACACGGAGCTATAATTGAGATCAGGGATTAATTCAGAAGGAATAACAGGGTTTATTGGATAAAAGAATTTTTAATTCAGAGAGGCAAGGGCAAAAATGGAATTAAAAATTACAGGGATGATCATCATGAATTTAGGGATTTTTGGTGAAATTTTCATGATTTTTGGATAAGTGAAGCTATTAAAATAAATTCAGGGAAAATAAAGGCAGAATAAATGAATTAATCAAAGGCTGGAGATTTGATCGAGCAACTCTGGGTACAAATTGGAGATAATAACAGCTCTGGGTGCAAACTGGGTGCAAGAAACACAGAAGGAATAAAATAATCGAAGAGAGAGGGTGTGCCACGTGGCAGCCTCTCATTGGGCCATGTCAGCAAGTGGGCCCCACCCTGGTATGAGTCACTGACAGGTGGGCCCCACCTTGGTGCCACGTGGCGAACGATCACGGGGCCACCTCATCACCCCGGTGCCACATGGCACTACATCACGGGCCACTTCACCCAACCCCATGCCACGTGGCACGACGCCTGAGAGGAGGCCACTTCGCGACTTTGACCACGTGCCGCACGGCACCATACTATAAGGCCACCTCAAATTGGTTAGTGGATAATCGAGAGATAAAGGAGGGTGATTAAACTAATGAGCCAATCATAACATGCCATATCATATCAATTAACCCAAATCATGCACTAATCAATCATTAACCCATTCTATGCGCCTAGACTCGGTAATCCTACGAGATGGGGCCCACGGCTGTCGGGTTATGAACCTATGATGCATGAATAGATGGCAAACCAAGTCCATGCGAAGCATTAATCGAAATTTAAATAAAAGGAAAGAGAGTGAATGCACCTAGCGCACAGGGACTCTCTCTCTGCACGCTCTTCTTCTCCTTTGCCTTGGCGCATGAACACGGACGCGGTGAGCTTGTGGACGCTCCCTCCTTCTTCTCTCTCCTTCTCTTCTTCTTCCTCGCGATAACGAGAAGAGTTTAATGGCGCCATCAATGGAGATCACACAAAGGGATCAACTTCGGATCAATTGCTCTTGTACCACCGGCTATCTAGTACAAAGGAGAGAAGGTGTATGGATTTAGATTTCAGAATAATGCAATATAAAGAGAAAATGGCAAGAAGCAACACTTCGGGTCAAAACTTTGAACTTGCCAATTGAAGCTTGAAACTTGCAATTAAGAGTGGGAGAGCTTCTAAGACCTTAGGCGATGGTGTTAGAGTGACAATTGAGAGGAGTTGAATGCGGATGTAGGAGTTGCACCAATTCACAACTCGGCCAGAAGTGAGTTGATCAAACAACTTTGTGATGGAGCTTGCAAATCGACTAGATGAGAGCACGGGGAGTTGCACGACCTTTGAGTTGATGATGGTGAAGCTTTGAGACGGAAGAAACAAGCAAGGAATTGGAATGAAAGATTGAAGCTTGATTATGGCTTGTAATGGGAGAAAAGATGTGAATTGAGATCAGTTCAGCAAAATGGAGTTAAGGGAGCATGCTAGCGGCTTATATAGACATGGTATGAGGTCCGGAAGGATCTAGAAGGGGCTAGAGAGGCTTGCAAGAGTATGGGAACCGAATAGTGGCAAATCGGCAAATAAAATGAACTTGTAATCGCCTCTACAAGCGATTGCACATGAACTAGGCAATGGAAACTCGGTTCAGTGGACCATAAGGCATACAAGGAAGCAGTTAGAGTGAAGAGTATAATACACCATGTGCAATTGGATTGAGATGGTCAAAATCGGTCAAACCAATGGATTTCTATATAAACCCTTAGCCAGTGAATAGAAAAAAAAACCCAGAGGCATACACACGACCCTTAGAGCATTTGCAAGATCCCTGAGAAGCTTAGAGAGCAAGTGAGAAGCGAGAAAGCCAATTGATCTCACAAGTGTTGAGAACTTGGCAAACGAGTCATCCCTTTTCCACTATTATCAATCGATTCAAGGAGATATAATCACAGAGGAGAAGGATAGGTGAGTATAATTGATAAGAATCGAGAATTTGAGTTGTAATTGCATTTGTCTTTGATCAATTTTAGTATAGTTTGATACTGTTTCTCAATTACTTGCAATTTCCTTTGAATTCTATCGAATTTCTTTGAATTCTTTGATTAAAATACTTCTAACAACTTTGTCGTCTTACTAGTTAAATGGATTCTTTGATGATTATTCACTTCTTTTCGATTAATATGGGTGATTAGCGTTGGAATTACGATTATCGAAGAAAACCGATCGAAGGCCAAGCTGCCTCCTGGTTTATTGTTGCAACATTTGATTGATCGAAGGTCATTGACCTCTTAATCTTTATGTTTCTAAGCAATTGCTCCAAGATTTCAGCTTTAAATCGATTAAGCGATTTGAATTCTTAAAATCTGTTGCTACGATCCAGAGCCGTCTGACAATTACACCTTTGAATGCTATAATCATTCAAATTGATTGTTTGAATTGGTGTATACTTTGCATAAGCGATGAGTTGTATAGTCTAAAGATCAAAGAAATCTAGACAATTGCTTAGAAATGTAAATGATTAATACCGAATTCATGATCGGTACCGAATGGTACCATGGTGCATTTTGAATAGAGAAGGTATACATTGATTTGAGTGAGCTTGATCATGCTAGAATGCATCGAACATACATACACGATGTGAATTGAGTGCTCATTGACGGAAACAACGATTAATTGGATTGAATTTTGAAATCCAAGATTTGATACCGGATAATATCAAGCTGGTTCTATTCGACGCTAGTGAATCACATAATCCATCGTATAGATTATAAATCGTGCACTATAGATGGATTCTCCGCGATGAGAGACGATCTTTGAGGTATTTGTCTTTGATCGAATGAGGTGGCCCATCACCGCGCAAAGTCGTTAGCGTGAATCTTGAAGGAGTTGTTGATTGGAGAGTCAAATAATCGCGATGTGGCACGGATATTAAAGCAAGCGCGTGAATCTTGAAGAGGTTGAACGATGCGAGATAAGTAGCGCAGTATTAAATAAAGATATAAATATGGATCTGGTAGTCCATCTAGTATAACCCAATCTTGAAACATATCCGTGCCCAAATAAGAATAAAGTTAAATGAAAGATAGGCGCTGATCTTGATACGGATCGGCGGCCCAGATTAGGCCCGTTAATTAAATAATAACGAGAATAGTAATAATATAGAATAAATGAATGATTTGAAAATGCTATTGAACTCCAAATTGACTCAAATTTGTTTCTAAAATTTCCTTATTTTTCATACTATTTTTCTATACAATAATATTCCAGTTTTAAAAATATAATCATGTTAAAACAATTTAAAAGCAAAATACATTACATATATTGGTATATTTGACCTAGCTTTGAATACTATAAAAATTCCAAAAATACAAATAAAAATCATAAATAATAACTAGATATATTTTAGTGATTTTTCAAGTGATTTTCCATGAAATAATAATGATGATAGTAATATACTATAATAAATAATGAGGTTAGCTATATTCTTTGATAAATAAAAAAATAAATATTATATTGATATTTTCTGTAAAAAGGAATAATAGAAATAAATAGCACAAAATATACAAAAAAATATATTACCATGGTAATGAATAGTAAAATACATTTTCTTTTATAATAAAGAATGATAATATAGTTTTATAATATGAATTGTATTTCTTTTATTTCTATACAAATATATACAATAAAAATATATTTTTGATGAATAAAATGTAATAAAAATAATAGTTGTAATAAAAAAACATAATGAATTTCATCTCTTATGGTTATTTTCAACTAATAATAAAATTTTATACTTTTCTATAGATAATAAATAGAAATAATAAAAATAGATATAATGAATAGTATAATAAATAGAATAGAATATTAATAATGATTTCCTTTTAGCTATAAAAAATAATAATAATAAAAAAATAATAATAATAAAAAATATAAATAAAAAAAAACAATAAAAATAAAAATAATATAGCTATCTTTTGATTTTGTAAATAATTCTTACATAATGAATAGTATTTCAATATAGTAGAATATAATAATAAAATTCTATTACTTTGGCTATTATAAACATTTTAAAAATACAAATAAAAAAAAAGAGCCATTTTATTTTCTATTATTTTTGTAAGTGATTTTCTACAAAATAAATAGAGTTTGGAAATAATAAAAATAAAAATTCTACTATTTTAGCTATTATAAAAATCCCAAAAATATAAATGAAAATCTAGTTAAATAGCTAACCCCTTTTTTCTATTATTTTTGTAAATAATTTTCTACATAGATAAATAGAGTTTAAAAATAATAATAATAATAATAATAATAATAATAATAATAATAATAATAATAATAAATAAATGCATCTTTATAATATAAAATAATAATGGAAGATATTATATAATAGACTTTGTGCATTTTAGAAATGAATAAATATGCTCACATAAGGAGTGTAGAGCCACATAAGAATATTTGCACACATGATATAACATTTAGAACGATTAGTCAAGATGAGAACATCTTGACGGAGGATAAATAAGGTTGCAATGACAACACGAGAAGATACGTTGAGACAAGAACATCTTGACGTGAGATGAATAAGGCTTTGATAGCAACATGAGTGAATATGTCGAGACAAGAACATCTTGACGCTTAATGAAGAATAACCGGAGAGCTGCGATATTAACATGGAGATATATGTCGACTCGAAGAAGAAGAACATTATGATGTCCTAGATAGGTGACATCTTAATGACTCGTTGCCGCCATGAGCAAGTAACTCATGATTGAATACGCTCACACAAGGGGTGTAGGGCAACATAGTAATCTTGCACAAGTAATGCAACATGTAGAATGATTAGTCGAGACGAGAACGTCTTGACGCTCGCTGAAGAATGACCAAAGCTACGACATCAGCATGGAGAGATATGTCGACTTTGAAGAAGAAGAACATTACGATGTCCGAAAGAAGTGACATCTTAATGACTCGGTGTCATGAACAAGTAATTCATGACCATTTGAAATGTAGCAAGACCGAACTCATCCGTCGATAAGTTTGTCTCCTGGTTCATTTCCCGAGAAATTTGTGAGATTGAATCGGTGCGTAGGTAGATTCATCCACAAAACGATGAATGTGAACCGTTACGTAGGTAGGTTCCTTCACTAACACATGCCTCGATGTTGAACTAGCTCAGCGCTTCAGGTTTGACATTGTGTGCAATTGTGTTTCCTAGGTTTATGAATCGGCTTAGTGCTTCGAATTCATGATCTAGAAGATCGGTGAGAAGAAACACATGGGCCATATCCACCCTTCTCCTGATTCACCAACCTCAAGATCAACCGGCTCGGTGCTTGAGTTGTATTTTGTGTGATTGGTTGTTGACTAGTTAAGATTGAGCCGTCTGTTTGTAGGTTTATCTTCTAGATCAACGGAGGTCGAGTCGATACGTATGTAGACTCACCTCAAGCCCCTCTAAAGAGATTAACAGTGCAGTAGGTAAGGTTACATCTTGAGGTGGCATAGGCGAACCGTCTGTTTGTAGGTTCGTCTTCCATAGGACAAAGCCGTCTGTTTGTAGGTTTGTCTTCCATAGATTGAACCGTCTGTTTGTAGGTTCATAAATGAAGAAAAACTCAAATATATTAACATAAGAAGTACTATTTTAATTCATTTGTATTCATTCTTGTGAGTAATTTGTGTCACAAAATCTTGAGACCATTATTATTATAATGTCAAATAATATAAGATAACATTAAGAACAACTCAATTTATTTTGATGATTTTATGTGTTGAAATAATAAAAATCTTGAATAGACTAACAGAAGAAATATTATTTTCATTCATTTGTTTGCATTTGTGTACACAATTCATATCATAAAAGCTCGAGCACACAATATTTATAATATAATCCAAAAGAAGTACATTCAACACAATTTTTGTGCATTTTGGTGAATTTATTTTTTAAAAAGAGGTAATAAATAATACAAAACACAAATAGATTAAGAGAAAAAATATGGTTTTAATGTATTTGTATGGATATTTATGTTCATCTTGTGTAATAAATCTTTGAGCTCGTAAAAATTATAATATAAATCAATTGAATGCAACATTCAAAATAACTTTATGTATATTGGTGATTTAATGTGCTGAAATGAGGTGAGAAATGATACAAAACTCTAATAGATAAACAGAAGAAGTACTATTTTAAAGTACTTTTATTCATTTTTGTGCTCACCTTGTGTTATAAATCCTTGAGGTCACGGTGATTATTATATAAACTAATAGAAAATAGTGTTCAAAATAATATTATATATTTTTGCTGATTTTATTTGTTAAAATGAGGTAACAAATGACAAAAAAATTGAATAGACTAACAATAAAAATACTAATTTAATGCATTTCAATTCATCTTCACACGCAACTTGTGTTATGAAGCCTTGAGCTCGTAAAAATTATAACATAAATCAATATAAGTCACCATTTAGAATAACTGTGTATTTTAAAAAATTTATTTATTAAAATTAGACTATAAATGATATAAAACTAGAATATACTAACAAAAGAAGTATTTTTTAGTGCATTTATATTCATCTTTGTGCTCAACTAGTGCTATAAAATCCCTGACCTCACAACGATTTTCAGATACAATAATAGAAGAAAGTATTCAAAATAAATTTATGTATTTTAGTGATTATATTTATTAAAATAAGGCAATAAATGATAAAAAAACTCAAATAAACTAACAGAAGAAATATCTTTTTAATGCATTTCAATTCATTCTTGTGCACAACTCAAGTTATAAAGTTGCGAGCTCATAATGATTATAATATAAACTAAAAAAAGATATCATTCAAATTAATTTTGTATTTTTTTTTATTGAAATGAGGCGCCAAATGAAAGAAAACTAAAATAGACTAACAAAAGAAGTATTGTTTTAATTATTTGTATTCATCATTGTACGCAACTCTTATCATAATGTTTTGAGATCGCAGTAATTATAATATAAAATAATAGATGACATCATTCAGAATGACTTAGTTTATTTTGATAATTTTATGTGTTGAAATTAGTACACAAATAATGCAAAACTCGAATAAATTAACAAAAGAAGTATTGTTTTCATTTATGTATGCTTTGAGCTTGTAAAAATTATAATATAAATCAATAGAAGACACCATTAAAAATAATTTTGTATATTTTGATGATTTTATTTTTTAAAATGAGATGAAAAATGAAATGTATCTCAAAAAGATTGAATGAAACAATATTATTTCAATGTACCTATATGTATTTTTGTGCGCAATTCATCTTGGTGCATAATGTATCATAGGGTCATGAGATCACAGTGATTATAATGTAAAACAATAAAAATACCACTCAAAATAAATTTGTGTGTTGTTTGATGATTTTATATATTAAAATGAGACAAAAGATGAAATAAAACTCAAATAATCTAACAGAAAAAATGTCATTTTAATTCATCTTTATTAATTTTTGTGCACAACTCATATCATAAGCCCTTGAGTTTGTAGTGGTTATAATGTAAAATAATATAATACAACGTTGATAATAACTTTTTGTATTTTCATAATTTTACTTGTTTAATAGACGATACAAATGAGATAAATTTCGAATATACTAACAAAAAAGTATAATTTTATTTCATTTGTGTTGAACTTTGCAGTCAACTCATGTTATAAGGACTTTGAGCTAACTAATAGAAGACATCATTAAAAATAATTTTATATTTTTTTATGATTTTATTTATTAAAATAAGATAATAAATGATACAAAATTCGAATAGACAAACAAAAAAGTATTATTTATTACGAGAAGGGTTCAAATGCTTTAATTTTTTATGCCATAATCATGCCTTTACTTTTTAAATTTCTAATAACTCAAAATTTAAAATTAAAATAATAAAGTATAATTGTTAGATTTGATTTAGGTCATTTTATTTATGCATATATTAAAATTATGATATTTAAATATTATTTTATGTGATATTAAGAGTTTGTAAAAAATACACTGATATGATAAATTTTTGGATGTTGGTTTTATAATTTATTGATTTACATAAAATGGAAATAAAAAATAAATATTTTTATGTGTAAGAAGAAAATATAACATAGATCAAAATTAATAGTTTTATTTGATAATTTAATTTTAATTTTTGAGTTATTAAAAATTAAAAAATTGGAGGCATTATTTAGGCAAAAAAAAATTAAGACATTTGAACCACTTATGCATAGTAATCTTCAAGAAAATGCCAGAAGTCTCTTGTCGTGGTTAAGGATACCACCTGTGCAAGAAGAGTTTCAATAAGGGACGATTGAAGCCATCCAAGAAGGAGCTGATCTTGCCTGTGCCAAGGTAGGTAGGAGGGATTGATTTCGATTTGGCCATTAGGGCTGCGCACTGTGGTATCAGGTGGTGTTGAATTAAGAAAACGCCCAAGATCATAGCCATGAATGAGTGGTAAAATTTGAGACTTCAAGGTAAGAAAATTAGATTCATTAAGCTTAATTGTAATTGGAAGATTAAGAGAGATAACAAAATACGAAGAAAATTGATTGAGAGTAGTTGCTGTGGAATTAATTGGAGAAGAGGAGAGATTTGGAGTATTATTTGGTGATGTCGTCATTAAAGAAAAGAATAGGATAGTGGCTCTGATACCATGTAAACTAATGAGAATTATTAAGATAGAGAAAGAGAGGAATTGTGAAAATGTATCTTCCTTGATTATTCCATAAGCACATTGTGCTGTATATATACATACAACTGTGTGAACTGGCTTTGATAGTAAACATCGCTAACTAACTCTTATAACCACTTTTTGTTACAACACAATATCTATCCTAATACCCCTCAACAAAACAGAATTGTCAAATGAAAACATCATCATATAGTTGAACTTTCCCTTGCTACAATGTCTCATGCCTCTATTCTCTCAAGTTTTGGGATGAAATTTTTTCAAGTGTTGTCTATCTTATTAATAGACTACCTTCCCATACTACAATTCCTTACAAAGTCCTCTTCAATAAAGACCCAAACTATAATTTTCTCAAAGTCTTAGATTGTCTTTGCTTTCCTTACACTAGACCATACAATAACCACAAACTTGAACTTTGGTCCCAACCATGTGTGTTTATTGGATATATGGTATATCTCAAAAGGGTTATCGTTGCCTCAACTTAAATTCAAATCACATTTTTATCTCAAAGAATGTGTAATTTGATGAATCTCGCTTTCCTTTCAAAGCCTCTCCTTCTTTAAATACCTATTCACAGGACGAAACTAATTCATTTGCCACATTACATTTACCGCCACCTTTTCTGGATCTATGTTCTACTTCAGCTCTTTCTACTTCAACAGCTATGGCCCAATCATCGATTCCATCTCCAACATCTACAATTCCGGCCCAGCCTGCTCTATCTCCACAATTGGCACCTTGCTCTACTACAGCCCAACCAACTCTTCCTAGCAGCCCATTACCTCCTATCAACCTTGAAGCCCAACCTACCTCCCCACTAGCTGTTAACCCTTCTAACGGTGCTGACCATTCAAAATCTTTTTCTCCTCTTTCCGACCTATTTCTCTCTTCATCCTCTCTTCAAACACCTTCTGCTCACCCTTTACTTCCACAAGATTGTGTTTCTACTACTCAAAACAAACACTCTATGGTCACCAAAACCAAAGACAAAACTCAGATCTCCAGCCATTTTTCTGATTTTATTGCACATACTGTGTCTTCCGAATTTGAGCCAACTACTTTCAAACAAGCTGTTAGTTCTCCCCATAGGGGTTCAGCAATGTCCGAGGAACTCAATGCTCTAGTCAGAAATAATACATGGTCTTTAGTACCTCCTCTGACAAACCAGAAAGTTATTAGTAGTAAATGGGTCTACAAAGTGAAACGAAACCCGGATGGTAGTGTGGAACGCTACAAGGCCCGTCTGGTGGCTAAGGGTTACAATCAAGAGGTTGGTATAGATTACATGGAAACATACAATCATGTGGTTCGTGCAACTACATACGCATGGTTCTGTCCTTGGCTATTTCTTCCAATTGGCCAATTCGCCAAATTGATGTCTCTAATGCTTTCCTCAACGATGATTTAACAGAACATATTTTTATGCAACAACATCAAGGTTTTCTTGATTCTACTTATTCAGACTATATGTGTTTGTTACATAAATCTTTATATGGTCTCAAATAAGCGCCAAAAGTCTGGTTTCAGAAGTTGAGCGATTGCTTAGTTCAATTTGGTTTCAAACCGTCTTGCTACAATCCTTTTCTTTTCCTGTCCCATTCTCATGGCCATACAACTCTCATATTGGTGTATGTTGATGACATTATCGTCACAGGCAGCAACCGAGACCAAGTTCAAACTTATATCACCCTATTGGGATGGAAATTCGCAATTCGTGATATGGATAACTTGCACTACTTCTTGGGTGTTGAAGCTACCACCACATCCAATGGGTTATGTCTTACTCAAACTAAATACTTGTCTGATCTTCTTAAGCGCACCAACATGCTCAACTCTAAGTCCTGCTCTTCTCCTATAGCCTATGGAACATTTCTATCTCGAGGCGGTAGCTCTCCTTATGAAGACTCGCATCTCTATCGGAGTGTAGTGAGTGCTTTTCGGTATGCCACTCTTACCGTCCTGAACTTGTTTTCTCCATCAACAAAGTTTCTCAGTTCATGCACCAACCAACTGAAGCTCATTGAGCGGCAGTCAAACATATCCTTCGGTACATCTCTGGTACACTTCATCATGGGCTACAACTTCATCGCAACTCTACCACCTAGATTCATGCCTATGGCGACGCTGATTGGGCTGGCAATATTGATGATCGACGTTCTACCTCGAGTTACTGTGTATATGTTGGAAGGAATCTCGTCTCATGGTGTGCCAAGAAACAATCGACGGTTTCTCGTTCAAGCGCAGAGGCTGAATATCGCAACCTAGCATTAACATGCACGAAAATCATGTGGGTTCAATTTTTACTACAAGAAATCCAAGTTCCATCTCCATCAGTTCCTATTTATGGCGCGACAATATAGGAGCTACGTTTCTCGCTTCCAACCCGATGTTTCATGCCCGTACGAAATATATTGAGATTGACTTTCATTTTGTTCGTGAAAGAGTGGCATCAAAATAATTGAAGGTCCAGTTTCTGTGTTCGAGAGATCAGCTAAATGATATCATGACTAAAGCCTTACCTCTGTCTCATTTTATTTTTCTTCGAAGCAAGCTCAATATGATTAGCATCACATAGGCTTTAGAGGGGTGTATAAGGATAGATATTGTGTTGTAACAGAAAGTTGTTATAAGAGTTAGTTAGCGATGTTTACTATCAAAGCCAGTTCATACAGTTGTATATATACAGCACAAATGTACTCATGGAATAATTAAGGAGGATATATTTTCACAATTCCTCTCTTTCTCGATCTCAGTAATTCTCATTAGTTTACATGGTATAACTATACAATCATCGATCGATCACTTAAATTTTCAGATTCAGGGTAGATTCATAATCTTTTGAATTAAAAAAATATTTCGAAGAGTTTTTAAACCATTAATTTTACATTGAGATTCATATTTTTAACAGATTTCGAGATTCAAAATTTATACTTTCAATAATCGTTATAAATCTCAATGCAAAATCTGGAGTAAAAAAGCTTTTGAACTAATTTTTTGGACCACAAACGTAACCGAGTCCTAAATTTTCACATCAATTCCAAATTAGCCCCGCTTTAAAAACCTCCGTCCCCAACTTGTACCCCAAGCCTACCTCTCTCCGATCTCCCCCTCTCAATTCCATCTTCGTTCTAAGCCAAACAGCCAATGCAATCCATCTCTCTAATCCTTCTTCCCTAGTATTATTATCCCCATGGAAATTTGGAGAGCTCGTTTCTTAGAGAAGCATCTCCGGACACTGCTCTCTCCTTCCACTCTTTCTCGTTTATCCCAATCCAAGTCCCGCTCCTTTCATACCCTACCGTACTACCGTCTCAGTTCGCGCCGCCTCCTCTCCATTTCTTCGTCCTTCTCTAGTACACCTTCCGGCCATACTCGTTACTTCGGACATTTCGGAAACCCTAGCCCCAGGGTGTTTTCGTCACTGTCGCCTGGTAGAGAGGTTGAGTGGACAGATGAACGACCGAATGAGAATCAGCCACACGAGGGTCGCGCGGAAGTGTTGAGCGAGGTGTTGGGGTCGGAGGAGGATGACACGTATCATTTACTGGAGGTGCAACAGGAGAAACAGAGCCGCTTTATTCCTGTCAAGGCCTATTTTCTCTGTACCAGGTTTTTATCTTCACTTAACGAGTAAATAATTTTTATGAGTTGAACAGGTATTCGACAGAGAACTTCTACAATCTCATATTTTCGAACTATCCTTTTCATTAATAAACATATTCTAAACTGCTACACCAATACCTACTGTACAGTGAATTGTACAGTTTAAACTAAACATGTCTTAAATCAAGCTTCAATTGCACATATTCAAATAGGTTTAATGTAGTCTCAATTGTGTATGTCAAAAATAATTCACTTAAATAGAGGGTAAATTACTAAATTGGCAATCAAAATGGTATAAACACAAAGGTATAATTATGCAATCATGTTTATGTGGTACTTGCAGCATTGACTTACGGAGCTTGCAGTCGCAAAATGCATTTAACGTTATCCCACCAAACTCTCGTGCCACTAATTATGTGGTGTTGAAGTATTATGATGTTAAAGGAGAAGCTCAGGTCTCTCTCTCTCTCTCTCTCTGTCTCTCTGTAACTATACTAATGCTCTATATATCTGAAGATGTAAATGATTTTCTTTTATTGATTATGTTTTCAGGGATTTGAGGCTGGTTTTGTGAATGAGAGCAACTGCCACTACATGGTAGTTTTTCAATATGGATCTATCGTATTGTTCAATGTATCTGATCATGAAGCTGATGGATACCTTAGAATAGTTGAAAAACATGCATCTGGAATGCTCCCTGAGATGAGAAAGGATGGTACGGCTTGTTCTTGACCTTAGTATCTCCTAATTGTACTCCCAATAAAAAATTAAATGTGCTAAACATAAGTATATTACAGATGTTGTATGGCTACAATTTTTCAGAGGTTGCCGAACTTATTTAAGGATCTATGTTTGGTCACTAATTTTTTGTCCATTTTTATTCACTCAACTTTAACATTTATCCAAATTTAGTCAGTCCATCACAATTTCCTTTATTTCCTATCTTTACAAATGTTATGCATTTAGAGAGCTGAATTCATACAATTTAGTATTTAGCTAGAACAATCTGTAACTTTGATAATGTTACATTTGCAAAATTTAAGAGAAATTGAATTTTTCTGAATGCCATTGCAGATTATGCAGTGGTGGAGAAACCGAGCCTGGAGTCGTGGATGCAAGGTGGACTTGACTACATTATGCTTCGCAATCTTAGTATAGATGGAATTCGTACAATTGGCAGTGTTCTTGGCCAGAGCATTGCTCTTGACTATTACATCCGCCAAGTAATTCTTTTGCCTTGTTATGTTCTATAAAAAGTAACTATTTATGTAAGGGTGGGGATCCCTTGATAACTATTTATTTTGACAATCTTGACAACCTAACTTCATATAACTTCATATAAATTCATAAAAAATCTCAAATATGAGAAAAACTTACAAATGTATTCTTGGATTTATGGATTGATTGTGTTTCAAACTTGGTGCAATTTGAGTGTCACTTGATATTCCATCCCCATCAAAATTGTATGATAATTTAAAGTTTTAACAGTTTAAATTTTATAATCCTTGATGGAATATCAAATGACATTCACATTGCATGAAACTTTAAAGACAATCAATGTGTAAGTTTAAGAATATGTTTATCAAGTTTTTTCTATTTTTAAATTTTTCTATGAATTTATAAAGAGTTGGTAGTCAAGATTGTCAAAATAAATAGTTGTCAAGGGATCCCATCCTTGATATAATGCTAGATTTGTCTTCAGGTAATGCCACCTCGTGCATGTTAGTTTGGAACCTGTGTAGAATGGTACTGGAAAAGAATGTAGTTTACTTGTCTCATCTTTTTACTTGCCTCTCCACAACTGAATTTGTCACCGACTTTTCCTGCCATGTTCGTGCTTTCCCAATGTGATCACTGTTCTCTGGCTCACATGCAAAATCATGTTGAGAGTAGAGACTGATGCATCATTACTGAAACATTTCTCTAAACAGTCCAATTGCATGATGTCCTTGTTCATTGTCTTGTGCATCTTCTTCCTTCTCTTTTGCTAGTTGTTGGGAGAGGTGGGGAGTGCATTCTTTCTGTTACTTAAATGCTGGGCAGTATGTACACCATCTGATCAATAAATGGACAAGACAATGATTTTGAATCGTACAATGTATCGTGTATCGTATCGAATTGTTTAAGATACACTAAGTTATTCTAAAAATTAAGTAATATAACTAGTTACAAATGAATTTCATTAAAAGAAAGTTTCAATAACAAAATCTATCATACTTCTATGGCGCAACGTTATGTTGCATGCTATATGATAGTAGTATCGTACGATACGAGATACGTATCGCACGATTCGGTACGAGTCAGAAGAGCAACGATACAGATCATACCTGTGTATCGTTTGCTCAGTGAATCGCAGGAATCGTAGCGATACGGGTATCGTATCGGATCGTAAGTATTTCCGATTCTTAATATGAGCCATCGGAGTCGCGATTTCCCTCAAAAGTTGCATTTGCCCTCGAAAGTCGCCTGTTCCATCGTTTACGAAACCTTTTCGCACACTGATCTTGAGTCGCGACATGGCTTTGCTTTTATTGCGTTGTAATAGATGGGGTAAAAGTGGGAGGTGATATTGAGGGAGACAGATCTGACTTGTAGGACCACAACGAGACTTTCATTTTTTATTAAAACGTTGTGTTGTTTGAGCGGCTATGGGCTTGCATTATTTTTCACTCTTTATTTCTTCTTTATTTTTTGTTTTCTTTTTATTTTATATTTTCATCTGTTGGTCTAGTTAAGTAATTTAATTAAACCTGCATAAATATTTATTTTCATTTAAAATTTGATTCATTTTTATATTTTTATTATATTTTCTGATTTTAATTATGCATTTATGTACTTAATTACATAATTTATTTTTTGCAGAAACAGATTGCAAATATTTAAATATTTAAGTATGTAATTTATTTATTTGTAAATCATAATTACATAATTTATTTGTTTATAATTATATAGTTTATTGGTTTATAAATACATAAATATTTAGTTGTTTATAATTACATAGTTTATTAGTTTATAAATACATAAATACATAGTTATAGTTATAATATGTTCTTTTGTTAGTTACTAGAACATAGTTCTAGTGGTAGCTTCTTTTTTTAGTTAATATGTTGTTTTTATTAGTTACTAACTATAACTTTTTTTATTTCAAAAATAGCTTAGCGTATCTTAACGATACGATACGATACACGATACGATACAAAATACAACGATACACGATACATTTTACGATTTAACAACTATGTATATGACCACTATCAAAATAAACTACTTCATTGTCAATTCTCAAAAATGCAGTTAATTTGTAAAAGAAAGCCACGGACAAATGTACAAGTTAAATATTAACACTGTAACATAGAGAAGACACCTTGAAAAAGATAAATTATAAAATGTAAATTTTTCTAATATGTACACACTACACTGAGAAGTCACATTTATAGTTTTATACCTTGTGAATAATTTTATGAGTATCATACTAACACAGTCACACACTAACATATAATGTACGGTACACTAAATAATAAATAGTCAAATATTAATACTGTAAAATCGTACCGTATCGTCAACCTATAGAATCGTAAGATACGGTACAATTCGTATCGTGAATCGTAAGATACTGAAATCATTGGGACAAGATAATTATTAGTTTTTTTTTCTTTTTTTTTGTGTTGGTTGGGGGAGGGGGTCAGTAAGCTTTCAGAGTTGTGCAAATGGCTCAGATTTGTTTGGGTCATGCCTCGCAGGATGTGAAGTCTGGGGTCAAGGGGGGAAAATGCTTCTGTTCTTGGATTTTTCTCAGTGCAGGTGTGGTCAGTTGTAGATTCCTTGAGAGAATTGTTACATGTGCATACTGACCAGCAATCAAGCATCCAGATGTGCTGTTGCAATGGCTGCATAGGGTCAGATGCATGTGACGACAAACCTGGAGTAATTCTGGAGTTGTGGAACTCTGCATCTTTTTTTATTTGCTGGCAATTCAGGGATTGTGATGGTCTGCAGACAAGTTTACATTATATGTTGGCGTTTGTGTTTGTGGTTGGGGTAGTTAATGATGTTAAGAAAATTCTTTGCAAATGTGTTTTTTCATGTGGTTAGTCTTGTTTCAGACAAAAATTGGCAGGTCCCTCTATAGCTAGTTATGAGAGTCTTGTTTTCTTGACATGTTATAACAATAGTCACTTGTTAAGAGATTAATTGATTGAAAACCAAAGCTCAAGGGGTAAAATACAGCAGAAAATAGGTTTCGAGCCAGCAAATAAAAGACCAAACAAATGTGTAGTAGCAACTGAGGTTGTTGTCAAAGAACTGAGGCTGTTGTCCTTGGACCACAATTTTGGATACTATCTGGGTTATGTGTAAATGTGGTTAGGCTTTGTTTGTAGGTTGATGGGATGGTAGCTGAGTTCACAGATATAAACCGAGGCATGGAAAAGACGGGTACCTTTACCATGAAGAGGAAAAAGCTCTTCCAGTTGGTGGGCAAGGCCAACTCTAATCTTGCTGATGTCATCCTCAAGCTGGGTCTGTTTGAGAGGTACAAAGTCAATATTTCCAAATCATATTGAATAATGGCGCAGCACTTATTGTCTTCAAATTAGATTCATTGGTGCTCACAAGAAATGCAAAAGGCTATACAGTAAAAAGACGAGAAAGGCAAAATCACTGAAGAAATTTAAGAAGCAATATTATTGATAATTTAAATAATTTTCGCATAGTATGTGAACAATTGAGCTTCCTAGAGATATGGTTATGTAGCATGACCACTTCTGTTTATTCTTCATCCTATTTCTTCAAATACAAGACCGTCAAGAAAACAGTTGAAGAAATGCATTTTGTATTACATGTCCAGTCGTTGTCCCCAAGGTCAGAAATGATAAAGCAAAAGTTCAGAGCTAATTATGTTAACTTGTGTTCAGGTCAGACATAGCATGGAAAAATGCAAATTATGCTCAGATATGGGAATATCTGCGTGATGAGTATGAACTCACCCAAAGATTTGGAAACCTTGACTTCAAATTGAAGTTTGTGGAGGTAATCTCTTTTGCATTGTTTCTTGAATCTCAAGCTCATTTTGTGGATTGTTCATTAAACTAGTTTGTGTTCCCTTTTTTGGTTCTCAATTTTCAGCATAACATAAGGTTCCTTCAGGAAATACTTCAAAACAGGAAATCAGATTTTTTGGAGTGGCTGATTATAATATTGATCAGTGTTGAGATCCTCATTTCTGTTTATAATATTGTAAGGGAGCAATTATAGTTTTTATTTTTTGCACTGAAATTGCTCTTGCCATGCTCCTGTAAAGATGTTCACGCTGCTTAGTTCAACTCTGGTGCTGTAAATTATTATTGTTTTTTTAGACTTAGCTAGTAAGATGTGGTGATGCATATCATAGTTAGTGAATTAGTGGAATTGTTGGTGATGGGTCTTACTCTTAAAGGAGAATAGAAATCATGTCATCTTCAAGTCAGAACTGCATTTAGTCTAGTGACCTTACAATTAGGGGTAAATTATCTTCCCAGTTGTGGGCCCGAATCAGAGACGGATGTAAATGGAGCAAATGGGGTCAATTGACCTCATTTTTATTTAAGTCGCTAATTTATATATAATATTACTATATTTTTGATGAAAATTAGTAGATTCACTCAATAGCCCCCCATAAATTAACATTTTTTTTAGACTATTGGACCTTATATATCAAAAAAATTATATAATTGAGTAATAATTATATAAAGGCTCAATATCAAATATTGAGTCCATACAAAAAATTTCTGCCTCACTTCAGATCCGAATGATTTCGGCATTATGGTTTCTACTGGTGCAGAACTAACAAATATTACAAAATCCTTTTAGTGCGGTTCTATATTATAATATTCGTCGTTATTGTTATTTTTGATGACATGGCAGCAGCAGCCAGTAATTGTCGTTATTGTTATTACAATATCAAATCCATTATATTTATAACTCAGGATCCGTATTAGAGTTTTTAATGTTTCTTTGAAGGCGACTCCACATTTTAACAGTCAGATTGAGTGCTCGTGCGTGGAATGTGTGAAGTTTAATTATTATAATTAGCGTACAATTCTCTCGCGCGGTTGAGCAGGCCACTTTTACTGCTACCAATTGCCATAACTTGTCTTTTGGGATTTCAAACTTGTTGTTCTATTTTTCTTAAAAAACAAAAAGAAAAAGGATTTCACATCTGATTCAAATCTATACTATTATATAAAGCATCTAAGAATTGGAGGGTCCATTTTTTGTCATTGTAAATTTTTATTATACCCATTTTATCCCTCAATTAGACGGATAATATTTATTGTTGGTTGATCGAACGTATGTGATCGCGTCCATTGATCCCCTCTTTCTCTCCATTTCTTTCCCTTATATACTATTATTTCCATAATTTTTGTTTTTATTTAGCAACTTTGTGCATATTTGGTAAGGAATTAATGGTGATAATATATGTTAGAATAATTAATTTTTCTTTCCATAAAAATCATGAATCATTAACTCATATTGTGCAAAAATCTCATCCAAGATTAAATATAGTCTTTATTATATGTTTTCTCTATAATTTGGTGAATTTATAATTTAATATTAGATAAATGTGAATTTTTTTATCTTATAATATTTTAATGTTTAAATAAAAAATTCTGCTGCAACGCGCGGGTATATAGCTAGTATCTTTTAAAGCGTAATGACTGGATATTCGATGGAATGCGGTCTTTTGCGACTTCATGGTTTATACGGTTATAAAATTTCATAGTTATTATAATCTTATATATATTACAAGGGTGATTTATATTATTTATATAAAGATATAATATTCTGAAAATATTTGCAAATGTCTCAAAAAATACTATATTATTTTCAAAAACTCAAATTATTTTGCTTTTAAATTCTTTATATCAAAATTTTGTAAGTTACCAACCTTTTATATTTTTGGAGTTTTTTAAGTATTTATTTCAAAACTTTTAAGAATGACCTATTTTCATATACAAACATTCATAATTTTAGATACATCTTAAAAAATTGAAAGAATATAGTTAAAAACCTGTGAAAACAAAAACTTTTTTATACACGATTTTATAATAAAGATTTCATTAGCAATGTAAATCAAGACATTGGAGATAATAAAGTATATTTTTTATGTGTTTGCACTTTGAACACAAATGTCAACATCTTTGCAAATAGTCTATCTCTATTTATATATCAAATATGATGAAATTTAGTATATGAGTGATACGTGTATTTTCGATCACCGAGAGAGGAGTTCGACAAACTTTTACTCTTCTCTATAGACTGTCGTGTGTGTGTGTGTGTGTGTGTGAAGTAATGTTCAAAAGATCATCCCCGACATATCAAGTGTATGCCTTATATAGGTTCCATTTCGCGCCATATGACCGTTGGACCGTTTTAACCGCTGCCTTTGGGACTGTAGTCATGACACTTAATACCGTGCATGTGCATTCATGACACATCATGCATGGACAGTTACATCGCTTAATGTCGCGACTGGACATTGAAGGCGCCTTACTTTGAGGTTGAGCCCTCGTAATGGATAGGAGGAATTATGGGCTTGTAGAACCTTCAAATATCAAATAAATAAAACACAAATATCTCGATGATCTATATCTCGGGAACCATTCAGTATCTCTATATGGATCATCGAGATATCTGAATGCCTAGGTCCATGAGCTGGTATAACGCTTCATGTTTATGATTTAGAAGATCAGTTAAAGACGATCAAAATCTTCTCCGTCTTTCTGATAACAAGTCCTTGATGCTGAGTTGGCATAACGCTTCAAGGTTCACATCTTGTGTACTGATATTCATATAGTCTGAGCTGCCATTAATCGAGGCTCATGGTCTGAGTTGCCATTAATCGAGACTCATGGTCTGAACTGTCATTAATTGAGGTTCACAAGGTGTAGACTATCTTGAAAAATCCATATCTTCTCTGCTATTTCTCATAGCGGCCATTTAAAATTGTTTAACAATTATGTTTGTTTTTCCTTTCCTAATCGGAGGTTCCTCGGGTTCAAAGCCCAGTGTAATTAATAATGGGGATTTACGCTCATTGAAATCTTAAAGACACTACAATCACTAAAAAACCTTTAAATGTGCATTTCAAATTCATATAAATATATCCTAATGCACAGTTAGAGGAATCTTTGTGTCCTTCTTCTATAATTCATCGCCCATTTCCTTTTTCAGGGCGGTGAGGGCGTGAAAAAGGGTCGCATAGATAAATTATTCTTCGAGATGATTTGTTTGAGAAGTCGTTCCTCGAGAAAGTTAATTTCAAGAGATTTCTTATTTCTTTGACAACTATAACCGCAGGTCTATATATTAGTAGTTGTTATTCTGTGAGAGTAGTGTCAGAATAAGGTGACACATCAAATCATTCTCTGACATCCCGGATATTTGATGTCAGAAGATGCTTCATTTTCTGCCTGTAAAGCGCTTTGATCTTTGTGTTCGACGCTTCGCTTGGAAGATTTCGAAGTTGCATCATATTTTCCTACTATTTTTTACTTATTTCAAAATGATTCGAATCTGTCAGCGTCACATGACTATACTATAATTTATGACTTTCTACTTCCAGACCTTGGCCTTTATAAAACCTGAACAGTTGCCTTATATAATTTTTATTTCTTTAACTCTCCTTCTATTTTCGCTTACTCTCTAATTTCCGAACATTGAATTTCTCTTCCTTCTTCTACTCTTCTAATTTTTCTCTTTCGCTCTCTTCTTCAAGACTTTCGGCTTCCAAGCTTTTCTAAGTGAAGACTTTCAAGTTCTTCTTCAAGCTCTAAAAAGCTTTCAAGACCTCTTCTCTTCTCAAGTATCACCTTTCTTCTTCTTTTCTGTTTTTATTCTTCTCTACTTTTGCTCATTCTGTTAGGTCTTTTCTTTACTATCTTCAATCTTCGTTGTATATTATTTTTCCTTTGCAACCGCTCTATAAGAATTGTTAGATGTTATATATATTGTTGTCTTATTTATTTTTAAAATTGCTTGTAATTAGTAGTTTTTAGTAATATAATTCCTTACAATATGATTTACTGTAACTTCATTTGCATAGACCATATCGGTATATTTTGGTTGTACCAGTATAACCAATGTTGCTTGTACCAGTCGTGCTATGGTAGTATTGTTGTCTTTACTAATTTAACATAGCATATACTAACTTAGACTAGATTTTTCACCAGCTGATGGTGTACTGGAAGGCACTAGAGAAAGAGACTTCGAAGAGGCTCCATTTCAAGAACCTCTTGCCCCCGGTGCAACCTTGTCTTCTTCCTCAGGGTCTTTGTCTTTGAATTCATCTTTGGATTCATCTTTGTCGGATCCGAAGGAGAACGTCGAGAGATCAGAGATTTCTACTCCTCTCGTTATCCGAGTTCGAGGGGAAGGAAAAGACAACTATCCTGCGAGAGTCGCGCGACGCACCAATGAATTCGAAAAGAGGTGCCCGTGAAGCTGAAGGCCCCGAAAAAAATCCATCATAAGCCGATGACAATTGCCAGGGAAGGACACTCCCTCGACAGGTTCTTCCCTATAATCTCGTTAATCAGGCTGAGGGTTCACATCCTCGGTAATCAGGAATGGGCCGACGACTTTGCCCAAGTATTGGTGCGCTCCGAGCGAAGAGATGGTGTTCCCATGGTCGTGGCGCCGAATATTAGTGATCGAGATCATGATTCCTTCAAGGGGATGATGATATACTGGAAGATGACACGATGCAGCTTTAGGCTGCCACTGTCAAAATTCATCAAGGATCTTCTGCGCGCGGGACATCACCCCAACTCAGTTGATGAGCACATCGTGGTGTGTGATAATCAGCTTCAGATCATATTCCACGAGTTTCAGGAGGTTCTAGGCACGGATTAGCCTACTCTTTCCATCTTCGACCATTACTTCAACCTTGCCATAGCCAACTATGACTACCTTTTCGTCAAGCGTCACTTAAGAGGTTTGGAGATATTCCATTCGACAACCCTCGAATATCTCAGATCGATGCGTAGAATTAAGGGTAGGTTTATGTGAAGGATCCCCATGACTGTAGGTATCTTCGGGTGTTGAAGTATTCATTTACGCCCTTGCAGCCTAGGAAGAAACCCACCATCGGGGATTGTTTGTCTTCCGTAAGTGATCTCGAGATTATTAATAAAATTAGGGTCCTCGTCGAAGATATTATTTTTAATTTATAATATTATTTAATTTTTAAGTTTTTGTTTATAATCATATGTATTTTCTTTGTAGGCCGTGGAAAAATAAATTTTGATTTCGATGGATCTGACACCAAACCTTCGTAAGTAGATCCGCTGGCTAGGAGTGGGGGGAAGAAGCTCGATAAGCCCAATACAAAAGCTTCTTCCTTTCTTCTCGAGAAGAGGACCCACGACAACGAGGCGGTGGTAAGCGACCGTCGAAGAAGATTCGAGAGAAGGGTCCCACTTGGACCTAGAAAGCTCCTATTGTCAAGTCTCCTCCACCAGCGCCGACCAAGGGGGATTTGGCGGTCATCCCGACATCTTCTACGCCATCAACTTCCGTGAAAAATCTACGTAAAATCGAATCCCCTCCTTTCAGCCAAGCCAAGTTTCCGAAATAAACTCGAACAAGATTCTGCTGGGAGGGTCTTTCTATAAACTTTCCCGACAACGTCGGCGTCTACCTTTTCGGACGTGCAAACATTATTAAGTCGGGGATGAAAGACTGGCTTCGGACGACCTGGGTGAATATACTCGGGAGGCGGTGCGCGCTATCGAACCGCCCTACTTTGCCCGTAACATCGAAGACATTCTCGCATCACTCACCACCGCTATGGGAAATGTCTTCGAAGCCTTCTCCCTCATGGGACGTGTATGGATGACTTCGCGACTCGTGAGGGTAAGATTACCTTCCCGAAGATTCAATCCAAGGACCTCTCGAAAGTTATCGTCGAGAGGGACCGAAGGGTCAAATAGCCAGGTTAAATGGGGATCTGGGTCTGCTCAAGGGTGAGAACAAACAAATAAAAGAGTAAATCAAAAAATAAAGAAAGAATCGGCAAAATCTCTCGAGAAGGCTCTTCAGTGAGCGACGACCGCTGAAGCTCGAGCAGCTGAGGTAGAGGCCTCCCTCGCCAAGATAAGGTGTAAGGTCGCTCAAACCGAGAGCGATCTTTCTATCGAAAGGGAAGCTTCAAGAGAATGAAGGTACAACTCTCCAAGACTTCTTCAAGTTCAGTGAAGAAGTTCTTGGGTGCAATTCCTTTAAATATGATGCTCAGTTCCGGTCAGGAATCTGATGAAGTACACAATCTACCGCGAACTCAGTAAGCTGACGAAGCTCTATCCATTTTGTCCCGAACAGATAGGCTTCGCTTCAGTAGATCGGGAGTCGGCTATCCCCTCCAACATGTCATCCTTCAACTGGGACGAAGGCATGGATGAATTGTTCGAACATGGAGGGGAAGCCCATCGAGAAGAAGCCAAAGATCCACAATCATAATCCTACTAGGATTGTGCAACATTGGGATTCGACGAGATGACCTAAAGACCTCTACATATTAGAAGACGAGGAGGATGAAGCGGCCATCCGTCGATAGGTGATGCTAACGCTCCCGACAATACAGAGGTATAATTTCTTTTCGAATATCTTTTTCGAATTCTCTCTCTCTCTCTATATATATATATATATATATTAATGCTACGGTTAGTCGCGAAGTACAAAACGTTTTTGTACTTCGCATTGTATCTTCCATTTCTGATTTCAAAATATCGATCCGACCGTTCAAAGTGTTCTTCATATTAAAATATATTTGAAGACCAAATTTTATATTTTTTAGAAATTTTTTTCTATTTTTATTGTGGGGATGAAAATACATTGAGTTTATAATTTTTAATAAGAACAGTTTTCTAATCCTAAAAAAAATAGAATTTTTTTCTAAAAAAATATAAAATTTGGTATCCAAATATATTTTAATATGAAGAACACTTTGAACGGTCGGATTGGTATTTTAAACTCGAAAATGGGAAATACGACGCGAAGTACAAAAAAGTTTCGTACTTCGCGACTAACCGTAGTATAACTCTTTCTCTCTCTCTCTCTCTCTATATATATATATATATATATTGCAAACTGATGTTCTATTATTTCTATAGGAGAACCCAAACATATGAAGCTTGATCGGCAACCCTTCGAGTCGAAGAGCCGACAACTTCTCTTATTTTATTATTATTATTTTTTTATTCATTAAGCAATGCATTATTTTTATTTCGAGCTCTGTTCCCGACATGTGGGAATATCTCTGTACTAGAGAATTTAATGTTTTGTTTCCCACGGTGGGCGCCAAATGATATGGGTATTTTCAATCATCGAGAGAGGAGTTCGACAGACTTTTACTCTTCTCTATAAATTGTCTTGTATGTGTGTGTGTATGTAGCAATGTCCAAAAGATCATCCCCAGCGCATATCGTATATCATGGGTAGGCCTTATATAGTAGTCATGACACTTAATACTATTTATGACACGTCATGCATGAATATTTATAACGCTTAATGTCGCGACTGGACATTGAAAACACTTTACTTTGAGGTTGGACCCTAGCAGTTGAGCTCTTGAGGTTGGGCCCTCGAAGTTGGACTCTCACAACGGATATGAGGAATTATAGGTTTGTAGAAGCCTCCTAGTTCGGTTTGTGGGCGTTAGACGATATCGAGTAGGACACTCTATCCATGAGCTATAATTATATATATATTCATAACATATTTAGAGATTTCTTTTGAACTTTCAAAAATTCACCAACGAAATTAGTCAAAATAGCCGTCGTGAGATGATCCCCTCTTCCGTGTATAATGGTCTTTTCCTTTACCAGTTCAAGTCGAGCGTCATTATGGACGTGGGATCTGGATTTCTGGTGCCCATATGTTATACATATATATTTCGTCCAAGAATACATATATTTTACTCAATCACGGTTTTAATATTTCTTATTCAGCATGATATACGCTCGTTGACCGGATAAACTAAAAGCACTTACATGCACATTGAACAGAAAAAAACGAAACAAAAAATAATAATAAACACGGAAGTCAGACCAATGCAATGTGATGAGATCCTCCATGTCGTACATGACCAAGAAGTTATGTATGAACGCATCTGATGCCTGTGGCTATGTTTGCATGGCCTAGAATAATTATTGTTTTTAAAATAAAATAGTAGTTGTATTTAAATGTAAAAATAACGGATGTGAGGATGAAATAACTGTTATTCTTCTTAACTCTCCATTATTATTTTCAATAAACAATTCAAATAATATTTCTATCATTCGGAATAACATCACTTTTTTATTATCCTCACGCTAATCGAAAAATCACTATTTTTTCACTATCCTCATTTGCTATTCCCAATTTCTCTATTCTTACACTATTTTTTACACGATCCAAACACACACAGTGAGAATAACAAAATTCACATATAAATATAGAGCTATCAAATCAAACTTCTAAGAATTATTATATTTTAAAGGTGCTTGGGCAACTACGATGCACATAGGGGTGTCAATTATCGACCCGATCCGATCAGACCCGACATGATTCAAAAATAAATGGGTCGGATATGTGTTTAATTTTTTTGACCCGAATCGGATCGGGTCGGGTTCGGATCAACCCAACCCGACCTGATTAATTATAATTTTTGAAGTAATTTTATGATTTAGTACTAATTAAAACTTAAATCTACACTAATTATATACTAATTAAGATTAATTATAAATATAGAGCTATCAAATTAAACTTCTAAGAATTATTATATTTTAAAGGTGCTTGAGCAACTACGATGCACATAGGGGTGTCAATTATCGACCCGACCCGACCAGATCCGACATGACTCGAAAATAAATGGGTCAGGTATGGGTTTAATTTTTTTGACCCGAATCGGATCGGGTCGGGTTCGGGTCAACCGACCCGACCCGATTAATTATGATTTAGTACTAATTAAAGCTTAAATCTACACTAATTATATACTAATTAAGATTAATTATAAAATAATCAATATTTATTTGCTTAAAATTATATTAAAATAATTAATAAATATTTAATTATTTTACACGGGTCGGGTCGGGTTGACATATGATCCGATCGGATCGGATATGAGTTGAGATTTTTTAACCCAAATTTAATCGGATCGGATAAAAAAATAATAATAAAATAATATGACCCGACCCATTGACATCCCGAGATGCACATGTTCACTTTCCTTAGGAAAAATTCTTTCAGCACAAAGAAAGAACAAGGAAATATGGTAGAATAGCGGCGAATATTTCTTTATTTGCAAATCATGTACATCCAATATTAATTATATATCAGCAGTTCTCAAGATCCTTTCAAAGTTCAAAAGAAAAAAAAACAATTTAAATTTTTTTGTGCGTGGTAAGTTTGTACAGTAGATTTACTATGCGAAATTTTTAGGATTCCTTTCTCAATACCAAATCAAAGTGAAATAGCGGAATGATGTGCTATTCAAGTGCTAGTCACGTCAAAGTCAAACACAAAACGACAATACGAATTAGTGTTATACATAAACTATTTTGATACTCAACCATTTTTTTTTTTGGATGAAAGGCGTTAGGCAACCGATTTTTTTTATTATAGTAAATAAAATAATTAAATATATGAAATTGGTAAGATGAGCCTATTTTTAGTCATCATAGCTAGATCCGAGTTTCAAACTCGGGTCCAGCACCCTGACCCGAGTTTGAAACTCGAGTCCATTTTTTTTTCTTCAGTTTGTTTATTTATTATTTTTAATAGGTTTTAATAGTTTATTTAGATTGTTTATTATGTTTCAATATTTATTTTGTAATTTAGCTTTTTTAATAGGTTCCAATTTTTATCTTTTTAATTTTGCTTATTTAAAATATTTCTTTAATTATCTTGTTGTTGTGTGTAATTATATAATTAAATTCATTAAGGGATCAAATTTATTTTTTAATAAGTTTTATTAGTTTGCTATGTTTAAAATATTTATTTTTTGATTTAGTTTATTTTTAAATATTTATCTAATCATTTTGTTATGTGAAACAATAATAAAAGATATAATATTATAATAATTAATTAAAATATAATTTAAAAATATTAATACTGAGTACGTTAATTCATATTATCACTACAACAAAAAATTATTTTAGACAACACCCAAAACAACGATAAAAAAATTAAAATTTAAAAACTAAAATCTCATGGATTAACAACCCTTTGTCATATGTTTTCTTATATAAAAAGAGAGGTGAGAGATACAGAGAGAGAGAAATAAGAAAGAAAGACGAGAGAGAAGAAATAAAAATTGAAATTCAACCATCTCAACTTTAAAACAGTCATAATTTTTAATAGAAAACTCCGATTGATGCGTGCTATGCAGCCACGGAAAGTTTACGAAGAGATCTACAAGATTAACGCTTACGTCGTTACCGTCATTTTCAGGGCAAAAAAACATCATCTTCATCCTCAAAAACAAATTTGAAGTTTTAACTCTTATTTTTTTTATTTCTTTCTTTGATTTTTTTAAACTAAAATGTATAATTTTTCATATTATTACATGAGCATGATGTATGTACGTATTATTGAGTAATTTTTTTATTATTGGATGTATTATATTTTTTAGTCTGGATTATTGAATGAGTGAATAATATACAATAATATTTATTTTTATCTAATCAATTTGTCTCTTAATGAATTGAATTATATCATTACACATAACAAAATAATTAAAAAATATATTTTTAAATAAGCTAAATTAAAAAGATAAATATTAAAACCTATTAAAAAAGCTAAATTATAAAACAAACATTTAAAAACTAAATAAACTATTAAAATCTATTAAAAATAATAAATATACAAATAAAAAAAGAAAAAAAATCTGAACCCGAGTTTCAAATTCGGGCCAAGGTACTAGACCCGAGTTTGAAATTTAGGGCTGGCTATAGTGGCTTAAAAATGGGCCCATCTTAACAATTTTATATATTTAATTATTTTATTTACTAAAAAAAATTATGCTTAGGCAATACAGCCATTTTGGTAGCACAGTCGAAGATCACATTCCCGTGCCTCGGAACTCGGAACTCGGAACTCGACCCGCAAGTAAGGGTTGGTTTAATATTAAGGAATAGTGATAGAGTTATAATTTTAAAAAGTGTAGAAAATTGATATATTTTATTATTTAAAAGAATAAAAATATTATTTGATAATTGTTAATTATAATAGTAAAAATATTAATAATTATGATATCAATAGAAATTATGATAACAATAATGATAATATAAAATTATAATAATAAAATTATAATTATAATTATAATAAAAAAATAATAAAAAAATAAAAAATTATAATTATAATTATAATAGAAAAATAATAATAATTATGGTATAATAATAATAAAATTATAATCATAATGATAATAATAATAATAAGGACAATGATGATAATATAATAATATATATAATAATCTCAAGATAATATAATAAAATAATAATCGGTATTCTATAATAGTTAGCTTGGAATACCGATTTAGCGCTCTTCCGCACTCTTCTTCTTCATCTAAAATATTATTCTTACTTTTTGCTATTTTATTTGATACCAAATGAACTCTTAATTTTTATCAAACTGGAGCCTTAACTTTGGCGGCCTGATAAATTATATCTCGAATAACTAATTATAAATATAAAAATTAAATATATTTAATAAAATTTCATTTTTTCTAAATCAATTTTTTAAAGGAAAGGAATCACTTGACAATGGTTATTTTGCCAATCTTGACAATGAATTTTTAAATAAATAAATAAAAAATTATAGATATATTTCTGATTGACAATGATTCAAATTTCACGTAATTTTATTATCGTTTGATAATTCATCAAAGACGGTTAAATTAGAACTGTTGCATATAGCATAATATTTTAATGATTTTTGATGGACTATTAAACTATAATGAAATTGTATGAAATTTAAATCACTATCAATCTATAAGTAAAAGAATATATCTATAAACTTTTTTTTAATTTGTTTTGTATTTATTTCAATACTCACTGTCAAGATAAGTTATTGTCAAGGGATTCTTTCCATTTAAAAAAAAAACTACAGATGTATATAATAAAAATAATATAATTAATGTGATAATTTTGAAAAGATAATATTAAAAAGTTCGATTATTTTAAGAGTGAAATAATCCCGCTTTAAAGTATCATTTTTTTCTTCGCTCTTTTAAATATTAGCATTCTACAAATTTGAACAATACTTGGATCATATGTGTATTATTATTTATTAGTTAAGAAAAAATCCATTTTCTTTCTAATATTCTAAGTTTTTTTGTGTGTATTACGTACATTGAAAAAATAAAAAATATCCTAATTGAAGTATACCTTATTGAATTACTCAATAATTTTGGATTTTATCTACGAAAATTTTGAGTCTATGGCTACAGTATATCCACCTCTACCTGATATGATGCGACATGTATGTTCTGCCATGAAAGGTATTTGTTAAAATGAGAATCTTATATATTAATTTATTATAACAAATTATCTATACTATTATATTATATAAAGTATTTAAGAATTGGAAATCTATTTTTTGTCATGGTATTTTTTATTATACCCATTTTATCCCTCAATTAGACGGATAATATTTATTTTTGGTTGATCGAACATATGTGATCGCGTTCATTGATCCCCTCTTTCTCTCCATTTCTTTCCCATATATACTATTATTTCCATAATATTATTATTATTTTATTTAGCAACCTTGTGCATATTTGATAAGAAATTAATGGTGATAATATATGTTAGAATAATTTACTTTTTCTTGCCATAAAATTCATGAATCATTAACTCATATTGTGCAAAAATCTCATCTAAGATTAAATATAGTCTTTATTATAGATTTTCTCTATAATTTGGTGAATTTATAATTTAATATTAGATAGATGTGAATTTTTTATTTTATAATATTTTAATATTTAAATAAAAGAGTCTCATTGCACGGGTATATAGCTAGTATATTAGAATATATATTGCCAAATTTTGCATATATTTGTAAAAACTGAAACACTTTTATTAAATAATTTTTTTTATCGCCGAATAAAGGAAAATTTTGTCGAAGTCAGCTAATCAGAGATCAAATATAGATTGTAGTCATGCGATTTCCTAAATAATACTTATTTCTTAACAAATTTTGTTGTTATGATTGATTTTAGTTATTTATTATATGTTAACATCAATGCATATTTGTTAATAATGTGACGTTGTAAAAACTATCTATTTTTTAAATTTTGTATTGTTATAATTGACTTAATATTTGTTAACACGAGGTTATTATACGTTAATGTTTATATTTATTTATAAGTTATAAGTAATGTGAATCCAATTAACGTGGGTGGATACCAGTGGAATGCACTCTTCGGCCATTTTTATTTTATTTTGGTTGAACTTTTATTTATGAGCGTTTAATGAATTGTATTAGGAGAAAAATGGCGGCTTTACAGTGAAAACGATCGGATAACGTAATTAATTAGGAGTTGGCTATTTAGCCTATTTATGGATCCAGTCAATGGAACTTGTTCTTACAGAGTTCAAATTAATTTTTCCCCTCACGAACTTCTGGTATGAAAAGGATCCTGCTTACTAAAATAAACCAGAAAAAAAAAACAATTTTGGCAGTTTAGTATGAAAAGTGAAATATTCCTCTACAAAATAAAAAAATTAATTTGACTGAGTTGATGCTGAACGCGACAGCTGGCATCATCTGTTCCATGATAGTACAGATTTTTTTATATATAATAATTATAAAAATCATATTATTAATAATAAAAGCGATAAAAACAGAATTTTAAATCTACGAATGACAGCGTGCCACTGCCAATGATATTTTTACTGAAACGCGCCACTGCCAGTGGCATTTTACTGAAATGCGTCACCGGGAGTGACGCGTTTGTCTCTTACAAATAGCAACTGATACATGTGCGTGTATTTATAGTGATCAAAAACCCGTTTTTAGGCAAACGCGCCACGCCGCGCGTTTACACAAAAAAAGACGCCATTGACGATACGTTTATCCACGCGCCATTCGACAAATGTACATACCGCTATTTGTAGATTTAAAATTTTGATTTTACCACTCTTATTATTAATAATATGTTTTTTATAATTATTATATATAATAAAATCTGATGATAGTACATAGTACATACTACATAGCTAAAAATTGTAATCAACCAGATAATCCCTCTTAACATGATTTCCGACATTTAACATTTTCATCTGTCCATTTGGCATAAACTTTGTAAAAATCGATTTCGAATTGAACCTTCTGGATAAAGCACTCGCTAATCTTCTGGATAAATATTTTGCCTCCAATCTAACGCTCTTTCTGCGTCATATCTGTCGTTGATAATAGATTCTTAAAAACATTATTTTGTAGGGCTCACATGTTAATTAAAAGTGGATGAATTGAGAATAATGATCCGAACATAATGATATCAATCTTATCCATTATTATCCTTGCAAATTTTCACGAATGTAGTGGCACAGATGCCTAGCTAGCTAAGAAAAGAATCAAAAGGAAACTAAATTTTGTTTGATACACAGATCAACCTATTTTTAGTTGACTTGGCAACTCAGGCTGACAGATCTAACAAATTTCTTTTCCCATAAATAGCCATAGCAAAATGAAAGTTTTTTTTTACTTTTTACCTCTATTTAGGAAAGCAAGAGAATTTTTATTTAAAATATTCTTATTTGATATTGAAAATTTTCTACTGAAACAATTCTTTGATCAAATCAAAATTTTCTTATAGTAGTAGTCACCTTAGATGAGAGTCATAAATCGTGTTAAACTACAATCTCAAATTGAATGAAGGTGAAAATATACCAAATAATTTTAGACTAAAAAACCTATTAAACCGAGCTCGCTAAGCAATCTAATTAAATCACGCCCATCAATTTACTGTTCATAAGTTCTAAGAGTCGCTAATCAAAACAAAAACATCTTTTTCCGAACTTCTTTTTCAGGTATATCCCCTGCAAATAAGCGTACATGTTTTTCCATCCTCCCAGTGATCCAAATTCGCCGCGTAACATCGTGTGATGCGTGTGCCGTCCAATTCATATTGAAATTCGTGCTTGATCATTTATCAATCTCAAAACCCCTATTAATCAAAGGGATTCCGTGCTGTACATATTCTGCGCAGCCTGCGCTGCAGATGATTCTGTGATAACCCCTAAAAGTAGAACCGTCTCTATTTGATATGGAGCACAAGTTTAAGGAAATAAATAAAGCAGGCCCACCACTAACCGGCGACCAACGTGGCCGAAGAAAAATATCCATTGTACCATACCCTCTCCGGTCAATGCAAGCTCTGTCATCCATTAGATTACTGCCACGTGTCCCCATCTGAGTTAAGCCCAATGGAATCTGGGGAACCGGGTCGCGTTCACACACAATTAAAGTGATTTCCCGCAGCTACCCGCCCATCTGTCACAAACTGAGCTTGTAGTAAGGGCATCCTCGTCCTTTCATATTTTCTAAAAGGCCCCAATTATAGCTAGCCCGGCAGCAGCTGCATAGACACGCGCACCGCATGAAGCCAATCAGGACCGTTCAAATTTAAAAGGATTCTCTAACGCACGATTGTTCCATCGGACGGTGACGCATGAATTACTAGAATCTTCCTCTTGTGGATTCAATCATGTATATAAGCATATGTGGAGTCGGAGGGAGTGTATTCTCATTTCAATCTCCCGTCATTCTCTCTTGTTCACAGCTTAAGGTCCACGAGATCAAAAATGGCGAAGTCTTACCCCACCGTCAGCGAGGATTACCAGAAGGCCGTTGAAAAGGCGAAGCGCAAGCTTCGTGCTCTCATCGCCGAGAAGAACTGTTCTCCGCTGATGCTCCGCCTTGCGTGAGTGTTCTCTTCGCCTTCCCGATCTTTAGATCTCTTCCGATCTGTTAGATATGGTCTCATTTTAAGCGTTATCCATCCGATCTGTGGATGTAGATCGTTGTTCCGTACTTATTTAAGTTTTATTTATGGATCTCGATTTGAATGAATGTTGTCGATGGTGACAGGTGGCACTCTGCTGGAACATTTGACAAGGGGAGCAAGACCGGAGGTCCGTTCGGTACCATGAGGTTTGAAGGGGAGCGGGCACACGGTGCAAACAATGGTCTCGATATTGCTGTCAGACTTCTGGAGCCAATCAAGGAGCAGTTCCCTACACTTTCCTACGCTGATTTCTACCAGGTTCGTCTAGATCTGAGTTTTTTTAATTAATTCTTCTTTCTTTATTATTTTTGCTTTGATGTTATTTTTTTCCTTGATATAACATTTCATGTGATTTCAGCTTGCTGGAGTTGTAGCTGTGGAGGTGACTGGTGGTCCCGATGTCCCTTTCCACCCTGGAAGAGAGGTATAGCTGTTTATCACTTTTTATTTGTAATTTACTTCTTATTTGAGGAAAATTTTGCTTAAACGACGCAGTTTTATAATTTTCAATAATATTGTTGTTAGAAGTCTTGGGTTTAGGTAGGGTTTTTGGTAGTTATTTATTATTTGTTAGCCGAATCTTTAAAGTATGGTGAAAGGGGTGTCAGATGAGGAAGAGAAATGGGCAGCATCCTGCTCGTAAATCTGACGAACAAAATTATCTCGAATAATGCATATACAAATCTCAAAGAGAACAAAACTATCTCGTGCCGTCTGATCGATATGAGCAGGACCTTGCTCGGCGTTTTTACGATCAGCGGATCCGGTGCCGTCAGATGAGGATAATAATTATAGTATAGCTTTTCTGAAGAGATTTAGATGAAGTGTACTGGCCGACGCTTAGATGAATATAATCTTATCTAGTTTTATTTTGGGAAGATATAATTCTGGTTGCCAATTGTGGGGAAAAAATAATATTAATTCAGATTTCAAAATCTTGATCAGACCTAACTTTGTTTGAAAGGCTGAAATAAATCATCTATGGGCCCGTGGCCTATTTATTTAGGTTTAGGAAGCTGCCTCAAGTTGCTGCATACCTTTTTTTTTTATAATGTATTTGGAATATCTTTGGTTATACTTTATTATAGATACAATTTAATTGCATCAATATGCCGCATCCCATCAATGTTATGTTCATGAGTCTTCTTCTCTCTCTCTCTCGGTTGGCTCATCTTGTTGTTCAATTTCACTACAAATTAGAACTCTTAAAAGATCGCTCATAATAATGGCATGAATTGAAATTATGCACAAGTATTGCAACAATTAAATGAAATTTCTACAAAATAAAATCCATCACTGGCCCTTATGATCTTTTATTGAAGATTTAGTTACATATGGTTAGCTCTATGATCACTTGGAATGCTCTTTGGGATGTAACAAGAAGTAAATTAATGTCATGATCAATAAGTAAATAAAATTTATTCAGATTTAAGCATGAGTGACAAGAGCAAGAACATTACTTATATGGAATATCTTGATTGCTGTGATTTATTTGGTGCTAGGTCCTAAAGCTTGTTTACTAACAATGTACTGTTAAATTTCAGGACAAGACAGAACCTCCAGTTGAGGGCCGCCTTCCTGATGCCACCAAAGGTAAATAACTGAAAATTAAGTTGTAATGCAAGTATAATTCTGACTGTGTTATTTCCTTGATAACAGATTTTTTTATTTTTAAAATTGACTCTGAATACGCTTGTTTGCAGGCTCGGACCACCTGAGGCAGGTCTTTGGAGTCCAGATGGGACTGAGTGATCAGGACATTGTTGCACTTTCTGGTGGCCACACCTTGGTCAGTTTCATGTCTCATTAGCTCTTCCCCTTTTTATTCTCTCTATGCTATCTATTCATGCAAATCAAATCAATAAGTGGTTGGCCTAATGTGTTAATCTCTACTTGTTCAGGGGAGGTGCCACAAGGAGCGGTCTGGCTTTGAGGGTGCATGGACCACCAACCCCCTTGTCTTCGATAACTCCTACTTCAAGTATGTATTACTAAATTTCCCCTGATTATTTAATCTTTTAATATGCTGAAAAACAATAGTGCATTATAATGTAATCTAATAATAATGTACTTAATGAAATATACTGGTTGATGCAGGGAGCTCCTGAGCGGAGAGAAGGAAGGCCTCATCCAGCTGCCTTCTGACAAGGCTCTTCTTTCAGACCCTGTTTTCCGCCCTCTTGTTGAGAAATATGCTGCAGTATGTTTTCTTTCATATTCAATTATTTTAATCTTTCATTCTTTTAGCAATTTTTGTTATTTATTACTTTGGTGAATTTTTGCAGGATGAGGATGCTTTCTTCGCTGATTATGCTGAGGCTCACATGAAGCTCTCTGAACTTGGGTATGTATATAATCATCAAATACCTTTTGATGTTCGTACATTTTATAATGTTTTTGTACACAGTTGTTGGCTCTTCTTGATCAGTTGCTGTATGGTTCTTAATGTTTTAGGTATGCTGATGCGTAAAAGGCTACTAAAGTATCCTTTTCTGGTATTTTGCATGTTTAGAATCGGAGGGGGTAACTTGGAGGAGTGTGCCCGTAATAAACACTTGTCGGCTTTTCTTGGTCACATTTTGGCACTATGAAAATGCGCTTTTGCTTGTTTTTTTTTGTTATGACATTTCACTATATGTTTTCATTGTTTCCTAATGGAATATGTTGATCGGTCTAGCTGTTTTCACTGCCGTCTATAACTATAATTTAGTTTGCTTGGTTGGCTCATGACTGTGTTAGTCCCTTTATTTCTTTCCCTTGGAATTTGCTAAGAAAATCAATGTCTTTTGACAATCAAAGTGATCGTAAGTAGCTTATAGTTGAAATGAAGCATCTAAATACAGAATAAATTCCGGTACAACAGCCAGTTGAAATCGGTCAACTTTAGCCATTCTAAGTTAGATTTCACGGTTTTGATGGAGAATTCCTAAGAGGTTTTTCCCATATTTTTAAAATTTAAATTGTTGGATATCTAATTTAACTGTCCACGATCGGTGTTAGTGGATAGTGGGATAGTTATATTAGAGCATTTTTCGTTGGCAGCGGATTAGAATTATCTCTGTTCCAAATTGTGGGACTAGCTTTTGCAAATTGCATCGGAATGATTTCTTCTGTCAAAATAAATGAAATGATAATTCAAATGTCGTAGCTTCAAATGAAATAGTTATATTCGATGAGCGTTCAATCGATGGAATAAAAAACATCATATATGCCCGCTCCGCGTCACAAAGTTTCGTCTGAAACACAACTCCTGTTGAATTTAGTTCTCATCTTCCTCGTTCATCTTTCCTCCAATTTTTCATTAAAAAACGTTAATCTGCACTATCTACTAAAACCAAGTTTTAAAAATCTCATTTTAACTGTTTAAATTTAATTTAAATTCATCAAAATTTTAATGTTAAGTAAAAAAAATTTCATTTAAATCGTTAAAATTGTTAAAAGTCATGAAATAATCTTATTGAAACCGTTTTAATTCAAAATTATTATTTTATTATTGAAGGCCGTGAAATATTTTTTAAAAGCTTGACTAAAACCTAGATAAAATTCTAATGACAAGAAAATGTGAATTAGAATAACGTTACAGATTGGATTGTTTCAAATTCTCTGCTGTAATGAATTCTCAGCAACAAAAACTTGATAATTTAATCAGGGAAACTTAATTTCAATGGTTTATTCTCTATTGAATTCTGTTGAAATGAAATCAAAAGATCCATGGACCAGTTGCATTTGGTGAGCATCAACGAATCACACATTGGTCCGCATGTACTAGGTGACTAGGTCCTGCGGACCAAATGAAATGGGATACTGACAACTAATCAATTAAAATAATAATCCTCAGATAAGCAAATGCCAAATGTTTAGAAGAGTATCCAGATAGTGGCATCTTCCTATTTGTTATACGAGACAAATGGCACTGGTACCATCTCCTTTTCTACTAGAAGCGGATGCCTGCTGTCTACCCAACCATGAACGTTCGCTTTGCTGCTTGTTCTGTATCTGTAACATCTTGACTGGTAAGTGCTAGGTTGCTGGCGCTCTTCCGCTTGATTTAAAAACCTACGCAACCTTTCTTTAACTTTTTACAACAGGCTTTTACCATACTAAAAAGAAATTTACATTAATGGGCAATAATTTGAAGGCCACTTCAGTCCCATTTGGTGAATCGTCTGTTTAGAATTTTTTTTTTTTTTGGAATTAACTCCACACATTTTGCCAAATTAATATACTGACGTACTGTTGTTTTTACAGCTACAACAAAATAACAAATGCTTCTTCTGGATCCTGAATTCCTGATGGAGTACAATTATTTTAAGTTATTGAGCCAGCCATCCTGAACTATTAAATATACACTGAAAGAGACAGGACAACATGCAGTATAGCACCACCAAGTCAGTAGTCTTTTTTTTTTTTTCATAACAGTCAATCGTATAGTATTTTAATTTGAAATTGTATTATCTTTTTCATTCTTAATACATGCACAAATATTTGATCACAGTTTCACTCGTATGAAAAAGAACAAATAAATCTCTCCACATTCCACAACACAGAAAGTACCTTTCTCTAGTTTGTAGCAACACAAACCAAAAAGAAGAAGAAAAACATTATTATTAATACACCTGACCAATCTCAGCATTCAATTTATATTTACATTATGTAATGTAAGGGAATATTAGAAATCCATTATTGCTGATTCATACTTCTTATTTTATTATTTTAATGTGCGTACCCTGGATTGAAAGCAATTGATTCATTGTATATTAACTGTTTCATTTGATCTTCAGTCAAAGCTTCCTGCTCAAAGTCGAAGGAGAAAGGCTCTGTACATATTGGTTCATCAGCAATGTCATGCAATCTCTCCAAGTATGGGTGTGCAAGTGCATCTTCAACTGTATGCAAAAGTTGGAGGTATGATGAGCAGAAAACAATAATGAAATGCAAACTGAAAAATGCAATTTCTTTCTAGAAATACAAAGTTAATATTATTTGGATGCAGATAGTGAAGATCATGCATTCATTGTTAATACCTGTTATTCTCTGTAATGGATTGAAAGTGAGCATTCTTTCAATGAGGTCAATTGCAGTGGGATTAACACGTGGAAATGTTGCTGTGAAGCTCTTGCGTGGGTATCGAGGCAGGTGTCTCATGTACCTTTTTGCATCTTCATTTCTAATAAATCCCATGTCTTCTTCAGTAGGTGTTCCGATAAGCTAAATGGACCCAAAAATGAATGGAACATGTGTTAAATTAAAGGAACCCAAAAGAGAAAAGAGGTTTATGTTAAACTAAAGTACCCAGTTTTTTATATTATAATTATTCAAATAATCCTAATTTTAATAATAAGAGTGATAAAATCAAACTTCAAGTTAGATTTCATACCAATTTGCTATAATATCATGCACTAAACTTGTACATATTTTGCTAATAAGGTACCTAAAATTTATCAATTGTGCAACTAGGTGAACCTGAAGTATTTCGAGCTTCCATCAACTGTCACATCATCCATTCACAGTCAATCTATCACAATAAACACATTCTGCTAATAATATATCAACCTTCATAATCCTCACCTCAGTTACTAAACGCATCTGATTCATGTGATCTTTGCCGGGAAAAAGTGGCTGACGGTTCATCAACTCCAAGAAAATGCAGCCGACTGACCACACATCGATTGCTGCAGTGTAGTCGGTGGAATTCAAGAGCAATTCTGGGGCCCGATACCATCTTGTAACCACATACTCTGTCATGAGGTCATTCTCTGATGTGGGCCGTGCCAGTCCAAAATCGCATATTTTCAAGTCACAATTTGCATTTAGCAGGAGGTTGCTCGGTTTTAGGTCTCGATGGATTACACGTGCTGAGTGGATGTATTTCAAGCCACGTAGGATTTGGTACAAAAAATACTGAAAAAATATAGAAATTGACTTGTTAGGCATAAGGTATATTTTTTTTAATTCTCCTTTTGAAAGTATGGCAGTTCTGTTACGAACTTATCATAAAAAACTGAAATGCTATTACATTTATTTGAGTGAAAGACCAGCTGACAGTACTTGAAAAAAGAAAATATGTTTAATCACTAATTGGCATCTCATTTACCTGACAGTGTTCTTCAGACAATTCTTGGTTTGATCTGATAATATGATGAAGATCGGTATCCATGAGCTCAGTTGCTATGTATACGTCATGAAATGCTTGAGGGAGTGGTGGGGGAATAACATCCCTTATTCCTATTATCTGTTAAAATAACATAAAGTACCATTATTAATTAAATGAATTAATCGCACAATAAAGTCTTGTCATGTAGAAAGGAGTTGGATTCAGCAATTGAGGAATTGGATCAATCATTGAACTACTTTTACATATCTTCAGAGAAAAGGAAGACCTACAACTAATAAATACTTCACCAACTTATCCCTCTATCCAGTAATAACTATTTCTTTTATTAAAATGACCAGGTTTTCTTATAACAAATGCATTTTACTAATTACAAAAGGACTAATAATTAATGCTCCGAAGTAATTCATCTTTTTTGTAACTTCTAATTTAGTACTAATTAATTCTATATGTTATTGCAAAAAATACCATAATTTCTTAAATGGTATCTGCCTCCCTATAAGCAGATAGTAAAGAAAAACAATTACATTTTCATGGTCCAAATGCCTCAGTAGCTTGATTTCTCTAAGAGTCCTCTTTGCATCCATGTGATTATCAAAAGCATTTGCAATCTTTTTTATTGCCACCATCTCACCTGTCTCCGAGTTCATCACTGAGCTGAACAAATTGAAAACGAAAACTTAGCACATAAAATCCAGCTGAACAAATTAAAAACGAAAAGTTAGGCGCATAAAATAAAAACAATTTCGTTATTCCGAAGGTTTTACGCCTTTACGAGACATAAATGTTTACCACTTGTCTCAAATCAACATTA
This sequence comes from Schoenoplectus tabernaemontani, assembly GCA_037127355.1. Classification (NCBI taxonomy): domain Eukaryota; kingdom Viridiplantae; phylum Streptophyta; class Magnoliopsida; order Poales; family Cyperaceae; genus Schoenoplectus; species Schoenoplectus tabernaemontani. The sequence goes on from CM073753.1 coordinate 26,322,510, forward strand.
AAGAACAAAAAGGAAAACTTGCGAGTGTCCAAAATTATAAAAGAAACAGCAAATAAAGGTGAAAATTTTACCAGACAATCCCGTAAGCTCCTCTTCCAATAGGCATGATTGGAGGCTGATACTTGGCAGTAGTCTCAAACGAATTTCCAAAAATATTGAATTGCAAATATCGACCTCCATGTGTTATAGCCGGTATGAAATCCATTCCTGCAGGAGTAGCATCCATCTTTCGAATCCAATCTTGTGCAATACCCCCAACACAGAAATCTACTCAAACAATCAAAAGAGGAAATGTAACCTTCAAAAGGTATCACGTGAGAAAATTCGGTACTTCTGACAAGTGCTAAGCTCGTTATATCTATCCTTGCGTACAGAGAAAGAGAGAGAGATTAATATAACAGAGAATTAAAGCTAATTGGGATAGAATTTAATCTTCGCGGAAAGATCGACGAAAGAGAGAGGAAGGGTCTATTTTAACACGCGCCATCGCCAAGAGGGATAGAGAAGGATTTTATCGGACGGTTCAGATTAGTACCGCCTAAGATCTGATGATGTAAATTTGTGTCCGTAGTCAACGGCAGATCCATTAAATGGGGTTTGATCTACGGCAGCCAGGGAATAAATAATTCATAAGAAGACGCTGGAATATGTTCCCAATTTGCACTTTAAAAAGTTGTTAGAGAAGTACTGTAAAATTTACACTTAATCCTGTACGGCAAGCTCTCATATTTGTGGACAAACGGTAATTATTGTTTTTTTTTCCTTCTTTTTTTTCAATATCAAATCATGAAAATCCTCAAAAATTTGAGGCGTGTTTTTGTATATTTCATTGTGAGGCCAACATGTGGAAAGCGTAATGAAGATTACCTTTCGATGTAACGTGGATTTGTATACAATATCAATAATATTCCAACTTTGGATAAGTTTGTACAACTATGTTTGAAGTATGAACGTGTACATGCATATATTGCTATTATTTGAAGAAAATGCATTCGTAAGTAGGTCAGTAATGCAAAAATTGACTGACCTTAAATAGGGGCGGAGTCAAGATTTTAGATTGAGAGAGATCAGAATTGAAGGGGTCAGATATTTATTATAGAGAAAAAAATATTAAGGGTCAGATATATAAATTTTTTAATTTTTTATGAAATTATACATATTTATTGGACATTTTTTAAAAATTATGGGGCCCACCCCAGTCCCCCTTGAATCCGTCCCTGGCCCTAAAATATGAGAAATGATCGGTTGACAATGGGTTATTTTGACAAGTTTGACAATGAACCTTTAAATAAATACAAAAAAAAATCTTAAAAATGAGAAAAAATTTATAGATGTGTTCTTCTATTTTTAGATTGATGGTCATTCAAATTTCATGCAATTTCATTATCGTTTGATAGTCCATCAACGACCATCAATTTTTCATATAATTTACAACGGTTTCAAATTAACGTTGTCAAAATAACCCATTATCAAGGTTGTCAAAATAACCCATTGTTAAAATCTTGACCCATACCTGACCCGACCCGTATAAAATAATTAAATATTTTTATATAATTTTAAATAATAAAATATTAATTAATTTATAATTAATCTTAATTAGTATATAATTAGTGTATATTTAAGCTTTAATTAGTACTAAATCATAAAATTATTTCAAAAAATATAATTAATCGGGTCGGGTCAAAAAAATTAAACCCATACCCAACTTATTTATTTTCAGATCGAATCGAGTTCGGATCGGATCGGATCGGATCGGATTAATCCGTTGAATCAAGTCAGGTTAACTCGTTGGATCAGATCAATAATTGACACCCCTATCCACACCTGACCGAAATAAACTGTAGGTTCTATCTGTGATTTGTGAAGCCTGCCATGCTTTCATGCTTATCTAGTCCAATGGGTCCTTTTAATTAATTAGCACAAAAGTACTTCGCTAAGACTCTGTCAATTACACGCCAACTAAATTAGGCAGCAAATAAATTGTTATGTCATGATATTAAATTTAAATGCCCACTCTATTCTCACCTTTTTTTTTTTCGTTTTGGTCATACTGAAAAAAACTAGACGGTTGAAATACATTAAGGATCATTCAATATTTTTTGTACTACTGGAGAGATGGGGGTCCCATACCTGGTTTGCTCCTACTCAGGTTCCATACCAGTCAGCTAGGGCTTCTCAAAATTAGATGGTCTCAGTCTTTGTTAATGAATAATGAATTCCGGTTTGTCACAATTTCAATGCGAGCTACATTTATATGCAATTAGTACGTAAAATTGTTTATATTAATTACGATGTAATTCGTACATCAATTTTTAGATCACATATAAGACACCTATAAATTCAAATAAAATTGCTATTTAGTACATATAGTTTCTTCAAAAAAAAAAAATATAGTTTCTACTACATCTGCTGTATCTGCTATTTTTTTAGGACTTGCTGTAATGGGCAACAAGTCACTAATCAAAATTTTAATATAAAGCAAACCGACTCATCTGATTTTTATTTAAGAAGTAAACTGAGTAATATGTTTAAAATTTATCCATAATCAACTAATTTTGCAGGAAGTTGAAAAGCGAAATTACATGTATTAGAACCATAATGCACAATTTTCAGAAATAGGAAGTCTTTTGGATAATATCTTTACTAACAAGTAACAAGAGCATAGCTTTAGCCGGGATCGGAGGGAATATATACAATACAACCATCAAGGCAACGACCCCCAAATTTTTTAAAATGTGGTGCACTATTAAGGATTTAGTACATTTTTCGTAATTACACTATGCTTTTAACCCTTATAATTTTGATTCAAGCTCTGTGCTATCTATATTCTTTCGTTTGTGAATATTTTCTGCGAACATATTTGCTCTATATTGCATGTAGTGAATCATATTTGTAATAAAATCATGGACAATTAACGCACATAAGAATTGTAGATATACATAACATATACCGTGAGCTTAAGTTCACGGAAGTCTTTCACGAGGTTAACTCAAAAAGTACATCAAATTATCTTTAAATTTTAATTTATCATGCTCATTAAATTCTTATATGAATATATTGTGGGATGTAAAAATTTGAAGTGTTTTGAGTTTTTTAAATCATAGTTTTTAATTTTTGAAAATAATTTCTAAAAAAATAATAATATATTTAATATTTGAACATCATTTTTAAAATTAAAAACACTGACTTAAAAAACTCAAAGCACTCCAAATAAACTCATGAATACCTTCTATGAGGTTAACTAAAAAATACATCAAATCATCTCTAAATTTTATTTTATCATGCTCATTAATTTCTTTATATGAAAAACATATGGGATGCAAAAATTTGAATTATTTTGAGTTTTTTGAGTCATGGTTATTATTTTTTGAAAATTAGCACTAAGAATAATAATAAAATATTTAATATTTAAACATCATTTTTTAAAATTAAAAATGGCGACTTAAAAAGCTCAAAACACTCTAAATTTTTGCATCCCACAAAATTTTCATATAAAAATTTAATGAGCATGATAAATTAAAATTTGAAGATAATTTGATATAATTTTTTAGTTAAGCTCACGGAAGACCTCCATAAACTTAAGCTTACGGTATCTTTATTCTCTCTCTATATATAGATGAATTATGATGCTTTACAAAGTAAAATTTTGTTAATGCTTTGACATCAAATTTTATATTCCGATGGCTCAAATGACCAATATAAGTTTCTCAATAATTTTTTATATTAAAATCTTATGGGATATTAAATGTTATGATTTTTTGAGCATTCTAGATATTTTTTAAATTATTTTTAAAAACAGTGGTATTTTCTTGTGTTAAATAAGGCTATTTTAAAAAATAATTTAAAAATAGATAGAAAGCTCAAAAAATTATGAAATTTAATATTCCACAAGATTTTAAATTATTGAGCAACTTAGATTGATCGTTTGAGCCATTGAGATATGAAATCTCATGTCAAAGTAAAAATATTTTTTTACCTTGCAAATCACTTTATCTCTCTCTCTATATATTTGCTACTTCAAGAAGTACATATAAATTTCAAATTATGTTCTTCTTTTTTTATTTGAGGAGGGATTCAATGAGATTAATTTTTGGTGATACTAAATTATATTAAATATTTTCAAAGTTTTTAAAGTCTGAACAATTGATCCAAATTGTTCAATGTGATGGTTATATTAAAATAAAGTTATAGATAAAATTTATATTTTTATATATTTTTATTCTTTATTAAGATGGGTACTAGACCATTGAATTTTATACACATCTTAATAAATAATTATAAAATTTTAAAAAAATATTCAATTTGATTTACAAATATTTTGTAATATATCTATTATATTTAAATAATTTGATTGATTTTAGACTTTAAACTTTAAAAATGTTTAATGTAACTTGGTGTCACATAAAATTGATACTTCTCTTTTTATTTTTATAGTATCATGTGAAAAAAGTGTCAATAGTTAGAATTTCCCCCCTCAAAACTAGCAAAATATAACTAATATCTTCGGCGTACGCCAAACTCACCTTATATTTTCTTGGTGATTCGTTTTCTACAAAAAAATGATTCGTTTTCTGCAAAAAATGAGTCAAATATCGGAACTTTAAATACCCAAAACAGAATTTCTTTTGAGCTACCTAACATGCTTATGATTTAAATATTTTATAATTTAATTAAAATTTATATTGTTTTACCTTGGTTGAAGGATCGAACTTTTTTCATAATTCAAATTTCAATTAATAAAGAAGATCAAAATATATGTATAAATCACTTGTCATTATCCCTATTTCCTTCTTTATTTTTGGAGTACGATTAATTTTTCTACAGAACTTTCTTTATTCTCTATATATTTATTTATTTATGTCAGGGTTTGACTTTTCAATTAAACATAGCAATAATTATTTCTCCACTAATTTAATCGAATTCGTAGGCTGCACTTCGTTGTCCAACAACCTAAATAAACGTACTCCAACAGACCAAAACATTAGATCGATTGTGTTTAAAATAAATAAAAAACCTTAAAAATTGTAAATTTTTTGTAAGTATATTTTTAAATTTATAGATTGATTGTGTTTTAAATGTTATATAATCATTTGATATTTTATCAAAGACCTTTAAAATTTCACGACGATTACAACACTTGTCATTATCCCTATTAAATTAAAATTAGTTGTCAAAATTGTTAAAATAATATTTGTCATTTGTCAGATCTGCACCCTATTATCAAATATAAACCTAATTTTATCATACACAGATAAAAATGTTGATTAGTTTATTTAGACCAGGTCTTGCTTAATGCTGACGCACGCTTTAGTAGCATGATGAGCATGAATCTTTGTGAACTTAAAATTATGGATTAAGAAAATAACAAATGAAAATCTACTCGGAGAGATCGAGGACATGCTCACATTATATCAATTTTCGAAAAACTAAAAATAAAATAAAATAGAAGATGCCAGTTGGAGGTGTGGAGATAAGGGAGAACTTCATATATGAGGATTAAAATTTATTATGCATTTTTTATTTTATGAGGTGTATTTATTTTTTTTTAATTTATCAATTTTAATATTTTAGTAATATAAATCTAAATTTTTGTATTTTTATATTAAAATTCTGATTCCACTCCGACCAATTGCTCTGTCCATAATCTATAATTTGTTACCTGTACCAAGATGCAAGGCAAGGACCACTTCAAAGTCCAAACAAAATGAGACATTTGACCCATCAAGGGTCAATTGACTCAGCTTAGTCGCAGACACACCTAAGGGTCGAACCTAAGTCCCTCTCTGTCTCTTTTTAATTGTCTTTTTCTATATATTATGTAGATGTGGCAAGATTCTATTCGATCTGTCTGAATTTAAATCCGATCCGATCTGATTTTAAAAAAAATCAAATTGATCTGATCTGATTTAAAAAAAAAAAAATCAAATTGATCTGATCCGACCCGATCCGAAATTGAATGACCTTCAATCAAATTAAAATATATTAAAAATCTAAAAAAAATACAATATATAAATTGACCCGATCTTGACCCGACCCGATTTCTTTTGACCCGTCTGATCCGAACACTAACCTGATATGTCTGTCTCGAACACTAATCCTACCTGACCCGCCCGATTATCACCAATAGTATTATCTCATTCTCGATACGTGTGGAGACTAATTCATTCTATTTACTTGCCTCTCCATTTTATTTAGATTGAAGGATTCCATTGACCCAATGAGTCAATGAGTATGGGCCTAATACTTGATTGTTATTTTTGATTACAGGCTGATATGGGCCTAGCGCTTGATGGAATGTTCTGCGTTTCCTCATCATTCGGCCTGCCCTAAATTAAATAGGACGATTGAAACTTGAAAGATTGCATTTCTTTCATCTTAAAAAAAATAACAAATACAAAGCAAAACATATCTGGATGTAACGGTTCTCCAAGAACAATTTTCTTAAGAAACTTTTATGATTCCCAACAAATGTGGCTCGTTCCAATTTTGTTCCCTAATTAGTTGGAAAATATGAATGCAGTAAAAGAATTTACATGATCATGTATGGAAATATGATTGCATGCGCAATGCAAGTCCATGTGGCCGCAACAACTTGGGAAAGTCAAATGGCATGGAAGCTTTTTTTTTGTTTGTTTCAAAGTTGGGGATAAAGAGGTCAAAATCTCCACGCTGAAAGTTTGAAAATGCAAGTTGATAGTGAAACTATCCATAACTTCTAAATTTATTTTATATTTTGATATCGGTAGGTATACACGTAGGCCAATTGGACAGTGCTAACCTATTCCATCGTCCATTAAGATTGTAGACAAACGTTTGTATGAACTAAAACAGCACTAATTTTATCAAACAATCATAACAAAAGTCCGAGGACTTAGAAATAACATTATCCCACAACACACAGAAAAAAGAAACATTCATCAAGAATTCAAGACCAACTGCCCAATAAATTAAGACCTCAACAAAAGAAAAGGGAGAAACCCCGAAAGAAGTCAGTAAGGCGTGGTTGATTCAGTTATATCTGAAAACTGATAATATAAACAGTTAGGGTGGATGTAAAGAGGGTCAGGGGCGGCTGCTTTTCTGAATTTTAAAAACTAACGATTTTAGATAATATTTTCGATAATTGTTCTCTTTTGATTTTTTTTATTTCTTTTAGAAAAAATATTTAATATCATATAAAATGAAATAATTATGCAAAAATTTTGAAATATGAAGTTCTGTAAAGAAAAAATTTTCTTCATCAACTTAATTATTTATTACTTTGTGTTTTATTTTGTTGTTAATTTTAATATATAAAATGATATTATTTTCATAGTTTTTTATTAGATAAAAATATATATTAAATTATTAATTTTTTTATTTAGTACTCAATTAGTTAATGAGTTTGAATTCAATAAGGTATTACAATCTGATAATTGACTCTCTGATTAAAATCCTACATCCTACATTCGTCCATGTAAAAAATCCATTATTTTTTTTTCTGAAGAGAAAGATGAGAGTTTATCACATAAATTTTATTTTGTGTCCATAAAGATTTGAATCTATGTTCTTTTGATTTTGTTTTTACCATGTCAATGTTATATATCTAAGTATTTCTCGCAAATTAGTCAAAGGCCATGATAGTGTGGTGCTTCTTTCTGCCTATCAGGGTCCACTCTTAGTTTATCAAAATGAGGATGGTCAGATATTGTTCTTGTTTATTAGGGGTTAAGTGTGATGTTATGTACTTTATGATTATAAATGCAATATTGGAAGCCAGAGCAGCACTTATTACAATCATGGTCTAAATCTAATTAGTAAATCTTCAATTTGACTCTGTGACCTTCGTTTCTTATCTAAAGTACCATTTGTAGTAGCTGCTCCCCCTTTTTTTTCAGCATTGAATCATTTATTTTTACATTTAGTTTTGGGTCGGATCTTTGTTGTCAGTTATTGACTTGCCTGCCTGCCACAAATACAATAATATATATATATATTTCGAAAGAACATAAAAACGAATCGTTCTAAAAGAACAAATGTACGATGTCTTTTTAAAACGCCCAATTTATAAAATAGGCCCAGTGTTCTGGACCATGGGCTTAATAACTCAAATCAAAATTGGAATATAATATTTTTTATTCTAAAGAGCATTAAAACGAATCCGTTGTACGATGTCGTTTTAAAAAAAGCCCAATTTGAAAAAAAGCTCAATTTGTAAAATAGGCCTAGTATTCTTACCATGGGCTTAATAACCCAAATTCAAAAATTGTTAATGGGGTCGGCAACTGTACAATGTAATTAGACGGTTCAGATGTGATAGAATATTCAGAACCTTGTTATACTTGTACCATTTGTAATTGATTCTATTTTCTTTTTTGTGTTCGTATTTACTAGGCCGAACAGAAAATCAATAAAAAAGTAAGAAAAAATAAATAAAGAGGGACAGAGAGAAACAGACGATATACTGCTATAGCAAAGGATCAAAGCGATTCTGTTATGCAATGCCAAGTGGGCCCCACTCTCGTCTTCCACCCCGTGCATTCCAACGGTAATGGGAATGCCACGTACTATCTTTTCACATTATAAGTTGTCATCCTCGCCTATTAATTTTATAAATGGAATTGTTTTCTAATACCATTGACCCTATCAATTTTGGATCATATAATATGATGCATGTTTTTTACGTTGCCAAACTGCTTAATTAAAGTTCAACAGAAATATTTTGTTATAGAAAAATCCTTACTATCATAATCTTCTCTTTAATTTAGTAAGCTTTCTTCAATTTAAAGTGTTTCCTTCTTCCTAATATGTTTTCTTTGTTAACATGTCAATAATTTTTGGGACCACCATTTTTGTTTTTCTCTGATGACTATGTATTGGTAGATATTATTTTCGGTGATCACAAATACTTTTGTTTTGGTGGATTGGTATGATTATCCAGTCTTATATGGTATATTATTTACGAGGAGGGTTCCAATGTAACAATGCCATAAAATATCATCAACTAATTTTTTAATTCATATTTTAAAATTTAAAACTCAAATTTTCAATCCAAACCGTTGATCTTGTTAATTTTTATGATAAATGTATGGTTCTAAAATTTTATGATTTTTGGAGTTCATTTGATATTAGATCAAATGAGAACAAAATGAATGCATAAAAATTAATCAATCATAATCAACTAGATTCATTCATTTTGTTCTCATTTGATCTAGTATCAAAAGAACTATAAAAATTATAAAATTTTAGGAGCATATATCTACCATAAAAATTAATAAGATCAACAGTTTTGATTTAAAATTTAAATTTTAAATTTTAAAATATGAATTAAAAATTGAGTTGTTGGCATCTCCTGACGCATAAAATTTGTGGCATTGAAATCCTCTTCATTATTTATTGCTATTTTATGACTTTACTAGGGACAATAATTCATATGAATTCTTCTAACGATGTAATATTTGTGTCCAAACTTTTTGTTCATAAATGAACAGAATTTAGGAGCATTAAATAATGAACACAAAACAATATCATAGGTATATATATATATATAGAGAGAGAAAGAGACTATGGTGTTTTGCAAAACATAGAGATATTTCATTGCATAATAAGCTTCTTTGAAAAACATTGGCGCACGTGTAAACGAGGTGCTCTACCAACTGAGCTATAGCCCTTGTACGAAAAATCTTAACACAAAAAATATTTCTTGTCAAGCCTAATCCATATGATAAATCTATGATTTATTTCTTGCTAATAGAATAGATTGATATTGGAGCCAAGTAAATGAAGAGAACATGAAAAAGAATAAGCCTTAGAGTATGGTAAGGAATTTGCGGATATAAAAAATTCACCAAAAAGAGAAATGTGTCTATTCCCGGCTCAAGAATAAATATTTCCTTCCCAGAAAGGTGAGATTTATGACATTCATTGTGAACCTTCTATTTTCCATGTTGTAACTGCTCTCGCTACAATCTTTTTTCACAACTACATTTTAGAATGAGCATGGTGCAACCTCCCTCTCGTCCACTCTTTTTCCTCGCTTTTGAATATCTTTTCTTCCCGAGTAAACTATAGAGCAGAGTCAGCTGCTCCTTTTAAGCTGGCTATATTTAATTAAAAGTAATAATATATTTTTTTGACACATTTACATATCGACTAAAATATAAATATTTTCACAATAATCTATCTATATAACTCAAAAAGTACTTCAAATCATATTCAAATTTTAATTTATCACACATTAAATTTTTTATATAAAAACCTTATGAAATTCAAAAATTTAGAGTATTTCGAATTTTCTAAATTACTATTTTATTTTTTAAAAAATAATGTACACACATTAAATATATTATTATTATTTTTAAAACTGATTTTAAAAAAAATAAAAAACAGTGACTTAAAAAATTCAAAATATTTAGCTATGGTGTTAATATAGTCTAATGTGCTCCTGCTCCACGATCTTTAACCCTTTAATTTACATCACGATTCGCACTCAGGTGATGTCGCTGATGAAAATGAAATTAACGGAGTCCTTTATTTCAAGCATTAATGCTCTCGTCAGAATTCACATCCTCAATCCGAGCGCAGAATCCACATCGTTCAAATAGCTCTCCCCTCGCACCACCCAGGTGAGAGAAACCCTAGCTCGACCTATCGACCTAGCTCCACCTAAGTTCTTCCTCCATCGACTATCCAATTGCTCGCTACTGTCTCGTGATCGACTCAGGTACAAGTTTTATATCCTCCACCTCTCTCTCAAACTTTCTTCCCTTCAGCCTCTCTCTATCGTCTTCTGATTTGTCGTTCAACATTTGATTGCTACTAGTTCTGACAGGTTCCAAAGGTGATGGTTCTATATTGGTACCGGTTTGATAATTAACCTCCTCAAGCTTTATTATTTACGATTTGCTTTATTGGTACTGGATCTATACCTGTGGTACTGGTACCAATTTGGTACTGAGTTGATGAAATTGCTTTAAATTCTGCTTCATAAATCGTCTCAGGAGTTGAATAAACCAATTTTATAATTCATAATTCTGAATGCTTCCCAGGTAAGTCTTCTGATTGCATCATAAGTTGAATAAATCAATTTGCTAATTCAAGCTTTGGTACTGACTTGCTTAATGATACCAATTACTTGACAAAGAGCAATTTGCTAATTAATGCTTCTTACTAATTCAAAAATAGAAATGAAGACGGGCAGTTCTGGAAGTAACAATTTCTCCACTCTGTGACAATATAGTTGTAAAAAATGTGGTTATCCATGTTTTATGACTATATCTTACACCGATGACAAATGACAATCACAACATTTATTTATTATTATTGTCTCATCAATTTTGAATATGTTGACATAATGATTTTAATTACAGCTTTTAAGGGATAAGGTGACATGTGTTAGAATTTCTTTGTGGTCGTGATCCTCTAGTGAACCCCTAATTATAAATGAGATTATCTTGATCCATGTTGTCGGTCTTCTAGAGAGACACAACTCCGTTGATTATCAGACTCCTTTAAGCCTTCTAGCGCAGATAATTTCTTCTCTTCTGGAACTCTGTCTCAGATAGAGATGGATTCTGTTGAAAAACGAAAAAGTGCTAGAAAAATGGAGAATGAAGAAAATTGATTTCGAAAATCAACAAGTCACACTGTATATAATGGACGTCCATAAATGAGAGCAGTTATTTCTTAGCGGGTCCTATCAGATCCAAATCTCTCTTAATGGGTTCGCTGCTTAATCAGAAAATTATTTATAGTTGTGTTCTCTAGGGACCAATAGTATAATTATATTATTATCAAATTTTATATAATTTAGAACATCATTAAATCATAAAGTTACTAATACGCATCTACACATTAAAGGGTCCACTTCTCAAGATACATATTAAACCCGATTAATAATATATAATTTGATCACTTCATAACGGGTATGATTTGACAGTCCATTATATAATATATATTTATTATATATAGGTCCATACATGTTGTAATTAATAATAATTAATTCCAACAATATGCTGATTCTCAAGATGTGAGTGATGACGGAGTTTCTGAATGAAAAAGACATTTTGAGTTGTTTTCTATAGCAATTTGAACTTATATTAGTATTAAAATTGTATTGAATCTGTTGTAGCTATATGTATTAAAATTGTGTTGAACCTATAATTTGGCAACTTGGCATTAAACTTGTAATAGATTTATATTAGAGCTAAGGAGTACATCATGTATTGAACCTGTTGTAGCTATGCTGACATAATATTTTTAATTTGCAATGTATACAAAGTGCAGCCAATTTTAGTTCTTATATGGTATCAATTTGCAATTACTTTGGATGAGTTGTTGCACATTTTTTTAACTTTTATATCTTCTTTGGTGGAAACTGGAAAGGGCAAAGTGGATATCTTAATTAGTAATTTAGTATCAACTCGCAATTAATTCATGTTTAAGTTTTTATTAAACCCCAGGCGCTGTCATTTATACCTCAGCTTCAGGGTTCCATATTATTCCAATTTAAAAGAGCAACTAACAGGTACTGTTTGCATATCAGTACTAGTTAATGAATTGAACAAAGAAAATAGGTACCACACATTGCCAGTATAAATTAATTACTGAAGCCAATTAACAGAAATGACATGAATTCAAAATAATAAAACTGTCTTACAACAAACATTAATAAAAACACAAAACTTGTAAAATCATCATGCATAGAAAATCAAATTTAATAGTTCACCTCATATCTTCACTGTAGGTCTCCATATCATTCTTTACTCCAATGTAGCATGCGTCTCTTATCTAAAAATTAAGTGAATAACAATGACATCTGTGCAATAAAATTCAAGACTTAAATTCTAGCAATTTAAGAAAGTTATCGAGTTTGAACTTAAATAGGAATAAAACTAGAATTCTGATTGTAAACATAAAATACGGAAGAAAAAAATCTTCATCTGTGATTTTGAAATTAGACGGTTCAGATTTGTAATTGATTCTATTTTCTTTTTTGTGTTCGTATTTACTTGGCCGAACAGAAAATCAATAAAAAAGTAAGAAAAAAAATAGAGAGGGACAGAGAGAAACAGACGCTATACTGCTATAGCAAAGGATCAAAGCGATTCTGTTATGCAATGCCAAGTGGGCCCCGCTCTCGTCTTCCACCCCGTACATTCCAACGGTAATGTGAACGCCACATACTACCTGTTCACGTTACAAGTTATCATCCTCGCCTATTAATTTTATAAATGGAATTGTTATCTACTCCCATTGAGCATATGCGTTTATCTCCAATAAAAAATAGTTGTCAAGTTGCTCAATTTTGGATCATATAATGCATGGTTTTTAAGTTGTAAAATTGCTCAATTAAAGTTCAAAAGAAATATTTTTGTTATAGAAGATCCTTACTATCATAATTTTCTCTTTAATTTGGTACGCTTTCTTCAATTTGAAGTGTTTCCATCTTCCTAACATGCTTTTATTTGTTATCATGTCAATAATTTTTGGGACCACCATTTTTGTTTTTCTTTGATGAATCTTTTATTGGTAGTTATTATTTTCGGTGATCACAAGTACTTCTGTTTTGGTAGATTGATATGATTATCCAGTCGTGTATGGTATATTATGAACTTCCCATATTAACAAACATAAACAAATATCTTAAATTTTACTATTATGAAATCAAAGGTGAGGGATCCTTTGACAATGGATTATTTTAACAATCTTGACAATGGACTTTTAAATAAATAAGAAAAAAAAATCTAAAAAAAAAATAAATATGTGATTTTGCTTTTTTACTTGTAAATTCAAAGTGTTTTAAATTTAATATAATTTCATTAGAGTTTGATAGTTCATCAAAGATCATCAAATTTTTTTTATTGTATTTTATGACTATACTACGATCAATATTTCATATGAATTTTTACAACGAAGGAATCTTTGTGTCCAAAATTTTCGTTTATAAATGATCAGAATTTAGGAGCATTAATATATATATATATAGAGAGAGAGAGAGAGAGAGAAAGAAAGAGAGAGAGAGTAAAGATACCGTGAGCTTAAGCTCACGGAGACCTTCCGTGAGTTTAACTCAAAAAATAAATTAAATCATCTCAAAATTTTAATTTATCATTTTCATTAAATTCTTTATATGAAAATCTCGTGGGATGCAAAAATTTAGAGTGTTTTGATTTTTTTAAGTCATCATTTTTAATTTTTAAAAATGATGTTCAAATATTAAATATATTATTATTTTTTTAGAGCTGATTTGCAAAAATTAAAAACCATGACTTAAAAAACTCAAAACACTCCAAATTTTTGCATCCCAGTAGATTTTCATATAAAGAATTTAATGAGAATGATAAATTAAAATTTAAGATGATTTGATATACTTATAGATATGTTATTTTACTTATAGATTGATAATGTTTTAAATTTCATACAATGTCATTATCGTTTAATAATTCATCAAAGATCATTAATTTAAAACTATTCAATGTTTTTTTCCCTATCATAAGTAAATGGTCAAGACTTTAATATATTAATGTTTGGTTCTTTTTATTTTACTTGACTTTATTGTAAAATAACTATTATTTAAACTTATTTAAAAAACATTAACATTTTTATGACTCGTTTATAAATTAAAAGAAATCAATCAATTCTAGATAAAATTGTCAAGATTAATTTATTGAGATGTTGTGGAAATTGAATCTAGTTTGCCAATATTTATTTATTTTTGTAAATAATAATTCATTATAAATGTTTGTTCTCTTAATTTAAAAATGTTCAAGACAAACACCAATATCCAAAGTTTTTTCAGCAAAAAAATGATGTCGTATTAAACTTGCCACATTCATGCACAATAAAAGGATATTTAGCTGCGACATTGTACATGCTTTCTTCTTTTACGAAAACTGAATCGAAGCTTTCGTGTGCTATGATAAGGAGATGTGTAGCAATTCGTAGCACTGAATCATCAATTCAGCTTAGGTTCGCTACAGGACAAAGAACGATGTTACACTGTTCCTCTCCCCTTTGAGCGTCCCAGTGAAAAATTAACCCATCCCCCACTGCGTCTCCGTTCTGTTCTTTTGTCACGTGCCTGAGTGCCACTCGCACCCCCACCCAACCTGGCCCACCTCATGCGGCGCATGTGACCGGCTCAGACCGGTTCGACCAACCAAACCCAACGGCTCACGATTACCGGTCCGTGGACCGTGATCCCCACACCTTTTCTCTTCTCACATGAGCATGGGACCCGCCTCTTCTTCCTTTCCTTCCTGACACTCGAAAAACGAAATATGCTGTCCTTAGTTCACCCATGCCATGCTGGGATGTGGCGGCGTGCCACGTAGGCACATCCATTACCGTCGGTGCATGCGGGACCCGCTCTATTTCCCACCGTCTGAACGCTCCTGATTGGATTGTATCGCGCGGGTCCTGCGTAGCCAGAGTGTGATCCGACATTCAGAGGCTGTTAGCATGCCTTCTTTCTTTCGTAAGCAATTAACCGACCCCAACTCTCTAAAAAAAAAACCGACACAACTGATTCGATTTATCTTATTACTCTGTCTAGACAACAGTTTTTATTAATAATAATAATTATTATTAAATTAATATTATTAAAAATAAGAGTGAGAATCTTAAAATTTTAAATATATGAATGGCGGTAGCATACGCTGCATGTGATGTGCGTTTCAGAAAAATAATGTAAGATGGAACGCGCCGCGTTTTGTATATACGATGGCGCGTTTCGTCAAAATCCGCAAAGTGAGATGGAGAGCGCGCGCGCGTTTTTATAAAAATGGCGTGTTTCAAACGCGCTATCTTGTTATATGTATGCGCCCATTCGTATATTTAAAATTTTACGATTCTCATTCTTATTTTTAATAATATTAATTTAATAATAATTATTATTACTAAAAACTGCCTATAGAATCTCCAAAGCATAAATCTTTGAGAGTTACTAATAATCATCACATCATTTATTTAACAATTAATTACAAATTTTATAAAGCATACTCCATCATCATCGCAGAAATCAAAAAGACATTATTTAATGATATTTTTATAGTTCTAATGCTAAATTGGGAGCGTTAAATTCTTTTCTATTGTTAGCTTTGATTTGAAATTTTTTTTATCACTGAATCAAGCGAGTTTCTAAATGATATGACGTTTAGTAATAAATTTCTATTTTAGTAACTCTTCTCCATAATTTTTAAATTAAAAACACTCATCCAACTCAGAAATTCAAATAACAAATGATACGTAGGATCTAACAACTAATTAGAAACTCTTATTAGAGATGCTCTTAGATCCCCACTATTTTTTATTGAATAAATATTATTATCCCTAAATTTTTATCTCCATAATTTATCCACAACCATCTAAGCTTTCATTTTTTTGGTTTTCGGTCAACCCTATATTTCTATGTATTTGTCCATATGTCTTTTCGTTCAAAATGCAGTTTATTATTTAAAATTCAAATCTTTTCTATTTAAAACCATTCAACATGTCTCTTCTTCCGACCCAACATTTATATCTTCCATTCCTTATTTCTCTCTTTTCTTAATTAAAACGATTGACGTAAAAAGTGGTGGTGTTCAGTTTAACATAGAAATTGTCCTCTAATTTTATTTTGGGATATCTTATCGTATATCTACTGTGTGATTTCATGTTTGTATTTTTCTCTTCTTTTTTGTTTGTTTTAATGTTTTTTTTTTCAATTTTAAAACAATGCTTGGAATAGGCCATTAACATTGAAAATTATTGAGATCTCCAAATATTCAATATTTCATAATTATTTTGGTATCCATTTAGATTATACAATTATGTTTAGCAGCGATGGTATTTTTTAATCAACAACAAGAAAAAAGTATAAAATTGAAAATAATAAAATGCTCTTTTTTATGGTCTATGACTTTATGTCATTTGCCCTTTCTCCTAATGGGTTTTTAATATTTTAATAACAAAGAGACATAGAATAATTCATTGATATTATTGACGAAAGTGTGATTTTTTTTATTTTATTTGAATTAAATTCATTACTTTTTCTAAAAATACCATTGAATAAATAATGATTATTTTACAATATTCATCATGTTCTCATCGATTTGATTTATGACGTATAGTTCTAAACTTTTATTATCGTGATCTGGTCCATGACATTTTAATCATTATTAATTAGTTTGTACTAATTTATATTATAGTACAATATCATATTTCATTCACAACATGAAAATCACAAATTATAATTATCAGCTGTAGGATATATATTAATAACTAATGTTATTGGTATAAGTTTATAGATATAAATGGTTCTAACTAAAATGCATGCCATAAATTTGCACTGGTCAACATTCATAAATAATTGCAAAATAATTTTCACTATAAATGATATTTTGCATAACTATAAATAGCTTCAAACAAAATAGAAGACATCTTCTTCGTGCTAACTATTGATACTTGTTGTCTTCAATATAATTAGTGAAATTAATTATTGTAAATAGCTCAAAATATAAAGGACAAATCAGTTATAACATGTTCAAATTATATAAATAAAATTTTAAACAACTATAAATAAGTCAAAATCAGACGATACATATAATTTTTTATCTCTTAATTACTACTTGTCTAAATATAAATAGTTCCTACACTTGATATAAATAAACTTAAAATCAATAAGTAACGCCCATAGCGCCCAAGATCAAACTCTTGAAGCCCTTTAACGGAAACGCTTGGTCAATGTTTGGGGATATTTTTTGGGGACAAAGTCATGGAGACTATTATCATCTCCCTTTTTAATTCTACTTATTCTTTTCTTTTGACAAAATTGTGAAAACGTCCTTGAATGTTCATCTATTTCTTTATTTCGTTCACAGGACCGTTCGGTATTTCTAGGACTGGTCAGTAAACGGACTAACTTTAACATCCTTTCACTTTTCATGAAAAATCATGCTAATTTACTATTAATTATTCAGTTATGATAGTGGATCTTTCAAGAGGAAGGGCACATTTGACGTAAGTCTTGCTAAAATTCTGATATACCTTTAACGGTTGAAAAAATTAGAATAATGTGTGACAGGCTCGTACTTCTTTGTAATATATTGTTGTATTAGGATTTCTAATTTCAGCAATTTCCTATGTATTATATCAATTAAATAATTTTATACCATGCAGGGGGTAGAACTGCAGAAGCTTGTAGGCTGTAGCCGTTGTGCCGAAACTCGATACTCTCTGATCATCCAACTGCCAAAAGAGATCAGATCAGTAGATCTTCTATTTTTTTAGAGACAACTGAGATCAGTAGATTGATCAGGCACGGATCTTGAGACGATAAAGACACGAGATTCGAGATCCGCGAGAGAGCGTAGCTGAGGAGTGAGAAGGGAAGGGCACGCGGATGAGAGAGCGCGAGGGGCCCACAAAGAATGCAAGGAAAGGAAAACTGAATCGAAATGGCGCGGCCTGGTAGTGCTGACTGATTGGCGCTGCATGCACTGTCAATATGATACTGATACTGATACTGATAAAGATACTGAAACTGAAACTGATATTGATACTGTGCTAGTAAGCATGAGGTGTTGCGTGTGTGAGAGTGAGATTGGTGTATGGTATTGTTATGGTACTATGGGCTGTCATGGGATCATTGCCAGACTATGCGACCTTGCTTTAGCCGACAACTCTGCATTTTGACTAGTCAACATCACGACCCACCCGTCCCCACTTTGTCCTTCTCTGATCTTCTGTGCATATTTTTTATTTATTTTAGTAAATAAAAATGGTAAAATTATTTCGAAAATTAGCTCATATAGTCTGGACCGAGTTTCAAACTCGATCCCAGTTGCCTGAACCGAGTTTCATATAGCCTGGATCGAATTTCAAACTCTATCCCAGTTGTCTGGACTGAGTTTGAAACTCGATCCCAGTTTTTTTTTTACGTTTGTGTATGTTATATTAAAAACAAAATACAACAGTCAGTAAATTGATCTAAAATATTACAACAAAAATTAAAATAAAATTTTATAAAGCCAAATATAAGCAAAATTAATACATTATTCTAAAATAGTATCAAACAAATAGAAATATTACAACAATAATTAAAATCCAATCGATGGGGAATATGAGCTGATGAGCAGATTTTCAAAATAATTAAAATCCAACTGAATCAGAGTTTGAAACTCAGTCCATACTATATGAGCTGATTTTCAAAATAATCTTATCATTTCTATTTATTTATTTTTTTATTTATTAAAATAAAAAAAAATCTGTCTTCTGTGCCCCTGTAGACACCTTCCACCTGTGGCTTCTCACCGACAGTGGGCTCTTCTAAGACCCTTCCAAGTCTCCAGCCCCACAGTGATGCTTACATAAGTGCATACGCTACATATCTGTGTGTGTTCTCTTAGGGTCTGTTTGGCAAATCAAGACATAGTTTTGGAATAATAGTAATTTTGGAAGAGTGATAGAATAATGTCTTTTTGAAAGAGTAGTAGAAGAGTAATATTTTTGACTATTCGGAAGAGCGAAAATATCGTTTGACAGTTATTAATCATAATAGTTAAAATATAGATAATTATGATACTAATAATGATAATAATAAAAAAAAATAAAATAATAATCATAATAGTAACAATAATAATAATAATAATAATAATATAATAAAAAAAATAATTATCATAATCATAATAAATAATAATATTCATAATTGTTATCATAATAATATAATAAAAATATAAAAATAATCATGATATAGTAATATAATAATAAAAAATTTCAATTATAAATATAATTATAAACATAATTATAATAATATAATAATAATAATAATAAATAATTTTAATTTTAATAATATAATAATATAATACAACATAATTAAATAATAATCATAATCATAATCATAATCATGATAATAATAATTATAGTCATAATCATAATAATATAATAATAAAAAATTAAAATAATAATAATTATTATTATAAAAAATAATAATAATATAATAATAATTAAATTATAATATAATAAAATAATAATAATAATAAGTAATAATAATTATAGTCATAATAATCATAATATAATAATAATATGACCATAGTCAAAATATAATAATAATATAATAATAAATAATCATAATTACAATAAAATAACTATAAACATAACATAATATAATAATAATATAATAATAATATAGCGATTTAGAAAACTTGAAACACCTCAAATTTTTGAACACCACAAGAATTCAATATGAAGAATTTAATGAGAGTGATAAATTAAGGTTTGGAGATAAGTTGATATATACTTTTTGAGTTAGGATCACGAAGGAGATTTGTGCTCCTAGGAGCACGTTAGCTTTACTCATATAATAATACTAACATATGATAATATATAATAATAATAATCATTATAATAATATAATAATACTAATAGTGATGATAATATAATGATAATAATTATAATCATAATTTAATAATAATAATATAATGATAATAATAAAAATAATAATAATCATAATATTAATATAATAATAAATTATAATGATAATTATAATATAATAATATAATAGTAATAAATTATAATCAAAATTATAATATAATATAATATAATCAAACAATAATCGCTATTCCGACGAGAGCTAATTCGGTATTCCACCTATAAGTTGGTATGCCGGATTAGCACTCTTCTACTTAGTCTAAAATTCATTTGGCAAATTAAGTCGTCGGAATAGCAATTATATTCCTACTTTTGCTATTCCAAGGAGTGCCAAACAAACCCTTAGGTTCGTATTAATCTATATTGGATTCAAGTAATTCAGTGTCATGAGACATGTAGTGTTTTGACAAAATTCGTACGGGTCAATCTGACCCCGCCGCTTGTCTCTGTCGCCCGCCCGTGGATCCAACCAGTGACCACCCGTACCCGTGCCAAGGGCGGGTTTCATACGGGTTTGGATCGCCCTTCAAAATTTCATTCGTGGTAACCTGTCCTTAACCCGCCCATGTCCGTGACCCGTGCACGCCCAACTCGTGACCCATAACCCGTCATAACCCGTGGACCCCGCCCTTCCCACCCGTGGGGCCCACCCTAGCGGTAAAAGATTAAAAACTCCAAATTCTCAAGGCCTAAATGGTAAAAAAAATTATTGGAGGAGAAATGCAAATATCTTTCCAATTTTGACTATGATAGCTCGTGACATATTTATCGTTCCCGTATCAATCGTGCTTTTCAAATCTTATTTTAGTTCGGCAAATAGAATTCTCACCGATAAAAGAAGCAAGTTGGATCCAACGGTTTTCAAGCGACTCGTGTGCCTCTAAGGATTGGATTGTTGCAGAAACCGAAAGCAATATAAAATTGAAGCCGCTACATCCGGTGTCGAAACTCAAGAAAACAACACCGGTATGGAGGTGGATAATGATTTGGACGATGAAGGCGATCTTTAAGGTAATGACCTATGGTATATGAACTCTGACTTCTAAAAAGATAGCTTCGGTATGAAATCTCTACACTCTTTTAATTTTTTTAATCTATTTTTAGACATTTCAATATCATTTTTTATATACTTTTACTAACAAAAAAAAGTTAGAACCCCGTCTACATTATTTTTTTATATATTAACATAGCCGGTCCTAAATCCGAAATAAAAGATCCTCGGTAACTTATATTTTTAACAAATACTATTTTTCTAAGTGTTTATTTTCTTTTCTAAAGTTCTTTTATTTTTTTTTTTTTTGTTACCTTTCAAAGAAAATAATTTACTTACAAATAATTAAAAAAATAATCAAGTTATACAAAAAAACGTTAATTTTTTTTACAATAGTTTCGGGTTGTTTTTGGCAAACACATGAAATAGTTTTATGATTTTTTAATTACTTTCGAATTTTAATTTTTTTTTTTTGAAAATAAATAAACATGAAATTTTCAATTTTTCCGATTTCTTATAATTATTTTGGAATTTTTTGGAATTATAAAGAGTTATTTGAGAATTTTTGAATTAAAAAAATAATAAATCCGTGATCCGCCCCGTACTAACCCGTCCCGCCAAACTCGACGGGTTAAAGGACGAGTTAGAGTCATCACCCCAAACTCAATCCGTCC
Organism: Schoenoplectus tabernaemontani; assembly: GCA_037127355.1. Classification (NCBI taxonomy): domain Eukaryota; kingdom Viridiplantae; phylum Streptophyta; class Magnoliopsida; order Poales; family Cyperaceae; genus Schoenoplectus; species Schoenoplectus tabernaemontani. The sequence goes on from CM073753.1 coordinate 26,344,563, forward strand.
CGTTTAACCCGTCCCACCTATACAATCCGCACGCGAACAACCCGTGTCCGTGCCCGCCCGTACCCGCCCGTACCCGCCCGTACCTGTCCATTTGGTAAACACTAATACCATGCAACTATAGTGTATAAACTTTTCTTGTTGAAACACTGAAACAGGAGCAGAGTACAGTACATGCATGTACCAGGCTTATACCAGCAGGAGAAGTGAAGGGATGAGATTGAGACCGAAACTGATAAATGAAAAGAGGAAAAGGAAAGCGAAAGATGGGCCAACTCACAGGTCCCGCATCGGGTGCATAAAAAAACCGTTGCAGGGTAGCTCGAATTTTCCATGCTTCCATTGTCTCAGCCTGATGTTCTCTCTTTTTTTATTAAAAAGCAAATTGCTCCATCTGTTTCAATCCATCAATGTTCTTCTTGTTCGTATAATAGCTGCCCCCATACTCTCTCTCTCTCCTTCTCTCTAGACTGTTGCTTTCTCTATATTTAGCTGGGGTATCAAGGAGTAAGCAAGAGTTCATTTCATCCTCTTGCGAAAAGAAAAAAAGAATTGTATCAGAGACTTGAAAATCTGATTACTTTGGTTTTGTTTGGTTGTATTTGTATGGATGGAGATCTCTAGTGCGAACCACCACCAGGTAATTCATGATTATTCAGAAAATATAGTGCAAGAACTTAATTCTAATTAATTTATAAACTTCTTTCTTTATATAGGTCTTTCTGATCAAAATTGTATATTAATTTACTTATCTTCTTTTTTAGTCAATTTCTTTGATCTTTTGTTCTTTTTTTGTTTTCTCACCCGCAACAAACTAGATCAAGATCCTTTACTATTTATTTGTTTTTCCTCTTTCCGTGGGATTCCAGTTGTTAATTAGGCTCAGACAAGCAAAAATATAGCAAGAAGGTGAGAGGCAATTTCAAAGATATAAGCTCTAAGGAGCTTCAATTTGTAAAATTTGAGAACTAAACTGAAAATACAGAAATTTATTTTCCTCTTCGGTATTTATTTCAAAAATATAAGGTAAATAATGAATTATTTTTTCTTTTTAAAGATCTAGGTCTCTTGCTTCATTGAGGCTTTAAAAGGTCCAATTTTTATAGATGAATCTAATTGCATGACATCATCCTATTATATATTATCCACTATTTCTATATTTAATTGTTACCCATTTGAACTGTTCGTGTTATCCATGCTAGTATGCGTTGCATCTATATATATATATATATATATATATATATATAATATATAGAAAGAGGAGGTGAGGTTATAGTGCTTTGAAAAGTAAAGAATTAATTTTTTTTAGAATGCATGAGATTTTTTATTTTCTGACGACTTAAATGGTATATTTAAGTTTCTCAATAATTTCTTTATATTAAAATTTTATGGGATATTAAATTTTATGATTTTTTGAGCTTCCTATCTATTTTTTAAATTATTTTTAAAACTAGCTTGTTTAATGTAAGAAAATTATCTATTTCAGGACCGTTTTTATAAAATAATTTAAAAAATAACTAGAAAGATCAAAAAATCATAAAATTTAATATCCCACAAGATTATAACATAAATAAATTATTGAGTAACTTAGATAAATCATTTAAGCCGTCGGGATATGAAATCTCATGTCAAAGCAAAACCGATTCTTTATTTTGCAAAGCACCGTAACCTCACCCATATATATATATATATATATATATATGATCAATTTATGCATAAGATCAACTAGATGTATAGCATAATTGCTGCTCCTAATCCGTTTCTAATTGATACCTAATTTCACCCGGAATGGTAATACATATCATTACCCTTCAAACAAGTTACTTTCCTTTTCTAAATAATTCTATGTATTTAAAAAGTTACAATTAGCAAAATAGATGATATATAGGATATAGAACACATATCTCATGGCTGATAAAATATAATGGCATCAATAATGTAAGTATTTGGGTTCGTTTTTTACTGAAATCAAGTCGTGTGGATCAAGTCTTTACTTTATTTAAGAAAAACAAGAGAGAAAAGTAACTATTGGTGCAAAGAACATCAAAAGGAACAAAATTAATCTAAGTTGTATCATTAATTGGCTTGACCGTGTTGTAAATGCTTACACAGTCAATGGCTACACTGCCGCTCGAAGAAATCCTGACTAGCTTCTCGAAGCCAATCCAACTGCCACATCAGACACCACCTCAGCTAGAGAAGAAACCCCGACCGCACCCGGACCATGCCTTAAAATGCCCTCGTTGCGACTCAACTAACACAAAATTCTGCTACTACAACAACTATAGCCTCTCTCAACCGAGGTACTTTTGCAAGGGTTGTAGGAGATACTGGACAAAAGGTGGCTCTCTTAGAAATGTACCAGTTGGTGGTGGTTCACGAAAGAACAAGAAACTCTCTTCAAATTTGAACTCAAATTTCTTGAAAAAGCCACATGATATAAATAATACAACATTTGCTCCTGATGCCAGTTATCATGACCTAAGCTTGGCATTTGCAAGGTTACAAGGGAGTAACTTGATGCTTGGGAACCCCAACACTAACCCTAACCCTAACCCTAACCCTAGCCCTAGCCCTGGTTATGAGATGTTTGAAAGTTTATATCCAAATGGAATCATGCAAGGCTTGTATGGCCTTGGAAATCAAGAGGGGTACGATATTGGAAGGTTTGGACATAGTGCAATTGGTACCTTGGTGGACAGTAGTGTGACAACTACATCAGTTCAGGAGTCTTCATGCAAAAGTTTAGAAGAAGATGATAGAAAGGGTTACACTGGAATTGATCAATGGCATCTACCTGGAGATGGATTGAACATTGGCATGGATTTTGGCAAAGAGAACTTCAATGGATACGGTCTGATTAACAAATCTCTTTTTTAGAAGATATTGGCATAGTTGGGGATAGCATATTTCTTTGTCCAGTGTGAAATCAGAGAATGGTACCTTATTTTTTTTTTGTCTTTTATTTATTTAGTTCTGTAGTATTTTAAAGTAGTTTAGTCAAAATGTTTGAAGATCCTTCATGTATTTGTTCAACATGATGTGCATCGCTAGCAGGCTTTTTCTAAGTGTGTCATTTGTCAGTATACCTAATCTTGACACTTAAGAGTTGCTTTGCTTGGATAAAAACAAGACACCTGTGGTTTAGTCTGGATTTATATTTTTCCATATTGGTCTTTAATTATCTGTTTAAATGGAATTTTTTATGTTAGGTAAAAACAACGTTACGAAAGCCTGGCTTCCTTACAGAATTTTTTTGATCGAGCAGCATTCCTCACGAACTAGAATTCAAAATTTTTTTTCTAGACTGAAAGATTTGTGAGAGGAACAATTCCTGGTTGAGAATTCCAATGAACTCATCACCCAGTGTCATGATTGCTAAACATTTCCTATCTTTGTAATCATTCTTTTGACGCGCATGGAGAGAATAGGATATCATTGTCTAATATATAGCATAATTATAATAGTAATAGTGGTTGTAATAATTCTAATAATTAAAACCAATAATGCGGGATCTAAGCTAGGCTTTTTGGTTCAAGTGGAGTGGGAATCTTTGGAAATTGGAATCATCCTTTCAATCTTATGTTTGGTTAAAAAAAGTCGTTCCTTTAGGTAACAGTTATATAGCACAAAAAAAGCAGCACACAGATCATTAGAAAACCCTGTAAATGATCTGTCCAACGAATCATTTTTTCCAGTAAATTGTTGGCTGCTGAATTACATTTTGTTGTTTTGTCTATAACCATGCATATTGTTCCATGCAAGCCAATTGGCAATAAAAAGAAAAGGAAAAACAAAAGAAAAAACATAGAAAAAGGGAGCATGTGTGGTGGATAGAAACCACATGCTGTGTACTGCACCTACTGCGCACGTGCCAATCACTCATCTAATTTGCTATATGATGTCGCTCCCGTTTTAGTTTGAGATAGCTTGACGCTATGTGGCGTGCACTACGTATGAGGGGTCAGAACAATAGTCTACAATTCATTTCTGCGAGTTCTCAAAATTAGTGTCGACCAGAACTGTATGTCTCGTGTTAGTAATAATAATGTTGTTCATATGAAAGATCATATATTAAAAATTTGGATGAAAATCTTTTATAAATATTTGAAGCTAGAAGATTTAGATCTTTATTTTTATATATCTAAAAAATAAGACATGTTGAAGTCAATAGATGCAACTTAAAACTTCAACTGTGAATAGGGATCCTCTATATTTCAATTAAGCATATTATGATACGAAAATGCAAAAAATCATACAAAATTATAACAAATCACTTCATTGTAATAGCAGCATAAAAAATATGTGCTGATCTAACGGTTAAATACTAAACTTTTTTACAAATCAACAAATTTCTTATATCTCTAATAGTAAATAATATATGCATTCGGAATCGACTAACAAATTGAAAACAGATAAAAGTTATTTCCATAGATAATTATTTTTTTGTTAGCTTTGCAGGTTGTTAATTAGTTAGGGGTGTCAATGTGTTCGGATCGGATCATCATTATTTTATTATTTTTTACCCTATCCGACATGACTCATTTAAAATTGCATCAATTTTTCTTTGTATGGTAAAATAATTAAGTATTTATTAATTTCTTTTATATATTTTAAGCATCTTAATTTTACTTAATATATATTAAATCTTAATTAGTGTATATAAATTTTGCTTAGTGTTAAATCATAAAATAAATCCAATAATCCAAATAGCACAATTAAATGTGTCGAGTCGGGTCAGTCGACCCAACCAATGATGGGTTAAAATTTTTGATCCATATCCGATTTATTTTTTTGAGTAATTTTGGATCGGATTGGATTGAGTTAAAAATTGGCACCTCTACTTACAGGGGCAGATGTACATGTGGTCAAGCCGAATGTCTAGGCTCAAAGTTTAAAAAATAATATATATTAGTACCTTTTTCATTAAAAAAATATGAAATTATAATTCATTCTTTGTGTCTAGTCTTGATTAATTTTGGAATGAAAAATATGTATTTTTACTAATTTATGGATCCACCATCCTATTTGTGCCTAGGCTTCCTGCGGATCCTGTTTCTCTGTTGCGCAGCACCGTGCAGTGCAACACGTGAACCATTGGATCACTTTAGAATTTGTACGGCTTAAATCATGAGAAAATCTAACGGCCCACGTGCTGCGCTGCATGGTGCAACGCAGTAGAGGATATGAATCCTTACCTACTTGTGATATATAAATTTCGTATAATTTAAATTTCATTTAATATCATCTCAAAAACAGCTAAAAAAATTAATTGTTACTGGTAATAGATCTGCAAGTTATATTAATGAATGGTAAAACCTGTTCAAATTAATTCATCACATTTTAGGTCTGATATGTTTGTAAAGTAAAGATTGCGTTCCAATTATAAATTTTAGAATTATAATTTCTTTTATGGTTGTGAAAATTGCTAAATCAATCCATCATATATAATCAAGTCCCGAGTTATATTAATACGATATATATATATATTCACACAAATGAGAGGAGTTTAAGGGAGAGGAAAAAAAACAATAATGCCACACTTAAAAACTTTAGTCTTAGTCCCATTTTTTTTAAAAGAAAAGAAACAAGAAAGGAGTACTGAGCAATAGAGGTTGTGGCTTCTCTAGCTTCCCCTTTACTTATTTTTTTACAGATAATTATTATTGGAAGTTTTGTACTATTGCACATCTCGTCTACGTCAGGAAAATTTTATCACTACATTAAAATTTTTAACATTTGAACTTAATTATTTCTCCGGGCAATGAATCTCATGAAAGAAGCCGCTTACGCTGTACTCTTTGGATAAGGCAAGATTCAATAATGCAACTGAATCGATGCTACTAATTAAATCGAACAATGTCATACAATTACTTGTAAGGGTGGAATAAAAAACGATTTAGGGAATGCCCCGATTAAGAAAATATAATGTTCAGATAAAAAAACTTTATTTTTTACAATAAACTAAGGGAGTACTCAGAGACACCGGCTGTCAAATACTTTGATGCCGCCCCTAATTTAGTTGGTTCATTTAAGTAATTGAATTGACTATTGAAGTGGTCACAGGAGCATACATGCACCGTGATATACCTTCAGCTTTAGGTAACTGTGCAGTAATTGATGTCATCATCCAACCATCATGCATGATGATGTTAATGTTGATATCATCATGACAGCTGAAGTAAAATAATGGCATTAATTAGATTATTACGTGCAAGAATAAACGTATCCATACGGGCAATCATGAGAGGCTAAGCTACTTATGGTATTTTTCAGAATTTATTGAGAGGAAAACATCTGATATCAACTTGCAATATAATACAATATGCAAGATGAGAGTGTTGGATGAGCAGAGGATAGTTTTGGCTTGCACCTACTGTGGAAACTAATATAATAATTTATAGCCCAATTTGCATTCAAATTGTTAATTTAGATCTCAAAATGACCTCCTCTCACCTAGGTCTCTTTCAAGGATCACAACATGATTTGACGCGTTCGGTTCGAATCAAACGGTTCAAGGCAAATGTCATAATTTTTTGTGATCACAATCATGGCAGCATTAGTTGTAAAGAACGGGTAGTATTATCAATTATGTTTAATACGCTTATAGGGTCAAAAGACATAAAATTTGGGCCGATCTAAATAAGCTTAAGGCTTTTACTCAAATATGGTGACCTGAATATATGGACCATAATCACCTCTGCTTTGGCATGAAGGAAGCATGGGCCGGGGTCGTTTTTCTGTTTGATGGATTATATTTATATGTACTCCTCTTAATTACTCTTCTTTGATGCAGCAGACGAGAGAAACCATGACCAAAATCTATACTATTATATAAACATCTAAGAATTGGAGGGTCTATTTTTTATCATGGTAAATTTTTATTATACTCATTTTATTCCTCAATTAGACAGATAATATTTATTGTTGGTTGATCGAACGTATGTGATCGCGTCAATTGATCCACTCTTTCTCTCCATTTCTTTTCCTTATATACTATCATTTCCATAATTTTTATTTTTTTATTTAGCAACCTTGTGCATATTTGGTAAGAAATTAATGGTGATAATATATGTTAGAATAAATTACTTTTCTTGCCATAAAAATCATGAATCATTAACTCATATTGTGCAAAAATCTCATCCAAGATTAAATATAGTCTTTATTATATGTTTTCTCTATAATTTGGTGAATTTATAATTTAATATTAGATAAATGTGAATTTTTTATCTTATAATATTTTAATGTTTAAATAAAAAATTCTGCTGCAACGCGCGGGTATATAACTAGTACTTAGTAAAATACTACCACTGTATGTAGTATAGATATTGAGCGCAGAGAGATTTTCTCTTTACATGCCTAATTATCCCTTCTACTAGACTTCCTCTCTTATTTTTGCGCAATTAATGTCATCTAATTAAAAAAGACAAACGAAATATTCAATGGAGATGAGTATATATTTTGTTCTAAGCGAGCAGGATGAAGATTGAATTTGTATGTTGGCTCTTGATTGCCAGCGATTACGTTTTAAATCCATTATTTGATTGGTTGAAACCATCTCATGATTATTTTTCATTATCACATCATTAGATTACTTACCATTAGAGCTGCAAATGAGTTGGGTTCGAGTGAGTTAGGTTTACCTCAAGTTCAACTCATAAAAATACAAGCTAAACTGAGTCGAGCTCATGAAACATTACAAAGAGAAAGACCTAACTCAAGTTCAGCTCGTTATTATTCGAGCTAGCTAGTGAGCTGATCCACGAGCCAATACGTGTATGTTGACTGAGTTTGACACTTGAATTTGATACATCTACAAATTAGAAAAGCTGACACATCTACAAAACTTATACAAATTTAGTATATCAACAAGTTATATTTTCAATGATATTTTTACTACACTAATTTGAATAGATGACCACCGTATGCAAAACATATTATGTATGAATTAATAACGTCAATCTTTAAATTATATAAGATGTTTATTGAGAAATTTGTAACTACATAATAAATTTGTACTATTCAAGTGGCTGATGATATAAAATAATATAAAATTACGTTATGTTTTTACAATCTACGGATTAATTAAATATCTTGTTAGTTCTAAAGCATACAAATTATAAAAAATGATAAAGTCATCATATTAGTTATATATAAACAAAAAGCGGCATTTATACGCACAATGGTTACTACTTACTAGTATATAGAGTCTTTTCTGTTTTTAATAAATAAAACAGGATAAATTAGAGGTGACAAAACTCGATCTGATCCGAGAAATCCGTCCGGATCCGAATCTGATCCGACTTAATTTTTTCATAAAGTCAAACTGATCTGAACCTGACCTGACCAGGACCCGAACGATCCGAAACCCGAGATGACCCGAGATCAGACAACCCAAAACCCGACCTGATTTGAACTCGAATGACCTAAAAACTCGAGATGATCTGAGATCAGACAACCCAAAACCCGATCCGATCTGAACCCGAATGACTTGAAAACTCGAGATGACCCGAGATCAGACAATATGAAACCCGACCCAATCCGAACCTGAACGACTCAAAACCCAACATGACCCGAGATCAAATGACTCGAAACCCGACCCGACCTGAAACCCGACCCGAGCCAAACTCGAACGACCTGAAACCTGATCCGAGCCAAACTCGAACGACCTGAAACCCGACCCAACCCGAACCCGAACGACTTGAAATCCGAGATGACCCGAAATTAGACAACTCGAAACCCGACCCGACCGACTCGTGTTGCATATATGTATCTAATTACTTTAAAATTATACCGTATAAATATTAATCTTCTCTTTATAAATTCAACTTGTACTTGACTACCAGTTTATTTTGAGGGAGGTCGAGTTAAGCACGGGTTTAGAGGAGGAATAGTTAAGCATGAGTTTCATAAACAACGATGACTTATCACTTTATTTTAACACAAATTAACAAAAAAAATTTAATATAGCACGTACAAACAGTCGTACATATAATTTTAATAATTTTAATAATTTTAATCAAGAAATTACCTACATGTATATGTATATTCAGAATTTATACCGAAATAAAAAATTATATTTTGAATAATAATAATAATGTCTTTAATCAAAATTTATTTTTCGTAAATTAAAATTATTATAAAAAATTAATGTATATTAATCAGAATTATCATAAGTAGTATTTCTTCAGTTTGTTAATAAAATAAATGAAGTATATCGACTAGAAACTAATATGACTAGGCCCAATTAATTAATTATATCCATATTATTTAAAAAGTCAAATTGATTATAATATAATTGATAATCTAGACATAACATTATCTAAAATGAATTTCTAAAAAAAATTAAGTCTGACGACCCGAAATTCGATCTGACACAAAATAAAACATCACAAAAAAGAACCCGACCCGGCCCTAAATGACCTGAAACCTGAGATGACCTGAGCTTCTAAGAACCAGAAATCCAACACGAAATGACCCAAAACCCAAAAAAACCCGACAATGTTCGACCCAAAATCTGACCCGACCCAACCCGGATCAGATTGACCCGAACCCGACCAGTAACCCGATAATTTTTTTAATGAAAATTACCCGACTCGACCCGTCCAATTGCCACCTCCAGAATAAACTATGAATAAAGCACAAGAACAAAAATATATAGCAACAATAGTGAGATAAATATGTTCTTCATCTCAAAAATCGAGCTATGTCTAACCTAATGCTATATTTTTAACTTGCAAAAGGAAACTTTTTCCATGAAAACACGGTTTTGTAAGTGTAAACTATACTAAATAATTAGGAATTTCTGAAAAGAATGTCAGGTATTTGTTCTCTCTTTATGCTGGTAAATATCAAAAGCAAATTTCGAGTTAAATGACGCAAGTAAAGATTTTGAGAACGATTTAGGCTCGAGTTCTTGTACTAATCAAGGAATCGAATTTTAAAGAGATAGACGTACAATAATTTAGGTAAGCAGACAACTTTAAGGACCCAAGTAACTTGTAATTTGGTCATTTGGTTTCTTACTTTTTACAAGAACTTGTGGTTCATTTTTAGTGAAAAATTAATTTAAAAGATATTAGGTATGCAACTTAGGTAAGCAGTCGTTTTTCACGAATGGCATTTTAGTTTGAAATTGATTTTACAGGTGGTTGTTTTCTAATTCTCTGCACATGTGGGGATAAGCAGTGGATAAGCTTACATTTTCTGTCGAACTTTGTTGTCTCGTCTTGTCTGGCACTAGGGGTTTGCTAAAACCCGCCGGGTACAACCCGTACCCGTGCACCCGTGTCCGGTATCCGTATCCATGTCCGGGTATAGGCGGGTAAACGGGTACGGGTTTGAGAAGGACCCGTCAGTTTTTTTTTTGGAAAAAACTTGTTGTACCCGTACCCGTTTACTCACGCCCGTGTACCCGCCGCCCGTACTCGTGTACCTAAACCGTTATAACGGTTTCATAATCGTTATAACGGTTTGCTGAAACGTTATAACGGTTCAGTAAATCGTTGCAACGATTTACTGAACCGTTATAACATTTGACCCGCTGACCCGACCCGACCCGCCCCGACCCGCCCCGTATGCCCGAGTACCCCCGTACCTGTACCTGTGGTACCCGTGTACCCGCGACGGGCACGGATATGAGACGAGTAGGGTAAAATTTTGAAAAAAAAAACCCGTCTATCCGTGCCCGCCCTACCCGCCGCCCGCCGCGGGTGTACCCGGCCCGTACCCGTTGGCAAATCACTATCTGGCACTAAGCGTTTAACATCTTTCTGTGTTAAAAATTAATATATATTGGAGAAAATGATATTAACGGGCACCCCATGACCCCATCTATTAGAGAAAAGAAAAGTGTATCAGTTCCAATGCTACAAGTACAGCAGACCCCAAAACAGAAAAAAAAACTTTCAGTTCAGTAAAAGGGCCACATATGCATGCTCAAATTTGTCTCTTGAGTTTTGGGACGAAATCCTTTAGGACAGTAATAAAGCACATGATTAGTTACAATTAATTTCCTATCTTTAACAAGGTTAAGCATCCGTTTCATCGTCCTTTGTACAATTTCTTCTCTAGCTTGAGATGAAAACAGCAAAAAATAGAAGATAAAGGAGTTGATATTGACAAGCGTAGATCAGAGCATACTTTCTGCAAGGCATACCAAGTGCTTTGTCATTAGTTCTCTCTCAGAGACAAATCTAGGAAACTAGCATTTTAATCCAGATATACAAAATAATCACTTTGATGCCTGATTAGAAGATGAAAGATGCTGTTCCAACTAAAATGTGCTACAATTATAGCTACGGATGCGAAGAGTAAAATTAGAAATCACAAAACTGTATCTAATGGAAAGGTAGCATTAATAAAATAGTAAATTGTGTATGAAAGATTCATGAATTAATTAAAGATTAAAGCACATGTATAATCTCAGTCAATTTCGAAAAAACAAAGGGAACAAACAAAAATTATAAAAAAAAAATACATTCTATCGATCACCATTCCAGACAAGAAATGCCCCTTCTAAGATTCAGCTTAACTAGGAGTAATACCATATATTAAGTAATAAAGATAGATTTATCATGAATTTCTCTACCCTTGCTAGTTGGTCCAAAACAAAAGAATTTAGGTTTGTTGGGGGAGTCGCAGCACCATCCATGAAATGAAGAATTTCTAAGAATATATCCTGGATATTTGGGCGGAAAATGTATATACTCGCTTTAGTTAAATCCAGTAATTGTTTACCTATTTCTCTGTCCTATTTGTTGCGCTTCTTGGCTTCACTATAAAGCACCACACCAGCAACTGTGATGCTATAACCAAACATACCAGTAACAGTCACAGGATTTCTGAAAATCAAAACTGATACAACTACAGCCACCGCTCCCTTTGCATTTCCAAGCACCTACCAAAAAAATCAGAAGTAGCACACAAATCAGAAACTAAGTTCAAATATTGTGTTTTGCAATGGACTGATTTCACTGCATCTGCATTTATGAGAACACCCAAATTATGGTATTATTAGCAGATAATAGTACACTTGTTAAGCCAGAAAAACCTGATGAAATGAACCTCAAGTTTTCCTTAAATGACTTGGAATAGAAATTTAAGCTAAATTAAAACATCTACATATAAAGAATCCTGGACATAGAAAAATATAATATTTTTCTTTTTCATAATTAATTTAATATATATCAAACCAACAGTTAGAAGTTAGGACAACATATGACATTGTGGAGTTGTTTTGCTGGTCAACTCACTTGAACACAATCAAATAATATCCAACCTCCCCCAACCCAATTTCACCATTATAATATTAGAAACTACAATCTAAACCTATCTTGTCCAATTTGATTTATCCTTGAAAATGTTGTGATGGGGGCAACATTGTAAAAGTTGGAGGAAAACACTCTTTTATTATATATTGATGTTAACTGTTTACAATTAATAACATAAAGTACCAGGTAGCTTTCAAAAGATAAACCTTTTAACTTTAACAGTGAGCTATTTAAGATAAGTTGAGATTTGGGAACAGCCCGTGACGCACCTGAAGGGTGAGAGCACTGGTATGCTTGGTGACCAAGAAATTGGTGAGATTGACAAAGTAGGCGAGGCAGGAATTGAAAAGCAAGTACCAAATAATCTTGAAATCCTGTCTGGCTAGTGCAATTGTCTTACCCACCACATTTTCTTCCATAAATAGTGTTGCTGGCAGCAACAACACCACTGCCACAGGAGCCATATACAATAGTAGATTCATGGAATTTAGCTTCTCTCTGACAGACAAAAAATGAAGATATTTATCAGTAACAACTAAAAGCATTTTATCATTGAAATCTCTATGGATACCTCAAAACACTAAAACTTCAGGAAACTAGTATGCCCTGAATGAAAATTTAGGGACAAGCAGTAACAGGGAATATCTCCTCTGAAAATATCTCACATTTCCAAAGAGACACAAAAGTAACAGGGAGACAGAAAAAGCCTCTCAATGAAGATGATTTAAGATTACAACTTAGATTTCTTAAGTTTAGATGAACAAGATATGTCTCACATCTTTTAAAACGTAATGGCATTCTATGAGGTCACCCTAATAATAACTGAGATTGAGGTAGTTGCGTTCCACAGAAGATTGCAGAATTAAACAGAGTAAATATAATAAATTTCAATGTAAAGAAAAATATATAGGCTACCCTTCAGATGAAAGAAGAATGCCCTGGAGCACCGTCTTCAGAGCCCTGGCAGCAGTTGCACCTATACACATGATAAAACCAAACAGATGGAAGCTCGGCTCTCCCTATATATTAACAAAATCAAAAGATATTTAGAAATTGAACTATCAAAAATACATTCCAGAAATTTAATGAAGATAGGCAAATGCATAACAATGCGATCATGCTAAGTAAATTATGATCCTAAAATATATGAATGGCTTTAGTCAGCTTTCAAAAAATTATACTCAGTTACTATCTTCATAAGTGAAAAATCTTCTATAGCTGTTAAAATAATTCTAGTAAGCCAAAAGGAACAACCCAACAGGTAAAAAACAAAAAATGCAGAGGACGTTCTATTGATCAAACATAAAGGTCATGGAATCAATAGCAGCTCCAAATAATCCTAAAACCAATACTAGAATGTATAATCAAATTAAAGAAATCACAAACCCACCCCACTAGCAACGACCACACCAGTGACTACAGGGACCAGAGTCGCATAAGTGGCCCATGCCTCTCTTTTTGCAGTCATAATGAATGCAAAGACTGCAGTGAAAAATGGTGTCGTGGCACCCACAGCCTGATTAAAGCTTACTGGCAGAAACCTCAGCGAAATATTACCGCTCACCACTGACCCACAAAAGACAAAGCTCAAAGCAGCTATCTTACAAAATTGCACCCCAGATTTTACCATCTGTACAGGTGCAACACGAAACCAGACTAATGCTATATAGCTCAGAACAGAGCATGCAGCCATGTGGCATGTAGTGAGAAAAATGGGATACTTGAAGCCGTAGTTGGATAATAAAAACTTGTTTAGAAGAAGCACGCCTATGTTGGAAAAATACCATGACGTTACTAGACCTACAGTGAAGGCAAGGCCTTTGCACGGGCTCGATTGGCCTCGGTGACGGTTCATTGCTGGTAGTTCGTTTGGCATTTCCGCTTGATGTGGGGCACCAACTGAAATGTGGTGTTTTTGTAAAAAGAAGAAGAATAATAATGGTAGAAGGACACGATTTGATGGTGTAGTAGAGTTTGCTAATTTAAGGTTGCTTCTCAGGAAGATCTGAATCATGTTTCTTACTTCATGGGGCTTTAGAACTTTTCAAAGGGTTATTATATAAATTCTATATTTAGTGACCATCATTCTCAGGACGAAAATTTTAATTTATAAGCCCGTTCTTTTTATCCAGCAGTTGTTAAATTTCAAAAAATAAAGACAATGACCATGAGTAAATGTTAAAACCTACAAGAATTTATGTTCCTCTCAAAACTCTGAAAACCAAATTGTTCTTTCATAGACGAACCCAATAATTGGAGTAACAATTTGTGCAAAAACAGTGTGTTGTGCAGCTGAAGAAAAATGGTGAAATGACCATGATATTCATAATAAGCACATAATTAATTATTTGTCCCCCACCCTGTAAGCCCCAAATAAAAAAAAAATCTTAATAAATTAGCATAGTTTCTCTTCTGATTTTTTTTCTTTCTAAATCAGCTCAAACCAAGTATCTAACAGATACATCATTTGCTGGAATCAGATCTAAGATGTACGTTTGCAATTTCTCAATTATCCACAACAATAGAAATGTTCAACTAAATGCAAAACTATATGTCATTCTAGCAGATCTAAACCTATGTCCCTAAAAAACTCGAATTTTAGAAAAATCAAACATAACAATCAAGAATTTAAGGGAAAAAAGGATTATAATCATATCTCCAAACAGAAAAACTTACCCCACTAGCAATGATGACACCGGTGACCACAGGAATAAGCGTGATGTAGGTGACCCAGGACTCTCTCTTGACTGTCATGATGTATGCAAAAACCGCAGTGAAGAAAGGGGTAGTGGCCCCCACCGCTTGGTTGAAGCTCACGGGGAGGTATCTAAGAGACACGTTACCGCTAACGACAGATCCACAAAAGACGAGACTGAGAGCAGAGATCTTGAAGAACTGAACCCTAGATCGGATGGTCTGGAGAGGCACGAACTTGAACCAGGCGATGGCGATGTAGCTGAGGAGGGAGCACGCCATCATGTGGCACATGGTGAGGAAGATTGGGTACTTGAATCCGTAGTTGGAGAGGAGGTACTTGTTGAGGAGGAGCACGCCGATGTTAGAGGAATACCAGGAGGCAATCAGACCCACCGTAAAGAGGCGGCCCCCGCCGGCACCTAACAAGGTGGAGCCGCCACCGTTGGCGCCACCCTTCGCGGTCATCGTGCGCTCGCGGAAGGGTGGGGCCGGAGAAGACGAGGAAATGGGGTTTAATTCGAGCGATGCACAATTTTAGAGCGAAAGGGAGAGATCGGAGAGGCTGGCGGAGACTTGTCGGCAGAGAGAGAGAGAGAGAGAGAGAGACGAGGTAATTGGTTCGGAGATTGCGGGGGGATTTTATTTGAAAATTCTCTCAGATTGGTAAAAAGGTTAAATATTAGGAATAATAGCAGTCGTCGTCTCTGTTCTACACTTCTACTCCGAGCGCGTTATTATTTCAGTTTTGTTTTGCCCTTGTTAAATGTCTCTAATTATCTAATGGAGCCGTTCGATTCGACAATGGCATTGAAAGAATTTAAGAATTAAGACTGAACTGTACATCTTATTCTATGTCACCAGTAATACACATGCATACATTGAAGTATTAAAATTCATTTAGTATAAGGGCAACATGTCAAGAAATAAAAACTCTGTTTCTATTACTGAACTCCAAATTTTATAAATTTTATATAAAAGAATACCACACTTTTCAAGTTTATTTCATGCAGTTTGAAATTATAAATTTTTGATATACAAATATCGAAAATCTATTTACTATCTTTTTAATAAGTAGTATTCCTTAGGCTTTTTAATATAAGACCTTATTTTAGTTTTTAAACTCCTCGGATTTTTTTTTGATGTAGTGGACGAAAAACCTACTATTAATATTCATTAAATTAAAGTAAAAAAAAGTTGATACAGATTACAAGAAAACTAAAGAAAAAAATAAAAAATTCGAATTTTATAACTCATCGAATTTTACAAGCGAATATGATAAAAAAGTAATTCTTGTTTTTAACAGAATAATTATGCTTGGATCCGTGTCCATTAAACAATATTATATCACAAATCTTAAATTAACTAATGAAAAACAACTAAGTGCAAGCTCTTTATTTGACACCGGCAACATTTTATGCACTCTCTTGTAAAATGTTACATTATATAAATATTTTCCGCTACAAAATGAAAATGTAATATTTATTTGTCTAGAACGCAGTCTTATTTACTTTTTGAACAAACGGCATACCTGATTTTCTTCAAATCAGTAATACCGATTTACTTTTTTAAAACATAGAAAATCTAAATTTAACTTTCTAAAAAATTCAAATTACATATCACTAAACTAAAAAGGTCACAATTATCATCCCACCTTTGTCTTTTTTTTTTTTTTGGGGGGGGGGGGGTTGACGATTACACATATTAAGTTGTATTTTAATCAAGTCTAATCAGATTGTTTAAAATTTTATATTAAAGTTTTGGCTTTGAGTTCAGACTTGACAATGTTCGGATCTCTGTTTTATCGGGAATGAGGACAAAAGTGTATTTTAATAGAAAATTCTCTAAGGCTAAATAACTCAGTTGAATTTTTCTAAGGCTAAATATTATAGGGTTTGTTTGTCATGGTGGAATAACAAAAAGTTAGAATAAAATAGTTATTTCAATGAATTAATTTATCAAACGAATTTTAAACTAAGTAAAAGAGTGCGGAAGAGTGTTAATCCGGTATATCAAGTTATAGGTGGTATATCGGATTAGCTCTCGTAGGAATAATGATTATTATTTGATTATGTTATATTATATTATTATATTATAATTTATTATTATATTATTATCATGATTATGATTTATTATTAATATTATGATATTTATTTATTTATTATTATTATATTATTATATTAACATCAAGTATTATTAATATATAATTAATTTTATTATTATTATTTATTATTATTATTATATTATAATTTATGATTTTTATATTATATTATAAATATGATTATATTATTATTATATTATTATGATTATGATTCTTTATTATTATGATTATGATTATTTATTATTATTATCATTATATTATATTATTATGATTATGATTTTATTATTTTATTATTATATTATTATTATGGTTATATTATTATTATATTATTATGATTATGACTATAATTATTATTACTTATTATTATATTATGATTATATTATTATTATTATTACAATTATTTATTATTATTATATATAATTATGATTATAATTATTTATTATTATTATTATATTATATTATAATTATTATTTTTCTTATTATATTATTATATTATTATTATTATTACGACTATGATTATATTATGATTATATTAGAAATATGATTATTTATTATTATATAATTATAATTAAGATTATAATTATAATCTTTTTTATTATATTATAATTATGTTTATATTTCTATTATATTATTATAATTATAACTATGAATATTATTATTTATTATGATTATGATTATGGATTATGATCATTATTTTTTTATTATTATATTATAATTATCATTATTACTAATTACTATCATTATTATTTTAATATTATTATTATCATCATTATCATTATTAGTATCATAATTATCCATATTTTAATTATTCTGATTAACAACTGTTAAACGATATTTTCACTCTTCCGAATAGTCAAGAATACCATTTTTCTACCACTCTTCAAAAAATACACTATTCTATCACTCTTCCAAAGCTATTCCTTAATTTGCCAAACAAACCCATAGTTTAGTTCTAAAAAAAAATTATGATATTTTACATTACTAGAGTGAAAAATAATTTCAAAATGTTAGAGAAAAAAATGAGAGGCATGCATGAATAATAGATATGATATTTGTAACTTCAGAGAGGAAATATTTAAATTGCTTGAAATTTGCTTGTGAGCAAATAATTAACATAGTACTTCACAGACTATATCATAACCTTATGTACACACTTTTGGCAAATTATTGGGTTACAACCACCCAATATTTTTTTTTGAAAGTCTCCTATCATTTCTTCTACTAAAGAAATATCTCGTTAGGAATCATTACTTCTTAATGTAATGATAAGGAAAGATTTGGTTGCAACGGAAAAAAAAGGAAATAAATGTCTACAACTTCTGTACCATGTAAAAATCACGCTTGTTAAAGAAGAAAGTATAGATTTGCTAAAAAAAATCATGCACATAATAATAACGAGATAAGATCTCAATTGAAAGTTTGGTATATGCAGACCTCCACATTATGTGGCGACTTTATTGTCATGATTATCCACAAAATTACCATTTTAAAATCAGGCAAATAGCGTGTAATTTAGGCCTTCCTGCGGTTTGTGTTGGATTGGGGTACGAGTGATGACCAACCTAATCCTTTCTGATATTTTCATACTTTTTACATGGTCAAATTAGGCCCAATTTAGACCAAGTCTTTTGAAAAACTCAACCAACTCGGAACCATAATCAATTAATTAATTAATGGAAGGAGGTCGTTTGTCAATTTGTTTTCAAGTTTGTTTATCAGTGTTTATTCCAGTTTCATTGTCAAGTTAGTTACACGTCGCACCCATGTTGTCCCAATTAATATACAACCAGCGAGTAACAGAATCTCTTCACGTAAATTCGCATGATTGCTCCATATACGGGTAACTAAGCATAGGGATGAAATCAGAATTTTAATTTAAATAATATTAAGTATTAAATATAAATATTGGAGTGTTGAGTAAATAAAATCTATCAAAATATACTATAATTTTTATTTTTTTCGTACAAATTTCAATTTCATAGGAAAAATCAGACCTCTGCGGGTTCATCTCTAAATTCGTCCATACTAAGCGGGTATCATGTTCATCTATTAAGGAGCAGATAAACAACAATAGACAATAAACAACTGCATTATTTTTAGATTAAGATAAGAGTCAACTCATTCAATTTTAGTTATTTATATAAAATCTTTATTTTAAAAGAATAATAGTTCTGTACATATTCCAAAATCTCGTTTCCTCTCCTGATCCGAATGATTGAGAGTAGGACTAAAAGAAAAAAAAAATCATAATTCATAATTTATTTAGTATTCGATTCGATTTTAGTTTGAGTTTAGTTCGTTCAATTTGATTCAATTTTGGTTCGATAATTTTTTAATGAACTAGTTCGAGTTCGATTCATAATAATTTGATATATAGTTATCTATATATTTTTTTAACTATTTAGTCAATAATATATATAATAATATAATTATTTCATTATAAAATTAAAAAGATATTATTAATTTATTATTAAAATAATAAATATATATTTTTTAAAATTTTAATATAAAATTAATAAAATATTAATTATTTTTAGCTCAAATTATTTATAATAATATAAAAATTAAAAATAATTGAGTTCGTTTAGAGTTCGATTTCAGTTCGAGTTTGATTTAGCTCGAGTTTGATTTAGTTCGAGTTCCATTTAGTTTAAATTTAATTTAATCTAAATAATTTCAAATCAAACTCAAACACTAACTAGCTTAATCAAATCCAATTTATTTGCAGCCCCAGTTGAGAGACTCCAAGACTCCAGACAAACGAGTAACCGTCTAGTGAAGTCCCCAATTGCATTTCTGTTCTCTAGTATAAGAATTGTAAAACTTTCTTGGGTCGACGTGAATTCTCCCAAATTAATTCTATTATTTGACCGCAGAGATAGAAATATAAAAAATTGTGTGCTCTTTTTCCCCTTAAGAAGGAGCTCATCTTAATCTAGAGACTTGTACCTGGAGAACGTACCAAATACCGTTACTAAAACATTAAACATATACAGTAGTGCTTCCCATTTTCCAATCAGATTATTAGCATATATCAACACCAAAAAAGAAAGGGACATCCAAACTCACAACAATTAATTAACAAATTTCAACTATACACTCACTTGGACTTGTGTTTTGTTCTCATCCTGCACCGACTGCCTTTGTCAAAGTTAGGTGATAGTATAATTGGACTATTGGAGCCATATATCAAGTGGGGCACCATGTGCTCGGTCAACTTTTATTGCCAACCTTATAAGTTATAATATTTTACAGTTGCAATATATCTTAACTATTATTATAGACCAGTTAGTTAAACAAGATTGCACAGGTGTCTCGGCACATAAACAATCAGAGGCTAACTAACTTGCAAACAAAAAAATTATTGCGAATTTTATCAATTATCTGTGTTACCCCTGTCGGTAGAAAAAAAAACACTGACATGTAATAAACAGAGATGTGAGTACTGAATTCAATAATACCAATCGACCAGCAGGAGATAATTTCATTGCCCCCCATCCAGACAGTCTACTCTCAATTGCCTTTATTAATGACATATAATCAGAGATTGTCAATTTTTTATTAGATAAAAGTAACCCAGATAATTAAGAAGAAAACTGTGCGCCTGCATTGCAAAATATTAAATATGACGAACTTTTTTTTTTTGAAAGGGTTTGCTTCCGTGTTCCCACTAGAAACTAAAAGGTTAAATTCACAATAGTTAATTTTATAAGTTTAACAAAAAAAAAATATATTAAGTGAGATCATTGAAGTAAATTTCTTTTTTTAATTAACCAGTTGTTGATTTATTAAGAATGGCTTATATTTATCATTCAAGAAAATATTACAATTTTGTTACTTCATTAAGAAAAGTTATTATAAAAGAAAATTAAATTTTGACCTCCTAAAATAATTTTAATTTTTTACCCTCTAAATTAAAGTCTGAAACCACCATTGATTATATGAGCTCATAAGACAGTGATAAATAGGTTACCGGAGAAAAAAAGAAAAAAGAAAGAAGGAAAACGAAAAATAAGAACTGAAGATGAAAGTTGAATTTATTTACACAAAATAGAATCTGTGTTATTCGTGATAGTCTCGGCCTTGCCCGTAAAGATCAAATTGATTTAAATAATTTGTACATCGAAACGAATACCTCAAAATCTCGATTTGGAGAAACTAGAAGAACAACGATAATGCTCCATCGATCATAATAAACCCGAAAAACCATAAATCTACACAAAATTCATAGTTCACTAAAAAGCTGTGTAATAACACAGACTTAGTGCATCTATTTTTTAACATCATCATCAAGTACGAAATTAAAATTTAAAATAATAAAATATTATGTCGACACATCCATTGAGAAAAAAATAAATAGCAAAATTCGGATGTAAAGTTTGGATCAATTAAGTTAGAAGAGCTCTTATAACATAACAATGAACAAAACAGATGACTCCCTGATGCGTCGTTTTTTTTTTAAAAAAAAAGTAATAATTAACTGAGTAAATAAATATAAAAAATTCTTCTTGTTCGACTATTATAGAAACATATTTATCATATTTTATTTAAAAAATAATTAGGCACATACATTAATACTAAGTCCTTTTAATGTTGTCTAAATCCAAGAAAATGAAATTAGAAATCTGGTGCCACTTTATAAATTCTAACGCCCCGTACTATTAAAAGAACACATTGAAATTAATCTGACTTTAAAATTTCTCCTGGCGGTTATCTTGATAAGCACGCACGTCCCAAAAACCATCAATTTAATATTTTAATTACATCATTGCATGCAAAAACCGTTTGGAAGTAAAGTTCACATGTTGCCTGTTAGTTGGCATCATGCAACTCTGTTTTTTTTTTTTTTTTTTTTTGGGTGAGAAGAGCAACAACATGCAACTTTAGTATCAGTTTCAGAATCTTAGAACTATGCTTAATTTCAGGACAATTTTCCCACTAGTTCATTAGCGTACCAATTTTTCACAGATTAGTTTTATTTTTCTGAAAAATCTGTTTTGCGGATAACAGCTGGAAACTATGATTTTTAACCATTATATGGCGTTTTAATTTTACTAATTTATAATCATTGGAAATTATGTTTTCCCTATCAATATTAATTTGGTGGCAAGATTTCACATATTTTTTCCCCAGTGATGAAACTTTTGTATATAAAATATAAAAATACTTGAATGCCCTCCTCAACATGGTGTCATGAACACAGAGGCGGAAAGAGAGGGGTGTCAAGTGAGTTTGACACCCCTCATAATTTAAGCGAATTAGTAGAAGTTCTTATTTTTTGTTGGTATTTATAAAATATTTAGTTATCTTTCAGCCTCATAATTCTATTTTAAATATAAAAATCATTAAAAAACTAATTCCTTTTTGTTTAGTTATTTATATTTATTTATTGCGAAAGGGAATAGTCTTGAATACGCCACTTTATTTTTTTATTTTTTATATTTCGACTGTTGAACAAACATGCTGTTAGAAATTAAAATCAGACTAGGGTGCTACATGGATTCCACAAAGAAACCTTCGTGGAAATCTGGACATGAGTGTCAATTAAAGACATATTTTGTACTAATTATAAAACCATCATATTCGCTTCTCAATTTGATTTTTTAATGATTTATTTCAATTTTTTCCTGACTAGTGATGAGTAACGATTTATTTTCTTCTTTAATTATCCTTATTGTTATATCGCAAACTCACAAATTAATTTTTTTTGATCTCTCGGCACCTCCAAGTTCAAATTCTAATTCCACCCCTGCATCAACTGTCTCTGTCATCTATGGAAAAAAAAAAGATCCCTAAAAATCAAACTTGTGGGTGATGTGTAAGTAATGGTGAGTGAATTAGATGATCATCGCAAGGGACACTGTATTAACATCCATATAAAATTTCATTTTCTGCTGCATTTTGCCCTTTTGATGTGCCTCAGTAAGAACTTACGAACCTCTGTCAATTATTATTCCTTATTTCAAATTATGCAGATCCTGTGTAACCAATTTATTAGTTGTCGACAATTTTATTCCTATTTGTCTCACGCATATCAATACAACAAAAAACATGTTCAAACATAGCTTCCAAAATTTTACATATAGAATTTTAGCTGTCCAGTTCGGATAAACAATGGTTTTCAAAATTTCTAATTTTGTAGGCTTCTCTGCATACTTCAGTCCTCATTCACACTTGGGCCTTATGGCCTATGGACTTTGTAGCAATAATTTGGGCCTTGTAGCTTTATTGGCCCAATAATTCGGTGTAGTACCTGCTGGGTGCTGGCACTCTATGACGTAATAATGTAGTAATCTAGATGTTATAAATATTAAAATTAAAATTTCAATATTCTTAACTTAACTAATAATATGATTAAAAAGGCTAAACATTATTTAGCATTCACAAGTGAAATTTGAAATAAACTTCCACTTCCACTGGAACACTCTCATCCAACTTACACTCCCAAAATTTTACTAATGTACAAAGTCTTCATCAAAATTCTTGTAACATTTACTTCTAAGATCGTATACTTCCCTATATGCTCTTGGAGGAAAATATAACTTTTAGGCCCCGTTCGGTTCTCTCCCACTTCCCTATATGCTCTTGGAGGAAAATATAACTTTTAACCCCGTTCGACTCGCCATTGTGGTCCTTCCTTAATAAGTAAAGTTTTAATCCACAAATAATGTAAACTCTTGGTTCAAATCCCATCACTTGCACACTTTTTCTCATTTTAGGTAATTATATCCAAATTTGAGTCGTATAATATTAATTTTAAATTTGACTTGAATAACATTTTGAAATAAAAAAGTAACTAAAAATATTTATTGTTTGTGTTGCTATGTCTCATTTTTTGTTGTATTGATTATCCATATATTTGCTTGATTTTTAAAGGTCAACAACTATATAGATAACGTTTGAAGGAGATATTTTGTTTTTCTCTATATTTGTCAACATATATATTACCATTGCTGCCACTTTTAATTCTTTCATTTCATATCATTCCTGTTAATGATATTATGTGACTGAAATTTAGAGTACGTAAAATTAATGCTTTACTTGGAAAGATATATTATCTTATAATAAGTTAATAATATATAAGAAAAGTGAAAAAAACTTATTTGTATACTGACTTTATGTTATTTTAATTTTCCAGCGAAAAACACATGATGTACAGCATGGAATTTCATTTCCTAATTAAATTAAGCAAATTATAGGTGTGAAAAAAAAAATATCAGCTTGATGTAGTAGTTCCTATCTTCCCTTTTTGATATTTTATTACGGTCGATAGGCAAGAAACATTAGACTAAATATGATTTCCGACAAATTCGATAATAAAAGGGACAAAAGGATTCCGAGCTCGGGATAAAAGATGGGTAGAGAGAGACAGAGAGAGAAAAACAAGAGGAGGAACTAAATAGGTAAAATTTTATTCCACACAGTTCCTACTACATTCATTTGGACTTCAAGGTTTACCATAAAATACGTTGGTAAACGAGCAATAATATTTTTGTTACATGATTTCGCATCCTTCTGATGCAGGTTAGATTTTGAATTTCAAAGAATTTTAACAGATTCTGGTCCGATAAAATAGAATCAATTCTTCATGTCGAGGCTCTCCTCGTTTCATGTCTTCTGATTTTTTTTAACTGCATCCAGTCACTGGCTCCACTGTCACAACTCACAAACAAAGAGTCAATTAGTTTTCATTAGTAAATTGCGGAGGGATCTTTTGTAAAAGTGGCACACAAACCTAACATAAACATGTCGTGTGATCAAATCTTTCTGTCAAATAAAGTTAAAGACATTATAAATGATGAAACCAAAAGGCAAGATGCTGCATTGCGTTGCTGTCTCTATAGCCCAAAAACAACAATCCAATGAAATTTGTTAGTTCTGGTTCAACATAAATATCCATTTTAATTACGAGTCACTAAACTTTACACAAATTCCATCAAACTGCACCATAATCATCTTTAGGTGGCTAGCTATTTGAGCTAATTAAACTCTGTCAAATTAAATTAAATGAATTAAGACAAACAAGTACCTTTAGGAGTCAAGACAGCAGGCTTGGGCATGAGATTAGGGATGGTGGTCATGGCAGTGGCGGTGACGGGAGGGAAGAAATGGGCTGCCGGGACCCCAAGACCCTGTGATTGGTGATGCTGATAGTGATAAAACGGAGCGTAATATGGCAGCATCCCGCTTGGTGCCACAATGCCACCTTGTACCTGAGCCGGATACGAGAATTGACCCTGTATGTATGATCCTCCTGCTGTCGGGCTCAGCTTCTGTCTCATTTTTTGCCAGAAAATGTTTAGTAATAAGGATTGGAACTTCTGCAGTAATTACTTTTTTTCGTTTTTGTTTTTAATTTCGAGGAAATAATGTAGAATTACTAACTTGATGCTTTTGCAATTTAATTAGTCTGTGTATAATTAATTATTTTTTAAAAAAAATCCCTATTTTCTTTGCAAATTTTCCACTGTTTTACACCCATTTTTTTAAAGTTTGTGTAATTATTTATGAATTAAATGGCGAGCAAGATAAGTGTATCTACCGTGTTGTAGCTCAGATCAGCCATGTAGTTAGGAGAATACCTGCACAAGCAGCATTACTAAATTAATAAAAAAAGGAAATAATATTCGACATACATGCAAACTATCATGGATGATACAAGCTTGTCAACTTGACATTTATTAAGGCCAATTGCCTCAGGAGTAATTCCTTTCCACGTAGTAACGTGAGCTAAGCTTAGTGTTTTGCATGATTTGTACACTTCAAAGTGCTTGAGCATAAACAACTAATCAGACAAGAATGAAATGGGGGTTTAGACAGTTAGACTAGAAGGAATGGGTTAATTTCCCAATGGCACGATGGGGGTAAATCGAAAGCACATGCAAGGCACGATGGGGTAACACAACAGGCTGGCGAGCATCATGCAAGTAAAACCATGAGCCCCATCATCCCATGTGCCCACGTGGCATGCTGTTACTGCACCTCCACCACGTTCCCTGTTTTGGGTCCCACATTGCTTTCCACTAGGCACTAGATCTCTTTGGGGGACCGTTCCCCACCCCGCCTCTCATTTTACCATGAAATGGAGACGTCCTTTCAATAACATTATCTTTGTTAGCTAAAAAATATAGATTGATTATTGAATGGCCCTATTACACTGGACATTTATTATAAAAAAAATGATTTGTCTCTTTTGAATGGTTTCTGAAAATGCTAGTCGGTAAAAAATATTAACAATATCTTGATGCTTAATTTCATAAAACTAATACATTTTTGAAATAATTGAGTGCCAAAAATATATACACTGTCCCATTAATCAATAGTTCTAGTGTAGAATTACGAATTATCAAAAGGGTGGGATCACTTGACAATAGGTTATTTTGATAATTTTGTTAATGAATTTTTAAATAAATATAAAAAACTTAAAAATAAAAAAGATCTTATGATATGTTCTTCTGCTTATAGATTGATGATGATTCAAATTTCATGAAATTTCATTATCATTTGACATTCCATCAAGGATCATAAATTTTATATAATTTGTAACTGTTATAATTTGACGGTATTTAATGTACTCTCAAATTATAATAAAATTGTATGAAATTTGAATCACAATAAATATGAATATATTTATAATTTTTTTCTATTTATAATTTTTTTTCTTATTTATTTGAAAATTCATTATAAAATAACATTATCAAGTGATACCTTCCCTTATCAAAAACATGAAAAAATAAACAAAAGAAAGCATATCAAGAACAGTGAACACATCCATTGCCGTGTAGAACGGAGGAGATAAAATTAATGCGAGAGAAGAAACAGAGAGAGACAAGAGGGTACCCGTAGGAGGCGGCGGAGGAAGGGTAGAAAGGCAAAACGCCGTGGAAGGTAGGGGGATGATGGGGTTGGTGGTGGTGGTTGTACGGCGCTGGCGGTGGCGGAGTTGTCGAGGGATGGTAGTACCACGCTGCCGCTGGGCCTGGCGACACACCCCTCGTGGGCCCCACTCCCATTCCTGCTCCGTTTCCAATTCAAATTTATATTAGCAAATTACAATTCGCCATTAAAGCATTAAATATTATATATATATATATATATATATAGTGGATGGTAATTTCACGGATGACTTCCGTGAATTTAACTAATATATCAAATTATCTTCAAATTAAAAAATTTCACTTTATTAAATTCTTCATATTAAAATTTTATGAGGTACAAAATTTAAAATATTTCTTATTTTCTAAGGCACTCTTTTTAATTTTTGAAAATCGATTTTAAAAATAATAATAAAATATTCAATGTTTGTATATTATTTTCAAAAATTAAAAAAGCAACTTAAAAAACTTAAAACATCTTAAAATTTTATATCCCACAAAATTTCAATATGAAAAATCAAAATTTAAAGATGATTTAATATAATTTTGAATTAAACTCATAGAAAATATCTATTAGATTAAGCTTATAGTAGATTTTTACTATTTTTATATATATATATATATATATATAGTAGATTTTTACTCTGTATATATATATATATATATATTTATTCTTTTCTAGGCCTTAGCTATCCTCAATTCCAAGTGGTGGACAACTGTGATAATAAAATAATAGGTTGCGTCAAACATTACTTCCCTCCCAAATGAAGGATGAAGTGAAACATTAATTAATAATGCTCTATTTTGTCTTATTTATCATAGTCTTGTCTTGGTGCAAAATGTTAACCTAACTAATGTTTTTTCAATCTAATCAGTCTCTCTCAAAAAAGCCTTCGGTTTCATAAACTCTATATATAATGCCTGTAATCACATGTTACCACTTATTACCACCTTATGTTACAAATTATGCCAAACCTCCTCTATGGCTCTATTTGGTAAGATTTGGATGAGGACCAGTGTTTCCAAAATGACAAAATTTCTATGTTTGTGCTTCATAATTAATGCTCAGCTAATAATACTTTCAAAAATACGCAAGACCAAATTTCAAATTCCAATTGCGCCAAAATCAATAAGGACAGTGATTGCAAAATTCCAGCCTCCCCGCCAATAAAATACAAATGTGCAGTCCCTCTCGCAATAAATAACAAGAAACAAACAGCAATCTCCAATAATTCAACTAAATATATGCAAGAAAAAGAAAAAAGTATACTTAAGAAAATTGACCTAACCTGGCTGCGGTACACCAGGAATCGGCGACTGAGCTGGTATGGGAGTAGCTGGCGGGGAGTTACGGAGCCGCGTCTTGGCTCCCAGTGAAGCCAAATTGCAATTTGCGCGCCGGCCGTTAATCACCGGTGTTGCATCCCCACACGCCTTTTTGGCTGCTTCAGCATCCTTGAATGTCACCTACACAGCAACAAAAGCAGAGCATTGCAAAAAAGAAGAAAATTATATGGTCTTGAGAAATAATTCAACTCTTACTTAAATATTTTGGTCACATTATCTATTACAGTTCAGATCGAAAACGAACATTGTAACTTGATTTCTTTCCAAATTTAGGAAATTAATAAAGAATGATCAGCTTCTAAGTTTCCTACTAGAATATTTTGGTCAATTATCGGTTATTTAAGTCTTCTTTACTGGTTATTCTTCCTACTGTAAATAAAAAACCTAGAAGGTAAGCTTACGAAGCCATAGCCCTTGGACCGGCCTGTTAGCTTGTCGGAGATGATAACTGCCTCCAGTATCTCCCCGTACTGCTCGAAATGCTCACGGAGAGTTTCCTTTTGGGTCTCCCAAGCGAGACCCCCGACAAACACCTTGGTGAGAGTGGTGTCGCCGAATTGCTGGCCCATGCGATCAGGATAAGAACTCGACCGTTGATTTTCTTTTTTGGAAGAGAGAAAGAGAGAAAGAGAGGCGTTCAGGTGAGGGAGAGTAGAAGAGAAGGGATCTATGTAATATTATTCTTCTAAGATTTTATGAATGGCGAGAGAGGAGGGATTTATAAAGGGGTTTAATTTTATAAAAAAGTGGGAGAAGAGGTGTAACAGGCTAACAGCTTTGTAACGGAAAAGGGTTGCATGTCTTTATACGGTTTTTTAATAGGAAGTATTTTCCCTTTAGTCCTTGCAAACATAAAAATTTGTTTACGTCAAGTAATTTTGTCCTCAAATCTGAAGGATCGAATTATTAGGGGTGGAGATTCTTGACATTCATTCATCTTGACAATTCGGATAATTAATTTTATATAAATTCATAAAAATATTTAAATAGAAAAAAACTTTAGAAACAAAATTTTAAGCTTATAAATTGATTGTGTTTTAAATTTGATATAATTTGATATCATTTGATATTTCATCATATATTATTAAATATAAACCGATGAAATTAATGTATAATTGTGATGACTTTGATGGAATATCAAATGAGATCCAAATTGCATGAGATTTGAACACAATTAATCTTTTTTTAAATTAAATAAGGCTCCCATAAATCCCGACATGTATTGCTTTTTATATGTATTTTTCAAAATTTGAACATGTGTCATTTTGTAGAGAGACGAGATCTATAACTATATGTACTAGATATACGGTTCCAACATAATTAATCCTTAAGTTTAAAAATATATTTATAATTTTTTTATTTTTATTTTTTAATGAATTTATAAAAAATTGATTGTCAAAATTATCAAATAAATATTTTTTTACGGATCTCCGCCCAATTATTATTTTGTTGCTCCTCAACAACAAAAATAATCAAGAAAAGACATAATTTTTTATGTCTTTAATCGCGAGCCAAAAGGTGAGCTGTTGCACGTTCATATATTGTTTTAGATACCTTCCAGCGTCAACTCGATTTTTTTATGTACATTTGTTCTTAATAAACATTCAAAGATTACAATTTTAAACTTGAGATATTTAATATTTTTTATTCAAAAAACTTATACTCTTATTTATCAGCCTATTAGGAGATGAAGAAATTCATATTAAAGATTGTGGTATCGTTGTTTCTTGTATAAAAAAGGCAATTTGATACTACAAAATTGAAAATTACTTTTCTAAAATTTAACTTTTAAACGTACATACAAAATTGAAGGTGAAAATATTACCTTTTTAGTAGATTAAAAAAATATTTTGAGAACATGTGAGGATAATGCTTGTTCCTACAACGCCTTGGGTGTTCAAGAAAAATTTCTGCATTTAGTTATGAGTCATGCCGGCCTAAGAGAGTAGTAGTGTCTACCCTCTAATCTCAAAATTGGTTCTCATGATATAATGCCAAAAATAAAATAAAATGGAAGTAGTCCACAGGTGACCATAATATATAGTGAAACTCCGGAAATAATTACAACAAAATGACAATTAATTTGAAGGGAATATATTACAGATCTCATTTAGATCAGTTGACTGAGTTCCCTGCGCACATACTATTAGGAAACAAGAAATGATCCCTCCCCCCAAATTACACCCACTAAAGTTAGTATTTACTCTGACTGCTTGGAACTAAAAAGATGTCGTAAATGCAATTATTGTAAATCTAACATTGTGATGGGTTGAAGTTTCACTACACAAATATAAGCATGTGTCAAATATATGTGTGTTGTACATTCAAATAATTGTATAATATGTTTAGAAGCATATACGGAAATGTGCAAATAAGGGTATATTTTTCCGAGGTTATTCAATTTGACACATTATCCATTTTTAATAAAATTTAACTTATATATTTTTTTATCACTGAAATGTAGAAGTTATTCAAAATTAATCCTTCGTACAATAATTTTGTTAACTTCATTTGTTTACGTTATTTTTTTTTCTCTCAAAATGTATTGATACACAACATGCCATTCGGACAGTCTAAAATTTTATCACCAATTAACTTGTCCTTATTTATACATTATATATTTATATATATGTCATTACTTTGTAGAAATCTAAATGTTGATTTTGCTAAATGCTGGTACTTCTATTATTGGATCACAATTCACAAAAACTAAAGTACAGCAAAATATTTGAAAGTAATAATAATCCGATTCGAATGAGTTTTACTAAAAAAAATCGTTGTCTGCTTTTTAGGTGAGAAATACTAAAAGATAGCTCAAAGTATAGCAAATAAAGAAGAAATGATAAATTGAAAGCTGAGAGAGAATTTAAGAGGAGATGAAGCATATATTACTTGAGTGAAAGAATAACATAACAAGAGAAAGTTAACATAATTTTTGACACAAGGATTAATTATGGATAATTTATAAATTTTAATGATAAAAAAATTAATTAAATTTCGGTGACTAAAACCGAATAATGGGTCGATTTGAGTGACCTCCAAGAATATGCTAGTCATTTTAATTCATTTCATTTTTTATTGAGAAAAATAAAATATATATATATATATATATATATATATATATATAAACATTATGAGTCATGCTATGTTAGTCGTGAAATACAAAATATTTTATTGCTTCACACAATATTTTATAGTTTTAAATTTATAAACTGATTTAACCGTTCAATGTGATCTCCATATTAAAATATCCTTGAAAATCAAATTATATATTTTTTTTGAAATTTTTTTTTTGAGGAGTTAAAAATACATTGATCTAATAATTTCCAATAATAATGATTTCTACCTCTAAAAAAAGAATAGAAATAAAATTTCAAGAAATATAAAATTTAATTACTAAACATATTTTAATATGTAGATCTGATTGAATGGTTAGATTAGTCTTTTAAATTAAAAAATATATATTATGTAAAGTACAAAAGATCATTAAAGAATGGATGCGATCACAACCTTTCAATCCATTAAAATTAACGGCAATCGTCCAATTAAGAGTATTTTGAAAAATTAAAAAATTTGAAGGAAATAAAAATGGACATCTTCATTTCTTAGCTACTTTATATAAAATTTGAGAGGAGATGCGTCTCAAGGAGATGCCCGACACCGACAAATGAAAAGACATTATAAATAGCCATATAAAATTATAACATTCTTTAAAATTAAAAATATTAATTTATAACTTAAAAATATAATGAATAATAAAAAAGTACAAAGAATAATAAAAAACACAATAATAATTGCAAATGTAATATAAAGAATGCATTTTTAAATAAATTAATAAATATAAGTACTTCAATAGTAATTTTCTAGAAAATATTCAACATTTGATGTGAAAAATATAAACTGTTTTATATCATTTATCATAATAGCCAACATATAAATTGTAAAGGCATGTCTTGTTTGTTTCACACATAGTTAACTGAAATTATTAATTTTGTATATATAACAATATGATGATTCCTTTGAAATTTCTCATGAAGAAAATAAGTCCGTACATAAAATTTTGTTATCAACTTAGAGCTTTCAAAAGGGAATATTTAGATACAATCGTACAACAAATGCAACCATAGGTAATAAAACAAAAAAAATGGAATCATCATATTGCAAATCCGTAATTTCTTAATTAGCAATGTATTAATACCCACAAACTTAACAAATATGATAAAATCTTAATTGCAAAAAGATGATAAAGGGAAAACTTCTTTTCTGAGAGCTAAATAAATATAAAAATGGAAAAGATCATTAAAGAATGGATGCGATCACAACCTTTCAATCCATTAAAATTAATGGCAATCGTCCAATTAAGAGTATTTTGGAAAATTAAAAAAATTGAAGGAAATAAAAATGGACATCTTCATTTCTTAGCTACTTTATATAATATTTAATTTATATACTATACATCATATATAACTCCAAATTACCACAAAAAATAAGAATATAAGAAATTAATGGCTATATATCACAATACATATTATATTCATATCACTCATCATCAAAATGGACATTGTTTAGTACATACTCATGAAAGTCCGCATGTCGCCTCTTTCAATAATGTTCAGCAGGATGGAAACAGAAACGATCGGAAGGAGTGTTTAGGTCAAGAAAATAAAATATCCGAATAAAAAAATATTTTTCACTGTATAATTTTTATTTTTTAGTAAATAAAAAAAATGCTTGAGCGTTGGTTAACACCTATCTTAGTGCCGCCTATCGTGTTATGTGTTGTTTCAAATCAGACTAAAGCACAAACATAAGCATGAAATTTGGGATCCGAAACATGCGTACTGTTATATTTTAGAAGCATCACATGGTTACCTGGAACAAGGAGAGGAGTCAGGATACACCTCAGGCTGTGTGCCAGGATAACCTCGGTTCTAACTTTTGTGATGGGTGCCGATTACACAAGGTGCAGCGAGCCTACTGTCATGTGGGACCATAGAACTCTTAACATCCAGGGGATCATTTTTACATATAGTTTTTAATTATTTCTGAACCGTCTTTGTTGTATCCTGTCTGCCACGTGGGAATATGACAATAAGTAAATAAATATTTCAACTCGGTTCCGTACTTTTCAGTATTTTTCTCTCTAAATTTTATCAAAGATTTCTCCTTTTTTATCTTGAACTGTTCTCGTTTCTCTGTCTTGCAGACTTTTTTATTCTAGGAGAGCCCTGCGACATTCATCTGGCAAGCAATAATTATAATGCAAAACACCTTTCATCGCATATTTTTTAGGAGTAACATACGTATAATTTAGTTTGGAAAGGTAAACATTTTTTTATAATTGACATGCATGTATAAAAGAACTAATAATTAAGTAAACCAAAAGTCGTATCCTTTAAAAAATAATATTGAACCCTGATAGAATGAACGATTACTATGAAAAATAAGCATTTTTTTCCGTCGTTTAAGGGGAAAATAATAGTTCTTGTATCAGCAAACCAACGCACCAACAGCAGGAAAATAACCCACGAAATTACAGGGAAGAGTTTGTTAACTGTATATTAGTTGTTTTGCATGCACAACAAATTCTTTAGTCATGCATATGAACAGAATAATTTGGGGTAATTTTTATCGAAAGAAACAGTAGTCGATATTTATCTCTAGATGAGTTTATTAGATTTAAAATATGATTAGCATGAGGGAAGGAGCCACATTTCGACGTAGGAGTCATAAATTTTCTTCAATATATATATATATATATATATACTATTTTTTTGAAAATATACATAATTATAAAGATATTTTTAAAAAAATTCTGACAGGAAGATCAACTGCTCCCTCCACCACCATATAGATATGCTGCTGGTTAGCACCTAGCCGATCTATTTAATTAATGGCAAAATAAATAAAAAATTGTATGGGGTTCACTTAATTTACATAGTCTGATATGATAGAGTGTGTTCATTGAGTTAATGACAGGGGAGACCTACAAAAATAATATTAAAAAAATATTACGATCGCTAAATCCGATTTTTTTTTTAAATTCAATCGGACAAGACAAAATACTATAGTGACAACATGTCATGCATTTTAATAACAACAAATTCAGATTGCGCTAACTTCAAAAATAAAAAATTATTATATTAAATTGAAAAATAATAATGTACTATCACATATTCATATTATATTAAAAAAAATCTACTTGATTTGTAAACTGAATTGGAGTTAATAGATATATTTATTTGAATTAAAGAATTAAAAAATATATGTTGTACCAATAAAAAATTAGTGTTGTAAATATCATCCCCTCTTCAAATTTCTTTAAGACTAAATGCTAATGCTAATTTCAAACAACGTTAAGGACAGGGGCGGACCCATGTATATCCAGGGGGGGGCACGTGCCCACTGATTTTGAAAAATAGTCTTTTCGGACATATCAACAAGTATCTGAGATAATTTTCTGGCTCGTGCAACAGAGATAAATTAGATTTAGAAGCATTAATTTGTTTAGAAAAGGAACTGCCAATAGTTACCAATAATTTCCCTATAATTATTATTTGTCTTAAATTAGGCAGTAATTGGTGCCACAAATGGGGACTTTAATGGCCGAAAAATAGAAACCTTACCAGTTACCATCGATCGCTTGGAAGTATTAATTGTTGCTAATCTGAGCACAACATATGGACCTACCATCCATGTGTTAACTAAGAGCTGATTGTGAAATTAAAGCTCGAGAAATGATAAAAGCAAAGCTAGACGAAGTTGTCGGATTTAAAAGAAATGATCGCAAACTCGTTCGATATAGAAGTTGAGGATATTAAAATTTTATAAATAATGTATGCTTCCCAATCGTATTTTTGAAATCTTATGAATTATATATTTTTTTTAAGATATAGACAAGTGCCAACATGCATTAGTCTTTCCTAAAACAAAAAAAAAAGTATATACGGATTTAAACTTCCATCCTTTAAAACAAAACCCCAAGTGTCTAACCACTTAATCAATTATTAAAATATTGTTCGTGTTTTGCTATGGATGATTTTTATATTATAATATTTCTACATTAAAATCTAAAAATAACATTATATTTCAATACAAAATATGATAACAAACAAAATAAATATATATATAATTAATCAACTTCTTTTATGCATTTAATAAATTTTTCAACATAATAATGTCTTTTAGAAAAGAGATATTGTCTTTTAGAAGAATTTAATAAATTCTTCAACATAATAATGTCTTTTAGAAAAGACATATCATTAATTGTATTACTTTTAATATAGTGGATATGTTATGAATTTAACAAAATATTTTAACATTTTTATTATAATCTATCACGTCATAAAAAACAATCTAATATATCTAACGATTCATATTCTCTTTAAAAATTAATCAATAATTCTAGTCAATCTTGACTGTTATCAGAGCATTTATACATCTAATAATAAGGAGTATTGATAGAGATGCACTTCGCTAAAGTGCATTCATATTTTTTCATGCGTATTAACAATGTATTATTTGCATTTATATTTCTGAAATTTAAGTAAAATTTATACCTGTACGCTTAAAGAAATGATGAAGAAATATTAAGTACCTAATACATCAACATATTTTTAAGATTCAAATTCAGATAATTGCATGATTTTGCTATGTTATTGATGTTTTCAAAATCAAATAAGAAGATGCGACAACAAATTTTTCATTAACTTGTATTTTATTAAAAAAAAATTAATTAAATGTAATGCAAGAGTCATTGGATCAAATTATATGAAGAATTTAAAATAAAATAAAATAAAATTGATGATGTGACATAATCTGATACGAATTTAATTCAATTAAATAAACGCTGATATATTATCTATTACAATTCTTCTTTTGCCCCATTATTTATAACTTTCCTGGCTTTGTCACCGTGCGGTTAGATCTTTTATGAACCATCCGAGGTTAAATTTAGATCAATGAAAAATCAACTGGTTTAGTGAACATTTTTGTCCAATTATTGAATCATTAGAAAACTCAGCTTCTTTTGTATCTATCTGAGTATAGTTTGTTATTAGTTGGCACCGAATTCTGAACCATAAAAAAAAAATACTCCATCAGAGTATGGCCTTTGACGATATATTATTTTTTCAGCTAGAATATTTTCATGTTATGCAATTCGTTCGATAGTGTATATCTACATCAGTACGTGGAAC
Organism: Schoenoplectus tabernaemontani; assembly: GCA_037127355.1. Lineage (NCBI taxonomy): Eukaryota > Viridiplantae > Streptophyta > Magnoliopsida > Poales > Cyperaceae > Schoenoplectus > Schoenoplectus tabernaemontani. Next base: position 26,381,047 of record CM073753.1, read on the forward strand.
AAATGGACAAATACCGTATTACCCCCGCCCACACACACACACACACACACAATTATGTGTTGTTAGTTGGTGGAGTTATGAATGAATGTAGGGTTACATAAAAAAAACTCAGCATTGTGCCTCTGTTTGAAATTGGTTCGGGCTCAAAACTAATTTGTTACGATCTAATATGATTTAAATTAATTTGATTTGGTAGTTAAATGAGCTGAATTTGAGTTGAGATTGACTCAACTCGAGTTAGGGATGTCAATAGGTAGGGTCGGATCTGGTCATCATTATTTTATTATTTTTTTTGACTCGATCCAAATCCGATCCGATTATATTTGAGTCAAAAAAATCTTAACTCATATCCAACCCGATAGGGTTATGGGTCGAACCCGTGTAAAATTTAATTAGTACTAAATCATAAAATTACTTTAAAAAAATATAATTAATCGGGTCGAATTTGGATCACCCGACCCGATTCGGATCAAAAAAGTTAAACTTATACTCAATCCATTTATCTTCGGATCATAACAAGTCGAGTCGGGTCGGATCAATAATTGACATCCCTAACTCGGGTTGAATAATAATAGTTTATATGCTCTTTTTTCCGCGCAACTCTAATTCGATAACCCCTCTCATTCTCTCTCATCATCTCAGTGGCGTCTCTTACTCGCTCGTAACTCAACTAGCAATCTGACTTGATTATTTTTTGTTAGTCTACTCATTCGAATTAGTACAACAAAGATATCATTGTCACATTGAAAATATAGTTTGTAAATATATTATTTTAAATCAATTCTTGTATCAGTTTTATAGATGTACAAACTCATAGTTTGTAGATATATCAAGTCTAAATGTTAAATCAATTCAATATATATGTATCAATTTGTGAGTAAGTTTATAAGCCAATTTGAATAGTGACCAGCTGACTTTAAACTAGATTTTTCAGTTTGAAAATTTTCAGCAGTTCCATTCAACTCTACTTGTAATTTTATGAGCTAAATTTCTATTCCTAATCACTTGAAAAAACCAGTTTTCGCCTCATGTCTCGCAGTCTAAACTCGATCTATGACTGAACCAGCTCAGCCCAACTGGCCCACATGTTCTCTCTCTCTAATCTCTGTCTTCTTTTCTCTCTCTAACTTCGGAATCTCGCCTCCTTTCTTAGTGGCTCTAACGTGGACAACTGTAACTGGACAGAGAGTATAGAGAGAGAAACAGAGAGATAATATCTGGGAGAGAAAGTGGTCAGCTTGTAAGATTTGACCGCGATGAAACCAAAGAGAATTTTTGAGAGAGAGAGAGATAGAGGACCAATGCATGGGCTGGTAGTTAGCTGTAAACCCTGCAAACTGAGCTGGCCATGGGAGGCCAAAAATATTAATTAAGTAGCTAGAGAGAGAGAGAGAGGAAAGGGGATGGTAACAACTTTTTCAATTTTAATTTCAGCCTTATTACTGTACGTACAAGTTATAATCACTTGTTAATTAACTTGGTCCTTTTTACAACCGTACCAGTACAAGCATCCAAGCATTTATGTACTCTGTACACGTATTCCCAGTGTTTGTATTGTTTCGCTGATATCTTATAATTAGAAATTAGTCTTTACTATTTTGATTTACGGACAAATTCTAAAGATTTCAGAGAATGCCTTTTGAGGTTATAAATGGAAAAGAAGCCCTTTAAAGCACAGCAGTAATTTTGAGCTTGCCAGGGGATAGTGGCAAGCTCATGTCATGTTGGCTGGGGACAGACGGTAGCAGTTCCATCTGCACTTCATTTCCCATTTGATATTTTTTTTCCCTTAAAAACCCCATGAATATATGTGTATTTCTCTCTGTTACTTGGTGGTTTCTAAGAGATGATGCGGATGCCACTTATTTTACATAATTAAAGTTTGGAAGAACAAAAGAAAGATTGAAAATGCAGGGTTGTTTTGTCAGATTAATTGAATTTTTTGTAGCAAAAAGCTAGTTCGTTAAACGGTGTTCTTGTCAGATCCAATCTGTTGCTGAACTTTCTTTTTTCTTTTTTACGACCATAGCTTACTCTGTTACTCCCAATTACTGACCGTGTCCTTTTTGAAAAACATTCCTGTTACACATCAGTAAATATTCACCTGTCCATATATAGATGTCTATACCTAATACCTTCAAAATTTTGCTAAACATATTCAAATTAAACGAAATTTTTGAGCCCTTCCTTAAACAAAAATGTTTACAATTATTTGCTTCAGAAAAAAATGTTTACAATTATTTCCAGCATCTGAAGATATCATAATTCCTTTTATTCTACATTACGCTCACTAACCATACATGTACTCTCAGATTGCTCTGGTAAAGCTCTAAAAATTTTCAGTTAATTAACTTGGATCTTCGGTTGTTGTCATACAACTCACTTATATGTAATCACAAATTACGCAAATAAATTAGCTGAGTAATTAAATATGCTAGTGTAATGTGAATTCAACAGAGTTGGAGACTCATAATGGTGTTACAAACTATAGGACCAGCTCTTAACTGTAGTAAAGAAAGAAAAAAAACATGGTTGCTACCTTCTTTTGTGCTGGTACCATGAGTACGAAAATTAGTAACAAGTTGCACACATATTTGGTAAGTGAAATAGCACCTGTATAAATTCTGTTTGGATTATAAGTTTCTGAGTTCTTTTATGAGTTTGGTCTTCATGTAGCATGATATTAACTTCTACCAGTATCTCTAGGCAAATGCATTGACAAAAACCAGAATGTCAGTATGTAGTACATTGATAATGATATGTACATCTGAGCAATCTTGGTGTGATATGTTTTGTTCTAAAAACGATTCATGACATCACTAGCGTCCACGACATCATGCATTTCTCTGATTATTAAAATTAATGATAACATGAGAAATGGTCCAGTTTGGAATACAGGAATATGAAAATGTAAATCTTGTCCTATCAAAAACCAAAGGACAATTTATAATATGCAAGGACTAACATATATGGCATCTATTGGAAACAACATCAGTATTGAGGGATCTTTTCGCGATTTGCTCAGGATTCAAGGCACTTCTTTTATTTCATTATTGAAGCTGAAAATAAGAGGATCATACCATGAAATGAAACTCAAAACTTTTCAATAACTAGGAAGTTTGACTTTGTTTTCAAAGCCTCAAACCAATTATATAGATACATAGATGCAGTTATTTAACACATATATTCTGTGAATTAAAGAATAAATGATTCGATTCCAAAGATTTTAGAACTTTCTAGTTATAGAATCTTCTGTTGTTCTTCTCACGTTGGTTTTCATAATAATAAATGCCGATAATAAAAAAAGGAAAAGGGGGGATTGGAAGAGCTGTTTTTGCATATCTCGCCATGCATAGGATGCTAGCAAGTAAGAATCCAAATTGAAAGCTTTCCACCAAGACAACCCTTTTCTACAACTCCTCTTTTTTCTAACTTCAATGAAAAAAAGAAGGATTTCAACAGAACATAACAGTCTAGCCCTTACATGATACTTTTTCACTTTTCAGTAAATCAAAGCGCATACCAGTTAAAGTTGTATCCTATGTTACCAAATGCAAAGCTTTTGTACCGTGTGTGGATAATTTGGAATTTAAAAAAACGATGCATTCCCTTTCCCAAAGCACAAGTCTTAAATCTGGTCCCATAGAAAAAAATAATAATTAGATGAGATGAAGGAAGAAGCATGGGAAAAGAGAAGCAACTTGCGCACTGTCTCTCACAAACAAAGCAAAACCTACAGCTTGGAATAACAATACCACATTTCTACTGTTCCCCTTTGTTCCCTCTCTCCCCCTCAACGTGCTTATGCTCCTGTAATAATTATACAATGTGATGCATATTAGGTGCCATGCACTGCCAGCCTATACAGAAACTAGAATTATATTACATATGGCATATGGCCTCAATTTCACTCCATTCTGATACAAATGGAGAATTCCTCTTTCATCTTTGCTATAACATGAAACAAGGAAATGTCTCTCCAGCTTTTTGTGTAAAATGGAGATGATATGATAGCTAGAGAGACAATGAGGATTATGATCTTGATGGAGCTCATAAAAGTGGCAAGCATTATAGCTTAATTGAGGGCAGTACACAACAAGCTGTTCTGTCACCAACTCCAGTGGGTGTGTAACTGTATCACTGGCAGGAGTCTCACTGGACCCAATTATTCCAATTATGATTAGTTCATGATCCGATTGAGTTAATTTGGATCTGAATCCTTAAATCCAGTATATATGTACCTTTACCAGATCTGGTCGCGTCTTATGTTTGCGTTTTATTTTCCTAAATTAATTTAAGCATTCACTGGCATTTAGGTTGTGTATGCAAAATTATGGTGCTTGGTATGGGCCGCGATGGGCCAAGGTCCATAAACGGTTAGAGGTCCTACTTGTGTTAACAAAAAAAAAAAAAAAAAAAAAAAAAAAAAAAAAAGCACCAGGTATAAAACCCATTCTTCTGAACACATCAACAAACTGTTTAATGGATCAAATATTCATATATATGACATAAATCAACACAATATATACAGAAGATCTCTCTCTAAGGTCGTGGCATTATCTAAAATTAGATACTTTACATGTATAGGTTATTAGGTTGTCTTTTGTCTGGTGCCTATTCATCAGGCTCTTCTGCTGTGAGGGTCCAATTCTGTGTACACAATCCTCCTCCACTTGTAAGCAATTTTTTTGAATAATAAAGAAGATAAGTGTACAAGAAAGATTAAAGAAAAGTCATGAAGAAAGGGACGGCAACTGAGAAGAGGTCATTTAATTCGTCATCTATACTACAAGGTGCAGATAGATTGCCAATTTAGGCAATCAGTTGAATTTCACTTCACTCAAGGATACTGGTAAATTCCCACAATCCGGGATATATCGCCCATAGCTACACAGGAGACTCCAAGGGTGGTGCACGGTACCAGACATTTCAGACACGGTATAATGGAGAGGCAATAATGCTCCGGGAGAGTTCACAACGGCCTCTGCATATCAATTTCTGATCACTACGCCTCACATCCAAAATCAGTACCATCTGATATGGCGCATCAAAGCACCACCTAGGGTCCTCATTTTCACTTGGCTTATGCTGAATAATAAAATCTTAACAAGGGACAATTTAATAAAACGAGGGATACAAATACCAAACATGTGTCACCTCTGTAGGAACCGACAGGAGTCTGCACCAGTGCACCCACTTGTTCCAGGAGTGCTCCTGCACTCTTAATTTAAGGCGATACATCCTGGATACCCATACCGTACATAATTCCTACTCAGATCTATACCGGAAAGCTCAGACGAGACAACTCCTTCTGACATCTAGCCAGGACCGGTACTGGAAACAAATGGAAATATGCTCCATTTTCATCATTTGGCGGGAGCGATGTAGAAGGATATTTGCCCAAAAATCTCAAGACATAATCCAAACGGCAAGAGAAATATTCACAGAAGCAAGGGACTGGTTCAAATAATATATCGATTGTTGCTCTATTTTGCTTATTTCTCACGTTTTTCGTTTCTTCCTTTTCTGAAAACACCGATAAAGTACAAGAAAAGTCATGTGGTGGGCGAAGTTCCCACAACTCCTTCGCGGGGTACAGCCTGACTTACTAGTACCTTAAGAGATGTCTGAGCATTAAAATAGTTGTCAAAGAATTCATTCATGGACTCGCTGCGTTGAGTTGTAGACATGCCTGTCCAGAAATGATCACGAAGCAGTGACGGGACCCAGTAATCTCTGAGCTCGAACATTTCATTCAGCCATTCTTTTCCAACGCATACTTGCTCACCATCTCTAGCCAGCCATCAACGAACTCAATAGGGCATGGAACATCTCTATATACGATAAAGTTTTCAACGGCAAGTAGATAAAGCTCAAGTTTGTAAATTCAGAATCCCGGATCACTTCTAGTGATCTTTTATTTTAATGAAATTTGGAGACCCCATCTTCCATCTTTTCCTAAAAAAAAAGATTGGACTGATTCAGTTCGTTAAACAACTAATAATTTATTATTTATATTATTTTATTATAAATTTTTAGTATAGTAAATAATTTATAGTATGAAATATTCTAAATTATTATATCAAATTTATGTGAAATACATCATTATTATTTTATTTTTTTATAAATTTTAATATAAAATATTAAAAAATATTGTTAACTATTAAAACTTAATAAGTCAGTTTGACTTTTTTGTTAACTTCATAAATTGATTTTAAATTAAAATTTTAGACTAAAAATAGTTAACTTGGCTCAGCTCCTCGTTTACAGCTATTCAGTCCTCAGTCCTCACCCAACTCAGATAATTGTCATCAGCTCTATTGGATTTTTCAAGGCATTAACGAACATCCTCGGGGATTAATTACTATTCCTAATCAGTTGGAAGAAAATATTATGACCAATTAGCATTTCATCAAACAATTTCTCTTGTTCCTAATCAGTTGGAAGAAGATATTATGACCAATTAGCATGAGGGAAATTATCTTCATGCCACTCTAAAACTTTAAAATTATCAAAATGACACTCTAAAATTCAAAGTTGCTCTAATGTTACTCTAAAATCATTTTAATGGACAAAATGCTATAAATAATTAGTATTTCCAATTATACCCCTTCCCACCATCCCACTCCTTCGCTATGTATGGTGCGTCAGCAATCAGCATCTCCGTCTCCTCCATTGAAATAATCTTTGAGTGCGCACTTGTTTGTTCAATTGTTTTCATTTCGTTGAAGGGGACCAGGAGAGATTGAGGACCTAGTATTTTTTTTCTTCCTTCTGAAAGACACTAGTATGTTGCCCCTTGTACATATTAGTACCGACTTGGGTACAATGCTGGTATTTACATTATGTAAACCTGAATCAAAATTCAGACTACAAGTTATACCTTGTCCTCGTGTCTTAATTATATGATTTAACTTTCATATCTAATATTGTTTAAATTTGAAAATATTTACAGGTCAAAATCACAACAAAAAATTCATACATTTATTTTGATTTATGATCATAGTGTGCATAGCTGATCATAGTGCTTCAATTTTTCTTTTGCGTCTCTATGAGACAAGTCTCATGCATTTTTTTTTCTTTTCTGAAGAAAAATCTCTTATGTTTCTTTCGAAATATGTATTTTTTTTAATTAGTGAATGTAATATATAATGGCAATATTTTCTTTATTCTTCATCGGTGAGCTGTAATAGTGCTTTTAATTACTTTTATTTATTTCTTTATGTACTTGTTCATACAAATCAAGAGTAATCAAAAGTTTAATCCTATTTTCTATGATTTGTCTATTCTATACAAATAACCTTATATTATAGCAAAAAAATAAAACTCTAACATCATTATCAATCTATTTCTCTATCTAGATTTCTTTTTACTTGCTTCTTTGAATGTTTTATGATTTTTACAAACAAATGTAAATAAGATAGCAAAGATATGTCTTGTGAATATGCCCAAAAATATGAAGCAATATGGTCCTTTGTGCATAATTATAATTCTGTACTAGATGGTTAGGTCAAACAAACTTCAAATGCAAACTTCTTGTATTTAAAAAAAAAAATCTGATATAACAAACATGCAAAGAAGTGACCAACATATCACTGCCTTTCAACAATTATGAAGGAAAACTACTTCCTTCATGTGCAACAAGATAGGAAAAAAACTGCACCTTCAGATAGAGTAAGTGCGAAAGCAATACTGATAGAGAAATTAAGAAGAAAAAATATATATAATTTGATGAAAAGCAAGAAAGAGGAAGTCAAAAGAGAAGGGATGGGATAGTGGAGATGGGTATAATTGCAAATTTTATTATTTGTGGTATTTTGATAATTGAAATGATTTTGGTGTGGTATTAAAGAAATATTAAATTTTGGGATGATATTTTGACACTTTTAAAATTTTGAAATGGCATAGAAAATAATTTTTCCATTTCATCGAACAATTTCTATGCATATTCTACACCAATTTTTGAATTTAATAATTAAATTAATCATATTATTGATAATAATAACAAAAATTATTAAATTTTAATACTAAAAATAACGGTGCATCACTGCTAGTGATGTTTTGGAAATACACCACTGACAATGACATCTTTTATTTTTATTATTTTTCAAACATTTTTTTGCAAAAAAAATAAGAACTGTGCCAGGGTGAGAGTGGCATACTCTCACTCCCATTAGCAAATATGATTCAAACTTCAAACAAATTCGTAAAAAAATACACCGATGAGAGTGACAAACTCTCAGAATGCGGCAATGGGAGTGACGCACTCCCACAAACACACCAATCGGACTAATGTATTTTTTAAGCGCCATGTTAATGACGCGTATCGTTCTTATTAAAAAATTATTTTTTCATTATTATTATTAATAATTTGATTATTCAACATAGAAAAATCAGTGCATATTCTAGCCTCCGACTTCTACCATCATCCTCTGATAATACAAGATAGCAGGGCGAAAACTAAAAAAACAGAACCACCGCCGGTAGTAAGCAACCTCCCAGCCAGATATCGGAGAAAAGAAACACCTTTCAGCCTCTAAACCGTTTGCACTGATCAGTTAAATGTGTCATAAATCATAATCAAACCATCTTTTGCAAATGAAAGTTGGACCATTTCTAATTAATGAGTAAAGATAAGCTATGTTTTTCAAATTTCAGCTGTATCAGATCCACCCACCCGAGATCAATTATTTCACTAAACAGTTTATTTTAGAAATTAAGCGCCTAATTAATTATATGTCAGCATTTGCTAGATATGTTTTGATGTTTTTCCAAAGTTGATCAAGCAGTATTTGAATTGGTTGTCTATTCTATTATTTTCATGCAGGTTATCATGAATTTTTTTCTCCTAAATTTCTGCACACATGACCAAATGCTCAGGAGGTTAATTGTTTAGGCTAACTCGATATCTACTGTACGTTAAAGAACCAGCTCTGTTAAAACTTAAAGGTGATCATGAAATCACTTTTGTTATTTTATTCTCTTTCACACAAGAAGAATTGATAGCATAAGCTTCTGGTATAACTTTGCCAGTAGCATGTTAGATTAATTAACCATAAAAAAAAATGCTCCTATGCTAACCTGTTTTGTTAGTTTAAACTTGTATAGAACATAAGCATATAGGTAGGTTGATTTTGTTAGTTAGATTGAATTTTCAAATATTTAACACAAAAGTGTAAGGAAAAATGTTTCTTTTGCATTCTGGACATATTATATCAAATTTTGAATTGACACAGGGACTTGTTAAGCGCATGACTCAATATGGGAAATTGCATGACCATAAAGGTTGTGTAAACACACTGTGCTTCAACTAGAATGGAGATGTCTTTGCTGGGTTCTGATGACAAGGACATCATATTTTGGGCCTGGTCAATGCAGACTAAGAAGATATTTCTTATAGTTCTGGCCACATCGAAATGTTTTCCAGGCGCACATCATGCCTTTCAGTGATGACCGTTGTGTTATTTCATCTAGCGCTGATGGCCAGGTAACTAGCTTTCTAATTATTTATTACTAATCAATGATGCATTGAGCCATTATTCTTTCACAAGTTGTTTTTTGTTTAGATAGTAAATTATTGATATGTTCTACATTAACACCAAATTGCCACATACTTGCTCATAATTTGACAGGCATATTGTAATTTAATATCTACTGTTGCACATATTTGAGGGGTCTTAAAATTGTAATCTAATACTTGTGTAATGTGCAAAAATTCAGATTTATATATCAGACATTTTGTGCATATTAATTGCAAAAGATTTCAATGCTTTTTGGGTAGAGTTTGTCAAATTAAGGAGGATGGTGGAGCGAGCATCAAGCAAATTGGGTCCCATCGTGGAAGGGTCCACAAACTAGTAATTGAACCAGATAGCTAACATGTTTACTAAGCTGCAGTGAAGATGGGTTAGTACAACATGTATATCTTTTTAGCATCTCTTTTCTGTTCTCTTTGGGTTCATCGTACTTTAAGGCTCCAAAATTCAATTGTTGTGTACTAGGCTGAACTAGTTCCCAGATGGGTCAAGTGATATTGTTTGATTTGAGGAGCTCTGACATTACCATGCTGTTTATCTTCCTCTCCCTTTCAAGAAATGGACGGTTACCACTTAATGGTATAGCGATCGATCCACAAAACCTGAACTTGTTCTCCGTTGGTGTTGATGAGTATGCTCGCTTGTATGACCTCTGCAAACATCATCAGACCGACTTATGCTCATCTGCACGATGCACGGTGACAAGCATGTTGTTAACTGCATTGAACCATGCCCATATTTTCCTCTCCTAAGTCTCCTTGCTACTAGTAGGTTTGATAAGAACATTAAATTATGGACCCCAACTGATAGTCGCACTATGCTCTTACCCCAAAAATGCTGAGAAGGTAGCGTAGCCTGGAAATTTTTATTTTTTAACTTAGTATTTGCAAAATTAAGATGTAGATCTGTATAGAAAAAAAATGCTCAACATTCTGTACACGAACACCAGTTCTCATCTTCCATCTGAATCTTACAAAATTTTCATGTTTTGCAGACAAAACCAAAGTTGTACAAATCTTAATATTGGTTTTATTGAAACAAAAAATGTGTTATATTTCCCCTTTAGTAATTGTAATTGATCCTTAACATGTTGGAACAATATAAAATGCAAAATTTCCTTTATTTCAAAAGAGGCCAAAACAAGATTTCCTCATTGTAAGGCATAAGTTTGGCATTGCAGTACTGTAGGGATAGGTGCATGTTAGAAATAAAATCTGCTGGCTTTTGAAATGCTAATACAACATTGCGTGAGGAATGCAGTACATGTTTGCTTGGTCTTTATATCCTTATGTGATTATACAGATTAAATTTCAATTAACTAAGGTACTATCAAATTTGAATTCAGTAAGGTATTTATTATCGTCTAAACCTCATATCTTTTTATTCCTTTGGCGCCTTTTGTATCAGCCTTGGCGTAGGTGACAGCAAAGGCTGCTGTGACGAACTGACGATTGAAACAGAAGAGATCCAAACAAGACAGGAAAGAAAAAAAAAATTAAATGAATAACACTGAAAAAAAAATTAGATGAATAACAAGACATAAAACAATTCCACAAATTTGATCGAATATAAAATAGAGTTGCTGAACAATTAAATGAATAACACTGAACCAACTTCTCAAGCCCCGTTTTTGATGCAGCACTGATTAAGCAGTGAAAACAAAATAAAAAAATGTAAAGTAGAGGTGAGCAAAGAAGCACAAGAATTTAAAAGTTCAATAGGGTACTAAAATCCTTGTTGGCCGATTAATTATGCAATGTGAGTATATGATATGCGAGTGTTTATACGATTCAATATGTAAATATATATTCTAAAATTTTTATAAACTTGTTTAGAAAGAGCATCATAAATTATTAGAAGTATAATGACGGTACATAAAACATTCAATCAATCATTTATTTTTTTAATTTTATATTAAATAAAAATATAATAAAATAATATATAAATTTAATATATAATAAAAAATATTGGCATAATTTTAAATTTTTTTATGAAATATATATTAATTTTACAGCCTTAATATGATAAAAATTAAAAAATACCACATATATGTGAATTTAAAACAATATTTATAATACACAATGTTGATTTATAAACAAGCTAATTGACACATTCATGGATCACTCGACACACAGAAATAATTACACGACAAGCTCAGTACTTATATATGATCTGATCTATCATTTATATATTACTAAGAAATATCAAACGAAACATCACACCAGAACATAAATAGCATAAATAATTCCCGGAATATAACCCAAAATGGTTAACAGCAGATCTATCCAGAACTCCACCTGCATGCCAAAAAAAAATGACAAATTAACAAAAGAAATTAAAATTAAATGAATCGTCAGTGCACTGCAGTCTGCAGATTGAGTGGTTGACAAACATGAGAATTGAGAGACGCAGTTGCTCATGTTTAATTTTCTTTTATTGATCTACACTAAATTCAGAGAAAATTTTGCTTCTGTAATTGGAAATTGAAACATCAAACAGACTTACTCCACATCCATAACGAAGAAAAACACCCACTGGAGGCAAGATTATGGCTAACAATACCTCCAAAAAAGTAGCAGATCCCATCTCTCTTCCAGTCGAAAATGTTTCTCCGATGAAATTTCTTTGTTTTCAATGTTTTGGCTTTCGACTTGGGGAGTGTTCTCGAGTGATCAGGTCAGGTATAAAATAATGTTTTAAGAGAAAATTAAGGAACTTTTAAGAAGGGACACGTGGCTTGTTTTACATGTTCCACGCCACGTGGAAGGCTTCTAAGTGCCACGTAGCATTCGCGTGATGCTTTTGGACTTCAAGCACCGTGGGCCTCCAAAATGCGGGTTCGGATCCTTCCTTCCTCATCACACTCGAAATTTACAAATCTGGACGGATAAAAACACATCACACTATGTCCTAAATAGTATAAAATTTTCCTTATTTAATGAAAAATTGGTAGGCTTTTGCCCTTCATTACACCGTGTGGCAAGCTGTTGACAGGGCACAGGGGAATCATGTACTGTAATGATATACAGTACCAAGGTTTCCCAATAAAAAGTGATAACTGTATTATATTCATATTGTTCTTATGACTTATGAGCATATTTCCAGCTATTTTTAAATTTAAATTATGTAAATTTACACTATCTTATCTCATATTGTTGTTGAAACTTATGAACTTTATTATTTGTTATATAAGAATGTAATGTTTTGACATATTATTTACATCATAATGTAATGAACTATTTCGAAGGACATTAAACTTAAATAATCAATTTCGCTACATAATTTTCAAATTACGAACTTTCTCTATGAAAATAGATATTGTCCTTGAATGAGGATGATTGAAGTTGAATCACCTGCGTCAGATGTTTACCACATGAAGGAGTGCTCTGTGACAGTCGCAAAGAATCATGACTCCGACTGGGATCGGTCAACGTGTGCACCGACAACACGAAAACCGGTGCATTTAGTCATTTTACTCTCTCCAACTTATCATCTGTTCTCGGACCAGTTGGTACGAATTGGACGGTGATGAAAACTGGAAGGACACAGATGAGAAAATGCTTTTGATTATAATATATCTTTGTTTATAGGCTTATTATAGCTTTAACATGCTGCCATGTTTCTCAGTCTAGCATGCATACATTGCCAGGCATGGCAACTCTAAAAGAAATAATTACAAATCCAAATTTTAAAATATTCCAATAAAAAAATTATATTAAGAAAATTTTAATATAATTATTTTAAATATCAAAGATATATAATAATAACTAATACAATAATTAAAGTATTTTGAATAGAGTTAAATTTTATTAAACATATTATAATAATTTATTTTAAATGAGGAGAAGAAAATACACTTTAGCCAGTGGATCAAAGTATATAAAAGAGATTTAAAAATATCAAATGATAGAAAATATTAATGATATGACATAATTAAAAAGTCTAGAAGTTTAATCTTTTATATGTTATGTATTACAAATTATAAATTTAATTAATTAATAACTTAGAAACTGTAGATTCAGAAATTCTTCATTTTCTTAAATTCAGATATATTTAAAAGCACATCCACAACTTCATTTTATTTAATTTGAACCTATTTGTCAACTTATCAAATGGATGATTTACCGAAGTTGAACGTACACTAAAAAATACTCTTTTTTATCTCATTTCATACTCCAACTCTCTCAATCTGTCTAACTACTATCCTAATAATTATTTTTTTGTATTTAATCCAGAGTAAAAAAAAATGTGGTTGCATGATCAATTTGAACCCAACCTCTATATATTATTTTCAAAAGTTACCATATATCATTGAAAAATTAATGAATATGAAAACACAATGACTCAAACTGCACATAAAATATATAAACGGTTCTAGAGAAATCAAGAGGTAAATTATCTAATTAGAAATTTGATTGAAATAATATTATGCAGATCAAATATCGTTTGTGGACCAATAATATGATGTATAAAGTTTTAAATGAATATTCCAATCCTGGATTGATCAAACACTTCCGTAATATCAGGCTGGTGAACATTATTCACAACATCATATATATTCCAATCTTCTATTATTATTATTATTTTATTTTTTGAATGAAGGTAGAACAAGACCTTCTTTTCTTTGTTTTTCTCCGTTAAAGATCACGAATAGGACCCATTTAAAATACTTTAAAATATATGGACCAAATAAAGAGATTGACCGTTCAAAATTTTTTAACACTAAATGACTAGAATCCTTGCGCTCAGCTGCATATCCTCTGAACCCGTTTCCTTATATATACCCTGCTATGTGAAGCCAATTGGCCTTCGTTCTTACATAAATTCGAACTCACTCATCATAACAACACCTCCCCCTTTCTGAGGAAAAGATTGAAACTTCCATAAAACACTGAAATACATAAAAAAAGAGAAGACCCCCCCCCCCTCCCCCTCCAACTTAAAGAAGAGAGTGAAGTGAGATGTATCGAAGAGCAACAGGACCAGCCGGGGCGACGACTTTCATCACGTTCTTGCTAGGCATCCCGATCCTAGCTGGCGGCATCTGGTTATCAAGCTCAACAACAGACTGCATCCGCTTCCTGCAGCTGCCACTTATCATCCTTGGCATCTCTCTCATGGCCATCTCCCTCTTGGGCCTCTCGGCTGCTTGCTATGGCCAGCTCAAGCTCATACGCTTCTTCCTCTTCCTTCTGTTTGGTTACCTCTTTGTTCTTCTCTTCTTCATCATCTTCGCTTACGCCGTCACTGATAATGGGAAGGGGCAGGTGATCCTGAACCGTGCGTTTTTGGAGTATCGATTGGATGACTACTCCGGATGGCTTAAAGATAGAGTTGTAGATGGAGGCCGATGGGAGAAGATGAGCGACTGCGTGAAAAGATCCGGTGAGTGTGGGGTAGTCATGAGCCGGTACGTGCGAGACCCGAACAGCGGTTTGCTCGTGCCTGAATCAGCTGATATGTTCTACCGGAGGAATCTGTCTCCCATCGAGGTCAGTTTATACTTTCTTTCACTTTCTTTGCCGCTCTCTGTACCTCTCTCTCATTATTTGATTTTATAAGTTGCTCTGTTTTAAGGGCAAAATTAAGATCGGAAGTTCTTTGGGCGTGTTCTGTACTTGTTTGATCCTGTTCTATCTCAGTTTACATAATTTTAATAATTTTATATATGGTTCCTTTCATCTAGTTATTAGCTTTGTCGTAGTGCCACCGTGACTGAAAAAGATAAAATCTCAGACAGAAAATTTAGGGTCTAAATTTTGGAATTTTGTTTGAAGGTCTTCAGTTTTGGATGTTTTGGATGTAGTACGATACCTTTTTTTGTCTTCCACACGGGAAGTAATTCTTCTTTTGTGTGTATGACGAGGTGGCGAAATATGATCAGATCGGAATCTAAATTTGATCCGATATAGACCAGGTTTGTATGGTTGATCCAATCCGATTTATTAATTATATTATTTATTTATTTTATAATTTGATATTAATTTTTGTATATATGTTAATTATTTATATTAATTAATAATCAATTATTTAAAAATTATAAAAAAGATTGGATAAAAAATAATTTAATTTTTAACCGGTGAAACCAAAATAATAATAATAAAGATGATTTGATCCAATTTGATTTTTTTTTAGTTAAACTCAAAAACCTAAACTGTGAAAATCTTATGGGATGCAAAAATGATATATATATATATAGAGAGAGAGAGAAAGATACCGTGAGCTTAAGCTCATGGATGTCTTCCGTGAGCTCAACTCAAAAAGTATATATCAAATCATCTTCAAATTTTAATTTATCATGCTCATTAAATTCTTTATATGAAAATTTTGTGGGATGCAAAAATTTGGAGTGTTTTGAGCCTTTTAAGTCATGATTTTTAATTTTTGAAAATCAGCTCTAAAAAATAATAAGATATTCAATATTTGAACATCATTTTTAAAAATTAAAAACGATGACTTAAAAAGCTCAAAATACTCTAAATGTTTGCATTCCATAAGATTTTCATATAAAAAATTTAATGAGCATGATCAATTAAAATTTAGAGATGATTTAATATATTTTTTGAGTTAACTTCACGGAGTATATCAAATTCATCTTCAAATTTTAATTTATCATTCTTATTAAAAAAATTATATGAAAATCTTATAGGATGCAAAAATTTGAGTTTTTTTGAGCTTTTTAAGTCATAATTTTTAATTTTTGAAAATCAGCTCTCAAAATAATAATAAAATATTTAATATTTGAATATCATTTTTAAAAAAATAAAAATGATAACTTAAAAAACTCAAAACATTTCAAATGTTTACATCCCATAATATTTTTATATAAATAATTTAATGAGTATGATAAACTAAAATTTAGAAATAATTTAATGTAATTTTTAAATTAAACTCACAGTAGGCTTATATGAGTTAAACCTCACAATATCTTTACTATTTATATATAGTGTATATTCTTTGGCTGCTTCTAGCAACTTTAAGTAGTATCTCCACTCTCTTGGACCTAATTGCTTTTTTAGGCGTATTAAAAAATTAGAACAGTACATGAACATGATGAGCCTAATTGATTCTGAGGCGATTGAATCAATGTCCTTTTCTTCTTCTTTTTTTCTCCAGAAAATCAAAAGAACAGGTCACTTTACTGAACAATTAAAACTTTTCTTTGGTATCAATCGTGGGACCCCGATATATTTGCTATCCATACTATTTCCATATATTTTTTGTTACAAGAGATTGCAGTGAATTATTAATGATGAGAAATTATAATTAATTAACTCGATTTCTAGTTATTCGGTTTTGTGGTAATTTTCAGAATGGTGATTTCAGAGTTCAACCGCTCTTGTAATTTATTTTATTTACCAACAAAAGAAAATTTTGGTTTTGGACCTGTGCAAAATTGTCTAGTTGTAAGTTCTGTACCTATAGAATTCTTTATTTTGTTGTCCGGAGTTGTTTTCAAGGAATTGTAATACATGTAGTAGAAGACCGGTACAGAATAAAAAAGAAAATGATCTACTAATTTGGTTCTACTTTAATTAATTGGACGTGCCATTGCTCTAATTTATTTCATAATATTATAAGAAGTTGTTTAAAAATATCTTGAATGTTATTATGATTGTTTTATTTTGAAATCTTGGTAGTAGCAATCAAGTTTTATTTTGAAATATTATTTTATGTAAAGATTAAATAATATTCTTAAATCATTATACAACTGTAAGTCGGAATTCGCCCCGACAATATAGTCTTCACATAAATAATTAATAATATAATATTTTAAATATATTAAATAAAATTTCACATTAAAAAAATTAGACATAATATTTTTAAATACTAAGTAATAATGATAATAATAATTATTATAATAATAAATAATATAATTAAATACATAATAATTTATAAATTATCATATAAAAAATTAGATTATTTTAAGAGTTAAGTTTCACTTTAAGTATATTACACATATTATTTTAAATGAAGAGAGAGAAACTATTTTATATAATTTTTTTGATTCAAGAAAATGAAAAAATTAAAATAAAATCAACGGTGGAGAAAACTAATGTAGTGGCATATTTAAAAAGGATGAAAGTTTAACTATTATGAATTGTTAGTGCAAATTGCGGTAAATTGTAAGTTGTTGGAAATACGGTGATAAGTTTTACAGCCTGCTTCATTAGTCATAACCACAATAATAAATTATTAAAAAGGAAAGTAAAAATAAATTGATATCATAACAAAAAAAATGATTGGAGGGCTGAAAATTATGGGTGGCCAATTATCGCACATGTTCTGGTATAACCACATCCGTTGTCTTAATATATTCTGACAATCTTTAAAAGATTCAAACTGAGAAAGAAATAAAGAATCAATTTACATTGGTCCTCTCTCCCTGTTTCTTGCTTGCTTACGAGGTTTTTAATGCACAAAACGAGGTTTAGTGTTTTGAGCTGTTTCCTTTTTTTTTTTGAATGATTTTGAGCTGTTTCTCTTACTGGTACCGGTGCAGTTGTATTTTACACTTCCATTTCAATAAAAAAAAATTGTTCGTCTCTAACCCCCACTATTAGAATATTTGAACTTCTGAAGGAAAATTTTCTTAGATCAGCACTAGTTTCAATTTCCTCACATATATTCATTCTTCTTCCTACTATCATCAATTTTTACAGTACAGAGTCTTTTTCACTCTTGGGGCCATTTTTTAAAAAAAAAAAAAAAAAAAGCTTGGGTGTCAAGCCAAATGTTATCAGTCTTGAACTTGTTGTAATTCAGATTTAGTATACCCTGCCATGCATATCCATAGAAGAAAAAGAAATGATTCATCAGTAGAATTTAATAAAACCAAGGACCTAGTGCAGTAATTAAGCAGGTGTCCTTTTCTGTCCTTTATTACACACAAATACAGTTTTTTCTTTCTTTCCTTCTCCAATTGGCAATTGGTGTTTTGAAAGGGAATGAGATATTTTGCATTAATATTTAGAAAGGGATTACAAAGAGTTTGAATATTTCATAGCAAAAACGGCATGCTTTAAATATTGATACATAGGGGTGTCAAACCGTTTCGTTTAATAGCAAAAACGGTAATGAAATAGTATCGTTTCGTCAACCGTTTCGTTTAATAAACGAAATAGAAAACAGTTTCGTTAACCGTTTTGTTTAATAAACGAAACAGAAAAATCGTTTCGTTAACCATTTCGTTTATCACGAAATGGAACGAAATACGAAATTTCGTGTATTTTACACTGAAATACTCTTAACGAAATGAAAAATATTGTTTCGTTGTTTGCGCGAAATAGAAAATAATTTCGTTAACCGTTTCGTTTAATAAACGAAACAGAAATTTATTTCGTTAACCGTTTTGTTACCATGAAATGAAACGAAATTCGTTGACAGCCCTATTGATACACCAATACTAAATGGAATCGGTTAATTTTCTAAGGGCTTGAGACTAAAATTTATCCCAAACTTTGTTTTAACCATTGAATTAGCATTGAGATTGAAAAAAATATGGTATGAAAAATGAGTTGCATCGATATTGATGAAAAAAATATTAATCCAATGGTTGAAATAAAACTTGAGACAAATTTTGATCCAAACCCTTAGAAAATTAACCGGTTCCATACTAAATTACTCTTTTTCCTTTAATCTTGCTGGCATGCAGTCAGGATGTTGCAAACCACCTACCTCATGCGGGTACACATATGTCAACGAGACGGTATGGAACGCTGTACCAGGTGTACCAGAAACAGATGCAGACTGTGGCAGGTGGAGCAATGACCAGCAGGTACTCTGCTACCAGTGTGACTCGTGCAAGGCCGGTGTGCTTGCCACCACACGCCGCCACTGGAGGAAGGTGTCTGTAATTAACATAGTTGTTCTGGTGCTTTTGGTGATTTTGTACTTTATTGGGTATCTTGCATATCGACACGCCAAAAGGGCGGACTATGATGAGACTTATGGGGTTAATCGCATGTCTAAAACAGGCCCCAGTATGTTTCGATTTTAATTAACTACTAGTTGGATTAGTCATTAGTGTATTAAGGTGTGCTTTTGTAAAATTATTGGAAGATGCCAAGGTGTTTGACATAAATAAAGGGATTCTGATCGGGGCCGGAGTACTTCCGATACTCATCGGATCAAAAATGAGTTTGATAGACATATCTATTATTCAATAACATCGAAATTTATATTTATATTTTAACCAGTTGTTTTAATAATCATGTAAAACATAAGATGTGAAGATCTAACGGTTAAAACCACCCATCAAACCCACTGTGCTCCCATTCTGATCAGTGACCAAGTTGTTCTCTTCTATATGTTCTTTTCTTTTTCTTTTTTTATTTCTTCCTCGTGTGTTATAGATTAGCACAATAGCATTCAGAGGTTCCAATCTGACCTAAGCCAAGAATAAATCACAATCATGGATATTAATTTGAACTCTACATCTCCGCTACATTTTTTTTAAAATCTTAAAGATTTATAGCAAAATTAACCTTCAAACTTTATGACAAGGCGTCCAGTCTGCCATCTTAAAAAAAAAACTTTAATGACAAGTATTTACGGATATGACTTGATGAAAACTTTTCTCACTCATAAAAATTAGAATCAAATTGTGAATTATGTGTTGTTATCATGTGCTTTGATTTGCGAGTTCCAATCTCCAAAAAGTCCTTTCTAAAAATTTATTACTTTACGGTGACACAACATGCAAACTGCATGGTAAATAAAACATAACTCCATATGTCGCTCGACGGAGAACAAAAATCCCATGAAATTGAAACTACATCAAATATAGCGTATGCCGTGTCACTTTTTTTAGTAAATAAAAATAAAAAAATGAGGAAAATGGCTCGAGTATTTTTTTTTTGCGATAATAGCAAACTCGGTCCAGCTGACGAGATCGAATTTTAAACTCGGTCTCAATTTTTTTATATTTACTTATTTATTTGTAGTTAAAAACCAATGTGAAGCATGAATCGAGTTTTAAACTCGATATCAGATAATTTTTTTCTTTTTTTAACATTTAGTTATTTATTTATAGTCATAATCAAACACAAAGTATGGACCGAAAATAATAACGTGAAACATAAATACTACATCAAATTGTTAACGTCAAAAAAATTAAAATATTATAACAACAAATAAAATCAAATTGTTCTAGAAATTCTAATAATAAAATATAAAACTAAATCATTAAATATAAATCATATTTTGTTCGATCATCCTCAGCCTTGATTTGAAAGTCTGTTGATACGACCTTCCATTTCATTCATAACCATTAAAATGCTATTTTTTTCTTCTTCCTTTGTTGATTTTTGTTGGATCTAGCCCGATGATCGGACCGTTATACATTGACCAATCTTGTTTGTTGCCATAATGATGTCAATGAACAAATCATGTGTTAATATAATATTGAATGCTATAATACGGACTAATGTACTGAGTGTAATCCAGTCTTCTGAACGAACAAACGGCAAGCAAGTTATCGCATGAAATGCCGATCAATTATGATTTCTGACACCAATAATTACCAATTTCTATCATAGCTAATTCAACATCATATTTAATTTCACTCATTTGTCCCTATTATTTGAAATAAAAAATATAAATTGTTGCTTAAAATTTAAAGTTAAATAAAAATTTTATATTAGTGTAGAATATTACTGTTTCAATAAATTTATTTCTATTGTAAACATCATAGTTGTAGAACTACTCAACACATTTATATCATGTGTTCTAGATGATAGCATATATCGGAAGTTATATGATAATTCTGAACACGTTATTCAGTGATTCTGAATCATTATTTGTCATTATACCCCACCGATTGAGATCTTCGTCTAGATATTGTGCTTATCGTTCTTAATGCAATGCATCCACTTGATCTGGGGTTAACTCCTCGTAATGAAATTTCTCGGCTGACACTTGCTCTGTTGGCACAGATGCAGCGATTTGATTATTATGATTTCTGTTATTTTGTGTCCTTCTATTGGACACTTATTCTGTTGGCACAAATACAACATTCATTGAGAATTTTTTCTTTAATGATTCTTGTCTTTTTTATGTACTTATGGAATGCCAGCCTAATATTGTTAATTTTTTTCAGAAATTTCTCACACCTTCATGGTTTCTTATGTCTTGCAATCTATTTGAAAAAAATATTTACTCTTTTAATATGACATTCCTTATACACTTTTTGTGCAATGTGTTGAATATATAAAAATGATGAACAATCTCGTCTGTTGATTCATGTCATCTAAAATTTGATCTCTAAAAAACTATCCTTATACCTAGATATTGATCTAAGATAATGGTTTTGGTTGCTCACTTGCTCAGTGACTGAGATGATGGTTTTGAAAATTATAATAACTCAGAATTATTTTTCAAAAATATTTATTTTTCATTAAAAAATAAAAGAAATTGTAAGAAATATTTTTTTTTCAATTAAGTTATGCTAGAACAGAAGATTGCAACAAAACAATGCACTAATTTAAAAGATAACATGATGTATTTTCACCAAAAGTACAAAAACATATAAAAATAAAATATGATATCTTTGATTGAAAAAACTAAAATTACAATATTTTCTTCAAGATTAGATCATGGAAAACTACAATTCAAATGTACTAATTTATTGCCATAAATTAGATCCAGCTGGTCAAATCACCTCATCATCCTCCATAAGTGAAATACAGAGGATATTGTTCTACAAAGCTAAAAGATGAAGAAATTATAGAGCCAAATGGAAGATTATTATCATCCTCATGCCCAACATACGAATTATAGTGCTAGAAATTTTTAAATTACTACTTATATTGTACTTCATATGCATAAGATCCAATATCTCGATGTCTTATCAGTTCATTAATATCTTTATATATCGCATCTCTCTCATAGGGTCACTATTGGTAGGATTCCATTGTTATCCTCCATATTGGTGGATAGTTCATAATTTTATTTTGAGTTTTCAAATTTATTCTGAGGATACCAGCTTCGCAATCATCACAGTCGTCTCTAGATTCTCTACTTGAACTATTATTTTTTTCACGATCATTGTGAAGTGTATTTAGCTCATCATTGTTGGTCTCCTTATCCATCCAGAAATTATCTCTATCAGCAAGGATTACATCTTCTCTCTAATATTAAAGTAATAATTATAAATTAATATTTTCTAAAAATTAAAAATTAATGATTAATTAATTTAATTATCTCTAATCATGTAAAAAATTCATGACCTGATCCATTCTTGAAGGGATCATTTTCATGAAATATTTTATCAAGATCAATTAACTTATTAGAATAATTTGATGTGTTCTTCTCAATTATATCTATCGAAGGCGCATATCATAGTGACAAAATACATGATGCATGAGCCGATCCATTCCCAACTTATATCTTGGTTCTGTGTGAATCAATGTGAATGTGATCCAATTTCACTCACATTACGAGAAAGAAACGTTTGATAGAAATAACTCGAGCAACACTAAGTGCTAAATTTCAACATTTATCTCTGGCCTAAAGCATCTGCCATTAAGCTGGAGAGTAATATTTTACTGCCTTCAATATTTCAATGATAGAAATAATATCTAATCTTCTGCGATAATACTCTACCTATAATTTTCATTTTTGATGGTTAAAAAACACATGGAATATATTTTAAAATAAAATTAAAACCAACAAAATTTGTATTTCTATTACATTAGTTTACAACTCTTTCTACCTTAATTTGTGCTAACATATCAGGTTGTATTCGTTCAATATCATTTTTAAGCTCACTCATTACTTTATTATCATTTCAATCCATTTCTAAAAACTGGAATGGTGGATTAGAGAATATCCTAAAAAGAAATTAATAATTAATTCATCTCTTTAGAAAATGCACTATAAAATAGAGCTTGTTATTAATTATTAAAAAAATTGAATATAATTTATATTTTCATATTTTTCTATGGCATCAACATATTTCAAAAAAATTGTTCCTTCAATATGAATAGATTTCTATCACACATTATGGTACAACCATACTCATCCCAGTGACGATGAATAGATTTTATCAAGTTGTTGATTTCTTCAATCTCCATTGGCAGATACTTGTTATAAATTTCATATGAATTTGGTGAAGGAACATCAATTCCACATTCTTGAGTTATTTCAATAGCTTTTTTTAAAAAAATGGTATATGCAGCACGAGCTGAAACACTTTCATGGACAAAATATCTCGTCTAGACTCGACCCATATATGTTTTATATTTTTTTATGTCTTTTAAAATTGCATTAGAGATTCTAAGTTGTCTACTGATTTGTGTTTGATATAAATAACTATTAACTCTAGGTTGCATGGCGAGTAGTCCAATTCCTTCATTTAAGGGTCTTTTGTTGCAAGAATTGCTACCATTCTGTTCTGGCACACGCATAGATGCTGAGCGTCATAACTCCTCTCTTGGTCTAGAAGAACTTTCCCCCTACGATATAATTCTTCCATTCCATAGGTCTCTTTACTTTCTCTTAGAACTCTCTGAATTTCTGCATCTGAGCCATCTTCATCTGATATATCCTTAGTTATTGTTGTTAATTCATTTGCTATTAGTTATTCTTGTTCTTTGACTTTTTTTCTACTTTCTTTCCTCACATATATTAATTAAATTATTTTTGAATTTTTGTCGGAACATTTGGACATGCAGAAACATTATCGGAAATACTAGATAAATGTTTTTTTCCTCTAAAAATTTCTCCCAAAAATTATTCTATTACATCATTTACATTGTACCTTTTCTTCATCAACTACTATAAAATATTCTCATCCGATATCATCTGATTTACTTGAGCATTTTCCTCTATCAGCTATATCTAAATTAACTAATAAGAAAATAGACAATGTATTTATATGATTTCATAATGGAATTGGCGCCCATCGAGGTTGCTACTTTTCAAAAAACTAATAAAAAATAAAAAACTAATTATTTTATAAAATCTAGGCTAAGACATATTATTCTATAAATTTATTTAACAAGACGTTAACAAATAATTACTGTATTTTTTTAGAATTAACTATCAAAAATTAAAATATAATTATTAATTTTTTTATATTAACTAACAAGAAACTAATAATATTGGAAATTTGAAATATGTAATAAGTTTAAATGAATAACACAAATTAAAAATAAAATAAAAATATTCTCACATGAAAGTTTGAAGAGTTATGTAGATGAAGCAATTAGAATACAATGAAAAAATTCTTCACAATTGAGCGTCACTATCCCATAATGCTTTTTATAAAATATCGCTCTCTTCTTAACCCCTTCCCTTAATTCTTAAATAAAAATTTCAACATCATTTTCTGGTGAGCTGCCACATGTTGCTTCTTTCAATGTTAGTTAGCATTTGACTGAGCTTTCAAGTTTCATAATCTTAAGTGTTATATATATAGATGAATGAATCATCTCCTTCACATATATTATTTATTTTTTGTCTAATCAAAATCAAATCAGAAAAAAATAATAATAACCGGTACAGTTGTACAGATACATCACATGCATTGTTGATATAAAGGGGTAGAAAAATAACAAAGATTGTCATGCCAATTTTTTCATGATTTTGACTTGTTGCTTTATTTAATATATTAATATTTATCGTGCGTTGTTATGCAAAGATTTTAAAATATGAATCCCCGTATAGGAATATTTCTTCTTCGATTGATTATCTATTGTTTTGTGCTTTAAATTTTATTATTTTTAATATGTAAAAATATTATTTTGATAGTTTTTATTAGTAATAATGTATGTTGAATTGTTATTTTATATAATACTGATTAGCAAATGAATTTGAGCCCGATAAATGATGATAATCCAATTATTGAGATCCTTGATCAAAATCATGCATCCCTGAGAGGATATCAGGTCAACATCAATGTATGAGCAGTGGCGGTCAAAAAAAAATATCCTTATAATTATATATATATTTGGAAAAAAAATAAAAAAAAATATATATATATATATATATATTTATAATAAAAAAATAAAATTTATCTCTTAAAGATTTTTTTTTTTGGCCCCCAAATCGATAGTCTGACTCGGCCCTTGATATTGTTTGAGAAGAAATCCTCATCCCGGTGCTTTTTCAGCCTAATGTCGAGCTATGGAGCTGGAGGGGATGCCTGTGGAGTTGGCATAGGACCATAGGTGCGTGCAGTGTTATCTCAAAGTCACCGGCCTACCTAGTGACAAATATATATGTCAAATTTTCAGCCTTTTCTTAATGTTCCTAAGTTAATCTGACTTTTTTTTCAATATCCAACGGATCTCAAATTGTCACATCGATCAAAGGTATATTTATATAAACTTTTTGCTTAAATGATGTTTTTTTTTTTATTTAGCATGGCGTATTATCAATTTGTCAGTACTAATAGATGAGTTTGTATATGGTTTGGGAACAAACGCTCAGAAATTTCCGAACATTAAGAAAGTAGGATTATATTCTGAATGTTAAAACAAAATTCCTGGTTTTTCTTTTCGAACATTGGAGCACGTCGCTATTATTGTAGGCATATATATCTCATCCAAATTTCGACCCGTTTTTTTCTTTTTTTATATTGTCATTATATCTTATCTAATTCGGTGAGACTGGAAGGTAGGATAATGGACACAAGGAATTTGACATGCAAACGGCACCATTATCCAACTCGCTATTATTGCAGCAGTTGCTTTCACTTGAATCCCCATAAAAAAATGCAAATTTTGTAAATCATATTCGATCGTGCGGTCTTATTTCGAGCATACTTTTATTTTATTTGAAGATTGCTAACGTTTAATGAACGGTTCTTTTTTTTTTTACATTTGGCCGAAATTATTTAACTAATTTCAAACTTGTGGGTCTTATACATCAAAGAACACCGATTAAATTAGATATATTTTTTTGCCTTGATATTAAACCGCGCATCTATATAGACGATATATATCAGGTTAATAGGAGCATTAAAAAGGGAGGGATCCTTGACAATGAGTTATTTTGACAATTTTGAAAATGAATTTTTGAATAAATAAAAAATCTTAAAAATAGAAAAAAGTTTTAAGATATTTTTTTTTACTTACGGATTGATGGTGTTTCAAATTATATGTAATTTCATTACCGTTTGATAGTTAATTAAAGACAATCAAATTTTATATAATTTACAATGGTTTTAATTTAATATTTTTTATGATATCATATGATAATAAAATTATATAAAATTTAAAATGCTATCAATTTATAAGTAAAAGAATATATTTATAAATATTTAAAATTTTAAAAAAAATTATATTTATTCAAAATTCCATTGTCAGTCAAAATATCCTTTGTGAAGTACCCTTCCCCATTAAAAAAAATATATCTATAAATAGTTAGCGTCATCTGATAGATGTGCGATTGGATTACAAGTAGCAACAACGAAGAAATTAAAGTTCAATTCACAGAAAGATGCAACACCTAACACCTGGCAGAGCACGATAGATAGGCGGAGGCCGGCCGTTGCAGATGTGCGATTGCAAATTTGGGGAAAAAGAAAAAAGAAAAGAGAACGGCTTAGTGCTTGGTGCTTAGTGCAGTTATAGACTTATAGGCTTTATTCCTACATGAGTAGCATCTCAAATCATAATTCTGCAAGTTAGTGCGTGGCATTTTACTTTTGTTGTCAAACTATTCGATATAATTTTCGAAATAAATAAGGAATGACATCATTCACTTACAGTTCTCCTTTATAATAGAAATGAGGCCAATTTCTAAATTGATTCGGTCTGTTTGACTGTTGTTAATTTAGACGTACCTGCATTGTGGATTGTTTTACTTGTTTCTATCAATTGACGGGCTTTCAAAAGAATGTTTTTACCCCAGAAGATAGTTGTTGGAAAGTAAGGCTGTTAATGAAATTCATTTAGCCGTTCATCTGATCTCTATCGTATTCAATAAAATAGATATGAGTAAGATTTTATTTTTGTTAACTTATCACATATAAGGAGAGATAAGAAAAAAAAATTATTAATTTATTGGATAAGAGTTATTTCATACATTTTATCTATAAGGTAAATTATTAGGTAATGATATGGATAAGAGTATTTTGTTGATCTAATGATTTTGCACCATCTAAAACTAGTGATTTTATACCCATCTAAAAATTTGATCTCAAAAATATTTCAATATGAAGATCATGTTTAACGGTTTGGATCGATTGTTTGGACTTTCAGATTTTGGCTATGGTGATTCCATAAACACTTCGGCCAATTGTTTATGGCTCAAATTTAAAATCTCAGCCCGAAATTTTAATTTAAATAGCTCAAAAAATTCTTCATATCAAAATCTTATAGATTATCAATTTTCATCACGTTTGGAGTTCGTTTACTATGCTTAATGATTTTTGAAAGATAGCAACATTTGGCCTATAAAAATGAGTATTTTTAATTATTTTTAGAGCCATCCTTCAAAAATTATTAAGCATAGTAAACTAACTTCAAATTTGATGAAAATTAATAATCTATAAGATTATAATATGAAGAATCTTTTGAGATATTTAAATTGAAATTTGGAGCAAGGGATTTTTAAATTCAAGCCATAAGTATTTCAATACAAAATATTTTGGAATCACCGTAGCCAATCCCTATATATATATATATATATATATATATATATATATATATATATATATATATATATGAGTCCGACTATGGTGCTTTGCAAACCACAGAGACGTTGTGTGCTTTGCGTTCTATTTTTAATTTCAAGTCAGAAATAATCGATCTGAACATTTCAATCTAATCTTCATATAAAAATCTATTAGTAAACCAAATTTTTTATTTTTTAGAATTTTTGCTATTTTTTCTGATGAGGAGAAAAATGACTTGATCTGAGAATTCTGGTTCATCCAAAAATGATGGTTTTCCCCCTATCCAAAAAAATAGCAAATAAATTCTAAAAAATATAAAATTTGGTTTACTAATAAATTTTGATATGGAGATTAGATTGAGCGGTTTGGATCGATCATTTTTGACTTAAAATTAAAAATAAAGCGCAAAGCACACAACGCTTTTGTACTTTACAAAGCACCATAGTCTAATTCTATATGTGTGTGTGTGTGTGTGTATGTACGTACGTACGTATGCATGTATGTGTGTATATATAGGAAATCTAAAATACAATACGTTGCATGGATATACTCATGCTCATGCAATGCATCAAAATCTCAAATTTCAAGTTAAAAATGATCAATCTGAACCATTCAATTTATTCTCCATATCAAAATATTATACAAAATAAATTTTATATTTTTTTAAATTTTTTGGGCCAAGAGAAACTTGATTGAGTATTTTAGATCATCCAATAATGATAATTTTCTTCATACCCAAAAATATAAATTTTGATTTTCTATGAGCGTTTGATATAGATAATAAATTGAATGATTTGGATCGGACATTTTAACTTAAAGTTTGAGATTATGACGTGTTACACGGACGTATCCGTAT
The DNA here is from genome assembly GCA_037127355.1 of Schoenoplectus tabernaemontani. Taxonomy (NCBI): domain Eukaryota; kingdom Viridiplantae; phylum Streptophyta; class Magnoliopsida; order Poales; family Cyperaceae; genus Schoenoplectus; species Schoenoplectus tabernaemontani. Next base: position 26,410,064 of record CM073753.1, read on the forward strand.
AATATGTTGTATTTTAGACTTTCTTATATATATATATATAGTGAGGCTATAGTGCTTCACGAAACATAAAATCTCGCGTGGTTCGTGTCTACATCTCGAATTTAAAAGTTCAAACGGTCGATCCAAATAGTTGAACATGATCTTCATATTGAACTATCTTTGAAGATCCAAACAATTGAACATGACCAAAATTTATACATACATACATACATATACATATAAGGGAGGGGTCCGTTGACAATCTTGACAATAGATCTTCAAATAAATATGAAAAAAAAAACTTATGGATATGTTATCTACTTATTGATGGTGATTTAAATTTCATGCAATTTTATTATCATTTGATAGTCCATCAAAATATTATATAATGTGTAATGGTTTAAATTTAATGATATTTGATGGACTATTAAACAATAATGAAATTATATAAAAATTAAATCACCATCAATTTATAAGTAGTAGAACATATCTATAAGTTTTTTCTATATTTAAGATTTTTTTGTATTTATTTAAAAATTCCTTGTTAAGATTGTCAAAATAACCATTGTCAAGTGATCTCTTCCTATATATATATATAGAGAGAGAGAGAGTTGGACTATGGTGCTATGCGTAGTGAAGATGCGATGTGTGCTACAGATTATTTCTTCATTTTTAAAATTCAAATGATCGATCTGACTACTCAAAATTTTCATTTGAAAATCTAGTTATATATCAAATTTTATAATTTTTAAACCTTTTTAATATTTTTTTAGATAGATAGAAAATTACTTATTTGGATAGTTCATAATAATTAAATCAAGTGATTTTCTAATTATCTAAAAAGATAGTAAAAAATTTTAAAAATATAAAATTTGGTATGAAACTATAGTTTATATGGAAATTATTTTGAATGTTTGGATCAATCATATCAACTTTACAAATGAAGAAATTATTTGTAGCACATAAACTATATGTGTTATGTGTAGCACAAGACTCAAACTCAATATATAAAATTAAATATAATAATTTATTTTATATTTTAATAATAATCAAATTAAATTAAAATTAGTATATATTTTTAATATTGACAATTGACATAAAGAAATTATATATTTTTTGTTATATCTCTAAAACATTATTCATTGTTGTATTTTATTTGTATATTTATTTGATGCTATTTATTTATCCAAATCATATAATTTTTTTACATTGAATTAATATTATATTTATCTATTATCTACTGACGCTCATTCATTATCCAAAATTCTTAACAGATAAGGGTAGAGTACGGATAAAATCATTTACTAACAGACAAGTATAAAATATAGATAAAAAAATTAACAAATATGAATATGAAAATACTTCCACTCATACCTTACCTATCTATTGACAGCTCTATTGGAGAGGTGCAATAAGACTTGTGATCTGAGGCATCAAGTTTTGATTATATACATATAATACCTCTTGTTTTGCTTTTATTATTATTTATGTACATGTCTAAAAAATATCTATAAATTAATCCTCTATATCGTGAATGGATAAAAAAAAAGATGAGGATGAATAAAATTATGAACTCGATAGATTATTAGTACAGCATGAAAAATGAAAGTGTTACTATATTAGAAGTTTAAAAATGTCAAAATATATTAACTGTAATATTTTGGGAATGTGTGAGTTGGCATAGTGGTAGAACACTTTTTTGGTTGTTTTTTAAAAAGCGGAGATTCACGCTACATATTTCTTTGTCAAAAATTGAAATGAACATTTACCTAATAACCTAAAAAAAATACCATAATATTTTGGACAACGATAGCTTTTTTATATAGAAAGATGAGAGTGTCTAGTTCTCTCACCAATATATCTCTAAGCATGTGGCTGTATGAGATATGTCACAGAAAGTAGAATTATATCTTTCAGGTACAAGTAATTGATGGTATCAATTGATACAGTTAATAAAAACTCTTGACTTAGTCCAAAAAATTAAGTTGAAGATAAATCAAGATTATATTTTCAAACTAGTTACGAATTTTCTTATTTTTAATGCTTCATGTGTGTGCAATCTCTCTATTTTCTAGTGAATTGTGCTTCGAGGTTGTCATAGTTAAAATGGAGATAACTATCTATTTTGTTACATATTTCCCCTTCTTTTCTCGTATTAATGGGGGAAAAGCCCGACTTCCGAGTATATGCTCAACATCTTTGAACTTGTCTCCTCACCTCAGAATTTATCACAACCCCTTAAGCTAAAAATAAATTTCAACATGCAGCCCATAATCTATAAATGGTCCATAAATTTGTTTGTGAATGTCAACACTCTTGTTGAACCAAGTCCAAGTGAATATAGAGAGCATATATAGGAAATTAACAGAATTCGACTTTGATTTGATACATATATATAATATGTACTTGAAGTTTAAAATATCTATGTTTTGCGAGAGGAGCATAATTAATTTGTTTTCTTTTATATCTTCATCTAATTATGTACCACTACAACTCTAATTATGTACCACTATAACAGAATACGGTTTAGACAACACTCATTTAATAAGGTTAGAGGGAAATTCCGTTGTTAAAAGAAATCGGTGGCATTACTGAAATATTGAGAATTTTTTTGTAACGACTTTTAATCAAAATTGTTGTTTACGGTTTAGGGTTTATATATTCATAATTATTAAAGAAATCAGTTGGTTAAATATATATTTTGAAAAAAATCTTTAGCACAGATTTTTAACTAAAAACAGTTACTAAAAGACCCTTTAACAATGATCTTAGTTAAAAATCATTACTAAAAACTCTTTAATAACGGTTCTAAGTTAAAAATTATTGCTTAATAATTATTTTTAGTTAAAATCTAATCATTATTATAATAACAGTTCTTAGTTAAAAATTATTGTTAAAACTCTTTTTAAGAACGGTTTTAACAACGGTTCTTTATATTTTTTTCTAATATCCCCTTCGATAATTATTGGAGAACCGATATTAAAAGTTTTCAAAACCATTATTGAATCATTTTCGTGTGGTAATGTACCTGAGTTGTGCCAATTGTTAAAACAAAATAATTCAAGGGCCATGCAAAACAATATATATTAATTAATTAATTAACGGAAGTAGGAAAACTTTTGAAAAATCACATCGCTGCATTTATGCCGTTACTCAATTAAAAATCCAATCTCTCACACTGAATTAGTTACTAGCAATCAATATTAAAAACATCAAGCTTGAACCAAACAGGCTGATATCATATCCAAAGAGTCTCCTCCAACAACAGTTTTTGTCTCGCAACAAACTTAATTAATACACAGTATCTTGACATATATCATCAATTCCACCGTCAACAGAAGAATAGTTGATGGTGCTAACTCGGTGCCTGTCTCTAGCCATCTCCATGTACACAAAAGCAACTAAGTTTGTGTTTTGAGTTTTCAAATTGACGAGGTCGGCTTGCGCCCGAGCCAGTTGCATTTTGAGCTCATTCACTTGCTTTTGTAGCTGGCAAACCGTGCCAGCGCAACCATAAACCGGATCCCGGATCCTGGCATCTGCCTCATAAACCATGCTGTTCACTGCATCTGCGCGCTGGCTCTCTGGAACATCCTGCAAAATGTAACAAACAATTAATTAAATATATAACATAAAACAAGATCAATTACATAACATATCTAACAGGATCAATTACACAACACACCCAACAGGATCAATCATAAAACACATATAACAGGATTTGCGGTTCTAAAAACTTAATTGTCATGCTATGGTAAACCAGAATGACACAAGGCACACACACAGAGACACTGACACAAACAAACATTTGTAACGATCTCTTCAGGTGCATGACTGCATTATGCAACAGTACTATGTTCCCTGGATGCATCTATATAGTAGTTGTTAATTGGGTTGTGTTATCACGCATGACCATGCATGATCCGGCGATATATATTTCCAAATTAATTCAAATTAAATGCTACTTCCAGAAGAGAAACTGAGGATGATTTACATGCAGGAGCTTGATGATGTTGCTAGCTCCAAACACACGATGCGCGGTGGTGAATTTGATGGGATTGGTAGGTGGGAAGTATGGCGCGAGCATGCATGTGTCAGCACACCTTCGACGTAGTATCTTGCATGCAGCACATGGGCTTAGCACCACCAGAGGAGGCTGGTTGGATGAGATCAATATTCTATGAATATTTGGCAGAGGAGTTAAAATTGAAGAGGTTGAAGGATCAGTTGACATGGTGGAGAAATGTTGGAGTGAGTGAGTTCTTGTTGTAGCTGTGGTGATACTGATATCACTCGACTGCATAATTAAACTCAGTGATTGATTGATCTGATGTAGAATATATTTATTATACATCCGTGCTCCTTCAACAAAGTGATGAAGGCATTTTATAGAAGAGTTGTTGTCGTTATGTGTTTTTTCTGGTAGAGAAAAAGGATCAGAGCAACGTAGAAAAAGCAGATGTCAGAAAATAATGATTGCTTTTTTTTTTTTTTGAGGAAAGATTGCTTTTTTCTCTGTTGATGTGTTTATATGTTTTGTGGTCCGTGCCGCGTGTGTGGGCATTACAGACAGTAACTCAGAGTATGGAGTAAATACAACAAAAGTACTACACTGTGCACAAAACAGTATAGATGGTTAAAGAGAAAAGGCCAAATTGTAGGGTCAGAATTAAGAACATTAAATAAATTTTGACCAAATAAAAATAAAGTAGAATTCATCCGCTCTAATAAAAATTGTTTAAAGTCGAAACAATGAATATACATGAATGAGAGATGATGATACACGGCATTAATTTGCCACATTTCTCTGTACCTTGTAGGACTCAACAATAAAAGATATCAATTTGATATAATCTATCACAACTATCTCTCAGATTTAGGAAACAGGAGACAATTAATTCAACGTTTTTAGTTGCAGTTTGGATTATTATTTTCTTTTGATATATGAAATTAATTAGGCTAGCAAATGTCCTGATATCGATCGTTACTAGGGTTAGGTTGGACATTAGTTGCGATGTGGCGGCTTTGTTTGTGTTGACTGTGGTATATATGTGTGTGTGAGGCGCTGAAAATATAGGAAATGCATTTTTAACATACTCTTTCTGCTTAATATTCGATAAAAAAAATTAATATGAATTTCCGTAGAATACACAAGCGCAGGTAATGACGATGTCGAGAGCATATTTTTTCAAACTGTGTGGTTATTTTAGCCTGAAAGAGAGACGACAGGTTTTTGTTAGTTCTGATGAATGGTTTAAAATATTCAGTAAAATATGAGTGTTTTATCTTGTGAAAGTCTAATTATAATATTGATACTTTGTTTGGTAAAAAAAAATGCAAGTACTTTAGGTTTTGAGATAATTGTAGGATACAAAAGTGAAATTCATATTTCTTTTTTAAAGAAGGTACATAATTTATTTGATTGGTTGATCATTATAAATCTGGATTGCGTAAGAAAACACAAATTTCAACTCCCTTTCTTTTTTTATTCTGATAACAGTAAATTTTTTTAATATAAATATACCCTTTCTATGGAGCTTCAAATAAATGATAATCAAGTCATCAATAAAAATAAATAAATTTCAACATTTTAATTATTTTCGAGAATGGTGATAAAAACGTCATCTCCTTATTACCGTTCTTTCGGAAATAGTTCTGTTATCAACTTCAATATTTTAATTCTTCATCATTTTGAAATGAATTCTGTCCAGAAAATTTTATATGTTCTTGTTGGAACTTGGAACTAGTACGAAATTAAATTTTACTACACTGCGTGTAAATTTACAATTACTTTTGGACAAATCATCACTACTACTTTTTCACATGTGTGTGTGTAGAGAGAGAGCAATAGAGGTTATTTTCAGGCTTATTGGTCAATTTCTTAGACTATCACCTACAAACAAATCTACTGGCATCACTGAAAAAGATGAGGCCAATTAAAAAAATAACGAGAGGAATATTCTTTTCTAATCTCATGTACTAATCATTTGCTACAAAATTAGTTGGTCACCGTGAAGGACACATTGGTTAATTTACTGATGATTGTTTTCCAATTTCTCATTTGGTAAAAGAAATATTGTTTACAACTTGAGAATGCAGATTTTGTTTGGTGACTAAGAATTATTTTTCCGTCTGAAAGTGACAATTTAAGTTCGGCGAAATATCTTTGTACATATATATTTATAGTTCAGAGCATAGTAATAAGATTTTCAATAATTTATTTTTCATCTATAGTCGGATATATACGTTTTTTGGTCAAAAATATGTTTTATTCGTGAATTATTCGGATAAAACACATTATATATTATTTTATATGGAATTTTATAGTTTTTAATATATTTTTAATATTTTATCATTATAATATATATTTTATTTATATTATATGAAATGAACTATTCCCGAATTATATCCGTATTATACCCGAACGTTGAATTTTTTACCTCGCCGAACGTTTTTCAAATCACAAAATTGTCACTATGGTTCAGAGCAAGAGTAAGACACTTTTGAAATATGAAAAAAATGTATCATTTTAATTTCATATAAAATACAGAGGTAAATCATAAAAATATTTTATCAAATTATGAGATCAATTTGTTAGAATTTGAGACAGTATTTGCTTTTTATGAAATTGCTACTATTTCGAATTCTAAACTGTTACAGAGGTTGCTTTGCCTATTTATAGGGTAACAGGCTCTATTAGCCATTGTTACTTTTCAAATTAACTTGATTGCAATCTTTGTGATTATTTCCTAAACAATGAATAACGGCTAGTTGATTAGCCTTGATTGATCAATGATGAGCACTATTCTGAGATCTCAATTATCTTCAACACAATTTAAAGTATTTAAGACATTTTTGCTTAAAAATGTATAAAATGAATATATGTATCATAAAATTTTAAAGAATGGATTGTGCTGATTATTGTTGCCAGAAAAAATGATGTAAATTGGTTCATCATAAAAATAATCTCGCAAGTGGTTAAGACTTGAGAGGTTTTACTTCATTTTTTTCTTAACAAACATTAAAGTAATAATGCACCCACTTTAACAAGCACGTAAATAAAGTATTTCTGACGTATGTTGGGCTTTTCAGCTTATTGCAAATAAAAATAATCTTAAATAAACTAATTAAGTTGGATGTTTACCATCTTAGGGATATCTTCTATAATGATGCAAGGACGAAGTAGGATGTTTAGCATTTACCAGCAGACAGCTTCCAGTGCTGGGATCCAGATGTCAGTCATGGCATGGAAAGTGACCTGCGACACGTAGCAGAAAATCTGGGGGTTCGTTGTATGATGGTTACTGTTAATTCGGACTGGTAACAGAGTTTTGCCGGGCCCTGATAAATTGCCCTTTTCATGGGCTGACTTGTACCGCTTAGTACCGACTACAGATTATTGTTACATTAGTACAATGCAATAGTGAGTTTGCTCTTTTATGTTGCTTTATCTTCTAACAGAACTACTATACCGCCAAAGCCTGCCTAAGTGCTTTAATTATTTAGGAATTCGGTGCAGCATTAATTTCATTCTGTAAATGCGATTAGGGGTGGCATCAAGGCTGCCTGTTACGCTGTCAATGCATCAGATGATCAGATTGAGATAAGATACTAATCTATAGCACGATTCAAATGTAAACTTATGAAAAAAAAAATGCATTGTGCCTTTATAAAAAACATTGTTGCATTGAGCTCATGAAAAAGCACCCTTGTAAATATTTTGGCCACTGACCCCAACTGAACTTATTTGCAAGGTTGTTACTTTTCGAAATACATAGGCATATGAATGAAAAAAAGTTATGAATAGAAAAGTTTTGTCGTATGGGCCCCACCTACATCTCAATGTAAAAGCACCATATCGTTGTTATGTAAAAGCACCATATAGTTGTCATGTAAAAGCGCTATATCGCTGCTGTTATTCTGAAATTCTCTCATACCAAACCGGTACCAACCAAGAAATTCTCCCATACCAAATTGGTACCAACCTGGTATTTTCATATTATCACCACTTCCCGTTCACAGAAAAGACCATGCACAATTTGAAATATATTTGAATATATTTACCTCACTTAATATCATTAATTTCTAATTCTAAGTATCTAATATAATAAGAAACTAAATTTTGTTATTGTCATTAATTGTAGTGTATATGTGACCTTACGATATATGACATTTTAAAATTCGGAAAATCATATAATTTTTCATGGCACATCGGTTGCTTGTAGAGGGTGCTTTGGAATTAAAAACTAGATCAATTTGTCCGTAATTTGAAACGTGCTAAATTTCTAGGCGGTGCCATGTTTTGGAGGCAAAGGACCACGCACCCATTAACATGATGCGTACTTTTTGAATTTTGAGGCCAAATGGCAGCCTTCAGTATCAGGCTATCATCCAGTGGGCATTCATTTCACATTAATTGGCGCCCAAAACTTACCCCGCTAGTGAACATTGCCTTCACGGTACAATTTTTTTCTATTTACCCTTTAACAGAGATTTCTATTGAATAGAACGAAGTTGAATGGAATATAATCGAATGTAAAAGAGATGATTTCAAATTGAAGTTTGTTGATCAAAACAATCACGACCAAAATAGTAAAATATTAGACACAAGTCAAAATAAGAACAAAAAAGGCACTAAAGACTCAAAAAATGTAAGCACAATAACTCTAAAAGATGAGAACACAACAGCTCAAAAGTATAATAAAATTTTCAGCTCTAGATATGGCTATGACTGAATAACTTAAAATTTCTAATTGTGTTCGCAATAAAAGATTTGAGTGTTCTAAGGGTCTTTTGAGATTGCTTAAAGATTGTTAAAAATTGGGAGAATAAAGTTGAAATGGCAGGTCTGGAGTAATCTCTTTAAATAGAGCATTTGAAGATAGACAGTTTTTCGCCCAGTAAACCATTATAACGATTTCTGAATTGTTATAATATTTGAGAATTAATTTTAATTATGAACTGTAAAAAATACTCTTGGCAGATATTAAAATCTTCTGAAACGTTATAACGATTTGCAAAGAAGGTATAAGTCATTACAACATTTGTCTGAACAGTTATGATGACTTGGTCAAGTGTTATAACGTTTTGACTGTTGTTGACTATGTTTGACCAACATTTCTTGAACTCTAACAAGTATGTCTATGTCTTACTATACAATTATTATAACATATTAGTGAACTGTTATAACGACTTTGTTCATTCAACAATTCTCAATTGTTAAATAACAATAGTCTCTATAAAAAAAACTATGTAGTTTTTTGCCTTAGAAAAATTATGAGAGAAGAAGTAATCTGTTATGACAGCTGATAAACTGTTACAACGGCTTACTGCAGAAAGCTTTTTCATTATTTTTTCAACATAGAAACTTGCGATTAAGAAATTAAACCTTACAATTTGAGATCCTAAGTCCTATAAGTTTTTCTCCAGCTACTTGAAGCATCCATCTCGATCATTGTTAAAGTCTTTAAAAAATCCTGCAAATATCTTAAAGAAAACTTATAAAATTCAAATTTATTATTTTATAAATTGACAAATTAAAAAAAAATATTGAGTACAACTATTATGATTTTGAGCAAAAGCAAAAGAAGATGAGAAGATTATGTATCATCACGATTCACGACCTGATTTTGAGAAGGATAAAATACACAACTATGAACTATTTTTGTTAGAAGTTAAAGTCTACTAACTTCTCAATAATAACATCTATGAATCTACTAAATTAAAGAGTTATTACAAATATATATATATATATAATTTGGAGTTATATTATTTTTTTGTTAGAAGTTAGAAGGTTAATTTTGAATATTTTCAGAGTTTGTGTTAAAAACATAAAAATTGCGATAATAAAGTCATTCAAATTTATAGGAGTCAACATTCGGTTGAACAATAAATTCGCCACTCGAAAAACTCAACTTAATTAGCTCCTTGCTAATGTATGAAATTATACTTCTCTGCAACTTTTTGCCATTTCTGGAGGAGATAACTCACATATGTATGCCGTGCATAAAATAAGCAAGGTATAATATGAAGTCGACAAAGAATGCAGAGGAGCGAAGTCAGAATTTGACTATAGAGGGTTGAGTTGGTGGGATCCAAAAAAATAATCACAATATATTAAAAAATAATATAAAAATTTATTAAATAATAATTATAGTATTGTTGTCAATATAATGTCATTATTATAACATACGCAAAAGAAGAAGTATAATGTATGCATAATAAATATAGTTTTCTTAAAATAAAAACTAAATTGATAACCAGTTTTTATAATAAGGAGACCCAATCAGTAATAGAGTGGTCAATCTGTAATTTATATACAAATATAATCAATTTTCATATTTTATGTGAATATTTGCGTAAATCAATGAGGGAAGGAGGGAGGGTTAGGTCTTTTAACCCTCCCTTAAGTCTGCCCCTGATTTCATGTATGTCAAAATTGAGACAATCACAAAAGAAAAAAAAAACATAATAGAAATGAAATGACAATTGTGGTCCGTTTACAAATGGTTCATGATACTTATTACAAATCCAACATATTCAAAAAAAAATCTTGAACTTCAAGCTATCCAACTTTAAATATCAATAAAAAAAACCTTTTATTGGATTTGAAACCTGAAATATTTCATAAAGAGAACTACGAGTCATTCAAATCCACATGGATTGTATATGCATTTGTGATTAGCATTTGCATGAAAAAAAAACTCATGCAGTCATAATAACAAATGAATGATTTAGAAAACATTTGATGAAGTTAAAAATTAGTGAATCGAGTATAATTTGAAAATAGTTTGTTTCATATAATTTAAATAAAATATAATTTAAATTTTAAAATTGTCAAAAATCATATAAAAATGTATAATATAATTCTAAATTTTATATAATGTGATTTTTTTACTTATAAGACAACATTTATCGCAAATGAATTTTTAATTCACGATTCATTCATTAAGGGTTTAAAATTGAATTATTCAGGAATCTTATTACTATACATGCAGCCCCTTCATATGGATTTAACCGCATATAATGTCACAAGGTGCGTCACATACGATCAAAGGTACTATTGAATAATTAAGAATAGATAATTAGGAATTAAAAGCCTCAGATTAATTGGATCATCACAGGCTGTAACAAACGGCTAGAATAGGCTAATTTAGAAAATAATCTATATGCTGTAATTTAGGATTAGATTGTAATCTAGGATTAGGCTACCATAGCTGTAATTTAGGAATTGTGTATAATTAGAAATAGGATAACGGCTATAATTCTGTAGCCTATAAATACTTGTAAACATCCTCTGTAATTAGGCTAATAATCTTTCAATCATCAAAATAATGCTATCTTAAATTTTCCACATGGTATCAGAGCATCTGATCCTAACAAAGAACAACAACGAAAATTTCAAACTGCAAAGCAGTACATCGGCTCTCAGTACTCAGACGGCGCTCCAAGTCACAACGTGACGGAACTTCCGCTGCATACTCTGTCATCAAGACAGAAGTTTTCATCATCGAGCAAAATTTCCGAAAGGGACAACAATGAGAGAAGGATCAAGAACAAAGACAATCCTCTCCAAAAACCAAAGATTAGTATCATTCTTCTTTCTTTGTGATCTTTTCTGGGTCAACCTGGTTTTTACATTCCTTTCTCAAAACCATGACTGATAACAGTAAAATCACCACATATACCTTGACTGGCAACAACAATTATGTACCCTGGGCTAGGTCTGTTGAAATAGGTTTAGGGGGTAAGGGCAAGCTTCATTTCATCAATGGAACCAAAGAGAGACCAAAACCGAAAGATGCAACCAATATTACCTCTGATGAAAAGAAAGAACTAGAAAATTGGGACACGACCGACCAATTAATCATGTCATGGCTGCTAGGCACCATGGACACCAAAATTGCTAGTGCCCTCATGTATTGTAAAACCTCAAGAGAGATATGGACCAAAGCCAAAACCAGGTACGGCCAAGGAAAAAACTTTGCACACATTTTTTCTTTAAAACAGTCACTCGCCAACATCAAACAAGGCACTTTTTCAAACTCAGATCTAGTCACAGACCTGACGGCAAAATGGGAAGAGATTCAAATGTATTATCCAATAATAGTTGATCCAGATGAAATCCACAAAAGAAATGAACATGATTTGATCTATACTTATCTCGGGGCTCTAGATCCCGCTTTTGAGCCGATTAGGGCTCAAATACTCGCATCGGCGAAATGCCTTCATTTGATGAAGTTGTACTCAGGATTGAACAGGAATCAACTAGGAGGACAATCATGAATCCATCACCAATGGCCGTCACGGAAGGACAGGCCTTCCGCGTTGCCTATGGCTCGAATCCAAAGGGGGGCGAAAGAGGAAGAAACCACCTCTGGTGTGACCACTGTAAGCGAGTAGGACACAACAAGGAGGGGTGCTGGGTCCTCCACCCACACCTGAAACCTCAGCGCAACAAGGGCGGCGGCGGAGGCTACAACAATGGTGGGTGGAGAAAGGAAGCCAATATCGCCACTGGGGGAGCAAGAGAGGAGTCGAACCGAGCGGCTTTCCCACATAACGCAAAGAACAATCGGGCTTCGCCGAACCGAGTCGCTTTCCCACATAGCGCAAAGAATAACACAACAACAATGGGCCGCCTTCTCCCACGATGCACCCAAAGACAAGCAAATGGGCCGACACTCCATGGCTCGGGCCTGGCCCAAGTCCACTCATCAATCCAGCCCAACTATCCCAGCTTGTGAGCCACCAACCAACGCTTCGCGGCCCCTCGCTTCACGTGTTCATCTCGAACTAAAATCTTCAAATAACTCAATTTATTTTGTTCAAAAACAAAGATGAACCGAATTGGATAATTGACTCGGGAGCAACACATCATATGTTATGTAACCCAAACAAATTTCTAAACCTAGAAACAACACGTGAACCACAATTTGTTACAACAAAAATGGTGGTCAAACCGAAATTTTGGGAACCGGAACTACTCGTGTGCTCAACCAACCATAATAATGTATTATATTTACCGACTTTCATTCGAATTTACTATCTCACGTCAATAAAATTGTCAATGATCTCAATTGTGCTGTTACATTCTTACCAAATAAAGTGATATTTCAGGACAGAACCACAGGGAAGATGATTGGTGAGGGATCTCTTAGGAATGGTCTATATTATCTTGAAGAAAATAATAAATGCTTTGTATCAACTAAAAATAGTGATCAAGGACATTTGCTGCATTTGAGATTTGGTCACCCATCTGATAGGGTGTTGAATAAACTTTTTTATTATAATCACGATTCTTCTAATTGTGATGTTTGTAGATTTGCCAAGCAAACTCGGTTACCTTTTTCAAACTCCATAACTAAATCTGAAAAGTGTTTTGAATTGATTCACTCTGATGTTTGGGGACCATCCCCGGTAGATTCATACAATGGTTTTAAATATTATGTTACTTTTATTGATGATTTTTCAAAAATTACTTGGGTTTATCTTTTAAAAGCCAAAAGTGAAGTTTTTTCGCGGTTTCAAGAATTTTTGAACTATATCACAAATCAATACGATGCTCAAGTCAAGATTTTTCGATCTGACAACGGCACTGAATATATAAACAAGGAATTTATCAATCTTTTCAAACAAAAAGGTATTATTCACCAAACAACTTGTGTGAATACACCTCAACAAAATGGAGTTTCTGAAAGAAAAAATAGACATCTTCTTGAAGTCACAAGAGCTTTACTTCTTCAAAATAATGTTCCAAAAAGATTTTGGTCCGATGCCATTCTAACAGCTACTTATCTCATCAATAGGTTACCTAGTTCAAAACTCAATTATTTAAGTCCTCTTGAAATTCTTAAAAATAGGAAAATTGATTTAGAACACATTCGGGTCTTTGGTTGTATATGTTTTGTCCACATCAAGCGTACAAACAAACTAGACAAAAACGCAGTCAAAACTGTTTTTCTTGGTTACTCATCCACCAAAAAGGGGTACAAATGCTTTGATCCCGAACAAAATAAACTCTATATTTCCAGGGATGTAGTCTTCATGGAGCACGAACCTTTCTTTCCTCTCGATCGCAAGATTCCGCCGCAACCCCAAGTACACCGACCTTCCTCACTCCTACCTTTGACACTCCCACGCCTTCTCCAAAGACCTTCTTCAGGGGGAGACGAAAATGAGAACAATGATGACAATGATGAAAACACTGATGAAGAAAGAACCGAAGAAGGAAATGAAGAAGACACTGTCAGAAGAAGATCAACACGACAGAGACAAATCTCAACACGGTTAAGGGATTTCGTATCCCATCGTGTTTTGTATCCTATCCAAAATTTTCTTAGTTACAAGAACTGTCTCCAACCTACCGACTTATTTAGGTAAGCTCGATGGGAACAATGAACCAGACCACTATGATGAGGCCAAACAAAATCCTATATGGATAGAAGCCATGCAAGAAGAACTAAATGCTTTAGAAAAAAACAATACTTGGGATATTGTGCAACTACCAAATGGCAAGAAACCAGTTGGATGTAAATGGGTTTATAAAATTAAATACAATAGTAATGGTACAATTGAACGTTACAAAGCAAGATTAGTTGCCAAAGGTTTTACCCAAACATACGGTATTGACTACCAAGAAACATTTGCCCCTGTGGCAAAAATGAGCACTTTTAGAATACTAATGTCTATAGCTACCAATCACGGATGGGATATTTTTCAAATGGATGTAAAAAATGCCTTCTTACAAGGAGACTTGGAAGAAGAAGTCTACATGACTCTTCCACCAGGGCATCACATAACTACTAACCCGAAAATGGTATGCAAACTTCGAAAGGCTATTTATGGCCTTAAACAATCTCCAAGGGCATGGTATGCTAAACTTAGCTCTTTTCTTATAGAAAATAATTTTAAAAAAAGCACTGCTGATTGTTCCGTGTTTGTTGGAAACAGCGACGATTCAATTATTATTATTCTAGTGTATGTCGATGACATTATTATTACAGGCAACAATAACCGAAAAATAAATGAAGTCAAAGAAATGTTAAAAAGAAAGTTTGACATAAAGGATCTAGGTAAACTCTCATACTTTCTAGGAATAGAAGTAGCACACTCAACCAAAGGACTGTTCTTATCTCAAAGGAAATATACTTTGGATTTGTTAAAAGAAACTGGTAAATTAGGAACCAAACCGGCCCTTAGTCCCATGGAAACCAACATCAAGTTAAATACTGAGGATGGTGAACCATTGGCCGACATAGGACAGTACCAAAGGATTGTTGGAAAGTTAATTTACCTAATCAGTAACTGCACTCGACATTACATTTGTCGTTAGCACAAGAAGTCGGTTTATGCACACACCTCGAACTTGTCATATGGATGCTATTAATCGAATATTAAGATATCTTAAAGGCACTCCCCGGACAAGGCATATTAATGAAAAGAAACTCAACTAATACCGTGGTTGGTTTTTCGATGCGATTCAAGGTGCATGTGACGTAAAATCGACCACCGGATTTTGCACCTTTGTAGGCGGCAATTTAGTGACATGGAGGAGTAAGAAGCAAAATGTAGTAGCTCGTTCAAGTGCCGAAGCCGAGTATAGAGCAATGGCATCGACAGCAAGTGAGCTTATATGGATCAAGCACCTACTGCAAGACATGATGATTGAATGTCCAGAACCCATACAAATGTTCTGTGACAATCAAGCAGCACGTCACATTGCCTCAAATCCCGTGTTCCATGAAAGAACAAAGCATATTGAAGTAGACTGCCACTTCATACGAGACATGGTACAGAGGAAGGAAATTGAGGTTCCCTTCATCAGAAGTCAGGATCAATTGCCAGATATCTTCACAAAAGCCTTAGATAAAACAATCTCTCAACGACTACTTAGCAAGTTAGGTTCTCTTAACTTGTTCGAACCAAACTTGAGGGGGAGTATTGAATAATTAAGAATAGATAATTAGGAATTAAAAGCCTCAGATTAATTGGATCATCACAGGCTGTAACAAACGGCTAGAATAGGCTAATTTAGGAAATAATCTATAGGCTGTAATTTAGGATTAGATTGTAATCTAGGATTAGGCTACCATAGCTGTAATTTAGGAATTGTGTATAATTAGAAATAGGATAACGGCTATAATTTTGTAGCCTATAAATACTTGTAAACATCCTCTGTAATTAGGCTAATAATCTTTCAATCATCAAAACAATGCTATCTTAAATTTTCCACAGGTACTATCAATTGATAAAATTCACTGAAAATGAAGTTCCCAATGTGCATAAGCATAGCTCAGCAACTTTCAACCTTATCACTGGTCAATGGCCCGTTTGTATTTTGTTCATTGTACTCTCTACTTAAAATAAGAAAAAAAATCCGTATATATACGTCCATTTAAAATCCGTATATGCAGTCATATTTCACATACGCGTGTATAAAAGCATTTGCATTTGAAAACATTGATTTTTATCTCAAAAAAAAAACATTGGTATTAACCACTGGACCAAAAAGAGTTGGCACTGCTGCACGCCGAGCTACAAAATGTGGCACCGCAAGTAGGAATCAGAGACGGTATCAGTTGGAACTTGGAACAGACATGCCACTGGAAAGTTTACCACCATATCGCCTTACAAGTTTATTACAAACACACCACACATAAGAGTAAGCACTGGTAGAATATGGAAGATTGGAGCGCCTCCGAGAGTGGCGGTATTCATATGGCTCATGTTGAATGATAGCTTACTCGCAATCGACAACCTCAGGCGGAGGGGGTTCCAGCTGACCAACATATCTCCACTTTGCTGGAAAGACAATGAGACGGTACAGCACTTATTTTACTCGTGCAGTTACACCACAGATGTCAGATCATACGTCCAGGCCGCAATGACAGGAAACTCAGCTCCAAGAATCACACAAACAACCATAGACTTCTTACTATCCAGGGATCAGGACAAACAGCAAAAACAACTAGAGGTAACCATCATCTTCACACTGTGGAAAGAGCGATGCAGAAGAATTTTCGATAACAAGAATCAAACCATTGTGGAGACAACAAGAGAAATCTTCTGAGAAAGACGAGACTGGAACATGACCGCCGCACAACAGCGCAATAGGATGCAGATACATACAAGTAGAAACATTACGAATAGAAACGGAGAGTGATTAGCACAGAAGAGGGAAGTAAAGAATAGTGGCAAGTCATGATACTCATAACTAACAGTTTTGTATATATCAGTTTTACTTTACTTTTATTTACACTGTAACCCTTGATCACGATACCGTGATCTTCTCATCAATGAAATTTGTGGGCATAACCCACATCTTTTTCTCAAAAAAAAAACCACTGGACCAAAAACTTGTTATCAAATCCAACGTTTTATTAATATATGGTATGACGTTTCTACTTACAAGGTATCAAAAATGTTCTGTTCAGGTTTTGTTCAATACAAATATTTCTTATGTTGGAAAAAAAGAAACCAACAGATAGAAAAATCACGTACATTTGAAGAATAATAATCCAATATAATTTCAAAGCAAAGGAAAAAAAATCAACTACGTATTGAATGAACTTTGGCAAAACTTTCTTGGTAATAGTTAGCACATCTCTAGAAAGTTGGATACAATATTTGAGGAGGAGGCCCTAAAACTTATGTATAATTTAAGCCCATTTTGCCAATTTTAATGGTCTAGGTCCATATCAGTATAGCCTAAAGATTTTGGGCATTTAGGATTATATAAAGGGGCCACATCAATATATTGTTTTTGGGAAGAGTTAAAGCACTAATTAGTTAAGATATCAGTATCAATCCAGCTTTAAAAAATATTTAATAATTCTTAATGATGAGATTAATATTTAATGGCTTAACACGTTAAATTATAAAACAGACAATCATTTTATATCTTACTTTTACATTTAAAAATACTAGATCATGCAATCTCATACCAACATACTTCATAATTAACTAAATTAATATCTATAATAATAATGAATAATTAGAAGTTGAAAAATCTTAAGAATATTAAATATTACATTCAAAATATTTAAAAGAAATAATTTTAGAGAATAGTAAGAAATGTTTAAATTTATTAATCATTAAATGGGTGGAAAAAACTTCTCATGGATTTCTGATATGTTTGAAATTCAGCAATATATTTTAATGGAGGTCAAAACACCTCTAAAACATGAATTTTAATGGATTTTAACGGTCTTAACTTCATTAAAAGCATTAAATCACAAATACTTAACATCTAAGTGTCTCAAAATCACTTTAACAGTTTAAACAAAGTTTAAATTCCACATTTTTAAAGCTTGGTATTAATATATAGCCCGTTAACTTGTGCCGCTCATTTAATCGGCCTAGGGTCTCGGCTTCATTTGTCTACTTAATTATCAATTTGTTCGATCGTTCATTTATTTATTTTTTTTATTATTTATTTATTTATTTATTATATAAGCTTGCAAAAAAATTTTAATCATTTCTTTAGTCGTCTTCTCTTTCTTGTTTGATAATGTAATTGATCATTTACGGATGGTTGAAGCTTGAAAGAAATAGTTAAGGTGAAAACATAAACTTACCTGTCTTTTTCAGAAGGCTGTGTAATAGGATGTATACAGGAATTGTTAGTTAGGTACTCAAATTATGAATAGTTAGAAATGTTATATATATATATATATATTGCACAGATGTGTTTGTACACCACGTCAAAATATCAAATTTCAAGTTAACAATGACCGATCCGATTCGTTCAATTTATTATCTGTATCAAATTATTGTAGAACATTAAGTTTTATATTTTTTTTACTATTTTTTGGGTAGAAAGAAAACCATCACTATTGGACGATCCAAAATCCTTAAATCAAACAACTTTCTATTGGCCCAAAAAATAGCAAAATTTTTATAATAAATTGAATTATTTGAATCAGTCATTTTTAACTTGAAAATTTAAAATTTTAACGTGATGCACGGACGCATCCATGCAACGCGTTGTATTTTAGAGTTTAGACTTTCTATATATATATATATATATATATATATATATAGAGAGAGAGAGAGAGAGAGAGTGATGCTATGGTGCTTCGCGAAGCACAAAAATTTTGTGCTTCGCGTTCGTATCTCAAATTTAAAAGTTCAAACGGCCGATCCAAACCGTTGAACATCATCTTCATATTGAAATATCCTTGGAGATCAAATTTTATATTTTTTTGAAATTGTTTGCTATTTTTTAAATGGGTACAAAGTTTGCTGATCTAACGATTTCTGCACCATCCAAAACTAGCGATTTTGTACTCATCTAAAAAATAGCAAAAAATTCAAAAAAATATAAAATTTGATCTCCAAGGGTATTTTAATATGAAGATGATGTTCAACGGTTTGGATCGGCCATTTAAACTTTTAAATTCGAGATACGGACGCGAAGCACAAAAAAATTTATACTTCGTGAAGCACCATAGTATCACTCTCTCTCTCTCTCTCTATATATATATATATATATATATATATATATATATATATATAATTGGGGTGTGGTGCTATGCATAGCACGGATTGCCTCCGTGATATGGATCTATTCTTCGTTACCAAATTGTAAATGGTCGATCCGACCATACAAAATGATTTTCGCATGAATATCTCGATATAGACTAAATTTTATATTTTTTTAGATAGTTAGAAAATCACCTCTTTTTAATGGCTCATAATAATTTTCTATCTTTAAAAATAATAAAAAAATTCTGAAAAAATATAAAATTTGATCTACATCAAGAAATTCATATGAAAATCATTTTGTATGGTTCGAATCAACCATTTGAACTTTGAAATGAAGAATTGATCCATAGCACAGGGGTGATCCGTCTATACATAGCATTATAGCCCAACTATATATATATATATATATATAGTAAAGATACCGTGAGTTTAAACTCACGGAGACCTTCCATGAGCTTAACTCAAAAATTATATCAAGTCGTCTCCAAATTTTAATTTATCAAACTCATTAAATTCTTTATATGAAAATCTTGTGGGATGCAAAAATTTGGAGTGTTTTGAGCTTTCTAAGTCAGTGTTTTTAATTTTTTTTAAATGAGCTCTAAAAATAATAATAATATATTCAATGTTTAGACATCATTGTAAAAAAAATTAAAAATGATGATTTAAAAATCTCAAAACACTCTAAATTTTTGCATCCCATAAAATTTTAATATAAAGAATTTAATGATGATATAAATTAAAATTTGGAGATGATTTGATGTACTTTTTGAGTTAAGCTCACAAAAGGCCTCTGTGAGCTTAAGCTCACGGTATCTTTACTCTATATATATATAGAGACAGAGAGAGAGTAAAGCTAGCGTACTCCTAGGAGCACGGAGCCTTTCCGTGATTCTAACTCAAAAAATATATCAAATGATCTCTATATTTTGATTCATCACTCTCATTAAATTCTTCATATTGAAATCTTTTGGGATACAAATTTTTGGGTTGTTTCAAGTTTTCTAAGTCACTTTTTTTTTAAATTAACTCTAAAAATAATAATAAAATATTCAATATTTGTATATTATTTTTAAACATTAAAAAGAGTGACTTATAAAACTCAAAACACTCTAAATTTTTGTACCCCATAAGATTTCAATAAAACTCGAAACACTCATGTAAAAGTTATTTATTGAATTTCTTATCATTTTTCTCCTGATAATTACTGACATCACTTTTTTCCTCACAAAAAAAATTATTATGAAATTTGAAGTGAATTCTAATCGTGTATGTTATTTCTAACTAACAATATACCTGCGCATTGCAGCGGACTCTTTTATTTAAATATAAAAATATTATAAGATAAAAAAAATCACATTGATCTAATTTAAATTATAAATTCACTAAATTATAGAGAAAATCTATAATAAAAATCAGATTTAATCTTGAATGGAATTTTCTGCACAATATGAGTTAATGATTCATGGTGTTTATGGTAAGAAAAATGAATTATTTCAGCTTGTATTATCACCATTAATTTCTTACCAAACATGTACAAATTAAGTTGCTAATCATAGCGCATACCTTAAGCCTTAAATTATTTTTTTATATCATAACATAAATAGAAAGATATTGAGTATTCTAATTTGTAAATCATGTACATAAATGGAAATAATAGTATAGATGGGTAAAAAATGAAGAGAAAGAGGGGATCAATGGATGCAATTACATATGTTCGATCAATCAAAAATAGATATTATCTGTCTAATAAAAAAATACTTAGCTGCTTTATATAATAGTATAAATGAAATGCAAATATATGGGCAATTAATGCTAATTATTTAGATCAGTTGATTCATCATCAGAGGATCAACACCTGCAAACTCGGACATTTGATAATTTAATATGAGAGATCATGAATTAAGGTGCTAGACATGGGGGGGGGAAAGGCAAAAAAAAACAAAAAAGCAAATGAAAAAATTGGAGTAAAACTTGTAAAATTTGGAAATTATCTTTTGTAATGGTGAATCTCGGTATATCGATGGAGTAGCTCTGATTGCTATATCAATCATTTTCGAACAAGCATTCATTCAATTAAGTACCAGCATTTTATATTCATAAGTATTATCATATGGATTAAATAATATTTTCTTACAAGTAGGCGAATCCCCTACTTGTTTTTTCCATTAGAAAAATAAATAAAATTTTACAAGAGTCAAAGTTGATGAGAATGTACAGGATCCTTGAAAATATAAAGAAAGACTACTCTTTAGTAACTAAAATACAATATTCCCTTGGTGTCGTGTGGTTCTTTGATATGTTCTGAAAGATTATTTTGTTCTTTTTTTTCTTTCAATACAAATTCGTGGTGTCCCAATGCTTGCGCCATTCTTTTGTCGAATTTTATTGAGAAGTTAGATTTGTGAGATTTTGTTTTTCACGCCCCGTTTTCTAATGATGTTTTATTTTTTAGTGTCCCATTACTTGGTGTAAGGAATTGGAGATTCACAGTTATAAAAGACCTGCTTGTATTAATGATTCGATATAATAGATTGTTTTAATTACGTGTCTTAAAAATGTAACCTCTTCATAACTGAATTCTATTAAATTCTGTATTTTTTTTTCTTTTTTGCTTTATTTATTTATGAAGGAAAAAAGACTGGCGATGTTTTAGTGGTGTTTCATCTAGATATGTGTGAAGCGAAACTTCAAGAGGCTACATGACTTTTGTCTCTTAGAGAGAGAGAGAGATCACGTTGGGGCCATTAGTCACGTTGGGGCCATTAGTCACGATAGAGAGAGAGAGAGAGAGCAGGCTCGGAGCAAGAAGTGCGAGAATAGGATATTCATTGAAGATGGGGAGAGCATGCAAACAAAGGAAGAAAACACTAACGGCGCTTTAAGTTTCCCAACTTTCATTTCAGATCCTTTGGTGCTCTTAATAGCACATTAGATTTACTATATATAGGTAAAGGTAATGGTATATTTTTATTTTGAATTGAGATTTCATATCCTAACGGCTCAAATGATCAATTTAAGTTGTTCAATAATTATCTTATGTTAATATCTCGATGATATTAAATTTCATATTTTTTTGAGTTTTTTATTTATTTTTAAATTATTTTTAAAAATAATCTTATTTAACATAAGAAAATAGTCTATTTTAGAGCTATTTTTTAAAATGATTTAAAAAATAACTAGAAATCTCAAAAATCATGAAATTTAATATCCCATGAGATTTTAACATAAAGAAATTATTGTGCAACTTAGATTGACCATTTGAACTATTGGGATATGAAATCTCAATCCAAAGTAAAAAAAAATACTTTGGAAAACACCATAACCTACTATATATATATATTAAAAATACCGTGAGCTTAATCTCATGGAGGTCTTCCGTGAACTTAACACAAAAAGTATATCAAATCATCTCCAAATTTTAATTTATCATGCTCATTAAATTCTTTATATGAAAATCTTGTAGGATGCAAAAATTTAGAGTATTTTGGGGTTTGTAATTCATGATTTTTAATTTTAAAAATCAACTCTAAAATAATAATAAAATATTCAATCTTTGAGCATCATTTTTAAAAATTAAAAACGATGACTTAAAAAGTTCAAAACACTCCAAATTTTTGCATCTCACAAGATTTTCATATAAAGAATTTAATGAGCATGATAAATTAAAATTTAGAGATGATTTGATGTACTTTTGACTTAAACTTACGGAAGGTCTTCGTGAGCTTAAGCTCACGGAAGGTCTCTGTGAGCTTAAGCTCACGGTATCTTTACTCATATATAGTGGAAATACCGTGAGCTTAACTCAAAAAGCATATCAAATCATTTCGAAATTTTAATTTATCATTCTCATTAA
The DNA here is from genome assembly GCA_037127355.1 of Schoenoplectus tabernaemontani. Classification (NCBI taxonomy): domain Eukaryota; kingdom Viridiplantae; phylum Streptophyta; class Magnoliopsida; order Poales; family Cyperaceae; genus Schoenoplectus; species Schoenoplectus tabernaemontani. The sequence goes on from CM073753.1 coordinate 26,433,387, forward strand.
ATTCTTTATATCAAAATCTGGTGGGATGCAAAAATTTGGAGCGTTTTGAGCTTTTTAAGTTTTGGTTTTTAATTTTTGAAAATCAGCTCTAAAAATAATAATAATATATTCAATACTTGAACATCATTTTAAAAAATTAAAAACGGTGACTTAAAAAGCTCTAAACACTCCAAATTTTTGCATCCCACCAGATTTTGATATAAAGAATTTTATGAGAATGATAAATTAAAATTTCGAGATGATTTAATATGTTTTTGAGTTAAGCTCACGGAAGGCCTCCGTGAGCTTAAGCTCACGATATCTCCACTCTATATATATATATATATTTCTTGAAGTCAGCATATCCATGGAAGCCGGCAAATGAGACTACAACATGTGTATAAATAGTAGTATGAAAACAAACTTTTAGTTATGCTCCTCTTTTGCCATAGCTGAGACCATCAATGAATATGATTCATTAACCTGACTATTAACAGAAAATGACTCACGCTCAAAACAGGAAGGTCCAAAATTTCAGAAAAAAAAATAGAATAAAAATACAAACACTAATTATTGATAAACACAATATAGAACAGGGTTAACATGCATGCTAGCGAAGCTGCTGCAATTTAAGTTGTTTGACTAATTTAAGTGGAGAAGGAAGGACTACCCAAAAAATATGGCATAATGTAGAGCCGTGAAAAAGGGAAGGAAATGATGAGTGAGGCACATGGCAAGAGAATTGCGGAAAAAAGCTGTCCTTTAGCTGGTGCAGCACTGTTCAAGTTTTTGGACCTAAAACTCAATCTGATTTTGACGTTAAATGATGATTCCGTGCGGTCTTAATTAATCAAGTTATTTTTGTTTTCATTCAATTTAATTATGTAGTCATACGTTTAGCGAGTGATTTTCATATAATTTAATTCTTTCCACCAGAAATTAAAAGGAGGTAATTTTTTTTTCTTCTCAGAATAATTCATCAAAGCTTGTCATCACCAACCCTCATAATTTCAACAATTGATGGGATGTGAACCATATTATCAATGCTTGGAGGTGACGAATGGCACTGTAATGTGGTGGGCGAGTCCATGACAAAATGTCCGAAATTACTGTTATCGGATTCTAATGAAAAAGTAAATAATAATAAAAATACAACATGGATGCGAATTGCATTTGTTTGGAAACTAAAAAAAAATGTCAAGCCTTCTAGTTTTTATTATTTTTTTCTGATGAGTTGAATTGTACAGTAATATTATTTACTAACCTTTTATTCTGCAATATTTGGTTGGAATAAGTGAAAATAAAGGTATTCACATTAGTTATGTAGAAATACATAAAAAATTATAGGCAAATTATCGCCGAATCGCTTTATATACCCCTTCTATCGAAGAAATTCAACTCCCGACTCTAGTGTTCTCAAATCGTGTAGTGTCGTACCGTGTCGTGTCAAACATGGTTTGGCACGACACGGCACGGATATTATTTTATTATTTTTATAGTGTCGTACCATGCCGTGTCAAAAGTTAAAAATTACCGACACGGCACGGTTAAGGCACGTCGTGCCTAACCATGCCGTGTATAATGATATCCGTGCCTAACCGTACCGTGTTTGTTCGTGTCGTGTTGATTCGGCACATCGTATCTTATTCATGTTAACCATGTCGAAAATTAATAGATCAAAAAAAACTAAAAAATCTAAAAAGAAAAAATATGAAAAAAAATTCTAACTTTTTATGCACTATAATACTATCTTTTCTGTGTTTTTTTCAAATTTTTGAAAAAATTAAAAAAATGCCAAAAAATGAGAGAAAATTATAAAAAATATTTTTTTAATTGGAAGAAACAGAAAAAATCATATCTATTTTACATAGTATAATATAATATATTTATTTTTCAAAATTCAGAAATAATTTATAAAAAATGGAGAAATGCAAAAGAAAAAGAAAAATTACCATATGTATTTCTTAAAATATGGTAAATATTCAAAATTTATGTTTACATTTATAAGTTTTCTCTCTTTTTTTTGGGTTTGGGACTAGCTATGTTAGAAACATAGGCGAAATTAAAAACTTGAAAATATGTTAGTACAGTTTGAAAAAATAAATTTAAATATTACAATTGAAATGAAAATTATATCTTAGTCCTTAGAAGTAGTGTTGTTGATTATACATTGTGTATCCATATTTTTCATAGTTGTACATGTACGGATTGGAGGCATATGGATTTTGCTGGCTTGGCTCTGGATCTGGAGCATCTGGTATATCTGGATTAGCACTTGATTGTTCAATGTCAATTGCATGCATCCAAGACTTGTCCTGAAGTCTTTTTTCTGCATCGTATCAGTCCTTTAGTAAAACTAGTACCTCAAATATGTCTGGACCCAACCTCGTTCTTTTGTCAGTTAGAACCTTGTTGGCTGCACTAAAATAAGATTCAGAAGCTATTGTAGAAACGGGACCGGCAAAAATATCGAGAGTCATGGATGATGAAATTGGAAACACGCCCTTGACTTGGTGCCAGTATTGCATAATGCTGAAATTTTCATTGTCAAGGTTTATGTTCATCAGAAAAAAGATTCAGAACGCCTATTTAATATCGGTGAAATAGAAAACTGATTCTAAAAGAATATATTAGAGTCGGTTTTTATTAAAAACAGGTTCTAATTCAATTAGAATCAGTTTTTAATAAACACTGGTTCCAATTCAATAATTTAGTCAATTAGAATCATTTTTTAATAAAAATCATTTCTAATTATTTTATGATTTTTTTAATTCAATTAGATTAGAGCTATTTTTTATAAAACTGGTTCTAATTCAATAATTGAATTACTTCTAATTCAAAGTCCGACAGTTAATTTAAATTTCAAGTTAGAAGATGTGAATTCGGAAGATGCATTTGTTAGCAAATAAATTAATTCCTCCATGTTCAATGTCAACGCGAATTGATATTTACTTAATTTACTTAATCAAGTTTGTGGCATGAATTGATATTTGCTTAATTTAATCAAGTTGTCATAACCGTTTTTATTATAAAAGCGGTTCTAATTCAATAATTGAATTAGAGACGTTTCATAATAAAATTGGTTCTAATTCATATGAATTAAAGCTATTTTTTATTAAAAACTGATTATCATTTAATTTTATGAATTATAAAAATCGAATTCAATTTTATGAATTATAGATAGGAAATTGTATATATAGATTCAAAATTTCTCAAATTCTTTTAGTACGTAAATTGTTTGTAATCATTTTATTAATGAAATATATTTTAATAGTTAATGATGATGATTGAAATTATTTAATCAAAATTTAGAGAAACCATTTTAAAAAAATAAAACAACAACTCAGAAATATTATTTTATGTTTTAAAATGAATATTTGATTTAGTATTGGTTTTAAAAAGTTTATTTGAATTAAAATCGGTTTTCTTCAAAAACCATTTCTAAATATTTGAATTCAATTTAAAACCGTGCCTAGTCGTGCCTAATCGTGTCATACCTTGTCGTGTTTCCGTGTCGTATCGTGTCATGTTTCGTGTCGTACCGTGACGTGTAAGCCCTCTTAATCGTGTCGTGCCCTATAATAGAAAAATCAAACACGGCACGCTTAAGACACGACACGGAACACGGCACGGCACGGCACGTGTCACGTGCCGTGTCTTAACCGTGTCGTATCCTTATCATATTGTATCGTTCGTGTTGTGTTTGGCCACGGTGGCACGATTTTGAGAACACTGACTCAAGTCAACTTCAATTACATACATCCGATTCGGACTATCAAGGTTATTGTACTTATATTATTCTCAATTAATTTGAATTTTTAATGAATACTAAAGCATAATTCATATTTCTATCAATTACTTTCTATTTCAGGATTCTACACCACGCAATATCTCCGTTGAGGTGGATAATAAATGATATTTGGCAGCATATGGGAGGATTATTCTAACCGGACTCATCGAGCTAATGCACAGCTCCCGTCTTACTCGATGAGACCCGTATTACCTCTAGCGAGGTTAAAGAAGGATTTCATCACATTTCTGTTTCGTCTCTCCTGCCAAATGGACCGGAGTGGCTCGGTGAGCTTGTCGGATTCTTTATCAAATGGCATGTATATCTTGTGGGGTTTCGTGAGGTATTAATTATTTATATTTAAGTATATAAATTCATAAATTATTTATTCACTAACTTGTTTAAATTCAGTACAATACGCCATAAAAATCTATGTCCAAAAATAAGAAAATATTTGAGCCACCCTTAATTAAAAAATCTCCTAGAGAACCGATTCTCGATGATGATACCTTGCAACGTCTTTCTAGACGTTCTTTATATTTGTATATGGTGATCATGATGTAGTCCGCCAATATGACTCATTTTTCTATCACATTTTCGGAGTTATTCGGCTACGAGAGCGATGTTTTTGAATCAATGGCTCAATGTCTCGATTCTATAAATTTTCTGCATGTAAGAATTTTGAAGCACAATATTTCATTCAAAATTTCAGTAATTTGATAAATAATTATTGTATACATTTTATGGTTTCCTTCGATATGTGCAAGAGTTTCTTAATTGAGAAGTATAGTTTTATCGATCCATATTTTTGCACGAAAACACAAGTACAAACTGATGTGAAACGCGCAATTAATTATCTGAGATAATACTTTATAAAATATAAGGATCCAAGGTGCTATATGTTTCTTCTGTACATTGAGGGGTTCAAATTTAAAAACATAATTAACTTATTTATCTAATTACTTTATCTCATAATATTAATACATATAAATTGTATGGAGCATTGAATTCTTCTGATCATGCAACTCAAATCCTCAATTATTTACATCATGGACTCTCTAAATCACGAAAATAAAACATATGTTATCTAGGTGGCATTAAATAGTAAATTTTTTTTCATTTTTTCTGGCACTTTAATATACACTATAATTAAATATACTCATTTCATTTATTGATGAAAGGGATTTACACTATTATTTGTAAGAAAAATAATTTGAAGAAAAAATAATCTCAAGTTCACTTAAAAAATGATTGATGTTTGCAATTTGAATTTTAAATTATAATTGATCAATTTATGATATTAATTTTAACAATTTTATGATTTAATTAAAGTTTAGGGTTTGAAGTTAACTATTTATTATTTTTTTTAAAAAATAGAGTCCAACACAGTCAGGTGGTAAAGAGTGCAGTTATTATGTTATGAGATCGATGTATAACATAATAATCAAATATTTCAGCAAGAAAATTTTTCCAGAGGTATGAAAATTGACTTCAAATTCATATTATTTTTTTTACTCTTTTTATATATTTTTTAGTTATTTCAACTAATAGTATGTTATTTATTTTTTTTATAGTTATCGAGCCAGTTCCGTAATGTTATTCACAAAAAGATATCAGAGAAATTAAGGAGATTGTTATAAATTATATTGCATCTCATATTTGATTTATTTGCTTCTTTTTATATCATAACTTGTACTGTTATTTATAAATATTTTGTAATATATATTTTTAGCTATTATTTATTATTAATTATTTGTGTTATTATTTGTTATGTGAAAATATTTTATTATTTGTATGTTGTTATTGTTATTGATTGTGTGTGTATATATAGGGCTAGCAAAATTAATGGGCTGGCCATTGAAAATGATCAAAATTTCAAAAAAGGGAAAAAATAAAGCCGATTTTGTGAAAACCGTCTCTAATTGAATAATTGATTTAAAACCGATTTTCTTAAAAAAAATCTAATTGGAGAGAGAATTAAAGCCGATTTTGCTAAAAATAAGCTTCAAAATTTTAACCTTTAGAGCTAATTGTGAGTTAAAAACCGACTCTAAAGGCTAGAGTTTTAGAAACGGTTATATGAATAACCGACTTTAAGCGCGCTCCCAACATCACATTTAATATATTTTTAGCGCCGATTTTTAAGATATTTAGCAATGCGTAGTTTTAGAATCGGTTATATAACCGGTGTTAAATCATTTATATAACCGGTTCTGAAGAAAAATCTTATGATAGTGACCGATCTGATATAGATTGAAATTTGGAATAACCTAAAACATATTATAGAAATATTAAATTGAAATGGTAACAAATAACAAGTGCGGAGCCTTCTGTAATTTTTATTTACTCAAAAATCAAATAGAGAATGTATGGGACCAAATGATTCAGTGATTTGTTACGTGCTTCGCTACAATAAGACAATAATCTAGACTTCTGAAAAAAACGCGTTTTTAAACAAATCTAGGAAATGGACCTGATCACTGAAGTGTCACCGAAAGATTACCTATGCAACCAAATCATAATATTTATGATGATATATAATTCATATTAACTCAAATCAAGGATTTAGCTATATCACTACGTGTAACACGAAGGTCTGTGTGTTACGGTTTATTTTTTATTTTTAAAGTTTAAATTATTGATCCAATCATTAAAAATTATTTTTATATAAAAATTTAGTTGAAGATTAAATTTTATATTTTCTAATTTGTTTTACTATTTTTACATAGTTAGAAAATAATTCATTTTGAATGGCTCATAATAAATAAATCAAATGATTTTTTAATTATCTAAAAAATAATAAAATACTTAAAAAAATTTAAATTTATTCTACAACTAAATTTTCATATTAAAATTATTTTAAACAAATCAATCATTTTAATTTTAAAAATGAAAAAAAAAATCGTAGCGAAAAATAATCATGTAACCAAACTCTTAAATCAATCTGAACCGTGTCACTTCTCAGTTCTAATGATAAGCGTGGCTACCGAGTACCGACACGACTTCGGAGAGCTCTTTACAGGTATGTCCTTCCAAATTCTGGTTTTTGCTTATTAAACGCCATGTCTAAAACCAGGACCCACGTTCTTTATTAACAATATTTACATATGCTAATACAAAAAAAAATATGAAATAACTAGAATTAACACTTTTCTACAGCGTGTTATTGAAATGCGAATTTCTAAATAGTCTTGTTAATTTCATTTAAGAAAAAAAAGTGCATTATTTCATTGAAGTCCGGGTATTATTCTAATCTTAAATAAATTATATTTCAGGAATTTTCTTTGCAGATTTTTCTGAAAATTGAAGCTGCAAAGTGGGGAAAAAGAAGATGGAACCTTAACATATATATAAGAGACACGTTCTTAATTCTGAATTTAAATTCTACGTGTAGACAAACAGGTGGGTCCAAGACATGTGAGCCTCAACAGAAATGACCTCAATAATCCCTCGTTAAGAAAAGTGGTGTGATTTCTTAATCTCTCCATCATTAATTCACAAATTTATTTCTTTTCTAGGTGCTAAGTTGCAATCTCTACCAATATGAATATGTTGCTTCTTTTATATGCTGATTTTTCTTTCCCTTCAAGCTAAGTTTTTCCATTTGGCTCGTTTGGTACAGTACAAATGGCATGTTAGTTGCAATAAATAAAACGTGGATATTGTGGCTATCACGTTTGTTAGCTCTTATTTATTGTCTTCAAAATTGAAAACAGGAATATGGTTCCAGGAACTTTTGGAAGAGCTTAAATTTGTTACTGAAATAATTAATTATTTTTTTAATAATTTAAGAAATTTCAAACTTTGACCTGAAACTTTTGCTAAAGAAAATTATTTGATTCTTTGATTTGCTAATATTCGGTGTTTGAGGGGAAAAGCCAAATATCAAATTGATGCTTAAATAGAATCATCGGATTCAGTATAGATGGTAATGAACTTGTCTCTCTACGGAGTGGTGCGGGTTCAAATTTCATAAAAATATATGAAAATTGATATATGTTGGGTTAATGGGAACTTTATATTTTGAAAATAAATGTCCCTTAAATGTGTAACTATTAGTTCATAAATTTTAATTGAAATCAAGTTGTTCTTAAAACTATTAAAAAAGACAAATTAGTTTATCTATTAAAATAACATTATGTTGGCACTTGAACTTTTTCAAATTTATAACTAATGAGAACCAAACTTTTGTTTAGTGGCAAAATAATAACTTTGTGTGGAATGTTGGAAACACGAATAAAAAATCATTTATAACACTTAATTTGAGCGACTTAACCATTTTTATCTTCAAAGAGTTACCAGGTTAGTTTTTTTCTAAATAGATGCAACGTGTTATACAAATGATGACTTCTTAATTATTCAAACTTGTATGATTCGTCTGAATAACTCAAAAAAGTTCAAATCATTTTTTAGTTCATTTAGCATGAAATTTTTTTTTCCGATACGAATCATAAGACTATCGTTTATATATATATATATTTTAAAAAGCTTTCCTGTAATAAAGTTTCTATTTAATAAAAAAATCGTTTTTACTGACGCGAAAATAAAAGAAAATAAGCATTATCTTCAAAAGGATTGAGGCCTCTTTGTCTCCAGAATTAAGAGTTTGATTTAGCAAAGAGGTTAGAGGTTAAAGCGCAAGGGACTAATTATTAGCGCCATTACCTCTAACACAAAAGGGACCCATCAGCAAAAGCAAAAGTGACTACAATGCTCAAAACCCCCCAAATCAAGGAAATTACCCCCAATAAGTAATGATCACTCCTGAATTAAAGTTTGTTATATATTAAATCATAAATACATTAAAATATGAATCCCCAGCCAGAGAGCGGCTTCTGCTTTAATTGGGTGACGATGATTCTCTTACCCCAAACTTTAGTTCAAATCATATTTTCCTTAAGCAAAAGCTGTTTATGCTAATTAAATGATATATAAAATTCGAACATACACTCTTTGCAGATATATTTTGGCGAACCTTTTTTATCTTCATTTACCGAACACAATATTGCTTGCATTTGAACAAATTTAATTTCAGATTTTATCAAATTTGTTACTAGCAAAATGTAACATTTTTAAACATGACGAAAAATACATGCATGCTTATATTTTATTTATATATAAGAAGACCGATGAAATGCATTTGAACTTGGAAGAGTCGAAAGAACCACAATTAAGTACTCATGGAATCATGGATTACATATATAATACCTACTCTACTAACAACTTCAAATATTTTTCTCAACATCATAAACAAAGTAATATATTTCTTGATAATAGAGCGCCGTTGCATTCCCGCTCTTTTTAAACCACCCAACCCCCCCTCCCCCTTCTTTTCTCTACCTACTGATAATGAGAACACCACAACCCCACAACACATATAAAAGCCTTGCATCCACCTCTCTGTTCTCTCACCTGACCCCCTTCTTAATTTATCATTTTCCTCTCTTCTTACCCTTCACATAAACACAAACGAAATATGAACCCATTAGAAAAAACATCTAGTAAGAAGAAGCTCCCCATATGGAAGAAAGCCTTGCTCCATTCTACCATCTGTTTTGTCATGGGTTTCTTTACCGGGTTCGCACCGATAACAATCATCACTGACCCGAACCGGACACTTCAACCGATAAACAAGCTGTCGGTTATTCCTAAATCCTTTAGTGCATTGCAAAAATCTTCCGGTCAGCACGTACTCAATCAAAGCCTTGTTGCCCAACTCCCTATGCGCAGCGACCCAAATCCGGTACCAGACAAGCCACTTGAGTCTGATCCAAAAGGCCTTCTGATAATCATAACCACAACCCAATCTGGTGACGCGTCCCAATCAGCTTCCCTGACAAGAATGGCCCACACATTGAAGTCGGTTCATCCACCGCTATTGTGGATTGTTGTGGAGTCGCATTATGATGCACCAGAAACCTCGCATCTGTTAAGGGACACCGGCATGATGTACCGGCATGTCACATATAAGGATAACTTTACAAACTTTGAGGAGGAAATTCACCATCAAAGAAATGTTGCATTGAGCCACTTGGAGCATCACCGGCTTACCGGGTTCGTGCATTTCGCCGACCGGTCGAACTTCTATGATCCAAGATTCTTCGAGGAGATAAGACAAATTGAGTAAGTTTGCTCTCTCTTTTTCTCTCGCTCCTCATCTTAATTTCTTTAATCGATTGCGTCTACGTTTCCCGTTTTGTGACTACAAAAATCAAGTTATGTTCAGCGAAACACACGTTACGTACAATTAATACATAATGTATGATAATTTGCAATTGTGTAGCGTACATTAAAATTTTGCTTTACTGATTTTTATTTTTATCTATATATAATGTAACGGGACATTCTGCTGTCGAACAATAATTAATGGTCGTCTGGAACAGGAACCTGGAACATTGAATAAGAATGGTGAAATAGGAACCTAGAAACATACGTTTTGGGTGCTTTCCTCTCTACTTGTAGTTGTAGTAGAAACATATATATGTATTATTTTATGGTGTCATGTTACCTCCATCAATTCCAACCATGTTTTCCATGCTCTTGATTCCACTTTCTATGTCGTTATTATAGCGTCTAATTAGATTAACTAGTATGATTAACTCTAGCACCCAGCATCCGTATATATGTATAGTACAACTTCATTAAATTAATTTTCAAATTGCTCAAACAAGGCGAGACATAGAAACTAAACCTTGTGCTCTAAATTCAGATTGATTTCGAATTTTCGATTTTAATATATTTTAAGTTAATATAAATCTGATTTTTTTTATCAGACGGTCATCTTAACTTAGTTAGCTGAATGAAACCGGTTAGTCGGTCTATTTTAAAATCTATTGTTGAGTTTACACGCAAGATCTCTCAGACATGATAAAGACAAATAGCTAGAATATGAAGTAATTGCTTGTACAAATCATCATTTAATAATTTCTCAAAAAATAAATACTTATGATGGACGATTTTATTGTTGGACAGCTAAGTTACTCAATTATATAGATTTAGCAGATGTCGCTTAATTAGATTTGACTAGCTAGTATAGAGTAGCTTCTAAGCATTGTAAATATCACATCCTTGCAGTACAAAAGGTAGAAATATCAATCATTATAAAAGCAAAATGCAGGGTGAGACTAAATTAACATGAAGGGAAAAGTTTGATTATATAAATGTCCACTGTTGGTCTTTGAATAGAGTTAGGTAAGTTGTCACTTGTCAATTTTCTCATATCACTTTTAAATTTTCCCTTTATTCCTTAATTTGACATAAAAGAGGTTGTCAATAGATATCCTCTTAAATTTTTCTATTGCATGTAGTTTTTGGATATTTGAATTAATCTCAAAAGAAATACCAAAGTAGGAAGGAAAGATTTAAATTAAATGAGAGATGTGATTAGTCAATGCAATGTTATTTGTATAAGATGTGGTAAATTTGAAATTCACTAATCCAGTGTTAACTAAAATATATTAAAAGGAGATGCATGAATCAATGCCATACTAAAAAGGAAAGATCTAAAATTGTATGTGCCACAACTCACAAGGAAGAAGTTCAATAATTATACTCAACTAATTCAAAATAGCAATGCCGTGGAATTAAAGGGAATTCCAGAGGAGATGTTCTCGTGTAGTACCAACCAAGTCGGCACCATGTGACGAGGTCGCCTTCTCATTTCCTTTTCCCATAAATAAATACAACCAAGGTCGGGAAAAGTTGGTTTCTTTCATTGTAATTAGGAAAAAATAAAGGTTGGTTTCTTAATTTTCCTCCGATCAAATAGTAAAGGGATGTAAAACAATAGAAACATCTCATGTAGCTGTCATGCGGGAACAATAGGGAAAGTTCAATCATGGTTGATGTGCATTCCTCTATAGTTAAACGACGTCTCCATTGTCGGTGAAATGATTTTTGCATTTCCTGTTCGCGATTCACTCCCACATGCAAAGGACTGGAGGCAACTGTATCATTAAATACCAGGTTTGGTACTATTATTCTGATCCATATTCTCTTTAATTAATAAACAAAAATACGATGGGAAGCTGAATTATTCGTTTTTCAAGTATAGAGTTAATTTAATTAAATGTTAAGTATTAGTTACATTTCTAATACTTAATTTATACGTGAAACTGTTAAATGATCACCTCATCATTAAGAGTCATTAAATATTTTTTAAAAACTTGGTATAGATCATATAAAGTTTCATTTGTTATTGTACTTTCGATGCAAATGCTCACGGGAAATATTAAAGGAAATTATTGTGTGTGAAGCGTGGGTGGATATTGAAGAATCTCTTATTTTGTTTGATTATGTACGGGGGACCAATTAATACTTGACGATTTACATTTAACCAGATAATGTACGGATTGTATTATGCGTATATATGTACCAGCAGAACATACGTTTTAGGTAGGCTGCCTTAATTAATTACTCAACCCCATGGCCACTTGCATGATCCAAGATTTTGTTAACTTATATGCAGGGTATTCGGGACATGGCCAGTGGCAACAATGAGCCAAAACAAGAAAAAGGTAGAAGTTGAGGGACCCATTTGCAAATCATCAAAAGTTGTAGGGTGGTATAAGAAAGATTCAGGTGATGGCACGGCTGCGGCTGCCTCGTTCGTGCCGGAGAGAGAGCAGAACAAGCGTCCGGCAGCAAGCAGGATCAATATTTCGGGTTTCGGGTTTAACAGCTCAATTCTGTGGGATCCGGAAAGGTGGGGTCGGCCAACTTCACAGCCTGACACATCACAAGTTGGTTTCAATAATCATCCTCTCTCAAAATCAAAATTCTCCTCTAGGAAATTGTTTTTATTATGCCCTTAAAAACAGAAATAAGTTAATCTTATACACAACTTAAGAAAACTAGTTAATTGTTTTATCCTCTCTAAATTAAAATTCTCCTCTAGGAAATTGTTCTTAGTATGCCCTTAAAAACATAAATTAGTTCATCTTACATACAACTTAAGAAAACTAGTTAATGCTTACAGATTCCCAAAGCTAGATATTGTTAGACAAGCCTTTATTACTAAACGTATTATATAGATACATTATAAGCTGCGTCCTGCGTAGATTGCAAAAGATGTAAGAACCAAGATAGTCATCATTTATTAAGACATATATTCGTTATGTCATAGTACGAAGGTACTAAATTACTAGAGCTTTTAAATAGACTCAGCATCATATATAAAGTAAACACACACAGTAGAGATAATATTTCTTTGCAACCAAACACCATTAATAGCAGGATCTCCTAATAATAATGGCAGCATAAACAGGTAGACACCTAATTAGTAAGCACACCAAATTAAAGTTTATTTCTGAAACCCTAGTAGAAGGTAATGCCCCTACTAGCTGCATGCGCTGATTCATCTCTTCATGCAACCACTAGCAAGAGAGGACCCATTTGATAAAGACAACCAAAACCAATGCATGTGTACCAAAAAAGCACTGGCATGGATGGGCCCTTTTGAACAACCAACCCCCATTTGTAATACTTTGAATTAATTAAGATCAAAGATCTATCTTTGTTTGTACCGCAACAAAAATAAGAAAAATAAAAGGCATCCATCTTTTGCCTAGTGAAAGTTTCATTTGTGTGATTCTCTTGACAAAAAAAATTGTAATCATGGTTGTCACAATTCAGGATAGCAATTTAGTGAAGTGTAATCATTAAAGAAGGCAGTTACAATTGCATAATGGGGGCACATATAGTACATATTTTGTTGTGAAGGAAAAAGCATTTATTTTGCCTACTTTGTGACTCTGTCCAAAAAAATTTACCCCAGTTTAGTTGGCAATTTTGTTTAAAAAAGGCTATATATTAGTTTTGCTTTTAAATATTTTACATTAATCAGATACTTAAATGTTGCATAAAACATCTGGGATATGACACTTGCATTGCATCTCTAGTGTACCAATTCTAAACTAATTCTGCTTACATTACCAGCCACCAATTTAATTTATTATTTATCGTAGAATTTTTTAAAAATAGTAGACTAACTTATTCAATTTTGTTTCTTTTTGGGTAGGATTCTATGAGATTTGTTCAAGAGGTGGCATTGCAAGATGAAAGCAAGTTAAAAGGCATTCCACATGACTGTTCTCAAGTCATGGTATGGCATCTCCATACATCAAAGCTCAGTAAACAAAAAGAATAAAAGATATGCAGAGAGAAGAAACTATAAGTAATAATTACCACAAAATTGGGGTTGTAAATGAAATTTTGGCTTTCCTTCATAGAGGATAACTTGTCCCTAGTGTCTCAAGCAATACACATTGTTTATATATAGATTTTAATTTTACCAACTACTGGTATTCTTTAGATGTACACTCTTTAATTTGTTGACTAGTTGAGTGGTTTGTTTCAAGGCTTCTTTCAAGTGGTAACAAGGGCATGTCAATTATTTTGGAGGGATAAATGGCAATTGGCAAGCAATGAGCGACATTTCACTGTATTGACAACTTGGTTGAGGCGGGATTAAGAAAAAAAAACATTAGTTAGTTTGAATTTACTTTACACTAAGCTCTTTTGTGTGGGGAGCAAAATCTTCAAATTATGGATATATACAAATGAAACAATTATGTATTCTGTACTTCTAATAGTAGAAATTGTTTTTTTTTTCTTCTAGAAATTGTTGAGAATCTTCAATGTTTCTAAATACTGCTACAAAACAATACCAGTTTTTATTCCAAGAAAACTGTTCGTAATAGCACAGAAACAGGTGTGAAATTTGTTTGATTTATATAGAATGACTCATCTGATATTATCAGACTAGTTTTTTTTCTGAAGTAAAACGACCTAAAATTCGAGATATATATGACCAACAATTAAGCTGATAGATCCGATCAAGGGCGGATCCGGTGTGTATAGGGGTGCACCTAGATTTTGAAAAATAGTGTTTTTCGATAATTTGTTCCTCCTGAAATAAATTTTTGTCCCCCTAAATTGTCTGATTAATTTTATTGAGAAAAAATATTTAATATTGTGCATAATGAAATAATTATACAAAGGTATCAAAATATAAAGATCCGTAGACGAAAACTTTCTTCATCAACTTGATTATCTATTAGTTTGAGATTTAACGAATATTAGATAATAATATATATTAAATTATTAAATTTTTTATTTAGTACCTAATTAGTTAATGAATTTGAACCCAATAAACTATTATAATCCGATAATTATCCGTGCTGAAAATACTACATCCGCCCCTGAATCCGCCAGATCGATCTCTGTTCAACCAAACGTACATAAAGAAACGTTATGACAACTTAAAGCAGTTGTTAGACTTTCTCAATCTGTGCAGGTGTGAGTTATGAAACATTTTTTTTCTCTTGTTGCTGGAGAGGAATAGCTTTCAATGATTTTAATTATCAGATAAATAAATATATAAATATGCATATTGTTTATGTCCAACTAAATCTGCGTCATTTTTATCACTTCCGTCATTAATTCGTTACGTACGTACAAACCCAACAATAAGGAAAAAATCCCAGAGCTTCTCTGACAGAACCGACAAGATGCATGATCATGCATCCCTTTGTTTTGTCTTCCATTCTTATTAAATTTAAATATACTGTTTGATATTTGTTTATCAGAAATTTTTCTTTCAATCTTGTAAATAGATATTTTATGATTTCATCAGCTACTTCCATTACTAAACACAGTTACAAAGATCACTGTTTAAAGATAATTACCGCCCGAAAATACTAAATTAGAATGCAAAACGATTAAAAAAAGAGAGAGAGATGTTATCTACACCAAAAATTCTATGGTGTAGATAATTCTACTCCGCACATCATTTTTTTTAAATATTATAAATTTTTAATACTCGATGTAACATAGATGTTTAAAAGTTTTTATTGAAAATTTTTTACTGTATTTATTTTATATTTAATTAGAAGGGGTATAATAATTCAACAAGTATATATTTGATGTGTGGAGTAAAATTTTTGATATAGATAGCGTCTCCTTAAAAAAATAATGAACATCTATGTCTCAATGTAACAGTCTAACAGATAGGGGTGTTAATTATTGATCCGACCCGATCCGATCCGATATGATCTGAAAATAAATTGGTCGGGACTGAATTTATTTTTTTTTACCCGAATCAGATCGGATAGGGTTCGGGTCAACCCGACCCGACCCGATTAATTATGTTAAATCACTAAATTTAACTAAATAATAATAATAATTAAAGAATATAATTAAAACTAATTAACCCAATTAATAACATAACCTAACAATTAAAGCGATGTATAAATAAATAAACGAAGATTAATTCTAATTTAAGTTAATAACCTGATGTAAAGAATTAAATAACTCCACAATTAAATTAAGATAAAGTTTTGATTTTATACATGAAAATTTAAATTTTAAACAAGGCAATGTAATGTATTTATATATGTAAATATGAATAAAAGTAATTAAATTAAAATGTAAAATTAATAACCGTAACAAAATTTCTAACGATTATACTATAATTAAATCATAATAAGTAATTAATCAATAACAATTTTAATAATAGATTAGATATTTCATTTTAATTAACCCGCCACATCAAGAACCATACTATTTTTCGCCACATTTAATCATGTTCCCTTTCTTTCTCCCCATTTATTACCTCTCTCTCACCCTTCATTAATTATCTTGCCCTCTCTCTCCTCTTTATTACCGATTCTCTCTCTCTTTTTTGTCCCTCTTGTCCCGTCTCCCCTTATCTCTTTTCTGTCTCTATCTCTCCGCTCTCTCTCTCTCTCTGGCGACGAAACCCTTCTCCTCTTCCCGTTTGACCTCACCTACAAGGCTCTCTCTCTCTCTCTCTCTCTTCCTCTCAGTATCTCTCTTACAAGAGCGACCACCCTGATCACCTCACCTCACCCACTTTATGTGGCGATGACTTCGCTGCCTCACCCCCTCACACAGTCACACATGTCACCTCTTACCGACCCTTGACTTGCCTTAGGCCCTCACCCCTGTCGCCCCTCTCTATAAAGCTGTGTGTGCGCCCTCCTCTCCTCTCCTTTTGGCTCTCATGCGTTGAGAATAGATAACAAAAACTGATAAGAGCAAAAATCTACATGACCAGTTTTAAAGGGTACAAGGAGAGGGAGGAGGGCTTTACCCCTTTGCTACCTTGATTGTTGCCTTGCTCCTGGTTGCATGTTTGACCCCTTGTTACTAGTAAAAACCTTAGTCCTCTTCCTTTTTGTATGATGTTTGTCTACTATGTGATTCTGTTTGTTTGTATGTTGGCCATCGTGCTTTGTTGTTGTCTCTGATTCTGGTGAATGCTTGTGATTGTTCTTGCTTGATTTATTGTTATTTCCTTGTGGCTTAGTTTCTTGACCTCGGGTTGGTTATTGGTTTGTATGGTTGGGTTGGGGATAACCTTGGTACACTGGTGCTAGTGAGGTGGAGGCCTCAACCCTAGTGCTGAGACTACTGTTGGTTTGTTGGGTTATGGTTTCTGGTAAATTGTGGGGATTTTTGTATTGGCCTGGTGAGAAATTAGTTTTTTGATAAATTATTGTTGCTAGTTATGCTGGTATATCCCTATTGTAGGATTGTTTAAGGGTTGGGTGCTTGTACTGATGCTGATTTGGTTTGTTTGTCTGGTTTGTTGTTACTGATACTGTTACTTGCTGGGTTTTTATTGTAATGTCTAGCTTGGCTGGTTTTGCTGGTTTACTTGTCTGTTAATCTGTGTCTCTACTGCCTTGTATTGTTTACTTATTTGTGCTGGTTTGCTGATAACTGGACTAATACTACCATGGGTCTGATATTGGTATTGGGTTGTTGCTGGTGTTGTGCCCCCTGTCTTTCTCTGGTACCTTGTTGCTTTGTTGATGTTGTCTTACTGTGATCTGGTTTGGCTCTATGTTACTGACTTGTGTCTTTGTGCTGGTTGGTATTGAACTGTCATGTGGGGTTTTATCTGGTACTTATTTTTGTCTGGTTTCTTTCTTGATCGACCCTGCTGCCTTGTTATGTTGTTGTTTGCGTTGAATTTTTGCATTTCCTTGTTGCTTCTTGTTATCCCTATGTTGTGGCCGACCCTTTTATTTTGGGCTTATTCCCCTATGTTGCACTATTGGGACGTAACCATTGTTTAAATTTTAGATGGGCTCAAATTGGACTTAAATTAGAATAATAAATTAAAAATGAAGTAAAGTAGGTTAAGCCCACTAATATGCTGGTTTTACACAATATAGGTTATTGGGCTGACAATTGGATGTTAATTAACTAAATTAAGATTAAGTTAGTAAAATTAAATTAAGGCCCAATATTAAAAGTCCAAATAAAATTAAATATGATAAACTAAAATATGCTTAATTAATTGGAGGCTACCCCGAAAGGTTTGGCAGTATCCATGAACTAATACATAAACTTTAAGATGTGGAAATGATTACATTATCTACCTCAAAATAAAATTACCGGACAGATACAATGGTAATGAGCCAGCCTATGATCCCGTTCATTAAAATACCAACACATTAATTAAAATAAAAACGTTCTTTTTAATGTATTTAGTTTCTTTTTATTTATTTTTTCCTTTCTTTTATTTTAATTTATTTTATTTTATAAAAACCTAATTTTTAACTTATAAACTAATATTAATATATAAAATAAAATAAAATATAGGATTTAAAGAAAATAATAAAAATAATAAATACTTAATGAGAAATAATAAGTATATGATAATTAATAACATATCAATATATATAATAAAATAATATGACCCTACTCATTGACACTCCTACTAACAGATCAATGTATAGAAAAATCAAGTATAGATACGAGATATTCATATTTAAGAATATGAACAACAGTTCTATGTCCAACAAAAAAAAAAGATAGCAGAAAATAAATAATGAGAGAATCTTTTCGCATGGTTATTGGTGATATTTGAAATTTTCAGACTCAAAGAGTTATCGCTAAACTGATCGCTGTTAAGGAAGTTTTTATTCATGCTTGGTAATATTATCAACATGCATTAATACGATTTATGAATGGCACATAGAGGGCTTCTTTTAGTTATTGTATGCAACCACACTTTCTGTCAGACAAAAGAAAAATGCAAATGAGCATCTTAGCTTACTCTTTTTCGTCATTTTCTAACTGAAGAAAATCTCTGAAAGAGGGTAACACAATCAAATTCTCCATGTAAAATAATTCAATTTTAAATACTTTACCTAGGACGGTCAATGTCAAGTACCTGGCATTTTTGGGAGTTCGACAAAGGGAACAAGTGAGATCTCATTTTCAGCCATCTTCTACTGAAATAATCCTAATTGGTTATTACTCTAAAGAATGACCTTCAACTATAAAAAAAAAAAAAAGGAAAAATTATAAAATTGCCACTTCAAAGCTTAAACTAAGAAATTTACTAATACAAAATTTAAATTAAGAAAATTATCACTATAAACTAGTTTAATTTATATAATTGTCACTGCATAGATGTATAAATCTGATTCTATAGTATCAAAATACACAAAAAATTGGAACTGACTATATTATCCTCATTACATTTTGTTTCTTCATTTGTTTCCATCTCATTTCCTACATGGGTCCCAAACCCTGCACTGTGTTGCGCCCCCAGTAGTTGCTCCGGGCCTCCGGCTTTGCCCGTCTTCACCCCAAAAATTGTTCCACTACGCGACACAGCTTCCATTTTGTTTTTGCTTGCTTGCAAGGATGGAGTCAGACATTTATTTTTGGGAGCAAAAATTAATTTTTTTTAGGACTGGATAAATTTGAAATTTTTCTTCAATATAAATTTTTTTTTTTAATTTACGAGATAATTTTGAAAAAAAAATAACCAGGGCGGCGCCCCCACCTGCTTGCATGTGAATTGAGTTGAGAAATTTTCTCGAAAGCTCTCTCCAACACACAATCACACATCAGGAAAAAAAATCTAGCTCTGATCATGTCAGCATATGTTAATATTGTTGTCATATTAAGAAAGGGGCGGGAGTAGGTTCAAAACCCATCGATCCATCTCGGTTCAATCATAGTTTTAATCTATACAATCAAACGATGTACAAATCTCAAAACAATAAAAAAATTTTAAGTACGAATCTTAAAAATATTTAACGATAGATGGAGCCATCAAACCAAAAATGAATCTGATGGGTTTGGACCTACTCCAGCCCATCAAAAAAACATTCTTAATAAAGCCCAGAGTAGTCGGCCCTCTAATTTGCCAGGCTACATTTGTTGGGCTTTTCTCGTTCCAGCATATATTCTGCTAAAGGTCAAAACGGAAAAAAAAAGAATGAAAAAAGTTCTAAAATCCTTTTTTTTACTTGTTAATTTTTATTTTTTTTATCCACTCAAAGCAGCAAGTTTGAGGTGTATTGCATTCAATTGAATGCCTGTGTCATTCTTCCATTGCAAACTCGTTTCATCTATTGTGTCTACATTGTCAACTTGTATGGTAGCATTGCTGTTTCTCTTTTCAGGGTACAAGAGTAGGTTCAAGGAGGTCCCGGTACAGCAGTCCCTTTTAGTTGGAATCTATTGACCAAATTCGGTGGGTGTTTAGTGATTGATTAGAGGCGCACATTTTTTTTAACTTAAATTATTATAAATGGTTGTTGCAAATTACCAAATGCACAGGGCCAACTTGTAAAGAATGGTAGGTTTCCTGGAAAAAAAATGTTAACTCTGACAAAATATTTTAGTTTCCAATAATTTGAAACAGTCTCGTGTCAATTCAGATGACTATTCCACTTTTTAGGGATCCATTATTGGCTCTTTTTGTTTAATTTTAGATTGGTAGTCCCTGTCCTCGTGACGTTGATGAATTGATTGTTAGTAGGTTTTGAGTTAAAAAAAATTGAGAATTGAAAATTAAATTTTGATCAAGTAATTAAAATACAATTTTGTGAAATGACAAATATTGAAAATTTAGGTACAGATTTTTTTTTATAAACAATTCAGATGGCTCGATTATTGCTTTTATTTCACAAAATATGCATCATTATATATTCCAATCTCTATCTCATTGAAACAGATTTAGAATTCATATAATTTTCTAGAGCTTATAATTCCTATAAAGTACAACACAAATTCCACAATTATTTTCTTATTGTTTTAATATATAGAGATTATTTTCTTATTGTTTTAATATATAGAGAGAGAGTTAAGATACCGTGAGCTTAAGTTCACGGAGACTTTCCGTGAGTTTAACTCAAAAAGTACAACCAATTATCTCCAAATTTTAATTTATCATCATCATTAAATTCTTTATATGAAAATCTTATGGGATATAAAAATTTGGAGTGTTTTGAGATTTTTAAGTCACCGTTTTTAATTTTTTTAAAATGATGTTCAAGTATTGAATATATTATTATTTTTGTAGAGCTGATTTTTAAAAATTAAAAATCATGACTTAAAAATCTCAAAACACTCCAAATTTTTGCATCCCATAAGATTTCCATATAAAGAATTTAATGAGCATGAGAAATTAAAATTTGTTGATGATTTGATATATTTTTTGAATTAAACTCACGAAAAACCTCCATGAGTTTAAGATCACGGTATCTTTAATATATATATATATATATATATATATATATATATATATATATATATATATATATATATAATACAAAGTTTAAAAAACTAAACTAAGTAAATGCCCATGGATTTCAATAGTGGTACATATAAACCACACGTTACGAAGATTATTCACAAATACTCGTCTAATTAGTCTATTCTTTCAAAAAGAAAAGCTGTTGAAAGAAAATCACTAGAAATATTATTCAAAAACTTTGTTAATATATACAACGCAAAGGCGGACATACATGACACAAGTGGGGGTCATGACCCCATACTTTTTTAAAAATTGGTAATTTGTATTGATTTTTTAATCACAATTTGAGAAAATTTGTTACATATAACTTATCTGACACCATCATACTTATAAAATAATAAGTAATATAAAATTAAAAATCATATAATTGTATTGAGTACATAAATCAACCCCATTGGAAAATAAGAGGGACACCGGACCTTAAAGCACTCGTAAATCCAGCAAATAAGAGGAGGGTCATAAGTTTTGTGTGTCACAAGATACTATAAATTTATATTTTAAAATTTAAAACTCAAATTTTAAATTCAAATCATTAATCTTATTAATTTTTAGATTTATATTTTTATAATTTCATAATTTTTGAAGTTCATTTGAAACTAGATAAAATGAGAACAAAATGGATGTATAAAATCAATCAACCATAATTAACTAGTTTCATTCATTTTGTTCTTATTAGATCTAATATTAAATGAACTCTAAAAATCATAAAATTTTAGGAGCATACATCTGCCATAAAAAAATAACAAGATCAATGATTTTGATTTAAAATTTGAGTTTTAAATTTTAAAATATAAATTAAAAAATAAGTTGATGACATTTCGAGGCACACAAAATTTATCGTATTGGAACCAGGGGCATACCTAGAGGGAGCCAAGGGAAAGCTGTCCTCTCCTTTGGATTTTGAAAAATTAGTGTTTTTAGATAATACTTTCGGTAATTTGTCTCCCTCAAAAAAAATTTTGGTCCCCCTGGATTGTTTGATTATTTTGATTGAGAAAAAATAGTTAATATCGTGCATAATGAAATAATTATGCAAAGATTTCAAAATATAAAGTTCCGTAGTGAAAATTTTTGTCATCAACTTAGTTATTTATTACTTTAAGTTTTATTTTGTTGTTATTTTTAATATATAAAAGAATATTATTTTGATAGTTTTTTATTAGATAATAATATATATTAAATTATTAATTTTTCATTTAGTACCAAATTAGTTAACGGATTCAAATCTAATAAGTTATTACAATTCTATAATTACTCCTCTCTCACCAAAATCATGTATCTGCCCTGATGGGAACCCTCCTCCGCTAATAATATGACTTGTATGTAGGAAGCTCTATAATTTTCAGAAAGTGCGCAACACAGCAGCTGAAATCAAGTCTCTTAACTCTTTATCTTATGGTTTTGGCAACCTTTCAAGTGATTTTGGTGATATCTTTGATGAATGACTTGGATATGCTGGCACATAGACATAGGTGCATGGAATGGTGAAACTGGAAACAAAGCGAACAGCAAAATAGATGTCCGCGTGTCAACTCAAATGCAACGTGTACTGGGAACTTGGTATGACCAAACATCTGATACGCCCAAACTGATATAGCAACTGGGAGTCCACGTAATAATGTACTACGAAACTTTATTGATCATTTCCTTTTACAAATTATTGGTCCAGCACTATTTGTACCATGTGGTCCATGTCTTAGATAATTAAGGTGCCCGCACATACAACAAATTAGGCCCCTTATTTTTCTCGTCTGCCAAATAAAAGTAGAGGGCCCAAATTAAAATGCGGTTGGATAGGCGTGCCAGAAGAAAAGGCCTGGCTCTGAAATTGTTAGTTGATTATGGTTGTGCACTTGATCTATACTTCTTGGACCCATTATTGTGACACAATAGTTAAATGGGCTTGATTATTAAATGGCCTCAAGTGTTTAAGCAAAAATATACCGGCGGGTATTTACTATTTAGGGGAGGGATCAACTTACAATAAGAATCTACGCACAATGTCCCATGTAGAAAATAATTCTATATTTGATGACGCACAATGTCTACTACAGGCACACGATTCTCTTAATGTAGTAAACATATGCGTCATCAAATATAGAATTATTTTCTACGTGGGACATGTTCTAAAAGCTCCACTTTTCTCGAGTGCGGGAGTAAGAGCATTCGAAGGCCGCTAAGGGTGTTCGTAAGCTGAGTTTTCGATGTGAAACTTTGTCCCGATCGAGTAAACAAGGAAAGAAGAAAGAAAAAAAATCGTCCAGCGAATTTTACCTCATCAAGTTTAGGGTTGATTTGAAAATAGATCTCATAAGAGGTTTCAGACCTGATCTATTAGAACGCTCATTGATTAAAGTTGAGACGAAGGAAAGCAATGAAATAGGGCCGGGATCTAAGCATCTTCTTGAACCACCAATCATAGACGACGATGGAATACGAGTCTCACAACTCTGATGGGACCCAATTGGAAAATAACACAAAAGGCGAAAATTGTAGAGTATTCTATTAAAATGAAAATGGATTCTAACGTTCTAAACAAAATTGCTTTCTTTTTTCAAAAGAAAAGAAAAGAAAAGAAAATGTAAGCTAATGCAAGAGGCATGGCAGAAAGAAGATCTGAACTCTCACAGCTCGTAGGCCGATGCTCGGGTTAATCCGCCGGATGTCGACTAAATTATCACCTTACTAACTTTTTATCTTACCCCTAGGGGAAATCGAATCCCCGCTACCTCATAAGAGAAATTTATAGGGTATACAGAAGCCCGCTCAAATGATTGAAAGGCAAAATAGTTAGGCACAGAATAAGCAGTAATAGTAGAGCTTCAAAGGGTAGGTAAGCTGGTGATTTATAGAGTCTCAACAAGAGAATTCCTATCAATTTGTAAAAAAAAAAGGTTCAATCAATAGGAAATGAAGAATCTTTCGAAGCGTGAGTTCAATGTCAAATAAGAATTCGAGCATTCACAGATGGGCAGAAAGAAGAGATAGATATTTGTTTGTACGTGAAAAGCACATGTACGGTAATAGACATATGTGATGTATAACAAAGAATTTGTGCCAAAATAGATTATTGTTCTCATACAATTCAAACTATCTATTTTTAGGATACCAAAAAATTTTTCGTATATCCTATACAAGTTCTTGCTCTTGTATAGGATAGACAAGATACCCCGTGAGTTGACTTGACGACACGAACTTTGTATTCACGTGAAACTCCAAATCGACTTCCCACTTTCTATGATAAAGAAAAGTGTCGTAGCCCTACCCCAAGTGAGAAGTGCTTCAACTATCGCAAATGGTTTAAGAAATAGTTTATAGGAGGCTTGTGGTAAAAGTCTTCTTTCAGCTATATTATGTAAGACAATCGTGCTATGATCAACGATGCGCGTCTTTGGTACCTTCCGATGAACAAAAGATAGACCAGAGATAGATATAATCGAACTCAAAGGAACTCAACACCAACTTGCCTTGCCGATCCGGCTTTTACAATGACGTCTTATCTTGGTTGGCTACCTCTACTAATAATCACAACTATGTTCTCAAATTTTATGTTTTGTTTTTCAAAGGAACTCTATTTTTAATTTGAAGTAACTTGTGCCCAACTCGTAAGTGTAACCTAATTCTACCATAGATAGAAATTGGACACCTTTTGTCACACCCCAAAATAATTAAAATGGATTAGGGATAGTTAATTATGCCACGTACGCACGACGAGACATGCGTACGAAAGACTAAATAAATAAAATAAATCAAATACTTAATAAATAAAATAATAATAATAATAATAATAATAATAATAATACATAACAATAACAGTCCATAGTAACAAAATCTCTCAAAGAAAAACCCAAAAGAAGAAACAAAACTCGAAACCCAATGGATCCTAATCAACTACCCTGCTCACATACGGATGCACGTGAAACATCTCCGTCACCACGCAAGACTGCACCTAACACTCTCTCATCAAAATATATCTTGCACCTGTGTACCTAGATCCCACAACTACCGTGAAAATATGAGTAATTTTAAAAATTACTCGGTACGGATTTAGATCCAGACTTAAGATTTGATCTTTTTTCCTAAACTGGACCTAAATACCGATATTGACTTTCTAAATACAATAATTATCTATTTATAAGTAAAATTTACCCTTATATATGGCATGAACATTTTTCTTACATCGGGTACACCTCTTAATCACATAAAACACCCCATTAAAATATATTATTCAAAAAAATTAAACAAGTAATTCACACAAACAATATCAAGAATGACAGATGAACGAATTGGTTATTGTAAGACTGAGTTTCATGGTACCTATAGCTACTCTGTAGTAGGGGCTCATGTAGTCTTATAACAAGTGATTCACGAGAAGGCAATTGTTGGGAATAATAGTTCTCTTCACAAGGAGTCGGCCACACAGACAATACGACGCTAAACCCTAGCTTAGTTTGTGCTGGGGTGGGACCCTCTTCTTGGGTAAGGTACCATGCTCTATTATTTTTGTACTGCGCTCTTCAAGTGTGCTTCTTCCCTCGTCTCCCGGAAGTCTTTGGTAAATCACTCCGATGGGAAGAAAAAAGAAGGCGTTTTCAACAAAAAAAACAAAATCACAAAATTTATGTTTCAAATTAAAGTAAATTTTCTAAATATGTACGACTTGCTCTTCATCGTTTCATTTAAACTACACACGGTATTATTTATTTCTCATCGCTACTACGAGAAGCGTTTTTGTTTTCTTTTCCTCTGGCTACTAAGATGTTTCACTTACCATAGTGGCTATATAAAATACATGATATAAAGATAAAATATCTTAGTGACAACACAAAAATACTCGCGGATCACTAAGGTCGACTTTCATCCCCGCTCGACGGGTGAGTCTTTCAAACAGAATCAAGGAGAAAGTAGAACAAAACTAAAAAAAGACAACGAGAAAGAAGTTTGTGCCAATCTTATGTAGTACAACACAAATCAATACCTTATAAATTAGATTAAAAAAAGAAGTCGAAGTAAATGGGAAGGGTAAAAATAATCCTAAGCCCCATTAGTTATGGTTCCCGAACGATCGCCATCCCAGAAAGACACAGCCAGAGATCCAATGAAGACCCTATATACACATCTATATCATAGTATACTTAAACACAAAATTGTTCACCTTCACTCGGTCGGGACGGGGAGCCCTTCTCTTCGGTCAGTTCACCTTTCTATTTTTCGGTACATCATTATGGATTGGATTCGCGGAGGCCTGAGAGACGGTGGTTTACCCTACGATAGATGTTAGCGGTGCAGTTGTTATGCTGGGTAGATCCACATCTGAATTTGGCATTTTTTTGCTGAAGAAAAATCTTATTCAATTCATTCTTAAGTAATTATATTATGGTTATAGATCCATTCGATTTCATATTAGAAGAACGCAAGCCATACTTTTTCAAATTTTAAAAATGAGTGAGGGGGATATATGTATAATTAGAGATATTTATAATTATTTATTTGGTACCTTACCCAAGAAGAGGGTTCCACTCCAGCACAAACTAATTATTTAGATAAATAGTTAAGGGTTTGAATAATCCTCTTTAATAACACTCATCACTTATATAATATAGATTAAGCTACACAGATGGATTTGTTCACCCAGAAATCGGGAAAAATTTGCACTATAACTCTTTTTTATTGTTTGTTTTGGGTTCCGTACTTTCAAAAAAACTTGTGATCTGGGAATAAAGCTAGTATACACTAGAAAAATAGGATTTCTACATAGAAATCGTCAAAAGGCCCCTAAATGACCGCTCAGCGATAAAGGAGGTGGGAGTGCAAAGACACCCAGGGGGTTGATGTTTATCCATAGTTGGTCACTAAACTTTTAATTATCCATTTTTAGTCACTGAACTTTGATGTTTATCTATAGTTGGTCACTGTCATTAGTTTTTTCATTCAAAAATAATTGAAATAAAATTATATTTATCGCCAAAATAATTGAAATGAAATAAAATTTTATTTGTTTTTTCATTAACTTTTTAATTATTTTTGAATGAAAAAACTTTTAATTGTACTTTCAACTCAAAGTTAAGTGATTAAAAATGGATAAATAAAAGTTTAATGACTAAATATGGATAAATATCAAAATTTAGTGGGCTTTAAGAAGATTAACCTAAATGATATGAAAAATTATATAAATTTTAAAATAATATCAATATATATTTTTATAGTATATTAATAAACGTTATTTTATTTTTATGGTTTTTAAATTTTATTTAAATTTTCTATTGTCAAAATAATCCATTATCGTGTGATCCTCATAAGGTGCGCTTCAACCTCGACGTATTTCCCAATTTTAAAACATGAGCTAATTGTTTCTTCCACATGTGTGTATTCAACAGCAACATTGACATGTTGCCTTCTTACCTTCTTGGTGTTCAAGTTGATATTTATGGAGCTGACATACATATCATAATCAATACGGGTTTATTATTTACATCAAATATTTTTTTATATTAATGATTTTGTTATAATACAAATTATTTTATACTAGGAGTTTGGCTACGGTGCTACGCGTAGCATGGATGACATATGTGTTGTAGACCGTTTTTCCGTCTTCAAAGTTTAAATAGTCGATCCGACCGGTCAAAATATTTTTCATATGAAAATCTAGTTGGAGACCAAATTTTATATTTTTTAGGATTTTTTACTATTTTTTAAGATATCTAGAAAATGACTCATTTTAAATGGCTCATAATAATTAAATCAAGTAATTTTCTAGCTTAACTTTGAAGATGAAGAAACGATCCCTAGCACACGGGCCATCCGTGCTATGCGTAGCACCGTAGCCAAACTCTTAGTATATAATTTGTATTATAACAAAATCATTAATATAAATAAAAACATTTGACGTAAATAATAAAACCCGTATTGATTATGATATGTGTGTCAGCTCCATAAATATCAACTTGGACACCAAGAAGGCAAGAAGACAACATGTCAATGCAAACACAAAGCTACGAATAAGGATAAGGGACAAAAAAATAAAAGGATGCCAAAAGCAAACAGCCGGCTACCACATGAGAGTCAGATATATATTACTTTTGAAGGTTAAAGGACACTATAAGAAGCAGTGTCTCAATTACCAAGCTTGGTTAGCCAAGAAGGAAAAGAAATTTGCATTGTTCTTCTTTTGTTTGTTCAAAAGTTAATACAATTTTAGTACCAATAAACACTTGGTGGATCGATTCTAATGCCACCACTCACGTTTATGTGTCTATGCAAGGATGTCTGAGCCATCGAAGGCCAAGTTATATTGAAAAATACATTTACTTAGGAGATGGTAATAAAGTAGAAGTTGAAGCTATTGGACATTTTAAGATTTTACTAAATATTATATTTTATTTGGATTTGTATGAAACATTTGTAGTACCATCATTTAGGCGGAACTTAATTTTTGTTTCTGGTTTAGACAAAAATGATTTTTCTTGCAAGTTTGAAAATAGAAATTTCAGTTTGTTTTTTGAATCTAAATTAGTCGAATTTGGAAAAAATATTTGATTTTGATAAGCTTTATGCTTTGAGTAATATTGTTTTATATAATAAATCCTTGCATACAAGTACTCGAAATGTCAAGTAGATTTTAACTCATAAGAATTCAAGTATTTTATGGCATAGACAGTTAGGTCACATATCTCGACAAAGATTGAAACGTCTAATAAAAAATGAGATTCTTAAATCTTTAGACGTGTCGGATTTTGATCCGTGCGTACAATGTGCTAAAGGTAAATAACAGATGTATTGGAATTGATCCATACAAATATATATGGACCATTTCATACGGCTACATGAATTAGTTTCATTGATGATTATATACGTTATGATTATATATTTTTAATTAAAGAGGAAGCGCAAGCTTTGGATATGTTAAAGTCTTTAAAAACTGAAGTTGAGTTACAACTCAATAAAAGGCTTAAACAAGTCAGATCGGATCGTGGAGGTGAATACTACGGTTGATATGACCGTTCAGGTGAACAATGTTCAGGACCTTTTTGTTAAGTTTGTAGAAGAAAATGAGATCATGCCACGGTATATCATGCTAGGATCTCCTGCCATGAATAGGGTTGTAGAAAGGCACAATCATACATTAATGAAAATAGTTCATAGTATGTTTGATCACACTACTTTATCATTATCCCTCTGGGGAGAAGCGCTTAAAGCCGCAACTTACATTCTCAATTGCGTACCAACTAAGGTAACTAACAAAACTCCTTATGAGTTATGGACTGGACATAAACCTAGTTTGTAACATTTCAGAGTATGGATAGTCCGGCTGAGCTTAGGCCTTATAGATCAAATGAAAAGAAACTGGACGAAAAGACTGTTAGTTGTTATTTTGTTGGATATGCACAATGGTCATGGAGGTATAAGTTTTATGATCCTGCTAACAAAACTATTTTCGAGACAAATACAATTATGTTCTTTGAGGATATTTTGATTTCAGAGGAGAATAATATGCATCGGTTATTAATTTAGATGAAAATTAAGATGTAACAAAGATGCAAATCGAACCAATTATTGGTGAGATAGCACAAGGTACAAATACATCTGATGATTTACTGCTGCACACGGGTAGTCCTATTTGGAATGTACAAGAAACCGTGCAAACTAGAGAGAATGATATACAAATACATAAAACTATGCAGGATGATCAGGATGCGTAGATAATGAATGATGCAATTGATGAACCTTTAATATCTCAAGAACCTATGTCTTTAAGGCGATCCACTCGTGAATGAAAAAAAATTATATCTAATGATTATGTAGTTTATCTTCAAAAACATGAATTTGACATCAGTATAATTGAAGAAGATTCTAAAAATATCCATCAAGCATTAAAAAAGTCAAAATTCAGAGTGGATTGAAGCTATGAATGATGAAATAAAATCGTATGACAACAAAGTTTGAGATATTATATTGTTACCTGAAGGTGCGAAATCTGTTGGTTGTAAATGAATATTTAAAATCAAATGGGATTCAAAAGATAATGTGTAATGATAAAAAACACGACTTATTGCTAAGGGTTTTACCTAAAAATAAGGCATAGACTATAAAGAGACTTTCTCATCTGTATTAACGAAAAAAAATTCAAGATCATCATGGCTTTAGTGGCACATTTTGATTTTGAGTTACAATAAATGGATGTTAAGACCGCTTTCTTAAATGGTGAACTCGATGAAATAATTTATATGGTTCAATCGCCTCATTTTGAGATGGAAGATCCAAAGAGTATGGTTTGTCAACTAATAAAATTATTTATGGACTTAAGCAAAGCCGACAATAGTATTTTAAATTTTCTCAAGTTATTGTCTCATTTGGTTTTGAGGCAAATCAGATTGACGAATGTATATATCACAAGATCAGTAGGAGTAAAGTTATGTTTTTGATTTTATATGTTGATGACCTGCTTTGCTTGTCACAAATGATATGAGCATGTTGCGTGAAACCAAGAAATTTTTATATGATTTTTTTGAGATGAAAGATCTTGGTGAAACATCTTATGTGTTAGGATTAAAGATACACCGAGATCGTTCTTAAGGTATCTTAGGTGTTTCACAACAAACATATATCA
Source organism: Schoenoplectus tabernaemontani (assembly GCA_037127355.1). NCBI lineage: Eukaryota > Viridiplantae > Streptophyta > Magnoliopsida > Poales > Cyperaceae > Schoenoplectus > Schoenoplectus tabernaemontani. The sequence goes on from CM073753.1 coordinate 26,464,353, forward strand.
TCGGTAAAGTACTTAAGTGGTATGATATGGAACAGTGCAAACCAGGAGATACTCCAGTGGCAAAAGGAGATAAGTTGAGTCTCAATTAATGTCTAAGGACAGAATTGAAAATTCAGAAATACAGAATATTTTCTATGCTTTAGTTGTTGGGAGTATTATGTACGCACAAGTGTGTACGCGTTCAAATATTGCGTATATCACTGGAATACTAGGCATGTACCTGAGTAATCCTGGACTGGATCACTGAAAAATAGCCAAAATGGTACTACGGTATTTACAAAGAACATAAGCATCACATGCTGACATATCGGGAGTCTGGCAGACTTGAGATCATTGGTTATACAGACTCTGATTTTGCGGGATGTCAAGATAGCAAGAAGTCCACTCCCGGTTATATTTTTCATGTTAGTCGGAGGAGTTATTTCATGGAAAAGTGCAAAGCAATCATTGATTATAACTTGTACCATGGAAGCAGATTTCGTATCTTGCTTTCAAGCATCCAATCAGGCGATATGGCTACGCAATTTTGTCACTGGGCTGCGGATAATGGAGACTATTCACCATCATTGAAGATTTATTGTGACAATAACTTTGTGATATTGTATTCTAATAATAACAGGAGCTCAAGCAAGTCCAATCACATTGGCATAAAGTTCCTAGCTGTTAAGAAAAGGTTTCAGAATGGTTTGATCAGTATTGAGCACATTAGTACATATTTCATGATAGTTGACCCGTTGACTAAGGGTTTGATTCCCAAAGTTTTTCATGGGCATATTGCTCGTATGGGTATAATTTCAACGGAGGATGTTCAGTTTTAGTGGGAGTCTGAAAGTTTATTTTAGTGCTCAATAAATTATGTACATTTTATATGTATTTACATACATAAAATATATAATATGATGCACTCTATGGTTTAAAGTTTACAGTTTAAAGTTTATACAGTTATATTGTGCATGTATATTATTCAGTTTCAGTTTCATTTTGGATTTGTTTGATCTCAAATAAAGCGAAGATCAAGTTGAAAACAGATACGTAGATCATGTTTCATATAATTTTCATATTATATATCCATTTCATGATTCATGTCATTAACTTTATTAGCATTATGATTTATGTCGGTCTAGTCACTCATAAATGTGGCGAACGCTGCTTAAGTCTCTTGTTAATATAGCTGATGGACGAAATTGTTTACACTTAAGTGATAATTAGTAAAGGTCTTTGTTAATATATAATTAAAAGATTATACACATAGTCCAAGTGAGAGATTATTGTATTTAACAATATAATGGACTGTATAGGACGCTATACAAACCATATAGATTATGGACTCATATGTTATACAATTATATATTAATTATATGTCATAATATATCCAAAATAAGTGATCACTAAGATATAAATAATATGAATATAAAGTATAATGCCCCGGCTGGCGCTATGGAGATAGTATCTTTTGCATCTATCTGACGGTCTGTAACCTGCGTCGCCAACAAATAGGAAGAAAGACAAAAGAGACAAAACAGAGTCAACTTAAAAAGCTCAGTAATCGATTATTTAATGACACAACTTATTATGGATAATATAGTCTCATTCAAAATATTTTAATCAATAATAATTTATTTTTATTTATTAAAGCATGTATTTTAAGCAATTATGCATAAACACATGAAGATCACTCACCGTGCCCACCGTAATAAGTGTGGGGTATCTCATAAATCCGCTTGTAAGCGAGACTCTGCAGAGCCATATTTCACTCACAACCCTTCAGGTTGTGTGGACCCTCTATTTCGTAGTACAAAAGAGTTAGCTTACGATATGCTTAGTCATGCATAATTTGACCAATTCATTATCAACACTCATTTAATATTCATTTCAGTCTAGTGATCAAAATCCAACCAATTCGCATAATTCAGGTCATCGATCCGTATCACGAGTCAAAAGTTAATTCAGAGCATAATTCAGGTCATCGACCCGTATCACAAGTCAAAATATAATCCAGACAATCCACACATTTCAAGTCAAGTCAAGTCAAGATTCCAAATAACAGATAATAATCAAATATGAGTTATAGAGAAGTCTGGATTATCCTATACGGAATGATTTTGATTCTCGACTTTGATACGTAGAGTTCCTTGAATCGACCCACGATATCAGTGTAAATTTGAAGATTATACATGATATGATATCAGATATGATCATCTCGTGCACCATCAATATCTCTTTGTACCAATATAAGATAACAGGAGATCATAGGTCTCTCTGTTACGCTCACGGCTCACCACATGATGGTATATGTTCTCCTATACACCATTCATCTCTCTATTCTCTCTCCTCTTCCTTGTGTTTTATTTGTTTTGTCTCTCTTTCTCGTTGTGCTTTTTATTTTTTATTTTTATTTTTATTTTTATTTCTCTCTTATCGCTACTGAGAGATAGCTCTTTTAAGAGCAGTGTTAACCGACTCATGGCAGCCATGTGCCATGAGAAGGTCAGGTAACGTGTTTTTTACTTTTGCAATTTAACCCTCAACTTATTTTAATTTATAAATAATCCAAAAATACATAAATAAACTCACTGATAATATTACATAAAGTGTTGTGAAAATGAGCCCTTATATGTGTAGAAAAGTTTAGACAATTATCAGAATTATGGACTAAATCAGAAAATTATCATGTACCCTTTCCTCTTCGTCTTCTGTTTCCCATGAGATAAGTCTCAAGATCATTCTCTCTCACACACACATAGAAAATAAAAGAAAGAGAGAAAAGTGTGAATGTGTGCAACCTTTGTATCGGATGACACAACAGTGTTGTCGCGTAAAGAATTAAGAAAATCAACAACTAAGGACTTATTCTCTTGAAAGATCACAAAGCCACTATCATCTTAGAGTTATACGCACGAGAGAAGAGAAGGATTCAAGAGGAAACTACGCAATCGGATCAAGTCCAGTGAAGTTTTCGAGAAATCATAAAACAAAGTAACGTTTGTGCTTATGTTACGTTTTTTCAAGTGGTCCTTGGTGATGAAATAAAATTTATCATAAATAAATTTTACCTTTTTGTAAGTCATGATACTAATAATATTTTATCGTATTTGTGGTACATGTTCGTTGATTGGCTGTCACTGTTGAAAAAAATAGTAGGGCATCATCCCATTTATCAAATTACTATTGGTTGGTCCTCTTAAACTATTTTTTCCTTGAATTATTTCTATTGGTTTGAATGAAAAGTTTCTCATGTTAGTAATTTTTTTCATGATTTCATCTCTCTATATAAAAAACAAGCTTAAGTTATAAAGACTCCACGATATTTTATTAATTTCTACGAAAAAAATGTTGCTTATCAATAGGAACAAATAAATTTTCATTATTTTCTTCATTAATACATTGGTTGTTGTTAAAATTAATTATTATAAATATATGAGTCCTCACGAGTGGATATTTGGATATTTTGATAAAAAGCATGTATCTTGACTAATTAGATAATAATATATGTTAAATTGCTAAACTCTTTATTTAGTATCTAACTAACTAATGAGTTTAAAGTTTAAATCTGATAAAATATTACACTGTCCCCATATAAATTATGCATCCGCCCTTCTCTCGTAAAATTATCTAAAAATACATATGAATTATTGGTGCAAAATTATAAAGCAAAAATATATATAAAGCATACGCGAGGATTCCGTCATTCCGGTAGTAGCAAAATTATAAAGAGACGTCGAAACAGTTCCTATCTTATTCATTAATTCATATTGTGCAAAAATCTCATCCAAGATTAAATATAGTCTTTATTATAGGTTTTCTTTATAATTTGATGAATTTATAATTTAATATTAAATAAATGTGATTTTTTTATTTTATAATATTTTAATGTTTAAATAAAAGAGCATGCTGCAACGCGCGGGTATATAGCTAGTAAAAGTAAAATATTTTAAAATAGTTCATATATACGGAGTAAAAGTAAAATATTTTTTGGTGCGTTTTGTAAAAGTAACAAATTATAAAGAGACAATCCTTAAATAGATTTTCTGTAATTAACATTATCCGAAAATGTTTGGGGACTAACGCTTCCATCGTTCGAACAAAAATAGATGACACTGCCCAACTCCTATCCTAATTATTAATTCTATCTAGATAAAAAGAAGTCTCGTGCGCCACTGCGCCCCACGATACATCACTCCAACGTGGCAGATCTAACGGCGAGGATGACGCGCTAGAATCACCGTCCAACGAAAAATCCAACGACGGAGCATAAACCCTAATGCGGTGAGAACATCGATTTCGTTCCCTATAAATACCCTTCCAAATATGAAGCGCCTCCCTCAGAAACCCTCGCCGCTCTCGACCTCATTTCTTCCTGTGCTCAACTTTTCTAGGTGAGGTTCCAGATCCCCTTTATTCTTGAGTACAGTTTCAATTCTGTTTGCAAGTAGGCAAAGTAGGTAATCAATTGTTACTTAGATCTGTGTAGTATGTAATTGGTTTTATGTGTTAGATTGAGAAACTTCCTTTTTTTTACTGAGCTTAGATTTTGTTTGTAGTTTTAAGCTTTGTTTCGTTTTGAACAGTACTTGATGCGATTGTAGTATGTGTTTGTCTGTGCTGCTTGCACCTGCTTATCCATATTTGATAAATGTTTGTTGCTAAATATAAGATCTGGTCTGTGAAATAGGATAATTGTTCCTCAGATTCACAGATCCAGTGTTAGGAAATCTGAGCTTGCAATTTTTATTATTGTAGTTCCTTATCGTAGCTGCCTTGTATAGATCTGAGCTCAATAAACTTCTGTTCGTACTGCTTTTGTTGAATTTTTGTTGTAGTTTTTCGTTACAAACTTAGATCGCTTAAAATGCTGCTATATGTTTGTCGTGGCGACAGTTTTCTTATATTTGTAGATATTTAGTTATTAGAAACGTTAAAATAGACATATGGAGATGAAAGCATCTATTGTCTAATGGAAAGGACGGGTCAGATGACCTTTGATATATAGGTTCGAATCCTATTGGATGCCTTCTTAAAACATCTCCTAAAAAAATGTGGCACGTGCAAAATAATAGTTGAAAATAAGGACGTGTTGTTTCTGATTTATACTGGTTCATTTGTTTTTAAAGGGATTGGTATAGGATCAGAAAAAAACATAACTTGTTTTCCAATTATCTTTGCATCAATAATGCCCCTAATTTCATTCAGGGACTAGAATTGTCATTTGCATTTTTCATTTCAGACTACATATTTGTATTTTACACCTTTTATGAATAACAACCAACTCTTTTTTTGTGTCTGACAGATAACTAACAGAAATCAACCATGGGTAAGGAGAAATTTCACATCAACATTGTGGTCATTGGCCATGTCGACTCTGGCAAATCCACCACCACTGGCCACCTTATCTACAAGCTTGGTGGTATTGACAAGCGTGTCATTGAGAGGTTTGAAAAGGAGGCTGCTGAGATGAACAAACGTTCATTCAAGTATGCCTGGGTGCTTGACAAGCTCAAGGCTGAGCGTGAGCGTGGTATCACCATTGATATTGCTCTCTGGAAGTTTGAGACCACCAAGTACTACTGCACAGTTATCGATGCCCCTGGCCACAGAGACTTTATCAAGAACATGATTACCGGTACGTCCCAGGCTGATTGTGCTGTTTTGATCATTGACTCGACCACTGGTGGTTTTGAGGCTGGTATTTCCAAGGATGGCCAGACCCGTGAGCACGCTCTTCTTGCTTTCACACTTGGTGTCAAGCAAATGATCTGCTGTTGCAACAAGGTATATTTCAGCTCACATTTCTTTTCTTTTAGTTTTATACTATATAGTTTGGAAGTTGTTTAGAGCTATATGATTAACACAGTGTAACATTTTGTAAACCCATTACTTGTTAGAAATAAATGAAGTAGGATGTGAGATTTTTTTTGAGAGTGCTTTAACTAGTAATAAGATTGTTCTCTGAGTTAATATATTTTCATTTTTAAGTTTTGTTAACAAGTTAATCTATGGATGTGTTAACAGATGGATGCCACCACTCCTAAGTACTCAAAGGCCAGGTATGATGAAATTGTCAAGGAAGTCTCATCCTACCTGAAGAAGGTCGGGTACAACCCTGACAAAATCCCCTTTGTCCCCATCTCTGGTTTTGAGGGAGACAACATGATTGAGCGCTCCACCAATCTTGACTGGTATAAGGGTCCCACCCTTCTTGAGGCTCTTGACCTGATCAATGAGCCCAAGCGTCCCTCTGACAAGCCCCTCCGTCTCCCTCTCCAGGATGTCTACAAGATTGGAGGTATTGGTACCGTCCCTGTTGGTCGTGTTGAGACTGGTGTCCTCAAGCCTGGTATGGTCGTCACCTTCGGCCCAACTGGTCTGACAACTGAGGTCAAGTCAGTTGAGATGCACCATGAGGCTCTTCAGGAGGCTCTCCCCGGTGACAATGTTGGTTTTAACGTGAAGAATGTTGCTGTCAAGGATCTCAAGCGTGGTTTTGTTGCCTCCAACTCGAAGGATGACCCTGCCAAGGAGGCTGCCAGTTTTACCTCCCAGGTCATCATCATGAACCACCCTGGTCAGATTGGCAATGGTTATGCTCCAGTCCTTGACTGCCACACCTCCACATTGCTGTTAAGTTTGCTGAGATCCAGACCAAGATTGACCGTCGGTCTGGTAAGGAGCTTGAGAAGGAGCCCAAGTTTCTGAAGAATGGTGATGCTGGTATGATTAAGATGATTCCCACCAAGCCCATGGTGGTTGAGACCTTCTCTGCTTATCCTCCACTTGGTAGGTTTGCTGTGAGGGACATGCGTCAGACTGTTGCTGTTGGTGTCATCAAGAGTGTTGAGAAGAAGGATCCCACTGGTGCCAAGGTCACCAAGGCTGCTGCCAAGAAGAAGTGAGATTGTGCTTTTCTGGTGTTGGTTTATGGATGGATGGGATTTAGTATTTTGAGTATTGATCATTTTGGTTTTGTCGGTAGGAGTTTTTATGTTAGGGCAGTCAGTTGAACAAGCTGGGTGCTATGGTTTTGATGTTTCCTCTTTACTTTAGCAGTCTGTTTTATCTTGTTGCTGTCAATCTTTAAAAGGTCATGAACTTGCTGTGTTATTTGATATTTGACTGTGACTTGAATTTAATAGTAGCTGCATTGGGTTTTATGAATATTTACTATTTGTCTGTTCGTTGTTATTTATTTAATCATGTTTTCTTGGGTCAATAGGTAAATTCATCATGTGCTCATTTATTGCATGCATTTTGGAAATTGTACTCTGCTTTCTGCTCCGTCTTCTGGATCCTGCATCTATCGTTGTTGAGTGGTAAATCATCTTCAACAAATCGTTGATGAACGAAAAAGGAGGCTGCTTAGTGAGATCAGATCATAATCTTTACCAGGATGTTAAAATAGGTCCAACGAAGTCTCGAGTGGCGCTTAACTATTTTATGTTTTCCGATCCGTGTCTACAAGTATGTTCTATTTTACGGGCGTGCAATTGCAAAAATCTTGCATTGTTCTTTGTATAAATTAAGAACTATTAAACGCTCGTCTGTTAGCTGTATCTATTGTATTTTTTTTTTGAGGAAATATCTATTGTATGTCGTTTTTCTTTCTCAGAGAAGCTTAGATTCAGCTTGCTGAATTTGAATATGAATATGAGATGCTTTCTGAAATTACCTACAAAACTGGAAGCCATTTTCTTCCCGGAATAGTGTAGGGAATATCTTTACAAAAACAGTGCAAGGTTAACGATTAGGGGCGTCAATGATAATATTTTAGTCATTTGTTTTATTTATATCGTATTCGATAAGATGAGTATGGTAAAAATAAATTTCATTGATTTATTTGATATGAGTAAAAGTAAACAAAAAAAAATCATCAAGTAAATGAGTAAAGATATAGACAAAAATCATTTTGTATTTGTTTTCCTTATAAGATAAATTATTAAAAAATATTTTAATTATTTTAAATAATTATTTCATGTAATAATTTTTCAAAGTTAGTTGTCCCGAGTTTGTCTTAATTATTATAAATGATTGTTATTATCTTCTTCAAATTTAACTATTTTATAAATTATAATATTTAAATAATATTTAGTAGAGTATTTATTAAAATGATTGAATAGAATAATATAAAAATTTATTTTAGACAAGATATTATTTTTATTTTTAATATATCTTATTTTTTCATTAGAAGGTTTGACAAGAAATGTTTGTATTTTATAATTTATTTATTTTGAAATAACTCAACTTAGAATTGATTGTATAGTTATATTTTGATTTTATTCTAACAAAATAAAGATATATTTAAATAAAAAAAATGAGTTTGTATATTTTTTATATAAATTATGATAAACTTAGTAATATATTAGTATTATTAATTAGCATCCGTTATCATTTCATTAACGATTTTTTTAACAGATAAAAATATGATATGGATAAAAATAATTTTATATAAATATGATAATGAAAATATCTCCGTCCGACCCGTATCATGTGCATTAACACCCTACTAATGACATGCTTCTGCCAGCATATAGCAATACGGCGTTTACCTATTTCTGGAACCGTTTCCTTGAGAACTGAGAAGCTAAAAGCGTCATCTCAGCTTACATATAACAGTGTTTTATCTTTCTTTTGATATAAAAAGATAGAGTCTAGGTACTGGGCTTGCACTATTAATTACTAAATCATTGCAATTAATATAAAATAAATTAACAGTGCAAGGCCAATAGCGTGTGCCTTTGCCATCCCATATGAAATTAAATTCACATCCCCTAAACACTTTATTGGATAAAGTGTCCATATGAAATTAAATTCACATCCCCTAAACACTTTATTGGATAAAGTGTCCGGATTTAAGTGGAGTCCGTGAATTTAAAAATAAAAATTAAGTTTAAATAGACTGTAATATAAATTTGACGGTCATAATAAATTAGAACAGTTGCTCTACCGTAGAATACTCTCATTCTATCAATTGCTGCCACTAGCCAAGTAGCGAGCGCACAATTGTTTTTGCACTTGTACACGGAATATTTTGGTTGTTGGATGGACAAATATAAATCCAAATTCCAAGTCTTCTATATGAATTCGTAAGTCTATGTTATTGTAAAATTTCAAGCCAAATTCCAACCAATCAATAAGCTCTAGACGAAAGATGTTGAAAATGAGCATCTCCGCAACAATATCTTAAAAAAACTACAACTGTATATATAGAAAGAGTTGGGCTATAATGATATGGCATAGTACAGATCATTCTATATAATTGATCAGTTTTTCATTATCAAAGTGTAAATGATCGATCTAATCATACAAAATGATTTTTATATGAATATCTAGATATGTATATCAAAATTTATATTTTTTTTAACTATTTTTAAGATAATTAGAAAATCATTTTTTTTTGAATGACTCATAATAACTAAATCAAGTGATTTTCTAACTATTTTACAAAATAATAAATAAATTCTAAAAAATATAAAATTTAGTCAACAATTTAGATATTTACATAAAAATTATTTTGTACGGTTGGATCGATCATTTGAACTTTCAAAATGAAGAACTTATCCATAACACAGAAATAATCTATGCTATGCATAACACCATATATATATATATATATATATATATATATATATATATATAAAGATATATTTGTAGGTTAACTCAAAAAGTATCAAATCATCTCGAAATTTTAATTTATCATTCTCATTTTCAAATTCAAAACACCCGATCCGACCAAAATTCTTTATATGAAAATCTTGTGGGATGCAAAAATTTGAAGTGTTTTGAGCTTTTGAAGTCACCCTTTTATATTTTTTAAAAAATGATGTTCAAGTTTTGAATATTTTATTATTATTTTTAGAGCTGATTTTTAAAAATTAAAAACCATGACTTAAAAAAATAAAAAAAAAATTTCTAAAAAATTTTGCATAAAAATTTTCATATAAATAATTTAATGATGATGATAAATCAAAATTTTGAGATGATTTGATGGATTTTTATTAGTTAAACTCAAGAGTTACAATGCGCTTAAGTACACAAAATTTTGTACTTCGCGATATATATATATATATATATATATATATATATAGTCCGACTATGGTACTTTGCAAAGCACAGAGGCATTGTGTGTTTTACACTCTATTTTTCATTTCAAGTCAGAAATAATCTATTTGAACCGTTCAATCTAATCTCCATATCAAAATCTATTAGTAAACCAAATTTTATATTTTTTAGAATGTTTGTACATTATTTTTAAAATATTCAAAGTTTGTACATTATTTTTAAAAATTGAAAATAGTTACATAGAAAATTCGAAACGCCCCAAAATTTTGTACCCCATAAGATTTCAATATGAAGAATTTAGTAAGAGTGATAAATCAAAATTTGAAGATCATTTGATTATTTTTTGAGCTAGGATCACGAGACGCTCCGTGCTCCTAGGAGCACGCTAGCTTTACTCTCTCTCTCTCTCTCTCTCTCTATATATATATATATATATATATATATCAGAGTCTGACTATAGTGCTTTGTAAAGCACATAGGCGTGTGTGTTTTCGCTTTATTTTTAATTTCAAGTCATAAATAATTGATCCAAATCATTCAATCTAATCTTCATATCAAAATATATTAGTAAATCAAATTTTATATTTTTTAAAATTTTGATGCTATTTTTTCTGATGAGGAGAAAATGACTTAATCTGAGAATTTTGGTTCATCCAAAAATTACGGTTTTTCCTCTATTCAAAAAAATAGCAAATGAAATCTAAAAAATATAAAATTTGGTTTACTAATAAATTTTGATATAGAGATTAGATTGATCGATTTGGATCGATCATTTCTGACTTAAAATTAATAATAGAGTGTAAAACACACAACGCTCTTGTACTTTATAAAGCACCATAGCCTAATTCATATATATCATATGTATAAATATTTGAAGGTTAAAACCCAGGCTCTAACCAAAACAAATAAAAGTCCTCACTAGAAAAGCTAATCCCTTGCCAACTGTTGTTCTGCCAGCTTCATCAAGGACAAAGTTCTTAAGTGATTCAACATCCCGTTTACCTGAAAAAAGTTACGAAAAATATCATTCATATGTTAGGCATTTATGATTAGCCTGGACATCCTCCAGCATATCAGTATTAATGATATGCAAAACCTAAATTTATTACCCATGTAATTATTCAACTTTATGTTACCCATGCTGTTCATGATGCAAAACCTAAATTTATGCCATAGGACAATCCATACTTAGGTGTGCAAAGTAACGACCAATGACCAACAACCAAAATGATTTCAATTTTTCTTGTTTCCTCATTTGATCATTTGACTTGCAACTTTCCTGGGTTCAAGTGCTAAAGTGCAAATTAATTAAAGCTTATTTTTTTTGCTCTCTCCTCTTTTGCTCTCTCCTAATGTGCACCTTTTGTTTTTTTTGGATCAAAGCCCTTATGTTGTATGGGAACATAAAAATAAAATAAAAATATTGTAATCAATCTGATAGTACATGATTAGCATAGTCAACTCAAATTAACAAAAAAAAATAGTATCAATACCAAATTATAGCTGCAATTAGTATAGCATCTCTGTCAACTTTGATGTATCTTAAAGTACTGAATTGATATAACAACAACTACCGTAACAAAATAAAAAAAAAATGAAAAGAACAAGAAGAAGCATAAAATCATGCGACTTGAGTATTTTATCATGCCATCTTCCATATCATCTTCTAATTACTATCTTTTTCGTTTCCAACCTACATATCCAATACCAACAAAAAAAAATATAAATTATTATTTATTATGATAATAAAGTAAAAATAAAAGTAGATAACAGATTTATTATAAATTTTTTCAATACATTATATACTATTCTCATTATACAGTTCGCAATATTTTTTGGTACTGTTAAATTAGAAAAAGAAACCTAAGAAGAATGTATGACATGATCCGAAAAAGTATGCATAGATTGAAGTAGCTGGGAGGCTGACCCATACATGAATGACTCCTACACATATAAATTTTCATCCATTATAATAAATAAGTAAGATATAATTATAAATATTAAGAGGAAAATGATATCAACCTGAGTTGGAGTATTTGTCATGAACATTGGAGCGCTAAAAATATTAAAGCCATTAGCTTCTAACGGTGATTTACTACTTCTGATTTATCTTTTGTAGCTCTTGATATTCCTATAAATATGATGTTATTAATGTTTAGAAAGAAACTATATGAATATATGAAAAGGTTAAGATTGATTTCATATGTCATACCTTTATTTTTTCCTTTCTTTTTCTCTAGAATGCTTTTATAACGACCCGCATCCTCGAGCTACATCTTTCTTTTTCACGCCAACGACTTTCTTGGAGACTAACTCAACATTCTTCTCAGTGATGATCCCCTTTGGGATGGCTCTGCATTTTATTATTCAAAGCGTGCTCATTATTTTCTTCTCGTAAGAAAATTTCGACTTTGCACCTAAACTCTCTTGCTAATTCCTTAGCATATTCATAACCTCTCTGACTTTGGGAAGCCGTGGAAATAATGTAGTTATAGATATGCATCAATGAACCATAACGGTTTGCAATGCTTGCTTCTACATCTACTTGGCTAGTTTCATGAGAGGTTGTATCGATTCCATCTTTTGCATCCCTGCGCCATCTTTTCAAATAATATTTCTCTGGAAGCTCCTTAACATTCATTGTGTCAAGGACTTTTAAAACATGACAGCATTGTATCCCTATGAACTCAAAACTTTTACAACTACAATTTATGTGATCTGTTGAAGAATCATATTGGACAACACATTCCTTCTTTTTATCCTTGTAACCTCCAATTACCGTATATGTTTGTAAAGTACCATTCGAATCTAATTATAAATAACACAATTCGTAAATTTTCCATATTCTTCTTCAAATAATTCATACACTTTGGGTGTGTATATACGAGCAAATTGCTTGTTTCAACATATCGAGAAAGGTACTTTAGGAATACCTTGACTTGCACGAAAATCAGCAGCTAGCTCGGCATTACGTCGATCTTCTAGAACTCGTTCAAAGTGGCCAAAAAAATCCAATAATCGCTGCTTTGGATCTAAATATCTTTTGAGAACACTATTTATGCTCTCACTTCTTTGTGTGCTTTTCATATCTGCACAAAATACATTCCTTCCATACACTAGAGCTCACTTTTCTCGATCTTCGAATAATTTTCTCAACCATTCATTATCGTGTAAATGATAATTATTCAACATATTATCCCATAAATTTAAAAATTCCTCCTCATACTGGCAATCATAAACACAATGTCTAAATTCCTTCTCAAAAGTTTTAGACCCGCTAAACACATGACTCAAATGTTTGGCAGCATTTTGATACATGTGCCAAACACAAAGACGATGTGTTGTTCCAGGCCATACAACTTTTATGGCATTGCTCATCGCCTTATCTTGATCTGTTAAAATCACATGTGGTGTTTTTCCTCCAACAGCATCAGTAAACGTTTCAAACAACCACTTAAATGATTCAATTGTTTCATCGAATAAAAATACAGCACCAAAAATTACCGTCCCCTTATGATGGTTAGCACCAACTATCAAACCAAGAGGTCTGCCATATCCATTTGTTTTATAGGTAGTATCAAAGCATATCACATCTCCAAAACATTTATAATCTAACAACGATCTACCATCTCGCCCAAAAGATATTAGTAATCATGTCTTCTTCATCAAGTTGAAAATTACAGTAGAATTGAGGATCCTCCTTAATGCGCTTTTGAAAATATTACATGATTGCCCCTGCATCACCCAATAACATACTATTTGCTCGCTTTGTCCTTAAATATTTTTTATAATCATCTGGAAGAAAGGTAAGATGTTTTCTTCCTCCAACTTGCTTGGCCATAAAATTAAAACCCTCCTTTGGTTTAATACCGACTGCATCAGCGATATCAACTATAGACTTGTGTGCAACATTCATAGAACAATGTGACCTTAAAAAAATTCTTTTCCTCGATGTCGCAAGTGGATGGTTATGCTCATTTTCAAAACAAGTCACCTTGTAAGTACCATTTTTACATATATTAATCTTCATGTGTGCTTTGCACCCTGTTCGTTCATCTAATCGCTGATATTTTGGGGGACTTCTACTTGCCAATCTTTTTCTACAATGACCTTCTTTATAACAACAAAATTTTCTCCAAGTTGGCACATCATTTTTATTTTTTCCCATCCTATCCTTACGCACACTAAAACCAACATGAAAAGCATAACAATTGTAGAATTCATATGCAGCTTCTATATTAACAAATTCCATACCAAGTTTTGGCTGCTCAAATTCTTCGTATCCTTCTTCTTGGTTAAATTCCATGTTCATAAATTTGATTCTACATTGAAATAAATAATCCATCAATAATACTAATCTCTATAAAACATTTATGAATTAAATAATAGTTTTATTGAATACGGGGGAAATAAATGCGCACAAATCTTGGAGAAGAAATTAATCCAAAGGTCAATATTTAGTGTGCACAGTACCCACAAACACCCCCCTATCCCCCTATACCCACACAAGCAAGACTCAATCCCCTGTCCTCCACCAGGGCGACTTATGCCACTACCAGCTGTGCTACACAGCTGGCGGCCTAAGTTGGTACAGTTAAGCCCAAGCAAATAGTGCCTCATTAAGTTGGTACAGTTGTACCAGTACAAAACAATGTGGTGGTAGTCAGGATTCCAAGTAATGATAAAAGAGAACTATCAACTAGCAAACTAGCATAAGTTCAAAAATGGAAAAGTTGCAAAATGAAATACCAAAAACTGAACCTTAATTGTCAGTTTTTATTATTAATAAGTATTATTAAATTAATATTGTTAAAAATAAGACTGAAAACCGTAAAATTTCAAATATACGAATGGCCGCACCTGCGCGACGAAACGCTTTTCAGCTCCGCAGGCGCGATTCATGGTTCCCAAAACAATGCAAGTGGTGGTATTTTGTATATATAAGGATTCCAAGTAATGATAAAAGAGAACTATCAACTAAAAAACTAGCATAAGTTCAAAAAAAATAAAAAGTTGCAAAAATTCAATACCAAAAAATTTTACTGAACTCTTATTAATTGTACAAGCAACTAATGTAACATAAGATAGGTTAATAAACATAGCATTGATTTCCTCACAAGTTTTACCTTTATACTTCGCAACTTCTTCACCGTCATAAAAAAACTTTAGAAGTCGGGTATGAGTGTATGTCTACTTTTGAGCAAACTTGTTTCTCTAAACTGCAGTCAACTTGACCAACTTCTATTTCATCTTCGCCCTCCATTTCCTTTCCAAAATCATCCCAAAGAGTCCCTAAATTCTTGCTTAAAATTGGAAAGAGAAACTCATTTTGTATGGAAATGCTCATCAAGCTATTTATGTTACAGTGGAAATAGAGTTTTAGTTATCAGTGTTTGCACCATGGGACACAGAACTTCATAAACCATACTGTATCCTTCTCTTTTATCTGAAAAGAATAAAACTGACTTTATTGAAAATCAGCAACAAAGTCAACACCATTTTTTTTCCAGGGTTAGCAATAATAATATAAGCTCTTCCATTAAAGTTCATCCCCCACGACTCTGATCCAGTAAGTGCAGCAATGATTTAAAAGAGGAAGATAAGAAAACTACTATTTTGACTTCAGAACTGAGATCGATCTACAATTTTCAGTTCAACGAATATAAAGGAGGAAAAAGTAAACAATTGACCTTATCGGCGAAGGTAATAACCTCTGCGCTCGGTTGGGGAAGAGAAACACGGACGAGAAAGAAGAGAAGGAGAATACCGCGAGCGCGAGAGTACAATATCCATCACTGGTTGTACGGATTCGCCTCCGCCTAGCGCAGGTTTCTCAAGTTTTCTCTTGAAAGATGTGTCCGACAATTAGATCCGATCCGTCGCACGATGCCCGAATTGGACCCGATTTAGCCCAAATAGAGATTGAATTAGATCCGTTATAGGCCCAGATTTGGAAGAAGCACGGTCCAGGACTGAGGTTTTACGAGTTTGTGGTGTTACTTAGTTGCATCTGGCTGAGGCAACGATATCAGTATCACTGACAAAGAAATTTAGATACCTGTATTTTTTTAGGGAAGTCATTATCTCTCTGTTCTGATTTGACGTGGTGTTGCAAACTTGCGATTGACCTTCTCTGTATTGATGGAAACTGCGTAGCTGTAGTGGCAGAAAAATATAAAAAAATAACTTGTTGTGAATGGGACATAATAATCATGTACCAAACACTGGGCACACCAACAACCAACTATTTATTTGAATTTGTCTGTAGTAACACATCATGAAGAAATAACTTGTTGTTAATGGAAATTTTAATTGCATAAAATCCCCAGGGTCATTAATTATCCCAACGAGTAATGATGCATTCATTTCAATATTTTTTTAAGCTATTCGGTGGAGTAATTAATTGTTCCAAAAACATAAGCCGTGAAATAGAAGGGTTTCATCAATGCTGTCATAAATTAAACTTTAGTAGTAAGTAGTATACACAACATATCAAAAAAAGTCGTGTGACTCGTGTTCAACTAAAATTTTACCAAACAAAAGATTTAATATTGAGGCCAGAGGTAAAGGGTGCTGATATATTTGCCGAGAACAATTAGTAGTCCGTGAAAAAGTCAACCAAAGGAAATATAAATACATAATTGCAGCACAATTATTCATAGAAGAATCGATTTCTAATAAAGCCATTTGCCAACCGATTATACCAAATGCAACCATGTCTAGAAGAATCCCCACTTCATTGTTTCTTTCTAGACGGATAAAAGAAGGGAAAGGGAAAGAAAGAAGCAAATTGCTGTTAAGGCCCCCACCATGTGCAGTGTGGTACCAGACAATATTTTTGTTTCAACAAACTTTTCCTCTTTTAGAACACCAGCACAGGTCATGAACACCTCATTTCTTAATCTAACAGATTTTTTTAGTAAATAAAAAATAAATAAACGAAACTGCCCAAAAAATCCACCGCTTTTGCGGTACGAGCTTGTCCTGAGTTTTAAACTCGGATCCGGCCGGTCCCCCCGCGCGCGTCTCTCTCCCCTCTCTCCCTTCCCTGCCTTCCCCTCTAACCCATTTTTCTCAAAACTATGGAAATTATTTTTCTCCAATTTTTTAGATCTAACTCATTTTTACTCCAATTTGTAAACCGTTGCGCGAAACTTCTTATTGTTAGAAGGAGAGCCAGAAATACCCGTCGATTCGTCAATTTGGTCGTCATTTTGAAGGTAATTTTCAATTTTAAATTTAAATCTGAATTTATTAAAATTAGTAATTTTGTTAGATTTAGTTAGTATAATTATAGTGATAATTGAAATATAGTTAATATAGTTTGATTTGGTTGATTTGTGTTGATTTTTAGTGTTAATTTTGAAATATGGTACGGCATGGACACTGACGAGCACTTGAGTCAGCCGTTACCGCACCCCGAGGAGCATGTGGATGAGTTATCGTACGTACCACATTCACACCAGACTTCCCGAGCAATTAACATTTAACCAATCTGTCTTTTCTTAATTAAACTCTTCACATAACTTACGCTATAGAATAAAAAAATTATATATGTAAATGTTCTGTTTGGTGAAGAATACAGTCACCGTCATTGGTTGGCTTACGACGCCCAGTATTCAGGGTTTGGCAAGTATGAATTACACTAGATAAAGCATTTGATGGGTGATTTATGTCATCCATATATTTTCACTACGATTCTTGCTTCCGCAGGTCAAAATTTAAATTTTTAATTTTAACTTGTAGGTATTTTTAATTTAACTGATTTTTGATAATTTAATTCAATATGTGTAATTTACTCGTACAGGTCTTCCAACGGATCTTGTGGACATCGATATCTCTGCCGATGACCGTCCGATCAGCGGCCCATGTCGATGACTGATGAGTTCAACTTATTCCAGAGATATTTCATGTCATACTCTCAACTCATGAGTCAGATGAGCCTCGATCAGGATGCTGGGACCTTTGGTACCCAGTACGATGCTTCGCGCGCGTCATCGTATGACACTCCTAATCCGTCCACCCGAGTGCCCGAGACACAGGCACCGCCGGACGCAAGACACAACCACCCTCGCCGTAAAATTCGGCCAAGAGACACATACAATCTGTCTCTCATTCGGAGGATGTTTCGTAGGCGTTGATGTATTTTTTTTAGACTGTTCTTTATATGACTTTTATTTATATATACTTTTATTTTCTCATTTATGATTTAAAATTTAATTTTCTTTATTTATGTTTTTACATTAACTTCTTACAAAATTTTCATATAACATAATAATTTTTAAATCATTAACAATAATAATAATAATTTTCATATAACATAATAATCATTTATACAATATAATTTCATATAACATAATAATCATTTACATAACATAATAACTAACTTAATAGCACAAAAAAATGAAAAAAAAAAAAAGAAAGCCGGACCCGAGTTTTGAACTCGGTCCAAGGCCTCGAATCCCGAGTTCAAAACTCGGGCCAGACTCGTACCGCAAAAGCGGCGGGTTTTTTTGGCTAGTTTAGTTTTTTTTTTTTTTTTTTTTTTTTTTGCTAAAAAAAATCTGTGCATCTAATCCCTTCTCCTTCTATCCATAGTAAAAAAAAAAAAAAAAAATCTTCTTTCAAGTGTTTTCCTCTGTATTTGTATCAGTTCAATTTTTATTGATGTTGCGGTTATTATTATCTTTCCTGGATGATGACTTCATGATTCAATTCGCTAAATCTATTTTTCATGATTTACTTTCGTAGCATCTTAATTTTTATAAATATATAATTTGCAGAATCCAAGAATAGCTTTACTTAAAAAAAATGAAGCAATAGGGCAACTATCTTTCGTTCATGAACTTATTCTTTCTTTTTTTCTGAAAAAGGTCGACAGAAGCTGCCCGTTTCATTGAAAATGAAACTTGATATATATACAGAGAGGTTATGGTGTTTTGCGAAGCAGAAAACTTACTGTGTTTTGCGTTTGTATCTCAATTTTGAAAGTTCAAATAACCTATCTAAACCGTTGAACATGATCTTTATATTGAACTATCTTTGGAGATCAAAAAATATATATATTTTTTAATTTTTTACTATTTTTTAGATGGGTACAAAATTATTAGTTTTAAATAGTACAGAAATCGTTAGATTAGCAAACTTTATACCCATTTAAAAAAATAAAAAAAATATATAATTTGATCTCCAAGAATATTTCAATATGAAGACGATGTTCAATGGTTTGGATCGGCCGTTTAACTTTCAAATTTGAGATACAGACACGAAACACAAAAGGTTTTGTACTTCGCGAAACACCATAGCTTCACTATATATATATATATAGAGAGAGAGAGAGAGTAGAGATACCGTGAGCTTAAGCTCACGGAGGCCTTCCGTGAGCTTAACTCAAAAAATATATCAAATCATTTCGAAATTTTAATTTATCATTCTCATTAAATTCTTTATATGAAAATCTCATGGGATGCAAAAATTTGGAGCGTTTTGAGCTTTTTAAGTTGTGGTTTTTAATTTTTAAAAATCAGCTCTAAAAATAATAATAATATATTCAATACTTGAACATCATTTTAAAAAATTAAAAACGGTGACATAAAAAGCTCAAAACACTCCAAATTTTTGCATCCCACAATATTTTTATATAAAGAATTTAATGAGAATGATAAATTTAAATTTCGAGATGATTTAATATGTTTTTTGAGTTAAATTCACGGAAGGCCTCCGTGAGCTTAAGCTCACGGTATCTCCACTATATATATATATATATATATATAAATAATTTGGCTACGGTGATTTCATAAGCACTTCGGCCTAGTGTTTATGGCTCGAATAATAATATACTCAAAAAATTCTTCTTATCATAAATTTGTAGATTATCAATTTTCATCACATTTGGAGTTCATTTACTATATTTAATGAATTTTAAAATATAGCAACATTTGGCCTATAAAAATGAGTATTTTTAATTTTTTTAGAGTCATTTTTAAAAAATTATTAAGCATAGTAAACTAACTCAAAATTTTATGAAAATTGATAATTTATAAGATTATGATATGAAAAACCTTTTGAGATATTTAAATTAAAATTTTGAGTATGAAATTTTGAAATTCGAGACGTAAGCATTTCGGCTCAAAATGCTTATGGAATCACCATAGCCAATCCCTATATATATATATATACTCCGACTATGGTGCTTTGCAAAACACAAAAGTGTTGTGTGCTTTGCGTTCTATTTTTAATTTCAAGTTAGAAATAATCGATCCGAACCGTTCAATCTAATCTTCATATAAAAATAATATTAGTAAACTAAATTTTATATTTTTTAGAATTTTTTTGCTATTTTTTCTGATGAGGAGAAAAATGACTTGATCTGAGAATTCTGGTTCATCCAAAAATGATGGTTTTCCCCCTATCCAAAAAAATAGCAAATAAATTCCAAAAAATGTAAAATTTGTTTACTAATAGATTTTAATGTGGAGATTAGATTGAGCGGTTTGGATCGATCATTTTTGACTTAAAATTAAAAATAGAGGCAAAACACACAACGTTTTTGTACTTTGCAAAGCACCATAGCCTAAATCTATATATATATATATATAGGGAGACCTTATAGTGCTTTGTGAAGCAAAAATGGGTTTTGCTTCAGTTTCAAATCTCATATACCGATAGCTTAAAATATCAATCTAATTAATCCACAATAATCTACATATTGAAAATTTATTGAATACCAAATTTTATTATTATTGGAACTTTGTAATTATTATTTTATTTTTAAAAGATGATAATTTTGTAGGTCCTATCATTATTTTATTATTTTTGGGATATTTTTAAAAATATAAAAATAGCTAGAAAGTTTCAAATGTAATCAAATTTGATATTCAATAATATTTGAATATGTAGTTTATGTTGGATGAATTATATTTACAATTTGAACTTTGATTTTGTGAGAATTTTTAGGCCGAAGTAAAATGCATCTTTGATTTGCGAAGTACCGTAAGATCTCCCTATATAGAAAGATCTTACAGTGCTTCGTGAAGCAAAAATGAGTTTTGCTTCAATTTTAAATCTCTTATACCGAAAGCTTAAAATATTAATTTAATTAATCCACAATAATATAGATATTGAATACCAAATTTTACTATATTTGGAGCTTTGTAACTATTTTTTTATTTTTGAAAGATGATAATTTTATAGGTGTATCATTATTTTATTACTATTTTTGGGATATTTTTAAAAATCCAAAAAAAATAGTTAGAAGCCTCCAAATATAATCAAATTTGATATTCCACAATATTTGAATATGTAGTTTATGTTGGATGAATTAGATTTACAATTTGAACTTTGATTTTGTAAAAAAAAATTGGCTAAAATAAAATACCTCTTTATTTCACGAAACACCGTAAAATGTCGCTATATATATATATATATATTGAACTCTATAAACAGACTCCTAGCACATGGTCTCATTGTCTCAGCAACACGTACTGCCTTGAAAAAAATGAGATGCGGTAATTTGTCCCTTGTTATAAGAAAAAAAAAATGATTTTTGATAGGATATTTCTCTCTAAGTCGAGAGCCCGCTACAGCTAGGCCGGCCCAGGACTCATACCCGAATGCTAGGACGGAACAAGAGGTGTTACGAGATCTGACATTCTTCATACTTTGTTAATTAGTACAAGTTGTGATCTTTTTATTTATATATATATAAGATATTTAGCTGCCGGACATTTTTTTTTATAATTTTATTAATTATTCAATATTTTTTTATTAAATTAATTATTATTCAATTAAATTCTCAACGCCTCAAATTCAAATCATAGTTTCGCCCATGTCCATTCGAATGGAGACCTCACCAAAAAATAAAATTATATACTTTTAGGCAAAAGCAGACCCCACTATTCCATCCTTTTTAAGTTTTAACTTTAACTAACCCCCCTTTTCTTTCTTTAATCTCAGCCCCACAGGTACTTTTCAAAGAGATCAACTGCTCCGACCGGTCTCTAGTCCTATCGTACGGTTTAAAACGACTGCTTACCCACCTGTTTTCACAGTAGTAGAAACAAACAAACCGCCACGTAGGAAAATGAAAAACAAAACAACACAAAACAACACAAAAAAGAAAAGAAAAGAAAGAATTTCTGGTGGGCTGCTGCCTGGCTTGGAGTGTGGCGACAGTGCTTGTGCTTTCTTTACCTGCTTACCTGCCCGTCTGGATTCCCTCTAACATCCGGTCTTTGCAAACACTGCACCACTGCTCGATTTTCTTTACTTTTTTTTTTTATACTAGTAGTAGCCTATAGGCGTACATATTCCATTCCATGTTCTTGTTTTCATCTTGTCACTAACTAGGCACTACTAGGAATATCAACTTTTTCAATATTTTTTTCCAGCAAATATTAAGCACGATCAATTTTTTTTTTTAAATGGACGCGTTGAAAAAGTAGATTCGCTACTCATTTAATAAACTGAATAATATGCACCCCAGGATAATCCATTTTATTGAAGCTGGAGACGACTCGTGCACCACAGCGTCCGCAACTAATCCACCACCTTGAATTAATTAACCATCTTAACGATCAATGTTATCTAAAGAAAAGTGAAGCTTGACGACGGACTACGTGGATTCCATCCAATGGTCGAAAAGGCCTCTTCCTGTTCTGTACCTCGTACATGAAAAGGCCGGAGGAGACCTGTCTCGGATCCCAATACATCCACCGTCCACATTCCCATCCTATTCCCCTACAATTCCACGATTGCAATGTCACACTAGGGAAGAAATTATCTGCGAAAATTAACGAGCAACGTCCTGCTCGTCCAGATCCGATATATTTCTCAGATCGGGTCGGGTTTGTATCCGAACATATCGGTTTGATAATTAAAATAATGAAAAATAAGGATTTCGTGAGATTTTTTTATAACTTTGATTAACTAATCTTGATCAAGTTTGAAATTTGATCTCAGACTCTTAAAAAAATTTCAAACTCAATCCCAATTTTTTCTTTTTATAGATTTTATATGATTTGATTAATTAATTATTTATTATTTTATAATTTATTTAGTTATTTTAGTATGTTTGAATAGTTTAGAAAATAATTAGAAATATGATATTGTTGTGTTTAATTTTTATTATTGTGTTTAATAGTATGTTAAATATAATATTATTGTACTTCAATAATAATATATACTAATCTCTACAAGATTAGTATATCACTTTAGTCATGATATAATAGATTAGGATCAGAATTTAATGTGTTTTGCTGATGATAATTTGTCTTGATGTCGTTCACATTTGAGTGTTTCCCAATCATATTCAGTTGCTCAATTTTGCTCCAACTATTATCCAAATTGTATGATTCCTGTAATTATAAATAAAAATACCAGTATCTTGTTATCATAATAAAAATTTAAATAAAATGATTAAATTACCCTAAAAGTTGACATATTCGTGAGATTAACTCTAGTAAAAAGTGTATAAAATCGAGACGTGTCACGTAATAAAAAAATATATAAACATTTACTCTAATTCATCATTTTTTATAATTTTTTCATGTGATTTTCTAACTACATATTATTCTTGAATTCACAATAATACCATACTTCTAATTATATATTTTTATAAACTATTCAAAAAATAATTAAATATACTAAAATAAGTAAACAAATAATTAATCAAAATATATAAAATATGTAAAAAAAATAAGACCAAAATTGAAACTCGATTCAAAAATTTAGGATCAAGCTTCAAACAGTCTAATTTATAAAAAAATCTTATTAAATCCTAATTTTTAATTACTAAAAAATTCTACCAAAAGAGCCTTCATAAAATCATAACTGACACGCGGTCATTGGCAGACCCATAAAATCACAACGTGTCAATGGACCCACATCTGTCAGTTTATCCCTCTCCCTATTCCACCCGTCAGTCAGTCACCACTCACCACCGTCGAGTTGGCATTTTTGCACCTGTCGATTTTACTTTTTTGTACGTCCATTTCCGTCAAAAGATACAAATGATAATCGGTGCCCAAAACATAGTTAGACACGGTCCACAAGAAGTAAATAGACTAAGCCGCCGTGGATGGAAATGAGACGCAGTCTTGAGTTTTGTGTGGACACTGATACATCGTTTAATCTTCATTAAGAAATAATTGGTTGAGTTAGACTACGTTGCTATGTATAGTACGGATGATTTATGTACTACGAATTATTTTTTATTTTTAATATTTAAATGGTCGATCTGACCGAACATAATATTTTTCATATGAAAATTTAGTTAGAGATTAAATTTTATATATATTTTTAAATTATTTATTTATTTTTTTAAATAGTTAGAAAATCACTCCTTTTAAATGACTCATAATAATTAAATCAATTAATTTTTTTTAACTATTTTAAAAAATAGTAAAAAAATCCTAAAAAAATATAAATTTGATCCCAACTAAGTTTTTATATGGAAAATATTTTAACCAGTCGGATCAACTATTTAAATTTTAAAGACGGAAAAACAGTCTATAGCACACGAGTCATCTGTACCACGCGTAACACTGTAGCCTAATTCTAATTGGTTTCATACATATCGTCTCATATGCTACATCTGATTCAGTCCAATCTCACGTTTGATGAATTATGTCTGATCGGATTTCATTATCAGTTTGAGGTGAAGTTTGAATGTGGATTTGTATTGTACCCTAACATCATGTGTTATGTAATTCTCTTATTTCTTAAAATCGTTGGTAATGATTAATTTTTTTTCTAGATTGTTTATGTTTCTTAATTGTTTTAAATAAAATACATAAAAGTGTATTTGTTATTTTTAGTCTATCCTAACTTGTTTGGGAATAAATACTTTGAAGAAGAAAACTTAAAATGTATATTTTGTTATTGATAAAGAAAAAAAAGTACCTTTAATAATATTATGTTGTGCATATATATCAGGTTTAATTTAGAAGTGATGTCATGTACTAGAGAGATTTGTGATTTTTTTTTGAAGTTTGAAGACAACAATAAAACATCGACTCCACATGTACTATTTCGAGACAGATCATTTCCTCTCATAGATGTGAAAAAATAAAAATAGCAAATGATATTCTTTAAATGTGAGATTATAATTTGATGATAACAATTATGCTACATAATTTAAAACATACTAAGTACACTAAGTGAAAGATTTTTTAAAAATCTACTCATTGATTAAAAGAGGGCTCAATATAAACATATAGTATGAAAAAAATACTGATAAAATTTCATGTTTTATAAAAACTTTTATGAATTAAAAATATTAGTACACATTACATGTTTACAAAGGTCTGGTCTAATTTTGATGTGAATTGAAAAAAATTCAATGGACCATATTGATATTTTAAGGTATTTGCTAATAATATTTACCAAAATATAAGTTTACACTAGTATAGATAAGTTGGAGAAAAGACCGATTTAGTAAATAGTAATTTTCCTACACAAGAATCAACTTAAAAATAAGTAGTGAGTGAATAGATAAACTAAGTCGAATGCTCGATGTAAATATAATAAAAATATATAATGAGAATTCAATCAAATATCAATTGCTAAAAAAAACAACTGATGTAAAATAATCTATCATAACTTTCAACTAACTTTATAGAATATATGGAATGTGAATTACAAAATATACAAGTACAAAAATTTAGAGAAGACACATATGTTAATGGAGTTCGATTATAGAAACCTACGTCTTCGGGTCTCGTCCCACTAACAGGACGATGTTTTATTACTTAAAAATATTTTACAATTAGAAACTTTATCTTTTTCACAAAAAAGGTACAAAAAGAATAAAAATAACCTAACAAAATAAAATACAACAATGAGCACTCAAGGCTAAAAAAATTCAGCTAGAACCTACAGAAAAATTGAGCCGAAACTCAAAGAAAAAAGCTGAATAATGCTCAGAAAATTAGAAAAATCTAATATATTTGGCTAATTCAAAATCATAGTTTCTTGTATTTTTAAAGAAATGATGTAAGGCTCTTTGATAGATTTGAATTAAGTGCTTAGATTGCTTAGAATTGTGAAAATTTGATCAGTTTGGGGAATACTAAAGCAGAACCTTAAATAGAGCTCTAAACAGAAAGCAGTTGGTAATCTTACGTTTGAAAACGTTATAACATTTCTTGATCTTGAATCTTGAGTTTCCAAGAATACCCGTTGTCAGAAATTTTTGTATAATTATAAGGCTCAGAAATATATAGGATGAATCGTTATAACGATAACATTAATCGTTGAATGTTTTATAAAACGTTAATAATGATTTGACTAGTTTGACCAGACTCTGATAAGGTCTACTGTACTTTGGAATCGTTAAGATGATTCAATGAATCGTTCAACGTTACGAAAGTGTTTAAAGGTTTATGTAGCGTTACATAACAATACATTATGTTAACTTTGTGATGTCCCTGCTTTCAGAAAACTTAGAAAATTTTGAGTGTGAAATACTAAAACGTTATAAGGATTTACCATGGCAGAGATCTTTTTCCTTGCAATATTTATGAAGAAATATAAAATTTTAAATTATACCTTTACATAATTATGATTCTATATATTCATTGAACATTCTTCAAAAGTCTTGATCATTTGTACTTTAATTTCTTGAAGTATTAATAGGATCCTACACAAATATCTTAAATTTTTTTATTAAATTCAATTGTGTTTTACAAAATAACAAAATCAAAGAAATTACTATGTACAACACATATCAATTAATTTTCAACTCTTATTAAAATGAGAATAAAATGTAATTAAAATTAGATGACACATCATTCAGTAAAATATCATTTGAACCTAATAGTTTTTATGAGACTTAATAAAAATCTTTGAATCTTATATATATATTTTTAATTATAGTGTTACTAAATTGGTGAAACACTCTACTTTCTTATGAAATATTAGAGCTATTCATCGACCTTGATCTCGAAAAAATAATATTACATTTATAAGTAGTTAGATAGTTAAAATGCAAAAATCATTTATGTATAAAAAATAATTAAGAAAATTTTGAACATAAATATTTTTTTAAAATGCTAAAAATATGTATATTGATAAGAATTATGATTCGTTACATGATAATTCACCAAAAAATATAAAAAATATATATTTCTTTTAACATTTAAATTGTACCTTAGACACATCACATCATTTCTTTAAATGAGGAAAAAAATGATATAAGTCATTTGATTAAGATAAATAAAGATAGAAAAATAAAATCAATAACAGAGAGTATGAATAACATGGCATTAAGTAGTAGGACTGTAGGAGTAATCCCTCCATTTGGCAAGACGAGTAAAATTAAAATGGAGTAAATATTATATCATCTTAAAGCAATGGTGTTTGGTGGTGGTGAAATAAATATATAAAGTAATTTGTGTCGAAAGTATTAAAAGAAAGAAAATTTGATGATTTAACCTAAAACATCTTCACACGTGCTTTAACTTACTTCATCTTAAATAACTTCTATTTGATGCATCAAAGCGTCTTAAATCACTTAAATCACCTCTAAAACACTTATCAAACCCCGAGCATTATGAATTAATAGCGAAATACTAATTATTGTTTCGATGAAATTTTCAATTGGATCATAATTTCACCTATATTATAGAATTATCTTTCATAAATATAACCAACTTATTTAAACTTTCTTTCGTATTTTTATTTGCAAAAAAATGTATCATAATTTTAACTCTAATTAAGTATATTAAATTATTATTAAGTGCATCAATCTTTAATATATATTATAATAAGAAAAGACGATACATTCTATTTAAATTGAAAAAAAAAAGATAAATATAGATAAGATGATGGGAGCTAGATATATTGATAATTTGGAGAAGATACATGTTGTTAGTTAAATGGAGAAAAAAGAAGATAAATAGAGTTATAGAGATAAGTTGATGGGAGGTAGATATATTTGATAAACTTGGATTAGAAAATAAAAGGACAAAATTTAACTAAACAATAGTAAGGCAACAAGTTAAAAAAATGGAGAAGAAATAAATTTTTATATAAATGGATATGCAACATATGTTAGAAATTACGCAGGCGTTATAGATTTAACGAATCGAAACAAAAAATAATACGTACGCCGGGCTCACCTGCGAATTTCATCCACTAAACTGCAGTTACCACAGTACTTTTTTCAGCAGTTAGCGAATTTCAATTGTTTTTCCACTTTTCCAGTCCCACATTACATAATTTCTCACTATCTAAGCTTTTGATTCACGCTCTCCACTGGGGAAGAGAAACTCTGCTCCCTCCTCTTTCACTCCGCCTATCGCTTGGTTTTCCCACCATTAGTACATTCCCTGTAACCGATGGCGGCGCCAGTTGGTGGCGCCGCGATGTCGTGGCACGAGGATCTCGCCACACTTGTCGGCGACACAGGGGTCCACTACCCGTCCGGTGATCCCGTCGGCGACATTGCGCACAACGGCCAATTACATGGCGTCAAAACGGACAGTTTTTTCGCGTACGAAGAGGAGAAGAGAGTAGAAGAGCCATGGATGGATCAGATTAAGGGCTTCCTTGAATCGACAGCTGAGATGATGCGAGAGCTGGGGAGGGGTTGCTGGGACATTGCGAAGCAGAGCGTGCAGGGAGTGGAGGAGTCCGAATTCGTAAAGAGAATGCGGGGCCCACTCTCAGAGGTGGGGGAGAGGCTGAGTTTCTTGAACGAGTACTTGCCAGAGGATAAGGAGCCGGCGCAAGCATGGCCGGTTGTGATCTCTGTCTTCCTGATAGCTCTTCTAGGTAAAAATCGTATCGGGTGTGTTTCTACATAATACATATTGTTATTCACGGCCTTACGGGGCTCCGTTGTGTTTTTTTCCTAACTTAATGTTGTCGTGCTTTTGATATTTTGGGAATTTCCTTATAGGGGAAGAATTTCCTTATAGGGAGATCTGATTGAGTGCTTAGCACGAGGGGGGAGATAACGCCTTCTTGTTGAACTTGGGAGTTTTAATTAATTTATTATTCGTTTTGCTGTCTAAATTCGACGAACTGTTTGTTTTCAGAAAGATGACTAGTTTTCTTTGTTTTTATTGCCCGTGAAGTTGTTTTGGTTCCGCGGTTAAAGACTGATCTGTTGCAGTATTTTTTTATCTTCTTAATTTTGATTTTGGGTTGAATCCAATGTTCGTTTATGTAGCACCAGGGCTATTCAACCTCGCATTTTATAACCATGTACTCGTCTGTTTACTACTTTACATCTTCAATTTCGTTCATAGTTCACACCGTACAAACTATTTTTATTAAACTTGACCTTAAATGTCGTCTAAGCTTCCATTTTATTTTATATACGAGTGAAACCAGTTCATTCACATAGAAACGGTGGTTTTCTTTATAATTGGATACATATCGTTTTTGAGTTTTTACACATTGCTGACATCATATTCTTATGCAGTGTTAAATATAGGTGATAGCAGCAATGAGGCCCCCACAGTGGAAGCACCAAAGAAAATGTATATTGCTCCCCCAAGTGCTACACGAATCCAGCTCCCTGATGGAAGATACTTAGCATATCTACAGCAGGGGGTCCCACCTGAGCTGGCTCGATTCAACCTTATCATGCCGCATTCTTTTCTTTCCTCCAGATTAGCTGGTAAGTAGGATGCTATGATAAAATCCTACAATCGGTTTTATTTATTGGCTCTGGCTGCTTTTTACAGATATATTATATTTGATATCTGAGTTGTGTTGAATGGGCTGGTAATGGTTCTTGCAGTTTCCGGCACTTATGCTGACCACTTTTATGTTACCGATCTGTGAGTGAAGAAACACTGCAACTTTTGAATGAAGCTGATAAGCATGCAACTATATTTGTGTTCCTGTGAATCACATGCAACCGAATAAATGTTATGTTTGCATGTTTCCTATGCGTTGTAGTCTTAAAGAGTTTTTCATTGTATGAAAGTAGCCGGTGTATAGAATGCTGCCGACAGCTTTGCTTGTAATCCTGTTAAATTACGGTCAACTAAATACTGAAAATGATAAAACAATATGCAGGGATACCTGGGATGAGACCAGCTTTGCTGGAGGAGTTTGGT
This sequence comes from Schoenoplectus tabernaemontani, assembly GCA_037127355.1. Classification (NCBI taxonomy): domain Eukaryota; kingdom Viridiplantae; phylum Streptophyta; class Magnoliopsida; order Poales; family Cyperaceae; genus Schoenoplectus; species Schoenoplectus tabernaemontani. The sequence continues at coordinate 26,494,478 of CM073753.1, forward strand.
GTCCAGCTAGTCACATATGACTTGCCGGGTTTTGGGGAAAGTGACCCACATCCAGACAGAAATCTCAATACATCAGCACTGGATATGCTTCATTTGGTCAATTCTCTTGGAGTCAGAGAAAAATTCTGGGTTGTGGGGTATTCAGATGGTGCCATCCATGCATGGGCTGCAGTTCGATATATACCTGATAACCTAGCTGGTAACCCCCCCAAACAAAAAAAATATACACATATAGCACTTGGGTAAAATTTAGTGGCTACATTACCTCTGAAAAATATTAGCTGGTGAAAAGAAAACTTAAACTTGAAGTGGTATACATATGGAACCAGGTATTGTAGGATGGCAATATAGTTTGTTCAGTGTTAAGTAGTAATTATTGGCGGACAATCTAAATTTTTCCTTGCATTAGGCCCTTCCCAGGAAAAGAAAATTTAAGAGCTCCTGAAGCTATAGCATATAGCAGATTTCAGAAAAATATAATGTAATTAATTATGATTTATAATACAGCTCCTGATTTGTCTAATGTTCTAAATTACATGACAAATGGTTTAACCATAGGTGTAGCGATGTTTGCTCCCATGGTGAATCCATATGACCCAAACATGAACAAGGAAGAGACACGCAAAACTTGGGAGAAATGGACAGCTGGGAGGAAATTCATGTACACTCTAGCACGCAAATTTCCATCCCTTCTGTCTTTCTTTTATCGAAGGAGCTTTCTCTCAGGGGCTCAAGGCCAGCCTGAGAAGTGGCTTTCTTTTTCACCGTTGAAGAAGGTTATATCTACTTCTCAAAAGAACCTAATTACAATGCCATAGAAGGTTATTTTTAATAGATAGAATATTCTCACCCTTATTATTTTTCGAATTTAGACATTTTTTGGTGAGGGCGAAGTGTTCATCTGTAATGCTTTATGTGTCTTTTATTTTTTATTTTAAAATTTTCCATAAAACTTGAAGCCACAATTATATTTTGCTGACCACTATAATTGTAGCTGAAACACAAGAAATGTATCTCAGACCAGTAAAATTGATGACTTGGTATAATGATATAGAATAATGCCATGTGGTACCAAGAACTTAAAAAAATAGTTTGTTATAGATCTCTAAACAAGTTTACTTTTCAACAGGACATGGCACTTCTAGAAGAGCCAGATTTCAGGGAATTGTGGGAAAGGGATGTGGCTGAATCAGTTCGGCAAGGTGATGCGAAGCCGTTTGTAGAGGAGGCTGTAATTCAAGTATCAGACTGGGGGTTTACCCTCTGTGACTTACAAGTGCAGAAACAAAAAGAAGGGAGAGGGTTTCTGTCATTGCTAAAGTCTTTACTTAGCCCGGCTGAAAAAGAATGGACTGGCTTTTTAGGCCCAATACATGTCTGGCAGGTTTGTTGGGGATGTCATCTTTTTTTAATACTTATGTTGCTTGGGGCAGCACCTCAACTGTTTGCCCAGTATCGTGCACACTTAATACTGATAAGAACCTGATCAAGTTATAGACTGGCAACCTTTTCATCATTGAGAAATCAAATTATGCATCTTAACGAAGATCGGAATGAACAGACTAAAAACAACAACAACAACAATAAAGACTTCAATCCCAAATAAATTGGGGTAGGCTAGAAATGAAACCCAATCTAAAATCATAAAGATCAGAGATCTCAAATATATAAAAAATCAATGATAGTAATGGTGATAATGATACTGATGGTAAAATAGGACCTGCTCAAAGCCGAGTGCAGTTACAGGGCCTTAGCAAATCTGTACTTTGAATCACCAAAATTAAAGCATTCTGCTTCTGAGTTTCTTCACTGCATAATTTGCATCAGCAGTGAAATTTCACATTCTAATATTGGCATCGGGTACGAAGACAATTTACTGACTCTTGACTTTGTGATTTACAGGGGATGGATGATACAATGGTGCCTCCCTCCATGACTGAGTTTGTGAGGAGGGTTGTTCCGGGTGCAACAGTACATACACTACATGGAGAAGGCCATTTTTCGTACTTTTTCTTCTGTGACAAGTGTCATAGACAAATTTTCTCTACACTTTTTGGGATCCCACAAGGTCCCCTTGCAATAGAACAAGAGATGGATGATCCGACAGCAGAGTTCACCGAAGAGACAACTATATCAGGAGAGATGACAACAGAAGAGACGGTAACAGACAATAGTACTGAACTGGAAGAACAGACTGCTTGATCTGGATATATATAGTTTCTTATGATTTTCTTTTTATACTCATTTGTTAGCTCAATAGGTAATATTTTTCTGATTTTTAGCTGGTCGATGAATCCTGAGGGCTGAGAATGTTTGTTTGACACTGATGCAAGAGAAATGCTAGGTTTACAGCTTCATATTAGGTGGATGACGGGTTTAGTTTGGAAGACCTGTCACCTTTTAATAGACAGAGAGTTGCTTTATCATGTAAATCTGTAAGCCATGTCAATCCATAGAAGTTCATAATACATTCAATCTTACAACAATATTTCTTGTATCATATCAGTAGTATTGCATTTTGCTGCTCAGAACAGCTTTCTTAGAACACAGATCACTGAAGCATTTATTATTTCCCGAGTAAACCGACTACGTTAAGCTAACGTGAAAATGGGAACAGGTAATATTGTAATATTGTAAAACCAACATTCCCACTATAACCAACCCTTTTCAGGCTACCTAGTTCCGTTCCACACATTCATCCAGATTAACATGCAATAAGCGACAGATACATATCATACTTGAAGTGAACGTGCAACAAAATATCCATAGTAAAACAGAACAAAAATAAGCGGCCACCTTCAGGATTTGTCCATAGCACGTACAACCAGTACGCATTCAACTTAAAATGAGTGAAATAGCCACCACACAATTACAGTGAAAGAGTATTATTTTGCTCAAACAGAAAATCAGAAACGATTGCAAAAACACTTTTGGAAAGATAGGACCACAAGAAATCCTGTTCCTCAAATGTGAAACACTTAAGGGATATGCGAGGTTTTAGCTGCATCTTTTACTTTATTTCACAGCAAGTGAGCCAAGAAAAGACATCTATAACTTCAACAAAGCTCATTGCAATTTGCAAACATAATATAATCTAGGTTCTCAAAAGCTACTGGAACTATTAAAGCAACAACTTCATATACGAGCTCATCTTCACAAGTTTTTGAAAGCAGACTCATGAGACCCCTTCTCCGGTGTAAGCCTCGCCAAGAGAGCTTTATTTTGAAAATGCTCAGCATCTACAAAATAATACTTGCCATCGGCCTTGAAAGTAACAAAAGGCCGGTTTGTGTCAGGCCTTCTGACTTCAGCAAATTTTATAGTCCTCCTTAGAGGTGTTGCAAGCCATGACATCATCTCTGCCTCAAAGCCGTCAGAACCAGGTTGCCACCTCAGCTTGTGGATGTATGGACTGATGAACCAGTGCAGGGCAGCAGTCGTAGAAGCACTAAGAAAAATTACGGTAGATGCAACCCCGCCTTTTAGTATTACATTCATTTCAGGTGAAGTCATGAAGGTTATGACAGGGCCCAGCGAAACTGAGAGACAACATGTTGAGAGAGAGAGGAGTTTAACTTTCTTGATGGTCGATGAGATGGGGCCTACATAAACAACGCCGGGTTCTTTTTCTTCTTTGAGTTGTGTTCTCTTGGGTTCAGGCCCAATGACGATCTTGGACCCTGTTGCTTGAGATGCAGGTCGGCTTTGGGTGAATGAATGGACAAAAGATGTAAAGTTGGTGAGTTTCAGTGGAGAGGTCGGACTAGTTGGGAAATACTGTTTCCATGTGCTGAAGTTATGAACAGAAATATCTGAAAAAAAGATCATATATGAAGTTAAATTTAACAGTCTTAAACAAATTATTAAGTACTAAGCCCTTAACAACAAAGTTAAGGGAAATGTTGTTTCCATTTACTTCCTCTTGGCTTATTTGGTGCTTATCCGATTAATAGAGATCTGATTGTCAGCTTAATCTAGACTAAGCATCTAATTCTGTGGAAAGGAAACACCAGTGCATGGTATTCTGAATGATTTATACTGTAAAATAGGTCTGGCATCAGTAAGTACAGATATCCAGTAAACCTTTACATTAGCAACGGAATTTGCTCTTTGAAGATTCTGTGCCAAAACGATTCAACAATAATCATATCTAAAAAAATGACCCCAGGTCTGGAAACTGGTGCCCTGATGCTAAGATACATTACCTAGGTCCTAAACCCTAAAACCCCGTGCTTAGATGCAGACATCTGATAAAGATCCAACTAATAATGGCATACAGTCAACCAAGTAAAAATGAACCGAAAAGCAAATAAACTAATCTACAGAGGGGCCAATTTGCTCATGATGTGGTCCAAAACGTTTAATTCAAAACCGTACAAGAGAAAGGACGAACGAAGGCACTTACCTGAGCAGAATTCAATAGACGGCGTTGTCTTCACCTGATAATGATGCACGAGTAGGCTGTAAACCGAAGCTGATCGTCGTCTCAGCGCCATTTCGATGCGATCTCTGTGCAGCGCTAATCTAGCTCTCTGCTGATCCGCTCTCTGTGTGGCTGGCGACTCGGAGAATCATGTACAATAGAGAGAAACTGTTTATGTTTAGAATTCGGATATTGGGCCGGAGATAGAGAATTCTCAGTTCTCTGTTCACTACGAACGCCACTAGAGAACTTAGTTGGGCCTGTGATAGGCCACACTGCTAAATGCAGTCCACTAGATGGCCTTAATTGCGTGTTGTTGTCCGATGTACAGAGCTTTACTCGAAGACTTCCGTGAGTTTAAGCTCACGGTATCTTTATTCTCTCTATATATAGAGTCATACTATGGTGATTTGCAAAGCACAGAGACGTTGTGTGTTTTACGCTCTATTTTTAATTTTTAAGTAAGAAATAATCGATCCGAACCGTTCAATCTAATCTTCATATCAAAATCTATTAGTAAACCAAATTTTATATTTTTTATAATTTTTTTGTTATTTTTTCTGATGAGGAGAAAATGACTTGATTTGAGAATTCTGGTTCATCCAAAAATAACGGTTTTTCCCCTATCCAAAAAATAGCAAATAAATTCCAAAAAATATAAAATTTAGTTTACTAATAGATTTTAATATGGAGATTAGATTGAGTGGCTTGGATCGATCATTTCTGATTTAAAATTAAAAATAGAGCGCAAAATACACAACGCTTTTGTGCTTTACAAAGCACCATAATCTAATTCTATCTATCTATATATATATATATGCAAGCATATGTAATTAATGTTTATGAATTTATGTGTTTTTTTTATTTTTCAAGTAATATGCATGTAATACTGTTTATTTTTAAATAAGATAATTTAATGTTTATCTAATTATTAATGTTAAAATATTACGTAATTAAAATAACAACGGCACGACATGCTTCTCTCCGTCACGACTAGCAAACTTATTTATGTTAATGCAATCGATTACTTAACTCAAATCAATGCTAATTATTTTTAACTCACTATAACAAATAAAAATTATGATATTAATATTAGTGATATTGATAATAATGCAACTTATGTTATGTAAAGCAAATGCATTAATGTTTATGCCTTTATGTGTTTTTTTATTTTTCAAGTAATAGGTACCCTTTTTAAGCAGCTCAGTAAAGGCACGGATGAAGCCTTGCCCAGCAAACATGAAATATAATCATGGGTAAACAACGTGGACGGAGATGACGTCGCGCTAGATAACTGATGTTGTAGCCTTGTAGCCTGTATGCAGAATTACTAACCTTCAATTTATTATGTTTATCAAAGCTTATATGAGAAAATTCGCACGGAGAAAAAAAGAAGAAGAAAGGAATCTACACATTGGGGTGTGTATTACGGTGATCTCAGAACAGAAACAAAAGTAGTCAAAGAAGGGAAATATTCGTGATTTGTTTTATTACTTTTGTAAAAACCGTAACGATATATTCGTGATTTGTTTTATTTTTTTTGTTGTTAATAAAAAAATCGGGAGGTGGAGTTGTGGACCGAAAAAAGAAACTGTTTGATTCATTCATCCGGCGCCTCGCACTTTCTCTCGTATCAATCTAAAGAAAATAGGAATTATCAGAAATTTTCCGACTCTCTCGTCCTCCCTCTGTCAGGCTCATTCGAGGCAAAAGAAGAAGAAGAAGAAACCATGTCGTCGGAAAAATTCGAAGAGATTGCGCCGCCCATGCCGCCGGCGCTGAAGGCCATAACCCTGACGTACGTTCGTTACCAGCGCGGCGATCCGTTCGGACTATGCCTCGCCTGGGTCTCTCTCATCCCCGTCTTCATTTCCCTCGGAGGATTCGTCTCTCACTTCCTATTTCGTCGCGAGATCCAGGGGCTGTGCTTCACTCTCGGCCTTCTGATCTCGCAATTCCTCAATGAGCTCGTCAAGTCGTCCGTACAGCAATCGCGACCTGAGACGTGTGTTCTCCTGGAGGCATGCGACTCGCACGGATGGCCTTCGAGCCATTCCCAGTATATGTTCTTCTTCGCTGCTTATTTGACCTTGCTTTGTCTCAAAGGGTCGAGTGGGGTCGCGCATGGGGGATCCAAAGTCTTTCTAGCAATATTTCCGTGGCCGTTTGCGGTGTTGACGATGTATTCTAGGGTTTATCTTGGATACCACACTGTTTCACAGGTTCTTAATCGACTTATGCTAAACTAAACTGTGAAATTGTTTAAATTAATACGCGCATATCCAGTGTTTATTTGATTCTTAACCATAACCGAATTAGAATCCAAAAGCTAAGAGTTTTGCTCCATACAATTTTCAAGATGTAAAAATGAAGAAATCTGCAAAATATATTGGATTATACTTGTGGTCCTTATTTTCATATTGTTGATAAAATTGAGAACAGTGCTAACGTTATTTAATTGAAAATTGTGAAGGTCTTTGCCGGGGCCGCACTGGGATTGATTCTAGGGGCAGGGTGGTTCTGGATTGTGAATACCATGCTTGTTGAATACTTCCCTGCAATTGAGGAGAGTGCAATTGGGAGGTGGTTGTATATCAAGGATACCTCCCATATACCAAATGTTCTCAAGTTTGAGTATGATAACGCGAGAGCTGCACGCAAGAAAGTTGCGACTGATTGAATTGTAAGACTTATACACACACACATCCATCTTTCCATTTCACTCAATTAGAGGGGAGGTTCAATTTTTACCTTATATTGTATATTTTTCTAAAAAGGTTGAAACTGTGCCTCATTCGTGGAGGGAGGGCACTTCTTCGCAGGTACAAAAATCTAAAGAGGTGAAGAGTCTGTTTGTTTATTGTTGTATGTGTGCTTGAATGCTTGTCATTACTTGTTGGGGAAAGGTGGGGGTGAGACATTTCATTGGTCCGATATATGTGATAGATTGTGTTTTCTAATTTTGCTATAGTCACTGGATGAATTAACTCCTGTCTGTATGTACCTTCTGTTGGTGTTGTGATTTAGAAGCCAATCATGTGATGATTGTTTATTGAATCACTTCACCTTTGACTACTATTTGCTTAAAGAAATCATCATTTTAGGTTTGTTTTGGGTAAACAGGAGGGGATACTTTGACTTTTTGTTAGGATGGCAACATATTCCATTCTTATGTTAGTACTGATTTTCATACCCAGTTGCTGTCTCTTTTCGCCGCTATAACTATAAGGTACATTTTAGATCATTAACTTACCTGCACAAAAATTAACATAGTTTCCTACCTAAACTTATATTGGACCTTAAGTCCAACCTGCTCAGCATGTGATTGCCCGGAATTAAACAATAATATACCAACTTCCCTTCGGCAAATGAAGAAAAACCAACCTTTGACAACTGAAGAGAACTCTCAAACTGGCATATAGTGAGATGCTTTGAAGTGGCTTTTTACCTAGTAGTAAGCGGCTTGATAGGTGCTTTAACTCTAGCACTCAGTTTCTAACTTTTTTATCCTATCCTCACTTAGGTAACATATGAACGTAAAATGGTCTCTTAGATCACCATTGGATCTAGTTGCTACATTTTACTTCATTATAATACCAAACACCGATGCTGTAGAATTAATCCTAAGTGTTTGACAAGTGAAGTTAAACTGAAGTATAATTAAGCATAGATGTTCCATAAATGTGATCTAAATTAAACTTGTGTGCTACTTTTACAATAGTTGTAAGGGTCAAGATGTCGAAAGTTAGAAAATTAGTACCTTAAGTTCATGTATTTATGAAGCTACTTAGTTGACTCCTTCAAGCACCTCATTTTTTGGCGCTTGAAAAGCACTTTTGTATTTTTTTTTTTGTGTTGGGGGTTTGGGGTGTGTGTGTGATTTTTTTTTTTTTTTTTTTTTTTTTTTTTTGGGGGGGGGGGGGGGGGGGGGGGGGGGCAAGATTTAGAGAATGGGTTTATATCATATCTTCATAGTTTTAAACTTAGGAGAGGGATCACAAAATGAGATTACATATAAATTCGAAAAATAGAAAAAATGGAAAAAAAAAAACATAATAGATGTATTCTTGAATTTATAGATTAATGGTGTTTCAGATTTTATAAATTGTGTGGGGATCCCTTGACAATCAATCTCATATAAATTCATAGAAAATCTTAAAAATAGAAAAAAAAACTTTACAAACATATCCTTGAATTTATAGATTAATGGTATTCAGTTTTCATGCAATTTGAGCGTCATTTGATATTTTCATCAAAGGCTATGAAATTTAAATAGTTCAAATTGTTATATAATTTTCATAGTATTTGATGGAATATCAAACGACACCCAAATTGCATGAAAATTGAATCATAATCAAGTCGTTAGTTCAAAAATATGTTTGTAATTTTTTTCTCCATTTTTAAGATTTTCTATGAATTTATATGAGATTGATTGTCAAGATTGTCAAAAATAATAGTTTTCAAGGGATCTTCACCCAATACAATTTAAGTGTTTTTTGATAATCCATGAAAGAGCATTAAAATTTTACATGGTCAAGATTGTCAAGTGATTGCTCCCCTTAAATTAATCTGTGTTAGCTGGAAATAGATACATAATGGTATCACTATAAATACTAAGTGTTTGATTATTTGTGTGCAGGTTTTTCTTTTGCAAATTAGATAGTTTACAATGAAGGGTTTGGATTGTCTGCCATGCATTTCCCCTGATCCGACCAATAGAAAAGTGTTCGACTTTTAATTTACAGCTTTTTGCAATGTTTTCTATTTGTCTGTAACTATTATAGCAGTGCTGACTGTGAGAACATTTTCTTGATGTAAGTTTCACGTTAAAGAGTTTTTTGGCCACATAAAATACCGCCAGAAGGGGAGTGATAATTGGGAATGTGATAAAAGTAAGATTTAGTATAGTGTTTTGTATGTTTGACAACAAATTACAGAACTGAGAAGTGTATCATTGCGCTCACAATTTTTGCAACTTCTACCGGTGCTTTTCATTCAACATTGAAGAATGTTATTCTAGCACATCGTGAATAGTAATTTATACCTAGATGCTAGAAAAAATATTTGTATTTCAACGTAAATAAATATGGTTCATATTTTTTTTTCGTGTTTGAAATGTCCGTTTAAACCTCTCATTTCTCAATATATTTTATATATCAAAATCTCATAGAATGTTGAACCTTACTATTAAGGTTTTAGGTTTTCATTTTTCAACTAGTTTCAGATTTTTGAAAAAAACTTTTTTTATAGGTGAATACTGTATTTTTTTTATGTTTGAAGTATTTTTCGAATATCTGAAAAAGATGGTCAACAAATTTCGAAGATAATGTTTCTTTTGACAAGTTAAAGATAATAAAAAGATAGTCAACAAATTTCGAAGTATTTTTCGAATATCTGAAAAAGATAGTCAACAAATTTCGAAGATAATGTTTCTTTTGACAAGTTAAAGATAATAAAATTTAGTATATTGCAAGAATCTGATATGTCGAATTTATTGAAAAGTTTCAGTTGACATTTGGAACGTAAAAAAATTATTTGAGCCATTTATATTTGAACGAAATATAAGTACAAGTTAGACTATCTCACTAAGCAATACTTTTCATTCGAAATAATGCTGTTATTTAATGCCATAACAGAATTTCGTCAAACACCCTCGAAAAAGAATTTTTTGTTGTGAAGGCCGCAAATTCACAATAGACAAGATATAATGGATTTGGATGTCATAGACACTGCTCCTCATAAATACTTGTTCCTCAAAATTAAACTTGTAATTGTTTTTTTATGGAATATATAATTAATTCTGAGATAACCTTGTAACAGTGCCATAACTTTTTTCTTGTAAAAACAAAAAAAAAAAAAGAAATCAAGCCCTCAAATTTTATAAATATCCGTAAAAGTCCCATTCCGATTCTGAACCTACGACAAAGGCCGATTCTCAACGGTGCTATAACTTAAAAATTAGCGACGAGTAAATGAAATTAGATGTAGATACTCCGGCACACGAAAATTTTGAACTCGCACATATCACATGAAGCACCACTTCCAAGGAACACACCAGCGCAACTTTTCCAACATTATCTCATGCTGTTGATAAAAACGCCAGCTCAACATCAACTAACAAAAATTAAGAAATCTCACGAATACAAAACATCTTTTTATGTAAAGACAAGAGCCTTCAGGATCCCTTGGAGTCACTGACATTAGTGTTAGCACATTTCCTTTCGGCCTGAAGAGAACGACATAAGGATTCCAACTTCTCCTTTTGATTCTTCATCTTGTCTAACTGCTTCTTCATAACCTCACGCTACATAATATAAACAAATGAGTTATTTTGCAAAGTAATTATAGCATCACAACCATAAGCAGCATACAAGCCATCTACCAAGGGCAGTTTAGAGAATTATGGGTTTTGGTGTGTTAAGCAAACACATCATAAAGATAATTCTTGTCTGGTGCTTCAAAAAAGATGGATTGGTTCAAGCAATTTAAGAGCAGCATCTACCGTACTACCCACTTCCACTTGCTTTAGCTTAGCTGTTGCACCTAGGGTTGTCGGACTCAGCCAACCGCAGCATCATCTCTACAGGTTCCTCACCGGCCAGCTGGTACAAGGATGAAGCTCACTTTTTTTTTTTTTCATTTTAGTTTCTTGACTTAAGGAGATATGCTTGTACTTCTATCTCTATTTCTCTTTTTTTCTTCCTTCTAATCTGTAACTCTTTTTTATTTGTTTTAATGGAAATTAATAGTAGGTTTTTCGTCTACTACATCAAAAAAGAGCAGCATATAAATAGTAATCCATACACACCTTAGTGGCGCTAAATTCAGATTAAAAGCTTCTAGAGATGGTTGAGTACCTCTTCGATAAGTTTCACAATGGCAATATCTGATTTCTCACATTTACTCTTTAGGAATTCATTATCCTTCTTGAGATCTTTTATAATCTTGACCATCTGATTAGAACAAAAGGACAGAAGTAGGTTCAATGTGTTTTCTTATCCATGACATGACAAACAAAATTGTGGAAACTAATCCTGAAAGTACATTTCTTGAAGTACAGTTATTGAAAGGTCCCTTTTGGTCAGTAATGTTTGCTCCCAGATCAGTTCAATGGTCAAGAAGAGCACGGGCTAATAAAGTTTGCTCGTTTTTTTTTCAAGAACTTTGGAGTACTGAAACTCTATTTTCTACTAAAAATATTGGGCATCCAAACTGATTTTTATAAGATATAACATTGCACCAGAATATAAATCACAGTAACTATCATTTCTATCCAATCACTGCCATAACAGCAATACTTTAGACCAAAATGATATGCATGAACTTCCCAGGAGGCACCTTTATGAAAAGTTTCATAAATAACACCAAATACCTTCTCCATCTCTTGCTTGTATGTTTCAAAGATCTCATTACTTTTTGTCAATGCTTCCTGTGAAAACATAAACTTACTGATTTAAAAATTCAAGTAGATAATATTATTATCTATAATATGTAAAAGTATTTTCTAATAAATGATCAAAAAGACAATTCCATTAAAAAACTCCATTATCAACTATTGTCAAACTGGTACTACTGACACTGGGAATTGACAAACATGATCTTAGCTCATTTTAAACTTCAAAGAAAACTAAGGTATTGCACAATAACATATTAGTTTAATAGATGATCTTAAAATTTTGATTTATATTTTACCATGTAAAAGAAACAACAGTATTTAGAATATATTAAGACGACAAAATATACAGCAATCAATGGCCAAAATACAAAAAAACAGATAAGTACCTGAAATTGTTGAAACTTTTCTTGGTCGGTAGTCAGCTGGAAGCGTAAACTCTTCTCAGTAACAGTGAGATGAGATATTTGCTCTGCATAGAGTTGCAACTGTGTCTTTTCCTGCACTGATTTCTCTTGGTGTTGCTGTATTTTCAGATCGGCCAGCTCAAGTTCCAGCATCTTCTCTTTCAACTAGAATGAACCATGTAGCATAGCAGGAGATTAAGGTGAGAAACGTAACATAAAGAAAGATATATTTATTTTCCCATTGATGTCTCTTATGACCAGTGTTTTTAAATGTGGTTTTTCCATGCATGTGGAAGGGTACGGCATACCGCATATGCGGATTATGATGCGGAGATACAGATGTAGTTATATAGAGGAAGTATATACAATATGTTTAAATCTAGCACAAATAGCGGCTCAGTGCAATTGTTAGCCTCTTGGATATGAGCATGGAGGCTTGGGTTCAAATCCCAGCAGCATAAATAATTTGATTGTCGACTTTGCTTGTGGCGAAAATGGATGCAGGGGTCCAGATTTTCTGTGGCGCCTCACTATACAGCCCGCATACAAGTAAAACAGCGTGAAACCCACCAGATGGCATTCTAGGTGCAAACAGACCACTGCATATGCATATGTGGTCCATGGGGCCACATTCAAAAACACTGCTTTTATGAGTCATAACTAATAGGGTAAATCAGGATTCTATTAGTAGACAATGCTAAGCTGAGGCAAAAACTGTCTGCTTGAAAACCTATTTGCTATTCAGTATGATCTTTGTGCTAGTCAACTCAAATGACGGTAGTATACATCCCATAATCAGAATGGTTCAACAAAAAACAGCTATTCCCACAGCTTTTCTTTTCCTGGAATGAGAGTGAAATGAAGTGTAATACACAGGGAGTAGAATTATCACCTTGTTAGCAAATTTTTGCTCTGAGATTGTGTACTGGTCAGCAAGGTCTTTTAATTTATTTCTCAGCCTAAACAGAAGAAGGAATTACTGAAATCTGAGGACAAAACTAATGCCATTTTCATTTCTAATAGCGTGGATTAGTATTTGGATTGCAATTTCAGTTTCTGGAAAGTTTTGTCTTACAGTTCATTCTCTCTTAATTGGGAAATGCACTCATCTTTCTGTCCGTCAAGTTTGCTGCTCACATCCTGATAAAAGAATCATGATGTTAATTCAAAAGGTGAGCCACATAATTGACTTGCTATAGTAATTACAAAAAGTATATACTGGATATATTCACACCTTAATAGCATTGTTAAACCTTTCAGACAGTTCCTGTCTCATATTCTGCCCCTCTGTTGATACTCTCCTGCATTCTTCCTATATAAAACATACCATTACTAGAGTGCTCTCCAGGAACAAGTTATAAAATAAAAACTTGCATTACAGTAAATATTTACCATAAGCATTTTATTTTGACGTTGCAACTCTCGACATAATGATTCAAGCCTTTCTCGTACTGCAATTGCTGTATAAATAAAACAAAACAACAGAATTAATTACTATTTCCTCTCCAGATTAAAATTAAAAAAAGTTTAATGCTAAACATGCCTGAATCTCTTTCTGCTATGGCTTTTTGATACATCAAAGTCAGCTCCAAGGGCTCTTTCTCTGATTTCGTGCTTCTTTTTATTGCTTTGCGCTTTGGTTCATTGTTGTCCTGACCATGTAAATTATAACAAGATAATTTAACCTCTCTGACAGTATAAAATATATGTATAAGAAATGTGAAAGACGACAAGGTAATCAAGACAGCAATACAAAAAATAACACCTTGAGATTCCTCAAGCACTCAGCAGCTTGAGCTGTTGAAATTTCCTTTGTTCGGTCAGTGTGAAGTTCCTTTTCACCTGAAATGCATGAGCATAACATGTCAGAGATGACAACTAATAAATGCCCAAGAAGAAAAATATAAGCACCGAGTAATTAACTTTTTTTACTGATCCTTAAATCAAGCTGTGAAACTATTGGATTCTCCATAATTTGGTAAATGAGAGCAACCTATCAATAAGACTGGCAACAGAACTCTACTTATCACACTGCTAATTAACCATAAGTACTTCTAACACTAGGAGGAACTTTAGGTGTGGAGGTCAGATCATGTCCTTAATAAGTGTAAACAAAGAAAAACACATTCCATCAGCAAATTAACATCATCAGAACTACGTAGTTAGAAAATTTTAGAAATAAAATGGTTAAAATACCTCCTGGTGAACTGACATTGTACGATTCCTTCGCTGAATCGTCAGAGGTTGTGAGATGTTGCAAACTCACAGCGATAGTTTCAGCATCTAGGGTTTCAGCGGCGCTAGAGGTAGGGGCTAATTTTGTTGTCTCCTCAGGTTGATCGAGATCGAGGGTAATGGAGCAGTCTTTTCCTCGATCGGACGGCTGTGATGGAGAGGGTTCAGCAGAGCTGTCGACGAAACCGTCGGGAAGAGAATCCGCTTCTGGAAGTCGGTTCGCTGGTGATGTCTCCATTTGAGAGCGTCGAAAGAGAGGAGTAAGATGGAACTAGTAGGAGAAGGGGGCCGGGGGCGCGCGTTATAAGGTAACGGAGTGTTTAGCGGGAGAGGAGAGCCGGTTGCTCCAGTTACCTGAAAAATGTAGATGTTGAAATGCACGGTACTTATCTGATAACAGTGAAAAATAGTAATTTTTCAGTTGGGTGATGATGATAAAAATTTAATGCTATTTTGAATAGTAAAAATATTATTTATTTAAAATAGTAATAAAAAGTTGAGAAAAACAGTGACTATTTCATCTCTCATAATAACAAAATAATAGTTATTTTCATCATTTTGGAACAACAGATTTTTATTTGATTGCATCATTTTTATTTCTATTCTGAGAATAATAGTTATTCTGTTGTTCTCGTGTCATCCAAACGTACTAATTTATATAAAATTTTACATTATGTCAAAACTTATGTTGTACAGATGTGAGTGCGAGTAATGTATCCGATACGATATGGGTATAGTGGTACGTGAATTTTTAGAAAGTAAGACACGACTAATAATAACATATAATAAATTTATATAAAAAATAAATCTGAAAAATAAAAATAGTATAATAAAAAATTTAAAAGCAAATAGTATACTACAAGTTAATATATATAAGTCAAGACATAATATAACAAAAGTAATGTGTTGGTGTAATGGTAAGGGCATGGGATCAATTTCCACCGGTTAGTTGGAGTTTTTTATATGAAATATTATTAAGTAGAGGCTTTGGTCACAAATGGTTATCTTGGGTTGAAAGCTTATTGGTTGGTTTTCAATTTTGTATCAATTTTAATGGTAATCCTACTCAGTATTTTTATTGTAAAAGAGAGTTGCGACGGGGTCCTTTGTCTCCCTTCTTATTTGATTTGGTAACTGACTCTTTATGTCAAATACTCAACAAAGATAGGGATAGTGGTATTATACATGGATTGGTCCTGAGATTGGTTATGGTAAAAAAAAATATCAATTTTTATTATGCTGACGATACTTTTTTTTTTTTTTACAAACATACCCTAAATGTGTGGAAACGATTTTGTGGGCTTTAATGGCTTTTGAGGCCTTGTCAGACATCAAAATTAACTTTAGCAAGACTAAAAGGATACCATTAAATTTGGATAATGAGACATCAATATTGGCTGCTCTCATAGATTGTAAAATCTCTTTTTTCCTCTTAAGTATTTGGGTGTACCTCTCAGTATGAATAGACTTAAAATAACTGATTGGTAAGGCATAATTGATTTAGTACAAAAAAAGACACAAAATTAAATTGGTTATATACTTTCAATTGATGGTAGGATTACTTTTTTGAATTCAGTATTATCCGCCACACCATTGTATATGTTGTCCTTGTATCAAATGCCAATGAAAGTAAGAAAGAAAATTAATAATATAAGATGCATATATTATATGGCAAGTACTTCCAAAAGGAAGAAGTTTGCTTTGGTCTAATGGAAAATGGTATGTTTACCTAAATTGATGGGAGGGTTGAGTGTTAAGGATTTGCATTGTATTAATGTCTTTTTACCGCTCAAATGATGGTAGAGACTTAAAAATCATAACTATAATGTCATTTTGAAATAGATAGTGCTTGTCAAATATAACCAACATACTAAGAAATCTGACATATTTTCTGTGTGGAGAAATATTCTAGCTTTGCACCAGTTAGGTCAGATTGGTAGCTCAATTAGTATTGATAATGGTAAAAGTGTTGAGTTTTGGATTGATAGATGGGTTGGTGAATATGCTTTCATGTCATATTATCATCTTTATCGACTTTGTACTGACCCTCATATCTCAATGTATGAAGTTATAATGTCAGAAGGGCATGTTATGACATTCAAAAGAACTCTCACATGGATTTTATTGCTTGATTTCAATGAGCTTTGCAATTTGATAAGACATTATTTTAATTGATAGGAGTGACCAACTGTTATGGAGAGCATCTCCTTCTGATAGTTTCTCAACTCATAATGTTTATGAGTGGCTCATGTTTAGAGGCATCACTAACGCCTCAACTGATTTGTGGTAGTCCTTATCAGTATCACTAAAAAGTAAAATTTTCATATGACTTGTTTGTCATAATAAAATTCTAACTAGAGATGGTTTACTGAAAAAAGGATGGTCTGGTCTCACTCAGTGTACTGGTTGTCATGCTGATGAATTTGTGGCACATTTATTTCTTAATTGTTTTATGCCAAATATATTTAGTTTTGGATGAGACGGTGTCAAGTTTACTTTATTCAGTGAAAGTCTTTTGAGGATGTAATCATCTTTGCCCTATCTTTAATTGGTAATTTGAGAACAAGCTTCCTTATAGTGCTTTGTGCAATTCGTTGGGCATTATGGCAAAATAGAAATAC
Source organism: Schoenoplectus tabernaemontani (assembly GCA_037127355.1). Taxonomy (NCBI): domain Eukaryota; kingdom Viridiplantae; phylum Streptophyta; class Magnoliopsida; order Poales; family Cyperaceae; genus Schoenoplectus; species Schoenoplectus tabernaemontani. The sequence continues at coordinate 26,511,557 of CM073753.1, forward strand.
TATTGTTTTTAGATATGGTACAACTCAGTCAGTGAGATCTATCATTTGTCTAATTATTTCCTTGGTTAACTATTGCTCAGGGTAATTTTAGGACTATAGTTGTGTATATGTTCTAGGAACATCGTATTTGATAGACCCGAATGAAACATTAAATGGAATCGTGTTCGTGTCATTAATGTTTTCGTTCGCATTAAATTCTAAAGTATGAGGTATTCATCTTTCCTACATAAGATATGTATGTGTGTGATTTCTACCAAACGTTATCCGTAAAAGGTGGCTATAAAGGTAGCTCTTCGTATACATAACTTATGCGGAGGAAGAGATGGTTTGCCAAAAGTACTATCGTCCCTCGTATTTCTATACGAGTTATAAAGCATCACGGGCCCCTTGATAGAGTAAGATTATCTCGCTAGCAAGATAATTATAAGAGTAATTATATTTGATAATTTACTCGTGATCAAGAAAAGATTAAGTTTGCAAGGATGACACATACCTACCTTGAAACTGATCCGATAGCTATGAGACAAAAGAATTAAACACAAGTAAATAGTTTACCTGATCATGATATTGTACAAGACATCATCATCTCGTGTAATTGGATGGTCATAGTGCATTCTCGCGTATGCCTCCTATGATTATAGAAGTTAAAACGGTTTTAACTCTATTTACCAACATAACACGATCCTCGTCGTCACACCGTATAGAGTTAATCTGAGAATCTTATTGATTAATTATAAATTATTTATAATTAATAATAAGATAGTTATAATTAATTATATATGATATAATTATATATGTCATAAAGATGATAAGAAGCAAAAATCAGTTTGAATTTATAACGTGTTGGACACGTAGTATAAATTCGCCGAAACAACAACCGAGAAAAATATAATTGTACATGACAATTATATATATTTGATTTGGATTTTAAATGTTAATTATGGATTTGAATTATGGGCCAAAAGCCCATTAATAATTAAAGCCTTAATTAATAATTAAAAGCCCAAAATCAGAAAAGCCCAAAATCCAAAAGCCCAAGGGTATTTCGGTAATTTGGCCAAAAGCCCAATGGCAAACTTATAAATTTGGACCTTAAATGACATCACCTTACATTCAATTCGGATTAGTCGCCATGATATGGACAGATCTCCATCCAGGTGCTAAGCCCTTTACTGAGGGTTCTCAGTGGATGTGGGACAATGTCCTCATATTATTGTGCCAATTTCATCAATGTTATGCTAAATGTTATTGGTTGTTGCATACTTGTTTATTTTTTATAATGGTAGTTGTTGCACACTTGTTTGTTGTCTGTGGTTGTTGTTTGTGATTGTTGCTTGTAGTTAATTCTAAATAGGCTGATTTGATTTTTTTTTTTATAGAAAAATGATAATGATGAAAATGATCTAATAAATGTGTGGAGAAGTTACCACTCAACTTCAAGTCAAGTAGAATAGATATTACTTTTGGGCAAGTTGGTTTGAAGTTGGAATATATGACTCGATGAAACATGAGTGCGTGATTTCTGAAATTTTTTCCTGGTGGGCTTTATTCGGGTAGAGGTTAGGAACATTAAGTAGGTAGGTTTGGGTCTTTTGTGATACTTAGTTGTAAATTACATGTTTCTTCAATGAAATATGCTTAAAATATATCTTTTAAAAAAATATCTTATCTATATTTATATCTATACTATATTATAAAGAGCGTATGAGATGTCCGATATTTTATTGTCTAATATAGTAAAATGTCAGAAATACCCTTATAATTTATAGCTCAGATCAACCGCTGAGACACGATCACAACTCTGTTGGTCTCCTCTCTAGTAGTAATTTAAGTATTTGAACTATTTTCTAGAAGTAGAGGTTTAAGTCTCCAAAGACAAACTTTTATTTAAAAAAGAACAAATTAAAGTGGATCGTTACCTACTTACCTAAAATATGTATGTGAATTTTGATTTGTGGATAAGTTGAGATCCCAACAAAATTCTGATGTAGAATTTTTTTTTGTATGATTGTTTATAAGTTTTTAAATAATTTTTTAGTTTTTTGTTGGCAACTTTATGCGAATTATATGCAAGTTAATATGAATTATTTATGATATACTACATGGACATACCTTCACTTAGTATAATTATTGCAAATACATCAACCTTTACGTTAAGCTTGCAACTGAAATTCTGATATTCAATAAAGTTACACTAGCTTCATACATTTTGTCAATAAATATTATGTGAAGCTAGTATAAAATATAGACTTAAAGTTTGTGTAAAAGAAAAATATATAAACACTTATTTTATGAGGTGTATATATTTTTTTAAGAAATATAAACACTTCTTTATGTTTTTCTATGCATTTTAATATTTAATAGTATTAAAAATTGATACTTAGTACACAAATTTCTGTAATGAATTATATATGAGTTTAACTTTACATCTCAATTGTAAGCAAAAGTCAAGTATGAACAACTTTCATATTACATGCATACTTTTGTCCAAGTTTCATATAACTTTTATTTAGTAGGAATATTTTTTTAAGATTAGAAATGCAGTTCTTTATAATTAATTGAAATGCTAGTTATATACATACTAGTGATAAGAGTCAAATTACTATACAATTATTTGAGATTTTTATAGGGTTGAACTTAAAAAAACTTGATCAAAACACTTTAATTTTGTTAAATTAGGCTTTAAGATCAGTTTACTTTCCAAAATTTAATGTTTACTATAAAAAAATAGAAGCAATTTGGAGCAAAACGGACGAGAAATGACAAAAATATAGACTTTTGAAGCCATATGCACCTCTATGCAGACCCTAGTGTGGACCTAGCATAGGACCGCACGTGGCTTGGGGCAAGACGGTTTCAACCCGGCCCCTTAACGATTATTTACACTTTTTAGGAGATCTGTTTAGAGTTTTTCAACATTTTTGGACTCATTTTGCTCTAGACAAAGAGTAAAATGCAACCCTTGGGATCATAACCGAAAAATATCTTTAAGGAGATGAAAAATATAAAATAGAAGGATGGTTCATAATTTAGGCAGGAAACTTCTTTTTCTTTTTCAATCTTTCTCCCTTTATTCTCTCTCTCATGTGTATCTTTTTTCTCTTCATTTTATGTTATTTATTATCTCATTGAAGGCTAAACTATCCTCTTCTAGATTTTTGGGCATATAGCTGATAATACTATGTTGATTTAGTTTGTATTATGTTATTATTTCAATGATTGCTTTACTTTAATCTTTGTTTGTGAATTAATTATGTATGAATTGGATGATGAATTACATGTTTAGGTAGTTATAAATGCTTCAACCCGTACAAAAGTTGTCCAACTCAATATTCATATGCAAAACCCTAGATTTGAGACTAAGCACTAAAATAAGACATCGATTGTCTGACTCAAACTGAGACTTAGACAAATGATTTCATTAGAGGCCTTAGTACCTTCGGGGATTCATGTTTGAATTATGTTGTTGAGTTCATTAGAGGATTCAACGGCTTGAATATATAATCTGACTAATCACATATTTAGTGTGTTTAGGGTATGCCATAAAATGAAATTTCCTCTAGATAAAAAACTACATCACGGAAGTGGGCAAATCCTAAATTAGAATTAAAAAATCATCAATTGTAATTGCATGAGAAAATAATAACTTAATTTAAAATAATTTAGCATATGTATTCAATTATAGCCCGAAAAGCCCTAGAAACTTTTATTTTCTGAACTTGTTATATTTATTTATTTTAATTTAGGATTTAATTTAGTTTTCTTATTTTACTTTAGCATAGCATTAGGATTAAGTCACCAACTTTATTTGCTATTGTTTAGATAATTAAATTTTAAATTATCTAGTATCAAAAGTTGTCTATGTGATTTGACTCCTAGTTATATTATAATTATTAGATTTATATGCTTATAAATCCAACATTTAAATATATTTTAGAGTATAATTTTATTAGCACATGACACATGTCAGCTAGACTTTAAAATAAAATGTATATTTTTAGTGCAGAGTATGAAGATTTTTATTTATACATATAAAATATTTTTCATGTATTGTATGTGTTGTGTAATAGTCACTGCATAACGAGTCAACGGGATAAACAAATGTGTTTATTCTGTCGGTATTTCTTTACGGAGTTTAAAGAATTAAGAAATTAATGATTAGTGTCAAACTATGTTTTAACTTAACCAAAAAGTATGTATAAGATGTCAACTATTATTTTATATTGAAATAATTAAGTATTTATTGTTCAATATATCATATACAATCAATAATATGAGTTTGAAGTGCATTGTATGATATCGAAGTTTACGTTCTAAAAGTGGAGAAATTTTGAGAAAAATGTTTAGAAGCAAGTTTTATAACTGTTTATGACTTACAAAGACTGTTAAAGAAACACTATAAAAAGAAAAAAAAAAAGTAAAAATCATCTTCCCACTATTAGTTACATACTTTGAGTTTGATTTTGATAACAAATTCACCTAACTTGTCGGAACCTAAAAAAATATTTTTGATTCTCGATCTTTTACATTGATATGCTACGCAACACTATGCAAAAAAAAAATCATGAATTATTAGATCACTTTGTGATTCAGATCACAAAAAATTTAATAGACCATGTGATGTGCAGTATTGTGCATCCAAATTTATGTTGATCGCATAACACCATTTTTTTTCGGAATCGAGAGAGTTTCTAAGTTTTTTAGAATAAATTTGATTCTAAGGGTCGTTTCAACTGTTAAATTAGCATCTAATCACTAATTTTGATAAATTTATTTTTATTTTTATACTTTATTTTAATCTCAATGTTAATCCCAAAATTAAAATAATCTTTGAAATCAAAATTCATCTCGAGACTCAATAACTCCCCCGTTCTTTTCTTTCTTCTGAGGGTCGGATCGGAAAACGAGGGCCGATGATTGAAATAGGCTTTATAGGCTTGTTGATTTATTAAGCAACTTGCTGCACATTCTACCGTATAGTTTCACTTTTCAGAAGATCTGAAATGGTGCTAGTGGGAATGTGGGACGGAGATTACTTGAGCAAATCATCATTTATATAATTCTATTAGTCATTATAAGTTAATAATTATATAAATAATTAAAGCCCAAAATAAAAATAAAGAAGAAACACTGCCCCTAGCCCCAGAGGTCGTCTCTGGGTCGTTTTGAACGGAAGTGCACCGTTGCTCCGTTTCCAACTCCGATCAATCCTCCTCTTACAAAACCCTCGACTCCACCCCTACCTCCAACCCCCCCGAGAGTAGAAGAAGTTCGACTAGTTTAATTCTCCGAAGAAGATTGGATTACTCAGGTAGTAGAAAACTTAGTAGTGTTCTTTCTATTTCGGATCCTCTCTTCTTCTTTTTTTGATTTGAAGTCGATTTGAGTTTTCCGCTTGGGTTCAGTGCGCTGCATGTTGATGTCTCATTGGAAGGAGCTGCTGTTAGCTGGGTTCTTAGTTTGTTTGATGAATTTATTATAGATAACATGAACTCATGAACAAATCTTGTATTAATTTGGGAGAATGTTGTGGTTCCATATAACGCTGCCTTAGGCCGAATTCAATCTTATTATACCGACTTTTGGCTTAAGGCATGCCAGTTTGATCAGGAAGTTTGTAAATGTTAGTATTGTGAATTTTCAGCCGTCTTATTTTAAGTTGTACAATTTTTAATTTTGGTACAGACAGAGGTTTTATGCTAGAATTGTTCAATTGTTATAGTCTTTTGCGTAAGGAATTTTTTTCTGGTGACTAGAAGTTAGATACTCATCAATTATCTTGATCAAATGAAGTGGAGCTTTGGTAAGCTTAGACTGGTAAAAGATATTTAACTTATTCATCAATATTTTTCACCGTTCAATTCTTGGAACTTCCCGAGTGAAACTTTCTTATTAGCTGTCTTGTTTATATATAAGATATATTTGTGCTAATAGACATAAAAAATATAAACTTCTCCATTCACCAGGAACATTCAGAATGGAGGGTTCCAGTAGGGGAGGAGGATATCCCGAGGCACTGGTAAAGAGCTACAAACTGGGTAAGACTCTGGGTATTGGTTCATTTGGCAAGGTGAAAGTTGCCGAGCATATACTAACTGGTCTTCGAGTTGCTATCAAGATTATTGATCGGCGTCAGATGAAAAGCATGGAGATGGAAGAAAAAGGTACTATGAGTCCATCTGTCCATGACCTTTATCTTTTATTGTCTCCTTCAATGTCGTACTAGAATGAGCTACCTAACTTGACTGAGTGTTAATAGACTTTTATGTTGTCAAAATTGTATTTCTCGTTTTGATATTTTTTTTGGATGAATCTTCTTGTTTTGATTAAAAGAGTACAAAATTCCCTGAAATTATTTAGATGTAATTAGCCCTATTGATATGTGTTGGCCACATACTGCTGCTTAAAATATTATTATATATTTTATGGTTGAGATTCAAATGAATTGCTGTAGTCTTGTTTCCAAATATTTTGGGATGCAGACTAGTATTCGTAAGTTATTACCAAATATTTTTTTTGAAATAACAATTAAACAAGAAAGAAACTAATAATTCTCCAATACCAATGAAGTTATCCTTGCAGAATTTACATTTTTTGTTGTCTTGAACAAATAATTCTCCAATATCATTTAACTGTTGGTACGAGTTGAGCACCTGTACCTTTGTCTGGGTACAGTATCAGTATCAGGTCATGTAGTTCAGTTTCCTATGATTTTAAGTTACAAAATGCTAATTGTAAGCATTATCACTTTAGAACTAAAAAGCAAACGAAAACTTTTCTACTACCAGTATTCCGGCTACATAGAATTTGAACTTAACTGTATTGATTTTGTGCTTACCATTGTTCTTTCAGTGAAGAGAGAGATAAAGATATTGTGCTTATTCATTCACCCACATGTCATACGTCTTTATGAGGTCATAGAAACACCGACACATGTATTTGTTGTGACAGAATATTGCAAATATGGAGAATTATTTGACTACATAGTGGAGAAAGGTCGGTTACAAGAGGATGAAGCCCGACGTCTCTTCCAACAGGTCCATAGTAATTTCTGAAATCTGCTTTCATTATGGGAATGTAAATATGTAATTGCACATAAATAGAACATTGAGATTGTTTATGCAGATCATATCTGGAGTTGAATATTGTCACAGAAACATGGTCGTGCATCGAGATTTGAAACCAGAGAATTTGTTGCTCGATTCAAAATATAATGTCAAATTAGCAGATTTTGGGTTGAGCAATGTAATGCGAGATGGCCATTTTTTGAAGACCAGTTGTGGTAGTCCAAATTATGCTGCACCTGAGGTAAAGATATCTTTAGCTGATATGTTTCTCTTAACACTTCAAAATAAACTTTTCTATATCTTCTAGGTTATATCTGGGAAACTTTATGCTGGACCCGAGGTTGATGTGTGGAGTTGTGGAGTTACACTTTATGCTCTTCTCTGTGGCACTCTTCCTTTTGATGATGAGAATATCCCCAACTTATTTAAAAAAATAAAGGTGAAACCTTTTTTAGCTTTCATTTATCTTCTATTTTTGTTTTCCATCTTTGATGGATTTTCTATTTGCTTAATTAGAGTGGAATGTACACATTACCAAGTCATCTGTCCGCTTTGGCAAGGGATCTGATTCCTAGAATGTTGGTTGTTGATCCAATGAAGAGAATCACAATTCATGAAATCCGCGAGCATGCCTGGTTTCAGACTCGACTACCCCACTATCTAGCAGTCCCGCCTCCAGATACTACCATTCAGTTTAAAAAGGTCTGATTCTTGTTTTGCTTGTATTTTTTAAACTTTGTTTTGCATATTTTTCATCCTCTTCATGCGTCTTCTTTTTCTTTCTCTATTCTAGATTGATGAAGAAGTTTTAGAGCAGGTGATTAAAATGGGATTTGACAAGATTGAGTTAGTCGAATCTCTTTCTTGCCGAAGACAAAATGAGGTACTTTTTTAAAATGAAACTGAATTTGAGATGAAACAGTTTTGAGAAAATTGAAGTACAGAATGTTGAAATATTTCTGAACTCTCATGACAGGCCACTGTGATATATTATCTCCTTTTGGACAGCCGCTTACGTGCTACTTGTGGCTATCTTGGAGCTGATTATCAAGAATCTAAGGTTTGTTTTATATCATTCTAGGGTACATTTTGCATAGTTTTATACCTGTTTGGATGTTGTCAAATTTCCTACTTCCCTTGAAGAGACCAAAATGCATGCATTTCATGTTAATATCGAGCATCTTTTAACTGCTTCAGAAATCTGTGAGTTAATGAAGACTATCTTTATTCTTATTATTTTTTTCTTTTTTTGCTTTTCTGAAACTAGACGGAAATATCCTTTTATTGTTTTCAATTTTCAGTATTTACAATATAAATTTAAAAACTAATTCTGGATGCCATTGGTTGCTTAATCAAGACCTTTCTTATAATATGAAATTACTTACTAGAACTTCAGTGATCCTTAATTTATTTTAAATGTCCATGCAGTTGTGCTTTCTTTTATAAAAATGAAATTGGGCACTATTTTTTAATGTTGAAACTCATAATGTGTGTTTAAACTGGTAAAATTTAGTGCAACCACTGCCTTTTACTTCCGAAATTATAGGCCATGTAATGTTGCTAATAATGCACCAGAAATACAAATAGTAATGAGGGTAAACTTTGCTAGGCTTCTTAATTGGCCATTGCCAGGTTGTGACCTTTAATTGAATTGATCCTTTTAATTGTTAAACTGAACTAGTTGCACTAAGTTTTATTCATAAATCTTAATAGAGAATAGTAAAATTGAATTGAACTAGCACGGCACCTTCTGTGGATGCATTATAATCAGGCATCAACAAATACCTAGTGTGATACTGGTGTTGACAGGATAACAGGACAAGCTGGCCAAGCATGATACCTGATTCAGCAAGTACACCCTAAAATGCCTACTTGTACAAGCTGGCTAACCATGTGACATAAATCTGATTAGGGAGTAAACTCATTCAAGTAAAATGAGAGCACTAGAAACCAACCAATTATATATAATTAACTATTATAGTAACCAATCTATTTCTAAATGCAAGGATATTCATGCTATGATTCAAAGTTAATAATATATAAAATCATAATATTCTTTGAATCTAGAGTAGCAAAAACTGTAGGGTGAAAGAATTCTTTGTTTTGTTTCATGATTGTTGCTCACTGAAATGCCTATTCCAAATGCTCTGTGTGCCAATTGATCTTGAGAGTGATTCATGCGCCGAGGGTGAGCCAGGGTGAGCCAACGAACACCGACCACCCCCATTCTTTGTTGATGTGCTGGCATATCCAGTTCCATTAGAATCATCACAAATTATCATTCTCATATAAATTATAATTACCTTATCGAGGTCATTCACTTTTGAGATAAAATGATTATTTTCATTTGTCACAAATCATGCGACAAATTTCGGGAGTGATCCAAAGCTTTCTAAATTTGATGAGATAAAATGAGTATCGCTGAATTTTTCCAATTGATCTAGCAATTTTATAAGTTACATTCAGTTCTGTTGGCCTGAAATTTTTTTTTCCAGTTGTTCCTAGTAGAGCTACAGTGTTGTGACTGTACAATTAAGAGGCGAAAAAAGCAAACATTGTTATAATTTTATGGGGAGAAATAAAAATATAAAAGTTGAGACACGTCCTTGCTGCTTTCAAAAATATATATTTCCCCTTCAACTTGTTAAAAACTTGGAAAGTAAATGTTAAACAACGAAGGAAAGTAATAACACTTGGGATTCGAAATTACTGTAAATGGGAATATATTGTATACCATAATGTCTAATGGACAAATTAGAAATGGCTCTTATTAATAAAATTTCATTCAAATTTTCTTTCTTCAGGATTCTCTAAATCACAATTTGTACAGATCTGGACATCACCGTGGGAGCATGGATCCCCAATTAATAACCCTAAAGCCTCACTACCCTGTCGAGAGAAAATGGGCTCTTGGGCTTCAGGTTAGAAACCAACCCAAATGTACTGAATAATTCCATTTCCACTAGAAACCATGATAGCAGAATAAATAGATATGTTTCTGGTTTTCTTTGTTCTTTTGCATTCTTGGGAAGATTTAACAGCTTCCGAGATAAGAGTTGACTAATAAATAATACTAATTTCATAGAATTATTGGTCTTAAGAGCCACTATCGTCATTTCCTTTGGAGATACAACAGCTTTCGAAGAAATTTTAATTGAAGTATTTCAAGTGGTTGGAATTTACTTTGTACGTATGTGTTGCCGCTTTTTTTTTTTTTTGGGGGGGGGGGGGTTGGTATCACGTCTTTTTTCCCCCTTTTTCTGGGTGAGCTGATAAATAAATTATATTTGGCCAGTCTCGAGCCCATCCCCACGAGATTATGGCAGAGGTACTAAGAGCACTGCATGAGTTGAATGTTTCTTGGAAGAAGAATGGGCATTACAATATGAAGTGCAAACAGTCGATTGGAGCACCTCAGCCTGAAATGGACACACATGGCAGTTACAACTTTTCTGATGGGTATTCATCAATTGGCAATGGTAACGTGGCTGGGAGATCATATAATGAAATAAAGTTTGAAATGCAGGTATGTTACCTTTTTGGCTGATGGATTATTATGCAGATGAATTAATTGTAATGGTTTTAATTTGAGCATTAATGGATTAATCGTTGCAGCCAGTTACTGATTTGCATTCTTTTACTGCAGCTTTATAGGACAAAGGAAGATAAATACTTCCTTGATTTGCAAAGAATTACTGGTCCCCATCTCGCCTTCCTTGACTTCTGCGCGCAATTTCTGTCCAAACTCGGAGTTATCTGATCGTTTCAGGCAACTTCATGTACAGTGACAGAGCTTTTAATTTCTAGCAATATATAGGATTTGGTTGCTTGTTTGGATGTCTTTTTGCTTTTTGTTTTTGTGGATGATCCAACAATGTTTGGTCTCCTTATTCAAGTTGGTGCTTGGCTTCTCGTCTGTATATTGCTGGCTTTCAAGAGGAATAGAAAAGGATAAAAGAAGCCAGTTCGACCCGCTTAGGTTAAGCGTTGTTGTTTAAGTACTTCTTGTGAGCCTAACAACTTTATAAGGGTTATTTGTGTGGAAGACGTGTATACTTCAAAATAGTCTGTATGAATTTATACCAGCAACTATCCGTGCGAGACTGGAACTTTTACTCTCTTGTGATGACTGTAATGCTTTTACACATGGATCCTTCCAAGAATGCTATTGTCATAAAAAGATGTATTAACCCAAATACTCACCGGACAAACTACAAACCTGAAGCACAGCATTTCTAGCAGGGTGTTGGACTATATGGAAAGACCGTAATAAAAGATCTTTTCAAAACAGGGTGACTTTTGCGCCTGTTCAGCAGTGGTTGAAACATTGTTAAAGGCACAAGTAAATAGGGTAGATTGCATGCTGTTATAAATTATTAAGAGCATTAAGTAGTTTGTGTAATAGGTTAAGATGTGCATACTGTTATAAAGTATAAACAGGGTCCAGTGTGCCAGTGTGTCATGTGAGCCTAGATGTGTGCCAGGGGGTTTGGTTTAACTGATGTAATTTGCTAGAGATACGTATGTTGACAGCCTCTAACAACTTTTTCTAAAAAAATTTATTTTAGAAAAATAGCTCTTATGTTTTCTTCTATTTTCGAGGTATCATCATCTAAAGTGCCCAAAATAGCTCCACAGAAGCGCTTTACCATCCTAATTTTTAATGTCCGACTCCAAATTTCATATGGAATCTGTAGATTAAAAATCTTTTAAATGCTCTATACTATTCCTTATTATAGAAGGATTCCACTACATTGGTCTTGCATTATAGCTGCAAAAAATTTACCCAACTTATTTAAGCCTATATGTTGAAATAAAATATCAGTAACCATTTTTACTATTTGCAATCTCCAACCCTTCAATACAATCAAGATAAAAGATCGACCATCTAAATGACACAGGAAAAAGATACTAAAAATTTTAAAGCTAGATTCCAGCAGCAAATACTTAAGTTGTTGGGAATCTAACAGGTACACTCAATATTAGGTGAAAACATGAAACTTAGTATAAGCCCAACTAGAATAAAACCCTGTAGGCAAATCATCAAGAACAGAAGAGTGAAGAGAAGAGAATGAACTACTTTCCAGACCTAACAGTATGAACTGGAAAGAAAAATCTCTCTTCCAGTTGTTCGTCAATTTCTTTAAAGTTACAAAAGGAGAAAAATAAACATGGAAAAAAACCTGCAAAAATTAGAAAAAACTAAATATATTACAAGAGGGTGTTAAGAGACCGCCACTAACAGCTAACCGCTACCTCCCTACATCACTCCAAGCTTCCATGCCACTACCATTAGTACTACTACCACACACAGTCGCTTTTGAGGCATAATGCATTTTCAGAGCCATTACCGGGTCAGAGACCACACCACCAGCTCTGACCGAGCCAGCAGCAGCACCGACCATATTCGGTGCAAAGTGTTGAACCATGTCAACTCCACTTCTCTTTGGTACTGTCATGCTGAAACTATCCACCCTCCCACAATTTGACACCAGTTGTTGCATATGCGGCTGCTGGTAGTTTGATAAATTGACAGGGAGATTTGAGGAGTTGCTATCTTTACCAGGGTAAAATGGTAAAGCCCCTGCAAGGGAATCTTGGTACTTGGCCATCATATGAGCCGACTCAGGCAAGGATGGGAAACCAGGTCGTATACCGTCCTTGTCACAAAAACCATGGCCCTGTACCGGTAACACATCCAACCCCAAGTGATCGCCAGCACTGACAGCAACTGGCCTGGAAAACAAAGGTGTGCTAAAGGAATGACTATTTGGCACACTTAAAAAAGAACTATTTTGCATGCTTGATGAGAACTCTTTGGGGTTAGGCTTAGGTGGAGGTCTTGTGCACACCTTTTGAGATGACGATTGAGTAAGGATTTTGCCAAACAACTTCACATCACCCGTTCGGCAAGGTGTATCATTCTCAGTTGAGCACACAGGCTGTGAAGCAAGACGCGCTGAAAAATCACACTTGTCATCTCTTTTCTGGGCTGTCAAAATCTCAGTCATTGGACTATATCCGGCATTAGATGCTAACCCAAAGAACTGGTTTCCCCTGTGGTTTGGCATTTGCAGCGGACAACCTTTAAGAACATGTGATGACTGATTGGTTTGATTCATTAACGGCTTATTTTTCTGCATGTACTGTTGCAACGGGTTGTTAGTTGCTGGCACATTGTAATGACGCTTCCTCAAATGCTCTTCAAAATTTAAAGTTGTCTGAGACACACCATGTGGGTGCCCACTGAAACAAATAGAACCAGATGGGTTGGAGGTGGGTCCAGAGCCAAAGTGTACTGACCAGTTATTGGCATTGTTCTCTTTCAGCGCAACAGGAGGATTATTCAATGGAACCTGAGAAAGATACCTACTAGCAAAAGCTGGCTTCGAAAGTAAGCTCTCACTTGTGCCAGAATCTGATGCAAATGATATAACACTGCCTGTTGCACCAAGATCAACGCTCGCACATCTTCTGCTCCTTGCTGTACCAGTCTGATGTGGCACAACAGAATGAGATGAACTCACTCTTTCTTTTAATATATCAAGGGGCTTCTCATTAACAACCTCACACTGGTAAGCACTACAAGTACCAGTTGCATGCAAAGCAGAAACTGAACCAGCCTGAACACACTCTGTTCTACTCTGCTCATAATCTTCCAGATTGCCTGTCTTCTTAGCTTCAGGTAAATATTCCTTCTGATTGCAAGTCAAACTAGCATTTTCACTTTCATTCAGTACAGGTTCAAAACCAAGTTTTCCCGCTCCAGGCACCGGCTTTTCATTAAGATCAGTATATGAATCTTCAACACTTTCTTGTTTTCCGGGAAAACAATCATACATCTCTGAATTGACCACAGCACCTACAACTTCCTGTTCACTTGTTCCATCATTTGCATTTTCAGATCCTGCAACCGCCTCACTCGTTGTGACCATGTCACCAGCTGCCTTAGAACAAGATTGTGTACTACAAATCCCAGAATCCATTTCAGCCGGCCCATCATCAGTATCACTCCTCCCACCATTGGTATCACCATTTCCTGGTAGTGCGCGTCCCGTATCACCGTTGTCTTCACAATGATTGGCAAAATCCAGCCCAAGAGATTTCTGGGCCTTGCAGAAGAACACCTTGCACTGGTCCCTTGACCTTGTTCCAAGATGGTGCGAAATATTTGAAAAGTCTTTCCCATGAGTGTTGTAGGCTTGGACAAAAAGAGCTTTCTCTTCATCAGTCCAGTCCGCTGATACCAGCTCTCCACCGCAGCTCTCCTCAGAGCAGGCATCCTCTTCAGCCACAGGTCGAAAATGACTTGTTTTACTTGTGAGGTCAGTGGAGGTAGTCACACAAGAGCTCATCGCCTCAGAGGAGAAAACACGGCCAATACTAGATGGCACATGAGCTACCAGAGAATCCTTCCTGTCAACTGCACAGTGATTTCCTCGAGACTTGCTACCAATAACCTTATGTTTGCCTTTCAAGCCAGTGGTTTGACTGTACGCTGCAACAACTGATGCGGCACCAAGTATGTCAAGTGCAGCTGCATTTGATTCACGACTCCACTTCCGACTAGTTGCCATAAGGAATGTACTAGATTGTGCCAGCTGCCGCAACTTCAATTGTGCTTCCTTCTTTTTCATCAAGAGACGTTTCTTCACCTTGGAGAAGCTCTCTGATTTGTGGTTCTTGTAGTAGAACTCCACACAATCAGCAGTTGTTTTGTGGTCGAGAAAAGAAGAAATTTTGGTGAAGTCCTTACCAAAGGTGGCAATAATCTCCATGAAAATCTCCTTTTCTTCTGGGTTCCATGGGTTTATCATAGAACGGTCACGTTCAAAGGACACAGGATCCTCAATGAGACCATTTTCGGTGGGAAACTGTCTACTCTCCTTCTCTTTGCTGTCTATGATCAATGAAGGCATCTTCTGATGGCTTCTATATTGCTTGATCCGACAACTTGACAGCAGCTTGCCTGAATATTCTAATATTTCAATGGAAGGAACAACAGGGGAATTATCATCTGCAAGGGAAATTAAAACTACATGAGATAAATTAGATAGAATGTTATGTTCAATTGATTGCAAGACCATTGGCTTCTTCAGACAGTACACGGACACGGTGGATTTGTCCATTGAATAATAGACACTTGTGATGCATGAAACAACCTTGCACAAGGATTTAATTTGCATTTGAATTATATTATCTGTCAGGCCTAAGTTTTCATTAATTACTAGTGGTTTGATAAATAATTGTTCACGAGCCCAAGCTAAAGTTTCAAAAATACCTGCCAATATTCATACCAAGAAATTAAGAACATAAAACCCAATATCTCCAAATCATAGAAGTTAGTCTCGTACGATACGCATTACGTATCGCACGATTCGGTACGAGTCAAAGGAGGAACGGTACAGATCGTACCTGTGTATCGGAAATTTAAAACCTGTCTAACAACAAATAATTAACCTATCTTGATGCAATGTTAACCATTACGGAGGTAAAATACAATCTACAAATTGAACTCATATGAAAGAGGAAAAAAAAGGGAGGGTGTGGGGGAAGAGACTAACCAACTGATGTGAATTGTGAATGAGCATGAGAACACGGCTTCTGGGATGAGCCCGGCAGAGGAACACTGTTTACAGATACCTGTTTTCCAGACTTGCTGAAATTATTCTTAGTATTGAGCATTCGCAAATCCTCTTTCCACAGTTGTTTAAGAGACATGAATTTCAACGCAAGCACTTGCTCCTTGAATTTCATCTGCCTCCTGCGCACTGCTAACTTTTCTTTGATTCTCAGATTGTTTGTTCTGCTGCAAGATCCCTTAACCAACGTCCACATATCAATCTTGCTTGCAACAAATCCAAAAGGATTTGCAGCCAATTTTGCAGCATCATTGTTAGCAGCAACAATTGAATGCACAAGACTACTCCCTTTAGCCTCCTCAGCTGCCAGATTATTATCATCATCCTTGCTTGTGCTCGGCTCATCACTGTACCTACCAACTTCCTGGCCTTCATCTTCAATTTTCAGATCTACTAGCACGCTCTCTTTCTTCTCCGAACAATCCAACAGTTCAGTAATTAATTTATTGCAATCTTTAGCAACCTCTGAAAAAGGTTCTGACATTTTCTCAGTCGGTAAAGGGGCTTGAGCTTGATGTGCTACAACAGGTTTGGTTTCAGAATCCAAGAACTTGAGCTGAAGTTCGAGTGAATCAATTTCACTTTCAGTTTTCTCTAGTTCTTTTGATATATCCACCTTTAACATTGAGACCTTGTTCATGAAAGTCGAATCACCCATGCATGCATCCTCAGGTTGTAGAAGGTTAGCAAGAAGAGTACTAAGGGCACCAACAGAATTGACTGAGAGATCTAACTTCATAGGCACATCTTTTGACTGTGGCTTAGTGCCTAATTCAGACCCATTTTGGTGGGAGGCGTTTTCATCAATGCTGGCCATAGCTATACTTTGTTTCTCGGCAGGAACAGCTGCTGAATACCAAAGATTCAATTAATTAATCATATAACGGTTCCGAGGTTGTCGCATAAAAAAAAAAGATGTTCCAAGGTTGAGAATAATTAACAGCAACAAGTTAGCTACAGAACTATACCAAATTGTATCAGTACTGATAGAGCAGTAATTCCTTCAAATTTACCAGCTGGAGAGTACAGGAATAACAAAATATATATGCATCATGTCATAACAAGTAAAAACTAAGGAACTAAACACTAGCAAGTTTCCCATATAACAACAGAAAACTCCGAAATTTTAACTCATCTACCAATTGGAAAGGTAACAGAATTACTCTCATGTGATATGGGAATTTGACTAAGCATTTATGCCAACAAGCATGGTTTAATAGTTTACATAGAAGCAATTCCATATTACTGATTGAAGTCTGTTGCCAAACTAAAGCATTCTTTAGTAATTTTGTCCAGAATATATAGACCACAAGAGCCAATCATTGAGTTCTAAAAGCTTTCCCTATATTGATTATATCCAATCATACCCAGAAAACGAAAGACAAACCAACCTAAAATAAACATCATATTAAATAGAATACGAATTATAAAACCATGATGGAGAAAAGTTGAATCTTGATCATGGGCAGCATCCAAAGAGTATCAATACTGAGTCACGTCCAAGTAGTCTACCCTTTATATTCAAACAATCTTTTCTTAAGGAAAATAATAAAGCAAAGACTTACCAGGAGGACGACTAGTGGCAGATAAAGGAGTCACAGGAGAAGGACAACCTGCAGTTGTCACTGTCCCACAGATGCCAGCATCACCAGCCCCACTACTGCCTGCATCACCAGGCCCCCCAGACCTAGTGCCAGATGAATCAACAGAACCTTGAACCTTTGCCATTTCATACTTAGCCAGTCCCTGGCCCCATCCAAGTCGAGCCTTCTTTCTAGAAGTCCCCATCTCATCTCCAACCGGAGGAGAAGTGAGAGGGGATGCAATTGATGTTTCCTTCACCGGGGGCACCAAAACCTTTAGTGTTCTCTCTTCCTTAACTGCCAATGCGCTATTGCTTGGGCGGGACCACTTGAGCGGGTTCCATGATGATGGTACCAATGAGTGGTCTCTGCTGTCAGTGTGGTCTCTGGGAGAAGGTTGTGTTGTTGATGTGGTTGAAACAGGGATGGTGAGAGATCTCGTGGCTGTGACAATCGAGGTATCATATGAAAGGTGGGTAGGTTTATACAAGGGTGTGTTTAAGGTAGGGGAGCATCTGAATGGGTTCCGGTTATCCTTTCCACACCTTTCATCCTCGGTGTAAGGCCAATCAGATCGGGATGGAGAATCTTCTGGGTATATCCTGTTCTGACCTTTTAAAAAATTAACAAATGCATTAGCATGCTGACGCCTACAATCCAATCTGATTTTTTTCCATGATTTGGTTAATAAATTCCCTTTCGTCTCTTTTGAAGAGTTCTGTGATGCCTTTATCTAATTAAGACAGGCAATCAAAACAATGAGATAGTTAAATATTTATTGTAAAATACAGCTCGCTCAAGTGAATTCAGCAAATCAGAGTGGCCCTCAGATATTCCCTGCAATTTATTTATTTTTTACATTTTTTTCGAGAGTCTTCCCTAAAAGTGCTATAGAACCAGGTTTATGAAAAACGATTAATGATTAAGTGTGAAGTGGAAACCCAACAGGTTAATAAATACACAAAATTTAGGAATTTTGTCCCTTTCAAAAACCTCAAGTCAAGATTACCGTTTGAGTTTTTACTAAGGTAAATTCTCCCCTCACCTCCAACACGCCCCTCCCCCACAAAGGATAATACCTTGCTAATCAAACCAACAACCCCAGACCACCAAAAAAAGTAACAGATATAATTTTGAAAAAATTTTAAATATCCCAAAAAAGAAAATATCCCAAAGACGAAAACCCAAGACGAAAAAAATAATAATAGAGAAATATAAGAACACGAAAGAAGACGGATTACCCGGGCACACAGACTGAACAACACTTTGCCACTTTTTGCTGGCCAAAACCAAATTTTCCACTGGTAAGTCGGTAAAAAAATCCACTTCAAAATGGTGCAAAAAGTTAAAACTTAAATAATCAAAGCAATAAACGACCAAATTTACCCAGATCTGTACCTGAGAGGGGTCGACTAGAGGAGTCACGTACTACTGGACCACCATAGCGCTGGTCTCTCCATCGAGAGGCAGTGGCCGAGGCGCTGGGCGGATTGCCAGAGCCGGGGCCCAACCCGCCTCTCTCAAACTTCCTCTCCTTTCTCTCCCACGAAGGAGGAGGTGTAGGCTGTTCCGAACGCATCAAACTTCGCTTCTTCGAAGGGCATCTATGCCCCTGACTATTCGTTGCTGCGTCTTCTTCCTCGGTTCCCCTCTGGGGTTTCTCTTCTTTTTTTGTTTTGGGAAGAATGGGGGAGGGGGGTATGAAGGGGAGGATTGGGGTCTTTTTCTCGTTCGATTTCTCAGTCCTATCTGGTTTAGGGGTCGAGTTGGGTCGGGTGTGGGTTGCAGTGAGAGAGAGAGAGAGAGAGAGGGGAGGGAAAACGTGAGAGGGAAAAAAGGGAAGGAAGACGGATTGCGCTTTATTTTGTCCCCACAGCCTGGATTTCAATGTCCCGCCGCAGGCGCCATTAATTCCATTTCAACCCTCCTCTCACGTCCGCTTAACTAATAAATAATGCCCTTTTTCATCCTCGTCCCTTTATTTCTTCCAGTTCGTACTCATTTGGTGTTAGGAGATTTAGGCTGTGACACTGTTGAAACTTGAAATATCAACGTTCAGTCGCAATCCATAACGTCTGATACAGTGATACTCTTATTAGACCGTTCTCAAAAGATCAAAATTAAGAAAATGCTTTTGCTAAAACAGTAAAATAAAAAAACGAATTATTAAAATGTAGAGAATTAAGCTTATTAATTAAGCCTCATGAGTGATAGGTTTTTGGACCTCAGATAAAACTCATCATAGGCCTATATAGAGGATAACGGGAGCTCTCTCACAAGTTACCTCAACCATTACCTAACTAGTCACAGTATCGTTACATTACCGTTTCTAACTATTGGTACCTCATATATTTTTTATTTCTATACATGTAATGTATCAAGAAAATAATAGCAATCAATAAAATTATTGGTCTTCGTCAATTCATAATTCTCAACATGGTATAAGAATAGGTCATGATCCTAGCTCAGTAAATCACAAAGGCAACATCAATTAGAAACTGAGAAAAATACCAAAGACTGGGGAAACCAGCACAAGGCTGGTCTACAACTCAGCACTTGACAAAGATCATAGCTCCAACAAAAAGGGGTAGCCATTTACTGTCAAGCAATATCAGATCCAGAGAAATCCACATCAAGAGTCAAGATAGTTTATGTTCTTAATCCAATCTGATACAGAAAAAAGGAGCAAATATTTTTTTACGTGAAAAAAGGCAAAGATCAAGACAATATTTGTTCTTTACTGTCTTGTACTAGAAAAAAAATCAAAAGAGCAAGGCAGTAATTGTTTTTTATCGGAAAGCCAAAAATATCTCAACAAATCGAAAAAATCACCCATATCACCCTAACTGGTGTGAATCACCTGCCTTGGATGCATATTGTCACCATTTGGCAGATCCAAACTAGAGTATGTTACGGAAAAATTGCCAAAGTCAATGCCAGTAAATCCTAATTTCTCAACTGCTCAAGAAAAAAAGACACTAAGGGACTGGAGAACAGAAAATCTCCTAGTAACTAGTTGGTTACTAAAAAGTATGGTCATAGTAGACATTTACATGTGTGCAGGATCTGCCCAAGCAATATGGCAAAAATTGGAAAGGAGATTTGGGCAAAAAGAACAACCATACAAGAATATTTCAACTCCAAATAGAACTACATCAAGCAAAAAAACAACAAACCCAAACAATCACAGAGTGGCTCAACTTCATCGAAAAAAATGAGATGAAATATGATTGTATAGACCAATAGAATTGGCCTTGATGAGCTGCAAAAAAGAGTTGAGCGGGATGAGATATTTCAGTTCCTGACAAGCCTCGATTCAAGTTATGAAAATCTCAGATCTCAAATCCTTCTCAATGAAAACTTGCCATCTTTCAATAAAGTTGCTAACATGGTTTAGTGAGAAGAATCAAGGAGAACATTAATAAACCCCCAGCCTCACGAACCAGATGAAACCAAAACCTTCATAAACCGTTATCATAGACCAAACCCTAACCCTAGCCTTGCCGCAACTAACCGAGGAGACCTAGCCCTCCTCCAATGCAAGACTATAAACGTGAGGGACACAAAGAGGAAGTGTGTTGGTTTCTCCATCTGGAGTTGAGGCCGAAGGGTAGAGGGAGAGGCGGAGGTTACAGAGGAGGTAGAAGGCGACAGGAGGAGCAACGCGAAGAGAAAAAAGTAAAGAGAATTCTAGGAGCTACGAATGAAAGAGTAAAACGAGTTGAACATAACCCGTCGCTCCAGACAAAAGAAGGACCAGCTGATAGATTCGGTGAAACAACTAATGGGTATAGAGTCCGAATTTGAAATTTTTTGTAAGGATAGTCAATTGAGAATATATATTCAAGATTAATACATATTCTAAATGAACTTGATGAAGTTGGAGAATCCTTGTCTAACTCTAAGATTGTAGGCAAGATTTTTAGGGCAATGATGACAAGGCACTCTAAGCACTCTAGAAGCAATACAAGGCACTCTTGACAAATTCACACATGAAGAAGTGTTCACTCATTTTCTATGCTTTGAGGAGAAGCTACGACAAAATGGAGAGCTCACACCAAAACTCAAAGAAACCGCACTTCAAACTAAAAAATCTTCATCGCGCTACTATTCTAGCAAGACATCATCTAGCTCATCTTCTATGAATGATCAAATCATCACGAAGATATTTGAAAGAATGCTAAATCTTGAGAAGGAGTACAATAAAGAGCGAGATGAGAAAATAATGACGTGCATATGCTTCTTATGCCATAAGGAATGTCACACAACACACGATTGTTCTTTAGTCTTTCCACATAAGAAGAAACAAAACTTTGAAAGAATTGATGCTATGCTAACTAAAAACAACCATGTTAAGAGAAAAAAATATGAAAGAAATCCACTCAACCTTGCTCTAATTGTGGAAGTAGAGGAGAGCTCACCCGTGGTGGATGTTGATGAGATTGTAGCAAGGAACAACATCACCGACTTGAGCACATTGGAGATCCTACACGATATTGTCATATCCAAGAAACATGAAGATGAACTCATTTACATCTAAGGTACAATTTTCTTAAGAATTTCAATTGCACAATCAAGTAGTACCTTGCACTACATCATCAACTTGGGATGATAGTGTTGATGATTTTGTTGATAATGATGAATTTAATGTTGAAAATGCAAATAATTTAGATGATAAGGCTGAAATTGAATCTTTTTTATCTAGTTTAGAGAGTCTCATTCATGATTCATTTTCTTAAAAAGATATATTAATTGAGAGACTTGAAAATAAAATTTTAGAGTTTGAATTAAAAGTTCGATCTTATGAGTCTAAATTACAAAACCTGAAAATAAATTGTCAAATGCACTTAAGTGAATTTGCAACATTAAAAGTGAAAGTGTAAATTTTAGAAACTGAAAATAGAGCACTAACATCTTCATGTACTTCAATAAGCATCATTTCAATGGATTTAAACAAGAATATAAGTCAAAGGCATAGCAACAAGTCGAGTCTTAGATATAAAAAATCTTCTAAGGCTTCAAATTACCCTAAATCAAAAGAGAAACAAGTTCAAGGATCAAATACAAAAATTATGAAACCTACTAATGCTAAATTTTTCAATAAGAAACACAATTATGCATTTCAATATAAGCAATTTGATAAAAAGATTAACAAATGACAAAAGAATTTTCAAAGCAACAATGCTATATTTTTTAATCTTAGTTAGTCAAACAAATTGTATTTTAAAGGACCCGATGGATGATTTTATGTGTTTAAAAATCAAAATGATTTTCAAACCAAAGCTCAAATATATGAGCATAAACGAGGTGTTTCTCAAAAATATAAAAATATTTCTAAACAAAAACACAAGACTCAACCTCAAGGATTAAAAGAAAGCTACCAAAATATATTTGTTAAAGACAGTAAGAAATATCAAATATGTGTATTTTATAATTATTGTTGTCATATTGGTCATATCTCATTTGATTGCAAACTTAAAAAAGAAAATAACATCGCAAATGTTGTTTTGGTTCTTAAGATTAAAAATTAAAGATAATCTTATAATAGACATAATTATTAGTAATTATATTAATTTGCATGAAATTATGTGTGTTGCACTAAACATCTTCTTTGATTTGTCGATTTGCAAAACAATCTTGAATTTTACAATTTGCCTTGTTTGAGTTTTATGTAGGGATTGAAATGTAAATGGATTAGTGCAAAAGAACCAAGACTAGTGATGGGATACACGAGCTTAATCAAGACTGCATTAGGCTTAGGTTTAGTTAGACTCAAACTGGGTTGAATTGGTCAAGATAAATTGAGCTTAAACAACAAATAAAAGTGCTTCTGCCGAGTGAATCGTTATAACGATTTAGTAATCGTTATAACGGTTCATCTCAATACTCAAAAATATTCTAAGGTAGAAAATTCTCAAAGAAACTAGAGCGTATCGTTATGTAACGATTCAGTAATCGTTGCAATGATTTATGAAACGTATAACGATTCAGTGAATCGTTAGAACATTTCTGCTCAATTGATCCAACGGCTATTTTTTTCTAAATCGTTATAACGATTCTCAAACCGTTATAACGGTTCAGGTCGAAAATAATTTTTCAGCTGTTTCAGAAGATCTATTTTAAAATGATCACCTCTCACTAATTAGTGAAGATCCATCTACCTAAATCATTACTCTAGAGAGCTTACTAGCCATATATACAAAGTGAGAGAGATAATCAAGAGATTGAAACACTCAATTATCCAAATTATTATTTAACCTCAATCTAGCTTCTCTCTATTCTCCCAACTTAATCCTTCATGATATTCTTGTAAACGTTTTCTTGAGCTGTAATGCTCACCTTTTTTAAGCTGTAGTGCTCACCTTTTGAGTGTGTTGTCACTCACTTCTTGTTTTGAGTGTGTTGTCACTCACTTCTTGTTTTGAGCGTGTTGTCACTCTTATTACCGATAGGCTTGACAACCCATTTTTGTGTAAGGGACCAAGTTCTATAAGTATAAAACTGTTTTTAGTATTTCGGCTCAACCTAAATTGTTGGAGGTTGAGAGTCTCGGAGACGTCGGTATTTTTAAGCCGAACTCCGTTACATCTTGTGTTCTTGTTTGATATTTTCTTTTTTTTCTCTCATATTTCTTTGATCGCTATATTCTCGTGAGAATTGAATTGAATTAAATTGTATTCCACTGTCATTACACTTGAACACTAAGCCCCAAATCGGTTTATACATTTCTACCTTAGGTTCTTTACATTCTTGCACTATTTTTCATCTTTAATACCACAATCCTAGAGCTATCAAAACTATTTTTGGCCTGACCCGTTGTAACGGTTTAAAAAGGATAGTCGTTGGATCTTATTTTTGATTCTTAAGATCTTGAGTTGAGCCGTTATAACAATTTGGTAAACCGTTATAGTATTTTGCTGAACCGTTACACAATGATTTGCTCTACCTCTTTTGAAAAGTTTTTCTGTCTTAGAATATTTTTGAGTATTGAGATAAACCATTATAACGGCTCCTAATCCGCTATAACGACTTGCTGGGTAGAACTAATTTTTGTTACATTTTTCTTACTATTTAAGCTCATTTTTTTCTTAACCAATTCAATCTAGTTTAAGTCTAACTAAATCTAGGCCTAATGTAATCTTAATTAAACTCTTACATCCTATCATTAGTCTTTATTCTTGTGCGCTAATCTATTTTACATTCTAATCCTTACACAAAACTCTAACAAGGCAAATTATAAAATTCAAATTTATTTTGTAAATCGACAAATCAAATAAATTATTTAGTACAACATGATGTTTCATAAATAATTCATCAATTTAATATATATAAATATTTTATTTGCTAAAAAATATTTTATTCACGATTTATTTACAAATAAAATAGAGTTAGGCTATGGTACTACGCATAGTTAATGATCAAATTTGCTACAGACTCCAAAAATATAGATAAATCATCTCTAAATCTTGATTTATGGATCTCAACAAATTCTTTATTTCAAAATATGATGGGATATAAAAAAAACTATTTTTTGAATTTTCTAAGTATTAGTTTTAAATTTTTTAAGATGATTCAACAATAATAATAAAATAATTCATATTTTTAGGTCATTTTTAAAAAGTCCAAAACTAATACACAGAAAATTCAAAAAATAGAATTTTTTTATATCCCATCATATTTTTATATAAAGAATTTATTGAGATCCATTAATCAAGATTTGGAGATAATTTATCTATATTTTTTAGTCTATAGCAAATTTGATCATTAATTACGCGTAGCGCCATTGCCTAACTCAATAAGATATATTATATATTATTTTAAATATATTTAAAAAAATTATATTTTAATATATATTTTATTTATATTATATAAAAAAATATTCTCAAAATATATCTATATATACTGAATCATAAATTTTGATCTTATCAAATATTTTTCAAATTCCAAATTTAATTACTATGGACGGAACACGAGAATGAAATTGAAACTTCGGCATATCTATATTGAATTATAATGGAATGAAATTAAAATTCATAATATATATTGAATTATAATGGTGAATAATATTTATTTTTATGATATATATTAAATAATATATTATGTTTTTAGTATTCAGATATAAATAATTAATATCGAAAATAATTTTTGTACCATTTTTCATCTAATTATTTAAATACAGATTATCAAATTTAATTTTTCAAATACGAATCAGATATAGTCAGATATTATCCGCATAAATTTGCACTCCTGCATCTACCTATGTAATGTAACTAAGAAATTCATTTTGAAAAGAAAAACACCGTCAAAATTGTTAAGTATATAGACGTGAAAAGTTATACCCTACTAATTTCTAATATTTCAAAATATTTACATGCTCCTAGTATCGCACATTATATTTTTATTTCAAAAATGTTCATACCTCATGTTACTAGGACAAAATTTGAAAGTTATATATATTTTTTATTACGTCAACAAAATATATAATTGAAATATTTCTTATAGTCATCTAGAGAAAAGTTAACGATCGTTCTCTGGACCTCCAGTAGTCAAGCAGTCCAGTACCGCTCTCAGGCGTCCATTTGGGCTCGCAGTTGCGACAAGAACCGCTTTTTTTTTTTTTTTTAGGAAAGACGAGAATCGCTTTAAAAGAAAAACCATATACAAGGGCAGTTGCGTCAATTATGTTTTTCGTTTGCTTCTGGATTTTTCGTCTGAGAACCAGGTCAACCACGCAAAGTCATTCTTTCTCTCCATGTCTGGCACCGTGGCACGACGCTTAATTGATTTACAGGATATCTCCAGGATTTAAAACGGAGGAGCCCATGAAATTTGTTCGGAAAATATTTGCAGCCACATTGGAGAGTCTCGCGCGCGCGAAGTGCAGAGGCCACACGCCACGTCGACACGTCACCACGTGACAAAGAAGAGATGGGAGCGGCGTGGCTCGCAGCCTCGTCGGAGGGGGGAGGGAGAGAGAGTCTGCCGTCTAGGGCTGACGTGGAGGAGGGAGGAGAGATAAATTTAATAAGGAATAAAAAAAATACGGCTTCTAATTAAAGATGATTCTGGGATGCATAAGTGCACATTCAGAATCAACCAATCTATTAATTAATCATACGACAAGGGGATTAGAGAATTGGAATAAAATATAGGATAATGGAAATGATTGTTTCGAGCTAATCTCCAACTCCATTTTTCTTTGTCTAGTCATATCTGATCGGAATTTTTAATTTAGGTCAGGCTAGATTTTTATTTCTTATTTTGCTGTTAGTTTTATTTTTAATTTGGACTAGAGATTGGATCCTAAAAAAATTTTTGGACTAGCATCAAATCGGATTTTCTATGACTAATTAAAAAAATGGGGTTTGAGAGCTGCCCGAAAAAATTCGAACCGTAATGGTCAGGGGCGGAGCTAGAAACGATCGATAGGGGTGCCCGGTTCAAATAAATAAAATATTCAGGTCAAAAGAAATTTTATTTTTTACCATATGATCTTTATTTTTTAGTGAACCGAGGGGGTGCCCGGACGCCGGCTGGCGCCTACCTTGGATCCGCCCCCGGTAATGGTCGGTCTAAAAAAACATCAGACTATACTAGAGTATCGAACAAATGGACAATTATCCGTTTGCTACGGACCGTTTCTCCGTCTTCAAAGTTTAAATGGTCGATCCGACCGGTTTAAATATTTTTCATATGAAAATCTAGTTGGAGACCAAATTATATATTTTTTAGGATTTTTTTTTTACTATTTTTTAAGATAGCTAGAAAACGACTCCTTTTGAATGGTTCATAATAATTAAATCAAGTAATTTTCTAGTTATCTTAAAAAATAGTAAAAAAATTCTAAAAAAATATAAAATTTGGTCTCCAACTAGATTTTCATATGAAAAATATTTTGACCGGTCGGATCGACTATTTGAACTTTGAAGACGGAGAAACGGTCCGTAGCACACGGATCATCCGTGCTACGCGTAGCACCGTAGCCAAAATATATATATGTATATTTACATATATATTTTTAAATTTTAATTTTATATTTCGGTCTTGTTTCTTTAAAATTTAAATTTTATTTTCTCAAACATTCTAATTTAGTTATTAAATCTTATTGTATTAAATAGATTCATCTTCCTTAATTAAAAATATAAATTTTAAATTTCGCTAATCTGATGCTCTCTTTTAATCAAGTTATTATTATTATCACTTTGGTTATTTTTTTTGTCAAATTAATAACTCAAATAATCAGAAAGTTTATTTCGTCTACTTAGCTATACATTTAACTATATATATATATATATATATATATGTTAAATTATTATATCTATATAATTTTATTTATATATTTTCTCATACTTCATTTAATTAATTAGAGCCTTTAATTTTAAAAAATATGTTTATTATTAATTTGTTTTTATTGAATTATCTTACAATTAGGTTTTGTTTATCTTATTCATTTTAGTCAACAATAAATAGCCAATTGACTGTTATTTATTTTTGGCTTTATTCATTTATTTTATTTATTCTCATAATTATTTATATTATGTTATTTATTTAATTCATATCAAATCTTATTTAATTATTTATCATAATTATTATCACGCATTAATTTTTTATGGTTTAATATTTCTTCCCCTTTGAAATAAGTTTTGTCCTCGAAACGAAGACCACATTAATGATGAACACTCGGTATTTATTTATTTATCATTATTATTATTATTATGGTTAGTACATGTTGTTATTTATTTTTTCATCAATTTTTAATCAACAAGAAAGTTCGTTTTACCAACTTAACTAGGAGTTGAATTATTTATACTTTTATAAATTTTAATTCAATCTTTGGTTGTAGTTTTTATGTATGAATTTATAGATTTATTTATTTATTTATGTCATTATTAATAATATTTTATTGTATTCATTAAGACTAATACTATAGTATAAGGTCCTTATTAATTGCACGAGAAAACTTACATTATCCATATTCATATGTTGTTTCATTTGCTATGGTATCAGCTTTAATAACATTTATTATTATTACTATTATCAATAATCTTGAGATATTATAATTAAGAACTGAGTTTAGAGTTTTATTATCATACCTTCTTACTTCACGTTTTATTTTAAATTGACATTATGATTAATAATATTTAGAAATTTTGAGAAAAGTGTTTAGAAGCAAGTTTTGTAACTGATTATGACTTACGAGGACGGTAAAAGAAACACTATAAAAAATAAAAAGTAAAAATCATCTTCCCGGTATTAGTTACATGCTTTAAGTTTGATCTTGAAATAATTCTCCTAACTTGTTGGAGCCTGAAAAAATATTTTTGATTCTCGATATTTTGCAGTGATATGTTATGCAGCATTATGCAAAAAAAAATCATGATTTATTGGATCACTTTGTGATTGAGATCACAAAACGATTCAATAGACCATGTGATGTGCAGTATTGTGCATCCAAATTTATGTTGATCGTACAACACCATTTTCTTTCAGAATCGAGAGAGTTTCTAAGTTTTTGAGATCAGTTTTGATTCTAAGGGTTGTTTCAACCGTTAAATCAACATCTAAACACTAATCGTGATGAATTTTTTTATACTTTATTTTAATCTCAATGTTAATCCAATGATTGAAATAATCTTTGAAATTAAAATTGATCTCAAGACTTGGGAACTCCCCCGTTCCTATTCTTTCTTCTGATAAGGGCCGGTGTGGTAAGGCTTTAGGCTTGTTAATCTATTGAGCAACTTGCTGCACATTCTACCGTATAATTTCACTTTTCAGAATCTAAAATGGAGCTAGTGGGAATGTGGGACGGGGATTACTTGAGCAAATCATCATTTTTAGAATTATATTAGTCATTATAAGTTAATCATTATAAAAATAATTAAGGCCCGAAATAAAAAGAAAGAAAAGAAACACTTCCCCTAGCCCCAAAGGTCGTCTATGGGTCGTTTTGAACGGAAGTGCATTGTTGCTCCGTTTCCAACTCCGATCAATACTCCTCTTATAAATCCCTCGACTCCACTATCCACTCATAATGATCCTAATTAGATCTATTACAGAAGTAATTGGATAAATTGCAAGAAGAAAGAAGAACAAATAGAAATTTGGGGTTAAAAGTTGTTTATTGCATAAGAAGCGATACAAGATAAGAGAATAAAAGTGTTGAGATAAGAGTTTTTATTAGATTCTTCGACAAAGAAGAAAGCTAACCTAACTATCTATTTATACTAATTAAAATTTATATCAGTAAAAGATAGATAAATGATGAAGAATGGTGATTTCTGCGCTTCTTACTATTCTCTGAACCCCTTCTCCATTTAGTCTCCATTCTACTCTTTGTTTTGTCCAGTAACTATCAGATTAATGCAATATTGGGTTTCTTCTTCTTCTGCTCCAACAGGGCCCAACATATGACTTTCTATATTAAGCCCAGCAACTAGCTCTTCTTCAGTATTGGGCAAGTTAAACGTCTCTTCAACGGTCAACAATCTACTCATAATACTTTTAGTTGATTGTTGTACTGACATAATTTCTGAGATTGTCAGGTCATGATAATATTTTCCCCTTCTGAAAAGCTTATCCTCAAGCTTTTGATTATGGAATCGGTAACACCAAAATGCATAACTCGTCAATGTGAGTTCTTCCTTATTCTGCATGTAAAGTTGAGCTGAGGTTGTAAGATTATGATGACCACCTTTCGCAGTCTTATGGAGATCAGTTAGGTTCTTTTGCAGCAAAGTCTCTAGTATTGATTTACATGCTAGTAGCGGATTACCCTCCAATAGTATCGTTGTACCACTGTATTAGTATCGGGACTGTACCACTTTACCAGTACTAGTCATTTTCTAAGTCAAATTGTACCCCTATTGAGACTATATCACCCAAATTATCAATTGTCTTCCACTGTTAGGTACATCACACACATTATACCCTTTGTCAGATTGAGAATTTTTGTTGGTTATGAGAACCTTACCTTTCCATAACACTTTTGTATTCCTATAAAGCCTCTAATGCATTGTGATCACCTCACCATTTCCAAACATTTTATCTTTCAGCACTAGCATCAAATCTGAGAGCATTAATGACAACATGTCATGCACTTTCTCTCCCTTTATTAGCCATACTTTTAATGTTTCTCCATCTAAATCACACCACTCAACACATTTATTTTTTATTATGTGGATAGGTTATAGTAACCTTAAGTTATTAACATGTTCACCTTTACTTAGCTGTATAATGTCATCATTGCTTACTGCTTGAAACTCATACCACCACACATATATTACAAGGAACTCATATGATGAATTCATTTCCTTGTGCAATTTCCTCTCTACATTACATTTACTAGCAACCACTACTTTCTAGAAATGAAATTGCACCATTTTTTTTCTTCAGAAATTTGTGTCCACTTAACACTCTAATTTATGTGCCCTACCTCTACTACTGATAACCTACCAACTGCTGATAACTCATCAAATTATAATTTAATTTCACATCCCTTTATCATTGTTGCAACGACCCTAACCTCTACAAAATAGCCCTTTATCTGATTGGTCTCAAATTGTATTTTGTTAGTGATTTTAAGTGGTGTACATGTTAGTGCAGGATTAGGTTTAGTGCCTAATATTTTAAATAACACAATGTGACCTTAGTTTTGATCCGTTCAATCTCATTTGCATTGCACCAATTAATTATCTCAGCTTGTTCAATAAAAACCTATGTTGCACAAGTGCGGGTATCGTATTTGATACGATGCGGGTGTAGTGATACAAAAAATTTGAAAAACTTCGGATACGGGTACGGCTATATATAATAAATTATTATATTAAAATATAAATAAATTATATAATAAATAAAGTTGAGAAAATATTATTATATTATATTAATATATAAATAACTGAAATGCTATAGAAACACAAATGACATGATATAAATTTCACTTAGGGATGTATCAGAGGAGTATCAGAGCATATCGATGAGTATTGAGAGCGTATTCTTGACTGAATTCACTAAAATACCTTGAATAAAATATCATTGACGTATTAGAGGCATATCAGGGGCGTATCAGGACATATTGGGATGTATCAAAATTATCAGGATACTCCGATACACCAGTTGAAATATCGGTGCGTATCGCACGTGAATCACACCTGCACCCGTATCGGATACGTATTCGATACGGGATACATGGTTAAAATACCGAATCTGGATAACCCAGATAAAAACTGAAAGTCTGCCTTAACTGGATTGTGAAAATTCATCTCCTTACACTGTAGATACAACCTTTTGGTATCCTTTACACACCATAGTGTAATGCCGGTTGCTATAAAAGTAAGGTGAAGAGTCTTGAACACCTCAAGAACATTTCTGTAAAAGTATGCCATAATTGTCTTGTTAATGCTTGATTGACTCTCCCTCCCTTCAATTTCCTCACTGGTATGCCACCGCACCCTTGTCTTCACCCTAGGAATTGGTA
Source organism: Schoenoplectus tabernaemontani (assembly GCA_037127355.1). NCBI lineage: Eukaryota > Viridiplantae > Streptophyta > Magnoliopsida > Poales > Cyperaceae > Schoenoplectus > Schoenoplectus tabernaemontani. The sequence continues at coordinate 26,543,325 of CM073753.1, forward strand.
TCACTTGGCCACTTTCCTTGGGACACACTCCTGCATACTCAGGTAACCCCTCACTTTTACTTTGGAGTGTTTTAACCATTTTTCTGCCTTTATACTTTCATTTAAGCTCCCAATCATATACTTTCACTTGACACTCAATTATAATTTGGCATAGACAATATAACGAATTGAGAATCTAATCTTGAATTGCTTGCCATTCCTTTTGCTATGTTCTTGTCACCTCATAATTAGGTACTACCATACTATGATACTATACTAGCTTAGCCACCATAAATCCTCCAAATTGTTGAGTACCAACCCTGTGAACCTTACTATCTGAAGAAAGAATGAGTTCACTCCCACTATTATACTGAATTTTCTTAACACTAACCTTATTGGGAATAAAAGGCGATACATAGAAGTGAAGTAAATCTAGGAGGGCATTTTTATCACCTTCAGAATTATTTTTATTCATGTCAGGTGAGGCCTCGACTCTTACAGTTCTCTCCATCTGATTTTTTACTCCATTGTCACTACTAGTGATAGGATCTAAGGTAAGATTTAATGCAGTGGAACCCATAATTTCAAATAATTTATACAATTACAAGTCTACATCAAATGATTTAAAAGGAACAACTACCTTACAGAACTAGAATTGCTTAATAGCAAGTCCTGACAAGTAGTTTTATCAGGATCTTTTTCAATTTCTCTTGGTGCTAGTTGCTCTGAAGCCAATATCATAACTGGTGACTCCACGCTTAAACTGGTACGGAGTAGACTAAGTATGGAGACAAAGAGTTCATCTACTTGAGAGTTACCGATAGTGCTAGAGGATATCATATGCTATGGAAGCTCTCTAGGTTCATACCATGGTGGTGTCGCTCTAGCTAGAACAAACTGAGCTGGAGCAACAAGACTAACTGGAGTGGGCTTTGTTGGAACCAGATCAGAACTGGAATCATCAATAGCTCCTTGGTCAGATCCATCAATAAGCGGAGGATCATACCTGTCAAGCATCGTATGAATTTGTTGTTCCTCCTCAACAGTAGTTTGTTGAACTGCAAGAGATGGAAACTCATCAATCGGAGCAGAACTGAAACCATCAGGTGTTCGTCTAGAACAGTTGAGAACTATAGTGGAAATTGGAACAACTGGATCAAGGAGATTTAGGCTCTCAGGCAAGGATTCATTGTCCGTAAAAAACAACTTGTCCTCGTCAGCGAAATCTGCAAATAGAGCTGAAAAGCGGGCAAGCGACTTATCCAACCGCTCCCAGCTCCGAGCAGCCTCTTCACGGTACCGAGCAGAACTCTGGGAGGGTGGTGTTGGCGGAACGACGCCATTCGCTCTTGCACAACGAAGGTATGCTCGAAAACAGCTGGAGTAGAAATTATCGGAACGATGAAATGGAAAAGGGAATAAGTGTTGAGATAAATCGCCGATCCCAAATGGTAATCGGTGCTTTGATACCAATTGTAATGGTCCTAATTAGATTTATTATAGAAGTAATTGGATAAATTGTAAGAAGAAAGAAGAACAAAAAGAAATTTGGGTCAAAGTTATTTATTGCATAAGAAGCGATACAAGATAAGAGAATACAAGTTTTGAGATAAGAGTTTTCATTAGATTCTTCGACAAAGAAGAAAGCTAACCATTTATTTATACTAACTGAAATTTACATAGTAAAAGATAAAAAGGATAAGATAAAGGATGAAGAATGGTTTTTGTGCTTTTAACTATTCTAAGTCTGAACCCCTTCACCATTTCGTCTCCATTCTACTCCTTCCGGTTTTGTCCCGTAACTACCAGATTAATGTAATATTGGGTTTCTACTTCTTCAGCTCCAACAGGACACAATATATGACTTCGAGTATTAAGCCTAGCAACTAGTTCTTCTTCGGTTTTGGACATGTCAAACACCTCTTCAATGGTCAGCAGTCTACTTCTAATACTATTAGTTGATTGTTGTACTGACACAATTTTTGAGATTGTGAGTCATGACACCACTAAAATGACAAATTGGTGATTCAGAAAATATTCGGCGAAGTTAAAAATTTGACGTTCGGGTATAATTCGGAAATAGTTTGTTTATATAATATTAATAAAATATATATTATAATGATAAAATATTAAAAAAATATAAATTTTTATTTAAAATAATATATAATATGTTATTTTGTTGAATAATTCGTCAATAAAACGTTTTTTGATTAAAAAATGCACTAGACAAGTTATTCATAAAATATACCACAAGAGATGAAAAACTAATTACTTACAAATAATTCGGGAATGTTGTGACTATGCACACCACCCCTACCTCCGACCCCTGAGAGTAGAAGAAGAAGTTCGACTAGTTTAATTCTCCGAAGAAGATTGGATTACTCGGGCGAATCAGGTAGTGGAGAACTTAGTAGTGTTCTTTCTATTTCGGATCCTCTCTTCTTCTTTTTTTGATTTGAAGTCGATTTGAGTTTTCCGCTTGGGTTCAGTGCGCTGCATGTTGATGTCTCATTGGAAGGAGCTGCTGTTAGCTGGGTTCTTAGTTTGTTTGATGAATTTATTATAGATAACATGAACTCATGAACAAATCTTGTATTAATTTGGGAGAATGTTGTGGTTCCATATAACGCTGCCTTAGGCCGAATTCAATCTTATTATACCGACTTTTGGCTTAAGGCATGCCAGTTTGATCAGGAAGTTTGTAAATGCTAGTATTGTGAATTTTCAGCCGTCTTATTAAGTTGTACAATTTTTAATTTTGGTACAGAAAGAGGTTTTATGCTAGAATTGTTCAATTGTTATAGTCTTTTGCCGAAGGAATTTTTTTTCTGGTGACTAGAAGTTAGATACTCATCAATTATCTTGATCAAATGAAGTGGAGCTTTGGTAAGCTTAGACTTGTAGAAGATATTTAACTTATTCATCAATATTTTTCACCGTTCAATTCTTGGAACTTCCCGAGTGAAACTTTCTTATTAGCTGTCTTGTTTATATATAAGATATATTTGTGCTAATAGACATAAAAAATATAAACTTCTCCGTTCACCAGGAACATTCAGAATGGAGGGTTCCAGTAGGGGAGGAGGATATCCCGAGGCACTGGTAAAGAGCTACAAACTGGGTAAGACTCTGGGTATTGGTTCATTTGGCAAGGTGAAAGTTGCCGAGCATATACTAACTGGTCTTCGAGTTGCTATCAAGATTATTGATCGGCGTCAGATGAAAAGCATGGAGATGGAAGAAAAAGGTACTATGAGTCCATCTGTCCATGACCTTTATCTTTTATTGTCTCCTTCAATGTCGTACTAGAATGAGCTACCTAACTTGACTGAGTGTTATTAGACTTTTATGTTGTCAAAATTGTATTTCTTGTTTTGATATTTTTTTTGGATGAATCTTCTTGTTTTGTTTAAAAGAGTACAAAATTCCCTGAAATTATTTAGATGTAATTAGCCCTATTGATATGTGTTGGCCACATACTGCTGCTTAAAATATTATTATATTTTTTATGGTTGAGATTCAAATGAATTGCTGTAGTCTTGTTTCCAAATATTTTGGGATCCAGACTAGTATTCGTAAGTTATTACCAAATAATTTTTTTGAAATAACAATTAAACAAGAAAGAAACTAATAATTCTCCAATACCAATGAATTTATCCTAGCAGAATTTACATTTTTTGTTGTCTTGAACAAATAATTCTCCAATATCATTTAACTGTTGGTACGAGTTGAGCACCTGTACCTTTGTCTGGGTACAGTATCAGTATCAGGTCATGTAGTTCAGTTTCCTATGATTTTAAGTTACAAAATACTAATTGTAAGCATTATCACTTTAGAACTAAAAAGCAAACGAAAACTTTTCTACTACCAGTATTCCGGCTACATAGAATTTGAACTTAACTGTATTGATTTTGTGCTTACCATTGTTCTTTCAGTGAAGAGAGAGATAAAGATATTGTGCTTATTCATTCACCCACATGTCATACGTCTTTATGAGGTCATAGAAACACCGAGACATGTATTTGTTGTGACAGAATATTGCAAATATGGAGAATTATTTGACTACATAGTGGAGAAAGGTCGGTTACAAGAGGATGAAGCCCGACGTCTCTTCCAACAGGTCCATAGTAATTCCTGAAATCTGCTCTCATTTTGGGAATGTAAATATGTAATTGCACATAAATAGAACATTGGGATTGTTTATGCAGATCATATCTGGAGTTGAATATTGTCACAGAAACATGGTCGTGCATCGAGATTTGAAACCAGAGAATTTGTTGCTCGATTCAAAATATAATGTCAAATTAGCAGATTTTGGGTTGAGCAATGTAATGCGAGATGGCCATTTTTTGAAGACCAGTTGTGGTAGTCCAAATTATGCTGCACCTGAGGTAAAGATATCTTTAGCTGATATGTTTCTCTTAACACTTCAAAATAAACTTTTCTATATCTTCTAGGTTATATCTGGGAAACTTTATGCTGGACCCGAGGTTGATGTGTGGAGTTGTGGAGTTACACTTTATGCTCTTCTCTGTGGCACTCTTCCTTTTGATGATGAGAATATCCCCAACTTATTTAAAAAAATAAAGGTGAAACCTTTTTTAGCATTCATTTATCTTCTATTTTTGTTTTCCATCTTTGATGGATTTTCTATTTGCTTAATTAGAGTTGAATGTACACATTACCAAGTCATCTGTCCGCTTTGGCAAGGGATCTGATTCCTAGAATGTTGGTTGTTGATCCAATAAAGAGAATCACAATTCGTGAAATCCGCGAGCATGCCTGGTTTCAGACTCGACTACCCCACTATCTAGCAGTTCCGCCTCCAGATACTACCATTCAGTTTAAAAAGGTCTGATTCTTGTTTTGCTTGTATTTTTTAAACTTTGTTTTGCATATTTTTCATCCTCTTCATGCGTCTTCTTTTTCTTTCTCTATTCTAGATTGATGAAGAAGTTTTAGAGCAGGTAATTAAAATGGGATTTGACAAGATTGAGTTAGTCGAATCTCTTTCTTGCCGAAGACAAAATGAGGTACTTTTTTAAAATGAAACTGAATTTGAGATGAAACAGTTTTGAGAAAATTTAAGTACAGAATGTTGAAATATTTCTGAACTCTCATGACAGGCCACTGTGATATATTATCTCCTTTTTGACAGCCGCTTACGTGCTACTTGTGGCTATCTTGGAGCTGATTATCAAGAATCTAAGGTTTGTTTTATATCTTTCTAGGGTACATTTTGCATAATTTATACATGTTTGGATGTTGTCAAATTTCCTACTTCCCTTGAAGAGACCAAAATGCATGCAATTCATGTTAATATCGAGCATCTTTTAACTGCTTCAGAAATCTGTGAGAAGATGAAGACTATCTTTATTCTTATTATTTTTTTCTTTTTTTGCTTTTCTGAAACTAGAAGGAAATATCCTTTTATTGTTTTCAATTTTCAGTATTTACAATATAAATTTAAAAACTAATTCTGGATGCCATTGGTTGCTTAATCAAGACCTTTCTTATAATATGAAATTACTTACTACAACTGCAGTGATCTTTAATTTATTTTAAATGTCCATGCAGTTGTGCTTTCTTTTATAAAAAATGAAATTGGGCACTATTTTTTAACGTTGAAACTCATGATGTGTGTTTAAACTGGTAAAATTTAGTGCAACCACTGCCTTTTACTTCCGAAATTATAGGCCATATAATGTTGCTAATAATGCACCAGAAATACAAATAGTAATGAGGGTAAACTTTGCTAGGCTTCTTAATTGGCCATTGCCAGGTTGTGACCTTTAATTGAATTGATCCTTTTAATTGTTAAACTGAACTAGTTGCACTAAGTTTTATTCATAAATCTTAATAGAGAATAGTAAAATTGAATTGAACTAGCCCGGCACCTTCTGTGGATGCATTATAATCAGGCATCAACAAATACCTAGTGTGATACTGGTGTTGACAGGATAACAGGACAAGCTGGCCAAGCATGATACCTGATTCAGCAAGTACACCCTAAAATGCCTACTTGTACAAGCTGGCTAACCATGTGACATAAATCTGATTAGGGAGTAAACTCTTTCAAGTAAAATGAGAGCAGTTGAAACCAACCAATTATATATAATTAACTATTATAGTAACCAATCTATATCTAAATGCAAGGATATTCATGCTATGATTCAAAGTTAATAATATATAAAATCATAATATTCTTTGAATCTAGAGTAGCAAAAACTGTAGGGTGAAAGAATTCTTTGTTTTGTTTCATGATTGTTACTTACTGAAATGCCTATTCCAAATGCTCTGTGTGCCAATTGATCTTGAGAGTGATTCATGCGACGAGGGTGAACCAACGAACACCGACCACCCCCATTCTTTGTTGATGTGCTGGCATATCCAGTTCCATTAGAATCATCACAAATTATCATTCTCATATAAATTAAATTTTTTTTTTCCAGTTGTTCCTAGTAGAGCTACAGTGTTGTGACTGTACAATTAAGAGGCGAAAAAAACAAACATTGTTATAATTTTATGGGGAGAAATAAAAATATAAAAGTTGAGACACGTCCTTGCTGCTTTCAAAAATATATATTTCCCCTTCAACTTGTTAAAAACTTGGAAAGTAAATGTTAAACAACGAAGGAAAGTAATAACACTTGGGATTCGAAATTACTGTAAATGGGAATATATTGTATACCATATATTAGAAATGGCTCTTATTAATAAAATTTCATTCAAATTTTCTTTCTTCAGGATTCTCTAAATCACAATTTGTACAGATCTGGACATCACCGTGGGAGCATGGATCCCCAATTAATAACCCTAAAGCCTCACTACCCTGTCGAGAGAAAATGGGCTCTTGGGCTTCAGGTTAGAAACCGACCCAAATGTACTGAATAATTCCATTTCCACTAGAAACCATGATAGCAGAATAAATAGATATGTTTCTGGTTTTCTTTGTTCTTTTGCATTCTTGGGAAGATTTAACAGCTTCCAAGATAAGAGTTAACTAATAAATAATACTAATTTCATAGAATTATTGTTCTTAAGAGCCACTATCGTCATTTCCTTTGGACATACAACAGCTTTCGAAGAAATTTTAATTGAAGTATTTCAAGTGGTTGGAATTTACTTTGTACGTATGTGTTGCCGCTTTGTTTTTTTTTGGGGGTGGGGGGTGGGGGTTGGTATCACATCTTTTTTCCCCCTTTTTCTGGGTGAGCTGATAAATAAATTATATTTGGCCAGTCTCGAGCCCATCCCCGCGAGATTATGGCAGAGGTACTAAGAGCACTGCATGAGTTGAATGTTTCTTGGAAGAAGAATGGGCATTACAATATGAAGTGCAAACAGTCGATTGGAGCACCTCAGCCTGAAATGGACACACATGGCAGTTACAACTTTTCTGATGGGTATTCATCAATTGGCAATGGTAACGTGGCTGGGAGATCATATAATGAAATAAAGTTTGAAATGCAGGTATGTTTCTTTTTTGGCTGATGGATTATTATGCAGATGAATTAATTGTAATGGTTTTAATTTGAGCATTAATGGACTAATTGTTGCAGCCAGTTACTGATTTGCATTCTTTTACTGCAGCTTTATAGGACAAAGGAAGATAAATACTTCCTTGATTTGCAAAGAATTACTGGTCCCCATCTCGCCTTCCTTGACTTCTGCGCGCAATTTCTGTCCAAACTCAGAGTTATCTGATCGTTTCAGGCAACATCATGTACAGTGACAGAGCTTTTTAATTTCTAGCAATATATAGGATTTGGTTGCTTGTTTGGATGTCTTTTTGCTCTTTGTTTTTGTGGATGATCCAACAATGTTTGGTCTCCTTATACTCTGGTTTTTATTTTGGAGACTTCAGGTATAGTTGGTGCTTGGCTTCTCGTCTGTATATTGCTGGCTTTCAAGAGGAATAGAAAAGGATAAAAGAAGCCAGTTCGACCCGCTTAGGTTAAGCGTTGTTGTTTACTTCGTATTTCTTGTGAGCCTAACAACTTTATAAGGGTTATTTGTGTGGAAGACGTATACTTCAAAATAGTATGTTTGAATTTATACCAGCAACTATCCGTGCGAGACTGGAACTTTTACTCTCTACTCGTTTCGACTGAGTTTAAAGCTTAATTTGGTGTCCTCTTGTGATGACTGTAATGCTTTTACACATGGATCCTTCCAAGAATGCTATCGTCATAAAAAGATGTATTAACCCAAATACTCACCGGACAAACTACAAACCTGAAGCACAGCATTTCTAGCAGGGTGTTGGACTATATGGAAAGACCGTAATAAAAGATCTTTTCAAAACAGGGTGACTTCTGCGCCTGTTCAGCAGTGGTTGAAACATTGTTAAAGGCACAAGTAAACAGGGTAGATTGCATGCTGTTATAAATTATTAAGAGCATTAAGTAGTTTGTGTAATAGGTTAAGATGTGCATACTGTTATAAAGTATAAACAGGGTCCAGTGTGCCAGTGTGTCATGTGAGCCTAGATGTGTGCCAGGGGGTTTGGTTTAACTGATGTAATTTGCTAAAGATACGATGTAATATGTTGACAGCCTCTGACAACTTTTCAAAAAAAATATATTTTAGAAAAATAGCTCTTATGTTTTCTTCTATTTTCGAGGTATCATCATCTAAAGTGCCCAAAATAGTTCCACAGAAGCGCTTTACCATCCTAATTTTTAATGTCCGACTCCAAATTTCATAAGGACTCTGTAGATTAAAAATCTTTTAAATGCTCTATACTATTCCTTATTATAGAAGGATTCCACTACATTGGTCTTGCAGTATAGCTGCAAAAAATTTACCCAACTTATTTAAGCCTATATGTTGATATAAAATATCAGTAACCATTTTTACTATTTGCAATCTCCAACCCTTCAATACAATCAAGATAAAAGATCGACCATCTAAATGACACAGGAAAAAGATACTAAAAATTTTAAAGCTAGATTCCAGCAGCAAATACTAAAGTTGTTGGGAATCTAACAGGCACACTCAATATTAGGTGAAAACATGAAACTTAGTATAAGCCCAACTAGAATAAAACCCTGTAGGCAAATCATCAAGAACAGAAGAGTGAAGAGAAGAGAATGAACTACTTTCCAGACCTAACAGTATGAACTGGAAAGAAAAATCTCTCTTCCAGTTGTTTGTCAATTTCTTTAAAGTTACAAAAGGAGAAAAATAAACAAGGAAAAAAACCTGCAAAAAATAGAAAAAACTAAATATATTACAAGAGGGTGTTAAGAGACCGCCACTAACAGCTAACCGCTACCTCCCTACATCACTCCAAGCTTCCATGCCACTACCATTAGTACTACTACCACAAACAGTCGCTTTTGAGGCATAATGCATTTTCAGAGCCATTACCGGGTCAGAGACCACACCACCAGCTCTGACCGAGCCAGCAGCAGCACCGACCATATTCGGTGCAAAGTGTTGAACCATGTCAACTCCACTTCTCTTTGGTACTGTCATGCTGAAACTATCCACCCTCCCACAATTTGACACCAGTTGTTGCATATGCGGCTGCTGGTAGTTTGATAAATTGACAGGGAGATTTGAGGAGTTGCTATCTTTACCAGGGTAAAATGGTAAAGCCCCTGCAAGGGAATCTTGGTACTTGGCCATCATATGAGCCGACTCAGGCAAGGATGGGAAACCAGGTCGTATACCGTCCTTGTCACAAAAACCATGGCCCTGTACCGGTAACACATCCAACCCCAAGTGATCGCCAGCACTGACACCAACTGGCCTGGAAAACAAAGGTGTGCTAAAGGAATGACTATTTGGCACACTTAAAAAAGAACTATTTTGCATGCTTGATGAGAACTCTTTGGGGTTAGGCTTAGGTGGAGGTCTTGTGCACACCTTTTGAGATGATGATTGAGTAAGGATTTTGCCAAACAATTTCACATCACCCGTTCGGCAAGGTGTATCATTCTCAGTTGAGCACACAGGCTGTGAAGCAAGACGCGCCGAAAAATCACACTTGTCATCTCTTTTCTGGGCTGTCAAAATCTCAGTCATTGGACTATATCCGGCATTAGATGCTAACCCAAAGAACTGGTTTCCCCTGTGGTTTGGCATTTGCAGCGGACAACCTTTAAGAACATGTGATGACTGATTGGTTTGATTCATTAACGGCTTATTTTTCTGCATGTACTGTTGCAACGGGTTGTTAGTTTCTGGCACATTGTAATGACGCTTCCTCAAATGCTCTTCAAAATTTAAAGTTGTCTGAGACACACCATGTGGGTGCCCACTGAAACAAATAGAACCAGATGGGTTGGAGGTGGGTCCAGAGCCAAAGTGTACTGACCAGTTACTGGCGTTGTTCTCTTTCAGCACAACAGGAGAATTATTCAATGGAGCCTGAGAAAGATACCCACTAGCAAAAGCTGGCTTCGAAAGTAAGCTCTCACTTGCGTCAGAATCTGATGCAAATGATATAACACTGCTAGTTACACCAAGATCAATGCTCGCACATCTTCTGCTCCTTGCTGTACCAGTCTGATGTGGCACAACAGAATGAGATGAACTCACTCTTTCTTTTAATATATCAGGGGGCTTCTCATTAACAACCTCACACTGGTAAGCACTACAAGTACCAGTTGCATTCAAAGCAGAAACTGAACCAGCCTGAACACACACTGTTCTACTCTGCTCATAATCTTCCAGATTGCCTGTCTTCTTAGCTTCAGGTAAATATTCCTTCTGATTGCAAGTCAAACTAGCATTTTCACTTTCATTCAGTACAGGTTCAAAACCAAGTTTTCCCTCTCCAGGCACCGGCTTTTCATTAAGATCAGTATATGAATCTTCAATACTTTCTTGTTTTCCGGGAAAACAATCATACATCTCTGAATTGACCACAGCGCCTACAACTTCCTGTTCACTTGTTCCATCATTTGCATTTTCAGGTCCTGCAACCGCCTCACTCGTTGTGACCATGTCACCAGCTGCCTTAGAACAAGATTGTGTACTACAAATCCCAGAATCCATTTCAGCCGGCCCATCATCAGCATCACTCCTCCCACCATTGGTATCACCATTTCCTGGTAGTGCGCCTCCCGTATCACTGTTGTCTTCACAATGATTGGCAAAATCCAGCCCAAGAGATTTCTGGGCCTTGCAGAAGAACACCTTGCACTGGTCCCTTGACCTTGTTCTAAGATGGTGCGAAATCTTTGAAAAGTCTTTCCCATGAGTGTTGTAGGCTTGGACAAAAAGAGCTTTCTCTTCATCAGTCCAGTCCGCTGATACCAGCTCTCCACCACAGCTCTCCTCAGAGCAGGCATCCTCTTCAGCCACAGGTCGAAAATGGCTTGTTTTACCTGTCGGGTCAGTGGAGGTAGTCACACAAGAGCTCATCGCCTCAGAGGAGAGAGCACGGTCAATACTAGATGGCACATGAGCTACCAGAGAATCCTTCCTGTCAACTGCACAGTGATTTCCTTGAGACTTGCTACCAATAACCTTATGTTTGCCTTTCAAGCCAGTGGTTTGACTGTACGCCACAACAACTGACGCGGCACCAAGTATATCAAGTGCAGCTGCATTTGATTCACGACTCCACTTCCGACTAGTTGCCATAAGGAATGTACTAGATTGTGCCAGCTGCCGCAACTTCAATTGTGATTCCTTCTTTTTCATCAAGAGGCGTTTCTTCACCTTGGAGAAGCTCTCTGATTTGTGGTTCTTGTAGTAGAACTCCACACAATCTGCAGTTGTTTTGTGGTCGAGAAAAGAAGAAATTTTGGCGAAGTCCTTACCAAAGGTGGCAATCATCTCCATGAAAATCTCCTTTTCTTCTGGGTTCCATGGGTTTATCATAGTTCGATCACGTTCAAAGGACACAGGATCCTCGATGAGACCATTTTCGGTGGGAAACTGTCTACTCTCCTTCTCTTTGCTGTCTATGATCAATGAAGGCATCTTTTGATGGCTTCTATATTGCTTGATCCGACAACTTGACAGCAGCTTGCCTGAATATTCTAATATTTCAATGGAAGGAACAACAGGGGAATTATCATCTGCAAGGGAAATTAAAACTACATGAGATAAATTAGATAGAATGTTATGTTCAATTGATTGCAAGACCATTGGCTTCTTCAGACAGTACACGGACACGGTGGATTTGTCCATTGAATAATAGACACTTGTGATGCATGAAACAACCTTGCACAAGGCTTTAATTTGCATTTGAATTATATTATCTGTCAGGCCTAAGTTTTCATTAATTATTAGTGGTTTGATAAATAATTGTTCACGAGCCCAAGCTAAAGTTTCAAAAATACCTGCCAATATTCATACCAAGAAATTAAGAATATAAAACCCAATATCTCCAAATCATAGAAGTTAGTATCGTACGATACGCGTTACGTATCGCACGATTCGGTACGAGTCAAAGGAGGAACGGTACAGATCGTACCTGTGTATCGGAAGCAGAGTGAATCGTGGGAATCATGACGATACAAACGAGCGATACACGTATCGTATCGGATCGTAAGTATATACGATTCTGAAATAGAGCTAGCGGAGTCGCAATTTCTCTCGATAATTGCATTTCCTCGACTTTTCCTTCCTTTACAATGCCTTTTTGCGTTCCGAGATAGAACCCTTTTCGCATGCTGAGCTGAGAGTGAATCGCCCCGTCGCGTGCTGACATTGAAAATCGCCACATCGCCGCCGTGCACGCCAAGAGTGAAGAGCTCATCGCCGTTGCGCTGAGAAAAGAATCTTGTCGCCATCGCTCGATAATCACAGGTACGTTCTCCTTTTTTTTGTTGGAATTTCCGTTCACTCGGTGTATTAAATGGGAAGAGAGATGAGAGTGTTGAGTGCATACTGAATGGGAAGAATTGAACAAGGACGAGTCTTAGCAATATTAAATGGTAAGAATGACTTGTTAAGTATGTACTGGTTAACTGAAAAGGGATATAATAGGAGATAATGTAATTTTTAATGGAAAGTGTGTATTTGTGCGGAATTTGTTTATACTTATTGCATAGCTTATTTGTGTGGAATTTTTCACCATATTGTATAGCTTATTTATTAGTCTAGCTAGCATGATACTGAATCAGTGTAAAAATGGTATTAGATTATTTTATTAGTAAGTAGAATATGATGATAAGTTCTTTTGTTAGCTTCTTTTGTTAGTTAATATGTATTTTTGTTAGTTACTAATTTACTATATCTTCTTATGTTATTTTAAAAATAACTTATGATGATAAGTTCTTTTGTTAGTTTCTTTTGTTAGTTAATATGTATTTTTGTTAGTTACTAATTTACTATAACTTCTTTTGTTATTTTAAAAATAACTTAGCGTATCTTAACGATACGATACAAAATATAACGATACGTGATACACTTTATGATTCAACTACTATGCTCCAAATAAATACATCAATGTGCCTAATGATAAACTACTAATACAAAATGGATTTATAGCCATTTTGATAAGTTGTGGATGTGTAGCATAGTTTTCATTCCTTACAGACAGATGAAGAAATTAATTGGCTCACCTCCCAAATCCCAAACAAAAGAAAAAGACAGCTGAAGTTTTATGGTAGAAAATAAATCCAACCCTGCCGATTAGAGGGCAGTTACTTTCTATTAAAAAACATAAAGCAAAGTAATAACAACCAATCATGCCTACCACCAGGGGAAAAGTTTTTAAATCAAGCAACAAGAACAAAAGGCCCATGAAAGAATCAGACAATTTACAAATTAAATGCATCATAATAAGCATGCATTGAGCACTACACTGTAGGAAATATGCCCTAAGCACTATACTTCTGCAGCTGACCATCAGGTTGGGTGACTCATGCAACATTATAATTTACATATACATTACCAGTAATGATGATTGGTCCAGTAATGAATAGCTCTGTACACTGTAGACACTGTATGGTTGCAACAGCTATAAAGCACTAATTCTGAAATTTAAAACCTGTCTAACAACAAATAATTAACCTATCTTGATGCAATATTAACCATTACGGAGTTAAAATACAATCTACAAATTGAACTCATATGAAAGAGGAAAGAATAGGGAGGGTGTGGGGGAAGAGACTAACCAACTGATGTGAATTGTGAATGAGCATGAGAACACGGCTTCTGGGATGAGCCCGGCGGAGGAACACTGTTTGCAGACACCTGTTTTCCAGACTTGCTGAAATTATTCTTCGTATTGAGCATTCGCAAATCCTCTTTCCACAGTTGTTTAAGAGACATGAATTTCAGCGCAAGCACTTGCTCCTTGAATTTCATCTGCCTCCTGCGCTTTGCTAACTTTTCTTTGATTCTCAGATTGTTTGTTCTGCTGCAAGATCCCTTAACCAACGTCCACATATCAATCTTGCTTGCAACAAATCCAAAAGGATTTGCAGCCAATTTTGCAGCATCATTGTTAGCAGCAACAATTGAATGCACAAGGCTACTCCCTTTAGCCTCCTCAGCTGCCAGATTATCATCATCATCCTTGCTTGTGCTCGGCTCATCACTATAACTACCAACTTCCTGGCCATCATCTTCAATTTTCAGATCTACTAGCATGCTCTCTTGCTTCTCCGAACAATCCAGCAGTTCAGTAATAAATTTATTGCAATCTTTAGCAACCTCTGAAAAAGGTTCTGACATTTTCTCAGTCGGTAAAGGGGCTTGAGCTTGATGTGCTACAACAGGTTTGGTTTCAGAATCCAAGAACTTGAGCTGAAGTTCGAGTGAATCAATTTCACTTTCAGTTTTCTCTAGTTCTTTTGATATATCCACCTTTAACATTGAGACCTTGTTCATGAAAGGCGAATCACCCATGCATGCATCCTCAGGTTGTAGAAGGTTAGCAAGAAGAGTACTAAGGGCACCGACAGAATTGACTGAGAGATCTAACTTCATAGGCACATCTTTTGACTGTGGCTTAGTGCCTAATTCAGACCCATTTTGGTGGGAGGCGTTTTCATCAATGCCGGCCATAGCTATACTTTGTTTCTCGGCAGGAATAGCTGCGGAATACCAACGATTCAATTAATTAATCATATAATGGTTCTGAGGTTGTCGCATAAAAAAAAAAAGATGTTCCAAGGTTGAGAATAACTAACAGCAACAAGTTAGATACAGAACTATACCAAATTGTATTAGTACTGATAGAGCAGTAATTCTTTCAAATTTACAAGCTGGGGAGTACAGGAATAACAAAATATATATGCATCATGTCATAACAAGTCAAAACTAAGGAACTAAACACTAGCATGTTTCCCATATAACAACAGAAAACTCCAAAATTTTAACTCATCTACCAATTGGAAAGGTAACAGAATTACTCTCATGTGATATGGGAATTTGACTAAGCATTTATCCAACACATGCTGGTTTAATGGTTTACATAGAAGCAATTCCATATTACTGATTGAAGTTTGTTGCCAAACTAAAGCATTCTTTAGTAATTTTATCCAGAATATATAGACCACAAGAGCCAATCATCGAGTTCTAAAAGCTTCCCTATATTGATTATATCCAGTCATACTCAGAAAAAGAAGGACAAACCAACCTAAAATAAACATCATATTAAATAGAATACGAATTATAAAACCATGATGGAGAAAAGTTGAATCTTGATCATGGGCAGCATCCAAAGAGTATCAATACTGAGTCATGTCCAAGTAGTCTACCCTTTATATTCAAACAATCTTTTCTTAAGGAAAATAATAAAGCAAGTCTGAGCCAACAATTGCATGGAACCATAACTCAAAGACTTACCAGGAGGACGACTAGTGGCAGATAAAGGAGTCACAGGAGAAGGACAACCTGCAGTTGTTACAGGCCCACAGATGCCAGCATCACCAGCCCCACCGCTGCCTGCATCACCAGGCCCCCCGGACCTAGTGCCAGATGAATCAACAGAACCTTGTACCTTTGCCTTTTCATACTTAGCCAGTCCCTGGCCCCATCCAAGTCGAGCCTTCTTTCTAGAAGTCCCCATCTCATCTCCAACCAGAGGAGAAGTGAGAGGGGATGCAATTGATGTTTCCTTCACCAGGGGCACCAAAACCTTTAGTGTTCTCTCTTCCTTAACTGGCAATGCGCTACTGCTTGGGCGGGACCACTTGAGCGGGTTCCATGATGATGGTACCAATGAGTGGTCTCTGCTGTCAGTGTGGTCTCTGGGAGAAGGTTGTGTTGTTGGTGTGGTTGAAACAGGGATAGTGAGAGATCTCGTAGCGGTGACAATCGAGGTATCATATGAAAGGCACGTAGGTTTATACAAGGGTGTGTTTAAGGTAGGGGAGCATCTTAATGGGTTCCAGTTATCCTTTCCACACCTTCTTTCATCCTTGGTGTAAGGCCGATCAGATCGGGATGGAGAATCTTCTGGGTATATCCTGTTCTGACCTTTTAAAAAATTAACAAATGCATTAGCATGCTGATGCCTACAATCCAATCTGATTTTTTTTCCATGATTTGGTTAATAAATTCCCTTTCGTCTCTTTTGGAGAGCTTTGTGATGTCTTTATCTAATTAAGACAGGCAATCAAAACAATGAGATAGTTTAATATTTATTGTAAAATACAGCTTGCTCAAGTGAATTCAGCAAATCAGAGTGGCCCTCAGATATTCCCTGCAATTTATTTATTTTTTTACATTTTTTTCTCGAGTCTTCCCTAAAAGTGCTATATAACCAGGTTTATGAAAAACAATTAATGATTAAGTGTGAAGTGGAAACCCAACAGGTTAATAAATACCCAAAATTTAGAAAATTTGTCCCTTTCAAAAATCTCAAGTCAAGATTACCCGTTTGAGTAAAAGGAGACAACTAAAGAACTAAGGTAAATTCTCCCCTCACCTCCAACACGCCCCTCCCCCACAAAGGATAATACCTTGCTAATCAAACCAACAACCCCAGACCACCAAAAAAAGTAACAGATATAATTTTGAAAAAAAATTAAATATCCCAAAGACGAAAACCCAAGACGAAAAAAATGATAATAGAGAAATATAAGAACACGAAAGAAGACGGATCACCCGGGCACACATATTGAACAACACTTTGCCACTTTTTGCTGGCCAAAACCAGTTTTCCACTGGTAAGTCGGTAAAATTCCACTTCAAAATGGTGCAAAAGTTAAAACTTAAATAATCAAAGCAATAAACGACCAAATTTACTCAGATCTGTACCTGAGAGGGGTCGACTAGGGGAGTCACGTACCACTGAGCCACCATAGCGCTGGTCTCTCCATCGAGAGGCAGTGGCCGAGGCGCCGGGCGGATTGCCAGAGCCGGGTCTCTCAAACTTCCTCTCCTTTCTCTCCCACGGAGGAGATGTAGGCTGTTCCGAACGCATCAAACTTCGCTTCTTCGAAGCGCATCTATGCCCCTGACTATTCGCTGCTGCGTCTTCTTCCTCGGTTCCCCTCTGGGTTTCTGTTCTTTTTTTTGTTTTGGGAAGAATTGGGGGGGGGGGGTATGAAGGGGAGGATTGGGGTCCTTTTCTCGTTCGATTTCTGAGTCCTATCTGGTTTAGGGGTCGAGTTGGGTCGGGTGTGGGTTGCAGTGAGAGAGAGAGAGAAGGAGGGAGGGAAAACGTGAGAGGAAAAGAAGGGAAGGAAGACGGATTGCGCTTTGTTTTGTGCCCACAGCCTGGATTTCAATGTCCCGCCGCAGGCGCCATTAATTCCATTTCAACCCCCACTCACGTCCGCTTAGCTAGAGGTGGCAGAACCCGATTCCGAACCCGACCCGATCCGATTTTTTAAGAAAGTCAAACATCTATCAACGATCTGAAAAAACACAATACGTAAATCTCACGTCCGATTTCTTCCAAAAATCAAATGACCCGACCCGCCCGACCCGAACCCGAAAGCCGACCCGACCCGCCCGATTGCCACCTCTACGCTTAGCTAATAAATAATGCCCTTTTTCATCCTCGTCCCTTTATTTCTTCCAATTCGTACTCATTGGGTGTTAGGAGATTTAGGCTGTGACACTGTTGAAACTTGAAATATCAACGTTCAGTCGCAATCCATAACGTCTGATACAATGATACTCTTACTAGACCGTTCTCAAAAGTTCAAAATTAAGAAAATGCTTTTGCTAAAACAGTAAAACAAAAAAACGAATTACTAAAATAAATAATTTTCAAACATTCAAATTACCTAATAACCTAAGCAATATATAACGTTAAATTTCTTACCACTATTTTTAATCTCCGTCCTCTTATATCGCTCTGACTTATATATAATTCATCAGTAATTTGACCATATGGAATACATTTTCGTAAAGAGTATGAATTTATGTAAACCCGATAACGATGTACATTCCTCATCCGTGTATTTACCATATCAACATCAATATCAATAAAATTAATCACAAATAATTAATTTATAAACTCTTAAATAGTAAATTAATAATTAAATATATGTATATAAAAAATATATCATTTTAAGTTTATTCAGACAATATACACGAAAGTATATCATCGTATGTTGGTTCAGACAAATAATTAGTACTAACAAAATTAACGACTAAAATTTACAGATTGATCCCTTTTGTCGATTGAGATGAAAATTAAAAAAAAAATTAATTGTCTATATACAGACAATTTATGAGATGTAAAGATTTATATTTACTAATTTAGACGCATGAAAAAATTGGCACGACGAACGACGATGATAAAAGGAGCATTGGATCTCTCCTCTCATTTTTTTTAACATGTTTCAGTAATCAGAATAATTATATATTTGACAAATTTTTACTCAAAAATATTAATGTCATCGTCAATTCTCTCTTTTATGAGAAGGGATCAGTTGATAATTAATTATTTTGATAATTTTGACAATGGACCTCTAAATAAATATAAAAAAATATCTTAAAAATGGAAAAAAAATATAGATGTATTCTTCTACCTTTAGATTGATGGTCATTAAAATTTCATGCAATTTCATATCTTTTGATGGTCCATCAAAAATCATAAAATTTATAGATGTATTCTTCTATCTTTAGATTGATGGTCATTAAAATTTCATGCTATTTCATATCTTTTGATGGTCAGTCAAAGATCATCAAATTTTCATGTAATTTGCAACAGTTCTAATTTAACGGTTTTTTATGGACTATCAAATGATAATGAAATTATATAAAATTTAAATGACCATCAATTTAAAGATAAAAGAACACATCTATATTTTTTTTTTTTTTTTATTTAAGATTCATTATCAAAGTTATTAAAATAACTCATTGTAATGATCCCCACTCTTTTATAAATCTCACAGTAGCATTATAATCGAGTAGCAACCGACTTTAAAGAAAGCGTCAGCCGTCAGGCTATATTCGCTTCTATGGTTGCCTTCTGCCATCACAGGTAAAGCTTGTTTTTGGTATTTACCAATTTTTCTTTTAAATTATCAGCTTTCATCAATTTAAATTTTTTTGTATTAAGTCCATTGACGATAATTTAGTCTGACCATCACAAAATCATAATGTATAATTTTGAAATCCGATGGATATGTGTAATATATATATTATATTGGGCATATCACGGATCAATCGGTAATATGGATTAATATCTTTATTTTTTTAAGTTTTAATAATCAATATGAACTGTTCAACATAATTATCCTATAAAAATTTACTTATAAACAAAATTTTATACTTCATTACTATTTTTTTAATAATTAAAAAAATATTTAATTTAATCATTATGAATTATGTAAAATAAGTAATTTTTAAATTATTAAAAAATGGTAAAAAATTCAAAAACATATAATTTAATCTACTAGTAAATTTAAATATCAAAATCTATTGAATTAACTATTTAGACTTTAAAAATAAATATAAGAATCATATGACTGATCTATGAAATGCACATTACCATGACCATACCTTATATATTATAGATATCATGCATAAAAAGATGATGCGAATTAATGTAACTTCTAGTTCATCAAATGATACAAAAATCACAAGAGCATAGACGGAAACGTAGTAACATAACTCATGAATTATCCATGAATAATTTATATTTTAAATTTAACCGGATGTGATGGGCCTAGGGGGTGGTTTTTGAGGCTTAGATAATGCAAGATTATAAAGATTTCAGGTAAAAATATATAAACTGATTTGGAACTTAATGTTCAAATGTAATGGCAGAAAAGATAATTTAATTCAATTCTCAATAAGAATATAGCAACTAAACAAATAGACGGCTAAAGCAAAGTAAGTGAAGAACTATCATTTCTTTCCGCTTAGCTAAACTTCTACAGAACCGTGAGTTTTCCGAAGGAAAATGAGCATAAGCCCGCAGGGTAGTCATGTACTTATGAACTTGTCTCCCTTCCATAGAAAAGGAACGAAATACTCCGATTCAATGTACGAGTGACTCAAAACTATTAGAGAGGTTAAACAAATAGTGAGAATAGCAAAGATGTAACAAAGTTGAGATAATTTATTTCTTCTTTTTTTTCTCTTAACACGGTTGCTTACGGCTAGTATAGCATCAATTTTCTCAAAATTTTACTTCTTTTTATATGAGAAGACCAAGGAACAATTGTGTGTTGTGTGACATTCCTTATGGCATGAGAAGTATACATGTGTTATGTCTTCCTCATCTCGCTCTTTGTTGTGCTTTTTTTCTAGATTGAATATTATTTCAAACATTTTGTGATGATTTGTTCATTCATGAAAGATGAGCTTGATGATGTTCTTTGACCTTTGGTGTTAATATGAGGTTGCTACGATCACTATACATTTCTTCCAAAAACTAAAATTTTTGCAATTAAGACTTAAAGTTGAGGGTTCTTTCACATGCATCAAAGAAGTCATCTTAGATAAAAAATATCATAAATAAAATAATTAAAACTAGCTCCTATTCCGATACCATTTTGATGGCCCTAGGGGGCAAGGTCTTTGAGGCTTAGATAATGCAAGATTATAAAGAACTTAAGATAAAAATATTAAAATCAATTTGGGGATTAATGTTCAAATATAATGGCAGCGAAAGACAATTTAATTTAATTCTCAACAAGAATATAGCAACTAAAGCAAAGAGAGTAAAGAAACAAACAGACCAAATAAAAACACAAGATGTAACGGAGTTTGACCTATAATGTCTATGTCTCCAGAACTCTAGCATCTAACAATCGAGGTTGAGCCGATTCACTAAAAATAAGATTTTAAACTTGTAAAATTTGGTCTCTTACAAAAATGAGCTGTTAAGCCTATCGGTAACAAGAGTGTCCACGCTTAAAGAAAAGTGAGCAACAACATACTCAAAACCAAGGTGAGTGATAACACACTCAAAACCAAGGCGAGTGACAACACACTCAAAGAAAAAAATGAGCACTATAGTTCAAAAAGAGTGACAAAGAAGAGTAGATCATGAAGAATTAAGTCGGGAGAATGAAAAGAAACTAAATTGATCTTAAATAAGGATTTGTCTACTTAAGTGTTTTCAATATCTTGGGGTTAACTCTCTCACTTAAGATATTGCTGGTATGCTCTCTGAAATGAATGATTTATCTAGGTAGAAAAAAATCATTAACAATGAGAGAATTAATCTTTTAAATAGACCTCCTGAAACAGATAAAAAAACTATTTTTATCTTGAGCCGTTGTAACGGTTTAGAAACGATAGCCATTGGATCTTATTTTTTATTCTTGAGATCTTGAGCTGAGCCGTTATAATGATTTGATAAACTGTTATAGCGTTTTTCTGAACCGTTACCCAACGATTTGCTCTAGCTCTTTGGAATAATTTTTCTGCATTAGAATATTTTCAAGTATTGAGATGAACCGTTATAACGGCTTCTAATCCGTTATAGCGGCTTGCTGGGCAGAACTAATTTTTCTTACTTTTTCTTATTGTTTATACTTAATTTATCTTAACCAATTCAACCGAGTTTAAGTCTAACTAAACCTAGGCCTAATGTAATCTTAATTAAATTCTTGCATCCCATCATTAGTCTTGATCATTGTGCGCTAATCCATTTTATATTCTAATCCATGCACAAAAATCAAACAAGACAAATTATAAAATTCAACGTTTTAAAAAAAATTGTAATTGACCTATAAAAAGGAAATCATATACAATAGACATATATCAAGAAATGCTTAACAATTAACAACGTTTTAAAAAATATTCAAGCAACTTCATCATAAAAACTAAAACATTATATTACTACATATATATAGGAACATAAAGACATCACTTGCATTCGCTCTACTTACTAAAACATGTATCTAAAAATTACTTTTGTCTTTCATTCAAGAAGATAGAACATAGCAGAAGAAATTATAAGCAAAAATACAGCAAAGATTATTCTTTTATACTACCAAGGCTCGTACATGATATTTAGAAGTTTTTTCTCAAGAGGTATACATGAAAATGCCTCTAAGGAGCACATACCTAAGTTGCTAAGAGATACGACCTACTATTGGTATTAAATTAAAATATTACTTTACATCACATTATTTTAGAAAATCCACAAATTTCAGAATCCAACTCTCGAAAAATCTCTGCTAATGAAATAATTGAGCCTACAAATATGAAATTTTGAATTTTGAATCAGAATATGAAACACATGCAATTGGAAATAAGATATCTCACTGATGAAAAACCAAGTCCTTGTAAATTTATTGTATATGTAGGCTCCAGTGCTTTATAATGGCTACACATGGTGCATATAACTAAATCCATTCAAATTTATATTAAAGTGTAAATCATTATTACATAACCAAGTTGATTCCTATCTGTAGCATAAAAAAGTAAGACTTACCTCTAGATGAACATCCTTTGATTCATCAAGTACAATCTTGTTAAAGTTGATTCCAACCACTATCTTCCCATCTCCATCATTCTGTACCTATTATGCTAAAAATTATAATGCGGGCAGATTATTATAGACCTTATAAAACTACAATAGGAAATTATGGAATGTTTGTTAAGAAGTTTACAGTTTTAGAAATTGAATGAAATTTATAGAATGGCCAAATTTTAGGAATTAAATCAATTATTGACATCATTATCGAGATATGTTCATCGTAAGCAAGTGACCTTCAATCATTCATAAGTGAATTGAGAAGCTTATGAATTTATCTTGGGCAGTTGCTTGAAAATACAAAAAGGCGCAAAAAAAGTATAACAAATTAGAAATCAGTGCCAACTTTGAAATTAATTTGTGATTAGCAAGTATAAAAATCAAGATTAACTACTGAATATAATAAGAAATAATTTGTGATTAGCTTATTGATTTGTTTAAAAAACTGTATAGATTTGCCCCTCAAAGTGTAGAAGCAGAAAATGCAGTTTACTCGAGTAATTTAGAAGATTTGCATAAAAACCAAAAATGATTAAAAATAATCCTCTTCTTCAACAAAGGATAAAAAATTTCAATTTATTTTATTAGAACTTTGTGTTACATAACAACACAAAATTTCAAAATATACAATAACAGAACAACAAAAAAAATAAACAAATGATAAAATTACCTATGCAACTAAACTCATCCACAAAGGCATGGTCCTCGGTGGCAGTGGCATCTAAGAAAGGGTTAACGGAGTCAAAGCATAACTATGTATTTCATCATACATCATCCTTTGTATTGGATCACAGAATACCTGCTCAAATTCATATCAGGTTAATCGATTCCTCAAGTCATACCTAATCAGATAGTTTTCCTGGATGCATTATGTAAAAAATTTATACCTAACTTAATATTTCTAAAATGAGAAATTAACATGTCAGCATACTTTTGCAAAAATTATCAAACACATTTCTTACTTGGACCTTTGTAAAATAAGAATACTTCATATATATGTCGATCAAAACACCAGAGAAATTAACGCATTGCTTTTCCACAATCAAAATTGCACAAACTATCCCTCATCCATTGCTTCGGAACATGAAAATAAAGTTATACATAAGTTTGAAACTTTTGTTCTTGATAACAGAAAATCAGTGGGAGAAGGGTGTTGAACAAAAGAAATATACAGGATCAAATTTAAAAAAAAATAATTTTATTCATGAGAAACATAAACTTACAATATAAAACTGAACTAAAATAAATAAAAAAACTTAGTTCATAATATCTATTTCTTTATCAATATTCTCAAAGAAATAAAAAACATCTAGGTGTGTATCCATAAGTATACCACTTGACTCATTTTCAATAAAATTTATTTGTACTTCTTTTCCTTTTTTCTTGATGGATGCTTAGTAAAATTCAACTAAATGTTTGGGAGTACGATATGTGTGTGACCAATGATTTATCATAACACATCTATAACAACTACTTTCAAACTTTATAGAAGATGGTGAATTCTTTTCTTTTTCATATCTCCCACATTATTGTCATTTGATTTGGAATTATGACCTTCACGTCGCCAAACATTATTGCGACCACGTCCATGACCTCTTCTGGGGCCACGACCACGTCCTCGGCCACAATTTCCTTTAAATGATGTTACATTCGCTTCAGGGAATGCTGTTGCATTTGCTTCAGGAAATGGACTAGAGCCAGTGGGCCGTGATTGCTAATTTTTCATGGAAAACTCATTATTTTGTTCCGCAATGAGAAGACATGATATCAATTCTGAATATTTTTTAAAATCACGCTCCCGATATTGCTGCCGCAGGAGCAAATTCGAAGCATGAAATGTGAAAAATATTTTTTCTAACATGTCTTCATGACAATCTTTTCTCCGCATAATTTTAATTTAGAAGTTATGCAAAACATTACGGAATTATATTCACCCACAGATTTAAAATCTTGCAACCTTAAATGAATCCATTCATAACGAGATTTTGGGAGGAGCACTTATTTTTGATGGTCATATCTTTCTTTTAGACTTTTTCACGATTCTAACAGATCTTTCACCATTAAGTATTCAGTTTTTAAATCCTCATGAAGATGATGACGGAGGAATGTCATTGCTTTGGTTTTCTCCTGCGGGGAGACCTTATTTTCATATTTTATTGTATCTCCAAGATTATTTGCGGTAAGATGAATCTCAACATCGAGAGTCCATGAGAGATAGTTCTTGCCCGATATATCAAGAGCAACGAATTCAAGTTTAGTAAGATTTACCATAAGGACTACAAAATAAAAATACTACTAATGTTAATAAATTTAATCGAACATCCATTTATGAAAATTACTAAAGAAAAAGAATATTAATAACTTCAGGTTATTAAGAGAAAAGATTAGAGACATTATATTCATTTATTTATCTAATTGATAACTTCTAATTATCATTTTAGTTGAATAAAATAATAACTTTTGATTATTAAGTATATCGATAACTTTGGGTTATCAATTGTAACACATTTTGATAAAACTTTTAATTATCATATACAATGATTTCTGGCCATTAAAAGTATCAATAACTTCTGATTATTGAATAAATAATAAAAAATATTTCTGGTATTTACTTATTTTATCATTCTCTTTCGGTGAATGAAAATATTAGTCTCATCCAATATAAAAATAATTTCATCAAGAAAATAGATATTATAATTAATGATAAAATAATAAAATCTATACTATTATATAAAGCATCTAAGAATTGGAGGGTCCATTTTTTGTCATGGTAATTTTTTATTATATCCATTTTATCTCTCAATTAGACGGCTAATATTTATTTTTGATTGATCGAACGTATGTGATCGTGCCAATTGATCCCCTCTTTCTGTCACACCCCAAAATAATTAAAACGGATTAGGGGTGCTTAATCCCACCACGTACGCACGACGAGACGTGCGTACGAAAGACTAAGTGAATAAAAATAAAGTAAATCCCAGAATAAACAAAACAATAATAATAATACAAAACAAAACAGTCCAGAATATACAGATAAATACAACGCCAGACACCGGCGGGGCTAACTCCATCGGAATGGATAGCAAAATCTCTCAAATAAAGCCCAAAGAAAGAAACCAAAAACCCGATGCCCGATAAGTCCTAATCATCTACCCGCCTCACTGTGCTGATGCGGCGAAGCACCTCTGATATCACGCAGGACTGCACCTAGCACTCTCATCAAATACTCGATCCCACTCCTGTAAACCTGGATCCCACAACCACCGTGGAAACGTGAGTAATTTTTTAATTACTCAGTACGAATTTAGATCCAACCTTAAGATTTGATCTTTTTTCCTAGACTTGACCCAAATACCGATACCGAATTTTAAATGCAATGAAATATTTTAATATATGTTAATGTATTATTATTTTATACATTTTGAGAACACCCTACATGAATGACATGAAATGACAAATAACCCCGAAATAGAAAATCTGTGGAAATAGTAATATAATATAAAATATAAGGTACGAGAATCAAACACCCGAAATAAATATCCCGATTTGTAAATCACCAGATCTATCCCAAGCGGGCGCCACCAGCGTCCCAACTTATGAACTTGGGCCTTGCCTAAGCGGGCGCCACCAGCGACCCAACTTACGAACTTAGGACTTTATGTTTATGCGGCGCCAATACCGCATAAACGGCAATCCGGGCTCCCGAGGCGATAACGCCCTAGGAGAGTGAGCGTGCATAAGCACGTACTCTGGTATGCTAAATCTGGTAATTCACCTTATAAAAATAAAAATAAACGGATAAATATGTCTTCAGTTGCCATATCGCCAAAAGGAGATAACTACCCGTGAATTAACAAATCGAAAATAAATAGGAGCCTACACTGTACCAACAAAGGTCAGAGGACCGCATCCCGTAAAAGTATCAAAACAAAATATAAACAAATGGGAGCCTACACTGTACCCACTAAGGCCAGCGGACCGCATCCCGACTTTCTCTGTACCAACCAGGGGCCAAAGGAGAAAGCCTTTCGGACAATATTAGGATCCTAAATAAGCGAGATAAATATAATAATATAATAACACGAAGTAGATTCCAGTCTCGAATATGGCCGCCCACACTAAACACTGAAGTACACGGTATCCTAATCGCTCAAATTTGGATTAAAAATTTAATCATATTAAGAATAATAATAAGATATAATAAAGATCAAAAGAAAGCACTCTGACACAGCCGAACCCGCCAAATGACGGGATCGGTGGATAATCCGACAGGCACATATGCGCAGTACATATACAGACCGGTGGGTCCCACGAGCCTATGGGTCACCGTACGTAACCACAACGGTCCGGTTATGCAAGGCAACTCGGACCGGAATTACCGGTCCGCCTCTCAGCACTCTCATACATTTAATGCATGATTAACTACCTAACTTAATTAATAATTAGTAATAGTAATAATATTTTCCTAATAAATATAATCTACAACTTAAATTATTTAATTCTATCTGATCCTATCTCGGGACTATTTCCCGGATCCTACTCCTATCCTGTCTACGTGCAGTATGACATGATATGCCATGCGAATGCGGGTATGTCTCGAATATGCTGGTCAATTTACCGGATGCATATGACAGGTCAGATTTAAGTCTCTAATCATTTTTTGTCAAAAACACCGCAATTCAAGTTTATTTTAAAAACATTTTATTTTTCGGTTTGGGTTCCTAATTCTGAAGAAAGAAATTCAAATCCCAGGAAACCGTACCTGAGATTAATTCGATCAGGTCGGTCGCGTCAAATTGCTTAGTATCCGGTGACACTCATGATCTCGTCAGCCGTCTCATCCTGATTGTACTCGTTGGTCGGCTCGTCACGATAAGATTCGAGAACCAGAAAAGAGCCAAAATAAATTCAATTAGCGAGTATCATATTCACGTTTGGTCTGGTTAGGTCAGGGTCTACCAGACTCTGGATCATGATTATTATCATTTAGTGTTCGTGTTTTGAGATTATATTTATTTTGATTAATGTAACTAACTTAATTTATTTAGATTAATTAAGTTAGATTAATGTTATCACTTACTTAATTTAATTAAAATTAGGATAATTAATTATTTAGAAATAGAGAAATTAATAAATATATAATATTACATAATTAATATTGTTCTTATTAAAAATAGAGAAATTGATTAATATATATTTATATATTTATTAATACTATTCTATTATTAAATAGAGAAATTGATTAATATATATTTTATGTTATAAATTATTATCATACCTCAATTATTACTTTAAAATTCCTAATTATTTATATTATACTCTTTAATTATATTTTATTTTATATGTTTATGTTATTTTCAATAATTAGAAAATATACTACATAAAACTAAAATTAAAAATAAAAATAAAAATAAAAATTAAATGAAAGTAATTAAATTTAATTAAACTTAAATTTAAATTAAATATTTTATTTATTTAAACGTGTTGGTGTTTTGAGATTATATTTATTCCGATTAATGTAACTAATTTAATTCATTTAAATTAATTAAGTTAGCTTAATATTGTCTCTTAATTAATTTAATTATAATTAGGATAATTAATTATTTAGAAATAGAGAAATTGATTAATATATAATATTATATAATTAATATTATTCTTATTTAAAAATAGAGAAATTGATTAATATATAAATATTTATATATTTATAAGTATTATTCCATTATTAAATAGAGAAATTGATTAATAGATATTTATATATATTAATTAATGTTATTCAATTATTAAAATAGAGAAATTAATTAATATATATATTTTATATTATAAATTATTATTATCCTTTAGTTATTATTTATAATCCCTAATTATTTATATCATATTCTTTAATTATAACTCATTTTATATTTTATATATTACTTTCATTAATTAGAAAATATATTATATAAAACTATAATTAAGAATAAAAATCAAATTAAAAGAAAAGGAATTTAATTAAACTTAAATCTAATTAATATTTTTATTTAATTAAATGTGTTGGTGTTTTGATGTGTTTGGGATCATAGGCTTCCTCTGAAATCACTGTATCTGTTCGGATTTTCATTATTGAGGCAGATCATGTAATCATCTCCCTTATTTCACTGTAAGTATTAATTAATTATTAGTTGCGCACGTTTTACATTACGGCACTTACTAATTTATTAATTATACCTTTATCCCGCTAACCTTTCGGCCCATTTAACTTTGATTAATTTATTTTCTAACTCATCTTGTATTTTTAATTGTCCATAAAGGATTAAATTTTACGCATATAACCCTCCAAGAGATGTTATTATCACAAATTAATTTAGACCCTTAATAGGTTTTACCAACTTGCCTTTAATTTCTTATTAATTTCTAAGGCATCCGTTGATAATATCAAGATCACGCCAGTACCCTTACTGATCTAAACTCACGTAGCATAAATCAAACAACAAGTCATCATAGGGGTGATTAATTTCAATATCACTCTTGCCTAAATAAAACACCACTAGAGTTTTGCCGAGCTATCCTTAACAAGGAATTTATATCAGTATCTCATAATACTAAGGATAGATGGTGTGAAAGCCAGCACTAGGGGAAAAAGACAAAGTGGGTAATAAAGTCAAGCAAAATGCTAGCAGATCAGACATCTCAGTATAACTCAAAAATGAGACATAAACTTGGTACATTTCGCAAAAACCAGCAACCAGTACTACATCTCTAACCTCACTGGTACCATTTGGTACCAGTACCAGTGTACCTAGGGACATCTAACAAGGCTGGTTCAAGCCGCAAGAGTAGTTTCAATCGCAATACCAGTATCATTACAATAATTCATTCGATTCAACCCAATTCGGACAAACATTCACAGAGAGGCAAAATAGCAAGCATCAGTACAAATTCCAACTCTAGACCGCACCAACTGGAAGGCGAGTCATAGAAACTGAGAGGTACTTCACAGAGAAAAGAATGATAACAACCGATAAGCATTCCATCAACCAAGCAATCAACACAAGCCAAGATTATCGAGTGTAAACAGGGGTATAAGGGGAACATGCCAACACGGTCGAATAAGCCGAACAATTAAGCAAATCAACTAAACAAGAAATTTTCAATCAAATCGGCTACTGCAAAATGCTTCAGAGTGAATTTTAGATTTACCAGTAAAGTGATTAAACGAGACTAATAGGTAACAAGGGGCACCGAGTAAGGTCAAGCTGAGCTCCTCCCCTCCATGTGCTTCGACCACATTCATTCCTCTTTTTAATCGGGTTCTGCTCTTAAGTATAGGTATTCTTATCAGTTTTAAAGTGTAGTCTCGACACATGAGAAAGCAAGGCAAAAAGGAAA
Source organism: Schoenoplectus tabernaemontani (assembly GCA_037127355.1). Taxonomy (NCBI): domain Eukaryota; kingdom Viridiplantae; phylum Streptophyta; class Magnoliopsida; order Poales; family Cyperaceae; genus Schoenoplectus; species Schoenoplectus tabernaemontani. Next base: position 26,573,485 of record CM073753.1, read on the forward strand.
ATGAAGACGAAAGGGGAGGGGGCCTGAAGGTTTCTTTTGTAGCAGCGGGGTAGGAGCTCGGGACATGAAATGGGTCAGCGAGCATGCGATCGGGTTAGGCGCAAGGGACAGTGGGTGTACGGAGGGCATAAGTCCAAGTGAAAGGTGACTAGTCCTACAAGCTCGATCTGCTCATATGGGACTAGGAGAGAGGAATGGTAAGGAGCGAGTGGTCGTTGAGAGGACAGGCGATCGGCGAGGAGGATTTTTTTTCAGAGAGAGGGAAAAGATTTGGCAGGTAGAGTACGGGAGAGAGAGATTGACAGAGGGAGAGAGCGATCTCTCTCGATCCTTAACAGCGATGGAGAATTTTTTTTGGACTTCAGGGGACCTATCCTTGTGACTCTTCATGAGACGAGTGTAAATAAAGCCCTTCTATGACCCATTAGATTCCTCTGTTTATTACACAAAGGACTGAAATTTTCACTTAGGGTCCGTTTGGCAAATCAAGGAATAGCTTTAGAAGAGTGATAATTTTGGAAGAGTGATAGAATAATATTTTTTGGAAGAGTGGTAGAAGAGTGGTATTCTTGACTATTCGGAAGAGCGAAAATATCGTTTGGCGGTTGTTACTCGAATAGTTAAAATATGAATAATGATGATAATAATAATAATAATAATAATAATAGTAAAATAATAATCATAATAGTAAGATAATAATAATAATAAAGTAATAAAAAATAATCATAATAAATAATATATTATAATAGTAATATAATAAAAATATAAACATAATCATAATATAGTAATATAATAATAAAAAATTATAATTACAATCATAATTATAATAATATAATAATAATAAGTAATCATAATTTTAATAATATAATCATAATATAATAATCATAATCATAATCATGATAATAATAATTATAGTCATAATCATAATAATATAACCATAATCATAATAATATAATAATAAAAATATAATCATAAAAATAAAAATAATTAAAAATAATTATAATAATATAATAATATAATAATAATAATAAGTAATCATAATTTTAATAATATAATCATAATATAATAATCATAATCATGATAATAATAATAATTATAGTCATAATCATAATAATATAACCATAATCATAATCATAATAATATAATAATAAAAATATAATCATAATCATAAAAATAATTATAAATAATTATAAATAATTATAATTATAATAATATAATAATAAATTAATCATCACTATAATCAACGTATATTATACATAATAAAATAATAATAAGTAATATAATCATAATCATAATCATCATAATATAATAATATAATAATAAATAATCTTGATCATAATAATAAAATAATTATATTTATATTCATAATAATTTAATAATAATAATAATATAATGATAATAATAATAAATAATAATCATAATATTAATATAATAATAAATTTTAATCATAAATATAATATAATAATATAATAATACTAAATCTTAATCATAATCATAATATAATAATATAATACATCATAATCAAATAATAATCGCTATTCGACGAGAGCTAATCCCAGTATTCCACATATAAGTTGGTATACCGGATTAATTAAGCAATAATAATAAAATTAGTAGATGAAAATCCAATTCCAAATAAATTTAAAAGAATTAGTTAACTATGAGATAAAAATAAATAACATAATGTAAATAATTAGGGATTATAAATAATAAATAAAGGATAATAATAATTTAAATTTGAAGCAAATAATTAATCGATCGAATTGGAACTTAAATAAATTTGAATAGCTCGAACACTAATGATGACATAATAAATAAAATCAAAAGAATCATGTAAACAGATATGAATAATAAATAAAATAAAATAAAAACTAAATAAAAATTTAATATAAATAATATGAGAAAATAAATAAAATTATATGAAGACTCTAGGTAATTAGATGAGATACAATCAAAAGAAAAATTAATGTAATCTCGAATAATAAAATAACTGACTATGGCTTAATATTTAAAAATTTAAAACTAAACTGAAATTAATAGAGAAACTAACAATGGTAATAATTAATAGATTAGTTAAAAACAAACATCAAATTTATGAAACCTAAATCGGATCGAATTAAGAACATTAGTTATTGAATATAAGAAGGTTTAATGAGAATTAATAATTAAATTAAGATAATGATAAATTAGTTAATTGAGAAAGTTTCAAGAATCAATTGAACACACAGTCATCTACATGATTTCGTTCACAGAGAATCTGGACAAGCCAAAGTCAAATTTTTCCTCTCTCTCCCTTTCCTTTCTTTCCTTTCAGTCTTTTCATCTCTCTCTCTTTTTCCCTCACTCTTTTCCCCCGTGGCCTCGTCTCCCCTTTTTCCCTGGCGGCGACACCGGCTCTCCTCTTTCTCACACCCTTCTCTTTTCGGGATTCCCTCTCTCCCCGTCTGTCTCTCTCTCAAAGAGATTTTCCCCCCTCGACCCAGCTTAATCCCCTACGCGATAGTGCTCCTCACCCCTCCATAGTCTTCGTTTTCGCCTTACCCACTCAATTCAACTTCCTGTCGCTTGGAGGGATGCGCCTATGTGGCGTCGTCGAACGATCCCCGCGCGCCCTTCACCCCTGCCTCATTGCTTGCGCCCGCTGGCAAAAGCCATGACGTTGTAGCCCCTTCCTCTTCTCGCTTTGAACTCACACCCACAGGGTCGTCGTTGCTCAAAGCAAGCCGCCACTGGCCGGATCCGAGATTTGCTAACCTTTTCGCTACCTCCTTTGTTGATCTGGTAAACTCTTTCCTATCCTGGCCGTGTAGGCCATTGTTGGGGGCTGAGCCCTCGTACTGATTTGCTTTGTCGCTGCTATGCACTAAATTATTGCTGGGATGTCTCGATACCTGTCTTGTGTGGCTTATGTTATGAAGCGGTATTATCTTTCCTTTATTTGGTCGTGGGGGCCATGTGTCGGCCGGCTGAGCCGCGCCCTTGATGCTTGTGATATGGTTTGTATTTCCAGTACAAGTAAAGCTTGTGCTTATCTAACATGTTCCTTGCCTGTTTTGTTATTCTGGTAATATGGAGTATTCTGATAAAAAGGGCTGGTTTCGGGTTTTTGCTGTGTTCGGCTCTGTTAATTAGCAGAATCGGTCAGGGGTGTTTGTTGAGTTAGTTCTCGTACTGATTTGGGTCACTTTGGTTGATGGGGTATTTCTCTGATGATAACACACTTATGTTCTGAGATGTCCTCGTTGTCCGGCTGTGTTGTTTCTGCGCGGCTAAGCCGTCTTTGCTTTTGTTGCTTGCTATGTTGTGCTCCTCACCTTGGTACACGGGTACCTAGCGGTACCGATGAAGCGAGGCTTGAGCCCGTGACTATTGAATCGGTTGTATGCTGAATTTGGTTGCTTGGATTGTGAATTTTCACCCTCATGATTTAGTTATTGCTCTATTTGCGCGATTCTTAGGATGTACTAGCGTGGTGCTTTGGGTCCAATGTTGTTCCCTAGTTTTGATTGTTTGTGTCTGGTTTGAATTTGTGAAACCATGTGCTCTCTTGTGTTGATTTTTGTGGGACACATATGTCTTGAAGTGGAAATTAATAAAATAAGGGATTGAAATTATGAAATTTAATATATCTAAAGGCGATGTGACTTTTGTGGTAATAACTCCTTTTAAGGGTTATATGCGCAAAAATCACTTAGACGGATAATCATAAATGCAGAAAATAAATTGAACTTAACTAAATGGGCCGAAAGGTATAAGCGGGCTAAAAATATGAATTGATTAATTGGCAAGTGCCATAAATTAAAACGTGCGCAACTAATAAATTGATTTATACTTATAATGAAATTTGGGAGATGATTAAATGATCTGCCTCAATAATGAAAATCCGAACAGATACAGTGGTTTCGGAGGCAGCCTATGATCCCAAACACATTAAAACACCAACACATTAATAAAACAATAATAATTTTCTTAAATTAGTTTACTTTCTTTTTACTTTTAATTTTTCTTTTAAGTTTTCCTTTTTAATTTATTTTAAACTATTTTTCTAATTTATGAAATATAATGTTAAATATATATACATAATAATAAAAGCAATTGATAAGAATAGTAATTAGGATGTAATGAATATATATTAGTATATATATATATATATATATATATTATATATATATATTAATCAATTTCTCTATTTTTAGATTTAAAAGAATATTAGAGATAAAGAATATATATAATAAAACAATATATATTAATTAAATCTTTTGTTTTTGAATAAACAAAAGAATATTTCAATTTAGTATTATATATAAGATATAATATATATACATCAATTTCTCTACTTTTAAAATAAATAAATGAATATTAAAATATAATATTATCTATGTATAATATATATTAATTAATTCCTCTATTTCTAATATAAATAAAATATTATTAAAATATAATATTATATATATATAAAATATATATTAATCAATTTCTCTATTTTAATAATTGAATAATATTAATTAATATATATAAATAACTATTAATCAATTTCTCTATTTAATAATAGAATAACATAAATAAATATATAAATACATAAATATATATTAATCAATTTCTCTATTTTTAATAAGAACAATATTAATTATATAATATTATATATTAATCAATTTCTCTATTTTTAATTAATAAATTATCCTAAATAAAATTAAATTAATTAAGGGATAACATTAAGTTAACTTATTTAATTTAAATAAATTAAATCGATTACGTTAATCAAAATAAATATAATCTTAAAACACGAACATAAATAATAATGCTTAGTCTCCGAAGTCCGGTATACCATGACTAACCCGGACCCAACGCGAATAGGATATTCTCCATTTAATCTATTTTGACTTCATAGGTTCTCGAGTCTTATCTTGACGAGCCGACCAACGACTACACTCGAGATGAGACGTAGATGGGATCGTGATGCCCCATGGGAGGCAGAGCAATCGACGCTATCGGCCTTGCCAAATATTCGGGTGCGGATTGCCTTTGAGATTTACGATTTCTTAGGATATGACTTTAAAATATTATTTTCTTTTCTTTTGATATTGAGACTTGTTCATATCATCCACATTTCACTTTATATGCATTTCATTTTGATCATTAATTAGATTAATGTTTAAGATAATTAGTTATAGGATAGATTATCCTAGATAGAGTAATTAGTATTTAATAATTCAATAAAATTAGTTATAGGATAGATTATCTTAGATAGATTAATTAGTATTTAATAATTTAATATAATTAGTTATAGGATAGAATATCCTAGATAGAGGAAGTAGTATTTAATAATCTAATATAATTAGTTACATGATAGATTATCTAGGATAGATTATCTTAGATAGATTAATTAGTATTAAATAAATTATATTAGTATTAATTAAGTACCTTGAAATTTTACTATATAAATAATGTGATTTTTAGATTATAATTAATCGAGATTGTTATATGGATCAAATTAAGCGAGACATAACTAAATTGAATTAAGATTTGAAATTGCATATTATCCGTTTTCTATAATTTGTATGATATTATGAAACTCAAGGAAAATTTTAAGTTAAAAATGAATATCCAAATTTGGGTTGGGAAGAGTGTCGATGCAGACTCGATTTTATAATAAAATACACTTTAAATTTATTATTGAGGAGCTATTCCGTGGTTACAGTGATTATTTTATCACTTTATATTTAGCGATGACTATTTTGTCACTTTATATTTGTTCGTGATTGATTCACTTCATTTTATATTATTTTCGGATAGTCTCCTTCAATCGAATTATATATTGATAGAAATCGAGTCGTTGTTCGTTTCATTATAGTAAGGGACCGAGCGGGATAAATTAGGGATGGTTTTGATAGTGAATGACGCTCTCTTCTATAGAGCGGGCTCTCTTCTATGAGCACCTTTGGTTGAGGTCGGTTCTTTCGAAAAGAATTTATCCCGCAAAGTCATTCGTGTGATATGGAAGTTTGAACCCGTACATTTTATATTATAATATCTCGAATGATTCATTTTGGGTTTATCCTTGATTTAAAATATCCATGATTTCAAGTAGTGCATTTTATTAAACTCTTTTGGATCCGCACTCTTCTACTTAGTCTAAAATTCGTTTGGCAAATTAATTCATCGGAATAGCTATTCTATTCCAACTTTTTGCTATTCCATTGATTGCCAAACACTCCCTTAGTTAATTTAAGGTTCTTAGAATCTGCTATAGCGATGGTTCAAAGGAGATTCGTATGGTAAAGTTATATTTTCTCTGGAGAGGGTCACCTCACTTATTACATAATTTATATTTCTTTCAAAATTGATCGTTATTATTTTTATATTCATTATTAGTTTAATATTTCCATAATTTCATATGGTTAGGTTATAGGATTTTAAGTTTTGATTTGATTAAATTGTTATGATAAAATGTGATGGCCTCTACAGTTTATGTTTTATTTTTTATATATGTACTACATCCTAATTTAGTTTATTTTATCCGAGTTTTCAATTTTCACTTTATTCTTTTAATGAATTTCTAGTGTTTTTATTGGTTTATTTACTAGCAAGCATTATTTTTTTTTTGACAATTTATTCAATTATTAATTTCCAATTTAGCTTTGTTTAAATTTTTCATTGGCGTCCTTGCTTCAAATCAATCTACATGTCCATCCAGTTGTGTGCGAGCTTGATTCATTTTATTTCATCAATCTTAATTAGTCACAGATTATTATTACGTATATCTAGATTATCCTTTTGTGTGCAATTGTTATTTCATTTTATGGCTATGATAATTTTAATGTGGTTACGATTGTTTTAACATTTTCGATTCGTTGTTAGTTCGCCCCAATTACTTACTTGAGTTATTTTATTTATATTATTATGTTAACATTGTTGATTGCTATTGTCCCTTTACTCAGCTCACATGTCTAACTCAATAAATTATTATGCGAGTTTAACACTTTCTCTCCATTTCTTTCCCTTAAATACTATTATTTCCATAATATTATTTTTTTTATTTAGAAACCTTGTGCATATTTGGTAAGAAATTAACGGTGATAATATATGTTAGAATAATTTACTTTTCTTGCCATAAAAATCATGAATCATTAACTCATATTGTGCAAAAATCTCATCCAAGATTAAATATAGTCTTTATTATAGGTTTTCTCTATAATTTGGTGAATTTATAATTTAATATTAAATAAATATTATTTTTTTTATTTTATAATGTTTTAATGTTTAAATAAAAGAGTCTGCTGCAACGCGCGGATATATAACTAGTATAATCTAAAGTGTACATCTTTTTAGAGATAATCTTACGATAATCTGATTATGTCGATCTCGTGCTTCTACTATAAAACAAACTTCCATCACAACTCGACTAGAGCGAAGTCGTGCTGATAACGTGTTATAAAATAAAGATCGAAGACAAAAGTTGTGAGAGGCTAAAATCTTATTTCTATATTATCTCTTCTAGGGATATATATCAATCAACAACATACAAGACTCTATTTACAGGCTAGAGAAATATCATGTAATAAAGGAGAAAATTAATACAAAATTAAATCTAAAATTAAGGAGAAGATAAAAAGAATGAAAAAACTTCTATCATTACGAGATAAAGTGGAGGAGGTGAAACATCTATCATTAATTTTATAAAAAAAAATTATTTAAGAGGATATTTATAAAATTTTATTTTTTTGAAAAACTAAAATAAACTGAACTATTTAGTTTTGAGATGCTTTTTAAAATAGTAAGATATTAGACGACTTGCTTCCATATTTTTAGGCCAAACCATCCGACAAGTACATGTTATGGGCGCTTCAAAATTTGGGCTCACGGGCTGTGCTTGTTGGTAGTACCGTTAATTGACAATAGTACAACACCACTTTACTAGTTTGCAGAGATTGTTCACTCACTTGATAGTTGATATTTTTATTTATTTCGCCGAGTGTTATCTCGCAGAGGTGTTACTTTTATTTGATTATAAAAGAATGATTCGGATCTGATTAATTTGAATAGAGTCTGATTTTAAAAATATATACAATAAAATATAGGTACGATTACAAAAATAACATTTTAATATTTGTTTCGAATCAGAATCGGTACCGACATTAAAATAGATAGGATATAAATTTAATTTAATTACCTGAGTCAAAATAAAATTCGACCCAATACTCATATTAATATCTGAGTCTGCATATTTTAATAGAAGAGAAGCAATTAGCAACTAAAAAAGAAAATATTATAATATATGAGTCTGCGCATTTCTGGTTACTATTTTTTAGGCTCCGTTAAGAAACCAACGGAATGTGAACTAATCATGGTCCGTAAATGAGCATGGAGCTTATATTTCACCTTTTAGTTAAGAAAATAAGCGGAGAAAGGAAGGAGGCTCCTCGGTCCTCAACTCCTCATACTTCCCCCGGTTGCACGAGACATGGCAAAATGGGCTGTTGACATAGCAAAATGCTCAATATTTTTCAACGAAAGTAACAGAGAAGTGATTCAAGGTGCCCGTCCTGTTTGAATTAATAGTGATGAAATGAAAGAAAAAGGTAAAAAAAAAAAGGATAAAAATCGATGATAAAGAGTGTGAGATGCAAGAGGTTAGAGAAAAGGAAACAGGAGAGAAAAATTAAAGACGGAGAAATCAAAGGACGAAAGATTCCTTCTCCTTGGGCCTTATCAAAAGAGTACAACGTCCTCGTTTTGTCCCCTAATGAAGCCCGTTAGTCCATTACAAACATTATTTTCTACATTTCTCCACTGGGCCAATTGGTTCCCTGAAACTTTCACGCAACGCAATGCACCAACGAGACTGGAGAGGAGGAATATATACTGGAGACGATCATTTGCGCGATTCCTCTCTCCACTGACCTACTCTGTGCAGATCCAAGTCGCAAACCCTGATTGACTAGTCGTCGCGGGGCTGATGTCGCGAGAGTTCAACCCGCCTCCGGTCATCTTCCCATCCGGCGGCGGTGCCACCGCTGCGAACCCTCGCCGACCTCCTTCCGCCGCAATGGCGCCTCAGTTCCAGCCCCCTCGACAGCCGAACTCCGTCACGGGTCCATCCAACCCCGCTCTGCCTTTCATGTCCTTCGACATCTCTGCCGCCGCCGCCGCCGCCTCCACCTCCAGCGCTCCTCCTCCATCTATCTTCACCTCCTCCACCATTCCCACTTCTTCCTTTGAAGATGAACCCCCGCTTCTAGAAGAGCTTGGGATCAACACTCGCCAGATCTGGCGCAAGACCGTCTCCATTCTCAACCCGATCCGTGTGAACTCGAACTTACATGAAGACGGTGATCTCTCAGGTCCATTTATCTTCCTTATGGCCTTCGGCCTGTTCCAGCTCCTCGCAGGCAAATTCCATTTTGGCATAATTCTCGGCTGGGTCACTATTGCCTCCATGTTTCTCTACTTCGTCTTCAACATGTTGCTGGGGCGAAATGGTAATTTGGATCTGTACAGGTGCTTCAGTTTAGTGGGGTACTGTATGCTACCCATGGTGATATTCTCGGCAGTTTCATTGTTTGCGCCAAGAGGTGGAGTCGTGATGTTTGGATTCGGTTTGGTTTTTGTGCTGTGGTCAACCAGAGTTTGCACCAGGCTTCTGGCTGAGATTGCATCTTGTGGGGACGAGCATAGAGGTCTTGTAGCATACGCCTGTTGGCTTGTGTTCTCCCTCTTCTCACTTCTTGTAATCTTCTGATTCAAGGGGATTTTGAATTCTAGGTAACACTTTCCCATCCTTCTATTAACTTGTCTATGGATTCTCCTTTTTTTGTAGCCTTCTTCTCTGACACCGGTGGTGTTTAATTTAGGAGTGGGTAAAGGCTAGAGAGTAGAGAGCGCATCATATTGGCTAAGCTGTTCGATAATTTGTGACAGCAGCACAATCAAGGGTTATAGGATTAGTTGTGCCGGCCTTTCAGTTTCTTGCTCAATTGTGGTTTTATAGTGAATGATGTACTATTATTGCTTTATTGTTTCTGAAAGGGCATATGTATGCTTAATTTACCTGCCCCAGCTATGCTGTCAATTGATATATGACATGGAATGAAATACTGATTTTATTCATATGTTCTTTCATTTTGAGAATTCATCATCTTCTTCTTCTTCTTCTTCTTTTCGAAAAAGAGTCTGTTTCATTTCTTTAAACATGAGCTTACATGATTATTATAAGAAAAAAAAATACAAAATCAGCAAAACTACTACTAAAGCAGAACAGAAACCCCTGGGACTGACTCAGCAACACACACCGCCCCTTCAAGCATCCAAAATTGCACCACCCTGATATAGAACCAGTGTTAGAAAAATTGGTTGCATCTTGGCTGCCACACTGCACATCCTTGTCACTCCCGTGAAAACTCAAACCCACATATGAGCAAAAAGCCTACCTTAACCATTGCATACAACCACATATCACAATCAGTCACTACATAAACACAGCATCAAGTTTATACTACTGCTTTTTACTACAAGCAAAATCATCTTAAGATAGGAGAACTCACCTTTGTACCAAATTAATTGATTAATGTCATGTTATTTTGTTTATCTCTTTCAGTCCTTGTGCAAAATTGTGGCCTCAGTATGTTACATTAAACTTGGTTATTAGAAAACAGTATGCTTTGAGTGCAGTAGAATGTTTAACCCTATGCCTAAAGTGGTAGAAGCTTGGGTTGTGTTTTATTCTAAGCTAAAGGGAACTAGTTTGGAGTTTACTTGCATTACATTTATATGACACTGGCTTTTGGAGAGGGAAGGATCCCAATCTGCTGCCATAGAAAACTATGGTAGAATTGTGCCATAGTTCTTTTGGTCCATTGGATTTGTTTAAAAAGGCCAGATTTGATAACCAGGGGTGTTTTTTTTTTTTAATTGTGGAACCCACTAGCATAGACACAAAAAGTATGGTAAAATTGTGCCATACAAATAAATATGGCAACGGATGTGAATCCTGTTTATGCAATAGTAAAAAACAAATCTGAATGAGGAATTTTCATGGTTCGGTTGGGGATAGAGATCATGAAGGGGGAGTAGAAAGGCTGACCGGTTTGGCTGATCTCTCTTTGCTTCCAGTTCAAAATTTTGAAGAGAAAAGGGAACATAGATGAAGCTTGTGGGGCAATTTTGTGAGAGTACCCTCAATTTTGGAGGAGAAAATCTTCCTCATCCAGATCCTTGTTTTCCATCCTGAGTGCTGTTTTACTGGAGCAAACTAAGGACCAATTATATTATCACAATCTGATTAAAATTTATACTATGAGTGTATATTTATATTTCATATTTTGTTGTTCTATAAACTTTCCTTGATTGGGCTTTTACTTATTCTGGGTGCTCTTTTACATGATTTTCCCCTTCCATCCTGAGTGTCGTTTTACTGGAATTTTCTTTGTTTGTAGTTTGCATATTACAAAGTATATTTTTTATGTTTGTAATTTCCCCTTATTTTGGCTTCACTTTTGCCTATTTTAAGATCTCAATCAATGAAGTAACTGTTAAATTTCTAATAATAGTTTTTTTTTTATCTTTTTCTTTTTAGTTATCATTTATCAACTCAGCACTGATTGTTATAATCCACGTCTTGCAGATGTATGTGTGGGAATTAATTTTCTGGCGAAGGATTTCAGGAGCCTACAAGCACGATTTGGATGAAATTAAGCTCTCTAATGATTTTCTTTTTCTGTTAGTATTTTTATTGTAATGGCGTATTACTTGAATTCTGTTTTCCACTATTGACCGTGAATGATTCTGGGTACCAGTGCCTGTCGTAAGGATTGTGCTATCAAATTCAAAATTTGTAAGAGAGAATGAAGCCAGCATATATGATAAATAGGTCCATTGTCCGCCGCCGCGGTTATTCATCCATGAATCCAACCATAAATAGCTTGGTGAGTTTTGCTGTACAATCACAAACCTAGCCGAGTTATGCTTGGTGAGTTTGACTTGGCTTTTCCTGTTTAAATAATTCAATGCAAATGTTTTTTTTACTTGCATAGTTTGGTCTCACTACATTTACATTTTGATCGTACGCTGTTCGGCAATGATAGAATAGGGGAATTGTGTGGAAATTTAATGAAAGAATGAAATTGAGTGGACTTGTAGAAAAAGTGGAAAAATAGATTTCGATACGAATTTTTCCGCCAATCCCTTACTTTCTGCAAATTAGTCCCTCCTTTATTTCATGGCCCATGGGGAAGAGGTGGAATAGAGAAATTGGACCTCCTTTAGAATGGAACTGACCTCTTTATCAATACTCTTCCACTATTCTCTATTTTTGTTTTTTTTCTTCTTTCAACCTTCTGTCCTTCCAAATTGCCAAATGAGTATGGAGCTATATGCTTCAATGAGGACTAGAACCTACTAAAAATCAAGAAGGATTGAATGGTAATTGCTCATACAACGAATCCATCTTGTAGAAAAAGAAAAGAAATCTCGTTCCAATTTTCTGGCTAAGATTATACATGATTTAATGGCATAAATGTTTGATCTGTGCTTGAGATAAATAAAAATATATTATATTACCTACAATGCAAAAGTTTACAATATCTCTTAATGCAGTAATTCCAAAAAAAGCCACTGCGTACTTTGTAACAGTATGTATCGTTATATATTAAAAATAATATTAAAAGAATTACAATTCAAAAAAGTTCAAACAAAAAAATAGTGCATAATCTCAATTAATTTTGAATGTGTTTAGCCATAATCTCTATTAAACTTATAGATTGAATTTAGTGCATAATCTCAATTAAACTTATAGATTGAATATGTTTCAAGTTTTGTGAAATTTGAGTGTATTTGATATTTCATCAAAGTTCATCAAAATTATATGATAATTTTAACCAAATTTAATGATTTTTGATGAAATAACAAATGACAGTTAAATTATATGAAATTTGAATCACAATCAGATTCTGCTTATAGAGCAAATTATCAACTATTTTGACACTAACCCAAAATGTCTACGTGTACATGACATTCCAACTCATAACCGACCCCATTACATGCACTTTTTTTTTGGAAGTTTATACTAGTTTATGTATTTTGTTGATAAAAAATCATGTATACAAAAGTACAAGTATTTTAATAGTTAAAAGTATAAATTAATTATAATCAAACAAAATAACATAAATGAAGATAAAAATCTAAAAATAACAATATACTTCAATAGTATCATCTGTGCTAAACAATAATATCTGAATGGAATGGAGTGATAATTTTAGAGAATACTTCAATTATAATTTATAACGGTTCATTATATATACACAATTAGATGCTTAATGAAATCTGTGCATTTATATCATTTGATTGGCCACTGATTTGTTTACGTAATATTTATGGCAAATAATTGAGTAGTGAGCTGTAAGCACCTTAAAAACGTAAACAGATTCCAATTCGCAACTAAGATTTCTTATGATCTAGAACTAACAAATATTTTTTTTACTGAGTAATGAAGTAACGAAACGGAGAAGATGTTATTTGACTTTTTTTTTAATGGACGTAATTGGCCTTTTTCTAATTTTTTATGACCGGCTGTTACTGTCTTGGAAACCGATTGTCTCTCCTGGATGCAATTCAAGTTACACCATCTGATTAAAAAAACCAAACAGTTAACAAATCTAGTCCTCGTGGAAGAATTGCTAGTATGGAGTACTGGACCGTTCGGTGAAGAAGAGACGAATCATTACAAAACAGGTTTGAGCACACAAGTCAAGAAAAGCATGTGGAAAAGTAAGCTCAAAACTTGATTTTCTAAAAATTAATTCAGATTTGAATTTTGGTCTTTGCTTCCGCAATTGGAAATTCAGTTAACCATGGTTTGAAGTTTTGGAGATGCTATCCAGAACCTGAGAAAAATGACTTGCGTGCACAGGTGCACTCCTTTGTCTGACAGTTATATTTTAGAACTTATTTAGATTAGAATAAATTATAAACAAGAAAGAGAATTAAGTCTTCGACTCTAAGAAACGCGTCAAGTCTTTGACATTATTGATCATTTAATTTCTTAGTAGTTGTCAATTTTCATTAGTTAGAATTTTCATTAGAAAAAAATATAAAAACGATGAGTTATAATATTAATTTTGTTTGAACTTATCATGATCTTTTGATTTTTGTTAAAAAATTATGTAACTGATAATATTATGTTTCATTTAACATCTATTAATTTTTTGAGATCATAAAATTTAATTTCCACCAATGCATATTTATATTTCTGGATGAAGCACGGAAGACAGTCATAACAATAACAATTAAGAATAGTACAAAAGTAGTGTTGCTTCGAATGATATGAGAATTGTGTTAGTTTTGTGCGTTTGAGTTTGAGATACCGAATTGCTATTTGAAAAATATATACTTTATGTAGCACAAGTTAAATAAATACTAAATTGTAACTCGTAATTTGTCTCGATAATATAATTCTCAAAGAAATAATTAATAAAATAAAAATTTAAATATATTTAATAAAATTTTACATTAAAAAAAATGGACATAATATTTTTAAACACTAAGTAATAATAATAATTATAATATTAGTTGTTATAATAATAAATAATATAATTAAATACATAATAATCTATAAATTATCATATAAAAAAAATAAATAATTTTAAGAGTTAAGTTTCATTTTAAGTACATTACACATATTATTTTAAATGAGGAGAGAGAAACTATTTTATATAAGCCCTTAAATTTAAGAAGATAAAAATATTTAAATAAAATTAATGAAAGAGAAAATTGATGATGTGATATATTTAAAAAGTTTAAAAACCTAAGGTTTGTTCGACACCATCCCATTACCTGAGAATATGAGGGGAAATGGACTCAGTGACACTGGGAAATCATTCCAGCTTCCATACACCGTTTGGTGTGATTTTTCTTACTTGCGGTGTTTGATATTCTTTTTTTCCATTTATTGCTTTGTTATTTGATGGAAAAAAAAATAATTAGCTCCTGCCAAATCTTTTCCCGTCTCTGTCGCACTCATTCCTATTTTATTCTCTTGCTCTATGATATTCGTCTTTTTCTATTTAATTCAAAATCGAATCGAGACTGAAAATATATTTTACTGGATGAAAATTCTGTATAAAATGAAATAAGGCTCATATTTCCGTCCTTTTTTTGAACATAGATTTTTTTTAAAAAAAATTCACATATTGTAGCATGATTGCCAAATAATAAAAAAAATTTAAAAAAAAAAAATTTGATCTCCAAAAATATTTTAATGTAAAGATCATGTTCAACAATTTTGAATCAACTATTTAAACTTTTAAAATTGAAATATGAATGCAAAATATAAAAGAACTTGTACTTCACCGAGCATCATAGCCTCGCTATATATATCTCTATCTCTATTTTTACTCCTTATTAAGAACGTAAGTAGCATGATCCTTCAACGGTCTAGATTTTTTATTAAATTTCTAAAGCTAGTATCAGTCATCAGATTGAGTTATTTGTTAAATAATGTTACTATCTCTATGGTCATTTGTGTTAAAGTTATAATTTTATCTCAAATTTGGTTGTTACACAAAATGCTGCATAATTTAAAAGTATAATTGCTCTACTTTATTTTTTCTTAGATTTTCATCAATTATGAATTTTAACTTTCCTTAAATTCTAAATGTCAACTTTTTCTCTCAATTCTACATTTATTTTACATTAATTATATATTCATGATTGAAATTAACATTAATTACTAAATTATTTTTATTTTTATTTTCTTTCTTTTCAAGTGAAGATATAAATTTTTATATTTTTAAAAGACATCAACGTAACAACGCATAGGCAAGATAATATAATTCTATAGAGTCTGACTATGGTACTTTGCAAAGCACCGATGCGTTGTGTGTTTTGCGCTCTATTCTTAATTTCAAGTCATAAATAATAAATCTGAATCATTCAATCTAATCTTCATATCAAAATCTATTAGTAAACTAAATTATATATTTTTTAGATTTTTTTGCTATTTTTTCTGATGAGAAGAAAATGACTTGATTTGAAAATTTCGATTCATCCAAAAATGACGGTTTCCCCCCTATTCAAAAAAATAGGAAATGAATTCCAAAAAATATAAAATTTTATTTACTAATAGATTTTGATATGAATATTAGATTGAGCAGTTTAGATCGATCATTTATAACTTAAAATTAATAATAGAGCGCAAAGCACATAACGCTTTTATGCTTTGTAAAGCACCATAGCCTATATATATATATATATATATATATATATATATAGTGTAAATGATCAATCCAACTATACAAAATGATTTTCATTTGAATATCTAGATGTAGATCAAATTTATATTTTGAAGATTTTATTTTTTATTTTTTAAGATAGTTAGAAAATTACTTATTTTGTGTGACTCATAATAACTAAATCAAGTGATTTTCTAACTTTCTTAAAAATAATAATTTTTAAAATATAAAATTTGATCTACATCTAGATATTCATATAAAAATTATTTTGTACGGTTAAAAATTGATTCATAGCACGGGACTAATTTGTGCTATGCATAGCACTATACCCGAACTCCCTCTCTCTCTATATAGTATATATATAACTATAACAATATTAACTTGAATTTGTTTACCGGTTTTGTTAATAGTACATAATATTAATAAATATCATAATATGTTTGTCAATATTTGACAACACATATATTTAACAATTGAAATATATGCATATATTTGATGATATGTATATGTTTAATGGCGAGGAATTATTCCTTAATCATTTTGTTAAAATTTAACAGGAAAGTTTAATTATCATATATAATTAATTTACTAATGGAAGAACTATTTTCGTAAAAAAAAAACCCTGGATAAGAAATGTAATCTCAACATTTTAATGATCAGAATATTTTTTGAATTTTAAATGAAAAACATATTCTTATCAGGGGCAGCATCCTTGAATATAAGTAAATGCTAATCATTATTCATAAATTTGCCACTTTAGTTTTTTATATACAAAAAAAATCTAAGAATCTTAAACACTAAATTATTATTTTTGGTTTAAATTCAGCTCATCTATAACTTTCGGGTGGAACAGGGACATTATATCATTGGCTTTTAAAGTGATCAAAGATATAAAAAAGTAAGAAGCGACAAAATTGTATACTGCTTCAAAAAAGCCACATATATCAGAGTCTGGTCCGATTTTTTAATTCAGGGTTGATCACACAGAAAGCCACACAATTAATGAGTTCTTTTTCATCATTATTTTCATAATTTTTGTGATATGCATAACAATTTCGTAATTTTTCAAAAATTTAATAAATAAATATTTATTATTATTATATTTATAACAATAAATATGATAATTAATATTAACATCAATTCTTTCAAATGAAAATAATTTTGACAATATAACCGAACACATATTTTACGCGTTCCACAATCATTCGTTCCCATGAGTATGAATTCCTATAAATTGATTTGCGCATTTTCGCAGGGTGGATGCAAAAGATTTTGAGAGGTCAATTGATCCTTTGAATTTTGAAAAATAGTGTTTTTAAACTAAAATTTTGTTATGGATAAAATTTCTGACCCCTTTTAAATTTTCTGACTATTTTTCATTGAGAAAAAATATTTAATATCATGAATAATGAAAAAATTATGTAAATGTTTCAAAATATAAAATTTCATAGAGGAGAATTTTCTTTATCATTATAATTATCTATTATTTTATTTTATTATTTTTAATATATAAAAGATAATATTTTAATATTTTATTTAATATACCATTAGTTAATAAATTTGAATGGATAAACTATTAAATCCTCCTGATCTCAAAATCCACTCCACAATTTTTCATGACAAAAGGACACCCCTTTACAGTTTTTCACGCGAGTGAGCTGATTTACATGTGATAGTGTGAAACGCTCTAACATAAGTAGTTTTATTATTGGACAAAAGGATAATGCTAAATGGTGATGAGGATAAAAATTTCATCATTGTTAATGGCCGTATTATATTGATCGCTGCACATATTAAGAAAAGTAATAATTATTATTGTTCAAATCAGTTTGTACGAAATAATTTTCATATAACTTTATCTATAATTAAAGAAATATATATCGACAGGCTAGATTAGAAGATGGACTTGTAATTTATTATATATTAAGGAGAGGTAAGTCTGCAAATTGCCTCACACCTACCGCTTCAATATAAACTATAAAGGGAGCGCTAAACACCAGAAACGAAGACGATCAATTTCGTGGGGATTTCGCCTTCCGTCGTCGTTTCGTGTGCGCTCTTGATCGACGGCTTGGAAAGAGGAACAAGAAATTTCTTCGAAATTCGTCGCGATTTAGAGGTATTTTAAACCTAAAATTTCGCGATCAATCTACTCTATTTCTCAATTTATGAATTCATATCGCTAATCTTCCTGTATTATCATCTTAGTATTGCTCTATTATTGGAGAGATGCTTTGTTTCGGTTGATTATCTTTACTCGTAAAGATTTGAAAAATTGTCGGGAGCTTTTATATCTAGCGATCGAGGTTTGGTTTCCATTCGTTTGCTTTGATCGTTGACAGTAGAATTTGGGGCATGTGCTGAATGATCGCATATTGTAATGAATTGTAGGGTTATTTTGTTGACCGAGATCTAGAACATACACCAGATCATTTTTTTATCGATTCTCGTGGTTTTCAGCTTCTATTTCGGACGAATATTTGCTTATTCATAATATTGGGGAAACTATATGCAAGCCTCCGTGTCTGTACAACTTCCAAGAAAGTCAATCTATTAATCCGTTTGAAGAATAACGTTGAAATTAAAGTACAGGCAAGAACTCAAATTAATCTCAATTTTTTTGTACTTCTATCATAAATTATTTAGGAAGTTTTAAATGAATTATTAAAAATATATGAAGTCAAACAAATTAACTAAAAATTGTAACTGCTGGTTAATTGAGTCTTTCTAATACACTTATTAATTACTTTAGCACTTCACCGATGTTTATGCAGAATAATCTTTGCTAATACTTGATTGGATGCCTTTGCATGAATCAGTTAGATAATCCCACTCTATCAAAGTGTTTCTTCTCAGCAAGTATCTATCCTATTTCCGAAAGTCGGCTTCGTATTTTTTCTGGGAGTACAGTTTCTTACACTTTTGATCATTTCAATATTTCATCTTGCAATATTTTTAGGGAAATCAGACGTATCTTCGTCTCTCTTCCCATAATGAATTTCCATTTGCTTGACTTGTCTGAATTTTGTAGTCTGCTTCAGCAAGCATTTGATGATCGTTCAAAGAAAGATGGAATATGTACAATAAGACTTGATTTGCTTGTGGTTGTTTCCACAGTGCATGTCAACTGTACGTACTGGCTGGCAGGTATGTATTGTGACCTTGCCAGTATGGTCGTTGGTCTCCATTCCACAAGGTTGGGAGCTTAGAGTTTTCTATTGTGATGATATGCGCCAAAAAAATGTAGTAAATAGCCCACCTGTGTTACGATGTGGACGAAGAACCATTAGGTATTACTTGTCAATTCCTGTTCATGTTTCATTTTGTTAACGTGCTTTTGTAGAACCTACTAGTTATAAGTTACAACCACACTTGCAGGTCCATAGGAGGAGTACAACTGTCACGTTTGAAGGCATAAAAATTGAACTACTGATAGCATTTAAGAAAAGAATATTGAGGTTGGTTTTTATGGGGTGCAGGTATTGGCTACTTATAACATGCGCCAGTCTTTTTTCTTTGATCTAGAACAGCTAAAATTTTCAATTTTTTAAATGCTATCCATTTTGGTCAGAGTTTCATTTCTCCGAGTCAGATAATTTTAGAGCCCCTCTATATCATTTCTATTTCCTTCTTGTTATATAAATTTATTTAGAGACTCACTCTCCTTTTGGTTCCTTCATTCTTCTCATTCTGTTCCATGCTGTAATATTATAATGTAGCCTATTCTTAGTTGAATATTTGGTCGTCTTGTTTTCA
Organism: Schoenoplectus tabernaemontani; assembly: GCA_037127355.1. Lineage (NCBI taxonomy): Eukaryota > Viridiplantae > Streptophyta > Magnoliopsida > Poales > Cyperaceae > Schoenoplectus > Schoenoplectus tabernaemontani. Next base: position 26,593,464 of record CM073753.1, read on the forward strand.
GGATGGTTACATGTGAATATGAATAACTTTGCAGGTCTTATATTAGATAGAATGCAGCTCATATTTCCTCCACGACTTGTCAATATAGACACTCTCCTTTGGTGGTGCAAATTGTCCAGTAGTGCTTATCATTGAGTCTCCTTGGGTATCTTGTGGGATGTAGATTTTTTTTGGCTATAAGCTTTCTGAGCACCTCTTGTTTCTTCAACCATGCAACTAGTTTCTCAGACTCTCATGGATTTTGCATTGAGATGCATTATGTTTCACTCCCTAAGCCAAAATTGTCTAAAAAAAAAGATAGACAGGAAGTAAGATATAAAAAATGAAAAAGAAGCAATCTGGCTCTGGTTAGAAGTAGAGTCTATAGGGCAGCAACTTAAGCATACTGAATACACAATGCGTCGTGATGCATGATGCTTTGCTGCAGAATCTTATGTTGATAGGACCTCATCCGTGAAATTTTCAAACTACTGTGTTTCCCTTCTTATTGTAAAGTCAAGAAATCAATGTTTGGTGGGGAGGCATGGAACTAGTATGTGGGTTCTGTTGCTTTTAATCATCTGCACGAATTCACAAATGAGAAAATACCAGAAAAATTCAAGATATGACTGATCTTTAAGTATTTTTGAGGTTTAAGATCCCCTTACCAGTCAAGTATCAGCATCATCTGGTTTGTCAGGAGAGAGACAGTTACTTTAAGAAAGATATGATGGTGAAATTTTGTTTGGGGTTACCGCATGGGGAAGAGGGTGTCACTGCAATTTTGATTTTGAATGATATCCTTTTATCACCTTCTGTTGCTCAGTGGTACTAAGTTGTAACTCAATGACATGTAGGCCTTGTAAGCTCTTTATTGAAACAAAATCATTTATCTTGATGACTACAAAAACATGTAACAGAATGAACTGTGTTGCTTCCTTGAAGAGAACTTTGAGTTTTTCTTCTTTAAATGTACAATATAATTTTTACTATGTTCTGGCTAATGTTATAGTTCATGATGTGTCTCTTCTGGGACTTGAAAATTTTGCACGACTGATTGGTCATTTCACATTGACTATGTTTTATCTGTCCAGCTACCTAATTTATTTGAATATTACATATTGTTGCTGTGATTGCTTTGAGGAATTTGTAGCTCCATGTTGGGTGCACAGTGGTGAAAATTTTAGCAAAGTACTAGTATTTAGTGTCACTGATGGATTATTTTAGTTGTTGTTAGCCCTTTTATAATGTTAAACCTATCCTGCATGCTAATGCAGCCTGAAGGAATAAAGGAAATCTTGGCTGCTGAGGATGAATGCTAAATAAATGGAAGTAGCTGTTTAAAGAAACAACCTTAATGAAGGAATAACAGATTAAAGATCATAATATAACTGAAAGAAATAGTTTAATATAGCATATAACATACCCAGGTAAAATTTGCATTCAAGGTGCAGGATAACATATAGGCATATCAGATCAATAATTTCTGGGACCACCACTAATTTGAACGAAGTAAAAAATGAAATTACTTTATGTTTGTTACACTTTATAGTTTGTATATCTGGTGAATGTTTGAAAAAAATGGGTCGAAAATTTTCTAGCAGTTGGAATAAGAGGCATTTTAACTGTTGTGAATGCAAAGATATTATAAGTATTACCATCCATTGTAAGCTTACTTTTTCCTTATTTCTAGGTGGATTTTACTCCCATTTTTTGAGATATTTGTTTATTGAGATGGTTTTGGTTTATTTTTCTTTTTTGGGGGAAATGATTCATAGATATAGGTGGAAAAGTTTTGGTTTCACACAAAATGAAGAAAAGAAAATTGAAGCAATTATAGGGTGTGCTTGTGTTTGCAAATTCTTGTTTATCTTGCCTTCTTAAGTTCTCTTGGATCTGAATTGACATGCCATGTACCAATGGTCTGGATGAGATATTGAACCTGGAATATCATGCTTCAAAATCCAAAATATGAAGGGGTCAATTTCCTACATGTATATGGGCATTTTACAAATCGCGAGACCCGACAGATATGTCCACCTAGAACTGTACGTCAGTGGAGATGGGTTCATTTGGTTATTTTCATAAATTGTAGAATATAAACTATATACTGTAATTTTTTTCTATTAAATCTAAATATTAATCTTATTTTCAGATCAAGAAAAGATCATTGAAATTATTGTTAAGAAACTAATAATTTACATAATTGTTAAAAAATATGTTTTTCTTTTAATGTTTCAGGTCAGACATCCTTTCCTTAACAATAAATGGCTGGGCAGAACTATTTGCCTCGACATTCTGAGAGGACCTACGAACAATCTAGAAGCAATCCTATCCCAGACCGTCATTTGCAATTTGGTATTCATCCTAAATTAGTCTCTTCCTATTTTGTTGATAAACAAGGAATCAGAAGGTTCTCAGAAATGGTCCGTGCTTGCAAAATGCACCAACTACTATATGGACCAGGAATCATCTAATGCTATATCCTCTGTAACTTACTCTACCATCTCCGTACTCTTTCACCATGTTGTGAGTAGTTTATCTTTCCATTTGTGGGCTACAATTTTTGAGCTAAAGGGGACGGTGGATGGGGAAAGGAGACTAAATTGAAAGTTTAAGATTGGGACTGAGGTGTGATTCTAGTTAGTTCAATGTTGATTGAACTAATTAATGGGTGTTGTTTAATTTAAATGCAGGACCTTAATTCTTTATTTCCTCTACCCGCCCATTTACTTTGGACTGCCCAGTTTGTGCTTGGGTCAGTATGGTTGTAGGTACCAGAATTAGAGTTATTGTGCTAATATGAACAATTTGTGGGTTTTCTTTGTAGAATAAACTTATATTATATATGTTTGGAACTAAGTTTAGAGTTCATCACATCACTGGCCAGGTCATAATACAGTGCCTCCAAGAGATGACTCAAGACTTGACGCACCACCACCCCCTGTGCCCTACCCAAACCTATATATGAGAAACAGTCGCCAAACATCTGTTGCACCCATTAACCATCCTACTATCATGCTGAGATCAAATCGTGACCACGCATCATCTGCATCATCCTTCAGTCTCCATCCAGGATATGCCAACTACCATCCAGCAATGCTCCCCTCCTCTAATGAAGGCTCCAGTTCTTACTTTTCTTCAAATTATAGTGAAGCAGGGCCGTCTTACCCACCACCATACGTCCCTCACAATGTTACAGATAACGGTAGAACTGCATTAAAGAGAAAGCACCATGATGTACCTGTCGCTCCCATCCATACTGAGTATTGGCCACCAGAACCTGGTACCAGTAGATCAACTGACTGGGGTTATGACATGGCCGAGGGATCTCAGAGGAATGTCAGAATTCGTCAGGGCTATTCCTCTCCTCTGGAACTTAATCCACCAAGGCACTATGCGCCAAGCACTGTGGTGCCTCAGACTTTCTCTGTACCCAATTCACATGGATTGAGAGGTCCTGAACATGCCAACTATTCTGTGCATGTTTCTTTTCAAGATAGAAACATGCCAGGTATCCTTTTAACTTGTTCATTTGCTTCAAATTCGACTGTTGTTGGTTTTACCTTTGTTTATAGGTAAGGAACTATGAGATGACAAACTATGCAAATTGAAGCACACATTATCAATAATCTAGTAGTAATTGACCGCTTCTTATCAAATAACAATACATTGTTTTAGATGACAGTGCTGTGATAATTATTGAAATTGTCTTAGCCTAGATAAATTGCTATGTTAACTATTGGAATTTGGCTTGCCAAAGCTGTGAGATAGAAAAAGATAATGATAAGGGCCTTGAATCTATTTATCTGCTAATTGGTACTTTTGGTGATATAGATCCTAGCGGATTTAACTATGATCTCAGCAATGGTCATCATACCGGGAACCATGTTTCAAACCATAGATCAATAGTGAACTGTGGGCCAAACCACCATGCCCAGAGTAGGAGTTTCACCATTGCTGCACCATCTCATCAAGGTACCATGGCTCGAGCAGTTGGGCGTGCCAGTACCAGCTTTCCTCAGATAGTAAACCACCATGGGCCCACTCCAACCTTTGCAGCTACCTCTGCAAGTGCTAGGTGGTGCCAGGGATTCGGTGAATTGGAGGCATCTTCGAGGCCAATTACCATTTCTAATTCTAGTATGAGCAGTGCAAGGCTGAGGAATTCTGATTCTGGTCTTCGCACCCCATTTTATGTGGACCATAATGCTAATAGATGGTCATCTGAGGTATAGTGTCTCTTTCTCTGTTAGTTTTTTTTTTCTTTTCTTTATACAATGGCATTCAATTTCTGTTTTTTGTTGCTTTTACGGGTATGAATGAAAGGTTTTGAAGCAGAAACATGGCAATATAAATCAAATTGCAATAAATTGTTGTACTGGTTTTCAGTCTCTTTTCTTTTACATTTCCTCAGCATTTTATGAGTGGCGAGAATGCTGTGGTTCTTGATCCCAGAGAGTTGTTTGATGAGCACAGAGACATGAGATTGGATATCGACGATATGAGCTATGAAGTGAGTTCAAATTTGTTTGAATTACATTTATAAAAATGTTGTAGAACTTGTAATCAGCCTTTTGTGCTCCAAATGTCTGATTTGCCACAGGAGCTACTTGCTTTGGAAGAGAGAATTGGATATGTCAGTACAGGTTTGCCTGATGATAGAATTTCAAAGTGCTTGAAGGAAACTACCTACTACACTTCCAATAAAAGCCAGAGTGATAGCTGTGTCATATGCATGGTATTTTTTTATACCTTTGGAAAAGAGAGAACATTATTTTTGGACTTGAGTGCTGTTGGGAAAACATTCAAACCGGTTACAAGTCAACTTGATTTCATTTGAATCCTGTAAACCTCATAATTGTATCGAGTACACTTAGAAGAAATGACCACTTTAAAGCATTGCATCAGCATGATACATCCCATTTTGCTGTCGGAGTTTCTCAATAAAACTACGAATGCTATTATTCCTCCTCTGGCCATGTCCACAATGAACTGGTAGGAACATGAATGTCTTGTGTGATTTTCTCTTCTTCTTTTTTTTTGGCATAAAGATGGGGATCTTAAGCTTCCCATTTTTAAATGTTCATAAAGGGGATCTCCATCTGATTTCAGACCCAAAGGTCTTCTGTGATTTGTATGAGGATACTGCTTCCTTTTCTCTAGGGGCATTATTTTTGTTAATTTGTATCTTGTTTTGCAGAGATGTGTACAATGTCCTTGTAAATTCATATCGCCTTATTCTGACTCCCAAGTTGCTTTTAATTCTTTTGGCAGGAGGAATATGAGAAGGGAGACAAAGTGGGCATGCTTAGTTGTGCACACCAATTTCATTCAACTTGCATCAAGAACTGGTTACAAATGAAGAACACCTGCCCAGTGTGCAAATCTGAAGCCTTTGAAGATATTGGTTCCCAAAAAATGAAGGGAGGCCTTTGAAGTGATTGGTTCGCAAAAAATGGAGGGATTAGTATGGTAACACCATGGTTATTGCGTCATTATTGCTGCTGTAGGCTTTTGCATCTTTGCACAAAATTCTGTAAGTGTGGGAAAACCCATATTATAGACAGGTCTTTGATTTTTTAGCTTAGATTAAGTCGTGTTTTCCTTTACGGTAGTGGCAACAAAATGTAAATAAGATTCTTAATTGACGAGTTGGTTATCTTTTAGTGAAATTGGTTTTGCTCTGGTGGTCATTGCTTTCTGGGTCTTCTATTGAGTTTTCTGTTCATTGTCAAATTTGCATGCCGCTGACCTAGCAATTTGCAGCCGAAAAACAAATCTACGTTTTGTTCCATCAACGTAGAGTAAAGCTGCGAAGGGGTTGTTACTTCATTCTTGTACGGAAAGTTCTTTTTTCTTGGATGAAAATAAAGGTCAATGCCTTTATTTTAATTTGTTTTGCCAAAAGTCATTGGTACATGAAAAAGGAAAGCAAGCGGACTGCCGAAGAGGATTGAGTTGCATGTAAATATGATATCAAAAGAAAAGGAGAAATGTAAAATGAAGAAAACAAGAAAAGCAAACGCAGAAAAAGAGAATAAAATAAAAATTACATATTCATCTTAAATGTATGAGTTCCATTTTCTTCTTGTAGGGAAAAGTTAATCCAGTGAGTTAATATTTATGCTCTTATTATTTTTTTCTTTGAAAAGAAAAGTATTTAGGTACTGACTTTTATTACTTTTTATGAGCATTAGGTTATAAACGAGCTTAGTTAAATTGAGACAAGATTAATTTCAAAATCGGTTTATTAATTTAATGAATAAAAAATATTGATTTGAGATTAATTTATTAAATGAACGAATAAGCTGAACTGACTCATTAATAACTCTTTTAGTAATTAACAATATTTTACACAAATATTTCATATCAAAATTTATAAAAGAAATTACTACTAGTAATAACATTATTTTATACATATTTAATGCAATAATTTCATATATATATTAAATTATAATTTATATAATACACTAAAAGTTATATCAATAACAATTATTAATAGCTTAACGAGCTTTATAAACTCAAAAATATTAATAATCAGATTCAGTTCTAATTTAACTCATTAACTTAAAGAACTTAACAATTGAATTAAATTCAAATCAATCTCAAATAAGTCACGACAATCTACTAATTACTCGGACAGCCCTAAAAATCATCATACAAAAATTTTTGAGTAGCATACGAGTTCTATGTCACGTTCATCGCTAACAAAAATACTAGAAGCCAACTCGGCTCCAAATTAAACAAACCACAATCAACAAAACTACATAGAAAAAAAAACATAAGATAGTTACATTATGAGACTATTAATAAAAAAATGGTTCATTGACCTTTTTAATTATTCTATTAATTAATTAGTCCATTAAACTCAATAAAATGATTATTAAGGGCTAGCATGCTATTCACTACAATCTATTACTCAAAACTTATTTATTTTAGTTGTCTATCTTTCCATTATGACATGTTCTATGGAGGTATCACCTCTTGATCTGTGAATATACTTTTAGATCTAATATTGTACTTCTTCATTCAACTCTATTACTTCTGATTATAACATATTTGTTAAGTTTAATAATTAAGAAATAATAAATAGAAAATAGTTTAGGGAATATACTTCAAAGCTTGTAAATATCTTATCATTGACCTATCTTAGAAAAAAGGAGTAATATGTAAAACATTACTTCAACAACTTTTTTTACTTATCATTATAGTACCGTTATAGGTATCAATATATATGTATATCGATGTATCAATGGTACAAAAAAAATAAAAAAGCGGGGTTTCATCATTAAAAAGCCCTCAAGCATATGTTTTTATTTTTTCTTTCAACAACAATTAAACTCTTCATTATATCAGTGCGGGTCTAAAGCTCAAATCCGAAATCATTATAGATAACAAAAAACTACAGTATCATCTCATATCAAAATCCCCACAAAAACCACAACTAATACAGATAACAAAGAACTATACCAAACAAAGCCACAACAAAAATCTCAATTTAGCTTAGTAAATTACAAGCTTCAGAGTCAAGATACAACTTGTCGATTAAGGAGACCAACTATAAGGCCAACCTACAACTCAAAAGGAACAAGAAAGCCCTTATCACTGAAACTAGTAAATATCAGAATATACCAACAAATACCAACAAATACCAGTAAAAATTTTGAACACTGAAACGAGCATAAGGCAAGTACCAATAAAATTCCAACTAACACCAAAAGAAAAAAAAACTAAAATTCAATACCAGAACCAACCAAAGTCGAAAAATATCAACTCAAACATCTAATAAACTTACCTCAATACTTCTCGATGTAAAAATTATAATATATGGGTTAGACATATCATCTTTAGATTGCTTGGCAGAGACAAATTTGAGTTTGCAAATGAAGAAATCACCATACCAGTATCAATCACCATTGGAGAGCCCACTGAGGATGAAAAGAAGGACATTAGAGAATGACGCAAGAACAATAACAAGGTGAATGCTAGCAGCAATCGAACCACATATAGCCAAAATCATGACTTAATAGAATACTACTCAATAGATGTGGGATAAGTCCGAGAAACTCTATGGTAAGAAAAAGAATTATTCTTACATCTTCCAAATTCAACAAGAACTTCAACTTATAAAGCAACAACCCGATCAAACAATTTTCGAGCTCTTTTCCCTCTTACAAGAAAAAAATCGACAAATTAAAACTATACAGACCTCTAACTGCTGATTTAAAGGAAATTCAGCAAAGAGATGAGCAAGATGAGGTATTCCACTTACTGGTAAACTTGGATTCAAGTTATGAAATAATTAGCTCATAAAATCCTCTTAGCACCTGACCTTTCCTCACTTGATGATGTTATGGCCAGAGTGGAGGGAGAAGAAACAAGAAGGGTCGTAATGGGATCTCAACCAAGCACCGACCAGAAAAATAAAGCCTTTTTAAAAATAATTCTAAATTGATTAGTGTTTCCTCACTTGATGTTCAATTAAAATTCTTTCTAAAATAATTCTAAATAATTTGCTTGTTAAAAATTATGCATCTAATCTATTGTCAATTTGAAAACACACAATTGAATTAAATTATAAACTAATTTTCTCATAAAAAATATGATTTTTTCAAGAATTGATATTCCAAAGTGTGATTGGTGAAGGATTTATGAAAAATAAACTTTATTATTTGGATCAAGAAAAAATCAATCTCAATATTAGAAGAGAAGATCAATTGGGCACTCTTTAGCATAAAAAATTGAGTATCTTTCTGATAAAATTCTTAGATGTCTTTTTAATTTTCAAGATTTAGTTAATAGTAGTTGTGAAATTTATAAAGTAGAAAAATTTACTAAATTATCATTTAATTTATCTATTTGTAAGAGTAAAAACTATTTGATTTAATTCATTTAGATGTATGGGACTCGCTCCAATTGTATCATTTAATGGATATAAATATTTTATTATATTTATAGATGATTTTTTAAAAAATACTTGGTTATATTTATTAAAAAATAAAAGTAAAGTTTTTTTCATAATTTTAAGATTTTTATATCTTTGCAGAAAATTAATATAGTGTAAAAATCAAAGTTTTTAGACCGGACAACAGAAATGAATTTATAAACCAAAACTTTGCTAATTTCTTCACAAAAAAAATAATTTTGTATCAAACTTCATGTGTTTATACCCCAGAGAAAAACAGAGTTTTTGAAAGAAAAATAGATATTTATTAGAAATGACAAGAGTTATATTATATCAGAATAATGTTCCAAAAATTTATTGATCAGATATCGTTCTAACTTCCGTATATTTAATTAACCTATTGTCAAGTGTCAATTTGAACTATAAAAGTCCATTAGAGATAATTTATGTAAGAAAAATTATTATTGATAATTTAAAAGTCTTTGGATGAAGTGTTATATTTATATTGAATACAAGCAAGACAAATTAAATTTTATGACTACAAGCAAGACAAATTAAATTTTAGAGCTATTAAGATATTTTCTTGGGTTATTCCACTTAAAAGAAGGGATATAAGTGCTATGATCCAACTAATAAAAAAAATTATATTTTTAGAAATATAAAATTTCAAGAAAATGAACCCTTTTATAAAAAAAAATTAAAAGAGAGTTATGATGAAAAACCATAAAATATAATACCTTTCATTCAAGAACCCGAAAATAATGAATAAATCATGCGAGAAGAGCAAGAAGTTGAAAATGAACAACAAGAAGAAATTTTTCTAAAATGAGGAACAATTAGAAGAAATTATTGCGGAAATACCCTTAAGAAGATCGACACGAGAATACAACTACCTACAAGGTTGAGAATTGACCATCAAGCTCCAATAAAAATGCTTTGTGTTAATCAAGCCGCAAAACACATTGCATCAAATTTCATGTTACATGAAAGAACAAAACACATTGAGGTCGCTCGCCACTTTATATGAGAAAAAAATCCACGCCAAAGAAATCAAGACTTCATATGCCAAGAGTGAGGAGCAACTTGCTGATGTATTTATAAAGAGTTTGGATTCAAAAAAGTTATAAAAAAATATTAACAAATTAGGGACGATAAATGTTTTCTCATATCTAATTTGAGGGAGAGTGTTATGTTTAATAATTAAGAAATAATAAATAGAAAATAGTTCAGGGAATAGACCTCAAAGCTTATAGCTATTTCACCATTGATCTATTTTAGAAAAAAAAAGAGCAATATGTAAATTACCATTTCAATCATTTTTTTCTTAGTTATCTTCCGTTATAGATACCAATATATATACCGATGTACTAATGATACAAAAAAAAATGAAAAAAACAGTTTTCATCATTAAAAAGTCCTCAAGCATCTATTTTTATTTTTTCTTTCAACAGCAATTAAATTCTTCAATATTACATTAATATACAATCAAAATTCAAAATGCTTTAAATTAAGTTCCTTTGCGCAAATTGCCACATGGAATCACGCTGGGCTGTTGACAGTTGCTAAAATGGTGACAGGCGAACCACTCTGGACATGTACGATGCAACGTACATTTCTTGGTCCCATTGTGCTTCTGTTCTGCCACAGTAACATTTTTAGGCGAAAATGCCCACTGAAGTAAACGGATGGAATTATTATTACTGCAGGGTCAAATTTTAGTCTACTTGTGTTGGTGTGATAAATTAAGATTCTCAATTTAGACAGCGTTTGGAACGATTTTGACAGAAAATGGATCAAACAGAAAAGGAACAACAACAACAACAACAAAAAATCCAGCCTAGCAAAAAGGTCCTGACATTCCCTCTTATTCAGTCGGATAATATCATAATAATCATCATGTCTCCAATTCTGTGAAGTTATTTCTTCATGTCCGTCGAATTATTTAGTCGTTCATCTAAATAAGTACATAACAGAATGAAAGAATTCTTCTTTGAGTACTAAAGATATGAGTTTAAGCTACTCATCTTTAATTATTCATAAAAGATTTTTTATTCGAATTTTAAACCTACGATCTCCACGGAGGACATTATCTTTGTTAATAGATTAAAAACTAATTTTCGAAAGAACTATTTTTTATTTAAAATGTTGTAAATTCGAAATTCAATACTGTGATTTATAAATTTTGATTTTTCAACTTAGACTATAAAGAAGGGAAGAGATCATAAATCATTAAAGGACTTAGCTCTCAATATTTTTATCTTCGTATATGTTCGTCTTGCGTGAATATTGACATCTCCACAGAGGCGCACTGAATTTAGTAATTCGTAAATCATTTTCTAAAGTAAATTTTATTTAGAATTAGAGTTGTTAATCAGTAAAGGGTAAAGTAGGGTAACAAAAATCTCTTATTTATATCTATATCCGATAAGTTAATGAATTTTTTTATCTATATTTATATCCAATAACTTAATAAAAATAATATTTTATACATACCCGTCTTATCAGATATGATTCGGATCGGATAAACGGCTAAACAACTTTTAAAATGAAAAAAATTATAATATAATTAGTAATGAAAAATATTATAATATAATTAGCAATAGAAAAATATTGTAATATAATTAACAATGAAATAAATTATAATATATTTAGTAATGAAATAGATAACGGATGAGGAATAACTTTTATCTGTACTCTTATATGATAAGTTATGAAAATATTTTCTTATTTATATCCATATTTGATAACGTAACGAAAATAAAATTTTACTCATAATCATTTTATTGAGTACGATACAGATTGGAGAAACAACCAAAAGAATGCAATCAACGGTCCTATTTAGAATTGGAGGGCTGCTAATAAAGTAAATTGTTATTTAGAATTAGAGAGCTGCTACGAAAACGAAACCCATAATATTTTCTAAATCAGTCCTCTGGTAAATTCTCTATTTCTTGTAATAAGATAGTGATTCCGCATAATGCCAGCCTTATTTCTTAACGAGCGGATACGCGGTCCCAGCAGCGTGTACCCACACACGCTTATAACGCGCCAAATTCGACGACAAGTCGACAACAGCATTATGTACGCTTACAGGTAAATTAAGAAAATAATCTTTTGTAACTCTTTCAAATTTTTTGGGGAGGATTTAGAACATTCAAGGATTAAGTAGATCTAAAGAAAAAATATGCTAAAATTTTATAATTGAATACTTGACGTTTGAAGTAGCCAACTGTTTCTCAAAAAAAAAAAAAGCCATCGGGCTGTACCGGTTGAAATTTCAACTTAATAATATTAGCAATCATGTACAAGTATTTTTTTATACAAGTGTGCAAGTAAATTTAAACTAAGGGTTCTAATTTAATATTATACTTCATCAAATACAATTTTTCATTGGTCTAAATTTAATAATTTCTGAAGTAGTATGAAATAAGGGCGGATCTGGTGTGTATCAGGAGGACAGTTATCCTCCCTGAATTTTAAAAAATAGTATTTTTCGATAATTTATCTCCTAGATTGTCTGATTAATTTTATTGAGAAAAAAAATCTCATCCTTTCAAAATGATATTGATCGTTGAGCCAATTTGAGCCGCATATTTGTTGCGTTTTTATAATGTTGTATATATTTATGGTTTTCATTGTTATTCATTTGTTGCGTTCTTGTTACTCAATATAACTTTCCTATCAACAAAAAATATATCGTATCGGTATAAAAACCATATTTTTCCTCAATTAGTGAAAAAGATCACATAATGTCCCCCTAGTCCTTCCTTTGCTTTTGCTCTCTTCCTATCAACAATGCCGAAAAAGAAATCTACATAAACAAAAATATCAAAATTAATCTCAAGAAAAATAGCTTGACGGAAAAGACATACGCGAATAATCAACGATTATAAATGGGGAGCTACAAATATTGTTTGTTCTTCAAGCGAACGTTTAGATGGAGCGAGGCCCAACCTCCCGACGACATGAAAAATATATTTCAAAAATATTGTGAAGGTGGATCCTACATGTCAATGGAGCAATTTAAGAAATTTCTCGCGGATCCCAATGTTTGTGACAATCCAAATAATGCTGATAAAATCTTCGAGAGGATTCAACAACACAAGAGTCGCATTAAACGAATCTCAAGAACATTGATACTCGACGATTTGCAAACTTATTTGTTTTCAAATGAACTCAATCCTTCTACAAAATCACAGGTTTGATCTGATATCTTTGTTCTCGTGAGCTCTCCTAATTTGCAAGGTATGGATTTGTTTGAATTGTTTGCAATGCACGTTTTGACTTTTTGTTTCGTCTCCTATAGTCCTATTACTCAAAGTACTGTATTTATGTATATTTCGCTTCGATTTGACTTTCCAATAAAAATTATCTCAAAATTACAGAAAACCTTGCAACAACAAATAAGTCTCAATTTACTTGGTGGTAGATACAAGATACAAGATACAAGATACAAGATATAAGATAGTGGCGTTGTTTCCTCATTTCCTAAGCGACAAGACAACACCGACGTTTGTCACATAGGATACTTTCCTCCAGGGGACACGTAATTGTCAGATATTTTTATTTGGGTTCCAACATTATCGCGGAGGGGGGCACGCATAAAATTATTGAAGACAACTGGATAAGTACATAGATTATAGATAGCATCATTAATTTAGGACATGCAACATCGTGTTTACTTGGTTATAGAATATTGGTAAGCTTGGTATTATTAACATTCCTTTCCCTTCCCCCGTCTCTCCTTTGTCCCTTCCTTCCCATCAAATTCCAAGATCCCGGGGAAAAAGCGACAATTCAAATTCAGCCATCATCACTCTCCTCGATTTCAAGTAACTGAGAGAGAAATAAAGAGTGAGAGAACAATGACAGCTACTGTCAAGTTTTCAAAAAAAGAAAGAAAAAGAAATAGAGAGTGAGAGAAAGGTGAAGAAATGGCATCCCACAAGTTCAAGTACTGCTTGTGCTTTACGCGCAAGTTCCACCTGGAGGAGGCTGGGCCACCGGCTGACGTCAGGGCTCTGTTCGAAGAGTACCGCGAAGACGGGCCCCACATGTCAGCGGACCAGCTCAGGAAGTTCCTTGCTGGTCCCCACGCGTCGGACGACCCCGACCAGGCGGATAGGATCATCGAGCGGATCCGCCAGCTGAAGGGCCCCTTCGCGCGGATCTCGAGGCCCGTGCTAATGCTCGAGGATTTTCACCATTTTTTATTTTCTCAGGAGTTAAACACTCCGTTGAAATCAGAGGTTTGGTTCGGATTCTGATTTTTCGGGGATTTTTATTTTCTGAAATTATCTATATCTATAGTCCCCGACCCCGATCATTAATGGTGGAAGAACATGTTTTCGGATGCAGGATTTTAGTCCGGGCTTATTAATCGGATTTAGTAGTTTATCGGATTTAAATTTATTAATTAATTGGATATTAAATAAAAATATTAAAATAATATCTTTTATATATTAAAAATAATAAATAATCATACCGATAAAAAAAATTTCTCTACTAAACTTCATATTTAATTTTTTTTACATAATTCACGATATTAATATATTTTTTCTCAATAAAGACAATGGAGAGAGAGTCATAAATTTAATCTAAAGAAATCAGATTAACAAAATTTTAATCTAAAAGCACTATTTAATCAGTTGCCTCCCCCCGGTACATGGTACATGGTACATCGCCCTTGTCTATAACAGTCGTTCAAGCCTTTAATTTGATACAGAAAATTAGAAGGGATTTTAATTTGGGAGAATAATTCAATTATAGCTATCTGCTGGCACCATGTAAACATCACAGTGATGTGACTGTATATGTTAATTGCTCTCACTGCACTGTATATTCAGTACTTGTGTTTTTACTATTTTGTTCTTGCTTTCAACTTGTTGTCTCAGATTCATCATGACATGAGTGCACCATTATCTCATTATTTCATATACACTGGGCATAACTCTTACTTGACTGGAAACCAACTCAGCAGTGACTGTAGTGATGCTCCTATCATTAAAGCATTGCAAAGAGGCGTTCGAGTAATTGAACTGGATATGTGGCCTAATTCTACAAAGGATGACATCAACATCCTTCATGGAAGGTAATAACATGAATTATGTATTATCGGTACACTGTGTACTGCTACAAGAGTGTATATACAAATTTGTGAGGCCACTGAGCCCAATTAACACCGAATTAATCTTCACTAAGCTGGGAATAACTCCATATCGGTTGTGCCTAAAATTTTAGAACTGTTGTTCATTTCCTCCTTGTGATAATGTTAATGAGTAAATGAACCTGGGAAAACCAATGTGGTATACTGATTGACAAACCAATTTTCTTTTCTTTGTTTTACCTGATATACCATATTTTAAGTGTGATTATTTTCTAGATTGGAGTGAACATGCAGTTATTCAACTAATAGACGTAAATTAGTTTAAGATTTATTCTTCTCTTTGTGTTGTAGAACCTTGACTGCTCCAGTCTCGCTTTTGAGGTGCTTGAAGTCTATTAAGGAGTATGCCTTTGTGGCATCCCCATACCCTGTTATTATTACTCTGGAAGACCACCTTACCCCTGATCTTCAAGCTAAAGTAGCAAAGGTAAGCGCTTCTTCCATGGAACTTGGGAGTTGAAGAAAAAAATCATTTAATGAGTCTTTTGCCTTTTGATGTCAATGTCAATCCATAGACAAAAACAAGGTTTGCTTTGCTAGCAGCAGTGCTTCAGAACTGCAAATATCTACTTTATTTTGCCAAAAAGAGGTAATGAAATTAAAATAACAGGAGATAGATTGAACTTGGGTAAAAGTTGCTCTTTGAAAGATTGGATGGCCAATTAATAGTTGTGCTCATGATTTAATTTCATGACTCTGTTATATCAGTCTCCAACGGTTATGAGAGCAACTTGTGGCATGGCTCCCTTTTTCTGTTTGGTGAAGATAACAAATTGGAATACTACATAAAATCATACAAATGGCTCTTGTGTAAAGTGCAATTCAGGAAAAAACTAAAGAAGGTCGTTAAATTTGCCTACAAATGACCTGAACTGTTGCTTCTCTTGCTACATTTTCTCAGATGGTAACAGAAGTTTTTGGAAACACACTCTACTACCCTGACACAGATAAGAACTTGAAGGAATTCCCTTCACCAGAATCCCTCAAAAACCGAGTTATCCTTTCTACAAAACCACCTAAAGAGTATCTCGAGGCCATGACCATCAAAGAGAGAGATGCTGAACATGCCGATATGAAGAAAAAGAATGAAGAGCAAGCATGGGGAAAAGAAGTTCCAGATCTCCAGGCTGAAATTGAGTCAGCATCAGCAAAGGTTTAATAATCTTTACATCTCAGTGGTGTATTACTTATCTCGCCTTTAATTGTGTGTTCAATTTGCCTTTTTGCTACTTGGTAGATTTCATTACCAGAGTAGATAATTTCACTACCTAACTGAATTTTAGGGACAATCATAAATAGAATATTACTCCCTCCCTCTTTTTCTCTCTCTTGCATACATCAAATCCAAGTTTCTGAGATTTAAAAAGAAAGAACAAAGGTCCTGTTGTCACAAAATTCTTGTTCCTATTGGAATTTTCTGACAATGGCAACTTAACAGGATGATGATGATGATGATGACAACTCGGACCGAAAGAGTGATGATGACAATGATAGCAATCATGATCGAAAGGTGCAACCGGTCCAGTCATTAGAATACAAACACCTGATTACAATTCGAGCTGGGAAACCGAAGGGTAGCATGAGCGAAGCACTTAAGGTAGATCCTGATGAAGTCCGGAGGCTCAGTCTCAGCGAACAAGAGCTTGCTAAAGCTTCTTCTTCTCACAGTGCTGAGCTTATAAGGTAAATACTTGTCTATTGTTTGTTGCATTCATTATATTATAGAATGCCATCCTAACTACCAGCGTGTACCTGGTTTAGTTGGCATTGTTCAGAATTGCAGGATCATAAACAAAAAAAAAACGAAAATACAATTGCTACGGTGAATATAAGCTGAACATAATGATAAGCGCACAAAAATAATGTGTAATCATCTGTGTACTAGGTAGCAAATTGTTGGTAACAGAAAATAAACTTTCTTTGTGCCATGCAATATCTATGAGCTACTTTGGGAGTAATAATGCAATAGCACCTCCCATTGTATTTGCTGGTGACACACCTGACATTTTGTTAGTTAATGAGAACTTTAAGATGTACCAACTTATTGTAGGTTTACACAGAAGAACATACTAAGGATTTACCCCAAAGGAGTCCGCATTAATTCTTCAAATTACAACCCATTTATAGGATGGATCCATGGTGCTCAGATGGTTGCATTCAATATGCAGGTTTGTTTCTCATTTCTTTGTTTATAAATTTGTTTAGTAGATATAGAGGAATCTTGTGAAAATGGTCCAGTGAGTTGACTTATAAACTTTATTACCTTTGCACTTGATGATAGTGAGAACAGTGACAGGAAAGCAGTAAAAGACCTTTTAAATATTCCAGGGTGGAATGGAGCCCCGTCAGTTGGCAACCCCCCCCCCCCCCCCCCCATTTTTTTTAAAAAAATACCCTTATAATTATGTATATTTTCAGAAAAAAAAATGCTTATATTGAAGAAAATTTTCAAAATTTGACTCCCCTGAACAAAAAAAAAGTCCAATTTTTGCCCCCCTAGCAACGGTTCTACTTCAATAAACACAGGATACATTTGAGAGCAAATGCATGCTCCGTACTCTATAGATGACTGAAAGTTCCATGTAGATCTGTATTTCCTACAAAAATCCAGATTTACTTTTTGCTTTATCTTTTCATTTTTCTTTTATTTAAAGAAAAATGGACGGGTATTCCTATGTCTCTAATATCTCTTGGGTGAGTACAGTTAATGATTTTATTTATTTATTGAAGTTCAGTCCAGTTATATTAACACTTCTTTCCTGACAGGGATATGGTAGGTCTCTTTGGTTAATGCACGGCTTTTACAAAGCCAATGGTGGATGTGGTTATGTTAAGAAACCTGATTTTCTTATGAAAGCCGGTCCAAATAATGAGGTTTTCGATCCACGAACAGAGTTACCTGTGAAAACTACATTAAAGGTACTATGATCAATTATGTTGGTTCTTGAATTATTTCCTCTGGTAGACATTTATTGCAAAAGTGAAACTTATATTGAGAGTATTTACACAGGTTAAAGTATACATGGGGGATGGATGGCATCTGGACTTCACGCAGACACATTTTGACCAATATTCTCCTCCTGATTTCTACACTAAAGTATGTCAAATATTTCTTTTAAATTTTGAATAACAAATAAGAGAAGCTTTGATATGCGATTTAGAAATTACCTCAATTTATAATTTTACAATTGACTCAAGGTGCTAAATTAAGAGTAAATATTTTGACCATGTTAAGCAAAATTTTGTTGGGTAATAGTTACAAATAAATAACTTCAGATAGTATGCAAGAAAGGTTGTCATCTAACAAGTTTTTTTATTAACAGGTTGGAATAGCTGGAGTTCCAGCTGATTCGGTAATGAAAAAAACAAAGGCAATAGAGGATAATTGGGCCCCATGTTGGAATGAAGAGTTTGAATTTCCCTTGACTGTTCCTGAGATAGCTCTGCTCCGTGTAGAAGTACATGAGTATGACATGTCAGAGAAGGATGATTTTGGTGGTCAGACTGTGTTGCCAGTATCGGAATTGAGACCAGGCATTCGTGCTGTACCTCTATATGATTATAAGGGAAACAAATTCAAGTCGGTCAAGCTGCTCATGCGGTTTGAGTTTGTTTGAAATTATTTCACAGATATTTGTTTATTCTATGTAATAAGTTGGGTTCAATTATATTGTTCTTTACATGTAGAGAGTATTAAGTTACATACGGCGAGATTTGTTAGTGTTTATTGTGTCTATGTTTGTGGAATAAAATGATGGCTGTTGATAAAGTAAATAGTGAAGTGCTTTGTACATAGAATGAAAATTCCAGCGATTCCAGGAGTAGCTAACCCGGTATTTTGTCCGAGACAATACCAACTAATTGCTCTAGATACATTTTTGTTATTTTGAATCAGGCAATTCCGGTCAATTTCGATATTTCCTTTTCATTTTTTATACCAATGATAATGCTACATGCCTACTTAATAACCTCTATATTTATCTTTGTATAAGCGACAAACACCGATGTCTGTCGCGCTTGAAATTTGTTCTATCATTTTTCCGTGGAATACGAAAGAAGCAAAAAGGAAGTGAATACTGAGCATTAGCGTTTATTAGCTTTCAAGCAAAAAAATGACTTTTGTAGGGGCTTAAAAGGAAATATTGTCGGACTGTTGACCGATTGCTGAAAGATATAGAACCGAATTACTAGACATGCACACAGAAAAAAATCTCAAATCATTGCACTTGTGGATAAGAAATAAATCAAGCTGGGTGAGAGAGAATTCCCTATCTATAATCCCTCATGGCAATAAGAGTCATCCACCTCTCGTCATTCCTCCCTGTACGAATAAAAACCAACACCAACACCAACACCCGAACCTTTGCACTACCAGAGGGCCCAGTTTCTCTGACATCATCATCATCGGCGCAGAACCTTCTCCGATCTGGCATTGTCCGACCAATCCTTCCTAAAGAAGCAACTGAGGCCATACAAGCTGAAGGATACTGGCTCTTAGATATCCGGCCTGTTTGGGAGTGGGAGCGTGCGCATGTGTCAGGGTCGATACACATTCCGCTCTTTGTGGATGACACAGATAACAGCCCGGTCACTCTGCTCAAGAAATGGGTCCATTTTGGATACATTGGTCTTTGGACCGGCCAACTTTTTACAAAGATCAATGAACAGTTTGTGCCGCAAGTGGCAGATGTGGTGCCAGCCGAAGACGAGAAGTTACTTATTGCGTGTGGTGAAGGGCTTAGGTGAGATTCTTGCATGCATTTATACAAATATCACATGTTATGTGGACCAGATGACATGCCGATAGTTGTAAGTGTGGATACTGCAATTACCGTTTCTTTTGTTAAAAGCATGATTTTATATAAAATGAACGATATGTACAGAGAACGCCTGATAAAATTGTGTTATAATTTACTTTTTATTCAGGTCTCTGATTGCAGTTCAGTTGTTACACAAGGCAGGGTACAAGAATTTGGCGTGGCTTGCTGGTGGATTTAACCGGTCTGTAAGCAGAGACTTTCCTCTAGTTGAAGGCAAGACCAAGCTTCAATATGCCACCATAGGAGGCGTTTCTTTCATCTTTCTCCAGTTGCTACTCTTTTTGCGTGTGCTTGACAAGGAAACCTGATGAAAGTTGTTTTCTGGCATATTGTTCTGCGAAGAATGATCACTTGCAAGATTGAATGTAACATTTCAATATCAGAAACTTTACCGCTCTATTAGAATTGGAGAACGAGAGAAATCTTTATTATTTTGAATTGAATTGATTGTAATGGCTAAGTCTTTATTTATAGACTAATTATCTAATTAACTAATCCTAAACACTAAACATCTCCCAATATCCCAATACAATTTTACTTATCTCAACTTATACCTCTAACATCCCCTCAAACTCATCGCACGGTACGCATGGTGAGTTTGCACATCTCAATTTATGAAATTGATCTCTAATTACATCACGGGTCTTCTTAAAGAAAGATAGAAGGAAGAAAAATTCTTTTGACTAAAAAAAAATTATTGATTGCTTCATACTCTTTTGAGACATTTTGAAACATCAATAAAAAATATGTCCTTTTTAATAATATTTTGAGATTTGTTTGAGTTCTTTTGAAAAGAAAAGAAAAATAAAATCCGTTGCATGATTTGATCATATGAAATTTAATTGAGAATAGAGGTTTTGGTTGTGAATTATAGAAAGTTTTGAGAGAATTATGATGATCATTGTGGAAGAATTTGAGGAAATTAGGCAATGACACTGAAGCTGATTGGATTTCAATTCTTGTTGAAAGCATTGTCAAATTCATCATTGAATTGATTAAGAGTGGCAATAAGTAGAGGTTTGCTCCTAATACAACGGGGTGCCTATGTTGTGTTGCCACGGCTTCTGGCACAAAGTTGTACCCTTATGATGCCTATGTGAAACATCAGATTTTAGGACATTAGAATCCTCAGGTGAGGAGAGCAAGAAGCGGTCCTGAGCGAGCTGAAACTGCTGAACGAACGCTTGAATCATGATAGGCTGAGTCGGGGAATTACACATAGCAGGTTGCGTAGCAAGCTTCGTGAATCTGCACTTGGAGCACTCCCGAAGCGACAACCAATGATGAAGTGTACTGACTGGTGGAGAAGTATGCAGATATCTGTTGAAGGAGATCTTGACTTGCGGAGAAAAACCAGTGATGGAGTTCGCAGCAGCATATAACAATATAACAGTTGGTGAGGAACTGCTGATTTTGCTTTACTTGGAGAAAGTCCTCACGAGAAATGCACTTCTATGAGCAATAAGAGAAGCAAACTAAAAGTTCAATTTCAGTTGAGCATCATTTTGCACATCTGAAGATGCACAAAAGATCTACTCCAGTAAAAAAGAAGAAGAATCGAACAGGAGGATCTTGATTCTTGTTTGTCGGAGAAGAATCGAACAATAGGAAATGTCTCACAGCTCGCCTGACTTGAAGAAATCCCGAGACACAAAGGGATCGTGAGGTGAATCGCCGAAGATCAGCGCGAGATGAAGACAAGATCTTGAACTTTGCGATGATGTGCCGAGGCGCGATGGAGAATTGCAAGAAGAGGAGGCGCGATCGGATCTCTGCTGAAATGAGCAAGAAGCTCGCGACTGAGAATTGCAAACGCGACTTGAAGCAATCGCGCACAAGGAACTGGCTATCAGGAAGTGTCGAAGAAGCAACAGTCTTGATTCTTGAATCGAAGGAGATCTACTTGATTTGTCGAAGAAGCAATAATCTTGACTGAGAGCAGCGATCAATGTGGAGAGTGAATCTGAGTTAGTTCAATCAGCGATCTAAGGCGATCAGAGATTGTTTCTTTGATCTAAGTGCATAATTTCCTTCAGCCTAAAGCAGTATTTCTGCTCTGATATAATATTAAAATAATACTGCTCTGATATAATATTAAAATGAGAGAAATTTTTATTATTTTGAATTAAATTGATTATAATAATTAAGTGTCTATTTATAAACTAATTATCTAAATAACTAATTCTAAACATTAAATATCTCTCACACTATACATCACACAAAATCTCCTATATAATTCTACTCATTTCAACTTATACTTCTAAATCATCAAATTAAATGAATAAAATATAACGAATTTATTGCTCTCAAGTACTGTTAATATACCATTGTACCTATAGTTGCAAAGCTTAAGATAAAATTAAAGGGGTTAATGAGATTTAATTACTTGTATCAAGTGATTAGAGGACCAACTGCATGCCTCAAATATAATTTCATTTAGAAAATGAATACTAGCTTTATTATTTTTGCTTTAGGGGTGGTGGCCCCTGATTGTACCGAGTGCAGTCTTTTTTCTCCTGATTAAATATATGATGCGCATTATAAATGAAGTATACTCTATGGCAGCTCTGATGGGCAAATATTTAGAATGACACTTATCTATACGCCACCTTTGCACGCATTTGCACACATTGTTAAGTATAAATGTTTAAAAAAGGTCTTTAAATTCTGAAACTATACATTTGAAGACTGTATATACTTGACCTCCGTGCAAATGTAGGGTACAAGAATAATTACTGTCAATGTTAATAGTTTTATAGTTGGAAGTCTTCGTGCACGCTTTAGCCCGACAAAAGTGTTACTTGTGGGTTTTCCACTCTGCATACGGAAGCGACATGTGAAAATAATGAAACGACATACTCTGTCAACTGAACTCAACTCAATTCAGAACATATCCAGTTATCCAGTCTTTGGTTCAGAGAGGATAAAATTTATTTTTTTAGAGGGACGAAATAAAAAAAAATTAATATAAATATATTTTCTATTTTATTTTCTGAAAATCAAAATATACATAATTACAAAAATATTTGTAAAAAAATATTCCGGAGATTGCTGACTTCCTGGCTGCACCTGCATACGCCCTTAACTACATTGCAAAATTTAACTGAAATACATGGAAAATGTTCAACGCAAAACACCTACGGCCTGTACGGCTGTACAACCGTTCTCATGAACAGTGAAAGCAAATCAATCTATCTGTTCGACATCATCTCACACATAAACAAAACTAAATATTGAAAAATTCATATGTAACCTAAAATCATATTTTGTACAATTTACTCTATTTAATGATATATCAAGAACAGTTAATTTCGAATCGTGAAATTTGAATCACTGAATGATAGTTGAAACGTACATCCACTTTCATCAGATTTATAGAAATAATATTTGAAATTATGACTACAGTTATATTTAATATCTGAAATGAAGAATTGTCATGTGCTCCTCATTCCTACCTCATGCAAACCCTCAGTTTTTACAATTGATTATTAACAAGTTCTTTTAGTTAACAACTCGAATATATGTACCCACAAAAAAAAGCCTTATAAACGAAGCTAAAGTATTGTATCTTTTCCGTCGAGTATTACAAGCAGTCTACAATTTGTAAAGCTTTATGATGTCTCTGACTAAAGCAAAAGGAACATAATAAGGTTGTTTCAAAGTTCAACAACAGCTGACTTACCTAACACGAGCGGGCCGCACTGTACTGGTTAATTCAGTCCTTAATGTGATTCCCTTACACTACATACATACATTCTCCTTCCCAACGCTGCGTTCTATGCAACAACGGCTCGGCAGAGACAAGGCTGCACCTATTCCAAGTCCGTCATTTCACTGTGACTATAATATCACGACGGACCGGGGCGGCTACACAAAAGGATATCAACTTCATTACAGAATGGGATGAAACTTGAAGGTCCAACAAGCAGAGAACCTGAACATCGATCATGTGGGAAATATAAAAAAAAGGAACACACGTATCTTCAAACAGAAACACAATTCAAACTTCAGAATTCAACAACTCATTCAAGACAATATCAACCTTTAGATCCGGGCATATAGTACTTAGGCACTGTAATCAGTGAATAGCTAGATCAAGGTCTAGTCGGCACATAGAACTAGATTATTTGAGTATATTGGATATAATATGGACAATGTAATCTAATTTTCTCAATTCTGTAATCTCTTCTTTTTTTTATTAATATAAAATTATGGTAGACAATTCACCTACCACTTCAAAAAAAAAAAAAAACAGCTGACATCAGCACATTCCTCCCATATATTATCTTAAAAATAGGTGCATTTACAACCGACAGAAAGATGATCCTTTACAAGCTTTGCAATGCCAAATCCTCAATAAACTACTTAATTAATATATATCTAAATCTATCTCTAAAAATAAATAGCAAAAAGAAAGGAAAAGAACAAAATGAAAAAAAACAATAAAGGACCTAACTAGAATAAAGAACTAAAAGAGCAAGCAGTGTTCAACTTCAGGGAGCAGAATCTTCAACAACTTCAGTTCCCACAACTTCAACAGGGACATCTCCAGTTGACTTGATAGTTTCAGCAGCCTGACTTTGGCTAGTAGATTGTGCGGGACCAGCTGGCGGCGTATCTTGTGCAAGCCCCAAGACCACCAGACTTGATCTAGAACAAGATATTCAATCTCAGTTTCTATTGGCAAATCTTCACTCCCTATAAGCTATTTCAAAATAATGCCTAATGATTAAAACGTAAAAGATAATACCTTGGAAGAGTGGAACGTATATGTGGCTGGCCAGCATGCTCAACCAATGGTGCCTTCAGAATGGGATTTTTGCTTAATGCATTTTCCAATTGTGGTGCCGGGAGCTGGAAAGGAAACCGAGAAGATGAGCATTGAAACATTGGGAGAGGAGATGATGAAAAACTTGTGTTTCAGTCTAACTGAACAAGCATAATCAAAAAAGAAAGAAACCAAGAAACTGACCTGAAGAAGCACACCAAAAGATTGAGGTTTTGTTTGAATTGCGCACTTGACAAATCCAACCCATAATTTTGGATATTTCCATATCTATATATGTAAACAATGTCTAAGAATCATGAACAACTAAAAATAATGGATAATGAACTTGATCTTAGCTCTGAGATATTGTTGCATGCACGAATACCTGCTTGTTCACCAGCCGCAACATAATTTCCATTATAAAATCTACCTGAAATATATGTAAAAAGTACCAAATTATGGCTAACACGACCATTGGACAGCAGAATTTACATTGTTAGAGGCGTACCAAACCCGGGAAAAAACCAATGGCTTGTATTACTGTTCTCATAAACAACAAAGGCAGAGGAATCTGCTCAACCTTCACAATAAAAAAGAAAAATCAGCTAAGCCTCAAGAAACTTTGAAGGAAAACATAACACGATATATCTGTAATCTTGCTTTGGAAATTCATACCAACTGATTCAAAGCTTTGGCAAAAACCTGCTGTGTGAATATAGTTTTTAGCTCAAAGCAAGCTGAGCAAGCTTCCATAACCTAAAAACAATTTAGAACTTAGTTCTTTCAATATGAGATTCAAGACATCGATTTTTATCAGTGGAATGATGACAGTTACCTTCTTTAACGGTACACTATCTTTTTCAGGATCAATACCATGAATAGCTATTAATACTTCTGATGGGGAGAGGCTTGAAGCACTCTGAGGTGCAGCCTGTAGTAAATCCACCAAAAGAAGAATTGTCAGAAAACCAATTTATTGCAGTTCTGAATAACACAAAAAAGAAAAGAAGAAAGATCAATTTTCAATGTACATACCGGCAACATACGTGAAAGCGCTAATTGTAATTTATCCATAGGAAGATTCACGAAACTTGGAAAGAAGGGTAGAATCTAAATTGCATCAAGATAAACTAGATTAAACTGAACTCATAATTTAATATGAAAAACACTTAAAATAGAGTCACTATTATGCCTTTAAATTAAGGTAGTTTGATAAAAAAAATTCTATTTGCATTTTACAATATATTAGATTGCCGACACATAATTTAGCATCATAGCTTAGTATAACTTTAAACCACCAAGTATGCATATACGCGAGTACCTCTTCCTTCGGCAGATAAGCCAGTACCGGAATAAGAAGCTCTACATCCTGTCACACACAAATACTTAAGATTTATAAAATTAAAGAGCAAGATGGGTCAGCGGGATAATAGAAATAAATATTTCTGTTACCTTAATTTTTGCATACAATTTTTTGACAGCTAAAATGAGATCACGTGAGGGGATTGGCCCATCAGTTAGTGTCTCCAGAACCTGCATAGATATGGGTCAAACTTTAACATACAAAATCGTGTAAACATAAGGATTTTATTGATAAGCCCAGAAAAATTTCAATACTACCCCATGATTCAGCATACCTTCATGACTAGGTTCTCAGAACCTCTTGGTGGATCAGATATTATTCCAAGAAGATCAGAAGAGGTACCAATTGATCGAACAAGAATTGGTATATGGCGTTGAACTACCTGAAAATTTAAGATTACAATATCTTGGTGGACAAAATGAAAGGTAGTCATGAGGAGGCTTAAGAAAAATGCTCTAACCTGCTTTGCAGGGTCAGGTAAATCTCCAAAGATAGAAAATATTTCATGAAGAAGGATATGTTTCTGAAAAATAATTGAATTCAAACAATGTAAACACAGTTGATCAAAAAGATATCTGTAAGTTAGCTGGTTCAATATTATTTTAGGTATACCTTGGTACACAGTGCAAAATAAAGTGACAT
Source organism: Schoenoplectus tabernaemontani (assembly GCA_037127355.1). Classification (NCBI taxonomy): domain Eukaryota; kingdom Viridiplantae; phylum Streptophyta; class Magnoliopsida; order Poales; family Cyperaceae; genus Schoenoplectus; species Schoenoplectus tabernaemontani. The sequence continues at coordinate 26,620,110 of CM073753.1, forward strand.
GCATTGTTGAGCTTCAGCTATTCCCCATACTGGATCCTGTGAAAAAAACTTGTACACATTACATAACAACTTTTTCCCAAGATATGTAGGATCCACTATGCTACAAACCAAATACAAGTAAACCTGTTGTGAATCCGTGTTTAGACCATCAGTGGTAGGGGCAGTGCCTACAATGGACCGAAGCTTTTCAGTTGCAAATTCCTCAATCCTCTTCGATATACTTGCCATGGGGTACAGCTTATTTGCAATCTGACAATATATATGTTGAAAAAAAAAGTTGAAGACAGACTAAGACAACAAAATTTAGGAGAGAGCTGGCATAAAAGGATAACAAAATAACCAAAGAACCAAAGTACAGAGTACAGATGAGAGTCTGCAGCTAGCTGGAAATTACCAGACGTATTGCTTTCGTTCGAACCTCCTCTAGATGATGAACTGCACTCTGCATTTAAAAATATTAAAAGAACAAAGAAAATTAGACCCACAAAATCACAATTTGTGATTCTATATGCTCACATTCTCATCACAAACGTAAAGAAACTTATAATTTAATAAAAAAACACAGGGAGAACTTGTACCAGCTCTTTGCACTATCCAATAAAAACACCCAACATGACATTCAGGTCCCACCTAAACCCAACTGCTCAGGACATATTTCCAGACAGGTAAAAATTATATTCTACACAATCATTTATGGAAAATCATTTTAATCTGCAAGCTCATACTAAAATACAGCAACAAACTTGATTGCTTTCTTGAGAAACTTGACCTTAATTAAAAAGAGCTGGCTTATTTTAAAATGCGGATTAACTGAAATGGTGTCATTTCTCAATTCAGCAGAAACCTAGGATACAAATTAGAAAATTATCATAAACACAAAAATGTAGCACACCTCCAAGGCAACCTGAAGACAACGGTCCCGGTTGGTGGGTCTCAGTAGTATGAGGCTCCAGACACAACTAAGACCTTGAGTAATGCGGTCCCCACCAGGAGCCTCTTTATCATGTTTCTCGGCATTTGACTTCTCCAGTGAAGGAGAGCACAACCCTTCGATCACCTTTAGTGCACCCTCAGGCAAATACGGTACCTCACCAAGCAGCTTGCTGAGCGACTTGTCCGATGCTGGGAATGTATCACGTAGTGCCTCCGCCTGATGTTGCCAATGAGAAAAATATAACTATTCTATACTAGAACTTTGAGAATTATAATAGATTCTTAAATATTAAATACTTGAGCATAGCAAAATGTATTTTAAGGCTCAAAAGCATCTAAAATTTTAAGATCCAAAAATAAGCCAATCTGGTGTGGCACCCAGGGTTGCCACGGAATGTCAAATTGGCAATGGTATGGTATGATATGAGTTGGAACCTAATGTGGTGCATAGCTCCTATGGAACTACTACGAACAGTCTCGAAAGGGAGGGTCGGAAAGTTGGGACCTAATGTGGTGCATAGCTCCTATGGAACTACGAACAGTCTTGGAAGGGAGAGTCGGAAAGACTGGGTTGGGTTAAAACAAAATCAATTTCAGGAACAAAAATAAGATTTCTTGAATGGAGATCACATATGACGCCATCGTATGTATTGAGTGCCCACAGATGCTTTTAGCTTAATTACAGTTATTTGCTATAAATTTAGTCACATTCAAGAATGTGATGCTGTGATATCTTTTAAAAATATATTGTTGTCCATAGTGTATCCAAGAGATCCCTCTTCCTATGAAAATCAATGCCAAAAATTAAGTGTTCTATTTGGATACAGCACACCTTCCTGCATAATGATTTAACAATGTACCTTTCCACAACAGCGAGTAAAGGTTGTCAGATCTTAAGATCTCTTACACATGGCCCATGTTTAGCTGATCATGATTCAGCATGAACTGAGTATTAAATGGTATTTCCTTCCTTTCAACCCAGAGGTCATTGTATATTCCCAACTTCTTTTGGTATTGAAAAGGAAGAAATGAGACAGCTCCATCCCAAGCAGACAAATATGGTTTTTCTTGCCCAACAACCAATAATACAAGTAAAAAACTAGGGTTGCAAGCTGTTATTCTATGAAATGCTCTTTACAAACAATAACAAAGTCTTTAATCCCACATAAATTGGGGTAGGCTAGAAATAAAATCCAGTCCGAAATAATAAAGAATAATAATAATAATAATAAAAATAGGAGGTCAAATGGTAAAAATGATAGTAATAACAGTATTTCTTAAACCCTAAATTCTAAACGATAAACCCTAAATTCTAGACCCTAAATCCAAGAACCTAAAGTCTATAACTCTAAATGAATCGTCATCTTCCAAACACTCCTATCCAATGTCAACTCTTTGGTTATATTTAATTCTTTCAAGTCTCTTTTTACAGTTTCTTCCCATATCAATTTTGGTCGACTTTTGTCTCTTCTTATGTTTTCAGGACGACTTAGAATCCCACTATGAATCGACACCTCAGGAGACCTTCGTTGGTCATGACCACACACATCACAAACGGTGTTGGACTAACCTCCCTTCAATTGATGCTACCCCAACTTTGTCTCGTATACATCATTTTTTATTCGATATCTCTTGTATGACCACAAATCCAACACAACATCCGTATTTCTACTATATTTATTTTTTGAATGTGTTATCCTTTAATAGTCTAACATTTTGCACCATACATCATCACAAACCTGATCTTCGTCTGATCAAACTTACCTTTTAATTTATTTGAGACCTTGTCACATAGGATACCAAATGTTTGTCGTCATTTCGTCCGTCCACCCTGTTTATATCCTATGACTAACATCTTCATCAATCCCTTCATCATTTTATAACATCGATCCCAAATATTGAAATATGTCATTCTTGTGTACTATTTGTCCATCCAAACTAACATATTTGTCCTCTGACCTAACATTGTTGAACTCACACCACATATACTCAATTTTAATCCTATAAATCTAAAACCTTTTGATTCTAGGGTTTGTCATCATATCTCTAGTTTTTTATCACGATCCTACTTTCATCAATCAATAACACATCATTAACGAAGAGCATACACTAAGAAAAATTTTCTTATATGTCCCTTGTGACCTCATCCATCACTAAGGTAAAAATGTAAGGGCTCAATGTTGATCCTTGATGTAATCCTATCTTAATAGGAAAACATTGGTCTCATCGTTACATGCTCTGATGCTAGTTACAATATCTACGTAAATATACTTAATAAGGATAACATACTTTATTGAAACTTTCTTTTTTTTTCAAGCGCCAACCACATGACCTTTCTTGGTATTTTGTCATACGTTTTTTCTAAGTCAATATATAATTAAATACCATATGTAGGTCCTCCTTTTGTTCTCGATATCTCTCAATAAGTTGTCATGTTAGGAAAATCACCTCAGTAGTGGAACTCCCAGGCATAAACTTAACTGGTTTTTGGGAGACGCTTGTCAATCTTCTTAATGAAATGATCTTTCTAGCCACGTTTTTGATAAACCCTACAAGGTTGCCAGTGAACTGCTATTGCGAATGACTGTACCAAATTGCACATCACACCTTTGGGCGTGTTTTTGGTAATACTAGGGTACCAAACAATTAAACGAAAATTACAAACACAAATTGAAATAGGAAAAAGGCGGGCCAAAATAATTTGGGGAGTTTTATATCCTTGTATGGTCTAGTAGGATTGCATATAAGGCACTAACACAACATAGCAGAAGTATTATGTTTTAGATCATAGAAACATACCATAGTCACGAGAAATGATTCATAAATTGATGTAGCTGTCCTTGAGACAAGAAAGTCTTGGTCTTGCTCCGACTCCCGATACAACCTATATAGGACGCGCACTGTCAATTCATGTCCCTGGAAAGGAAAACAAGAAAAGAAGAAATACTCAACTTGTTATCTTTGGTGGCCTAAGGCCCATACAAATAAGCTTTCACAAATTGAGCAATAAAGCTTGCAAATATATTACCTTGTGGTCCACATAATCTGAGAGCATATACTTTTGCAAGGCCTCCCATGGGTTTAACTCCAGAGGGAGCTACAAATTACCAATAACATGATAATGTCAATAGGTTCTGATTTCACTTCCTTTATATAAAACAATGAGTTACCTCAACACCAATATGAGCTAACAGTGACAGGCGTGCATGGGTCCATCCTGCAACCAGCAGCTGCTCATCAGACTCGAGAATCCGCACAAATGCCTCTCTTTGCAAACGGTCTTTGTCTTCATCCCTGAGATCTATGTTACTCACTTGCATTTTTGGAAGAACAAACTGAACCGAGCTTGCAACACCTACTGTACTCTGCTCTTCTGATAGTTGTGGGACTGCATTCCCGGTCGAAGAAGCATCAGCAGTAGAAGTAAGAGAAGGCTCAGGCGACTCTTCCTTGATTTTTACAATTCTTTGAGCAGCAGTCGAGTCAAGACCTGGTATTTCACTCTCTGTAATTTCAGGTTCTGGTTTGGTTTGGGGAGCTACTGAGGTGGTTACAGCAGTAACATCAATTGGTATAGAATCCATCGCATTATCCGACTTTGTCGGCGTTGTTGGGATGTCAGCATCAGTAGCTGCTTCCACTTTCTGTAAAATATAAGCTCAGAAATTAGTTAGCTATTATTTCTACAAAATTCCTTGCTTCAGTGTGCATATATTGCATCCTTCACAAATAAAAAAAAAAGCACGCTCATAGATAAAGTTCTACTTAAATCCTTGATTCTCGGAGTACATACATTAGGATCATCAAACATAGAAGCTAGCTGAGCAAAGGTGTCAGCTACATCAGAAGCAGGGGCTCCATTCTCCTCATCTCCTCTAGGTTGAGTGGGTGGTAAATTGTGCATATTGACCAAAACAACCTCAGCAAGAAGCTCTGAAGAGATGCTAGACGAGAGAACCTCCAAGGAATGTGCTGCTCTCTCCCCTTGTGCTGCCAGTGTCGCAAACATTGTGACAAGCTGGTACACAGCCTCAGAGTTCTTTATAGAACTCCATATCAGCTCAGAAGCTACCTTGTCAGTCTCATTTACAGTATCTTGCCTGGCTCTTTTGCTGGATGGGGTGCCATTTTCCGATGTCCCATCTGTCGTTTCCTCAGAGATGCTTCTTTTGCTGTTTCCCTCCTGATATGTCAATCAAGTATATTGTTAGCCATAGCTCATTTATTTTTCATTATTCTTTTTGCTCTTTTCAGCATGCTGTTATCTACCTTTTTGAAAGGAGACAACTCCTTAGTCTCACTATAAGATGGTACGCCACCAGACAAATCCTTACTATCTTCAGCTGCCTCACCAGAATCGATGGCTTTTAGAGCTTGCATTAACCTTGCACGCCACTAAAATATAAAAGAGAGAAGAAAATTAAATAGACACAGTATAGTCTTTATTTCAACATCCTTTACTCATTAACTACATATGAAAAATGAAAGAAGGGCAGTATCAGTATGTGCGTCTCTCAGAGAAAATGGAGAAAGAAAAGGAAGAGAAGGTAGAGGCATGCATCTCTCAGTGAGAAGGGGAAGCAAAGGGGAGGAATGGGACGGGAAGGGAAAAGAAGGGTAGACAACCTCTATGTTAAATGGTGTATGCATGAAATTTCACATATGGTATCCGAGTTCTATAAATGTTTGCATACATTGAACAAAAAATATTTCGGAAATGTTTTACTATCTTTTGACTGTAATCTAATAATTCTCCACAACGTGTGCATGCATGAAAACACGCCTCCACGCAAAAAGCTCATTTATTTGCATTGTTGAAAGCTTATATGCATTTTCAAAGTACAAAAAAACAACAATACCGGTTCGGCACTAGAGTGAGTGCATTTAAAGCACTCAGAGAAGGCATTCTTTAGAGCATGGAAAGCACCCGGTATCTGCACTTCTTTCATTAAGAGAGAACTTGATGGATCCAAGCGCAGTAAAACAGGTAAGATTCGACCATAGAAGGAAGGCCTCGTTTGTGCAATAGCTGAAAGACTGTTAAGGGAAGTAAAATAAACAATATTAAAGAACAAAATCAAGAGGAAATGAAAGAAACTGTATCAATTTAAAAGGTAGTACAGCTACTAACTATTTATGTATTCATTTGTATTCAATACTAAGCACATTCTATCTCCCTGTTAACTTACTTCTAGCAAACTGTTACCAACAATAATCTGCCATAAGAAAAATAGAGTTCCAGAAGAATGCCCTTGCACCACACCTTAGTGAAAATTGAGTTAACAAATGCTGCATCTTGACATTTTAAAGAAATTACATCATCGGAGATCACATTTTCAAAAGGAATTATATAACTTCTAAATCGCAGGGTACTCATGGGGAGAAAAGTAAAAAGGAACTTTGGTACTCCATTATGAATTAATAGAAATTCAGGAACAAATATAAAAGGTAGAAGGCCAAGAAACCTATTTATGAAGACAATGGTCATTGAACTCGAAAGTGATCTGACTTGCGGGAATTTGAGTTGGTCAAGCAATAAACCTAAATTCTGACTAGCCTCCATAGCCAAGTCTCCAACGCTTAGCAAAGAATGGCCTCCTTTCAGCCATGTTACATTGAACCTAAAATCTGTTAAAGTTTTTAATCATAGTCAATAAAAACAGATTCCAAAAATCAGTCACCTATTAATAGAGAGATTCTGCAATAAATCAAAAGAATTTTAGACTGTTCAATTTTGAGTACTAAATGGTCAAGATAAACTTCTGTTGGTGTGACTAAAGGAGAGATGTTGATGAGTAAAATCATTGCCGTTAATTAATAAATTAATGGTAACTCCTCCTGATCCATAGTAGAATTAGCCTATAATTAATATTAATTATTATGTAAATAAATCTTAATAAATACTAAATTTTAAACTAAATCCGATAAATTAAAATGAAATGGGTCGACCCGACTCAAATCCAACCTGACCTGAGCAGGTTAAAAGTTCTTGACCAGTACCAGATCCTACCTACAAACTTAGTTATGTTTATTGCAGTATTCTAGTATAATTAGCGTTTGTTTCTGCCTCCTTTTGATTTTGTTTTAATGCCCGTTCAGTTTTGCATAGTTAGATCTCAACTAAAAGTTATAGCAGTAAGTCCACATACCAAACCACTTGTACATTGATGGACTGATCCTAGCATAAAACTATATTGCAAATGCGCAGTCACACCAGCCCAAGTCCATTTATAATTCATTTCCCCCTCTCTTTATTGCACTGATTTGAGGTTGTTAGTGGGTGTTTGTACAATTCATGCATTAACTTAATTCTAGTACCAACTAGGTTATTTGTATAGACACACCATGACTTAATTCAGGAGGAGGGTCAGAAGAAATGTTGGGATCTGGTGTATATAGAAGAATAACGGCTTCAACAAATTTTACTGCTAGTAGTCTTACTCCTTCATTTCCAGTTGCCTGATAAGAAAATTACAGGGTCAGGGAGTGTAAAAAAAGATAGATAAAGAAAAGTTTTTCATAAAATCAGAGGGAAATAACCTGGAATGCCATGGGAAGTACTAAATTTTTAAATTTAAGCAACCATTCCCATGACAACTTCAGTGAATCTTCAATCTCACTTGAGTATAGACCCTAAATTTTTGATACATTTAAAACATTTAGTACCAAAGCTGATGTGAAGTTACAGAAAAATGGATGAAAAGCATTTACCTGAAAAACTAGTTTTTCTAGTAATGTACGAAACAAATGAGTTCCAGTTGTAACAGCTTGTCTGGTCACTGCTGGGGTCCCATCCGCCAGAAAAGTTAGTAAGGATGGCATCAATTCTGGTAAAACCTCAGTATATTTTGACCCAACTTCCCCAATTACCCTAAATTAGTTTTGCAATAAGACTTGGTAAGAAATTCAATAATGCAATTACCAAATTCAGAAAAGGCAGAAAGAAGCACTCAGATATCTAATTTAGCAGTCCACCTCTAAGTTTAATAGCACTTCCAATACGAGCCAACCGATAATGAACACGAGTGGAAATATGTTTCATGAAATGGGATCATATATAAGACATACCAGAACCCAAACTAATAAACAAGATCCATCCGTTATCAATTCAAAACAATAAACTTTCTTGGTACTTAAGATGCCTGTGGGCACTTCCACAGTAAAAACAATTATCCAAACTAATAAACAAGACCCATTCGTTTTCAATTCAAAAGAATGCATGCAACCAATATGAGAATTTATTCAAGTTAACGAGCTCCAATGTCTCTTGTACAAAAACAAAAAGAGCAAATTACGCTACGGGACTCGTGAAATTTCATGGGTCTGGCTGCAACACAAATTTTCTCTAGGGTAAAGTTGAGAGAAAAAGTACAAAAGAGCTTACTGCGCGACGTATTTGCGCACTGGGCTGGAGGTATCGGACTGGAGATGGGGGATCAGTTGCAACAGCTCTCCCAAACGGGTGGAATCTCGATTCAATGCAACTTCCTTCAAGAACCTAAGTTGTTTGAGCTTCGATATGGCCTCTTCTGACTGCCTCCCCGGGTTGAGGTAACCCGCCGCACGGTTGGACGAACCCGACATCGCCATTACCACCATCGATAAATTAAGTGATTCCTGGGAGGTAGGAAATGGATATTAGGTGCCTTCCCGCCGAAATGCCAGGGATCGGAGAAAGCGGCGTTGGGGGGGGGGGGGGGGGGTACGCACAAAAGGGTTTTGGTATCACAAAGCTTAGTTATTGATAGGGAAAATGTCCTCAAACTCTTGATTCAAATACAGTACAATATTAGAACTTCTTCACAGCATGTTAAACTTTTACGAACTCATAAATTAAATCTTTTCTTGAACTTTTTTTTTAAAAGAGAACCAAGCCAGCTTTTATTTTTTTTTTGTTAATGCGAATTAATTTATCTGTACATGGACTTTGATTTATTTTTTTACTTGAATATGAATTAGATGCCAAACAAAAATTACACAATATATTTTTTTAAAAATTAACTCAATTTCATCGTCAGTTTTTATATGCTTGACGAGATTTTCGATATTTTTTTAATTATTGAGCAACAATATTCAGCAAATTATTTGTCAAACGCTCATTGTAATTATTCATATATGAGAAATGAACTTCACCATGCTTGATTATAGCCAAAAAAAGGTTCTCTCTGAATAAAAAACATCCTACGTTTGTACTTGGTTCATATCTAATCTAACTGAACGATCAAAGTCCATTTGTCAAATATATAACAAGTATCAACAAAAATATTAGTCTGACTAAATCATTTTTGAAAAGTCAAGGGGATACAATGATTTCTTTTCAAAGTTCAATATACAAAGATCGAGCAATGAAATTTAAAGACTAACCTTTTTTTTTTTGAAAAATATAATTTAAGGATCAGAAACTTCAAAAATTTCCTTATTGGTACCTGATAGTTCTAAACTTCTAATCAGTCTCAAAATCCTTTGCCGAATGAGCTTTACTTTCTCTCTTGTCCAAGAAGAAACTATCGCTGGTCAGAAGTCTCTATTGATAGAATGGGTTCCGTTTAGGATCTAGCGAAGGATGGTACCGTGATGTGACCCGTGCCACTTGTTGCGGTGGCATCATTAAAGTGGGAATTTCATGGAGGGTCGAATTCAGCATTTGATCCAATTCACTTGGGGCCCTATCAGTTCTTTGAATTTTGTACTAGAAAATAATTTATTAATTTTCTCAATTTTTAAATAAACAATTTATCACCTTATGTTATTTTTACTGATGCTGTTCGAGAGGAGTAGGGTGATTTAAGAGTTTAAATCGGACTTACTACAGCTGCCAAACGGAGAGGGATAGTAATGCTACATATGAATCCAAACAAGATTATATTTATTCTCAGAGTTATACGGCTTTAGATGTGTAGAAAATACATAAATATTGATAGATCAATTTAGAGGGCTGATAAATGATACTAGTTCCCAAAGTATCGTCCCCAAAAATTCTCCAAAGTTGACTACATTTTGACTATAAGAGAACTGTAGCAAAAGGACCTGCAGCGAAAGACATGAGCAATCGATGTCCAGGCGCATGGTTTGGCAGTTGGACACTATTTTTATATCTATTACCATATCTATCAAATATATACCGATTATCTCTATCACAATCACCATCTCTATTTCTGTATTAGAAATATTTAAGTGTTCTGATTCTATAACGGTTCAAATTTTTTATTGAATTTTTAGAGCTAATATCAATGATTTGATTGAATTATTCGTCAAATAATATTACTATTTATGTTGAAATTATAATTTTCTCTTAATTTTATTGTTATATGAAATATTACATAATTTAGGAGTACAATTATTTTATTTTATTTTATTTAGATTGCCATCAATTATTGATTTTAACTTTTCTTAAATTCTGAATATCAATGTTCCTATCAATTTTGTATTTATTTTATATTAATTATGTAATCATGATTAAAAATTATATTAATTATTAAATTATCTTCATTTTTATTTTATTTTGTTCACATAAAGATGTGAATTTTTATATTTTTAAAAGACATCACTATAACAGCGCACGGGTAAAATACTAGCATTCATTTATTCAATTATGAATGACTGCCCTAAATTTTAAAAGCATGTAACATCTTAGAGATAAAAAAACGTGTAATATGACTTTATTTGTATTTTGGATTGTTATGTTTATAGTAATACAACTTGTTATTTATATTTCAATCGTTATTTTGTAAATGACTTTTGTCCAATTTTGAACTATTTACAGTTGTTAATTATTTTATTTATACTAATTAAACATGTTATTAACAATTGCTAAAATTTCAACATCTTGCATTGACTTATTTATTTTAGATTATTCTATGTTTACTCCTTATTAAGTATATAAGTATTTTGATCTGTAATGGTCATGATTGTCTGAATTCATTGATTATTTTTTAGATAGAAGATGAATCATTAGATATAGGAAGATATCACTTGACAATGGTTGTCTTGACAATGAATTTTCAAATAAATATGAAATAAATCGTAAAAATAGAAAAAATCTTATGGATATGTTATTCTACTTATAGATTGATGATGATTCAAATTTTATATAATTTTATTATCGTTTGATAGTCCATCAAAGATCGTTAAATTATAACTATTTAAAATATATAAAATTTTGACGGTCCTTGATGGAGTATCAAACGATAATAAAATTATATAAAATTTGAATCATCATCAATCTATAAGTAGAAAATATATCCATAAGTTTTTTCTATTTTTAAATTTTTTTCATATTTATTTGAAAATTCATTATCAAAATTATCAAAATAACCCATTGTCAAGTGATCCCCATCCTTAGATATATTAGAGATTTTGTGACGTGATAGACTATAATAAAAAATATTAAAATATGTATTAAATTCGTAATACATCCACTGCATTAAAAGTTATACAATTGATGGTATTTCTTTCCTAAAAGATGTCATTTTGCTGAAGAATTTATCAAATTTAAAATTTAACTATATATTTTTAGAAAAGTTATGATACTGCATAAAAGCAATTGATTAATTGTATTTGTTTCTTACTTTGTTTGTTACTATATTTTACATTAGAATATGATAATATTTTTTAGATTTTGATGAGAAAGATTGCAATATATATAGAAACCACCAATCATGAACAACATACTAGTTTATATTAATATAACTTGTTATTTTATGAGTGACTCTCAATGTCCAATTTTGAACTATTTATAGTCGTTAATTATTTTATTTATACTAATTAAAAATGTTATTAACAGTTGCTATGATTGCAATATCTAGTATTGGCTTATGTATTATTTTTGGTTGTTCTATTTATAACAATACAACTTGTTATCTAAACTCGAATCATTATTTTATCAATGACTCTCAGTGTCCAATGTTGAACTATTTACAGTTATTAATTATTTTATTTATACTAATCAAATATGTTATCATCAATTGCTATAATTTCTGAAATGTCGCAAACCATTTAATTTTATACTATTTATCATTGTGAATGGTCTTATTTGTACTAATCTTATTGACTACTAATAACTGATCTATATCAACTCTGCAACCAAACAAAGTGTCAAGTCCATGATTTTGCTTCTTATTTAAAGTTGTATATGATAGCAAAAAATATACATTAAATGTCAATATTATTTGAAGCTTTCTAGATTATAATAAAGGAAAAAGAGAAGGAAAATCTAAAGACATTATAGCAATTTAGTGGAGAGTTTTGCAAATTGCAAAATCCAACAACAAAATTAGACAATCAATGATCCTCAAGTTACAATTGCAAATTATAAATCATTGAAATAATCAATAAAAAATAATCTAAAGAGAAAAAAACAATTATTTTCTTTATCAAAAACTGGCAATCCCACAAAATCATAATCAATCTTGAAAATTTCGAGAAAAGAAAAGGAGAAGTACTGAAGTAGATTTTATATTTAATTGATCATATAAAATGCTAGCAAGACAAAGTCATTTTTTATGTGTGCGTGTCTATGATATAATTATACAAATATTAGATCATGTTTGGCGATGCAGAGAAAAAAATAGAATCTGAGTAAAAAAAATTTCCCACACAGTAAAATTTAATTTAAAATCCGTACCCATTCCCTTTCCCATTTGTCTACCGAAGATGCCCTAATTGAGAAAAAAAAAGTTAAAACAATGATAATCATCTCGAGATTAAGAAAATTAAAGATATTATCTCGGGAACTGAAACTTGAAGAAAAGTCATGCATCCATAACATCCTTTATTGAGGAATAAATTTTTAATAAGACAACTTTTTTTAAGAAATAAAACATCACAATTGAGTGTCGGTTTTCATTTCTTTACGAAAACAGTTAAGTCAATATATGACTAAAGTTCATCAGTAATGAATCATAAGCAAGGAAAGAAAACAACCATGTCTGAAAGAAAGACAAAGCAACCCCTATAATTCAGAGGAAAAAAATACAACTCACAAACAAATGCAGCCCCTAAAACATCACAGCTTATATCAATAATCTAATAAGACAAAACTTATAAAATAAAAAAAATGTTCTTCAAATCTGATGCACAATAAATTATCACAAGAAAATTATTCTAACATCAGAATTCTTGCACGATGAAAATCCAATATGAATACAGAGATAATTTGGAATTACATATGAGAAATAAAAATTGCATAGGCGAAGATGATTAAGATGGTCGTCAAAATTATAGACAGAGTCTAAGAAATGTGTGGATCTTCGAAATGATGAATTTCAATTTAAAGATGGCTAGGCGTAAAGGGGGGGGGGGATCAATGAAACACATTTATTCGAATAAATGTACAGAGTGAAAATTTTGAATTGAAAATATTTATATTGAAGAGGTGTTTTTTTTTATCTTTAGTTACTTAATATGGAATGTTTCAATTAAATTGATGCACACTAAAAATGAAAAGTCCGTCTTGGGAATAAGATTTGGGAGCAAGAAGGTGAGGATAGTAATATTATTTCATCTAAGTTATTAATAATATGGTATATATAGCTGAAAAGTTTGGAGGCTTAATATTTTTTATACAAGTATCAAGACTAAAAATAGTATGAGTTTAAGTTCACATAGCGCTTCTGTAAGTTTAACTTAAAAATATATTAAATTATATTCAAATTATAATTGGTGTAGTTCAGTAAATTCTTCATAATATAATTTTACGGGACACAAAAATTTTATATTTTTTAAAATTTTTAAGTATTTATTTTAGATTTTTTTAAATGACTCTAAAATATTAACAAATAATACTTGATTGTATATGAAAATATGAATTTTTTATATCCCATAAGATTTTGATATAGTGGATTTACTGAGAAAATAAATTAAAATTTAGAAATTATTAAATATATTTTTATATTAAGCTCACTGAAGATCTATGTGAACTTAAACTCACACTATCTCTATAACCTGCCAAAATTTATAACCAAATTATAGAAGTTTACATCCAAAAATGCTAAAACATTAATCCCACAATTTTTTTTAGTAAAAGAGAGAGTTTAAGCAATTTAACTTTTAAAATTCTATAAATGATCCTATTCAAATTCCGAACTTAGGACTTCACTTCAATCCCACTACTGTTAAACTTAAAACCGTATGAAACATCCCAATTAAAACTTGAATAGAAAAGTCCAGCTTAATTTAATTTATCCAGTAAAAAACCTCATAAAGAAATGAGAACTTTTACCATTCTATACTAGATTTGCGGTAATTATTATTACATTACATATGGTCTTTACTTAGGGACATGATTATCTGCCGTAGTGATTTTTCATCTTTTAGTTTTACATTTTTTGCGGGACCCACATCAGAGCGAGATAAAACAGAACTACTTCAAGGCGTGCCCCCCAAAAGTTTAATTTTTTATTTCGTTGAATAAAATAAAATTGCAGATCTTTTTGCGAGGTTTCAGGAATATTGTTGTACATAGTCATGCACTTTTGCTAATTTAAAGCTTGAATTTTCATTTTATAATTTTTGTCTAGTTTTTTGAGATTATTATGTATCTTCTTTTCATTTGTATGATCCCAAAAGTTTACTAAAATTGACTCGTGTTAATAGAAATTATGAAAATCAAAATTAAAATTTTAATCATTACATCTAAGCATCTAACATAATATTATCAAACCAAAGCATATATGAATAATATTAAAATTACTTTTTCTTAAAAGAATCTATAAATCGCAAATATATATTACTGATTAAATTATTATAAGTAATTTATCTAAAATTATTCTTTTCTTTCAAATATTTTCCAGTTTCGAAATTTTCTTGACACAAGAAGGTGCAGTGAGAGCTATTTTGCTCCGTGCATTAAAAAAATAAATTTTAATTTTTTGATACGCAATTATTAATTATGCATCAATGCATTTTTTTTATTCCACCATAGCGAGTACTAAAAAATATTCCATAAAATCCGAGAAAATGAAAAAAAAAATGTCAGCGTAGTTTAATAATATTATAATATATTTAGTTACTAAAAAAATTATTTTAGTAATTTCTATATGGCATGAGAAGATTGTGGTAAAATTATCATAAGGATGAAAAGAAAAACCATAACAATCTAAAAAAACAACAAAAAATATAAATAAAAATTCTAGTTTCAAACTAATATAACTTTTATAGAAAACTCTGTAGAAAACGTATAATTACATTTCAAAAATCTGTGAAAAGATCTATAACTATTTTAAATTTATTTAATGAATTTGAAAAAGAAAATTTTGAGAGCGTAATTAATAGCTACAGTTCGAAGTACTTTTATTTTTATTTCGTCATGTTATTGGTAGGATGTCAATGGGTTGGGGACAGATTGGGTTCAAGTTGCAACATTATTGTTTTATTATTATTTTGACCTGACACACACCGATCCGTTTAAAATCGAGTCAATATTTTTTTTACCCGATATGATCTGAAAAAATAGTTAAGTATTTATTAATCAATTTTATATATTTTTATTAAATTTAATATTAATTAATATATAAGTACATAAAGCTTTAATTGGTGTTAAAACATAAAATTAATCTAAAAAATATAAAATAAATTAAAAAAAAAACATAATTAAATAGGTCGGGTTGATCCGTATCTGATCCGACTCGTGATGAATCAAAAAATCTTGATCCATTTATTCTTGAGTCAATTCTGATCGGGTTGAGTCAGGCTAAATTTTGACATCCCTAGTTACGTAGGGGTGTAATCTAATTGAATATAAATAGATAATATTCTTACTGTATCTGCATCCGTTATAATTTTTCATATACAGTCTTGATACTAATATGGATCAGATATCTGACAGACATTTGAATACAGATTGTATATTAGATGAATATAGATAGAATACAGATATATTTCGATTATTAAATAAAAATATTTTATATATCAGAAAAATGATTGCATACTATTTAATATTTATTGATAGAATTATTAATTATAAAAAATAAATATTAATTATAAAAAATTAAATACTAATAACCATTATATTATTATTTTAAATGTATTAATGAATAAATAGAATAATGAGAATTTTTCGGATATGATTTCAAATAGAATTGAATAATATTGGATCAGATATCTTCAAATAATGTCGGATATCGATAGATAATAACTAAATGATCGAATACAGATATATAATAACCAAATCGTATTCTTATCCGTTAAAATTTTTAAGATATAAATACTGTGATGCAGATCGGATCACATATAAATTGAATAATTTTCTATCCTTTACATCCTAATAGTTACGGGTCCCCAAAAAAATAAAAAAAATAAGGGAGGATTAATAATGGCGGTCCTATCTGTAATAAGTTTGTTGTAGGAATGTAGGATTATTCGTATTAAGACGGGATTAATAATCTCTTTCGTTTGGCAAATTAAGGAATAGATTTGAAAGAATAATAATTTTGGAAGAGTGATAGAATAGTGTATTTTTGGAAGAGTGATATTCTGGACTATTTGGAAGAGCGAAAATATCATTTGACAGTTATTAATCAGAATAGTTAAAATATGAATAATTACGATACTAACAATGATGATGATGATGATAATAGTACAATAATAATAATATAATAATAATCATAAACATAATATAATAATAATAAAATTATAATCATAATCTTAATAATATAATAATAAATAATTATAATTCTAATAATATATAATAATATAATACAACATAATCAAATAATAATAAAATAATAATCATAATCATAATATAATAATAATAAATAATTATAATCATAATCATAATATAATAATAATAAATAATTTTAATCATAATAATATAATCATAGCTGTAATCATAATATAATATAATAATAATAAATAATCATAATTATAATAATATAATAATAATAATAATAAAAACAATCATAATCATTATAATATACTCATATTTATAATAAGAATATAATAATGAAATACTAAAATCATAATATAATATAATAATAATAAATAATTTTAATCATAATAATATAATTATAATATAATCATAGCTATAATCATAATAATATAATATAATAATAAGTAATAATAATCATAGTCATAATCATAACAATATGATAATAATATAACCTTAATCATAATATAATAATAAAATAATAATAATAATAATATAATAATAATATAATATTAAAATCATAATTATTATAATATAATAATAATAAATAATAATAAAATTTATTATATAATAATAATACTAACAATGATGTTAATATAATAATAATAATTATTATTATAATATAATATATAATAATAATAAATAAGTAATCATCATAATATTAATATAATAATAAATCATAATCATAATTATAATTATAATATAATAATATAATACAACATAATCAAACAATAATCACTATTTTGATGAGAGCTAATCCGATATACCACCTATAATTTAATATATCAATTAACACTAAAATTTATTTGACAAATTAATTCATCAAACTAGCTTATTTCATTCCAACTTTTTCTATTCCACCGACTGCGACGAAACGTTCCCTTTGGTCTTTTTGCTCGTTCTTCCAACTTTTTGTTCTTGTTTACACTGGCACTCGACAGACAAAAAGCAGTAGCACGGAGTTCAATGATAAAACAGATGTGAAGCTGCGCTTACCGCTTACAACGATGGAATCAGGCTCGGTGACCTTGTCTCGTCGCACCGTTGAGGATATCTTCAAGGATTTCTCGGCGCGCCGATCTGGAATCGTTCGTGCTCTCACTCATGGTGTCTATTCCTCTCTTAACCCCTCTCTTTTCTTATCATTTTATTTCCTACTTATTATTCGCTTACCTTTTGGGAATATTTTTCTGTTTTCAGATGTTGATGATTTCTACTTGAGGTGCGATCCAGGTATTCTTCACTTTCGGATCTTTACTGTTGAGTGTTTGTGAAAATGGTTGAGACCTCCTTTTTTCTTTGCATTTTCTAGTATTTTTAAGGTAATAGCCATGCTTTCGTATATCTTTTCTTCTGAAAAATTCAAGTAGGAACTTAGAAGTGATAGTCCTCAATTCCTCTTTTCTCCATGTCAGCTTGGCACTCTTGTAATTGCAATCGAGGTTATTTAAAAATCGTTATGTTTTTGAGTATTGTTCACCCCTTGACCAGTTGATAGATTAATGAAGAACATATTAGAAAACAATAAGAAGCAAATTGCATACCTTAAATCAGTATTGTGAATTTATCAGATACCTATTGGAACTTGGCATAATTGGGGTGCTACCAATTTATTTTTATTCATAAGAGTATCAATGGACAATAACTGAGTTTCACTTCAGTTAAGCATTCAAGTTATCCTATTAATTATATAATTTTTCATCCTCTTTGGATAAACAGAAAAGGATAACCTTTGCTTGTATGGGCTTCCAAATGACTCATGGGAGGTGAACTTGCCAGCAGAGGAGGTCCCACCAGAGATTCCTGAACCAGCATTGGGTATTAATTTTGCAAGAGATGGGATGAACCGTCGTGATTGGCTTTCTCTTATCGCAGTGCATAGCGACTCATGGCTCCTCTCTGTCGCCTTTTATCTTGGGGCTCGCCTCAACCGCAATGATAGGTAACAACACATCTTCTAACTTCATTTTTTGATAGTTTATAGAATGGTTCATGTTCTTGTTTTGTATGGTATCAAATCAGTTCAGTACTTAGTGCTATCAGGGTTTATAAATTTTCTTGGGAGCAGAGAAAATAAGAAAGATGGTTGTACTGTTGTAGTACCAGGCTTCATTTTCTGGTATCAAAAACACCAATGTAATATTATGTAGTCTGATTTAATTGTTGAAATTATGCTTTGACTGTTTCTTAGAGTTCTGTCAGTGAATTTGGTATTCTCAACTACTGTTAAACCAACCAGTCTAACATTAAATGGGAAAGTCATGATTGTTGGTGCATGTTGACCAATAGAGAGTTGAATAGCATGCAGAAAACTCATGCCACTGCTTATGCCTCAGTTTCTATATTTGGCAGGAAGCGCTTGTTTAGCATGATCAATGAGCTGCCGACTGTCTATGAGGTGGTATCAGGCAAGGTACAAATGAAAGATAGATCCGGCTTTGACAGCACTAGCAAATCACGGAACTCCGTAAAGGTAAATTATGAACCCCACTTGTACGCAGATTATAAAGAATATGAAAAAGTTTGTCATTTTCAGGTGCCAGCCTCTGAATCATTTCTTGGAAAATCCTAACCACTAAAAGCATATTTTTCTCTCTCCGGAGTACCTGGTCATACTTTTCTCAAGAATTTGCACGTGCTCTTTGGAGTATAGGAATCAGGAAACCAGACCAGTGAATCCTACATGATACGCTCACATAAAACCGGTTTCCATTTTTTGCCTCTTTCAGATGTCGAGCGAGCCACAAACAAGAAACTCTGCAAAGAATGAGGTTTATGATGATGAGGATGAAGAGGATGAGAGAGAGACGTGCGGAATGTGTGGCGGCAACTATAATGCCAGCGAGTTCTGGATCATGTGTGATACATGTGAACGATGGTTTCACGGCAAGTGTGTCAAGATCACCCCCGCCAAGGCTGAGTCTATCAAACACTACAAGTGTCCCTCCTGTGCTTCCTCCAAGAAGAGTCACACATAGTTGAGTTAAACAGAAAGTTGAAAAGTTCAAGCATGTGCTTTGTCTGCTTGGTAGTCTTGATTGCTTAGTACAGTAAATTAGGCGTAGTGGTGTGAAGATTAGTATCCAGTAACTTACCTCTGAGTGATGAAGATCCTTTTTCGTGATTAGTTTAAACTTATGGTGATGCATGATTAAGGAGTTACTCTTGTTCTGTTAGTACCAGATGGTAGTGGTTTCATCAACTGTTGAAGTTGAACACCCCCCCCCCCCCCCAGCAATGTTATCTTATCTGCATGTTAGCCTGTGAATTTGTGTTGTGGCATGATTCTGTTTTGAGATGTTGGCAATGATTGATATCCTGATAGTTTATCATTTGCGCTGATTGGGATTGTTTTCGGGCTTGCATTCGACCACTTCGATTGTAGGTTCAGTTGCTATTTCAGCTTAACCTGAAAATAATTACGCTAGAGCCGAAATCCAAGCGCGCAGCTCCTTAATCCAAGACAATATGCAGAAAAAATGAAGAATATATTCTGGGTAATCATCAGATAACAAAGATGATGATTGTATAAAACGAAGAATGTAATTATATTATATTAATATATATAAAGGAGCTTACGGTGAATGAACAATATTCCAAAATTGATCTGGAATCTGGATCTTGTATTGTGGGCTGACTTTAAATTTCATCCGCTCGTGTCTTGACTGCACTGTTTTTCTACAGTTACAGTGTCTACAGTGTTTTCATTCAATTCTTGATCATGAATGTGCATAGTATTAGTTCAAGGGTACGCATTCACCGTCCCTATTCCTTATATACTAACTGTAAGTCCTACGCGTGATCATCTAGGGTTTGTTTGATAAATTAGGGTCCGTTTGGCAAATCAAGGAATATGTTTGGAAGAGTGTTAATTTTGGAAGAGTGATAGAATAGTTTTTTTTTTTTTTGAAGAGTGGTAGAAGAACGGTATTCTTGACTATTCGGAAGAGTGAAAATATCGTTTGACAGTTGTTACTCAGAATAGTTAAAATATGAATAATTATGGTCCTCATCGATACACTTGTTCCCTATATGAGCCCGACCAAGACTTTCAAGACCTTAGGGTCGATCTTCCCCAGAAGCTCCAGTCCTTTTCCTCCCACACTATCTCCCTCTTCTGACATTTCTTATTCGAATCCAAGTCTTGATCAAACGGGTCGTATGTGACTTCCTTGCTCTCTTTCCCAACTCAATCTCATTTTATTTGACTATCTGAAATTGAGATCTCAAGTCCGATCACCCTTCCACGCTCACCGCATCACGAGTATCGTGGGGTATAGACCCCCTACGTCGGCCTAATCAGCCAATGAAGCCGACTTACTCTACGACCGGCCCTAGAAGAGAGGAGCTCTGTCTCGAAAAGGAAGCAAGAAGAAAAGAAAGTGGATGCTAAGCGGTTGCTACAGTACCCGCAGGATGAATAGTGCAGCAGAACAGTAACCCCTGGCTCTGATATCAAATTGAAATTGAAATAAAAATGAATTTATATTATTTAATTACTGCAATGTCTTTATATAGACGTACAACGATGTACAATAGAAAAGACATAAATCTTAATTAATATTAATTGATATTTGATAAATCCATCAATACTTACTATATCTAACAAATACCAGCAACAACCACCATGGTGGATTATTTTAATAGTTACAACTTCAAATGGACATGACAATCGATGCACAAACCAAGACTAAAACACATGGAGAGAACGAACACGGTAGAAAGCTTAATTATATACAATGAATTACAGAATGCTTTCTAATGTTTCACCTTTCTTTATTTTTCTATAGAACTATCAAACAAATTCTTAGAAAAGTACAATTGTAATTGAATACAATAAAAGTGATCGTAGATAGTTAACAAGAGCTCTTCTTTCCCAATGCAAGCTTTATTTTTGACATAATTTGTATAATTAATGTAATTAATTTTGTTCTAATTTTGTTTTATTGGCTGCACTGTATATCCTCCCTCCTTTCTCTTCTCCAATGAATACGGCATGTAAGTCCCCATGATCTTATCCCATGCAATAAAAAATGGCTGTGCGTAATTAAACTTGGTCCCATAGAACTGGTGGTGCACATCATGGTATGCACTATTGTTTGGAAAGAAAAAATTGAAGATATTGTTTGGCCACCATATGCCAGTGTGCACATCCACTGCTTTTATAGTCACAAAAGAGAAGAAGAAGATCCCCACATTTGGTGTCATGCCGCTTGCCAGGAAAGCGAGAGCGCCGCCTATAGTGTCCATTATCAGGCCTTCCAAAGGATGGTTGTAGAATGCACCATAGGCATACGGTACAACCAACATGTGGTGCTTGGAGTGGATGTGCTTGTACAAGAATTTGTTTACATGAAGGTATCGGTGCGTGAAGTATTGCCATGTGTCGAGCACGAATATGCCAACGAAGAATTGCACAGCTATGATATACAGAGGTGGTTCAGGCTTTGCGACGCCGTTGCCATCCTTGTTCAGCTGAAATAATATAATACCATCATTTATGACTTGGAAGCATGAACTCCTTAATTGATTTGTCTGAAAACTGCCATTTCATTTTGCATGCTGGAATTAAAATATTTAACGTCTCGTTCAAGTAAAGAATAAGCTAGCCACGCATCTCTATATTAATTGTATCTTTTAAGGAAAAATTCTCATTTCTGTTCCATGTCTCTAAAATTTTCATGAAAAAGATGTTCTCTATATACATAAAAATTAGTAGAATATGACATCAAATATATATTGAAATAATAAAATTTGAAAAATATATGCAGTAATTTATGTATGAAAAAGAAATGTGTATCAATTGTTACATCTAATAGCAGCACTGAGACGACAATCTGAATTGCTTGTTGGAGGAGCACGCCCTTTATAACCGTCCACTTGGAGACAATATTTTTAGCATCCTCTTCGGCTTTTGAATGCAATCTGTATTTATCTAGCTTATCGCCCAGTATAACAAAAATGCCAGAGTAGACCCAGTACACAACTACGGGTATCACCGAGCCTAGCACCTCATCAGAAACTGTAAATGCCATTAGAGAAAAGAAGAGAATAATACTATTCTAAGATATTGATTATATGTACTGGACGAGCTAAAATATGTATTGAGGATGTAACTTGGTTAACTTGGTGAGATGAGGGGAGCTCGATTGTACATGCACACATATATATAACAGAGAGCCAACCAGTTATGAACAGAAAGTGTAAACTTTCATAACGCTAAATTGGAAGTCTAAACTTTGAACATGACTGAACCTTTCATAACGCTAAATTGGAAGTCTAAACTTTGAACATTACTGAACCTTTCATTCTTAGCCATAACGTACAAGGAATTTGTTTAACGAATTCTTGGTCTTGACTCCCTGCATGCTTCTACATGGACATGGTGTAAAAAGTCGTTCTACATGTATGGGTCACTGGCATGCAGTCCGACATCAAACGGTTTGATATATTTTGCCAAGTTGGAGAAACTTACCTTTTTCTCCTTTTTGCCATTTTCATAGGCCGCTTGCCTAAGGTTTTCAACTATATATTTTTTGAGTGGCGGGACACACTACTAGAAAATTTTGATTTAGAACCGCTTATTTAGAATTGGTTTTTTAAAAAATAGCTGCTAAAAGTTTAGAGTGACAGATTTATAAATTTTATTGAAATTATTAGAACCGGTTTTGTAAAACAACCGGTTACAAGTTTTTTTATTATAACCGGTTATTATATAACCGGCTCTATTTGATTAAATTAAAATCGGTTATTTATAACCGGTTCTAAAATAACAAATTTAGAACCAGTTTTGCTAAAATCGGTTCTAAATTTTTTATTTTAAATCCGGTTTTGTTAAAACCGGTTCTAAAATATTTATGTTAAAATCGGTTTTAACAAAAACCGGTTCTAAATTCAAGAACAATTAAATCCGATTTTATTAAAACCAATTCTAAATTAACTCCCAAAATCGGTTATTTAAAAAATCGGCTCTATAATATTTAAATAAATTTATTGTTAATAAAAACCGGCTCTAATTTAGAGTTATTTATCACACTTCCTCTCACAGCGCCACTCCTTCATCTTCATTTTCACTATTCACCATTAGAAGCTGATCTCTGCTCCTTCTAATCAGCGGCAACATCAGCCACAATATTCATCACAACTACAATAACGACTAATATTTTTAGATTTCTTAAATGTAATTCTTCTGTACATAATTTAAATTTAAGTACATTTTCTTATTTTCTTATTTAAGTACATCCTTGTTAATCTATCTGTGTTATATTTCTATATATGTTTGTTTATATATATGGCTGGTATATGGACTGGTCACCGAAACTGAAAATTTATTTAAAATATATATATATATTTAGAGCCGATTATTTAATGAAACCGGTTTTAATTAGTTTATGAATTAGAACCGGTTCTAGGTATAACCGGTTTTAATTGAAAGTTGATTAGAATCGGTTATTTGAAATAACCGGTTTTAATAGAAAAGTTGATTAGAACCGGTTATTCAATAACAGGTTTTAATTGTTGGAATAAAATAGAACCGGTTTTATACTAAAGCTTTTATTTTAACACCGGTTATAAAACATTTAGCACCGCTTACTTTTAAAACCGGTTGTATAACCGGTGCTAAATTGTTTATAAAACCGATTCTAATTTTTTTTTTTTTGGTAGTGACAATAGCCTACCAAAATTTTTCATTAAATAAAAAATAAAATGTATATGTACATTTTTTTCATTGATAAAAAATAAAATGTATATGTACTTTTTTCATTAAATCAAAATAAAATGTATATGTACATGAACAGTGAAAAATGTAAATATTTAAATTCCGTCTAGTCCTGATGTATATGTTCTCAAAAGTGGACGTTTTCAATGATTCTCACGATCGACTAGAGTTTCTGACGACCTTCGCTCATTGCGGAAGAAGCGTTGATTTCGACTATATATTGATTTCAGTAGTCCCTTGCTTGATTGATTTTCTAACTTACCTTGTCAGAGACTCAGAATAAAAGAAACATAGACCCATATGTCAGGAACTTAGACCAGTTTTGAGAGTAACAGAGATCACAAAAGACGTAGTAGGAAAATTGAGACCGGCGGGACTATGCTGAAGGTAGACTGTTGATTTTTCTATATAAGAACGACAATTTTGACCTGAAAAAAAAAAACACACGCCACATGATTTTGGCTAGCGTTATGTGGGGCCTATGAAATTTTGCAGCTTTTTTTATTTTAGTAAATGAAAAAAATAAATAAATGAAACTAATTATCTCTCTCCTCACTTTTGCATATTTAGTCAAATCCGAATTTGAAACTCGGGTTTGGATATTTTTTTTTACGTTTGTGTGTTATATAAAAAATAAAACACAACAGTCAGTAGATTGATCTAAAATATTACAATAAAAATTAAAATAAACACACCCGAAGTACATTTAAAAATTACAGGTGTCTGGACCGAGTTTTAACTCGGCCCAGTACACCTGGAACCGAGTTTTAAACTCGGTCCCAACATCATGTTATTATATAGCACACCCAGTACATTTCTTCTTCATCTTCCTTCAGCTAATCATTTCTTCAAAATCGCCATTGTTACTGTTGCAAGAGCTTCCAACTGAAAATTTATTTTTCGACGGATCCAGAGCCGATCCGTATTCACCACTCTCGTCTCATCAACGTTGTAAGTTTTTTTTCTATTTGGACTATTAATTTTTGCTGTAAAATTAAATTACACTAACAATAAGGTTTATCGTTCATACTGTAGAGACGAAAATGTTGCTGATCAATGTGTATCACGGAGGTCAAATCTTGAAAACTTCTCATGGAATGGATTACGATATTCAAGCCGCGTGCACATTTTCTACCGACGAGGCAATCAATCTTCGTGACTTGAAGAGCCAGATTCATGCTGGTTTGGAGCTGCTCCCTAGCCAATTCAATATCAGCATTAGTGCACGAATCAACACTGCCCCAGTAGGTTCGAGTGATTTTTTTTATAGCTTATTTGGGGTTGTTTCTGATGAAATTTGGGGAATGATTAAAACAACACTCCGTATCACTTACCCGGTAGATGTAGAAGAAATAGTTAGAGAGTGACAAATGTCTGTTCCTTTTATCAATCGTGGAATGAAGCACTCATGTGCATAATTTGCTGATAATACGCCAATGCCGTATGCAGACGAGCCTTATTTTCGCAAACCACCTAGAATTGATGAACAATTTGGTGTCGGTCAGCAGTTCAGTACGAAATTAGAGTTGAAAGTGAAAATCGTTGATTTTCATGTTCAATGGAATATAGAATTGGAGGTAACAAATAACAGTAAATCAAAATTAGTGATGAAATATAAAGATTCTAATTGTTCATGGAGGATGTATGCCACACCCAATATAACAGATATTTGGGAGATCAAAATAAATCCGCTCGAGCACTCTTGTTTTGAGTGCTACTAGGGCGGACCACAGTCGATTGACTTCCAGAATGATAACAGATATTGTTAAGAATCGGTTGAGAGACAACTTAGAAATGACAGTTAAAGAAGCAAGGAGTTTGGTTAGACAAAAGTTTCCCACAGTACAACCGAGTTATAATAAATTATGGAGAGGAAGAAAACTGACAATTACAGACCTATTTGGTAGTTGGGAGATGTCATACGAAATGCTTCCGTCTCTACTAGCAGTCATACAAAATTCCACATATGACACAAAATACATCATAGAGACAGTGCCATCAATAAAATTCGGTGTTGAAATTTTCGATCGTGTTGCATGAGCATTTGGACCGTGTATTGCAGCATGGCCTTACTTACGACCAGTCTTAACTATCGATGTTGGATTTTTATCGGGTCGGTATGCTGGTAAATTATTTATGGCATGTGGTTATGATGCGAGCAACAACTACTACCACTTGCATTTATTGTTGTAGTAGGACGAGGAAAGTGTGGCAAACTGGGGTTGGTTAATGTAGTGGTTGCGTAAAGAGGTTGTCGGTCATGGTAAAATTACTGTTATCTCGAGATCAACATCTAGGTATAAGGACAATATTTGAGAGGCCGGATTTTGGATGGCAGGAATCAATCAGGTGAGACCGTTCACCGTTATTGTACTCAACACATTGCGCAAAATGTGTAAAAGAACTGCCATATAAAAAGAATAAAGACTCTTTTCAATCAAGCTGCAAGATATAAGAAGCCATGGAGATGTGAGGAATATATAAAAAAAATTAACAGTATTAGACCGACATCTTATAAATTCGTCAAAAAAGCAGGAATCATGCAAGAAAATCTCCCAACGGAACAAGTGTCCAACAGAAGGACACGAAATAACAGAAACCGCAATAATCAACCCGCCGCAATTGAGGAAGTGTCAGCCGAGGAATTCCATTATGAGGAGTTAACCCAGAGCAAGTGACCGCATTGCATCAAGAAAGATGGACACAACATCTAGACGGGGGTCTCAATCGGTGGAGAATAATGATAAGCAACGGTTTAGAATCACTGAACAATGTGTTCAGGATCACCAAACAACTTTCGGTATGTGCTATCGTCGAGAACACGTGGCACAAATGTGTTGAGTGGTCCTATCAGCGTCGACAAATTGCAGCAGCTTGGGAAGCCCAAGATCTGGTATTCTCCCAAAAGGTTACCGAAATGATAAAACATCGCGGTGATAAGGGGGAACTTATGATGTCATATCACTGGATTGAGGTATCAACAACTATGATGTTTACAACAGAAATGGCCTTATCGAGACGGTAATATTCTATGCTTATATAATTTTTTATTTAATTTTAAAATTTAAGCAATAATTTATAATTTCTATTTGAAATAATAGGGATAAAGGGGTGAAATGAAATATGAGGTTGAATTAGCCATGACGGGAATGGGTAATTGTTGGTGTTAGAAACCGTAATTGACTGGCATCCCATGCGATCACTTGCTTGTTGTTTGTTCATTTAGAAGGCTTGATTACACTCAGTACATTAGTCCATATTATACCATCCAGTACTACATTAACACATGATCTGGTCATTGACGTAGTTATGACAATAAACGAGATTGCCCAATTTACAATGGTCGGTCATCATGCCAGATCCAGCAAAAATCAACAAAGGAAGGAGAAAAAATACACATTCCAATGGTTATGGATGAAATGGAGGGTCGTATCAATAGACTGTCAACTCGAGGTCGAGCTCATTCCAATAGAGCATGATTTAGATTACCAGTGTGTTTATGTTTTTTATTGTTATATTTACCAGAACAATTAGATTTTAATTGTTGTTGTAATATTTTAATTTGTTTGACACTATTTTAGAACAATGTATTAATCGTGCTTATATTTGGCTTTATAAAACTTTATTTTAATTTTTGTTGTAATATTTTAGAACAATGTTTTTTTATGTTTCTGTGTAAAAAAATAAATCCGGACCCGAGTTTCAAACTCGGATCTAGCTAAGTATGCAAAAGTGAGGAGAGAGGTGGCTAGTTTCATTTATTTATTTTTTTCATTTACTAAAATAAACAAAAATCTGGACATTTTGTGCTGCTTTTTATTCTTTGTATTATGGTCAACGGATTATACAATTTGGAGGAAAAGAAAGAAAAAGTCAAAAGATCAACAATGAATCGATTTTTTTTCTATTGATTACATATATAAAAAAATGAGTTGGTTTTAATTGGATATATGTCGAATTAAATATTTTTCATGCTTATTCCTAATAAAAAGTTCTTCAATCTCACATGATTAATTATCAAATCATAAGAAAATCTAACCAAAAATTTAAATAGCTATATGACAGTATATTGGAAGGTTAAAACTACAACAAAGCTGACTTTTACTAATACCAATTTACTAATGATTTCTAAAGAAAACTATTAATAAATTTGAGCGATGACATTTCAGAAATTCTTTTAAACTATTCTATAACGGTTATTGGGAGAAATGTAAGAAAATATGTGCTGCAAAAGTGTCAAAAAAATTCAATGAACTTTTTCTAACGGTTTTTAGTATATAACCGTTAGGAAAAATAAATGTCCCTACCTTTCCTAGCGGTTTCTAATAAAAAATCATTAGGAAAGCCAAATATTGCCACCTTTCCTAACGGTTGTTATTATAAAACCGTTAGGAAAAGCTAGCGCTCCATATTTCCTAACGATTTCTAGTAAAAACCGTTAGGAAAGGTATTTCAATTTTGTCCTTAAGAAGTTTATTCTTTCCTCTGACCGCATTTCTCCCTCTTTGCTTCTTGAAGCTCCAGCTTGAGATATTTTCCCATTGCTAGTTTGCTGCTTGTTCTGATCTGACTCTTGAGAGATTTTCATGCTTGCTCCAACTTATGATAATCTCTGATCTATTCCTATATTTCAGGTATATCAAAATTAAAAAAATATACTTCATCATCTAAATTTAGAAACTTATTTCATTCAAATACGATAAACCATTTGAGAGAAATCATAATTTTAATCTCAATAAAAATTACCGTTATTGCTGAAAATTCAGCGGCACAACGCTTTTCTTATAGATCTATTCAAAAACCTTGCTCTATAAAATTACTCTATTATAAACTTCTTCCATCAATGTAAGAATTTTAGAAATCATAAAAATAATCAACTAGCAAGTCTAGAGCAATTTTACAAAACGATTAAAATTCACACTAGAATCGCAATACAAAAGAATAATTAATTAAACACTTATATAATAAAAATATATAATAAAATAGTCAAATTAGCAATAATAAAAACCAAGTGCTCTGATATCAATTGAAGGATTTTATGATGCGATTCGGATAGAATTTAAAAAAATAATCCGATAACATTTAGGATCATTTCATTATTGCTAATTTTACTTTCATTTATTTGCATCACTAATCACAATCATGTATATTCCTACAAGAGGGATTGTGATACCATACATATGATTTCTAATGTAGCTCTATTCCTCTTCGGTTCACCTTAAAGCCGAAACAAGAGTGGCGATGAGTTCATGTTAGCGTCCTCTTCGTCCGCTCCTAGCTTTATCTCCTATTACGTGATCGATTGCGTAATCGATAACTATTTAGCAAATATTTAGAGGAAGAGAGAAAAACTAAGTTGAAAGTAGTAATCAACATAATCTCTGGCCAGATATTATATTTAGTTGGTTAAGCAAGTTGAAGAAAGCTAAGATCGGAGGAAGAGTCTCGAAAGAAAAACGAGCTGGACCCACAGAGTACAATAAAAAAGAAAAAGCATATGAAAGCTTCGCCGACTCCTTATATGACCAGGCTCTAAACATCATATCAAGACTCTTCAAATTTGTTTAGGAATTAAGGCATGAATGAAACTCAAATCGGCATATTAACTGCCATAACTTTCTCTAGAGAACTCCAAGCGATCTCAAATCTTCACCATTGGATTCTACACTCCAAGGGCTATCATTTACACTTTCAAATTTTTGTTCAAAATAGCCTTAAAATCTGGCCCAAATTTATGACCTTAATTATGAATATCTTCTCATCTCTTTATTTGTTAAATAAATTATATTAGATTTTGGGTTTTAAATAAATTTATATCTCATAATAATATTCTCATTTTATTATAATAATATAACTTATATTATACTCATAATATGTATATTTTAATAAATTTATTTTCCGGCTAAGAAGTCACGTCATGTGACATAATATTTTAACAATTCCTATTTGTACCTTTATTTCATGCAACATGAAATCTCGTACATTAAAAATATATAAAATATTTATTCTTATTTCTTGTTTAGTTGGTTTGACATATGTCAAGGATCTATGTTATGTTGGCAATAAGATAGACATATTATTTCATAAACTGTAAGAGATATTCTAATTATACATTACAGTTACCCAAATAACACAGATATTTAGTAAATCTCTACAAAACACGATCCTTCTAGTAATATTATCATTAACATTATTTGTGTCTATTCCTTACCTTATGATATTATAATTAATATAAAAAGTAGGACTGTATCATCTTTGTATTATAATTATTTCTTAGTATCCATTAAGTAAATTATAAAATTATAATTGCACTTCAGTTATATTAGGTTCATTTATAATTCTAGTTTATCAAGGGGTCCGTAATATATCATTTCTCATTATTAATGAGTGGCAATGATATTATTGATATATACCTTTTTCCCGCACAAGTTATATATAAAGAAATATTATTTTTATCACTACTTGTTGTAAGTAACTTTAATTAATAATTATGTTATACATTCCTCATGTGAGAAAGATACATGTCTCAATCTTAAAATTAAAGACACGATAAAAATATTAATGACATAAATAAAATCCATATAATATTTTATCTATTAGATCTGTTTAATATATGAAATATCTTATATATTAGTGTTATTAAATGATAATCTTTTATCAATGTTTGCAGAACATCAATGTACTTTTAATCAACACGACAGTCTTATATGGCATATTAGTATTCATGCTAATATTCAAGACCTGTAAATATTTTAAAGTTGTATATTCATTGTATGTAAAGTTTTGCGGTTCAAGATCATGTGCATCTTCTTGAACACATTTAAATATGAATATATAACTCATAGAATAAAATATAATTAACATTCAATTCATAAATATAACATAAAATAATCATTAAAAGATAACTTTTAGAATACAATTCTGACAAGTATTACCCTTATAGGCAGAAGAAATAAGAATTTGATGGTAAAATCGAGACCCTACGAGCTCCAGTGCCATTATCCCAGAAAGAAATTTATAATGAAGTAAAAAACATAAATATTCAGTTTAGTAAAATAATCAAACTCATTAAAGATGACAACAGATGGAAGAAGAGATCTATATTATGAGGTCTTCCGTATTGGTCGAGTCTAGAAATTAGACATTGTTTGAATGTGATGCACATTATTAAGAATATTTATGAAAGTCTGATTGGTTCATTGTTGAATATTTATGGAAAAACTAAAGATGAAGTCAAAGCGAGAAAAGATATGGTTTAAATAGGGATTCGTCCAAAGCTAGCACCAGTGGAGGTCGAAAAAGAACTTTTCTTCCCCCGACATGCTATACTTTAACAAAAAAAGAAAAAAATAGTTTGTTTGAGTGTCTGAAATTGATTAAGGTTCTAACTGGATATTCATCAATATCTCAAAAAAGGTGTCAATTAAGGAATTAAAATTAATTTTTCCTATGTGGGCTCGAGATGTACTTTCCTCCCTTATTTTTTGATATCATGGTACATTTAATCGTTCATTTGGTTTGAGAAATAAAATTGTGTGGACCCATATTTTTATGATATATGTATCATTTTGAGAGAGCAATGGGTCAGCTAAAAGGGCTTGTTCGAAGTCGATCTCGACCCGAGAGAAATATTATTGGAGGATATATTGCATAAGAGGTAATTGAGTTCTATTTGATTTCCTAGATGGTGTCGAAGCTATTGGTCTTCCTAAGTCTCGACATGAAGGTAGACTGCAAGGTTCTGGTACAATTGGATATAAAATTATTAGCATGAGTCTTGAATTGTGACATAAAGCACATCTAAAAGTCCTGCAACACCTCACCATTGTCTCCTACGTGACAAAGCAATTAGATTATATACGAGAAGAAAATCCTTCGAGAGATAGAAATTAGGTCGTCATAGAGCATAATCTAAAATTTATAAAATGGTTTGAAAATAAAATAAGATCACATGCATTAGAAATCGTTGATGAAATATTAAATGGCTAGCGTACGATCTCAGGATGATAGTGCATACTTGTCAAGGGTAAGATATAAATGAGTTTACCTAGTACACTAAGTGATAAGATGATAAAAATACCATTCAAAATAGTGGAGTCACATTCATAACTTTGTCCGGTAATGAGAATATATCAACAGACTCATATTATGGTTGGATTGAGAAATTTGAGAAATAAATTATGTCAAATTCATAATTCGTTTATTTTTATGTACTTGGATAAAGAATCGGCTTGGAGTCCGAAAAGATAAGAAAGAGTTTATATCTATTGATTTCAACCGATAGGGTTATCGACATGACCCTTTTATATTGGCAAAACAAGCAAAGTAGGTATTTTACATTGCAGATCCAACCATGACATTCCCAACACTAATAATTCATCTTTTACATTCCATGACATTTTAAAAGATGACATGTTGTTCTTTCGGGTAAAAGATGAATTATTGGTGTTGGGAATGTCATGGATGAAGAAAAGTATGATCATTTCGATAAAATACCATCATTTTCCACTAGTATTGAAGCTATGAAGAAGGTGTGAGGATCCAACGAAAGAAATCAAAGGAATAAAGCATCTAACTACTCCAATGTGAGTAAATTTCAATTTTAAAATTTCTTTGTTCAAATTTTTTATTATAATTTTTCAAACTAATGTGTGCTAACACATAATTTCATATTTTTACATGCAGGTTCACTGAGCTATCATCTATTTATATTTCAAACTTATTATTTATTATATTTCTTTATTATTGTAATTGTACACAATTAATTTTTATGTAAAAATTCATGATTTTATATGCTTATTAATAAATAATAAGTATATACAATAGAAATAATAATAATAATAATAATAATAATATTATGTATAATAATTAAAAAATTATAAATAATAAGTATAATAAATAAATATATATAATAGAAATAATTATAAATAATAATAAATAAGTATGATAATAGGTATAATAATTAATAAAATAAGTTATAGTATAAAATCGGATTACAATTAGAATTAACATTTGTTAACGATTTTTACCAAAAATTATTAGCAAATCTTGGTTTTCCTAACGATTATTTGGTAAAAACCGTTAGGAAATGATCCCTATCTTAGACCCGACACCTCCCTTTTCTAATGGTTTTTTGTCAAAAAACTGTTAGGAATGCCTCTCCCCTTTCCTAATGGTTATTTAGTCAGAACCGTTAGTATAGACCCGCCCCTCCCCTTTCCTAACAATTTTTTAGATAAGAACAGTTAGGAAAGTGTTCCCTCCTTCTACACCCCGCTCCTTCCCATTTTGAATTTTTTTTAGCTAAGTCATAACCGGCATCTCTCAAAACTTCAAAACCCTAGCCTCCGCCCCTCCGACACCCATCTCAGCCCTCTGACGCCCCTCTTGGTCCTTCGTTGCTCCTTGGACGCCCCTCCATCGGCCCTTTGTCACCCCTCCTACAACCCTCCATCATATAAGTTGCTTGATTTATAGTTTATGTTTTCGATTTAACTCAGTATTGATGATTTGTGCTTAATTAGTTGTGGTTAGTGTTAATCTCTACTCCTTATTAAGCACGTATGTGTTCTGATACTGCAACGATTAAGATTTTTTTGTTGAATTTTTAGAGCTAATACCACTCATCAGATTGAGTTATTCATCAAATAATGTTACTATCTATATGACCATTTGTGTTGAAGTTAGAATTTTCTCTCAATTTTATTTGTTACACGAAATGCTACATAATTTAGGAGTACAATTGCTCTATTTTTTTTCTTAGATTGCCATCAATTATGAATTTCAACTTTACTTAAACGATGAATGTTAACTTTCCTCTCAATTTATATTTATTTTGCATTAATTATGTATTATTTATTAAAATTTATATTAATTACTAAATTATCTTTATTGTTTCCCTTACTTTTCACATGAAGATATGAATTTTTATATTTTTGAAAGATATCACCGTAGTAACACACGGGCAAGATACTAGCTTTGGTAGTTCAGTTTGTTTTATTAGTTATGATTAGTGCTAATTTTGACAAGTTCAGTTTGCTAATTGGTTATGGTCAGTGTTAATTTTGATAAGTTTAAACCTTGGCTGTGATCTAATTTAAATTTAAGCCCACAAAAAAAGAAAAATAAAAGCAGATTGTTTTAGCCTCATTAGTCATTGCTCGCTACCAAGAAAAGCAAAACAAAACATGCATATAGAAGAGTCTTGAATTGTGCTAATCCGGTATACCAACTTATAGGTGGAATACCTAGATTAGCTCTCGTCGGAATAGCGATTATTGTTTGATTATATTATATTATATTATTATATTATGATTATGATTAAGATTTAGTATTATTATATTATTATATTATATTTAAGATTATATTTTATTATTATATTAATATTATGATTATTATTATTATCATTATATTATTATTATCATTATTGTTATTATATTATCGTTACCATTAGTATTATTATATTATTTATTATTATTATAAATATAATTTTAATATTATATTATTATATTATGAATATAAATAAAATTATTTTATTATTATATTATTATGATCAAGATTATTTATTATTATATTATTATATTATGATGATTATTACTTTATTATTATTTTATTATGTTGTATTATATTATTATATGTTGATTATATTTATGATTAATTTATTATTATATTATTATAATTATAATTATTTATAATTATTTTTATGATTATGATTATATTTTTATTATTATATTATTATAATTATGATTATGGTTATATTATTATGATCATGACTATAATTATTATTATCATGATTATGATTATTATATTATGATTATATTATTAAAATTATGATTACTTATTATTATTATATTATTATAATTATGATTGTAATTATATATTTTTTTTATTATATTACTATATTATGATTATGTTTATATTTTTATTATATTACTATTATAATATTATTATTTATTCTGATTATTTTTTATTAAGTTATTATTATTTTATTATGTTGTATTATATTATTATATGTTGATTATATTTATGATTAATTTATTATTATATTATTATAATTATAATTATTTTTAATTATTTTTATGATTATGATTATATTATTATTATTATATTATTATGATTATGATTATGGTTATATTATTATGATTATGACTATAATTATTATTATCATGATTATGATTATGATTATTGTATTATGATTATTATTATAATTATAATTTTTTATTATTATATTGCTATATTATGATTATATTTATATTTTTATTATATTACTATTATAATATTATTATTTATTATGATTATTTTTTATTACTTTATTATTATTATCTTACTATTATGATTATTATTTTACTATTATTATTATTATTATTATTATCATCATTATTAGTATCATAATTATTCATATTTTAACTATTCGAGTAACAAGTGCCAAACGATATTTTCGCTCTTACGAATAGTCAAGAATACCACTCTTCCAAAAAAATACTATTCTATCACTCTTTCAAAATTACCACTCTTCCAAAGCTATTCCTTGATTTGCCAAACGGACCCATAGTGAATTCCATTTTTCATTTATAAATGTACCCTTTGGCTATATTATAAAATATAATCATTTAACACAAACGTGGTACCAAAATATATGATAATTTATTATAAATTGAGTAATTATGTAGTAATATGGTACCAATATGATAATTTATTATAAATTGAGTTTGCTTCATTTTTTAAAACTTATAGGCATGCCGGGATCAAAAGAAAAAAGATCAAAGACCACATGTGAGGCAATACGTAGTGTCGAGGTCGAAAGTAGTCGTATCGACTTCACAACAGATGGAACGCCATACAATGATCAAGTTAACCAGTTCACAAATTAATTTTGTATGATTGTGAGAGATCGACTTCCATGCAACTTACATAATTAGAGGGATATCTCAAAAATTGATAAAAAAATTAAGGATAAAATGTGGGCGGAGGTCAAGGTAATCTTGATATACTTTTTTAATAACTTATTATTAACCATAATTTTTTTGTTTTTTAGGCGCTCTGAAATATTGATAATGATAGACACAAGAAATTCATTCTCGGATATATGAGCGATCGTTGGAGGTCTTAGAATCAAGATTGGTCAATGAGTACATAACTAACGCGGATCCTGAGGAACCAAAAAACCCGTGTAATGTGTAAAACATCACTCCAGAATAGTGACAAGATTTTTGTGAGCAAATGAACTCCAAAGAGTTTAAGGTGTTAAATAATTTTCTCCTTCATTTTATTTATTACTTTTAATGTTTGTTAATTTTGATCTTACAATAATAATGCCCTATAATTTTTTAACAGGAAAAAACACAAAAGAAAAAACGGCAAGAGAGAAAAATATCTATTCGCATAGACTTGGATCGGGTGGATATAATCCACAACAAAGAAGTGGAAGGATAACAAAATAATTTCATCTTCGCATCCTTGTCATCCTCAATCAAGCTCAGTATCTAATCTGAGAGGTTATAGATTTTTGAGAGCGAGGGCAATAACAAATGAAGAGGGGAGACTCGTTATTCCATCGGAGGCGACTAGAGAGGTCCTTATACAGATGATACGTAATTTAACAAAGTCAATTTTCAAATAACACTATTTCATAATTGTTATCTAGTTAATCTAATTTTTTCATGATAGGAGGAGACTGTGCAACAAGTCTCTTAAGGCTTGTCCTGATCGGAATGCTACAATGATGTTCTAAGTGCTTCGAGTAGGATGCCCGAGCATTCAGGTAGGCTGAGAGGGCACTCCGGCTTCACAACTCCATCACTTGTATTCGGCAAAAATCCAAATAGGATGACTTCTCATTCTGATTGCATCGCTAAGTCTAAGGTAGTTTTAAATAAATTTATATTAAATTTAAAAATATATATTGTAATAATATAACTTTTATTTCAAGTTTGACGAGGAATTGGCTAGGAGGGAGATGAAGATCACCAAAAAGGTCGAGACAGAGATCACCAAAAAGGTCATGGCCGACATCTCGGCAAGGTTAGAGGCCCAATTCACGGTAAAATTTGAAATAATGTTCAATTCTAGAAATATCCCGGTATCGCCTGCTGTCTAAGAATTTGCGTCTCCAACTCAGGCGAGCAACTTTTCATTATATGGAGACATTCAGGTTATTACTTATCTCTTTCAAAAATTTATATTATTTTTAAGGGTTTAGGGTTTAAGGCCCAATTACGAGCACGTGATGTGTTTGACACGGAATAT
The DNA here is from genome assembly GCA_037127355.1 of Schoenoplectus tabernaemontani. Lineage (NCBI taxonomy): Eukaryota > Viridiplantae > Streptophyta > Magnoliopsida > Poales > Cyperaceae > Schoenoplectus > Schoenoplectus tabernaemontani. The sequence continues at coordinate 26,657,651 of CM073753.1, forward strand.
GTCGTATCAACACGCGTTCACGTGTTTGAACGTGTCAAAAATTTAAAAATCCGAACACGCACGACTAAGACACGTGACACATCTAGCACGCCGTGTTAGACATGTTTAACACATGTCAACACTTATAACACATATAAATTCAAATAAGAGAAATATATAAGAAGAATCATGAAATATTATAAAATGATTAAAAATTTAAAAAAATTTAAAAAAGTTTAATTAAAGAACAAAATTTTAATTTTTTTTTTTTTTTTTTCGAGTTTGGTACCTACTACGTTTTGAAATCGTAAGCAAAGTAAAAAAAATAAATATTTATTAGTGCAATATTTGGAATATTTTAAAAAATAAAGTTAAAATATGAACAATATAAAATATATACTTTTTTGTTATTATTTTTTTATATTTGAGTATTTAATTTTCATCTTCATTATCATTTTGAAGCACATTATCATAATCGCAATGTGAAAATTCAGAATTTAACATGACATATTCAGAACTTGAAACATATTCATATCAGTATTTATACATAAGTATATATTTATCCGCCACATTTATCATTGCCCTACTTGAAACTTGGAACATGTTGAATTCCGGGTCAAGTTTAAAGCACGCGACGTCTCTCACTCAGGTTATATTGGGTCGGGCCTCTTCCTATTAGCGGATAAAAATATTCTTACTAAATCGAGACTTTTCTTGTTAGCGGATAAATCACCAAAATCTTCGAACTCAATGGGGGCCTCTTCTTGTTAGAGGATAAAACCCAAAATTGTTCAACATAATTTAAGATTTAAATCGCTTTCTACCGTCCGATCAGATTTTCACTAATCCTTAGAAAAAGAGCAAGGATATTATATATGTTGCCTTCGTTTCGCGAGGGTGACTCGCTCGTTTTCTCCCGCCGCCGCAGAACCCTAACCAGCTACGCGCCGCGTATCCTACCGGAAGTTCCAGAGCAATGGCGGTCGGGTAAGTTTGAATCTCTTCTATTACTCTACACTCTGTGTGATCTGATTCAATGCTGACTGGTAAAATTTTCAGCAAGAACAAGCGGATTTCGAAGGGTAAAAAGGGAGGCAAGAAGAAGACGTACGCTCTCTCAACCTCATTTATCGTTCATGTCTTGTAATTTTGCATAATTTAATCTAATTTGGAGCTTACTTGATTGTGTGTGTTTTGGTCTTGGACAGCGTGGATCCGTTCGCCAAGAAGGATTGGTACGACATAAAGGCGCCGTCAGTTTTTCAAAATAAGAACATCGGCAAGACCCTCGTCTCCAGGACCCAGGGTACCAAGGTTAAACTTCTACCATCTTTGCGTCCTATTTACTCTGTCTCTTGTATTTTGTTCGGCCATAAAATGAATATTGTTGGAAGCAAAGGAATTGCATAATTCATGCAGAGACTAGTGCGTTTACAGTAAAAAGCTGTTGTAGATATTAAAATAAGGATAAAGATTCGCCAATGTGCTGAATTGATTAACACTAGTTTCTTTTGATCTGCTATATGACAGTTTTAGTCGAGCTTTATTAGCTTCTTTCGGCTAAGGGTTTGGGCACATTTAAACAACTTTGATTTCACCACGGCTGATGCCAATATTTGAGTTGTATATTGGGTAAATTATAACCTGATTAGCCAAATAATTCATGGAACCAGTCCCCTTTGGTTTACTAAAGAAGTCAAACTACCACAGTGTACATTTGGTGCCATTTGTTTTATCCCACTGAACATTTATCTTTTATTACGATATTATGTGGTTGTTTAGCTGTTTGAGATGAAATTCTCTGTCCTGAACTATCCCACAGATTGCCTCTGAGGGACTGAAACACAGAGTGTTTGAGGTCTGTTTGGCTGATCTTCAGAATGATGAAGATCAGGCCTTCAGGAAGATTCGTCTGCGGGTTGAGGATGTGCAGGGAAAGAACGTGCTCACCAATTTCTGGGTAATTGTTCTTTTTCAATCAACTTGGATATTCACTAGAAGTTAATGAACATTAAGCCTGTATAATACGCAATTGAATATAAAAAAAGGAAAATGTTTTTATTATTATCTGGTTGAGTTCAGCTATGTTGTAACCTCCCTACTCTTGTAGTTATGATTGAGAATTGTATTGTAGATTATCATATTGAGATCAACTATGTTTATTGTTCATCTGATTGAGGTCAACATGAGAATCTCTTGTGTTTTCTTCATTAATAGATTCTCATGTTGCCTCTATTTTCATGTCTTTTATATACAAAGAGTGCTTGAAGATCATATTGGTTCATAAGGGGATACCTGGTTTCATATGAGCCACTTCCTGTTGTTTTGTATGAATAGATGGGAATGGGACATTCTTTGTCACCCACTGTACAGAAGATGCTGGCAGCTTTTGCTCCCATCAAGTAATATATGCTTGTTTTTTCTTTCAGGGGATGGACTTCACTACTGACAAGTTGAGGTCCTTGGTGAGGAAATGGCAAACTCTCATCGAAGCACATGTTGATGTTAAAACCACTGACAACTATACCCTGCGCATGTTCTGCATTGGCTTCACCAGGAGACGGAACAATCAGGTCAAGCGCACCTGCTATGCTCAAAGTAGCCAAATTAGACAGGTAATTGCTTCATTATTTTAGCATGTTTGAAGTGGCAAACTCTTCTGGTACGTTTTATCATGTTTTTCATTTTTCATTAATTTGTATTCATCATAGCTTTCATAGTGTATTTGGCACTTTGGCTGCTCTGTCACAACTGCGGTACATGTTGCATTGTAACACATGATATGATTTGGCATCAGAGACCTCGTTAGAACCAAACATAAGAAAATGAATAAGCCTCTTATTATCAAAAGTCAACTGCATGAAATCCTGAAACATTGAGCTGTTATTTAATTTTAGATTCGCCGCAAGATGCGAGAGATTATGGTTAACCAAGCTTCGACCTGTGACTTGAAGGACTTGGTCTCAAAATTCATTCCTGAATCCATTGGAAAGGAGATTGAGAAGGCAACCTCCAGCATTTTCCCCCTGCAGAATGTTTTCATTCGCAAGGTCAAGATCCTTAAGGCCCCCAAATTTGACTTGGGCAAGCTCATGGAGGTAACCTTTTGTTCTTCATATTTGTCTATTTGTTTACTGTCTTCAAGTTGTATCAAAGTAATGCTTCTCCACCTGTTTGAAGGTTCATGGTGATTACACCAAGGAGGATACTGGGGTGAAGCTAGACAGGCCAGCAGATGATGTTCCTATGGAAGAAACTGAGGTCGTTGGAGCCTAATCTGTTCAAATTGAAGTGTAGTGGTTTTTTCTTTGTTTTAAAAATGTGATGAATTTTGTTATGCTAGGACAACATCTGAATTTTTTTTTGTCATCAAGATTTAGTTCTGTTATGCTAGGACAACATCGGTGTTCGGAAGTCAAAAGTAAGCAAAGACCAGGTGAACTCTTTTCTCCTACTCTTGACTATTCCAATCCATAAACTCACTCATCTATATTAGAAAGAAAGTTACTCCTCTCAGATGATAGGTTAATTTAGGTAGCTTCCCCATTTTTCGCGCGGACCGTACATAAATACTAAAAACCGCAAGTCTAGCCGTCTAATGTAGCTTTGTAATGAGAGGTTTAATTTCTGTAAAAGAAAAGTGATTTACTAAAAGTTGTTATATTATCAAGTGCACAGTTACTATTTAGTTTGCAAGTACACTGGTACTAATTCAGTATTCACATCGGAATCAAGTTGTTAAAATGTCGATTGCATCTTTAGAATAAAACACGTGAATATATCACCATCCATTCTTTTCCGTAAACGGCATGTATTTTGCCTGCTATTGTCAAAAAAAAAAAAAAAAATTCACCATCCGTTGATTCCGTTTCATTATTCACCTATCAGTTCTGGTAAGTTGTAACTATAAGTACTAACCAGCATGATATACAGAAAATTTCAAAAAGCCCTGAACATCTTCTCTATTGTGCAATTAGCGAATAAATCAAGAAAAGAGATCCTTTTAATTTGTAAAATATTAAACTTATGTCAGCTTTCGGCTTTTAATTTGTCCCTTCCTAGCAATTAATTTTTGATGGTGTAGATGATCTTTTTTCTTCTTTTAGTAAAATTATCAGTTTTGCTTTTTTTTTATAAACCATTTAAGTATTAGGATCTATTGATAATGATGAATAACTTGACAATTTTATTTTTTTTTTCAAAAAATTAGAAAAAATCAAATTGAGTGTAATTTGTTTAATTGTTTTCAAATATAGATGATGATTGGGTGTGATACTGTAATCTGATACTTCATCAAAGTATACTCAAAATATATAAAATTTACAATTGTCTATATTAATGGTCCTTGATGAAAAAACAAATGATATTTTAAATTATATAAATTTAAAATGTAGTTTATCTATAAGTTAAATAACTTTTTTTTATAAATGTTCCATAGTTCTTTTAGATATTTTCATTTTATTTGGAAAACCATTATCGAGATTATTAATGCTGATTTCCACCACATTTCATATCAACTGTTTTTGATGTGACTTTTGTAAAATATTGTGATTGCCAAAAAATAACTTATGTAGAAGAGGCAATGGTAAAGAGCTTTCAAAAGGTGGAACTTCATATTTTTGCCATTATTTTAAAAAAATGAAACAAATTATCCTCCTCTCTGAATTATTCAACAAAATATCCTTGCAGCTCCCCCCCCCCCCCCTTCACGGGCTTTATCCATATTACCTCTATTTTATATTCCCTGCAAAATGATTAACAAAAATCTTCTTATTTATTTCTTTTCATTTACACACTTAAATTTTCATGTAAGAAAAAATTTATATGATATAAATATAAAATAACATTTTTAATCGTATTATAATTTTAAATATTTAAATTCTTGTTATTTGAGTCTAATGCAAAATGACGTATCCTAAAATAAAAATTGAAATTGTTTAGCTTAGAATTTTAATTTATGATAGTAAAATATTAATAAGTAATATACAAAAAAAATATTTATACCAAGAAAATATTATAAATTCGGCAGCATATAAATTAGAACAACAACAAAGCCTTTAATCCCAAATAAATTGGGGTAGGCTAGAAATGAAACCCAATCGGAACACATTAGATCAAAGATCTCAAATATCAGTGATAATAATGAATATGATGGAAGAAAAAGAAAATAAATAAATAAAATAATAATAATAATATATAAATAAAGATGATAATGATAATGATAATATGCTAATAATAGTAGCAATAATAACAATAATAATAATAATAGTATAATAAACCTCTATTATAAAATCTATTTCTAAATCCTAAAATTCTATTTTAAAACCTAATTCTAAATTTTAAAATCCTAAAATCCTAACTAAACCTCTATTTATGAAATCTATTTCAAAATTCTAAATCCTAAAATCCTAAAAAATCTAAGAATATGAAGTCTATAACTTTACTATTAGACTCTAACTCCTAAATCATGGTTCAGGTACATGAATCGCTATCTTCCACGCACTCCTATCCAAAGCAAACTCTTTGGGTATATTCCATTCTTTCAAATCTCTTTTTATTGCTTCCTCCCATGTCAGTCTCGGTCGACCTCTTCCTCTTCTTGTATTTTCAGGACGACTTAAAATACCGCTGCGTATTGATGCTTCAGGAGGTCTTCGTTGGATATGATCAAACCATCGCAAATGATGTTGGACTAGCTTCTCTTGAATTGGTGCTACCCCAAGTTTGTCCCTAATATCATCATTTCTGATTTGATATTTCCTTATGTGGCCACATATCCAACGCAACATTCGCATTTCAGCTACACTCATCTTCTGGATGTGTTGTCCTTTTGTAGCCCAACATTCTGCGCCATACAACATCATGAGTCTAATCACCGTCTTGTAGAACTTGCCTTTTAGTTTGTTTGGAACCTTCTTGTCACAAAGAACACTAGTTGCTTGTCTCCATTTTACCCATCCAGCTCTTATTCTATGACTAACATCTTCATCGATCTCTCCTTCACTCTGCAACATACATCGATCTCAAATACCGAAATGTGTCATTCATGGGTACTACTCGTCCATCCAAACTAACATCTCCGTCGTCTAAGTTTTCCCCGCTGAACTGACACCTCATATATTCAGTTTTTGTCCTACTAAGTCTAAAACCTTTCGATTCTAAAGTTTATCTCCACAACTCTAGTTTCTGATTGACTCTAATTCTGCTCTCGTCAATCAGCACCACATCATCAGCAAAGAGCATACACCAATGAATATCTTCTTGTATGTCCTTTGTGATCTCATCCATCACTAAGGTGAAAATATATGGACTCAATGCTGACCCTTGATGTAATCCTATCTTAATAGGAAATGTATCGGACTCGCCGTCACATGCTCTGACACAAGTCACAACATTTGTGTACATATCCTTAATAAGGGTAACGTACTTTGTTGGCACTGGTTTCCTTTTGAGCGCCCACCACATGATATTTCTCAGAATTTTATCATACGCTTTCTCTAAATCAATAAATATCATATGTAGGTCCTTCTTCTGTTCTCGATGTCTCTCCATAAGTTGTCTTATCAAGAAAATCGCCTCCATAGTGGACCTCCCAGGCATAAAACCAAACTATTGTTATATCTTATTGGACCGAAAAATGATATTAAATAGTTTAGTGAGCCACACTATTGTTATATCTCCAAGACATCTCCATACCTCAATCGGGATGTCATCCGGTCCTAACGCCTTATATGTTTTCATCTTTTTTAAAGCTTCTTTCACCTCAGACTCTTGAATTGTCCGAACAAATCGCCTATTGGTGTCAATTGAGTCGTCCAACTCGATCGCGATTTTCTCACTCTCGTCGTTGAATAGCTTGTCGAAGTATGCTCTCCATCTGCTCTTAATCTCCTCATCTTTCACCAAAAGTCTATCAGCCTCATCCTTAATACATTTAACTTGATGAAAATCTCTTGTATTCCTTTCTTGAAGTTTAGCCATCTTATAGACATCATTTTCGCCCTCTTTCGTATCTAATTTTCGATACAACTCCGTGTATGCCTGACCCCTTGCTTTGCTCACAGGTTTCTTTGCGTTTCTTCTAGCTTCTTTGTACATCTGTATGTTTTCATCACTCTTGTTGTGATGTAAACATTTGTAACATTCTTTCTTCTCATTGATAGCTTTTTGTACTTCATCATTCCACCACAAAGTGTCTTTAGATTCACATTTATTTCCTCTAGTTACTCCAAACACCTCTATAGCCACCTTCCGAATTTGAGTCGTCATCTTCTTCCACATATTATCCGCATCCTCACCTTCGTTCCACGATCCTTCTGCAATAACTCTATTCTTAAACACCTGAGAAACGTCCAATTTGAGCTTCCACCACCTCGTTCTCGTTATTTTCATGCCTCTATCTCGCCGAACGCCTACCTGAAAATAAAAGTCAGCCACCAAAAGTTTGTGTTGTGTGACAACACACTCGCCAGGTATAACCTTACAATCCATGCAGTTTGGTCTCTCCTCCCTTCTAGTCAGGACAAAATCGATCTGGCTCGAGTGTTGGCCACTGTTGAAAGTAATTAAATGCGATTTTTTCTTTTTAAAGAAGGTGTTCGCTACCATGAGGTCATAAGTTATAGCGAAGTTCAAGATATCTTCTCCCTCTTGATTCTGTTCGCCATATCCAAAACTCCCATGTACCCTCTGAAACCCCCTCTAACTGTGCCAACATGACCATTAATATCACCTCCAATGAAGAATTTTTCACTGCTAGACACTCCTCTAACCATGTCCTCTAAGTCTTCCCAGAATCGTCTCTTGACATCATCGCTCAAACCTACTTGTGGGGCATACACACTCATGACGTTCAAGACCAAATCTCCAAAAATCAATTTGATCATGATGATCCTGTCCCCTTGTCTCCTAACTACGACAATTCCATTCTTGAGGCTCTTATCAATTAAGATGCCTACACCATTTCTACTTCGTTCTTTTAGCGTGTACCACAATTTAAAGCCTGTATTCTTCACCTCCTTAGCCTTCTGACCCGTTCATTTAGTCTCCTGAACACATAAGATATTAATGCGTCTCCTAATCGCAGTATCAACTAACTCTTTTAACTTACCTGTTAAGGACCCTACATTCCAACTACCTAAACGAATCCTACTTTTTCCGACTAGCTTCCTTGCCCCTCGCACTCGTCGAGTCAAGTGCGAAGACCCTTGTTCATTTGACACTACATCCGAGCGCCGATGCAGCGCGTCACTAAGGTGATGACAATCCGGCCCTCGCTCACTTGTCACCATATTCGGACTAAGAGTTTTTCATTCTAATTTATGTTTGTTTATATTTCATTATTGAACTAAGAGTTTTTCATTATATTTGAAAAATTGTCCTTAGTGTTTTGAATCCATTTCACAACAAATAAGATTAATGTTATTTAAAATATAATAAAGTAAAATTTAGAAAACAAATATATTTGCTTATAATTATAAAAAAATAAAGAGGTAAGTTGCATTTTTGGAAATATATTAGATCGTTAATTTTATAAAAGAATATTTTCACTACATATGAAATAAAAAATAAATATTTCAATAATATACATATAAAAGATGAAAAAAATAGATATATATTTTCTTTAATTTCTTGTAATTAATTGCAAGATGTATTAAATATTTTCTTGTATTAAAAAAAATATGATTAAAAAATTTCTTATATTGAAATTTATATCATATAAAAATTTTCTTGCATGAAAATTTGAGTGTACAAATGAAAATAATAAATAAAAAATAATTTTTTAAATCACTTTTGAGGGAAGGTAAATGTGAGGTAATATATATGAAGGGGAAGAGAGGGAGGAAAGGACCCACAAAAATATATTTTTTGAACAATTTGCGGAGATGAATACTTTATTTTACTTTTCAAAGGAAGGGCATAAGGTAAAATTACCCTTTAAAAGCATACACATTTTACTCCTTTTTAATTATCAACTCTTTGTAATACACGACAAAATTAGCTGTTGGATATCGTCATATTGACATATAGTGGTCTCATCACTTCAAAATGTCACACACAGATATAAAGAGCATCTAGACAACACTTTTTATTTTTGTTGAATTAATGAAGGCATTAAGGAACATTCGTATGAAGAATTTGTTCTCTTTCAGCAAGCAAGCAAACTTACTTTAGCCAATTGTATTAGATACATATGATGCGATTAAGTTTAGACATTTGAGTTTTGACACAATTGTTTAAGTACTTACGAACTGGATAAAAAACTATCGATCATGTTTTATTTGATGAATAAATATCCTATTGTGTGATTCCAGCTTCTACTCAATTCGCGTGAAGCCAAGTACTCAGTTTTTTTATTATAATTATTCAAATAATCCTAATTTAAATAATAAGAGTGATAAAATTAAAATTTTAAGAATACGAATGGCAGTGCAAAAACGTCACTGACAGTGACTTTTTTTTTTACTTTTCAGTTTTTTTCTTAAAAAAAAACTAAAAGACGCCAGTGAGAGTGACGTTTTTCTCATTAGCGTCATAACCCAACGCAAACTCAAAGTTTAAAAAAAAAAATGAAAGACGCCACTCCCAGTGACGTTTTTGCACAAATGCGCCAGTGATTTACACAACGCCACTGGCAGTGACGCGCTGCCATTCGTATTCTTAAGATTTTAATTTTATCACTTTTATTATTAAAATTAAGATTATTTGAATAATTATTATAAAAAAAACTACCAAGTACTGGAGGCAACTTGAACTCGTTAACAAATTTTATTATTTGGAGAGAGGTGTAGATGGGTCTTCTCTGACGAACAGGGCGAAATCAGAAATTGGAATTAGGGGGAGAGAGGAGGCAAATCATAATTATAGTATAATTTTATTTTTATAAGGACCCAAGAGTATTTGTATTTAAAAATATATAAAATTTAAAGGTTGAAAAATATAAAATTCAATTTATAGGGGGCCCTTGTGGCTTTAGTTCCGCTACTGCTGGCAAGAAGAAGGACATTGTGCAACTGGCTAGAGAAATTCTGACTGAGCACAAGGCATGATTCACAATTACATCATGGGTGGATGCGGGATATTAGTAGAGGATTAGTAATCAAATTGTAGTGATTTATCGAATTTAAATTCATTAGCTAATCGGTTACTAAATAAAAAATTAATAATTCAACATACATTTTTATCTAAATAATAGATAATCAACTTGATAAAATTTTTTCTCTATGAGACTTCATATTTTGATATTTTTACATAATTCTTTCGTTATCCACGATATGAAATAAATTTTCTCACTGAAAGTAATAAAACAATTTAGAGATGATCAAAAATTAAATTTAAGGAGATCAAATTAGTAAATTTTAACCTAAAATCACTAACTCATATATGCTGCATCCAACCCATTGACAATAGGCGTTACATAATTGAGTAAACTTATTGATCAGTATACATATAAAATGTTTTCCTACTTTTCCTTATTTTGTTCTCTCTGCTTTGTATTTAGCCATTTGTAAATACTGATCATTTTTAGTGAAATTTGAGGGCTAGACTTTCCTCATCTTTTTCTAAAAAAAAAAAAATCCTTTTTTGTGCAAATACAACGTGGTTAGTATGACAATAGTCGAGGACACCAATATTCATTAACAAATCTCATACCAGAACCAAATAGATATCGGATCGCATCTCACTATCTCAGGTTGATTGTGATTTACAACCCAACTTCTCTTTTTACATTATTTACAATTACAAATGTTGCATTAAACTCTGTTCCTTCAATAAAGCCCATATAGGACGACAGACTTCAACTTTGTAGCGTTCATATAGGCCCAAAATTTTTGTTTGACGATACTGTAATTTTAATTTATGAAAATACAAAAATTAATCTTAGTAACGTAACTAAGAGCATCTAATGGTATTGAGTTTTTATTACTATGTCTCACTGCTTATTTTATATTTTAGCGTTGAAGAAGTAATTTCTAATTTAGAAAATTTAATCACAGTTTCTAATTTAGCAATTTAATTTTAATTATCACATCAAATTAGCAACTCATATAATTTATCAATGGAGATGAGGACAAGCGCAGGGGTGCAAATTTTTCTCTTGCAATTGTTATTTAGCGTGAGTGATAATTATTCATTTAGCATAAAAATTATCATCACACGATTTTAGCGTTGGAAAAGATTAATTATAATTAACAACTTTACTGATGTGGCATAACTAAGAATTTAGAAATGATTTCAGCGTTGGAGATGCCCTTAGTCAGTTAATCGAAACGTGGCATCACAGCAGGACCTACACAATTAGACGTCGGTGGACAATTCTGAAGCTAATAATTAGCTCTAAGTATGCCATCTATGTTTGCATTGTTGAGCATTCAACTACTACTTCTTTAAAATAACAAATCGTCAAATCCTATAAGTCTAGTTGGGCAAGCATTTGCATTTGGGTATCATTATAAAATTTGACCATCTACGTTAGACCCACGTCTAATTCAAAATTTATAATTCTAAGCAGTCGTGAGCAATTTTTAACCTCGTAGCAAAAAAATAATAATAACGTCATATACTCATATATACAAAAAAATTCTATTTTTAGAGTTTTAAGTTTTTGTTTTGAATATTTTAAGATTACTCGAAACTAATAAAATAATTAATATTTCGTAGTGCTTTTAAAAAATTCAAATTAAATGCTTAAAATAAAATAAAATATCATTTTTTTGTATCCTATAAATTTTGATATAAAAAATTTATTAAGCAATATAAATCAAGTTGGGAGATTATGTATTGTGTTTTTGAGTTGAGAAGATGATAGTTTCACTCATTATTAAGTATCATTATTGTTTCATCCACTTTATTAATTAAAGGGGCGTGCTAACTATTCCCTACAAAAATTCCAAAAAAATTCCTCTATTTTTAACAGGCATATAGTAGGTATGAACATATTTTGATTTCAATATGAACACGTTGAGCAAACTAAAAATCACTCTTAAGAATGATGAGTATTTTATATCCTACACATCTGGCTCCTCACTCTATCAATGTGAAATAATAAAATGAATATACATACTTAAAATTGAAATTGTTTATATCTTATCAACGAGGTGTTCATACTTGATCACGATAGCAGTATAGGCTGAAACACAAACTGAAATGTAGACCAAAACACCCTATGATTCATACTTATGAGTATTTATATTCACTTATATCCGATTATGAAACACAAAAAATTGTCAAAAAATAAAAGACTTGCTGAAAATGAAAAGTTGAAAGGAAAATATTTAAGGAACAAATTTAAGAAGGAAGTATGGAATTAAAAGATTTTGTCTTAATTAAAATTTTGATAATCATTGATATTTTTTATTGATAATCGTACTGATGTGCATTTTAGAATATAACCGAACACTTATTTCTACACATTTCCATAACCATTCCATAAGTATGGGTTTCATCGCATAAATTCTCAACCCATGTCCATGTATAATCACATGACAAAAGAACACAGTAAAGAATATATCTTTATTTGATCTTTTTTAACAATTAAATATTTGACCACCAATACGTACGTGTGGCCAGCTTTGTATATTTTTAGCGATAAGTTAGTGTATTGATTTTAGGATGTCAATGCACCTTCAGATTCGGATCGGATCATAATTATTTTATTATTATTTTTAACTCAATTTGATTTAATCCGTTTAAAATCAGATTATGTCTTTGACTTAATTCAATCCGAATAAAATAATTAAATATTATTATCATTTTTGCATATTTTAAGAAATTTAATAATATTAATATTAATTGATATATATAAATTTTAATTAACATAAAATCATAAAATAAGTCCAAAAAATAGAATTGAAGGGGGTGTGGTCGGTTTGCAGTCAAGTTTTGACATCCTAGTTGATCCCAAGAAAATTGCACAATATTCTATCAATTTTCAAAATATATCTAAAAAGTATAAATAAATTTATAATCACAATATTATGTAATTAATAACATAGTTAGATCATGATCTTTTGATGTCACACTTGTATATGCGTCTAAACAAAAATAAGATAACTAATAGTACACTAAGCAAAACTCTGTTGCGCAGCTAAGCATGCATGATAAACTATCCTAATAAATTCGCTTATAAACTATCCTAATAAATATAAGTTGTTGAACTTAATTTACTTTAAGTAATTTACTAAAAAAATTTCTAAGTTTTGAATCTCTTCTGCAAGCGTAAAAGGTGAAATTTATAACAATTAATGATGCAAATTAATCATAATATCCATTGATTTGTCATCAACTTATTAATCTTGTACTAAATAAACTCCAATTTGCCTTATTTTATTCTAAGGTATTATTTTTGAAATAAAATAGACGGTTCATATTGGCTTGTGAATCTGAATTTTAAGTTTTTGAAAGAGGTGTGATTCTTGATCGCGCAGTAATTAATATAGTTATGTTTTCTGATAATTCATATATTTCTTGCTAAAAAAGGGCGCATATTGATGGAAGCAATAAGAAAGTTGAAAACGGATGCATGCATTTTCAATTTTACAGTGCGGTTTTGTAAGGGCACTCGTGGATCGTATTTGCACAGTCTAGTAGAATAAAAATAACGTGCAATTTACAGATTAAATACCATACAAGGTGGCCTCTAAAAGGGTGCAAACAATATATCAGTGTATCGAAGGGAAAATGCTTTTTTCACTAGTGTTAACAATATTAAATTTAAAGAAATTGGGGCGTTTTAATGTGCACCTCACATGTCGTGCTGCTATATCTATTATTAAAATTTAATCAATTAATACTTATTATTAAAATTTTAATTTATTTCATAATCATTAAAAAATCACGGTAATTTTCCTATTAAGGCTTACCTGCAGTGGCGGAGCCATGAGAGTCCCTAAAGTAATACATGACTGCATGAGTGGTATACCAAATAATTTGCTTTTTAGTTCGAATTTATTTTTATTAAGAGGTTGTTAACAATTTATAATAATATATAAAGGATTTAAGCTTCTAAAATTTTCAAGTTTGTCACATCATCATTTTTTTCATAATTGATTTTACTTAAATCTTTTCATCTTCTTAAATCCAAAGGTTCATATAAAATATTTTTCTCTCCACATTTTAAGTAAGATATATTATATTTAAGGTGAAATTTAACTCTTAAAATGATCTAATTTTTTTATATGATCCTTTGTAAATTATTATATGTTAATTATATAATTTATTATTATTATTATTATTATTATTTAGCATTTAAAAATATTGTGTCTAAATTTTCTTTAATATATTTAAAATTTTATATTGCTAATTTTTTTTTTGAGAATTATATTAAAATTACAACCCTAGTTATTAGTTATAGTAAATAATTGTATTCTCTGCCTGCGGACTAGTCAAAGTTCAAACATGTAAACATCACACAAAACTTAAAACTTTTTCCGGCCGTGATGTATATTTAATTACAAATATCCATACGATGTACATTTAATTATACTATGGATCAGCAAAATTTACACATGTCACACTTTGCACTTTGGACGATATTAAAATGAAAAAAAAGTTGCTATCGCATTTATTATTCCCAAACCAAAATCAAATTGCCCCCAAAATTAAATGAAACGTCTATTCAGACCCATCCGGTTATGTCCAATTGGAGAGGCATCGTGCAACAATTTTGAATCTTCAAGGGTCTTAATTTATTTCGTAGTACGATATCCAGATGTACTGGCGTTTATATTTATTACTTATTAGAGAATGCCCAAAAGGGAAAGTGCACCAACCACAAGTAATTAAAAATTAAAAGTATTATACGTGGGAGATGCTATCCACACCAAAATTTTACTCTTCATATTAAATATTTTTCTCTGTGAAATATTATAACTTTTAATACTTGCTATAACACATGTTTACTTTAGATTTTATTGAAAATTTATTACTGTGATTATTTCTAATTCAGTTAAAAGAGGTATGATAATTCAAAACTTTTTTGTTTGACGTATGGAACAAATTTTTTGATGTAGATAGCACCTTCCATTATATCCACATATCTTTTCCGGTTATATCTTATGAACCCCACTAGAAATAGAAAAAGCTTGTGAATTTGGGTTTAGAACCATTCATTTAAGACCTTTTGTAAGCGTCATCCACCAGCAGGTGGATTTTGGACTTTTGGTTCATTCAAGCACTAATCAATCAGTGTTATTTACACGGCACATGTCAATTGAACCATTAATGAAGGGAACACTGGGATATTGAAAGTGAGGTGACAAAGAATCAATCGAAAGTGTCAACAAATTTTGTTTATTTGATTATGTCTGATTTATGAGGAAGTAATAGTAGGAAGTGGCAGATTTAGGCATTTTTTAAGTATAGACACAATAATAAAATAATAAAATATAATATTCAATGAAAAATTATAAAAAATAAAAAGTTCAACATAAAAAATCATTTTTAAGCTATAAAATTGTATTATTACAAAATATATCATTTTATCATAAATCTAATCGTTTGTTTTGTTATTTGTCTCTCTATCTATCACAAAAAGTTATAAAAAAGTGAAAATAATTCTTTGCTGGTTTTTCTAGATTGAAATCGTTGCATAATTACCTCATTAAAATTCACTTGAACACATCTTTTTCAATATAGATAACTAAATTATCGTTCATTCATCTCCCATTTGATATTAATTTTAGGACGCCTTGTTGAATCTCCTTTATTTGTTGCTGAAGAGTGTTTGAGGAAAAAATCTTGTAACATTAGTTGTCTCAGGTCGGTTTGTAGATAATATTTTCTTATAAAGTCTTGATCAAAGTTCGATTCAGAATCTAAATGTGTTTGCTTATGATTTGATTCTTATTCTTGGGTCCCAAATAATAGTGGAACTATTTTTTGAAAAACCTCTCCATAATTACAGCAAATAAATTTAAAATAAGTACTCAACACTAAAGAGAAATTTGTCTTAATCATAAAGCGCAATTTAAGCAGGGTCGATTGAAGCCATAAGACAAAGTTGACGCTAATATAATTTAAGCTTATCACCTATTAGTTCATGAAAAATTAGTCTCAATTTGATAAACAAATTGCCTTCAGGCCTCAACAGGGAATGTGAAGTTAATACTTGATACCATTAATTTAATCTCAATTGAAGCAAGATCGTTTGAATAAGCTAAGCTGGTCTCAATAAAATCGTAAGTTGTATTTTCCAAAAACAAAAAGCTATCATCTCTGATTTGATTTGTATACACTTAAGAAAAATGGAAATGGTACCATCCAAGCGAGAATCAAATGAGCTCAACTAAATTCTTGAATAGAGCCCAAATGCATTTTGCTTGAAGAAGCAATGGCTCGGTGACTCTGTTCCGTGCGTGGTGTGCTTCCTGTTGGAGTAGTGTTAGGTGTAGAAAATATTGTATCAAGATAATCAAAGATAGTTGTAACTGTTTTCAGTTAAAAGTGTAACAATAAGTTTCTATATAAATCTATACTGTACTCACCATTTGGACAATATACAGAAATCATTTTTCAATCTCAGCTTTCTCTCTTAGTCTGATAAACTTGTCATGATATTAGAGCCTTGATCAAGGACCTTTCTTTATTCTCTTTTCTATCTCTCTTTCTCGTCTAACATGCTACTTCCGATTCTATCACTTCTACCCCTCTCCTCTCCACGTCTTCTCTTCCGGTGACTCACATCTCTATTTCAGTATCAACCAAGCTGGATCGCACCAACTTCCTTACCTGACGGTTTCAAATTGAGCCAATTGTTGATGGCTATGGTCTCACCAAGCATCTTGATTCATCTTTTTCCCCTCCATCTCGCCAGATTACTGAAGATGATACCTCCAGTCCTAATCCAGAGTTTCGTCTTGGCATATGCAAGATTGGTTGCTTCTTGAATGGCTTCGCTCCACTATTTTCGGTTCTGTTTTGTCTCAATATGTTCACTGCCAGACTTCAGCTTCTTTGTGGAGTGCTTTACATCGCGTCTACTCGGCTGTCTCATCTGCGAAAATTACGAAGCTTCACCGTCTTCTTCTGTCAACCACACGTGGAGGTCAGGGGTGTAATGACTACTTTGAGAGTATGTGTAGCATTGCTGACCAACTAGCTGCTGTTGGAGAACCTGTTGGCGATTCAGATCTCGTCTGATGTATCCTCAATGGGTTGAGGTTTGAATTTAATTCCTTCGTTATTTCTCTAACGAATCGATCAGATCACGTCTCTCTTGTTGACCTCGATGGATTTCTTCTCTCTCATGAGTCGCTCATGTCCTCTCATCATAACCTCTCTTTTGACTTGTCACGCGATCCTCTGGTCTTCTATGTCGCGAATCGAGGACGGGGTCGTTTTCCTAAGGGTAAAGGCAGAGGCGCGTCTTTGCTGCCCACACCCAGTCCATGCCCAATCCCAAGCCCAGCCTTCTATCCTCAAGGCCGAAATTCAGCATGTAACCCATCTTTTTCTTCTCAGTGTTGTAATTATGCTTCTGACCAGCCATTTCCCTCTTCAGGCAGGATGTTCTTTCTTCTGTTCCAGGCCGGGGCACTGGGGACAGACCACTGTGTCAAGTATGCAAAAGAAGAGGACATGAAGCCTTGGACTGCTGGTATCGATTTGATAATAATACTCATCCTTCTCAGCCTCAATCCTTCCTCAACACCACCATTTCTACTCTGCAAGAAGGGTGGTTTCTTGATTTCGAGGCTTCTCATCATGTTACCTCCGATGTGAACAATCTCACCTCGTTTAATGTCTATGAAGGTTTTGATCGCCTATAAGTTGGTAATGACTCTCATCTCCATATTCAACATCTAGGCCATTTTCTTTCTCTTCTTCTCATGGTTCCTTAGATTTGAATGATGTCCTACATGTACCATATATTATCAAGAACCTCATTAGTATCTAAATTAATCAAAGACAATGATGTTATTTTAGAGTTTCACCCCTTATTTTGTGTTGTAAAGGTTCGTCGCACGAAACAACCACTTCTTCAAGCTACCCAAATTAATGGCCTTTACCAACTTCCCTCCTCCTCAAGCATTAATTGGAGAGCGTGTCTAGGGTTCTCTTTGACATAAAAGATTGGGACATCCATCTCCCTCAACTACTCACTTAGTCATAAACACTTATTCTTTACCTCTTTCTTCCAATAAGCTAGATTTTTGTAGTGATTGTTGTAAAGCAAAAACTCATATTTTATCTTTTCATTCATCACTTACTTGTGCTACTTCTCCTTTACATGTGGTACATTCGGACTTATGGGAGCCATCCCCAATTGTTTCTAAGAATGATTTTCGCTATTATGTGCATTTTGTTAATGAGTTTTCAAAGTTTTCTTGGATTTATTTTTTCGTACCAAATATGAACTTGTTGATGTATTTGTGAAGTTTAAATGCCAAGTTGAGAATCTTTTTAACTCAAGCATTAAAATTATTTAAACGGATAGAGGAACAAAATTCAAGCCTCTTACACGCCTCTTTCCTCAAATTCTTTATCAAGTATCTTGTCCACACACCCCTCAACAAAATGAGATTACCGAACGAAAACATCGCTATATTGTGGAACTTAGCCTTGCCACCATGTCTGATTCCTCCATTCCCCTCGACTATTAGGATCATATCTTTCAAAGTGTGGTGTTTATCATTAATCATCTTCCTCCTACCGCACCTCCTCATACCTCACATTTCACCATTCTTTTCAACAAAAACCTCGACTACACTTTCTTTCGAGTTCTTAGATGTCTTTGTTATCCTTAGATTCGTCCATACAACTCTCACAAGCTTTAATTCCGTGCTTTACCTTGTGTCTTCTTAGGATATTGTCAACACCAAAAAGGGTTATAAATATCTCCATATCTCAAGCAATAAAATCTACATTAGTCGTAATGTTTGCTTTGATGAACATAGTTTTTCATTTGCCTCCCTACCATCTCCTGATTCTCCTACTTCTACCATTGATTTTCAAATTTCTACCTCTCTGTCACTTCTTCAAGTCCCTGGTTCAGCCTCTTTCCATCTCTCCTTGCCGTAGCCCACCTCTTTGGAGCCCATTCCTTCTGCTGCACCTCCTCTGGTCCAACCAAAATCACAACTACAGGTTTATCAGAGGCGTTCCAAGCCCATGCATCATTCTATCACCACCCCTGCACATGCGCCATCAGCCTCACTTCCCTGCCTATCTCCTGCACATGCACCATCAGCCTCAACGCATCCCATGATCACCAGAAGCCGCACAACCAATCCCAATCAAGATCCTGTCACCAATCTTACTACAAAACATTCTCTTTCTTTGCTGAACCTTATAGAACTAACCTCTTTTACTGAAGCTAACAAACACCCTCAATGACGTGAGGTTATGTCCCAAGAACTAAATGCACTTGTCAAAAATAAAACATGGATACTTGTTCCTTCTACCACCGATCAGCATGTAATTGGTTATAAATGAGTGTTCAAACTTAAATGACATGCCGATGGGTTTATTGAGCATTACAAAGCGCATCTTGTTGCTAAGGGCTATCATCAAGAAGTCGATCTAAACTATCATGAGACGTTTAGTCCCGTTATCAAACCAACCACTATTCGAGTAGTTCTTTCTCTTGTTACCTCAAACAAGTGACTCATTCGCCAATTGGATGTTAACAATGCTTTTTATATGGTGATCTTGAAGAATAAATTTTTATGTCACAACCATCGGGTTCACAAATTTCTCTTTTCCTAATCATGTATGTCTTCTCAAAAAGGCTCTTTATGATCTCAAGCAAACCTCTCGTGCGTGGTTTCATAAATTAGCTTCTTCTCTTTCGACTCTTGGCTTCAAAGCTTCTCAATCTGATTCCTCTCTCTTTATATGTGGTGATTCTACCTCTCTTATCTTGATCTTGGTCTATGTTGATGATATCGTCATCACTAGTTCCAACTCCTCTCTCGTGACTTCTCTTGGTTCTCAATTTTTCTCAAAAATCTAGGATCATTACACTTCTTTTTGGGAATTCAAGTAGACTCTCAATCCAATGACATTCACCTATCTCAACCTCAATATCTCCATGATCTTCTTGTTCGCTCCAAAATTGATGGTGCTAAACCTTACAAAACACTATTTGCCAAAGGTGATCCCCTTTCAAAATTTGATGGAACTCTCATGGCTGATCCTCATCTTTATCGTAGCATTGTTGGAGCTCTTCAATATGCTGCTATCACCCGACCTGATATTTTCTATGCTGTCAATAAAGCCTCACAATTCATGCACTCCCATATTGATGAGCATTGGCATGGTGTCAAGCGTATCTTGCGTTATCTTAAGGGCACTCTATGCTAATCAATTCAACTATCACTCTCTGCTTATAATAATAGAAAAAGATTTACTGAAGTATTTAATTGAAGGATAAAAGTAATTAACGACAGCTTCTGACTATTAACCTACACACCAGCGCCAACTGACTACGTTCTTCACCTTCTGAATTTCCTATGGCATCATTTTACACCTGTGCGTGTAATTTCGGCCTCAATGGCCCAACTGCCCTTTCTCCTATTGGGCCCCATTCCTTCCGCCCTCTTCATCCTCCACAAAGGATCCGTCCCGTTTGAATTTAAATCTAGCGCCAACGACTCTTAGCCTTTTTCCTTCTTGCGCCAACTCAAGCTATGACATTACCCCTCCCATTAAACCAAGCTTGCCCTCAAACTTAAAGGTAGGAAATTGCTTAAATAATTTATCGTAGCTCTTCCTAGGTGGCCTCTTCATCATCCAAATTTAACCATTTAACTAATACCTCCACTTGAACTTAATTATTCTTTTTGAGCACCCTTCAGTCAAGGATAGCTACTGGTTCAATGTGGAGCTTTTCTCTTGGGCTGTAAACTGGTAAATGAACATTATGGTTTACTTCACCACTTCTACGTGGTTTGATTTGTGACACATGAAAAATCAGATGAATTAGTGACCCAGGTGGAAGATTGAGTTTATATGTCACCTTACCAATCCTATCTAGTACTTCAAATGACCCATAAAACTTTAGTTACAACTTGTGTGCATATGAGTTGCCTCGTAATGATACTTGACGATATGGCTGAAGTTTTAATACACCCAATCTCTGACTTTGAAAGAACTCTCAGATCTCTTTTTGTCTGCAACACGCTTCATCCGATTTTGTGCCTTCAGTAACTGCTCTTTCAACACTCGGATGGTGGACTGTCTTTCTACCAGCAGATCATTAACAACATGATTAGGACTTTTTGGAGCTGAACCTAGGCTTAATTGGGGAGGTGAATAGCTATATAGGGCTTCAAAAGGGGTGGTGTGAAGGGAAGAATGATAATTGATGTTATACCACCATTCCGTAAGTGAAACCCATTTAACCCATATTTAGATTTCTGAAAAATCATGTAGCGTAGATATGCTTTGATACATTGGTTGAGTCGCTTTGTTTGCCCATCGATTTGAATGTGGTATGCCGTGTTGAAATTTAATTGCACTTCTAATATTTTCATTAGCTCCTTCGAAAAACTACTTGTGAATAATGGGTCCCGATCTGTTATTATCTTTGATGGTAAATCATGTAACTTATAGATGTTGTCCAAGAATTTTTGGGCTACATTTACTGTCTTGAATGGGTGAGAAAGATGGATGAGATGATAGTATTTAGTGAATTTATCTATGACTACTAACAAAATGTCTTTGCCACTATTTCTCGATAGGCCACATATAAAATCCATGGAGAGAACCGACCAGGGTCTATCTGGCATTGGAATGGGTTGGAGCAGCCCAGGAGTGGCAATGTTTTCCCCCTTGTTAAGATGACACGTATTAGAATTCTGAACCCAATTGATCACAATTTGCTTTAACCTTGGCCAATAAAATGTTTTTTTTTTTGCTCTATGGTATGTACCCAAGATTTCTGAATGTCCCCCCCCACACTTGAGTCATGAAAAACTTGATAATTTTATCCCTCCAATCAGCCATAACACCAACATATATCTTTCCCTTCCTTCTGATGATGCCCTTATGCACACTAATTTTCTCTTTATCTGGAGACAATGAAGGACTGTTGGAGAGTATGTTGCTTGCCCACTCATCACCTTGGTAGCTAACCTGTAATTCCTGTAACCAGCTAGGCATAACTTCTATGACTGCATAATAATTTCTGTCTTTTTGTAATTCAGGATGTCGGGATAGTGCATCGACAACCTTATTCTCACTTCTCTTGTGATACTGTATCTCATACTATAGTCCCATCAGCTTACTGAGCCCTTTGTGCTGAAGAGCATGAGTAAGACATTGTTTCAGAAAATGTTTAAGACTTATGTGATCGGTCTTATTGATAAAAGACTTACCCTCCAGATAATGCCTTCATTTGCTAACGACAGTGAGTAAGGCTAGCAGTTCCTTCTCGTACATGGACAGTGCTTGATTTTTAATGCCGAGAGCTTTGCTTAAGAAAGCGATTGGCCTTTTCCTTTGCATGAGGACTGCTCCCAGCCCCTTGTTTGAAGCGTCCGTCTCAATAATAAATGGATCATTAAAGTTTGCATAGCTAGGATGGGTGCACTGCACATGACCTATTGTAACAACTTAAATGCTTGGCTGATATTCTCATTCCACTGAAATGAATTTTTCTTTAGTAACTCGGTAAGGGGTTTACTGATGGAACCATAGCCCTTAATAAATTTATGATAGTACCCCAATAAACCCAAAAAACCTCTAAGTTCTTTTACCGTTTTAGGCATTGGCCATTCTAACATAGCTTGGATCTTAGTAGGATCGATAGCAACCCCTTGCTCAGATATGAGATGCCCTATATACTCGATCTGAGAAACTCTAAATTCACATTTACTCTTCTTTGCACATAGTTGATTTTTCAAGAGTTTTTGAAACACCAAAGCCAGATGGTACTTATCTAATGCAAAATCAGCACTATACACCAAGATGTCATCAAAGAAAATGAAAACGAACCTTCTCAAATAGGGTTTCAAAACTTAATTCATGAGGGCTTAAAAAGTCACCGTGGCGTTAGTCAACCCGAAATGCATCACTAAATACTCGTAGTGGCATTCATGGGTATGGAATGCCATTTTGTGAATATCCACACTTGACATTCGAATTTGATGCTAACCTGCCTTGAGATCGATTTTAGAGAACATTTTTGATCCATGTAACTCATCTAATAAATCGTCGATGATTGGGATTGGATACTTGTTCTTAATGGTCATGACATTGAACCGACGGTAATCGACACACAATCGCCACGTACCGTCTTTCTTTTTAACTAGTAAGGCAGGAGAAGCAAATGGACTATTAGAAGGCATGATTACTGAAGTGTTGATCAACTCCTCAATATTTTCTCCAGCTCAATCTTTTGGAAATGAGAATAACGGTATGGTCATAAATTCACAAGTTTGGAGCTCAACATTAAGGGAATTGAGTGATCAATACTCCTGGCATGGGGTAATTGAGCATGAATTTCAAACACATTAGAGTACTATTGAATAACATCTGCTATTTCACGGGGCACTAGCTTAGCAGGGATGGATTCAGCTTCACACAATCAAATTTGAGCAACTAAGATTTCTTATTGTGGTTTTCATTATGCAGAAATTTCAACAGCTTCACACTGATGCAATGAAGCAGATGCTAGGAGGCACCTGTAGCTTAATAGTGGTACCATCTTGATTAAGCTCTACCAATTGTTTTTGTCAATCCACTCTCATGGGACCAAATTTAGATAGCCAATCCAAGCCCAAAATCAGATCATATCCAGTAACTGGTAGCAATCTTAGGTCATGGCTAAATTCATTGCCTTGGATGGAAAATTACAATGCTTCACACTTTGAATTAGTGACCATTCAATCACCGTTAGCCACCATCACGATCATTGGGTTGGTTGCTATAATGGTGTGGATGTGCTCTTATAATACTGAGGGATTCACGAAGCTATGTGTGCTACCGTTGTCGATAAGAGCAAACATGGGTAAATTACCAATAACACCCTGAAAACACATGGTATTATGTACTGGATTTTTAGCAGTTGCGTGCATTGAAATAATTGCCTCTTCATGAGTTTCATTGGTCTCCAATACCGGTCCTTCATCTTGAGATTCAATGACATTTTCTGGATCTTATTGTCCCATGAGCATTTGCAATTTAACTTTGCACTGATGGCAAGAAAAATACCGATCTCCACAACGGAAACATTGATCCAGGGCACGTCTTTGTTCAATAAGAGAGGATTTGGGATTGTTTTGAAGGGTAATTGATTTAAATGGTATAACTGGTGGATTATGTGTCTTCTCATATGTGTCTTCTCACTGTTAGGTTTTGGATGCACATGATTGAAATAAGGGGAAATCTAATTTGACCTTAACTTCTTAAATTGAGAATCCATGACACTTTCCATATAATAGGCATATTTAACAGCCTCATCTAAAGCGATTGGTTTGAATGCCATGACTAGGGGTTTTATTTCACACTTCAAGCCACTAATAAAAACATCAACAAAATCCTTCTCAGAGAAATGCTTGCCTTTTAATATCATTCTAGATCGCAAATGCTCAAACTGGTGCCAATAATCATCAACTGACCCTTGCTGATTACGGCACATGAGCTCATCAAGGGTATTTCTATAATTGGCACGCTTAAATCTGGTGGTAACCAAAATAACCAATTCATCCCATCCCGAGGGTTCATGATCAAGAAGATAACTATCGTACTAGTCACTAGCATCGATATGAAACTACAATGTAGCTAAATGAGTTCGGTATGGTACCGGTACCTGGTGTAACTCAAAGAAAGAACAACATTTACGGATCCATTCAATTGGATTATCACCCCCAAACCCAGGGCAATCAGATCTAGGTAGTTTAAACTTAGGTTCTCGCTTGAGAAAGTCAGAACTCTCAATCGAAGCATTACCAGTTTCATGAACAGCATTGGAACATAAAGTAGAGAGATGCTGGTTGAGAGTAGGAAGAATGCCCTTACCCAAGGAAGGACTAGACATCTGATCCACCTTTGACTCAAGCGTTGCGAATATAACATTCATTTCCTCTCGAATACATCCCACCATCGCCTAAACTATGGTAGCTTGTAACTGAGCCTCCTTAAGCCGAGTTTGTTCTTCTCCTACTGCCAGTCAACGCTCCATGCGTTCATCATTCCGTTGAACATTGAGATCTGCATGATCACGGAGAGCAGCCAACTGAATGTCAAACTGGAATTTTAGATCAGCCATGGCCTTATCCAAATTATTCTTGGTCACCATTATGATTGCGTACGAATAACAATAGGCAATATGAGTGGATTGTTCAGCTGAGATCGTAGGCTCTGATACCACTTGTAACGTCCCACTCAAGAATAATTACCATATTTCACAATATAGTATCAACAATTAGTAACACAGCTGTAATAAGGATCACAACACAGAGAGAATATAATCTTTATTGAAGAGATTAGTTTAGAGAAGAAGAAGAAGATATGATAGAGACTGATACAGAAGAGGAAGAAAAGAGAAATTTTATTTATTACATCACATATCAATTCAACTATCACTCTCTGCTTATAATAATAAAAAAGATTTACTGAAGTAATTAATTGAAGGATAAAAGTAATTAACGACAGCTTCTGACTCTTAACCAACGCGCCAACGCCCAACTGACTATGTCCTTCACCTTTCGAATTTCCTATGGCATCATTTTACACCTGCGCGTGTAATTCTAGCCTTAACGGCCCAACTGCCCTTTCTCATATTGGGCCCCCATTCCTTCCGCCCTCTTCATCCTCCACAACGGATCCGTCCCGTTTGAATTTAAATCTAGCGCCAACATCTCCCATCCTTTTTTCTTCTTGCGCTAACTCAAGCTATGATATAATCACAAATTCAATCAAGCATCAAATGTCAGAATTTTTTTGCTATTGTGAAACAACACAAGAACTGTGGCAAACAATCAAAAAACAAGTACAATAATCAAAAAACCATTCTCAAATCTACCATTTTAAGCAAGAAATTACAAAGATCATAAAAGATTTGAAAGATATACCTGAGTTAATTCGGTATGTAAGAGCAAAATATGAAGAACTCAAGTTATACCGACCACCTACCTCAGACCTGAAGGTACTCCAGGAGAGGGAAGAAATGGATGAGATCTACACATTTCTTGCTCTCGATGCAAGCTACAAGACAACATATCTCAAATACTGCTTTCAACAGTAAAACTCACTTTTGATGAAGTCACGACTCAAGTGTGGCAAGAGACACTGCGACGAGTTGTAATGGGGATCTCCAACCCGACCTCTAAGTTGGAGGCCGTTACATTCTCAGCTCAGCACCTCAACACCAAAAAAGACAGAGCAAGAGGGAGCATGAGTGGCGTGCGCACTGCAAAAAGGAATGGCACAACCAAAATCATTGTTGGATGCTTTACCCTCATCTCAGACGTAAGAAAATCGTTCGCAACCAGAAAGAGACGACCAAGTAGAGGTATCCTTCGGAAAAACTAGAAGTAGAAAAGAAGGCCTTTGTGTCGATAAGAGAGGGGCATAGCGAAAAAAGGCTCAATGGAAAGGACTCAAGCGCAAGCGACTCAGACCGAATAAATAGACTTGAGGCAATGATATCATCTCTATTGAACCAGAGAATGGATTAAGCTATGGGTAACATAGTATAAATAGAAAATCAAACCCAAAATTAATTCATAGCCCAATAAATGATATAAAAAAATTCATTCCCAATAATAAACGCTTAAGCATAGATTTTTCAACAAAAAATACACCAAAAATTTGTACCAAATGGGTTCTCGATTCGGGTGCCACAAATCATATGATCAGAAATCAAAATCTACTAAATAATTATCGTAGATTAACAATGACCAATTCTTTATGCTTGCTAATAATAAAAAGGACAAAATCGAGGGATGGACATGATTAGTATTTTTTCAAAAAAAATTTATCCAAGATATATTTCATGTCAATAATTGCTCAATAAATCTTCTATCTATTAGCAAACTTTTCAAAGATTTAAATTGTGAAGTGATTTTCAAAAAAGAGAATATATTTTTAGGATCTAATTATGAAGGAGAAAATTGGCGAAGGATATTTAGAAAATGAACTTTATTTTTTGAGCACAATCAAGTCTTGTTTCAACGTATTGCACAAGCGAGTGAGACATTCTTCCGATAAAATTTTGAAATTTATGTTTGATATTTTAAAATATTATTGTAGTAATTGTGAAGTTGTTAGTCTTGTAAAATATATAAAACTTTTTTTATAGTTCTAATTCTAAAAGTAATAAAATATTTGAACTTATTCATTCTGATGTTTGAGAATGTGCTCTCATAAATTTCTATAATGATTTTAAATTTGTCATATTCATTGATGATTTTTCAAAAATGATGTGGTTATATTTAATGAAAAATAAAAGCAAAGTTTTGATATATTTCCAAAATTTTATAAATTTAGTAGAAACACAATATATCACAAAGATTAAAATTATTCATACGGATAATGGAACATAATTTATTAATTAAAAAAATTTAAAATTTAAAAAAACAAAGGGAATTATTCACCAAACATTGTTCATCTATACACCACAATAAAATGGTATGTTAGAAAGAAAAATCATCATCTTTTCGAAATGACTTGAACTCTTTTATTTTAAAATAATATTCCAAAGTTTTTTTAGTAGGAAGCTGTTCTCACCGCCACCTACTTAACTAATATAATACCAAGTACAAATCTAAAATTTGAAAGTCCTTTAGAAATTCTTTAAGGTCGAAAAATAAACCTTGTCCATTTAAAGATTTTTGGTTGCACGTGTTTTGTTCAAAAAAATCGATTAGATAAATTTGATTTTACCGCAACAAAGACTATTTTTTTGGGATATTGAATTCAACAAAAAGGATACAAATGATATGATGCAAAAAAAAATTATTTCTAGAGATGTGATATTTTTTAAAATAAATCTTACTATAAAAGTGGTGAGAAAAACCACAACGAAGAGTTATTATAAGATGAATTTGCACTACCATTCTACACTAACCAAGAAAGAACAGAAAGTAGTGTAGACAATCATGATCAATTAGGTACTCGAGAACTCGAAGAGGTTGATCAACCACAAGAAGAAGCCAAGAAAATTGAAGAGCATGAAGAAGTATTGCCACAAAGATCTAATCGACAAACTCGACCCTCAACAAAATTAAAAGATTTTGTCACATATACAGTAAATTATACAATCTAAGATTATATTTTTTATAATAATATTACTAATGATTACTATGCCTACTAAAGCACCTTGACACAAACCAAAGAACTAAAAAATTATGAAATAGCGAAACTTGACCCAAGATGGTACAATGCAATGAATGAAAAACTTCATGCCTTGAAAAAAAATCAAACTTGAGAAATATGTGAGCTACCAAAAAATAAAAAATCAGTTGGCTGCAAGTGGGTATATAGAATCAAATATCATAGTGATGATACTATAGAACACTACAAGGCAAGATTAGTTGTCAATGGGTATACCCAAACCTACGACATCAATTACCATGAGACCTATGCACCGGTTATAAAAAAAAATATCGTAATGATATTATTATCTATTGAGCTAAATAAAGGTTGGAATATTAATCAAATAGATGTTAAAAATGTGTTTTTTCATGGAACGCTTGAATAAAAAGTGTATATGACACTTCCATCGGGTCACCAAAAAGAAAATATTTTTAATCTTGTTTGTAGATTAAAAAAGGTGATTTATGACCAAAGCAATCTCCAAGGACATGGTATGGTAAACTCATCAAATTTTTAATATCTTGTAATTTCAAGGTGAGCAATGCTGATTCGTCTCTGATAGAACTTTAATACCATAGGATGGTGGTATTGAAGGGTCAAGAAGGTGCAAGAATGTAAAGAACCTAAGGTAGAAATGTATAAACCGGTTTGGGGCTTAATGTTCAAGTGTAATGGCAGCGGAATACGATTTAAATCAATTCAATTCTCACAAGAATATAGCAATCAAAGAAATGAGAGAAAAGAAAGTAAAGATAAAGCAAGAACACAAGATTTAACGGAGTTCGGCTTTAACAATGCCTACGTCTCCGGGACCCTCAACATCTAACAATTGAGGTTGAGCCAATATATTTAAAAAGGGTTTTACACTTGTAGAACTTGGTCCCTTACAAAAATGGGTTGCCAAGCCTATCGGTAACAAGAGTGACAACACACTCAAAAAGGGTGAGTGATAACACACTCAAAAGGGGTGAGTGACAACACACTCAAAATAAAGGTGAGTGACAACACACTCAAAATGTGAGTGACAACATACTCAAGAAAATGTGAGCACTACAGCTCAAAAGAATATTTTCAAGAAGATCACGAAGGATCAAGTTGGGAGAATAGAGAGAAGCAAGATTGAGCTTAAACAAAGATTTGGCTAATTGAGTGTATCAATCTCTTGAATTATCTCTCTCACTTTGTATATGGCTAGTAAACTCTCTAGAGTAATGATTTTGCTAGATCAGTTCACCTCGTGCATTGAAAGAGATGATCATTTTAAATAGATCTTCTAAAACAACTGAAGAAACTATTTTTCGGCCTGAACCGTTATAAGGTTTTGTGAATCGTTATAACGGTTTGGAAAGAATAGCCGTTGGATCAACTGAACTGAAACGTTATAACGATTTATCAAATCGTTATACGTTTTCCAAATCGTTGTAACGATTCCTGAATCGTTACATAACGATACACTCTGGTTTCTTTTAGAATATTTCTACCTTAGAATATTTTTGAGTATTGAGATGAACCGTTATAACGTTTACTGAATCGTTATAACGTTTACTGAATCGTTATAACGATTCTCTGAGTATATGTAATTTTCTTGTTGTTTAAGCTCAATTTATCTTGATCAATTCAACCCAGTTTGAATCTAACTAAACCTAAACCTAATGTAGTCTTGATTAAGCTCTTATATCCCAACACTAGTTTTGGTTCTTGTGCACTAGTCCATTTGCATGTTAATCCCTGCACAAAACTCAAACAAGGCAAATTGTAAAATTCAAGATTGTTTTACAAATCGATAAATCAAAGAAGATGTTAAGTGTAACAGTCTCTATTTATCAAGCACAATTTCAATGGTACAATAATTGTGCTAGTTTATGTTGATGATTTAATTATAATCAGAAATAATCAAATAAAAATTGAATTAATAAAGAAAAATCTTAAACAAAAAATTGAATCTAAGGACTTAGGAAAATTAAAGTATTTTTTCAATAGAAATCGCACATTCAAAGAAGGGATTATTTCTATCTCAAAGGAAATATGTTCTTGACTTGTTTAAGAAATTAAAAAAAAATAGAATGTAAGCCATTGTCCACCCCAATTGACTCAAATATAAAGCTTAATATCGAGGATGGTGAGTCCTTGAATGATATAAATCACTTTCAACGACTCATGAAAAAAATGATATATTTAGTCGTACCCGATCGGATGTATCATTTGTCGTAAGCCAAATTAGCAAATTTATACATTCACCAAGAATACCACATTTAGATGCCATTAATAGAATATTGATGTATCTAAAAGGTACTCTAGGAAAGAGAATTTGGAGGAGGAAAAAAAGATACTAATGCAATATGTGGCTATTCCAATACAGATTGGGTAGAAAACTTTGATAGAAAATCAACTACCGACTTACACGTTTGTGGGTAAGAACTTAGTCACATGGAAGAGCAAAAAATAAAATATTATGGCAGCTCAAGTACAGAAACGGAATATCGAGCAATGACTTCAATCGCAAGCGGGCTAACGCGGATTAAATAAGTGTTAGCCGACTTGAGCATCGATGTCAACAAATTCATAAAAATATTTTGTGACAATCAAACGACAAGACACATTACAACAAATCCCGTCTTTCATGAACGCACAAAAATATTGAAGTAGTTTGTCACTTTATTCGGAAAAAACTTCAATCGAAGGAGATCGAAACTCCGTTTGTCAAAAGTGAAGATTAATTGGTCGACATCTTCACTAAAAGATTAAGCATCAAGTCATTCGAGAAAATTTCAAGAAAGCTAGGATTATACGATCTCTATCATTCTATTTAAGAGGAAGTGTTGAGAAAGGAGTTAATTAGAATTTGATTAACGTCAGATAAATATCATCATAGACTAATTAGAATAGATACATTCAACCTTTAATCAAAATTAAAATAGTTACTTGTATTTTTATTTTTTTCTTTCTCTAGACACTATACCAATAATGGCACATTTAGGTACCAACGGTAACTTTAGTTACCGTTATCATTTTTTCATTCTGTTCAATGTATATAATGTAGCACACTTATAATTTTTTGTCGACAAAATCATAAAATTATCTTTCATCTTTTATCGCATAAGCATTCTCTAAATTTTACACAATAAGAGAATCCTATTATTATCAATAATAATTGCAGATTCAGACCTGAAGGGAGGGATGTGCTGTAGTGCCTAGCTACACGTGGGAATGATAGGACGGAGAAATCCGGAGAGAGAGAGAGCGACGATGCAGGAGCACATCAAGTGCTCGAGGAAAATCTTCTGAGAGTGGGAGGGAGAGCCCTAACACATGCAACACTGCTTGCACACCAAAGTGTTCGACTAAATATTTCTGAATGAAGGGGTTGTGGCACGTGCAGCACTACATGCGACGCTCCTCTAAATGCTATAATATATTGTTGAAAGATAAACTTAATTTTAGTATTAAAGTTAAATAAATTAGGAAATAAAGGAGATTCTTTGGTTTCAGCACTTTGACAGAATTTTAAGGCTGATTAATTACAGTATTTGAAGGGGAAAATGGACGTGAAATTTAGTGTATGACCTATTGATGGAAAGCTCTTGAAGTCTAATTTCCAATGGTTCAAATTCCAAGTCGTTTGGAGTTCCCTACAGAAAGTAATGACGATTTTAGTGGACAGGGGTCAGCTGAAAGGGTGTTGTTTAGAATTCTGTTTTTATTATATGTTTTTATTACGAATTTTAAGAGTCATGTCTAAGGCTATAAATAAACTTGTATTCTGTTGTAAGCAAGTAAGAGAGAAGAGAAAAAGTGTAAGAGAAATATAAGATATAGTTTGAATAGAAAGAAATTTCAGAATTATTCTCTCTTCCTTCCACCGAGATATATCATATTATAACAAATTGATATCAGAGCCATGTTCAGTTGATCAAGAGAGATCTACCATGGCGAAGAAAAAGAAGAAGAAAAAAAAGAAGGAAAAGAAGAAAAAAAAAAAAAAAAAAAAAAGAGAGATGTCGGAAAAATATGAAGAGAAAAAAAAACCCGAAAAAGAGGAGACACTCAACTCAAGCAAGCACTTCAAACCAAGGCGTCAATCAAAAATGAAAAGGTATTCTATTCTCAAAATTTTCGAGGTAGAGGGTGTTGCCGTGGAAGTCGAGGAAATGGTCACAGTGGTAGAGGCTGTGGTCAAGAAGGGTATTATGAGGAGAATGAGCAATCAAGCTAACAAAATAAGGCGTTAAAAGAGGCGCGATCGAAGGATAAGGCGGCACTATACATGTTGTTCCGTGTCGTTGATGAGTCGGGCTTTGAGAAGATTGCTGGTGCAACTACTTCAAAAGAAGCGTGGGATATTTTAGAAAAAGTGTTCAAAGGAACCAACCGAGTCAAGCAAGTGCGTCTCCAAACTCTTCGTGGCGAGTTGGAGAGCATGAAGATGAAGGAGTCAGAAAGTGTATCTGACTACATCACGCGTGTACAAACCATGGTGAACCAACTCATTCGTAATGGCGAAGCATTAACCGATGCGCGAGTTGTGGAGAAGATTTTGAGATCATTAACCGGCAATTTTGAGAATGTTGTGTGCGTGATAGAAGAGTCAAAGGACCTTGCGAAGCTCACAGTTGACGAGCTTGTTGGTTCTCTCGAGGCACACAAACAATGTAAGAGAAAAAAAAAGGAAAACTTGTCAATTATGAGAGTTATGTATCAAGCAGTGAATGTTACAAAAACGTGGTGAAGTTTTTGCCAGTGGTCTTCGAAGAATCGGTGAGTGAAGCCGACATGAGTAATGACTCATGATAGCCTGTGCAATGAGTATCAGGATAAGAGAACTAGCAACATTATGAGATATTTTACTAGAAGTGTGCGAAGACCATGAGAAAATATGGTGTGAAGCCACATGAAAAATGCGGTGTGGAGCCGCGGTGTGGGTGTGAATCTCACATATACATGACCTGAAGAGTCAGGCAAATTGGATGGCATATGAGATGAAACCACGATTGATTTTTTGAATTTTCTAGATCAATGAATCAAGAAGAAGCCGTCAATGTGTGACGTCGCTATTCGCTGCGAGTTATGAAGAAGTTCAATGATGATTGGCATGACAGATGTTAGAAATAAATTAAGTTTATGGGGGAGTTTTGTTGAAAGATAAACTAAATTTTAGTATTAAAGTTAAATAAATTAGGAAATAAAGGGAGACTCTTTGGCTTCAGCACTTTGACAGAATTTTAAGGCTGATTAATTACAGTATTTGAAGGGGCAAATAGACGTGGAATTTAGTGTATGACATATGGATGGAAAGCTCTTGAAGTCTAGTTTCCAATGGTTCAAATTCCAAGTCGTTTGGAGTTCCCTACAAAGAGTTGAAAGGGTATTATTTAGAATTCTATTTTTATTACGAATTTTAAGAGTTATATCTAAGGCTATAAATAGACTTGTATTATGTTGTAAGCAAGTAAGAGAGAAGAGAAAAAGTGTAAGAGAAATAGAATATATAGTTTGAACAAAAAGAAATTTCAGAATTATCCTCTCTTCTTTATATATCATATTATAACATATATGTTAACACATTTAGCCACAAATACGTCTAATATATTATGTCAAAATTAATTATGTTATTGCAAATGTGGCGCTCATCCAAATGTACATCAATCATGTGTAGCCGACGAACACGTCTAATATATTATATCATGTAAAAATTAATCGTGTTATTACAAAAATCTCACCAACGTTATACTATTTCAACACCTTTAAACACAACCTAAATATGTCAACACGTGCTAACATAACACTTTATGACATGTGATGTGTCAGTATTCAGTACTTAACACGTAGATTACGCACAGACGCAGATCACCGTCTATATAAGAAAATATGCATTTGAAAAGAAATATCCAAAAGTTAGGATACCATATTCATCTATTTGGTGTAGTAGGCGTGTATAGCTATCCGACTATCCGGAATCAATCTTCGATAGTAAATGAGATAAATTAACCGTAACCTGTTCTATTGTATAAATTAACCACCCTATCCAAAGGGTGTATTTTGCCGAGAGTAAATATGGGTTCAACAGTCTAAACGTATCGAAAATACAGCTATCGAATTTTTTGGTAAAGAAATGCAAATTTGTACGAGGGAGTTTATAATTATTAATATAGATTTTACTATATATTAATTTATCACTCTCATTAAATTTTTCATATTAAAACCTTATAAGATACAAAATTTGAGATATTTTGAGTTTTCTAAATTACTGTTTTTAATTTTAAAAATAATGTATAAATATTATATATATTATTATTATTTTTAAAACTAATTTTTAAAAATTAAAAAGAGTGACTTTGAAAACTTGAAACACCCCAAATTTTTTTATCCCATAAGATTTTCATAAAAAGAATTTAATGAGAGCGATAAATCAAAATTTGAAGATCATTTGATACACTTTTTGAGTTAGGATCACGGAGAGACTCCGTCTATTAGAAGCAAACTAGCTTTACCATATATATATATAGTTAAAGCTAGCGTGCTCCTAGAAGCACAGAGCCTCTCCGTGATCCTACCTCAAAAAATATATCAAATGATTTTCAAATTTTGATTTATCACTCTCATTAAATTTTTCATATTGAAATCATATTGGGTGCAAAAATTTGAGGTGTTTCAAGTTTTCTAAGTCACTCTTTTCAATATTTGAAAATTAATTCTAAAGATAATAATAAAATATTCAATGTTTGTACATTATTTTCAAAAATTAAAAAGAGTGACATAGAAAACTAAAACGCCCCAAATTTTTATACCCCATAAGATTTAATATGAAAAATTTAATGAGAGTGATAAATTAAAATTTAAAGATCATTTGATATATTTTTTGAGTTAGGATCACGGAGAGGCTCCGTACTTCTAGGAGCATGCTAGCTTTACTCTCTCTCTCTCTCTCTATATATATATATATATGGGAAGGGATCACTTGACAATAGTTATCTTGACAATATTGACAATAGATTATCAAATAAGTACGCAAAAATCTTAAAAATAGAAAAATATTTATAAATATGTTTCTCTACTTATAGATTGATGACGATTTAAATTTTATATAAGTTCATTATCGTTTGATAGTCCATCAAATACCGTTAAATTAGAATCATTATAAAGTACATAATATTTTGATAGTCTTTGATATACTAACAAATAATAATGAAATTGCATAAAATTTAAATCGTCATCAATCTATAAGTAGAAAAACATATCTATAAGATTTTTAAATTTTTTTCATATAAATGTTTTATATTCAGTATCAAATAGGCAATTCCGATCTAGCAAACGAAGAAGCAATCAACAACACAAGAGGGGGCCCACCTACCTACTAGTGCTGCTCCATCCTCAGAAACTCTTTCTATTCCAATGAGGAAGTCAGTCCATTCCCTACATCGCATCAACCATGCCAAGACCTATAAAAAAAATCTGGTCCCTTCCTTATATATATATATATATATATATATATATATATATATATATATATACATACATATTAATGTTTATATTAGTATTATATTATACAAATTAAATTGATACATTAATATCATTTTTAATTTAAATAAGTTATTAGACATACGATATTTAAGTTGAATAATAGAAGTATATTGTATAAAATGAACATAATCATTCATTTGTATAATAACTTATTTAATGTCTATTTGTAATAAAATCCGTATTTAATTATATCAATTAATAGTGATATCTCCATAATATTCTTTGTTTAAAAAAGAAGTAACATACAAATTAATTAATTATAACCCTTGCACGTGGTAAATAGAAGGACAATATATATGAGCCCACATTTATTGACCGGACCCAATCAATAATTAATTATCGAGTTCTCAGCCGTTTGTTGTGCTTTAAAGTTAAAATCTCCATAATTGACGGCCGAGTATGGCTTAGTACATGTTTTGAAGTTAAAATTTATTATTACTTTTTAAAGAAATGTTTTTATCCTCCGATAAAATTCCCCCAAAATGTTTTACAGAATTGATATAAACACCGAACAATAACAATTATAAAATCATCAATAAAAAAACCAAAAATCATTCTTGTGAATGAAAATGTGTAATTTAACACGTTTTTAATGTGAAAAATGCAGAATTTCAGGTGTTTACACCAGTTGAATTAGGGGCTTATAATACTCAATTTTCGGATTTATATCAGTTGAATTTCAGATGTTTATGTCAATTGAATTTCAGGGGGTTTATATCAGACAATTTCAAGAGTTTATATCAGTTGAATTATAAGGGTTTATGCTAGTGTAATTCAGGGGGTTATATCATTCAATTTCGGAAAATTTATAGCACTCAATTTTATGGGCTTATAGAACTTAATTTTAGTGGTTTATATTAGTTTAGTTTAATTTTTAGTGTTTTATATCCGTTGATTTTCAGAAGTTTATATCACTCTGGTATAAAACTTCAAAATTAAAATTGTATAAATCTCTTAAAGTGTTATAAACATCTAAAATTGAGTGTTATAAACTTTCGAAATTCTTATTGGTATAAACACTAAAAATTGAACTCGTATGAACTCTGAAAATTGAACTAGTATAAAACCCTAAAAATTGAACATGTATAAACTCTTGAAATTGAGTGCTATATATCCTTAAAATTGAGTGTTATAAATCCCTAAAATTTAACATGTATAAATACAAGAAAATACACATTTTCACATTAAAAACATATTAAAATATGCAAAAAAAGGTTAGAACGTACTTTTATTCACAAGAATGATTTTTGATGGGTTTATAGTTATTATTTTTAGGGGTTTATATTAGTTCGAGAAAAAAAAATTGGGACAATTTATTGAAACAGTTAGTCGCTCCTTTTTTTAAAGGGTAGGGATCACTTGAAAATGGTTGTCTTTAACAATCTTGACAATGATTTTTTTAAATAAATATAAAAAAATAGAAAAAATAGAAAAAAAAATCATATGAATATGTTCTTATGTTGATGTGATTCAAATTTCATTTAATTTCATTTTCGTTTGATAGTCCATCAAAGACCATCAAATTATAACCGTTGTAAATTATATAAAGTTTTGATGGTCCTCGATGGAGTATCAAACGATAATAAAATTACATGAAAGTTAAATCACCATCAATCTATAAGTAGAAGAACATACTCATAATTTTTTTTAAGATTTTTTTCGTATTTATTTGAAAATTCATTGTCAACATTGTCAAAATAACCCATTGTGAAGTGATCCCCATCATTTTTTAAATACAATAAAAATATATTTGCATATTTAACTTTTAAAATTTGGTAAGTTTCTGAAAATTCAATATTTTATTGTAAAAAAATAACCTATCATAATTTTTCTATCCCCTAATTAAGAATGATACTAATAATATTCTAATTATTTAAATTTTTCGATGACTTTATATCTAGTTTTGAATAGATAAGTCAACAAATTCTACGTGAAAAAATGTATACAAGCATTATTTGAACGTATATGTTCAATTGAACAAAATTATTTTTTTCTTTTTTTTTTTTTTCATTCCTGGACAATTTTCATGTTACTGTTCAGAAGTATCCATCAAGTTAAAACACAGATTTTCCTTTGTTCCAATACATTGATCTTATTAAAAATCTATATTAATAGCTAAAATATTATTGTTATTTTCTTTAATTTTCGGAGATGCCAAAAAAAAAAGAAATATAGTGGTCATAAATGACTCATATATGCCAGGAACAAAATTAATGAATTTCATAGTGGTCATAAATGACTCATATATGCCAGGAACAAAATTAATGGGGAGTTATAAAAGATCTATTTTTATTTAGGGGTGTCAAATGGGTCAAATATGGGTTAAAATTTTTTGATCCGTTACGGGTCGGATCGGGTTTGGGTCGACCGATCCGATCTATTTAATTATGTTTTTAAGTAATTCTATGATTTAATATTAATTTTAGCTTAAAATATACTAATTAATATTAATTATAAACTAATTAATATTTAATTATTTAAAAATATATAAAAATAGATAATAAATGCTTAATTATTTTATGTTGGTCAGATCGGGTCGGGTATGAGTCAAAAAATTTTAACTCGAATATAAACATATCAGATTGGATTAAAAAAATAATATAATAAAACTATTATTTACACGAACTCAATCCATTGACATCCCTAATTTCTAGTATTGAAGTCCATATATTTTTTTTTTGACAAAAGCAGATAAAATACCTGTCATTTTCCATTTTATTTCGAAAAATCATACAAAAGTAAAAGAGTTAGAAATAAAAATACAGTCCAAACAACCAATCAAAACATCAAAATAAAACTAAAGTTAGCACTATAAGTCTTGAACTCCCGCATTGTCTTTAGCAATCAGATCCCTTGTGACCCTATAAAGATTTGTCAATGAAAATTGAAGACCTAACCACATATTAAATAAATAAGAAACCTTAAGCACAAAATTATTAAACGACAAAAAAACAGATTGTTGAAATATCAACCGATTTCACTCATTCCACTGTAAAAGAACCACTGAGAATAAAGATAAAATCAGAATTCTCCGAGAACCATTTAAAGAACACACATACTCCCGTAAATCACCAACAGATAGTAATGGCAAACAAATAGAAAGAGCATTGTGCTGATTAAAACTATTTCAAAACTCCTGCATGAATTGGCAGGTTATATACAAATGATCTATAATTTTCAAAGGATGTGAACAAAATGTACAAGAAACAATTCCCCCACCCTCACCTCCTTTGACATAGATTTAATCTAGTCAAAATCTTATCATATAATACAGGTTAAATAAAATATTTAATTTTAAGAGGTAACTTCAAATCCTACAGATACAATAAATTAGAATTTGAAAAACTAGTATGCATAAAAAAATACATCTATTGTACTGTATAAAGGTCGGTTGAAGTTAAGGACCAAACAGCATAATAAATCCGTTGTCGTGTCTCTAGTTAGTTGACTTTGATATCAACTTAGGCCATTAAGTTCCCGTAAATTCTCTCCTAAGATGAAGGAAAGAAAGAGGCTGTTTAATCAAGTAGCATTGGTTAATTAATTAATTAACAGGGCCATAAAATAAATGCAAAGGATAATAACATTATTTCATCCTCCCACTATCACTGACATATGTACTCTAAAGAGTAGACGCCTTTTTAATAAATGGAAAGGTGTAATTCTTATTAATCCGTTCTGAATAATTTATTTACTCTAATTAATAAATGGAAAGTATTAGATGTTCACC
Organism: Schoenoplectus tabernaemontani; assembly: GCA_037127355.1. Classification (NCBI taxonomy): domain Eukaryota; kingdom Viridiplantae; phylum Streptophyta; class Magnoliopsida; order Poales; family Cyperaceae; genus Schoenoplectus; species Schoenoplectus tabernaemontani. The sequence goes on from CM073753.1 coordinate 26,697,141, forward strand.
CTTTTGTTCTTAATTTAACCATCTATCGTACTCTTATTTGTTAACTGTTAATTATCAATTGAAGACGCATAAATATTCACTATAAAAATTTAATCATTTTATTAGAATAAATATAAAATATTTAAACTTTAACAATTAACAATTATATATATATATATATATATATATTTCAGTCAGTTTTTTAAAATTACAACTAACAAATAAAGGGGTTTTTGATCAAAATTACAACTAACAAATAAAGGGGTGGATCGATGAATAGATGAATAGACATGACCGACCGGATCGTGAGGCCGTGCGGGGCATGTTTTTTATAATTTTCTGAAATTTTATTTTTTTACAATTTTTTTAATTTTTTAGTACTATTAGATTTTTAAACAATTAAAAATAATAATTCGAATTAGTTAAAAATTATTATTAAAAAAAATATGATAAATTATTATTTTTTCAATTTATAAAAAAAAAAAATTTGGACCGGACCGGACCGTCCGTGGGGTCCGGCCCCGGGGCCAACGTTGGGACGGGTTCGATTTTTTTCAAATTTGGACCGCTTGGCCGGACCGTTTGGATCATGCGGGATCAAGTGGATCCGTGGGCCGTCTTGGGACCGTGGACCGTCCGGATTTGAACCGGACCGGCACGGACCGGACCGTCTTCAATACTCTACCCTCATGAAATTACAAATTTCCGTTCAACGAGCATTGGACCACTCTTCCCCCTCTTATATTATATTTAAATTTATTGAAGTACATCTGTAACATTATTTTAAATTACATGGATAAATACCTAAGTAGTATAAGGCACGCGTGAATCACACTAGATTAATTAACTAAGATCGATACTTATTCCTTCGTAAAATTAAACGCGCAATATTCATGCATCGACCGAATTCATGTGATCCAAATTTATTAAATATCCATTTTAAATGTATATGCATGGTCATCATGATCATTATTATATTATTATTTTGAGTGAAGGTATGTCTCCTTTTTTTACCATGATCGATAATTAACTATAATTCTTAGTGATAAATAAAATCATAGGATAATAATATATAAAATTTGTGATCTTTTCCTAAGAAAAATCACAACATAGAATTAAATTTCATGACAATGGGTTATTTTGAAAATCTTGACAATGAAATATTAAATAAATATAAAAAATCTTAAAAAATAAAAAATATACATATGTTATTTTATAGTAGATTGATAGTGTTTTAAATTTCATATAATTTCATTATTGTTTGGTAGTTCATCAAAGATCATAAAAAAATTATATAACTTACAACTATAGAATTTAATAGTCTTTCATTGATTATCAAATGATAATGAAATTACATGAAATTTGAAACACTATATATCAATCTTTAAGTAAAAGAACATTTATAAATTTTTTTTATATTTTTAAGTTTTTTTTCATATTGATTTAAGAGTTCATTGTCAATATTATCAAATAACCCATTGTTAAGGGATTCCCGTCCTATAATAAGTAAATGCAGAGTCAGACACTGTAGTTTTTTTTTCGGACAATGCGTTTATTTCAAAATCTTAACCTATTAACGTAGGGTATATTTGTAAAACTTATTTTTTTAGACAGAAAGAAAATTCTCGGTTGGTTATGTATTTAATTTCATACAAATTGAGTTTCTTCCAATATTTCATTGAAAGTCGTCGTCAAACATCCAAAAAACCGCTATTAAAGATCAACTTTTAATAACGGTTGTTTAATAGCAACCACTATAAAAGGGGTCCTACGAATATGCACCACTGTTCACGGATCACCAATATATTTTTTAATCTACAACATCCATTTTAATCGATCCAATGCTCAGAAATCACTCAGAAAAATCCCACGAATCCATCCCTTTCTTACCTATATATATACCATTCTTCACCCCCATTCATCTCTCATTTTCTCTTCATCTTCCCAATTTCTCAAAATTCAAACACAAAATATCAAACAAAAAGTTCAAAATTTTGTGTTTTATTATTTTTAAATTTATTTTTTTATTCTTTCTTTTTAATTTTTTGTTCAAATTTTGAACTCAAATTATTTTTTTTCAAATTTTGAATTCAAATTACTTTTCTGTTTTAAATTTTATATTCAAATTGTGATCAAATTTAAAACTCAAATTATTTTTATGTTCTAAAATTTTTTGTTCAAATTATTTTCGATTCTAAATTTTTTTATTCAAATTAGTTTTAAAATTTTGAATTTAAAATTTGTATTTTAGAATGAAAAAAATTAAAAAATTAAAAGCTGACGGATGTGATAGTACTGCTGTCACATCTGTCAGCATTTTTTTTTTTTAAATTTGGCACAACCGCTATTAAAGGGTATTCTTTAATAGCGGTTCTTAAGACTTTTTATAGCACCCCTCAATGACAGCCCTCTTGGACCGCTATAAATATGGTTTTTGACCGCTATTAAAGACAGATTGTGTAGTCACTACCACAAAAAAACATTTTAGAACCGGTTATATAAAAGATTTAGCACTGGTTATACAACCGGTTCTAAAACTATGCGGTGCTAAATGTTTTAAAAACCAGCGCTAAGAGAAGGTGCTAAATGGGGCATTTAAAACCGATTATTTCAAATAACCGATTCTAAATTATAACCTTTAGAACCGGTTATTTTCAAATAAACGGTTCTAAACTCTAACCTTTAGAACCGGTTATTTCAAATAACCGGTTCTAAATTTGCTTTAATTTTATTTCTAACATAAACTGGTTATTTCTAACATAAATTTGCTTTAATTGTAAACAACATAAACCATTATTTACAATTTATTATTTTATTTTTTGAATTGATTTCTTTAAATTTTGATTAAATAATTTAAATTCACCATTAACTAATAAAGTATATTTCATTAACAAAATAATTATATATAATTTACATATTAAAGAAAATTTGAGAAATTTTCTATCTTTACAATTTCTAAAGAAAAAATAAAAAAACTAAACTAAAAACTTCAAATAAACATCAAATTCATTTTTGAGATTCAAGACGAACTTCAAATTCGTCTTTCTCTTTCCCTTTCTTTTTTCTTTCTTCAAGATGACCTTTGCTCTTTCTCTTTCTTTCCCTTTCTCTGTCTCTCAATATCTCTTTTATATATAAAATAGGAGGATGAAGAGTGATAATCCGTGGGATTTAGATTTTTGAATTTTAGTTTTTAGATCGTCGGATAAGCATGAACCAACGGTTAGATTGAAAAACATAGCAATCCGTGGAAGCAAAAAGCTGAAATTCTATTGGTTGATGCAAAGAATTTTTTTAGAGCCGGTTTTTATTAAAAAGCGGTTCTAATTCATAAAATTGAATTAGAACCGGTTTTTATTAAAAGCGGTTCTAATTCAATTTTATGAATTAGAACCGGTTTTTATAAAAAGAGATTCTAATTCAATTTTATGAATTAGAACCGGTTTTTATAAAAAAAAGTTCTAATTCAATTTTATGAAATAGAATTTTTGACAGCTGGGTGATTCTTTCCAGCTTTGCATGCAAAAGTCTCCTTATTTTTTCTTTTTTCTTTTTTGGATCTAAAAATTTGAATGTTGGATGATACTAGCATACCATGCCACAATATCTCGATAACAGAAAAAAAAAGTTGCATAAGACGAATTTCTTCAAGAGGTATACCAGGTTGCTTTTGAAGAATAGAGTTAGAACCCAATTCGATTAAATTAATAAATTTAGTTTAGAACCGGTTTTGTTAATAACCAAATTTAATTTTCAGGAAAAACTGGATTTTAGAACCGGTTATTTATAATCGGTTTTAATTCATTCAATTGGAACCGGTTTTTATATAACCGGTTATAATAAAAAAAAATTGTAACCGGTTATTTTACAAAACCGGTTTTAATAATTTTAATAAAATTTACAACCCTGCCACTCTAATCTTTTAGCATCTGTTTTTTAAAAAACTGATTCTAAATAGCCGGTTCTAAATCCAATTTTTCTGGTAGTGAGTAGTGAAATATAATATATTGTCGTTTGGAATCGTTTAAAATTAACAATTAAACGTGCATCAAATTTCTCATTTTTATGCGTGATATATGTATAGTAATTATTTTGAAATAGTAAAAATTAGGATTAGAATTTTTTTTCAAGGAATATTCCAACCATTTAATTTTCTTTTGTATTTTATTAACTACAGTTTTTCTACAAATCTAGTCATGCTCTTGAAGCTCGGAAAACTCAAATAAAGTTCATTAAATCAGATGTGTACGACCTTTTTGTGAATTAGAAAACAGTCATATATAGAAATAGAACATATATATTAATTATCCGCTGATTAATTGTTGATCGATCCCGTTGCACATATATGTTTCAATGAAGGTGATCTGTACAACGCGCGTCCTGAACAGTCTTCTGCAATTGGACTTGAGTTTTCCCTTTGGTCCATTTTTGCGAATGTAAACACGATATTCATCGAATGTCATCGCCTGATAAAGTGGCGGTCGGTCCGGTGTTACAAGTTCAGCAATAGGTCCCAGCCTCAAGTCACTGCGAGGGTTGTAGAAAAATGCCATTGAGAGGCGTTCAGCTGTTGAGCTCACCATTACACGATGTTCCACGCTCTTGTACACACCATTGCTTAGTACCTGACAGAAGGGGATGTGCATATCAAACCTAATTGAATCAAGTCAACAATATATACTGTGTTATTTTTAATTAGTGGAGGGATCCTTCGCAATCAATTATTTTGACAATTTTATAATGTATTTTAAGTAAATACAAAAAATAGAATTTTTTTTAATAGATATGCTTTTTCTTTATAGATTGATAATGATTCAAGTTTCATACAATATCATTATCATTTGATAGTTCATCAAAGACCAACAATATTTTATGTAATTTATAATGTTTTTAATTTATTAGTGTTTGATGGACTATCAAATGATAATAAAATTGCATAAAATTTGAAATGCTATCAATCTATAAGTAAAAAAATGTATTTATATTTTTTTGTACTTTTAAGATTTATTTTGAATTTATTTAAAAATTTCATTTTCAAAATTATCAAGGATCTCTCTTTTTTAATTAAACAATAATTAGGTACTTATTTATCTAGCTTTCTATATATTAACTATTAAAATTAGAAAAAGAAGGAAAAGCAAGTTTGGAAACTAGAATTCAAAGAAACTGTCGACTTCCAATTAATAGTGAAGTAAGTTGGTGGTAGGAAAAAAAGAAGAAGAAAAACGCATATGCTAGAAAGAAATGTGGAATGAGAGAGTCGGCTATTCTATTTATTTGTCGTGTTATTATGTGTGAACACTGAATATATTGTTCACCAGAGGCGGAACCAAGGTAGTGTTAGTTGGCGTCCGGGCATTTCTTCAGTTCACTGAAAAATAAATATTATATAGTAGAAAATAAAAAAATTTAACCCGAACATTTTATTTATTTAAACCGCACACCCATTATTTCTAGTCCGCCCCTGTTGTTAACTTGTTGGGTCAAGATGGGTGCACGCACATGGGACATGTTCAGAGGCAAATCTTTACATTTCATGTTCGTGGGCAAAATGTTTCTAAATGCGCAACTAGATCTCCCAGTAGTTACTAATTAGTTAATTAAGCACCGCTGCACCAGTGATATACAAGTCTAAACTAGCTTAGGCTGTTTATTGGCTATTGCCCCAACGCAATAAGATAATTTTTAGGGGGCAATTAATAATAAAAGTCTTATTCAAACAGAAATAAGGGTTTAAAGCACGTGGTTAATTAGAGTTTGAATTTTCATTACAGTGCCAGATGTCTACATCCTTTGCCGTGCAAGTTGTCCTGCTAATTAATTAAACTTGCACTGAATACATGCACACCTGGAGGTTAATTACATGCACCTATGAATAGTGAATTGATATATAGATGCATGAACTCTATATTTAATTAGCTACATATATGAAATTAAAGAGTTATATATATCGATCATTGAATAATATATGCACACAGTTTTGCTAATTAATACGGAGGATGAATAATATGATGTATACATGTTGAGATGTCAGTTTACTTTTTTATTTTTTATTTTTTGCTTTTTTGGTTAAAGTTGATACCTCTATCTGATCTGCGACGTTGATGATGAACGAGTCTGGTACAGGTTGAACAGTGTTCCAGGCACCATTCTTAAGCACTTGCAAACCTTTGACATGATCATCAACTAGCAAAACGGTCATGCCGCCCGGGTCGGAGTGCGGTGACAAACCTAGAGTGAGCTTGGGCTGGGGGCATTTTGGGTAGAAGTTTACCCTAAGGCACGCGCCCTCCTCGTCACCGCCGAAAGCCTCCTGTAGGCAGTTCTCTTTGATCCCTAGGCCTTTTGAGAGCACTCGCATCAGTCGCCGGCACAGCTTTAGTAGTTCCTGTGTGTACTCATCTGTTGTAGGCCTACCAAATTACAGTTTCATTTAGATTGTTTGCGACAGAACTTAATTATGTTACAATTATATGTACTAGAAAACAAAATTAAAACTCCGGTTAATTAATTGCCTTTCGACCTCCTTTTTTTTTTTGCTTTTTCTCGTAATATATATTAGAATTATGGTTTATCCATAATACTGTGTGCGATTAATTAATGATAAGACATGACGGCATAACCTCACCCTAACAGTAGTTGTATATGTATATATATATATATACATTGATCGTTGACTTAATTAACATTATTTTGATCCATCGTGGCTTGCTTCTCTATCCTCTTTATGCCTCTACTATTGGAACTTTTAAGTAGCCTATCATTAATCCATGCCAAAACGAAGGATCAACTTAAGAAAACAATATTGATGCAAATTTAAAATGAAGTAACAATCTGCCCTTAACTACAACCTTAAAGAGGAAGGCAAAGCCGGCCATTTCTCTTGGTTAATGAGAGAAGACGGGCGCACGTTCAAAAAGTAATAATCCCCCCAGTCTAGCGATGCCCCTTTCTGGATGCCGAGTCGGCTACCGTAGCCTTCATATGTTTTAGGGGAGTTTGCATATTGCTGTTTGACCTCCATAGGCTCATGAAAGAACCCACGCCACATGTCCCGTGCGTGCCTCATCAGTGCGGGGTCCACTCCGTGGTTCACCACCTGGAAGAAGCCCCACTCTCTTCCTGCAAACCCCACAGCCTGAACAGCGTGTTCGGGATCGGCTGACAGATCCACAACCGGGATGCTGATATTGCAATCCGACATCGAGGTGGGAGATGGGCGGTCTTTGATAGGTTTTATGTATCGCATGGGAATGGTGTGGGCCCCACTTTCAGACAGAGATTGCACCCGGATAACCGGCTCCGGCCACTCTTGGAGGCAATCCATCGAGCAAAATTAAGCCTGTGTTTGTCTTTAGTAGCGCTTGTAATTTGATAATGGTTATGCAAATCTTGGACGTTTATATAAGCCATTAAGGACATGGAGGGAGCGTAGAATTTTTAACCTTTGTAATTTTGCCTAGACAGGTTCTACCTCATCTCGCCATGGACCAGTATTTAAGCTACCTTGTTAGGAGTTATATATCCTGATCAAATATGTTCAGTTATCTTTGCATGCGCACATCCACGTACCAGATACCAGTTACTTCTTGAATGTTCAGTCTGACGTATGAACGCAAATGATCGATCGGTAAGAGTAACGGTATTTTTTCTTCAATTCTCAGAGTTCTTTGAGTCTGTCGACTGCATTGATTAATTTTTTCAGCAAATTGACAGATTCCTTATAATAAGAATATGTGTGCACATTATACCCACATTATAAGAATTTTACATGTGAGAAATACCTGGAAAAACTGTTTAATTGGTGTACGGAGACTAAAAAGTTTTGATTTGAATAGTGTGGAAAAAGTGTTAACCAAATACGAATTATATTTTGTTTCTTTAAAGTATATATGTTACAACACATATGTATTTGATAAATAACAAATAACATGGACTATTAATAACCCAACGCAGGTGTCTTAGTGGAGAAACGAAAATTATAATGCTAGCTACCCGGCTAATAGCTAGGAACAAGGTACGTACGTACGTATCATCTCAGTTAATTTCAAGATGTATAATTAGTGGGCGTTTTTCTTCTCGTAGCATATACCGATATATATGTGGATTATGGGTTTTAAGATTTTTATTACATAAATCTTAATCAGAAAGCGCGTAATCAGCTGTGCGGTCGATGCTACGCAACAAAAACAAAATAAAAGGCCATATATATACTTGACATCGACTAGTCACAATTAATGCGGATCCGCACAGACACAGTAGTTTTTAAGAGATCTCAGTGGACTGCACTTGGTTTATATATGGTATATATATAAGATAGATTTTTTTATAGTAAATAAAATAATAAAAAATCGGCAAAGGGTAAAATTAATCCGTTTTTGCCTTCGCCTAGTCAGACTCGAGTTTTGAATTCGGATCCAGCCACTCGGACCGAGTTTAAACTCGAATCCAACTAGTTAACCCATATAATCCGTCAATTTCAACCCATCTGCCTTCTTCTCCCACCCTCCCTCTGCTTCTTCTCAAAACAAAAACAAAAAAAAACACATTTTTTTTCCAATTTCAATTGATCTCTCTCAATTGTACTCCATTTTCAAAACCATTTGCGTCAAACTTCTTAATTTTCGGAGGAAAGTTGGAAAAACCCGTCAATCCGTCGATTTGATCGTAATTTCAAAGGTAAATTTAATTTTTCAATTTTAATCCGAATTTAGAAATTTTTTTAGTTTTGTAAAATTTAGTTAGTATAATTGTATTGATAATTAAAATATAATTAATTTAGTTTGGTTTGGTTGATTTATAGTGTTAATTTGAATTATATAGTTATAATTAGCTTATTTAAAGATTACACTAATTAGACTAATTATCATTAATTTGTTAGTTTAAATTGGATGAAATAATGTTAATTATAATGTAAATAGGTTAATTATATAAAATTATTGAATTGTACTTAATTATACCAAATTGTACCAAATTGCATAAAATTGCACCAAATTGTACCAAATTGTACCAAATTGCATCAAATGACACCAAATTTTATCACATTGTATCAAATTAGACCATGTGCATTATAATTCGTACATTGAACATCGTACATTGCCTATTACGATGACTTATCTTAAGTGTACCACGTGCATTACAATTCATAAGTTTCTAAAATCAATTAAAATTTATTTATTTCAATTGGTACATGAATTTAATTTGCTATGCAGGTGGAAGTGTCGTGTGTGGATGATTTATTTCTGTATGGTTGAGAATCATTATCCATATAGAGTAATGTGGCAGTTCAATCTTTTCCAGCAGGTTCCTCCGCTGGCTTCGATCGATTACTAGCAAGTGCTGACGTATCGCAAGAACAAGCACACATCGGGAAATGGCGAAGGATAAAATGTGGATTGACAGTATTATTAGTGGGTACAGGACGAGCCCGAGCTGCCTATCACGTAGTTGTGACCGTACGACTTTGCCCAACACTATACATACATGGGGTGATATTACAAGAGAGGGATGACTACAATCTGATACGGAATGAACACTAAGGAGCACTTGAGTCAGCCATTATCGCACTCCGGGAGTCTGTGGATGAGTTGGCATACGTACCACATTCACATCAGAATGCCTGAGCGGTTAGCATTTAACCAAACTATTTATTCTTACTTAAACTCTTCACATAATTTTTGCTATAGAATAAAAATATATATGCAGATGTTCCGTTTAGTAAAGAATACAGCCACCTCTAGTGGTTGGTTTACGACGCCAGGGCATTCATGGTTCGACAAACATAAATTACACCAGATTAAGCATTTTATGGGCAATTTATGGCATCCTCATATTTTCACAGCAATGCTTACTTTCGCAGGTCAATATTTAATTTTTCTATTTTAATTTGTAGGTATTTTTAATTTAATTGATTTTAGTCAATTTAATTCATTTAAATATGTGTAATTTATTTGTATAGGTCTTCCGACGGATTATGAGGACATTGATATCTCTGCCGTTGATCGTCCGACTCATGGCACACCTGACCCAGCGTCGGAGCCGACAACTGATGAGTTCGACTTATTTCAGGGAGATTTCATGTCGTACTCTCAGCTGATGAGTCAGATGACCCTCGATCCGGGTGCTCGAGACTCCTAGTCCGTCCACCCAAGTGCCTGAGACGCAAGCACCACCCGACACAAGACACGAGCGCCCTTGCTGTGAAATCCAACCAAGAGACATATACAGCTCGTCTCTCATTAGGAGGATGCTTTGTTGGCGTTGATGTATTTTTTTTTAATTTTAGAGACTATAGTTTATATATTTATTTTATTCGAGGGACTGTTCTTTATTTTCTTCATTTATGATTTGAAATTTAGTTTTTCTTATTTATATTTTGACATCTTACAAAACTTTCAAATAATAAAACATAATAATTTTTTAAATCATCAAATAAATAAAAATATACAATGAAATAACATAATTAAACTATTTCATTTTATTTTAATATATAATCAATTAACTACTTTATTTTATTTATAATAAAATAAATTAACATAAATAAAAAAACTGAATACGAGTTGCAAACTCGAGTCTGGCTGGGGAGTGTTAAATCGGACGCAATCTTATCAAATACCATTTTTTAATTATTTTATTTACTATAAAAAAATCTGTATATAAAAGGAGAAATGTTCAATACCTCAAATACAGTGCCGCACTCATGCCCAAATTATCAAGGGAATATGTCCGAACACTCCTGAACTATCAGGTTTTGACAAATTGAACTTCGAAATTTTAATTTGGACAAACAACCTCAAACTACTTAATTAGTGACAAATACTCTTTCAACAGTAAATTAATTACTTAATACTCCATTATGAGATGAGAATGACTAATTTGTCCTTGTGTGTTTATAAAATAATATTTCAAACATTTTTGTGAATTCTTAATTTGCAAAAAAAAAATCCTTAACTCTCTAAACAAATAGACACTTGGTTAAATATTTTTAGTATAAAATATGTTTGCTATTGCACTTTTTATTTTATCTTTATAAAAATATATAGTTAAGTAAATAATTATAATTATTAAACCATTCTTAGAGATTTGAGAATTATTTTATGTAAATAATTATAATCAAGTGTCTATATTTTTGTTAGAGCATTAAGGATTTTTTTAAAATTAAAATTTCACAAAATATAAATGTTTAAAAAATTATATATAGAATATTATTCTATAAGCATATAAGGGTAAAATAATCATTTAAATAATGGAGTATTAAGTAGTTAATTTACTGCTAGAAGGGTGTTTGTCACTAATTGATAGTTTGAGGGCAATTTGTCCAAACTAAAAATTCAGGCTCAACTTGTCAAAATCTGATAGTTCGGGAGAGGGGGGATGAGGTATTGGGGCATATTTCTAATTATCAATGACAAATGAGACCCTTTAAAGCGAAAACATATGGGCCCGTATGGAGCGATAATAGATGAAATGAGGGGACGGTACTTGAGGCACTGTATCAACATCCTATATAAAAATATAGAAATGTCCTTGAAATTATGTTAACCATTTTGTAAAAGTTGTTGTATATCTAAATTTTATGAAACAACGATCCAATCGGTATCTTTCGAAACTTAACTACTATAATTGTGAACTTATCTTCGTTATTTAAATATGGTATGTAAATTCAATCAATTTAAAAATCATAATTTTTTCATCAAACAATTTAAAATTTCTAGTGTCCATGTTTAACAATATTTTGATGAATTTATGACAATTCGAACTGTAAATGAATAATTCAAATGTAATGCGTACACTATATAAATTATTAATAATATAATTTTAGAATTTCAATTTAATTAATCATTTTTAATATCAATTAGATGTATACCATGAAAGAATTGCGCGTTTTGCTAGCCAAAATTTCCGTATGGCATAAAAGTAAATGCTGTTAGCAATAATAAGTAAGTCCGTTGCAAACGTGATAAAAATGTGACATTTTTGTGTCGCTTTTTGAGAGCGACAGAACCTACTTTTGTCTTTTTCAATCAAGGGATCTTTGCAAGCTGACAGTCTTCAATTAAATGCTGCTTCATAGTTCATAATACTGACCTCCTCATTTAGCATAGTAGTATAGTACATGTGCTAGTCCTCAACTCTCTTATGATTAGAACACATCAAGATTTTTCTTTTTTTTTTTTGAATAGTGAAAATGTTCCACCAGCCACCACCTCACCGCCTCCCATTTCTTTATAAAAAAATAAATAACAAAAAATATTATAAAGATAGATCTAAATTAGTCCTAAATAAAGCTATCCCAATTTTAACGAAAGTAGCAATCATCCAAAATACCAATACCAATGACTACCATCCACAAGTTGATATCAGTACTACCATTCAAAATATCAGCATCCGCAACAATATATCATCCACCAATCTGAAACTACCAACCACAAAACATCCAAAATATGACTAAACCTAAAAACAAATTAATAACTAAAAAGGCTATCAATCCAAGATACTACCAAATCCACAACAAAACATACTAAATTCATATAGCAATCAGGAATAAGAGAAGTTAGAATATTACAATTAAACAACATATATAATGCGTACATGTTCCTCATCACTCGGTATTATATAAAATATTTCTTCTTAATGGAAAATATGCTCTAAGTGGCATCTTGGTTCTAGCCAAAAAATCATAATTAAATGATCAAATATGTGAAAGAATAAAGTTTGTTGATTTAATGTCATAGTTGCACTAAAAATCAACTTAATGACCAAGTTTGCCAAACCACTGCACCAAACAATATTTGACAATATATCCGATTTTTTGAATTCCTTCAAAGAATGTAAAGTGACAGTTATGTCTAGAGCAGCACAAGAAATTCAGGCACATTCAAGCTGAGCCGGAGCTGGCTCCTCTGGTCCATGAGTCAAGCAGATTTTTTTGCCGTAATTAAAAAAATCACGAAATGGTAAGATTATTTTATTTTTGCTTCATTTTAATTTGGACCGACTTTGAAATTCGATCTCAGATTCTTTTTTTCTATTTTGTTTTGTTTGTTTATTTAGATATTTTATTATATTTTAATTATATATTTAGTTATCTTATTATATTTATTATTTATTTAATGAATAATGTTTTCAGCTTTCCATAACAAAGATGAAAAATTTAAACGATAGTTGCAACGAAACTATAACAATTGCAACAAAATGCTATCAGTTGCAACAATTATAATAACAGTTACAACGATTGTTGACTAGATACACTTTGCTGACTTTTGGATAAATTTTGAATAGATTTTGATTTATTCTGTTTACAATGGCTATGGTAACAGTTACAATGGTTGTTACCTGAAAAAACAATAAAAAAAGATCTCAAGGTCATCCATTGCAATGGTTATGGAACGGTTAGGGTATATTTATTTTTTGACTTTGATCTCAAAATTATTTTGATTACTTTTGTTTATTACAAACCTAACTTAAATTCATTCTTGAGATCTTCATGCAGTGTAGTCTAAATTCATTATTCTTCTCTTGAAACTTTATATCCTGCATTTAACATATTCAAAGAAAAAATAAATTCATATATAATTATTTTACAAATTGATAAATATAAAAATGAGAATTATTTACAACAACAATCTTTCTCTTTTGACAATTTATAAAACAACCATAGATGTATCTTAATTAGGGTTGAATGCATGATCCCTTCATGAATTGAAGAAGAAAAAAATTTAAAAATTGAAGAAGAAAAAAATTTGACAAACCTCTCTCAAAATGTGCATTCTCTCCCTCAATAAAATAATATTATAAATACAGAATATAAATTCAAATAACACTGCAGAACATAACATAAAGAATTATAAATAAATATTACATGTAAGCATTATACTCAACATAAATATATATCAACATTAATTAAACTCTCTCTTAATATGTGGCTACTAAAAATATAGAGAGTATACAAATAACTATCTACTCTTTTAATTTAGAAATCCAAACAACATTTGCCTTGTTGTCTCCCTTCCTAATTTACATTCAATTGAGATATGACTTAACTTACAATAATAATTATAAAATATATTTAAAACTCTTTATCGCTACTTTGCATAAAATGAGAGTGATGTCATGTCTTTGGATTATTTGAGACTTTGTTATTAATTTTGACATTTGTATTAGTCCCTTGTACATGTCGGGGAATATTTTTTTGTCTCATTATTTTGAGCCCAAATTTGTGATATATTTTGGATTTTAACCTCGTAAAACCAACCATTTGAATCTTTAAAATAAATTTTATTTGACCATTGAGAGTTGACTGCATTGTTATTACCTTGACAGTGATTATTGTTTCTTTTTCTTCTATTTGAATATTTATATTGATATACATGATTGTGTTTTTTGCCATTATTTTTTGTATTTTTCATATTATCATTTTTACATTTCAATTTTTTTAAATTGCTACCCTTTCTCTTTTAGGTTTTCGATATTCTTAGATACAGATGGAGATTTTGTCTTCACATATCCAAGTCTCATTTTGTTATGAGTCTTTTGACCCATATATATTTTCTCAATATCCATATTAATGCTATATCTCAAGTCACTAGATATTCTCAAAGACCAATTTTTATTTTTAAATTTTACACTTTAACTTTTAATAAATCTATCTCATTTAGGTGTGACTCATAATTATTTTTATTTTTAAACTTCATGATTATTATCTCACCTTTTTTTGACTTTAGACTCATGTTCAATAATTTTTGGATTTAATTCCTCAATGAACTTTTCTTTATGAGTAAGGTCTTATTTATATCATTAAGTATAATTTGTAACATATCATTGTTGTCATATATCACTTTATTACTCAAAAACTTACTTGAATCATCTATATCATTACTTTCATCATTTTTAGACTTGTTACTATTATCAAAAAGGTTTAGAAACACCTAATTTGTTTGACTTAGTAAGATTGATCTGCTCGCTCATTTTGACTCTCTATCTCCTTATTCTTAGACATTGTAATGTTTCCCAAAATCTCAATTGTGCTCCCGTCCGTGATGTTTTTCCTAACAATGCTCTTGTCAATAATTTTTATAGAGAAGTCATTCTTGACATTCACCATGAGAGAGAGAGTCTTTGTTCTTGCTCATCTCTCGACTCCGAGCAAATTTTTTTTCATTTTCAACATGGTTATTGCCTTCATATACAGTAATTAGTGTACGTCACACATCATAGGCACTCATTATGCCATTAAATAAAGAGATATCTAACTCGCTAACTGAATTAAGAATGATATTTACTGCATAACCATTATTTTTCTTGTATATTTTGGACTATGTAGTTAATTTTTTAGTGTTCTCATCAAACCTTGGTATATATCCCTTTTTCTATAATATCTCAAAATATCGAGAATATTCAGATAATTGATCATACATCTTTTTAGTAAATAAAATTTTTAATAGTTTGATCAAATATTGAGATTTTTTATATAGTTGACTTGTGCTACTAGGATCTAAAATAAATAAATTAAGTGTGTCTTAATTTGAACAACCTGCTTTAATACCATTTTATTGTTCCTAACGACACTGAGAATGTACAGTTTAAGAACCTTGGGCTGATTTTTACAGTTGAATACCGAGAAATAAAATAATATAGAGTAAAAATATGTAACGAAGTAAGACGATAACAAGCCTATATCTCTGAAATCCGCAATCACCAGCGTCGATTGTACTGAGTCACTAAAAATTATAATTATTCTTATAATTGTGAACTTTAAGTCCCTTACACTAAGTAAGCAGACAACCATCAGTCAAGAAAACAATGAGAATAACACATCTGAAAACTCACAAAGGAGAAAAGTGAGGACAACATGTCTAAAAATTTATAATAGAGAAATAAATAAAGAATCTAATAAAGAATCTCTCGATCTCACTTTATTAAGATATAATAAGATATTTTTGAGATCAAAATTAACAAGATGAGAGTCTAGGTATTGACGGTTAAGACTTCTCAAAGGTATGGCAATGAAAATCACTAATTGGGAGAGAAGACACATTGTCTTTTACAGCTGAGCAGCAAAACAAGCAACAAATTTGTACTATCCATTGCAACGTTTGTATAACCATTATAATGGTTGTACAATCATTATAACGGTTATATAATTATTACAACAATTATAAAAAGCTGAAGAAACTAGAACTATCAGTTGCAACGGAAGACTATTAGTTGCAACGGTTGTTGACTAGATACCTTCTGGTAATTTTTGGACAAATTTTACATAAGTTTTAATTAATTCCGTTATAACGGTTATGGTAATAGTTACAACAGTTATTACCTACAAAATAATAAAAAAAATATTTCAAGGTCATCTGTTGCAACGGTTATGGGTTCTATTACAACTGTTAGGGTACAATACCTTTATTTTTTTTGTTTTATTCTCAAGATGATTTTGATTATCTTTATCATTATAAATCTAACTTAACTTTATTCTTGAGACCTTCATGCAATCTGATCTAATTTAATTAATCCTCTCTTGAAACTTAATATCCTGCATTTAACATACTCAAAGAAAATATTAAATTCATATGTAATTATTTTATAAATTGATAAATATAAAATGAGAATTATTTATAATAATAATAATTACAAATAAAATTACACAAAAGTTAAATTGACCTTCATATGCAAGCATCACCATAAAAATATGCTCATGACCCAAATCAGCCATTAAACTCTAATAGATTCTCAGTTCATGCTTTCGAACCATGTATGTCTGGGCTCCTGGGCTCCTTAGTCCCCCAAGTAGTGGTGGCCGTATTCCTAACTAAACGAAATATTTAGATATATATATATATATTTAATTTCATGTAGTTAATTATTAAAATAACTTAAATTTAATGTGTATAAATGCTCACCACTAGGGCAGTTTGGTGTTAGTGTGATACGTATGTAAACTCATCCACAAGCTCCTCCGGATACGGTACTGACTGACTCAATTGGTTCTTAGTGTTCATCTCGTACCAAATTGTAACCATCTCTCTCTTATAGTCCAGCCCATCTATACAAAATGCTCAACTTAGTTGTATGGCCAGGACTCCGCGATAAACGGCTCGAGCACGTCCATCGCCCACCAATAGTACTTTTCTCAATCCACATTTTGACCTTCAGCACCCGTAATGTATGATTATTCTTACGATACAAGAGCACTAGCTAATAAGGCTGCGGAGTCCACTAAGGGACCTGCTAGTACAGATTGAACTGACACATGATCCTATCTGAAGTGACTCTCAATCATCAAGAAGTGAACAATCCATACACAACACATTCACCTGTGATACATAAAAAAATATGAAATTAAATTAATTTATCAAATGAAGTAAATAAAATTTAATTAATTTCAAAATTTTACACATTATGGTACACGTAGTAAGCGGCGTATGACATCCAATTCTACTGTCACTCAAATTAGTTTCGAAAATGACCTGATCCTTCTTGACGCAAGGTGTACTTGAATAAGTATCTTGTCACCCATTTGACATTGAACAACGGCCTCAATTGAGGTTCAGGTCCTCCCAACGGAGGCTCCTTAGTTTTATATCTGTACTATTAAAATAAGCAAGTTAAATAAATATAAGGTAAATAATAATTAAATCGACCTGAATGTTTTATAAGTGATAATGAATTATATTAGTCTCCTGATCAGGAATTGTATCCAGAATCACATCTGAAGCAGAAGCAAAGATAAGTTATGCAATTTGATGGCTCGAGACATGATCCGCAAAGGTTGAAGTACAAACAAGATAGTATTGTCTACCTCTAGTTGTATTCACCTTCCAGTACGTTGATCATGTCATGAAGAAATGTGAGGTACACCATCGGCACCACGTCTCCAATGTTGTTCAAAAACATCACGGACTAGAACAATTCCTAGCAAAATGCTCGTGTGTGCCTATAATTAATTAAAAATTAGAGTTTTTTACTATATAATTATAAAATTAAACTAAAATTAAACCATTAATTATACCGCTGGACATCTCATCACCGAAGTTTGCAAGCAATTCTTCGAAATGTTTCCGCAAATATGTGAAATGGATAGTATAAATCAAGAATAAAGGTATTCGTTCTCTTTTTTCCTATTTCTTGTCTTGAATGATCAAGGTTTATTAGTGATATTAATATAGTTGTATGGATCAAGATAGTCAAAGGCGAAAGGCGCAGTCAAGGCGCAAATGGTTGAAATTGTTTGAGGCATAAAGTGCACAAAAAATGTGCGCCTGAGTAATCTAAAACGCATAATTATATTTGAGATAATTAATATAATGAAATGCTTGATAAAAATAAAATTGATATAGAAATGCATTATCGTTAACTTTATTTCTTATTTTTAAATAATATATAATATCTTAGAATACAAAAACATAAATAAAATACTTGAATTTCATTTCAAATAAAACAAAAATATGAAATTAAAAGTTTACATTATAATTTAATATTATAAATATTTAATATTGAAATCTCAATAGAACATAACTAAATTTCGATTATGTTTCACTATTACTGTTATAAAATATAAATATATTGATGATATACAAAATAATAGTAAAATATATACACATATACAATATTAGTCATCATCTCACAAAATTTCTAAATAAAGTAAAATTAGTTTATTTACATGTTATAATGATAGATTTGTTTATTAATTTATTATTTAACTTTTTTTACATGGTATATTATGGTAGTTCAGAAATTTTTAATTTAAAAGAGTACATAATATTTATAAAAAGTTATGATAGGATTTTTAATATTATTTCTTTTTATTTTTCATATTTCTTTATTTTATTATCAACTCTATTAGTATTTCATCAAAATTACATTTTGAAGGCATATAAAATTTTAAATCAAAAAGCCTAAACGTTTTAAAGTCATATTAAATTTAAATATTATAATACATTAAACTTGGATGTAAAAAAATTCATCAGGTGTGTGCCTCCTCGCGCCTCTCAATTTTTGCTCCTCACCAAAAAGCGCACGAAGCACACACTTTTGTAACTGCGCCTACCTCTCAACTAAAAAAAGCGAAGATTGCTTTTGCGCTTCGCCTTTGCACGATGCTTTTTGCGCTTCTGATTGCACTGGTATGGATCGTTATTCAACCCAAGAAGCGTCTTCAGCATCACGCTTTAATCATTATCAGTGATCTTGGTTATTGGTTTTTCTATATTTTTTAAAATTTAAAATCAGATTAGTAAAATCATCATAAACAATAAATATCATATAGTGTCACCATCATCTCATTGACTAGTAGATGAAACGTGGACGTCTTCGGTCTTCAGCTTTCAATAAGCATTGTTATTAGTGATTTATCCAGTTGATAATCTCTCATGATCG
This sequence comes from Schoenoplectus tabernaemontani, assembly GCA_037127355.1. Taxonomy (NCBI): domain Eukaryota; kingdom Viridiplantae; phylum Streptophyta; class Magnoliopsida; order Poales; family Cyperaceae; genus Schoenoplectus; species Schoenoplectus tabernaemontani. Next base: position 26,716,491 of record CM073753.1, read on the forward strand.
TCATCTAGTATAAACCAAGTCTGTGCAGATACAGATCGGTATCTAGTCTCCACCTCTCAACCATGCGTTAATCAGATTTTCAGATATTTGCAATTGATTAATTTTTTTTATCATTTAAATAATTTGGATATTTGATTTGTCACACTAAATGAATTTATATCTTTATTTAATCCAAATAGTTGAATTCATTAATTGCATATATCTCAAATTAATTGATTTTTTTCTCATTTTAAGATTTCCATTTAATTAATTAATTCATTTGTTTCACAAGTTGTAATTCATCAAGATAATTTGTATTATCTATTTAGTTTGGAATTAAATAGAAATCTATATTTTTATTAATTTTAAATTTGATGTTTGAATTTTGTTTTAAATTTTCAATGTCATCTTTTTAAATTACAAAATTATATTCTATGTATTTCCCTCATATATTATTTAATTGTATATTTATATAATTCATCATTTTGACATTTACAGGTTTCACATCCAATACCCCGTAAAAAAAATTTCGTCCACGAAATGAAAGTATAAGTGAGAGTGATGAAAATTTCATTATATTATTTGTCGATGTCAGTAAATTATTCTTGTGCAATTGTTTATATTTTACTTTTTTGTGCAATTTACTGCTAAATTTATTTGTGTGCTTAATTTAGTTTAATTTATTTTATATACAGTCAAAATGAAATGCTTTAAAACAAAGCTTATTGTTTTATCTTTATTTTAATGACAACTGATACATCTTTGAAGGCCTAGGGTAGTGATATTTAAGGTCAAAAGAGTGCAAGAATGTAAAGAATCTAAAATAGAAATGTATAAACTGATTTAGGGCTTAATGTTCAAGTTTAATGACAGCTGAAGATAATTCAATTTGATTCAATTCTCATAAGAATATAGCAATCAAAGAAATGAGAGAAAATATCAAATAAGAACACAAGATGTAACGGAGTTCGGCTTAAAATACCTACGTCTCCGGGACTCCCAACCTCTAACAATTGAGGTTGAGCCGAAATACTAAAAAATAGTTTTACACTTGTAGAACTTGATCCCTTACACAAAAATGGACTATCAAGTCTATCGATAACAAGAGTGACAAAACAATAAAAAATGTGAGTGACAACACACTCAAAATAAGAAAAGAGTGACAACACACTCAAGAAATGTGAGCACTACAGCTCAAGAAAAGTGAGCACAACAGCTCAAAAATAGATTACAAGAAGATCATGAAGGATCAAGTTGGGAGAATAGAGAGAAACTAGATTGAGCTTAAACAAAGATTTAGATAATTGAGTGTTTCTTTCATTTTGCTTATCTCTCTCACTTAGTATATGCCCAGTAAACTCTATGGAGTAATGATTTAGCTAGATTGATCAGATTCATAATAAATTAGTGAGAGAGATGATCCTCTTAAAATAGATCTTCTAAAACAGATGAAGAAACTATTTTCGGCCTAAACTATTATAACGGTTTGAGAATCGTTATAACGGCTTAGAAATGATAGTCGTTAGATCTGATTGAGCTGAAACGTTATAACGATTCACTAAATCATTATATGTTTCATAAATCATTGCAACGATTACTGAATCGTTACACAACGATTACTGAATCGTTACACAACGATACGCTCTGGCTTCTTTGAGAACTTTTCTGCTTTAGAATATTTTTTAGTATTGAGATGAACCGTTATAACGATTACTGAACTGTTATAACGATTCACCGGGTAGAAATATTTTTCTTTGTTATTTAAGCTCAATTTATCTTAATCAATTCAACCCAGTTTAAGTCTAACTAAATCTAAGCCTAATACAGTCTTGATTAAGCTCTTATATCCCATCATTAGTCTTGATTCTTGTACACTAATCCATTGGCATTTTAACCCATGCACAAAACTCAAATAAGGCAAAATATAAATTTCAAAATTATTTTGCAAATCGACAAATCAAAAAAGATGTTTAGTGCAACAACAACGTATGCAAGTGAAGCTCTAATCCTTCTCGGTAGAAACTTATTGTTTTATTTATTTTAATTTTGATAGTAGATTGACGAGTACGATGAAGAAAATTATAGTTGTTTATTGTCAATTAATAATTATAATATAAAATAAGTTTTTTTTTACTTTCATGAAAGAAATTTTTTATGTTTCATATCAATTTGTTTGTTTGAAAGAGAAAAAAAAAAAGATTTTACTATGTTTGTGTTTTCACTTTTACTTTTATTTCAAATGTTTATAATCATATTTAGATTCATATTTATGTGTGCATAATTATTCATGTTATAATTGCAAGCATATCACTATATATATCGTATCGTTAATCTCATATTTACTTCTTTTTTTATAGTAATCAGACTATTTATAGTTTATTTTTTGTTAATATGCTTAGGACGTTCGTGTCTATGTCAATTTAAATGTAAGGCTTTTATTAACTAGGTCATTATTTATTATTTTATTATTATAATTTATTTTGTAGAGTGATGTCTCATCCGAGAGTTGCGAATCAACTTCTATCGACGCTTTTAATCTCTCCATATGTAGGGTTTGACCCCTCGGTTGTCGAGATAATCTTGTTGTCACATCTAGAGTTGAAGAAAAGATAAGGAATAATTTTGATTATCCACAACCTAGACCTATCCTCGCCCAAACCTAAATTTATTCGTACAAAAAACTGACTTGTGTTTTTTATTATTATTTTCAAAGAAGTATTCTTAAGCATGTTCATATATTTTATGACCATGCTCTGATATCATCCTAACTGTCACACCCAGAATTAAAAGAATAACGCTCGGGGATGACAGTCGTCACGTGCACCTGAAGACACGCATACACGTAAGGCTAAAAAAATATACAAGTCATTCATTTATCATAATTAAATAAATAAAATTCTATTTATACATGTCATAAAAATAAATAAAGATCATACTTTTGCGGAAGCAAAAAAAGATAAATAATACAAAACGAGATAAACTTTTAAGTTGACCTAATTAGTTCCTAAGTGTTGTATAAAGTGAATGCAAAAGAATTTACAAACATGCACTACATGAATGTCATGATAATTTTTTTATCAAAGAAATAAAATATATCTGAAATACTATGATAATATACGTATGAGATATAAATCCCTATAGCACACATACATATGACTCAACATGATCTAGAGTTTTGAGGAAAGTTTTTGAAGCGGGATCTGCAGATTCGCTTATATAATGAAAATAATTTTTTTTGATCTCATTTGGTCCCTTACTAATATTATAATAATAAATAAATAAAAATATAAAAATGGCTTGACTTGTCATATGTCTAACAATCAGAAAAAGGAAGACTACCCATAAAAGAGAATAATAAACTCGGGACACCTCATGAGCAGTGCCCGACTCGTCATCTGGTACCGAGAATTGACGAAGATGTTAGCATGATTAGTTGGCGTAGCTCCTTAATCAAAAAAGAATGACACGCTCACAATGCAGTTAAGCCAAATCCACCACTCACAAAATAAGAAAATATGCATATACAAAAGAAATAGAGGAAGATGGGAAAATATTAAAAACACTATATCCCGAGATAATCAAGTGATGACCTCGATGATCGATCGAACAGATGAGATTTTTTAAGATGATCATAGAAAGCTGCCACCGGCTATAAGCAAAGGTGAAATATAATTCCTACCATATACTCGAAGATATAGCGGTCTAGACCAATCTGACCTGATGTCACTCTTCCCATACCATTATTTAATTATACACTTTTAAATTATCTACTTAGTTTACTATCACTTTTAAAATCCTATTAGTTTGTTGACTACTATGTTTCATATTTAATAACTTATATATTTATATATCTTATTTTGATTTAATATAAAAGAAACTCAATTAAGCTTAATTCGATCAATATATAAATTCGACTAATTATAATCTATAATATCAATTTTATTAATACTATATCATTTTAAATTTTGTTATCTTAATAAATATATCTTAGTATTCATATTATATTATGTACATATAATTAGGAATTAAATTATATTACATATTATAATTAAGACTGTTGTTTAGTCTTTATTTATATTTACTATTTTTTTCTGTATACGTACTTTGATAAAATATTCTATAATTAATTTTATATCTCATATATACAGAAGTATTTTAGGAGCTAATTAAGAATACTATAATTAATTTATTTTTATAATATATTTAAGAATACTATAATTAAATTATTTCTATAATGTAATTAAAAGATACATAATTAATATTATTATTAGTTTTTAACTTCTAATTACCTAAATAAGATAATTTATTCTATAATTAATTACACTTAATATTAATCATAAAGAAATACAAATGACATGAATGTAATTAAATTATTAATTATGAAATACAATTAAAGTCCTATCTAAAGATATCGTAAATATCAATAGAATCTGCACCTGATAGTTCGGCAAGCATAACGCTTGTGAATCTTCACTGTCGGGTCTCTTGTGGGGTTTGCGATTACGTCAATCATCTCGTACTAAGTGTAATCGATTGTCGATTTGTCAGAACGTTTATTAGAACCTATGACGTCAAAATCAATTAAATTTATAAGTATTATTATTTATGATTGGTCTTGTTAGGTCGGGTATATCGGACTCGGAGTCGTAATTACTAATATATTAAAGTTTATGTATTAAGATTATATTTGTTTTGATTAAAGTAACTAATTTAATTTAGAGAGGGGATCGGTTGACAATGACTTATTTTGACAACCTTGACAATGGACCTCTAAATTAATATAAAAAAATCTTAAAAATGGAAAAAAAAAATTATAGATGTGTTCTTCTACCTATAGATTGATGATCATTTATATTTCATACAATTTCATTATCGTTTGATAGTTCATCAAAGATCATTAAATTTTTATGTAATTTGCAACAGTTCTAATTTGAGGGTCATACCATTTAAGTCAGAAACCAATTCTTGTGTGCTCTGTAATGATTTATCTGGCTGTGCATACCATATCCTCAAACCTGTCAGCAAAAATTATTCCGCACCGTTTGGTTATCACAGATGATATCACTTTATACTGATTGATTAGAATTATTAACACTAGAATAATCATAACAAGATTTGTTATGATATCTCTTCTTAATTATTTTGAACTGATTAGTTCTATATTTTTTATTGAGACGTAGTATATATCTTTCGTTAGAGTATATCTAAGCTAGGGCTGCACAAAAAAAAAGCTCAGACTCGTGGCTCGGCTCGAACTCGAGCTAATATGGCTCGGTAGTTAAATGAGCCGAGTTTGAGTTGGGGTCGGCTCAGCTCATGGCTCGACTCAGCTTGAATAAAAAATAGTTTATATTTTTTTTTGCTGAACTCTAATCTGATAACTCCTCTTTCATTATCTCTCACCATGTCACCATGTCAGCGGCTTAAAGACGTCTCTTACTAGCTCATAATTAGATTCATATATCTGACTCGATAATTTTTTATTGGTTCATCCATTCAAATTAATGCAGCGAAAATGTCATTAAAAATATAGTTTGTTGATATACCAATTTTGTATCAACTCTCATACCAATATTCTAGATGTACCAACCTTATAGTTTGTAGATATACTAAATCTAAATATCAAATTGAGTCAACGCACATGCATTGGCTCGTGAGCCAGTTCGCGAGCTAACTCGAATAGTAACGAGCCGAGTTTGAGCTAGATTTTTCAACTCGAAGCGTTTCACGAGTTCGGCTCGACTCGACTCGTTTGAAGCCCTAATTTGAGCAACTTAGAAACCTTTATGTCCGAATAATTATTTAATAATGATGATGATGATTATAATAACGACAACGACGACAACGACAACAATAGCAGCAGCAACAACAGTAGCAGCAGTAGCAACAACAACAACAACAACAACAACAACAACAACAACAACAACAACAACAACAACAGCAAGAGCAAACAACAACAACAACAACAACAACAATAATAATAATAATAATAATGAGTTATATTACATTGTTATGCGTAGCACGGATGACATGTGTACTACAGACTATTTTTTTCATTTTTAAATTTAAAATAGTCTATCCGAACGATCAAAATGATTTTCATATGAAAATCTAGCTGTAGACTAAAATTTTGTTACTACTTTTTAGATAGTTAGAAAATCATTTGATTTAATTATTATGAGCTATTCAATAGAAGTGATTTTTAAGTATCTAAAAAAATAGTAAAAAAATTTAAAAAATACTAAATTTGGTTTAAACTAGATTTCCAAATGAAAACCATTTTGTGCGGTTAGATCAACCATTTGAATTTTAAAAATGGAGAAACGATCTGTAACACATAATAATAATAATAATAATAATAATAATAATAATAATAATAATAATAATAATAATAATAATAATAATAGAAGGTACAGTAGAATTATTCTTTAAAACAGTATAAATTGTATTTAATTTAAAAAAAAATAAAAGAGGTAGCATATTGTTTTTTTTGTTTGGCAAACAACATATTGTGTTTACAGTAGAAGTAAAGGGGAAAAAACATTACAGAGGAGCCAGTGATTGACGCCAGTTGCATGCTGAATTTTAATTTTAATATCGACAATTGTCAACAATTCATATTGATTGAATCATTGGAACGAAAATTCAAAATATCAGACGCCGAAATAAAAGTGAGAAAAAACATAGAATTAGCCCCCTGTTTTTTTTTCTAAAAAAAAAAAAGAAATGGCAGAACACAGATTTATTAGTCAAACAGTTAATGAATTAAATGCAAAACCGAAATTAGTACACGTGGATGCTTCGTCAAAGAAACTGACTTACTAATCTTAATAATTATCAGGAAAAAAATACACTCAAATTCATTGTATCTTGTAACGAATCATTTCTCTCAAGCATTAATTATGAAGTCACCTGGTAATCCGAATCTCATGAAAAACACGTGCCAAATTTCATCTAAGTCAATATTAGGTGGCTTCGTTAGTTCCAAAATGAATTAGCAACAAAATTTTCATCAAAGAGAAAAGACACCAACTAATAGTGAACTTGGCTGTTGGACCATTTTAATATAGTGTGTAAATGACTTCTAGCCATATATTCCTACAGACCTAATTTAATAACTTGACAGTACAAGCATGTGTTTTAAAAACAAACCGCGTGTGATTATGATTTCCACTAGATATATAGTCAGCAAACATTATACAGACAGATTTAAATTTTGATATCAGATTTAAATTTTGATCCTTCTGATGAAGGAAATTACACCGCGGAAGAACCGAGCGGTAGTAGCTTTTTTGCGATAATATTTTCAAATTATGCTCAAAATAATTTCTATCCAAATCAGGTTCAAAATATAATATCTAATTTTAATCAAGGCGGATATTATATGAACTATCCTTATGATAGTAGTATTTATTCATATATGTATCCATATGTTACCAACAATCGAACCCAACAGTGCCACCATATCATACCTATATTTTTTATGGAGATAGTAGCAGTACTTATGATCAATTGAATTTTTAAGAGAACTGCGGTAACTTAGCTGATGATTGTAACTTAAACATTTTAGACGTTAATTTGAGTCTCGCTAGGGCGAAAAATAAAGTAATATTAATCCAACGATAATGGAATTAAGCGATGATCAGAATAAGCAAGATGATGCTGGTCCATATGATTCGAGTGAAGTAGATATAAGAGAGGATTACACTGAGCGGTAGGATTTTTCGAATGATGAATCTGAAAATGAGGAAATTCAGAGATGCGATACTACATTGTTAGTTACCGGAAGAACCGAGAGGCAACATCCCGTAGAAGCGTTGAACAATTTTGAGATGTTCGACCATTTAGGTGCAAATGAATCTCGATTAAGACATGATGATGAGTTAGCAAAAAATAGAATATTTGCTTCTAAATCGGTTTGAAATTGGGTAATTTGTGATTGGAGTGTTAGAAAAAACATTCAATGTTGAGTACAAGAAAGTTGTAAAACACGACTTATTATGAAATACAAAGAAAAGAGTTGCCCTTGGAGATTATATGCTAGACCTGAAGAGGGTTCAACCACATGGATGATCATCACAAATAAAAACCCTCACAAGTTTAGAAGACCACTAGGAGACTGCAAACACTTACAACTCACATCTAATTTGATTGCAGGTTGTGGTCGATAACATTTAAAAAAAATCTCTCAAACAGTGTAACAAATCAATATGATTATAAAAACAAAATATCTCAGTGTGGCACCAATGTACAATAAATTTTGGCGTGTTTGAGAAAGAGCAATCTAATAATTATTTGACACTTGGGAAGGGTCATATACATTGATCCCATAAATATTGGGAGCAGAGCGATTGCTCGGATTACACCAAGTACAAAATATAAAATATCAACGTTTGATACTTTTGATGATAATGTAAAAATGTTTAAATCCATAGCTTGGGCTTATGGACCGTGTATTTCAGCGTTCAAACATTTAAGATATGTTATAACCGTTGACGCTGGATTCTTATCAGGCCATTAAAATGGTAGATTATTAATGGCGTGCGGATACGACGCAGAGAATAAACTTCTTCCTCTAGCAATAGGGATCGTGGATGAAGAAAATATAGATAATTGGGGTTGGTTTATGCGATTGGTCCGTAATGAAGTAGTCCAAACTAACATGAAAATATATGTTATATTCGACCGTTATAGGGGAATAAAGGGTGTTTTCTAGCGGTTGCATTTGAGATGGTCTGTAGAACGTGGAGAGGCGGTACACCGATATTGTATGCAACCGTTACGGAAAATTTGTACATGGAAGCCGAAAAATCTGAAAAGAAAGAAGATAATCTTAGGGATGATTTCAGAAGGAGATTAGCGAATAAGAAAAAACTACGTCGTTTCATAGAGAGATGGCGAATGTTGAGGAGATCAAATAAAAAGGCTTATGATTTTTTTAAAAAAATCGGAAGAAGATTAGAAAATGACGATAAATAGCGTCCTAATTTTGCTTTGTATGCAAAAACTTATAATGGAGGATATCGATGGGGTATAATGACCAGCAATGGTTCGGAAGCTCTGAATAATTTGTTCAGAATTGAGCGAAATTTATCGGTTGCAGTAATTATGGAGGGAACATGATATAAATGTGCTAAGTGGTTCGACAAGAGGGAAATGGAAGTATTGAATCTGCATAGAGCATGCAAGCAATGGCCCAAAAAAATTGATGACATCTTATCAAAATGTGATGACAAAGCAGGTTCATCTTAATACTTTTTTCTATATTTTACCAATTTTTTGGACATAATGTGATACTTTTTGAATTTTTCCTAAAAATTACAGCCCACATGAACGTAATTCCGCTTGGAACTGCTCGAGGAGAATATGAGATTCAGGTGCTTGGTGAGAGGATCGAGAGTGGAGGATATGAACCGTTTAAGTACAGTATTACAATTTTGAATGAACAACGCACTCGAGATGACCCATAATTGTCGGAAACGCACTGCATGTGTGATTGCCAAAAACCTCAATTGACTGGGATACCCTGCTCTCATGTGATTGTTGTGTGCCAAAATAAAAATTTTGATGTATACGGTTTGATAGATGAGCGAATTTTAAAGACTAGACTCCTATACATTGGCAGAGCTTCTTTATTGAAAATTGGGTTGTGACCTCCTTTAAATTTAAAATATAATACAATTAGATTAGATTATTTATATTTATTTGGGAATGAAACAAAGACCAGCCCTCCTCTAATACTCAGGCATATCTCTTTTATCATCTTTTTTTTTTTGATAACTTTCCCACTGTTATTAAAAAAAGAAAGAAAATACTACTTTTGCGTCATTTCATGTCTTAAAAATCAAAGTCTCTCTTTACGTCAAATTATTATTTTTTTTAAATATGAAAACTTATTTCTCAAAGGTAGCAGCCTAGCTCAGTGGCCCTTCTATTTTATATAAAATAGAAGCTCCGCTACTGCTCCTATATTTCCAAAAAAAGAATGGAACAGAAAAATCAACTGGTTGCTTTAATTCGTGAAGTAAATATAACCAAATTATTTGGAAACAACCTCATGTCCTCATCATTATATAAAGATCCACTTCTAGATTTCTCTAGTTTTAAATATGAAAAAAATATATATATTTATGTATTTTAGAACCTCCGTTGTCTGTTTCCGATTTTTTTTATTTAAGAAAAATAATATTTAAATTAAATATGTTGGAAAATCACAAGGAAAATTCGAGATATAAGCTGGCTAGTGTTTCATTTGACAAGGACAAGGGGCCGATTATTTTTTCTGTCTCAGGCCGTCGAATGAGAACCCAGCCAGCATATATTCTTAATTTTTCTTGTTATTTTCCTACATATTTAATTTTGAATATTATTTTACTTAAATAAAAAAAAATCGGGCTGTTATCTCTCTGTTTTTTCAGTACAAGCCTGCACTCCACTTTCCTCAATTCTATGACTTGCGAACTTTTCTGTAGTTCACAAATTAACTAATACACCATGAATACCAATAAAAATTTTCGGCCTTATATCTCGAATAATAAAATCAATTCTCTATAGTTTCAAAAATAATAATGTTTTTAGCTCCAGTTAGTGCTTGATTAGAATCTGGATCTGTAGAAGTACAAGCCAAAACTTTCTTTGAATTTTTGTTATAAGCATTTTATCAAACACCTTAAAAGGCATTTACTATCCAATGGTCATTAGCAAAATACAAACATTTCGTTTATTAGATATAAACATATACTCATCAAGAACTTACATATTATATTTTGGATTGATGATTTTGGACCAACGCTGCCTCAATCCGATTCATTACTTCACTCGTTGAGATACCAAGTTGGTTCTTGTCATCTTGTGCAACTCTATAAAAATGATTTTGACTATACAAAAATAGCATATTTCCCTTTAATTTCTCATGCATTTCTCTAATTGAAGCATATTTTGATTCCTTTTCAATCGCACGAGAGAAGAGAAGAGAAGAGAAAAGAAACGAATCGATTAAAAAAAATCTAAAACAGATTGTTGATTCAAAGTGAAGTAATGAATCGGATTTATTAATAAGTGATTTGTTAGGTTCTTATCTAAAAACCAGCCAATTGAATCGGTTTTTTACTGTTCCTCTATATGCACGATCTTTCTACTGAACCCAACCATTGTACATGCCGGTTCTGGTTTTTTATTCCAGATGAACCGTCCGATGACAATTATAGCATCTAAAACCAAGTGCTCCCACCTTAATTTTGACAATGTCATGGTGAGATACTGAGATCTCTGAAAAAAGAACTCACTAGCCGGCCCTAAAAGAAGAGAAAAAAAAAAGACGAAACAGATCGATGAGGGAGGCCATCTCTAAGTCTAGCTTCCTCTGCCACTCTCTCTCCTTCTTTCTGTTTCTTCCTCCTTTACTGTTGTCTCCGATTTGTCGAGGATATCTGCTGGCCATCATCTCCGTACGCCACCTCTTCAATCTTTCACCATACATCTAATTCACTAGCCGACCACCTCATATACTTCACCTACAACTTATCTCACCTTACCTTTAGACCTTGACCTTTTGGGAGGATAGAGCACGGATCGAATCAGTAAGGTGAACAAGTCCAACTCAAACTGTTTTAGTCGTCGATTTCTTCGCCCTTCGCTCTTTGGCCGTCAACCTCTCCGATCATTTGTCCATCGTCTACGACTTCATCGCCTCACCGACTGCCTATTTCCCCAACCAAAAATCTCTTTCTCGCCAATGACTTCTCAAGACAAGCGTTAATTTGCAGTAGTGAGATAGATTACCTTTTTGAACTGCTCTAAGCCATAATTTCAAGAATGAATGTAATATCATTTGATTGTGATCTTTAGCTAGTAGATTTGAGCTTCTATATTATCTTTTTAGCAAAATATGATAATTATCTTAATAGTATAAAAGAACCTAATCATTCGTAGTAGAGCTTTCATGGAATAGCAAAAAGTAGGAATGACATTGCTACTCCAACGAATTAATTTGCTAAATGAATTATAAACTAAGTACAAGAGTGCGGAAGAGTACTAATTCGGTATACTAAGCTATGATGGTATATCGGATTAAATTTCATTGGAATAACGATTATTATTTGATTATGTTGCATCATATTATTATACTATGATTATGATTGAGATTTATTATTATTATGATTATTTATTATTATTATTATTATTATTATTATTATTATTATTATTATTATTATTATTATTATTATTATTATTATGTCTATGATTATATTATTATATTATTATATCATCATTATAATTATGATTATATTATTGTATTATTATAATTATGATTATTTATATTATTATGATTATTATGATTATGATTATAATTATAATTTATTATTATTATTATCATGATCATGATTATTATTCTACTATTATTTGATTATGTTATATTATATTATTATATTATGATTATAATTATAATTATATGATGATTATATTATTATTATGATTATGATTATAATTATATTATTATATTATGATTATGGTTATATTATTATTATATTATTATAATTGCAACCATTATTATTATTTATTACTATTGTCATGGTTATGATTATATTTTTATTATATTACTATGATTACGATAATGATTATGATTATGATTTTATTATTATTATATCATAATTATATTATTATTATTATTTTATTAATATTATTATTATTATTATCATTGTTAGTTTCATAATTATCTTTATTTTAACTATTCCGATTAATAACTATCAAATGCTATTTTCACTCTTCCGAATAACCAATAATACCACTATTCTACTACTCTTCCAAAATCAAACTATTATATCGCTCTTCCAAGACTATTCTTTAATTTGTCAAACGAATCTTTAATATTTGAAGTTGATTTTATTTAGCTTATTTTTTATTTTTATTATGTAATGTATAATGATTTAGTTAATGAAATATGTCTACTAGTTTTCAGTCAAAAAAAAATACTGAGATCTCTTGGTCCCAAATTTAGTAAACTAATGAGAATTTCGTTGAGAGTTGAAGGCATGTTTCAAGGCCCAGTACGACAAACTGCGCTAAGCCCAATAACTACCCACAATTATATTACAAGGAAAAATTTAGATGTCCGATGTAGATTTTAAAACAAAATAATAATAGGAAAAGTAAAAACAATTGAACCTTCCTCTTCCATTTCTTTCCTGGTGTGAGAGTAATTGGGTAGGCTGCAATTTTTCTTATTCTGTGAGACTAAATGGGCTTTCGTTTATATTGGGTATCCACAAAATTTTCATCTCACCTTGTCCTAATTGGAGGCTTCACATACTTGTTATACCTGGTTTAGGAATATTCCAACCTGTCGGCCTGAATTATTGAAAAAGACTAAATTATACATTTTGAGCTAGCTCACAATATTGGAATGATCCATGACATGGGTTCCTTGCTGTTGTTTTATCCTTTTCTCCAGTTGTTTGATACATAATTATATTCATACATCCTGTTCACGCGTGTTATATAAAGAGAAGGGTTATTAACATTAATCGACTTCTAATTGTAACAATAAATTAACAAATATATAACGAAAAATAATTTAAAGGTATTTTTTTAAAAATAAAGATTTTGTGTTTTTAAATAAATATAATTTAAATATTTTATGTTATTTCATTAAAAACTTATAAAATTTGTAATGGTTTACTTTCAACAGTTTAGATGGAATATTAATAAAATTTAAGTTGATAAAATGTGAAAAAATAATCATTATGGACTTTTTTATTCGTAACATTTTTCAGAATTTTTTGGGGAAAAAATATTGTTTAGATTGTATGTGGATCCATGGGTGAGAACATTATTTTATTTTGTTCCTTCCAGACTATTAGCTCAGCCAATTGGATATTTTTCAGTGAACCTGATGCTTAAAAGATGGTAGATTTGTGGGTGAAAACATTATTTCAGTTTTTGTCCTTACTTCCTCACTATTAGTTTAACCAATAGGATATTATCATAATAATTTGACAAGAGGTATTAACAGTTACGGAGCTTGAACCCGAAATTCAGAGGCTAAAATAATTTATATACTCCTTAGATACTGTATTTTAAATTATAAATGCACTAAAATAATAAAATTATCATAAATATACTATAAAATATTATAAATTTTTGACAAAATTTTTAAAAATTTTGGGGCCCGTCCTTTCTAAAATCCGCCTCTGGTATTGGCGTATTGCAACCACTGACCGGTGGAACACAAATTTTCCTCATTCATTCATGGGCAACGTGGACACGGTAGCAGCATGATCTGTTGACGGGCAACGTGGACACGGTAGCATCATGATTTGTTGACGGTTATGTGTATTATAATCATGAAAAATATTCTGATAGTGACAACATATAAAAAAAGCTTGAACGTTCTCATTTTCTCATCGCACGACTCATAGCCGGAGCCGTCCAATGTCCAGTACTATGAGAGTTCTGATTGCACGGCACCGTACATTACAGAAAATAAATATTTAATACTTGACGGGTCTTTAAAAAAATGAAAAGGAATTATATAGTTGTATAGATATATTATTTTTTAAGGCATACTTACATTGTCCAAGATGTTCATATCTTATCAGATAATGCAAATATTAGTCAAATATAGAAATATTATTGACAAAAGAAAGTTTGGTGAGAACGAAATTGAGGGACAAATTGGGGATAGATTTTGGGGAATTTTTTTTAAAGGACTTTCAATAGTATCTTATTTACATCAAGATCAAGTCATAAATTTATTTTCATACACGCTCATGGAAAGGATGCAATTCGGGTTCACGTCTTTCAAAGTATATTTTTCATGTCCGACAAATGATCGCGTCCAACCATGATTGAAGGACACAAGTTTAGCTCATGACCTTCAATTCAAACTAGAAGGGCGTAAGTTCGGCTCACGCCCTTCAATTGAGTTAGCAGATAGACCATTCGCGAGATTTCCAAATTATATTTAAACGTCTCGATCGGAGTTTCTTATCAAAAATTATAAACATTTGAAGATTAAATTTTCAACTCATCAGCATATATTTAAAAATTATTTAGCCCACTACTCATTATATATAATAAATAATTAAAATTATATTTTTGCTTGTAAACTAAAAATTTTATATATAATAAGTAGTGGATTGAGGAATTTCTAAATCCATACTAATCACTAATTATATATCACTTAAATTATATTAAGTATTTAGTTATAATATTATTATATGAATAGAAGCACTAATCTTTTTGGAATGTCTAACTGTGAATAATATAATTCAACATACATCTTGGTATATTTTTCACCATATCTTTTAACTCAAAAATTCAATCAATACAAAATTAAATTCTCTAAAACCATGATAATTATATCTATCATTTTTATATTTTGAACTCTTTCAAAAATAAAATATATCAATCTCAAAAGTTTATATTTATGAAGGTTAACTGGTTTAAAATTTAAAATTTTAGACCTCTAGATACCTTTTTAATCATAACTTTATATTAAAGACCATATTGAGATGAGGTAAATTATATAGATTCATAACAATAAAATCTATAACTTTGATATTTTAAGTTTTCTCAAATTCAAACCTAAAATGCTCAAAAAAATATATTTCTCAACCGATTTTTAAAAAAAAAAACTGCACTGCTGGGCGAGCCGGGTCGGCTGGAAAAAATTAGCGCGCAGACAGAACGGACTAGGATTTTCAACCCCAAAGGTATAAACCAGACATACAGATATGTGATTTTGATGGACAGTCCGGACCACGAAATAATAGTTTACCCATCTATCAGGCCATTGTCATCCTACTTAGTGTAGATAATTTAGTGGAGCCGGTCCTTTAAAAAAATTTCAGATTTTGGCATTAAAATATTTCCCCAAAATTTATCTGGAGGATTGCGGCCTAAAAGATGCTATCTACATAAAATTTTCTGCTTTGCACATTAAATATTTTTTAAATAGTGATTTTTTTAATATTCGCTGTAACACAATGTTTAAAAAGTTATTACTTCAGATGTTATTGAAAATTTATTACTGTGATTATTTCAGATTTAATTAGAAGGATATAATGATTCAAAAAATATGTTGAGTGTGTGGAGCAGAACTTTTGGTGTAGAGAAACTGTGTTTGTTGCTTCTTGTTAGAGGATAAAGATAATATATAAGGATTATGTATCTCTTTAATTATACATTGGGGGTTTGTATATAGGGGAAGATGCAGATTTCTGTCAGAAGGGGTCAGTAATCGGATTAAAATATTTTATCGGGTTCAAATTCATTAATTAATTGGATACTAAATAAAAAAATCAACAATTCTTCCTATATTTGTACCTAATAAAAACTATCAAAATAATTTATTTTTATATATTAAAATAATAAAAAAAATAAAACTCAAAATCATAGATAATCAAGTTGACATAGAAATTTTTTTATGGGACTTCATATTTTAAAAAATTTTGCATAATTTTTTTGTTATTCATGATATTAATTTTTTTCTCAAGGAAAATAATCGAACAATTCATTGAGGTTCAGAAATTAAATTCAGGATAGTTAGATTAGCAAAATTTTAATCTAAAATCACTATTTTTCAAAAGTTGACCTCTAATAATATTTGCATCCGCCCTTGTATATAAAAGTAAATATCAAGTTCACGTAGAATTTTTTTATGAGACTTCATATTTTAAAATTTTTGTATAATTTTTTTTGTATTCATGGTATTAATTTTTTTTCTCAAGGAAAATAATCAAACAATTCAGTGAGGGTCAGAAATTAAATTCAGAATAGTTAGATTAGCAAAATTTTAATCTAAAATCACTGTTTTTCAAAAATTGACCTCTAATAATACTTGCATCTGCCCTTGTATATAAAAGTAAATATCAAGGCAGATGAAAGTACTATAGAATTACACTAATGAATAAAGTTTTGTTGACAAATGGCGGATAGATAAAATGATACTTCCGTCTATGTTCTCTGGGAACAAATCCTTCAAAATATATCAGGTACCAAACTAACAATAGTGCTAGGTTTTCACCTTTTTGGGAAAGGATATGGAATTTTTAAAGAGACAGTAGCGTGCAGTGCAATGGTACTTTATTAAATTTGACTTGACAGTGAACATGATAAATGTTTTATGAGATGTCTTTACCTTAATTTATATGCAATTACTTTCAATTATTGTACCCTTTATCTACATCCTAACCTACATTTCAGACTTGTTTATACTTCTTTTAGAAATAAATTGTAATTAATGTTAAAAGTCTTTATAGTCCATGCTACTCGTAATAAAATTCGAGTTGTGTTTATTTTATTTATTGAACTTAATTTTTAACTTCATTTTACTGATCATTAAAAAATGATAAATCTGCATACTATAAAAGTTGCAAATTTATATTTAAATAACTTGATTGTCAAATAAAAACATTTTCAAAAGTACAGAAAAGCGGCACATAACATGATGTATATAAGAATATATTATATCTTTTTTTTAATTATATCTTTTGATCTTTTTAGACAGCAGTTGGTAAACATTTTCTAACTTCTAACAATTGAACTCGAATGCAATTCGGTTTGAGCCGGTCGAAGTTGAAAGTTCAACTGCTCAATTAGTTTTTAATTTGAACTCGGCTTGTTTTAGTTATTTTCTTTAAGCAAAAAAAAAAAAAAGAGTTATATTAATAAATTAAAACAGAGTTTGAGGCTTTCAGCAGCTTGTTCGCCAAATTCCTGCGGTCCTAGTTTGGAGTATCAGAGCAAAAATTTCCTAGCCACTCACCGTCCAAAGCTGACTCACTAATATTTGCAAGGTCGATTTCCTAGTGAAATAATGGCATGTGCATTTTTCCCTATCGAAATGAAAAGGCGAAAGCCACGGAAAGCACTTTTTCCATCTGACAAAGACCACCAAATATTGACTTATTTTCCTTTCACAAAAAAATCGTATCCCACAATATAGTTTCTCTCAGTGCACACTACAGACTTGACACAGCACAACTCAATAAGTTATAGCACACATGCATCAAATCTCAAGGGAGATGAAACATCAGCATCACCACATTGTACATAACACTGAAAGCGAGACATATTTCCTAAAATCTGAGAATCCGAAGAATGGTTACAGCAAATAATTAATATAACAAGACAATGAGACAACAGCTCTTTCTGTTAAAATGATGCTATCATTATCATATGATTTATATGCAGGTTTAACTATATGGAAATTCTTGGATGCAGGCACACATCTTCCTTTTCTCATAAATGATTCATTTGGAAACTATTCCAAGCCGCAGAAGAAAAAATGGGCTTCAAGAAATACCACTTCTGAATTAAATTTGAATAACTAATCATAATAATTTTCTGAATTTAAATCACATGCTATATAATGTTATTTTCTTCTCTCTTTTTGGGGGAAAAAAATCATATGTTCAATTGGGCCTAGAGGAACCACTTAATTTTGGGTCAGTTTGGTAGTAGACTATCTCTCCTGAATCACTGACATAGTGGTCCCGCTTCAAACTCCGTGCCAAGACACCAAACAAGTGGAATGGAAATGGGCCCGACTTGTCAGGTTCTCTGTAGTACTTGCCTAAAACTGGTTTAGCTGCTTCAGTCTGAAATTTTATAATAAAAACAAAATCTAATGAATTTTAAAGTCAAAATGCATATCAGGAAGGTTAAAACTTAAAAAGGATAGTCTAATTACCGCTTCAATCAGATGGTAATGAGGTATTTGAGGGAAGAGATGATGGATAACATGGGTGCCAATGTCATGATGGATGTTGTTTATCCATCCATAATCCCGATCAAGTGTTGTTAACCCGCCACGGAAATAGCTCCATTCCTATATTCAAAT
Organism: Schoenoplectus tabernaemontani; assembly: GCA_037127355.1. NCBI lineage: Eukaryota > Viridiplantae > Streptophyta > Magnoliopsida > Poales > Cyperaceae > Schoenoplectus > Schoenoplectus tabernaemontani. The sequence continues at coordinate 26,735,311 of CM073753.1, forward strand.
GAAAAGACAACATTTTATTGCAACGCCTTCATAAATCCAGGGAGACTTTCGGCACAAACTTAAGGTAGCACCAAAAGTAAGTTGTCTTTTCATTTTATCATGCACCAAATGCTACTGGATATTATTCAAACAATCTTTAAAAAAAACTTCTCTGATGTTTTGATAACAAAGAGTTGAACACAATCTAATAATCCATCTACAGACTATATGTGAGCTATTTGTTAATAGAATTTGAGTTCAGATAACCAGAAGCATAAGTTTGGTTCATGTAGCAATCCTACAGAAGAATAATGATTTAAGCATTAACTTGCAGAAATACTACACTAAAATAAATATTATGAGGTGCATACCTTCCCACGGTACCAAGGAAGCTTATCGTCATGACCATGGTGATGCAAATAGGTAACAAAGTCCAACCACATAACAAAAATCTACAAAAAAAAAGGAATAACCAAAATTCAATTCAGTTCAAGCTTGACAAACCTAAATGATCCATAAGAAAAGATTGAAATAGAACCATGCATACCAAATATGGGACTACGTAGAGCTTGAGGATCTGAAGTGGGCCCATGACAAATGCCAATCCCGCTAGTATTGCCACCATGGCAAAGTAGCATGAGGTAGATGTTATGATATCCTTTTTCTCACTTGGTACAAATAGATCGCTACTTGGATGGAAATGTGAACCCGACTTGCCAGGACTTCTACTCCACTATAAAATGAAATGAAACAAACAAATGTTTGATTATACCCAAATATGGTGGAGACGTTTAGCCAACATTTGTAAAATGAAGAAATAAATTGCTTATTTACCAAGTAGAAGGGGTAAGCGAGCATAGGGAAAGGAATGGTAAATCTTAATGTTCTTGTTACAGCATCCAGACTCCTAAATATTTTCTCAGGTAGCTGCAATCAAAGCAACGGTGAACAATCAATGAAAATAAGAAATCACAAATATGACTAAATGTTAATAGGAAAATATATGTACTGGATGCCATGACTCGTCATTCTCTACATGCCCATGGTTTTGGTGGTGTGTTCTATGGCTGATTCTCCTGTAGACAAGCATTTATCAATACTAAGTTACTAAGTATACTCACAGAACAATCATTTTTTTTTCTGGAATTAGAAACAAAATCGATAAATAAACATACCACCCATGGTAAGGCACTAGAATTGAAGAATGTAGCAAATGGCCGACCACGCTATTGAGCTTCGGGTTACTTGAGAAGCTTCCATGGCCGCTGCTCAAAAAAGGAAAAACATAACATATTTCAGTTATCATCTTGCACACAACAGAGAAGATAATACAAATTCAAAGAAACGTAAATTGTGCCTATACCAGTCATGCCCGAGAACAAAGAGAGCCCAAAACATGGTGCCTTGTGCAATCCAGTAAAGAGGCCACACCAACCAATTATTTAGATAAGCAGCGGCAGCTGCGAGACCAAATACAATAGCAACATCTCGAACCACATAACTCATAGATTTCCATGGATTTTTGACCCAACAATGCTTTGGAATTGCAGCTCTTATATCGACTAAACTGAAAGGGGGTGGCATGCCGGGGTCAAAATCGTCACTTCTTTCTTCGCTACTCTGGACTCGATTGATCCAATTGTTGTTTTCCTCCTCCAATTGAGGAACCTTCAACGGGGCACTGACATTTAGGGCCCAGTCCCTCTGAATCGCACCCGTGCCGAGGCCAGTTATCGGTCGACATGGGAGAAGGTTCTTCTTTGGGGCAATTGAAGAAATAGCCTGCGGGAATCTCAATTTGGGTACACGAGAAGTTAAAGGGAGAGGCTTTAGACCACAGCATTCTGATAGAACCCAACTCGCCATTGTCGCCAAAGATTAAAAGAGAGCGAGCGTTCGCTCTCAAAGGTGGTGCCTCTGGACTTCTCTATGGAAGTACTAGCGGTTCTTTCTCTCTTGTAGGGTTAGAAAGTATAGAAGAGGACAGAAGCGAGGAGATTAGAATCTAGAGGTCGGATGCACTTCTTTCCTCGTGGCCTCTGGTTTCAACTCGGTGTTGCTCTCTCTCACTTCTCTTTGCCTCTCACTCCTCCTTTATATTTAAGCTTGTGAGATTAAATTGAGAAAAAGAAAATCTGAAATCTTGGTGCGTTCGGTTTGTATTTCAGCGTGAGAGATCGGAATTGGATTTCTTTTCCAATCGGGATTCTGATTGGCTGGAGTGGCGGATCCAAAAGGAATTAAAATCCGTGGTCCCAGTGGATCTGCGGAGTTCATCTCAATTCTCACCCTATGTTCTATCGTTTGCTTAAAACATTTTTAGTACTTACTACTTGATATTGCGTCCCAATCTGATGTTATCTTCTCGGGATAACAGTATTCTGAGCGGATCGTCAGTAAAAAAATAAATGAATTTGATGAATTTTGAAAAGAGTAAAGAGAAAAAAATAAATTAATCTGATCCGTTCATTTCTTAAACAGTCAGTAAAATAATAGGGTCATGTTATCTGAGAACGATTCAAAATCCTTGATATACAAGCATTTATAAGATAGGATCATTTCGTCAACCGTTTCACAAAGGGAAATTATTTGTTTATCTTTGCATTATTTTTCTTGACAGAGATTTTTTTTCAATTTAATTATCGTTGGGTTAAATTTGGCATTTTGCAAATCTTATATGTTGAAAAAATCTTTTTTGTCTCTAAGTTTAAGTGGTAGATCAAAAAATTTTTAACTTGTCTTTTAAATATCGATTTTGAATATACAAAAAAACTGTAAATCAAATTACTATATTATAATATTTAATATTTTAACGAACTAAAATTAGAATAGATTGTACATATTAAAATAGTTTGAAGTTATCAAAGTTACAGTTTTTGATTTTTTTTCTTGTACTTGTAATGGTTCTCCCAAGATTAAATTTATTTTGCTCTTATAGTAATTATGTTTTCTTTAAGGTAAAATGGAAGTGAATTGCAAGCCTAATACAAATAAAAGTGGTTTATGCCTTTCTTCATAAAGACAGATTCAAATCCCGTAAAAAGTATTTAAATAATAATTGATACTCAGGAGCCCTTATATATTAAAAAAAGAAAAGAGAGTAAAATAGAAGTCAATTCTGGATTTTTTTTTATGCAATAAGTTAGAACTTCGTCAACCCTGCTTCAAGTACTCAATGAAGGTCAGATATAAATGCATTTTCAATGGAATATATATAGAGAGAGAGAGTAAAGATAGCATGGAATATATATATAGAGAGAGTAAAGATAGCGTGAGCTCAACTCAAAAAATATATTAAATAATCTCTAAATTTTAATTTATCATGCTCATTAAATTCTTTATATGAAAATCTTATGAGATATAAAAATTTGAAGTGTTTTGAGCTTTTTTAAGTTATGGTTTTTAATTTTTAAAAATCAGATCTAATAATAATAATAATATATTCAATACTTAAACATCATTTTAAAAAATTAAAAATAATGACTTAAAAACTCAAAATACTTTAAATTTTTGCATCCCATAAGATTTTAATATAAAGAATTTAATGAGGATAATAAATTAAAATTTGAAGATATTTTGATATATTTTTTTAATTAAGCTTACAAAAGATCTCCGTGAACTTAAACTCACGATATCTTTACTATATATATATATATAGAGTGGAGATAGCGTGAGCTTAAGCTCACGGAGGCTTTCGTGAGCTTAACTCAAAAAACATATTAAATGATCTTAAAATTTTAATTTATCATTCTCATTAAATTCTTTATATAAAAATCTCATGGGATGAAAAAATTTGGAGCGTTTTGAGCTTTTTAAGTCGCCGTTTTTAATTTTTGAAAATGATGTTCAAATATTGAATATATTATTATTATTTTTAGAGCTGATTTTCAAAAATTAAAAACGGCGACTTAAAAAGCTCAAAACGCTCCAAATTTTTGCATCCCATGAGATTTTCATATAAAGAATTTAATGAGAATGATAAATTAAAATTTTAAGATAATTTAATATATTTTTTTGAGTTAAGCTCACGGAAGCCCCGTGAGCTTAAGCTCACGGAAGCTCCGTGAGCTTAAGCTCACGCTATCTCCACTCTATATATATATATATATATATATATGCGATAATGTATGAAAGTGAAAAAAAGAAAACTAAAGACACTTGCGAACGCGTTGGTAGACCATGACCGCAGAGGCGCAGACTATACATAGCAGGCGATCTTGACTTCTAACGCCGTCAAAGTTCAAATCTCCCCTCCAGTTCTATGAAACTTGATTTCTCCATTCCAGAGAAATTTAGAAAATGTACCCGTCAAGTCATTTAATCCATCAACTCATCCGATCTTACCTGTGTTTTTTATCAAGTTGAAAAGTTATCAAATTAGATACCTATTGTGATTTTGACTAACTCATTATATTAAATTGGATTATGAATTTATTTTTCGAAACCCATCTAACCTAGACCCAAACAGTATAATCATATATCATATATATATTTTCAAAGGTTATATAAAAATTTATTGGTAATTAATTAAATAATTATTTAACAATTGAAATTATACGTTACATTGTAATTATTACTATATAGTTTTTGCTATATTTTATTTTTTGATGTTATATATCATTTTTTCATATTAATTATTACTTATATTTATCTTTTATAAAATATGATAAATATTAATTTTTGAATTCATAATTCATATTTAATGTCAAATTATCATTATTTTATAATTTTTCAATTTTCATACTTTAATTTTGATGTCACTAATAAAAATATTATTATGTAATGTTATAGAAATTACATAATAGATTATTTAAATGTCAACTCATTTAATCTGTATAATCCAAAAAAAAAAATCTGCATATAAAAAATTATATGAGTTGAGTTAGTTATGGATGGGTTATCCAATAAATTTTTTCAACCCGATATAATCAGGTTGAATTTAAATTTTGATAAAAAAAAATATATTGACGCGTCTATTGGTGCATCCCTTGCTAAGTCCTTAAATAATCAGGTTGAATTTAAATTTTGATAAAAAAAATATATTGACGCGTCTATTGGTGCATCCCTTGCTAAGTCCTTAAATAAAACTGTATAAGACTTTCTTACCATCGAGAAGTGGTCTGAAAGGATGGAAAGGAGACAAAAGGGAATTCCCTAATCCCTATTTTTAGTCCCTTTGTATCTGCATCATGTAACTATTTTAGAATGAATGAAACGCCTGCGAAGGAGGTACCAACTTCATTATGGCTACTTTAATAGATATTAAGAAACATAAATGTATAATATATATTTGTATGACCTTAATTTTTAAAGTAAATATAATATATATACAGAGAGAGTCTGATTATGGTGCTTTGCAAAGCACAGAGGTGTTGTGTGCTTTGCACTCTATTTTTAATTTTAAGTTAGAAATAATCGATCTGAACCGTTCAATATAATCTTCATATCAAAATCTATTAGTAAACCAAATTTTATATTTTTTAGAATTTTTTTATTTTTTTTCCGATGAGAAGAAAATGACTTGATCTGAGAATTTTGGTTTATCCAAAAATGACGGTATTCCCCCTATCAAAAAAAATAGTAAATAAATTATAAAAAATATAAAATTTGGTTTACTAATAAATTTTGATATGGAGATTAGATTGAGCGGCTTGGATCGATCATTTCTGACTTACAATTAAAAATAGAGCGCAAAACACACAACACTTTTATGTTTTGCAAAGCACCATAGTCTAATTAGATATATATAGAGAGAGAGAGTAAAGATATCGTGAGCTTAAGCTCACAGAGGCTTTCCGTGATATTAATTCAAAAAGTATATCAAATCATCTCTAAATTTTAATTTATCATGCTCATAAAATTTATATAAAAATCTTGTGTGATGCAAAAATTTAGAGTGTTTTGAACTCTTTAAGTCATCGTTTTTAATTTAAAAAAATGATATTGAAAGATTGAATATATAAATATTATTTTTAGAGCTCATTTTCAAATATAAAAAACGGTGACTTAAAAAACTCAAAACACTCTAAATTTTTGCATCCAACAAGACTTTCATATAAAGAATTTAATGAGTATGATAAATTAAAATTTAAAAATGATTTGATATATTTTTTAAGTTAAACTCACGGAAGGTCTCCGTGAGGTTAAGCTCACGGCGGCTTTCCGTGAGCTTAACTCAAAAAATATATTAAATCATTTTTAAATTTTGATTGATCATGCTCATTAAATTCTTCATATAAAAATCTTGTAGGGTGTAAAAATTTAAGGTGTTTTGAGTTTTCTAATTTATCATTTTTAATTTTTAAAAATGCTATACAAACATTGGAATTTTTTTAAAAATGCTATACTAATATGCTCCTAGGAGCACGGAGCCCCTCCGTGATTTTAGCTCAAAAAATATATTAAATAATTTTTAAATTTTTATTTATCACTCTCATTATATTCTTCATATTGAAATCTTATAGGATACAAAAATTTGGGGTGTTTTGAATTTTCTAAGTCACTCTTTTCATTTTTTATCAAATCTAAAAATAATAATAATATATTTAATATTTGTATATTATTTTTAAAAATTAAAAAGAGCGACATAGAAAACTCAAAACACGTTAAATTTTTGAACCCCACAAGATTTCAATATGAAAAATTTAATGAGAGTGATAAATCAAAGTTTGGAGATCATTTGATATACTTTTTGAGTTAGAATCACGGAAGGACTATATGCTCCTAGGAGCATGCTACTTACTCTCATATATATATATATATAAATTATCAACCGAAGTAGTTTTTTTTATTTGTAGGGAGTTGCTTAGTATTTATAATAATGATCATTACATGACGCCATATATATAGGGGGGTCAGGGGTGCTGTTATACATGGGTGTTCTTCTTTATAATTGAAAATAAAATACTTGGAGCCTTGGTGCATTTTATAAGCTTTTTAGTATAATAACATGGCATTGGTCGGTGATAGTTTCATGCCTTTGTCAATCATGTCATCATGCATTGCGCAATTTAAGTCGATTGATTGTTTGATTACAATGTATCTCAGTAGCTAGTTGCCGCAGTCTTCTCAGTTCTAACGGAGAGGTAGGCAGACGAATTAATTAGTCAAACTTTAGTGTAACCGAGTCATAGCATAACGCACATCAGAAAACCTGTTACTTGGGGCAGAAATTAATTCATATATTCTTTTTTCGTTCAACTTTCATCTAAATTTTGTTTCTTCTAAATTTTAATTTTTTTTCTTAGTTCGATTTTTCATTTATTCTTTCGTCACTCCTTTTGTTATAACAGAGACTTTTAACGTTTCTTCATTTGAAGTAATTTGAGGTATTGTCACGAATTACTAGAAAATATGATTTTTACTTCAGCTTCAATAAATTTAAAAGGTCATTATGAATTGAAATATTACAGGTTGCTCAATAAAAAAATAAATCCTGACAACTTTAGAAAAAAATGTGTTTACTCAAAAGTTCTCTCTATGTGTATTGAAGATTTTTTTTTTAAATCATTAAGGTAGAAAAATTAATTTAGAATTCATTTGATGATTCATGTTATTTAATTTGGATTGAAGAATTTATTTTTTATTTTCTTATGAATATAATTGTCTTTTTGAATGAAATTAATTATTTGATGTTAATAAATAAAATAACACACAACTAAAACAAGTCGGCTAGAATGACACAAAACGTTTGTTTGGGCCAATATAAACGCGGGCAAATTTCATTTATTCGGTGAAACTTTGTTGCTTTCTTTCTTTCTTTAATATTTTAAGGAAATCTATGGTAGATACGATATGATGCACTTATTAACTTCTTTTTGCTTCTTGCAGATGCACATGCGATTGAACATGAGAACATGCTTAGTCTGGTGCACGTAGGATTTTTAATCAGAATGATTAATTATTAGATTATAATAATTTATCAGATTTAAATTTATTAACTAATTAGATATTAAATAAAAAAATAATAGTTTAAAATATATATATTTATCTAATAAAAATTATTAAAATAATAATATTTAATATATTAAAAATAACAACAAAATAAAATACAAAGTAATATATAATCAAGTTGATGAAGAAAATTTTTCTCTATAAAATTTTGTATTTTAACATTTTTATATAATTATTTCATTATACGTGATATTAAATATTTTTTCAATAAAAATAATATGATAATCTTAGAGGGCAAATAAAATTTTCATACCGAAATTATTATTTAAAAATATTATTTTTTAAAATTGAGAGACCCATAACCCTCTATGGATCCTGGATCCGCCATGCACTCGGTCCAAGTTGTCTCCGGCTTTCATTATCTATGGCAACCCATACGCCAAAAATGCATAAACTTGATATTTTGTGTTACGTTGGTACTCTGTGACGGAAACGGAGCGTCGAAGCATGTGCCGAGTCAGCGAGTTCTTTTCATTTTTACTTTTTTTTTTTTTTGCGTATTTGCACTCTTACTCTGTCATAGACTCATATCAGGACAGAGTCAGAAAATATAATAAGGATGGGAAAATTTTCAGGATAAATCATAATTTGATAATTATTCTGAACTAAGTATATTTCTATAATATATCTTAAAATATATAAAAAAAGTACATTTAAAAAAAAGGAAGGATCCCTTTACAATGGGTTATTTTGACAATCTCGACAATGGATATTCAAATGAATAAGAAAATAAATTTGAAAATAAAAATCTTATAGATACGTTGTTATATTTATAGATTGATGGTTATTAAAATTTCATATAATTTCATTATCATTTGCTAGTCTACCAAAGACCACACTTTGTAACAGTTTCAATCTAATAATATTTGATGAACTATCAAATGATAATAAAATTACGTATAATTTGAATCATCATCAATTTATAAATAGAAAAACATTGCTATAAAAAATTCTATTTTTAAATATTTATTATATTTATTTGAAGATTTATTAAGATTGTCAAAATAACCATTGTCATGATCCCTTCCTTTAAAAAAAATGAGCCAGATGGAACATTTACAACTACCTTTGCATGAAATGTAGCTCCGCCCATGCATTCCAGCACCAAAACTGAATTAATTGCACAATCTAAAAGAAACAGAAACTAATAAAATATATGAATCAAATTGTGGAAAAATTCTCAATCATTATACTTGGACGGTTGGACCTTTTATTGTACATAAAGATGACATTTTGAAAGGTGAAATTTCGCTATTGACCTTTTGACCCGAGTTTCTTTCAGTAGCTCATGGTAAATAGAAAAAGATGTCGGATTCTCAAAGTTCAATATTTTCCTTTAATTTTCACACAGAGTACTCATTCATTGAAAATGAAAAATGTTGTGAGAATCTTTTTTTTTTCCTTTTCAAAGGACCGACAGTATCTCACAGTTTAATTATCTTGTTTCGATTTTTTTACAATTGTATTTTTTCTTAATTATTTTCTAAGTCCAGAATTAAATAAAAACTCCTCAAAGAGCATTCAATTAATTCGTGTCATGCAGAATGGCTAGAACAAGAGTCAGAATTTTTTACACTTTAAGAAAATTAAATTTTCAATTTTTTAAATATGTCACATCGTTATTTTTCTCTACTATTAATTTTTTAAAATCTTTACACCTACATAAATCCGATGTGATTCATACATAATTTTTCTCTCTTATCATTTAAAATAGATGCGTGTAATACACTTAACATGAAATTAACTATTCAAATGCTATTTTTTGTATTTTTCTTTTTAAATGATCATGTGTTTAATTATATTATTATTATTATATAGATTTACATTATGACGCTTTACAAAGCAAAATAATCATTTTGCTTCGGCATCAAATATCACATATAAATGGCTCAAACAATAGATTTAATTTTCTCCATAATTAATTTATATCAAAATCTTATGGGATGTCAAATTTCATTATTTTTAGCTTTCTAATTATTTTTTAAATTTTAAAAATGAACAAAAATTAACCATTTTTTTATTTCAACAAGGATTTTTAAAAGTAATTTAGAAAATAGTTAGAAATCTCAAAAAATATTGAAATAAATTTTATAAGATTTTGACATAAAAAAATTATTGAACAAAAGATCGACAGTCTGAACCGTTGATATGTGATACTTGATGCCGAAGCAAAACTATCATTTTTCTTTGCAAAGCAGTGTAATGTATCTCTTATTATATATGTGTATATATTTTTAGCATTTAAAAAAATATTGAGTATGTTTAAAACATATATTTCTTATTATTTATTAGAAATTTATTTTATCGGGATGAAATCTAAATTACAACCCCAGTAAGGATAAGAATCAAATGATTAAGAGAAAAAAAAATAGAACAAAACATATTTGTAATTATTTTCTTCTATAAATATAAGTTTGTATTTTTTTTCTAAAAAAATAGAATATATATGATATGTTGTTTAGTTATTTCCCCCTTTTCCACATGGAATCCCACCTCAGGGCCACAAACAGCTTCATCCGAGAAATTTATGGGGCAAAATTTGTCTATATTATATAATTTGAAATACTTTTAATTTGAGAAAATAGTTATGCATTATTCCAAAAATGAATCCTAATCATGTTCAAGTGTTTAATTAAGAATAACTGAGAGAAGAACTAGTTTATTTATAATTTGATATAAGATTAGAGGTAAAGGGTATAATAATTGACTAAAATATACATTTAGGCCTCATTCCTTATTGGCTTATTGTGACTTTAGATCAGGAAATCAGGGTCATAATTTTTTGTGATTATGAAGCGTTCGGTGAAAAATAAAGAAACCTTATGAAACCAAGTTTGAACACACAAACTAAGAAAAATATAATAGAAACAAAGTTGAAAATCTGACATTCTAAAATTTATGTCAGACTTCATTTTTTTTTAATTTTGACATCCGCCATTTAGAACTCACCTAACCACGGTTAAATTTTTAAAGATGCCATCCAAATCTTGAAAAATGAATGGGGCCTTAATTGTTTTCTTATGCGATGTATTGCTTGAGATACTTTATAAGATCCATTGTTCATTTTTAATATTTGGTAAATTGTAAAATTAAAAAAGGGTTTTAAGTAGGTATCTTTTTTTTATTACTTAAGTTGTGTATTCGGAAACATTTTTTGAAGAAAAGGGAGACATTTCTGAGCAACTGCCAAGCACCCTCATAAACATCATTTGAGTAAGTTTTTGGTAAGGAATCGAGTAAAGCTGGTGTTTTATGAAGTTCTCCAAGATCTTTAATAAATTTAATAAAACATATCAATCAAATCAATTTCAAACAATAGATTCAAATATTGAAGCCGTCTACATTATTGTGAGTACCAAATTTAACATGAAATCTGTATGAATGAAGATATGAACATCTCCATGACATTTTGCTTGCTCATCATTTGGTATATATATTCTTTATAATATCGCTAAATATGATGATGAACCTATGTCCATTATACTATTTTGAGGCAGGTGTATTTGAAGTAGTGGTTGGTCCACTGAGGAGTTGAGCTGGAAATACATAAAAGAAATTGAAATAACATACGCGCTTAGGATGTTTCATGGTCGGATGCTGCAAATGGATAACAAATGGAAAAAATAAAGATTAGTCATGTACATTTATGTCGTTGCTAACTTCACATCACCCGAATTGGACGGAATCAGAATTTGACGGGCCTTTTGATGCCCCTTTGGTTCTGACCGGAGAGTTTGGTCCGTTAGTAACACAATTTATGTTTTATTTATAAATAATTTATTTTTTACTCATAACTGTATATTTCACAAATAATTCATCAGTTTAATATATAATATATTTTTTGGTCAAAAAATATTTTATTAGTTGAAAAATACATTATATATTATTTTTAATATATTTTTAAAATTTTAATTTTTAATATATATTTTTTATATTATACAAAATGAATTATTCTCAAATTATATCCGTATTATACCGGAATTATAAATTTTTAACCTCGTAGAATAATTCCTGAATCCTGAATTATTACTATGCTCCCTAATCCCTATTGGTTATCACTCGCTACACTACGGAACGATCAATCCTGCCATAATAGATCCATCCATGATCCATTTTGCCGATGGAAGGACGGTTGGCACGTGATACTTGTGCAAGGTGTGAAAATTTCATAGTGGTAGGCTGGTAGCTGGAAAAACCTTATGCCGGAACCTCGTCCATCCATTATTAGTCTCCAACTTTCGATCGTGACCGGTGACTCATCGTCATAAGGCACCGTACCATTATCGTTTAGTTGCTAGAATTATTAATTAGGCTAGACCTAATTTAAAGTTTTTAGTTCAGATGGGCATTTGTCTTTCTCGTCATAAGTTTCCTTTTTAATTGTGCTCATCCTTCTCAATTCTCATTATGACAAAAATTGTCCTTACTATCCGCACTTCTTTAGCTCCATAATTTAGCTAATGGAAGGGATAAATTTGACAACTTGACAATAGCACTTTACATAAATAAAAATAGAAGTATAAATAAATTTTATACATATATTATTCAACTTATCGATTTTGTTTCAAATTTAATGTAATTTATTTAGTGTTTGATGGTCCATTAAATGTCGTTAAATTACAATCATTAGCCATTGTAATTTGTATAAAATATTTTTACTTTTTTGGAATAGTATTTTCTTTTTTCAGAATTTCAAATGTAATTATTCTGTGGCTATTCTACATTTTCTGTTCATGATACTATTCTAACACTTTTTTTAATTGTCAAATGAACTCCTATCGAGCTATCAGTAAACTAGATTTGGTTTTGAATATTTTTTGCTGTCGATTTGATACATTTCTCTAAAGAGAAAGATTTGTGTCATTAATTTTAGTATTTTTTGATGTCATCAACTTAATTCTTAATTTATATTTTAAATTTTATAACTCAAATTTTAAATCCTAATTGTTGATTTTGTTTATTTTTATGATAAATGTATGCTCGTAAAATTTTATAATTTTTAAAGTTATTTTATACTAGATGAAATAAAATGATAACAAAATGAATACATAAAATTAATTGATCATAGTTAATTAGATTCATTATTTTTTATTATTTGTTGTAGTATAAAATGATTTTAAAAAAGGGAAGGGATCACTTGACAATGGTTATCTTGACAATCTTGACAATAAATCTTCAAATAAATATGAAAAAAATAGAAAAAATAGAAAAACCTTATAAATATGTTCTTCTACTTATAGATTGATGATGATTTGAATTTCATGTAATTTCATTATCGTTTGATAGTCCATCAAAGACCATTAAATTAGAATCGTTGCAAAGTGTATAATATTTTGATGGCATCTGATAGACTAACAAACAATAATAAAATTGTATGACCAAAAATCTATAAGTAGAATAATATATATATAAGATTTTTTTTCTATTTTTAAGATTTTTCATATTTATTTGGAGGTCTATTATCAAAATTATCAAGATAACCATTGTCAAAGGATCCCTTCCCTTTAAAATAAAATAAAATTTACAAGTACGTATCTATCGTAAAACTTAACAAAATTAACATTTAGATTTTGAAATTTAAATATTAAAATTTAAAATATAAATTAAAATATAAGTGACATTGGACCGGATTCTTCTCTTCTTGGAGATAGTTTCATTTCTAAAGCACCATGACTAGGGCTTTCTAACGTTGAAAATGCATTAACTGTTTTGTTAAAGGATGATTAAAATTTTTATTTTTTGTAACTGTTTCGTATAATATATAGAACTATTAATTATTTCGTTGATCGTATCATCAAATTGAACGGTTGAAACATAACAAGCGATCAAAATTTTTTGATCGTTTAACAAACTAAAATTTTAATTTAAATATTTTAAATTTACAATATTCATCAAATAAAATATTAAAAAATTACAATATTTATCAATTATACTACAAACTTACATACATCAATATTATAAAACTTAGAAACTTACATATTAGTAAACTGAAAGTATTACAATTTATAAAAACTTATTGCTAAAAATTATACAAAATACAATGATTCATCAATTTAAATAGTACAAATTTGAATATTGCTAAAAATCAAGTAATTGGCTTGAAAACATGCAATATAATAAGTAAATTGTCTGAACAATCGACTGAAAAAATGCATAATCTAAATTTGCATATTATAACTTCAAAATACCTAAAATATCCTAAATACTCTGATCTCAATCCAGATCTCATGTTTATTTCTCAGCAATTTATCAATCTCAACCAATTAAAGTCTTTAACATAATTGAAAGTCACTATTTGAGATTCAGAGAGCCAAAGAGTAACTAAACTGCAGGCTATAACTATAAAACAACAAACTAGCAAGACAATAAGCCAACAAGTCAACAAAGCAACAACTAACAAGCCAGCAAGACAACAAGCCAATAAGGTAACAACTAACAATCAAATAAGGCAACAATTAACAAGTCAGGAAAGACAATAAGCCAACAAAAGTATAGAAATAGTTACACTGACATACAAGTTTATATTTCACTGTCACAGACACCATCATTCAGTACCACCTTATTATCACTAGGACATAATGTATCACTCAATTCTCCATTATTTTCGGTCACAGGCAACAAACAACATAAGACAAAGTTACACTGAGCACAGACTATAGATAAGAACAAGAATAGTAAGAGCACATACCAGTAATTAACGCACGTAACCAATTTTGACCACATACAAAGCCTCAATACTTTCATCTTCTTAACACGTATGAAATCTTTCAAACTAGCCCTTGTGTGTTGGCACTAGAGCTCTTCCTAATAAACAAACAGATGTGTCAAGTATTAAATAAATAGTTCATATTAGATCAATTTAAATTATTATTTAGTGTTATATCCCAAGTGTTGTGCTGAACTGCCAAATTGATTTTGTACCAACCTTGAGTGTGCTTTCGCATACTCTTTGAACAACTCATTCTTGTAAGTCTTCAAATTGGCAACAAACCAAGGGCATATATCTTTTCAATATAGTTCTCAACAACAGCTAACTTGCATCTAGAGTCAAGAATAGAAAATAATTGTCATTAGAGTATTCTCACTAGTCCAATATTTATCCCACTTAACAAACATCTCGGTACCCATCTTAACAATAAAAGGATATGGACTAGTACCCAGTTTTTTAATACTCAAATAAACTTCACAAAACTCAAGAAAGAACAAATTTGATGTTGGGTACTTTATGCCACTCAACTTCAGTGTAGCATTATAAAATACTTTCAAACACACTATAAGTTCCCTTATTATCTTTCATTCTTACTCAGATGGGTTGAATGTGTACTTTTTATCAAGAGCACCATATCGATTAATTACCTCTTAAATCTGCAAAGCTAACTCCAACATTAAATATATAGATTTCAACATGTTTGGACATCCCAAACAGGTTTTTTGCTTGGAGCATTAATATGAAAATAAATAAAAATAAAACAAAAATATGATTAAAATAAAATAAACTAAAAATATGATTATATTAAAATAAAACTACAAATATCGTTTATATCTCATTGTTGCTTAAATTTCCCCATCTCCGATTGTGAATGACGAATGTACTCCATCGTTTCATGAATATTCTTTATCTCATCATACAATAAACCCAACCATCTTGAACAATTAAATTCAATACATGACAATCACATCTTTGATGAAAGATGGAACCATTAGCTAGGAGATTATTTTTTAGAGGTGTATTGAATAATTCTTTAATGCAAGCATCATTAACATATGAGTTATCAAGTACAAGGCATAAAACTTTTTTGTCCAAATTTTATAATATCAACTTATTATAAATGGCTTGAGCTATATTCAAACCAGTGTGTGAAGATGGTAATAGTGTAAATTGATATTTTTCTTAAATTCCAACCGTCATCAATATAATGACATGTAAGAGCCATAAAATTTGTCTTTACCTTATTACTCTATAAATCATTTATAAACCTAAATCTATAATCTAGTTTGTCAAATAATTCATACAAACTATCCCTTTTCCTCTTTATAAATATTAATGCAATCAAATCTAAATGTATTATTTGACAACATCTTAAAATAAGATTGCAAATTACTTACAAAAACTTTCAAGAAATGATGACTTGCATAATTAAAGGGGTACTCATGTGTAATTATCATCTTTGTAAAAAAAAAATTCCGCTTTTCGCAAGATCAAACACCCAAACAATAGGATTTGACCCACCTAATAATAAATTAAAATAAAATATCAATGTTAAATTATCTTTAATATGTTATAATTGAATTAATAAGTTGAAACTATAATTTGAAATATTCACATGTTTGTATTGCGAGCCTGTAACATCTTTTACAAGGCATCAACTTTACTATGCCTCTTTGCCCATAAAATTTTCTTGCACATTTTCTTAATGTGTTGTTTCAATGAGCTAGTGCTCCTTTGATTATAATTTTTCTCACAATAATTACATACAGTTTCATAACTATAATCATCTCCCACACATCAAATTATGTACCCTTCACTTTCTTTTTTTATGGATTGTTCAGGTGCATTAGGGTTTTGGGACTCTGGTGCATTAACACTAGCTAGTTAAGGGTCAATTGGAGGATTAATTTCAATCAAACTAATCTCCTCTGGGGTTTCAAGATTAAGATTGGTTCCATACTAAATTACAAGTACAAAGACATTGACTCAGATAATTTACAACTACAATTACAACAAAGACAGTAAAGAAAAGACAGTAGAGCACATACTCATTAGAGGAGATATTAGACACAAATTCAGTCATTACCGTCATCTTTATATATACAACAAAGATAGTAAGAGCCTCTGTAAGCAAAGAGAAAGAACAAATAAAAACAAATGGTAAGAGCAATAACAGTAAGAAAAAAAATAGAAAAAGTAAGAATAAAAATAGTAAGAGCATTAAATCCTCTCAAAAAAGATAATATGAGCCTCTCATATTTGCAAGCAAAGACAATAAGAGCGAATATAGTAAGAGCAAGAATAGTAAGAGTAAGCACAGCAAGAGCTTGAACAGTAAGAACAATAACAATAAGAGCTTGAATAGTAAGAGCAAGAACAACAAGAACAATAAGAGATCGAACAGTAAGAGAAAAAATAACAAGAGTAATTTACAATAATTTATCTTAAATTCATCTCTCTCTCTCTCTTTAATTTTTTTCCTTCCTTCTTTTTTTCTATCTTTCTAATAACAGTAAGAGCAAGAACAATTAAGAACAAAAATAGTAAGAGCAATATATAAGTTAGAATTTTATCATCTGAAACATGTTTGGTGGTGACGATAAGGCCTCCATCAATGACCTGTCACATCTCTCAGTTCGGTTGATCTGTTCTTTGACCTTTCTCTTAGCCCTTTCCTTAATTGTTATACTAGAATCAATGATAGGTCATCGAAAATAGGCGCATGCGGCACGCCTGGCCAAGATTTATGGTCAAACGATGAAGGAATGATAGGTCGATGCCTCGACGGGCCATCTGATCTCATATAACTTACAAGTTACAATCCAATCATATGTTTCTGAGAGAAAGAGGAGCGGCTGAGCGAGATAGCAAGAGAGTGGATTAAAATGTGACTGTGCGAGAGAGGAGAGTTAAATGACAAGACAACGAGTAGTTGGAGTTAAGATTCATACTATTTGCGAAAAGAAAAGATAGGGAGCAAGGAGAGCGCCAAAACGACGACTAGGGTTGGGACGAGAGAGAGAGAGAGAGAGAGAGATAGACGGAGACTGATATATCTCATCTCGTTTAGGATTTTCCGCCCCATCAATCTCTCTGTAATTATATTCATAACAGACATATAAAATGTCTAAACTAACGAGATAGAACAAGTAAATATCGTTGGTCGTTTTGCTTGAATGACGAAATGAATTAAATTTGCATTGATCGTTTCATTACTGAAACGAAATGAAAATTTATGACTATTTCATTTCGTTTCTCACAAAACAAAATGATAAAACGGTCAAATGGTAAATCGTTGACACCTCTACTCCTAACACACCACATGTCACGTAGGCACACAACACGAAAAAGAAAGAAAGAAGAAGGGATCAGTTATCTTGACAATTTTGACAATTCATAAACTCATAATTAGATCATTTTCTCTTTTGTGTTTTGTCCGATGTTTACTAAAAGGGAAGGGATCAGTTATCTTGACAATCTTGACAATTTTGACAATGAATCTTCAAATAAATATAAAAAAATTTAAAAATAAAAAAAATTATAAATATATTCTTCTACTTATATATTGATGGTGATTCAAATGTCATGCAATTTTATTATCATTTGATAGTTCATCAAAGACCGTTAAATTAAACGGTTGTAAAGTGCATAATATTTTGAATTTTTGATAGTCTTTGATGAACTAGCAAACAATAATAAAATTACATGAAATTTCAATCATTGTCAATTTATAAGTGAAAGAACATATCTATAAGGTTTATTTTATTTTTAATTTTTTTCATATTAATTTGAAAATTCATTGTCAAGATTATCAAGATAACTCGTTGTCAAGGGATCCCTTCCTTACTAAAATCATATTTCATGTCACATCGTCTTGCAAGCACATGGCAGGATCTGAATGCCAAAATTTTATTTTATGAAATTTGCTCAATACAAAATGTGAGGAAATCATCAGATAAACCAAGGACAACATCAGAAAGTAAATATAATCAGCAGCACTATCTTGATAGCAAATTTTATAATTTGGATTACGAAAAATTATTCAAATATTTAGTTTACCACTTCAATAGAATGAGAGAAGGTTGTTTACTATGTAGCCAATTTTAAATCTAGAATATATAATTACAATCACCTTATCCAATCAATATGGCTCCTTGATTTGTTCTGCTGGGAAAACTTATCAATGCTCATGGCGAATTATACTTAATACTCTTCTTAGATATGAAAACTCTTTCTATTGCTGATTTCGTTTTCCTGCTGCTATTTTATCGTAGATAGTTGCAGCTCTATTTTATTTATAACTCTTCCCTACTGTCAATTTTATTGTAATTATATAGCAGCAGTCATATATGATTTTTTTTCTTTCAAAATTGTTATGTAATATTTTAGAATGCAATGAAAGCGGATTTAGAATGAAATGAAAGCAGATGGCATATGTCACTATTTTGTTTAAAAAAAAGGCAGAATCCAATCATACTTTTTGTGTGCGTGTGTATTTGAAGTTAAGTTTGAAATAATGTTGCCTACAGAGATTTTTCAATATATATATAGAGAGAGGGGTAGATTATTGTGAAAACGTTTGTATTTCAGCCGATATGCAAACAGATCAAAAATTATATTTTAAATCTCAAAAATTTAATTTATAATTTTCATTAAATTCTTCATATGAAAATCTTGTGGAATACAAAAATTTAGAGTGTTTTGAGTTTTTAAGTCACTTTTTTTAATTTTTTAAAAAATAACATAAACATTGAATATTTATTATTATTTTTAGAGCTATTTTTTTTTAAAAATTCAAAACAATGACTTAACAAATTCAAAACACTCCAAATTTTTGTATCCCACAGGGTTTTCATATGAAGAATTTAATGAAAATCATAAATTAAATTTTTTGAGATTTTAAAATATAATTTTGATCCGTTTGCATATCGGCTGAAAAATACAAATGTTTTCACAACATACCGAAATAAAAAATTTCTTTCTATTATAAACTGGTAATCCTATGTTTTCCTATACAATGAACTTGATATCATTTTTGTTTTTCATTTTTAAATGTAAATAAATTACAAGCACATATTGAGAAGCAATTATATTCTCCACCATTTCTTCTTTTCCATGTTTTTAACAAGTTCATTTGCCAAATTTGCAAAATTCTCTGCCCCATCTTGAAGTTCTGCCGTTCTTTGGCTTATCCGCTGCAATTAACAGCTAGTCAATCATGAGTAACAATCGAAGTAATGGTAGATTGAAATATTCTAACACCAAGAACTAAAATTTTTACATCAAGCTTCTCTTGACGCTGCATGAGCTTTTCTTTTGCTTGGACTGCAGCAGCTGCAGCATCCTGGAGATTACAGGAACAGCTTTTAGCAATAAAAAAAAGAAAAATTAGAAAAGAAAAAAAAATTGAGAGAAAACAAGTACCCCTCCAAATTTGTATTTTGTAAGAATTTCTTGTTGTGTTCTCATTCTTGGTTTAGGCACATTACTTGATCCTTCAAATAGCTTCTGCCGCTCATCATCTATGAGGCATAAAAAAAAATCAAAATATATGCTGATTTTTGTTTCAAAACTTCTGTTATGTAATCAAACATAAACTACAAATGGTTGTATCACCTCTTTTTTGTTTCTCAACTTTTTGCAGGGAAGAGGGACCACAACCCATTGGTTCTTCTATTTCGACATCATCAATGATAATATATTTTTTTTTTGAAATAGTGGATAGCCACCAGTTTCATTATGAAACATTAAGTCTTTGATATCACACCCCGATATCATGAGTGAAAATAGGTTTGATACCCACAAGTTCTCAAATCGTAAGTATGAACCATATACTACATCACTGTCTTCCCATGCATTGAATATTACAAAATATATGTAAACATCTCATTAGCAAAATCAAAATTTAGCCCCATCAGCGTTTCAAGCTTTCCAATCTTCGCTTCAAACTTAATAAACACAATCTTTTGGCTGCAAATTTCTCTATACCTGCTATGTAAGATGATAGTGTAGTGCCAGCAAGATATAATATTGTTCTAGTATCAGAGGGTATTAATTCTTCTAGTAACTACTATTTATTCAAGCTACTATTAGAAACTTTCATCTACTGTTATTTCAAGACCTGCGCCAGACAAGGCGGGCCCTTCCTCTGAATTTATTCTTAAACTTTCCTCTAATATCTGCAGTGGTAAAGAGTTAATATCAGGAGGTACTATTAGATGTAAATTATCAGATACAGTTGCTGCCTTTATTGAGCTCCAATATTTAATAAGTGCTAATATATTACCCCCTAATGATCTTACACTTTTACAATTACCCCCTGAAAGATTAGTCTATTTCTTTCTTTCCATATAGTCCATAGAATTGCACCCCTTAACATTTCACAAATATTTGTATCTTTAAATGGTATACATGCATCTATTTGCCAGAGTTCATCTATTGTTTGAATTAAAAATGAAAAGTTATTATACCTTGCAATCCATGACCAAATACAAGTAGCAATTGAACAGTGTATAAATAGATGGTCAATTGTTTCATGAGCATTACAAAAAATACATTCATTTTGCCCCCTCCATCCTCTTTTTTGTAAATTTTCTTTTGTTAGGATTTTATTTTTCCTCACAAGCCATAGAAAAATTTAAATTTTCAAAGGAATAGAGGTGACCATATTGATCGATATTGATTGTTTTCTACTCCCCCAAAGTCTAACCATGAGTAACATGAATTTGTTGTAAATATACCTTTATTGTTCCATCTCCATATATAACTATCTTCCTGTGTATTTAAACAGATTGTTGATATGCTTGTGTAGAGTTCCATTAGTTGTTTCCTAAGTGTATCATTTAATGATCTTGTAAAACTTAGATAATATCTATTGTAACCAATCACCTGAGCTACAGTTATATTTGGGTCCATTGATATTTCAAATAGAAAAGGGTATTGGGTGTTTAGAGAACAATCATTTAACCATCTATCCTTCCAGAATAGTGTTTTTGATCCATTACCTAATCTATTACTTATACTGGTAATAAAAATGTCTTTTTCTTTGTTTACTTCTTTCCAGAATGTAGACATATTATTTGTTGTTCTTGAGTTATTATATTTATTTTCAATTATAATTTTCCATAAACCTTTTTCTTGAATATTGTGAAATCTCCATAACCATTTGACTAATAGAGCTTTATTCATAGTTTTTAAATTTAATATACCTAAACCCCCTTGCTCAAAACTAGTACAAATTACTTTCCAGCTTACTAAACAATATTTTTTCCTTGTAGTATTTCCACCAAACCATAAGAATCTTTTACATAGTTGATCTAGCCTTTGTCTAATTTTAGTGAATTCTAAATATTGTAAGCGATTAAATGGGAATAGCATTTAGTATTGATTTGATAAGAGTAAGTCTCCTCCTAATGATAGGAGCTTTCCTTTCCAATGAGCTAATTTAATAGCTACCTTATTAATTAGAAAATCCCAATCTCTTATCCTAAGTTTCTTCCAAATGTAATGGAACTCCCAAGTATTTGATTGGTAGTGTCCCTATTTTACATCCTATAACATTAGCTAATCTATAACTTTCAGGTTTCATTAAACTTAAAGGAATCATTTCACTTTTTGAATAATTTATTTTTAAACCTGATAGATATTCAAAACCTACCAATAATAGTTTTAAAGCTGAAGCCATTTTATCATTTGCCTTTAAGAAGATTAATAAATCATCTGCAAATTGTAGATGAGTAATATTAACACCATTAAAATTTCCTAACCCTTGAATATAACCTTCTAATTGTCCTTTTATTAAAATCTTAGAGAGTGTGTCAGCTACTAAATTAAAGAGGAAAGGAGATAGTGGATCTCCTTGTCTTAGTCCTTTTTTTGAGTAAAAATATGGTGTTGATTTTCCATTGATTAATATGTTGTTTTGACTACTTTCCAGAAGGTTTTTGATCCATACTATCCATCTATTTCCAAATCCTCTAGCATGTAAAACTTCATAAATAAATTGCCAATTAACTGAATCAAAAGCTTTTTCAAAGTCAATTTTAATTAAAATTCCTTTAGTTTTATTTTTCCTAGTTTTATGAAGTATTTCTTGGGCACAAATTATATTGTCATGTATGTTTCTACCTTTTATGAATGATGTTTGAGTATGATTTATAAGCCTATCCATAACTATACTAATTCTGGTTGCTAGAATCTTTGTTATAATCTTAAAACTACAGTTTTCTAGACTAATAGGTCTATATTGTTCTATTCTCATACTATCTGAAACCTTAGGTATTAATACTATTGTAGCATGATTAATCTTTGTTAAATTTAGAGTATTATGATAAAAAGCATTAACTAATGCAATTATATCATTTTTAACTGTATCCCAATAAGTTTGATAAAACGAAAAAGGTATTCCATCTGGTCCAGGGGCTTTATTCCCTTTGGAATCAAATATCGCTTTTTTTTTTATTTCTTCTATTGTAATTGGTTCCTCTAGATTATCTTGTAAAATTGTATCTAATTGTTCATTCTCATCCCATATATGTAAATCCAGTGTAAAAATTCTAGTTTGTACTGATCCTAAGAGTGTTTTATAATAATTCAATATGTGATTCCTTATTATATTTTGATCATATATGACGTCATTGTTAATTATTAGTGAGTATATATATTATTCTTTCTTTTTCTATTGTTAATAATTGTGTGAAAAAATTTTGTATTCAAATCCCCTTCTAATATCCATTGTAAACTAGATCTTTGTTGCCAATAAATTTCTTCATCAAAGTAAATTTTATCTAATTTTAATTTACTGTCTTCCCATATACTATATTCTTCCATACTCAAATCCCTATCTTCCTGTAACAATTCTAATTCATTTAACTTTTTAAATAATTTTGTTTTATCCTTCTGTATTTTCCCTTTAGTATTAATATTCCAACCTTTGAATTTTCTTCTCATAAATTGTAATTTAACTCTCCAGCTATTCCCTATATCCTGTAAGTTAATGTGGAATGATTGCCACCAAATATTTAGTAATTGATTAAACCCTTCTTGTTGTATCCATTGTTTATCAAATTTAATAGGAGTGTTAGTATCCAATCTACTACGCTTATCGTAAATATAATTATTGCATTATGGTCTGATTGATATCTAGGTAAAGATTTATTTAAACTATTTGGAAATTCCCTTTTCCATGAAGTTGTGCATAAAAATCTATCTAAACAAGCTAAAGAGGGGTTTTTCTTAAGTTTGACCAAGTATATAGCCTATCATTACTTTTAAGATCTATTAGCTGATTATTATTTATAAAATTGTTAAACTTTGAACTAATAGAGTGATTAAAAGATCTTCCTTTTCTCTCTGATCTATGTCTTACCACATTAAAGTCTCCTCCTATGAGCCAAGCAACATCTGATAGTGATCTAGTATTATATAATTCTCTCCAGAAACTATTTCTAAGTCTAAGTATTGTAGGGCCATAAACTGATGTAAACATTCAAATAAAACCAGTGTTTCTTTGTTTAAATAAGATTGTAATTGAATAATTAAAAATCCATGATTGTATTAATTCTATTTTATTCTCATTAATACCTACTAATATTCCTCCTGAATTACCATCAGCTGGTAAAATAACCCATTTAGTTAAAATATTACTCAAATTTCTTAATGTTCTTTCCTTAAATTCTGACTTTTTTGTCTCTTGAATACTTACAATGTCTATATGATGTGTAAATATTATTTCCTTAACTAATCTTCTTCTTTTTGGTTTACCTAATCCTCTGACATTCCAACTTAGTATATTCATGTATTAATAATGGAAATCAGAGGTAAAACCTCTATACTTAAATCTATATTATCTATATTATGTGTATTATTTAGTCTATCTAGGATTCCATTCAAGACATAAGATAATTGTCATTGTTTTGTTAAAGATCTAAAATGTTGTACTACTTTAAG
Source organism: Schoenoplectus tabernaemontani (assembly GCA_037127355.1). Lineage (NCBI taxonomy): Eukaryota > Viridiplantae > Streptophyta > Magnoliopsida > Poales > Cyperaceae > Schoenoplectus > Schoenoplectus tabernaemontani. The sequence continues at coordinate 26,759,900 of CM073753.1, forward strand.
TCTAATGCTATCACTAGTACCTAATGAAAAACCACATCTAGAAAATAATGTCATTATTTTCTCATCTCGTAAAATGAGCATAAGGAAAGTCACATATAAGTGAGTCTATACCGCTCTCGATAGAGGAATCTGTTCGAATTGGTCTTTAAGGACAGGTGTACTGTGATGTATTGAATTGGAAGCTTCTTCTTAATCCTTGCACTCGTCTAACTCGGTCAAACTACCGGAGGCTTGATTTGATCCGGGGGTGTTATCTCCAATATTTCCTGATCAGCTTCTTCCTCCACTCCATTAATGGTTTGTTGGGGAATTACTTGTTAATATGGAAGTAAGGGGGACTGAGAAAAAGGGATCAGGGCTAGGTTTGTGGGAGAAGATTCTGTTTGACTTATAGTTATTGGAGGGATAACTTGTTCAGTGTATGGAATTTCTTCCATTTCTATGGTCTCATGATCTGGTATGATTGTTGGTATCTTGAGAAATTTGGGGCTTTGTTGGGTTTCTATGGCTTTGTTGTTCTGTCTGCCCTGGTTTGGTGTTTGTTGTCCATCCTGCTTGTTACTAGATTCCACCCTTTCACTTCCAGAGTTAAGATTTGTTCTTATATTGTTTTCTCCATTCACTTTTTTCTGCCGGTAAGCTTTCACTTTGGTCTGTCTAGGGTCTTCGTTTAGTGAATCTTCCATGAGCATGTTAGCTTCATGATCAAGGTCATAGTAAAGGGTATGAAAGCTAATCGAGCCGTCTCCTTCAGTAAATTTAAGTTTTCTAAATGGTGGTATAACTTCTATGTCTGCTATTCCTATCTTGATTCTTAAGAAGGAGAAATCATGGTGATTACTGTTTCTAGGATCAACATCCAGTAAAATACTACCGCTTAAATCATCTGCTATACGTTCAAATTCATTTTTTTTGAAAAAGCGATAAGGAAGACCTGTTATCTTTACCCATACTGGTAAGGGAGGTTGGTCAGCGTTGTCATGCTTCTCCTTGTTGTATGCTTCTATTGGGAATCTGATACCTCCTAATATCAGAGATCGAAATTCTAAGGTTGTTGTTCTCCATTCTTGGTTTGGAGGGTCTAGAGGTATTGGTTATCATGATGGCTCTAACAATCCATTGAAACCCGTTATAGGAAATCGTTGTGAAAGGTGGGCTTGTATATAGAGCGGTCCCATCCGATGCTCATCTCGTGATGACCACACCGTTGTTAAGAGTGATTTGAAGTGATACATTGGCTGGATTATTGTAGAATCGGATCATTGGATATTCATTAGCTTCTTTGATCTGTTCCATTCTCAAAGATTGATTCTTGGGGATTGTTGAGGAATACTGAGAAGGAGTAATTGCTGTGTGAACTATCTCGTGTTGAAATAGGTTGATTAGGCGAGGTTTTGGTGCGGTGTTGTGGTTTTGGTCGAGGGTAATGGCTCGACGTGTGTGTTGGATCGATGGCCTAATCTACCACAAGCAAAGCAAACTAATGCATTACGACATTCTGTAGCTCTGTGATTTCTTTCGCCACATCTATAGCATGTAATAATCCCTCTTCTTCTTTTCTCCGATTTGATTTAGTTTTTGGATCGGAGGTTTTGGCGGAGGGATCCGAGGTTTAGGTGTAGGGTCACGGAGGATTCGTAGATTTAGGTTTAGTTGTTAACGAGGGTATAGAGATGGGAGATGCGAGCCGTTTCGTGTCGGAGAGTTTGTTGAAGTCCGTTCGAGTCCCGCAAGAGAGCGAAAATTATCTATCCATTTCTTGCATACACCCGGTTCTTGATTCTCGTTTCTTGTTTTTCCGGCTCCACCACACTAGGCGTTGGAGCGCTTGTTTGTGAAGGGAAAGCTCGATTGACTAGTGTGATGATTGTCTTGAATGAAGAGTCCAACTCTCTGAGCAGTCTGTCTCGTTCAATCATCTCGTCGCCGTCCATTCCTCTCTCCGCGTCACATCCACTTAATGATAATATATTTTAAAAAGACGAAAACTGCATTAGAGAACTATTCACCAATTGATAATATATTTTAAAAAGAGAGATGTTAATCATTGTTGATAAACAAAATGGAAGTCTCTTAGATTCTTGTTGTTGATCATTGTTTGGTCGTTGTAGTTCTTGCATGTGTGCTTAGGTTGTTTGATGAGTATGATATTGATGTTGTTCATAGGTAGCTTGATGTTGCAAAGTGTTGATGTGGTTTGTAGGAATGAGTTCTTCGATGTAACTTTTATTTTAGTTAAAACAGTTAAACTTGGTAGCAGCTGCCAAGGTTTTTAAGAGTGAGAGAGAGAGGGAGAGAGAGAGAGAGAGAGAGAGAGGTGTCATGTTGGGAATCCTGTTGTCACAAATTGTGACTCACAATGGCTCATTTTGTGCTTGCGTAGGTAGTGCTACTTATCTGGATGCAGTTCCGGCTCAAGGACATGAGCGAGGCACAGAAATGCCTGATATACTTTGCAACAACAACAAAACCTTTAATCCCAAAAAATGCCTGATATACTTTAATTTAATTTTTTTATTAGGAATATATCTTGGCAGTTTCTGCAAAGCTTTCCAAGAGAGGGAGAGAGAGAGAGGGGAGGAGAGAACCAATGTTAATTTCTTCCTCCTCGTCTAAAGCTTCAACTGATAATTCAGCAAAAGATAATGTTGAGAGAAGTTCCTCTAATTGCTGTTCATCAGTAAATTTGGGGCTATTATCACCTCGGCTTCCTTTCAAACCTTTCACAATTCCACCTAATATGCCAGGAATTTGTTCCTACTTTGTCAATTAGTATATTAGAACTTCAATCATGAATTGGTGAAGAAAAATAATTAAAATAAAAATAGGAAATAGAAAATCAAGGCACCTGTCACCTCTTCTGATTGCTAGAAGCGCTTCTGGCAGCTTCAACAGCTGCTGCAAGAACTTTATCATGAAGGCAAGGAGAAGATTCCGGAATTCTATTAAAGTTATCAATCCATTGTTCAAGAAAAACATTCATTTTGTTTAGTTGGTATACAAGAAAGAGGAACAAAATGAATAAACAAAAATAACCTGAAAGAATTCTCTGATGCGAGGAGATATTATTGCAAGCTCAGAACCATTCACCTAACACAGTTTAGGAATTAATCAAAATCAAGATATTCTTAATTTAAAAAAGGAAAATATGTTGGCTGACAACTCATCATCCAACCATTCAAGAAAACAATGTCCAGGGACAAACAGAAAATGCACCATAAATTTTCTTTCCAATATTACACCGACCTTTCAATATAACTTTGAATTAATGGGGCTCTCACACGATAACTGATATATGGAAAGAAAAGAATAATTACAGAAGAGAAAATCACCAAAGAAATTTGACCGCTGGATAAGTCATTGTCTTGTCCATGTTTGTTTTGTAACTCCATCTTAAAATAGACATTAGTGAGCTCCGACCAAAAATTTCTAAATCCGGCACTGACCTGTCCATTCAAAGACAAACCATTTATAGCATAAGTTTAAGCATAATATTTGCATTTAGTGCCGCCTTCTAATACATAAGATATTCCATGGCAAGTACAAGCAAGAGAACAGACTTTGTTAGAACTGGGTTGGATAGAAGAACATGGGTCTGGCATGGAAATGCCTTGAAGATGGAAAAAAAAAACTCTGATTTGGGTGTTGCAAAAACTAGAAGTTTTAGAGATAAAGTTCTAGATTTTATGCTGACATTTTTGGGAGTGTTTCTAATGAACTTGTAATAATCTGTTAGTTGTAAACTGTTACTTGTAAGCCTTCTTGTGGTGCCTATTGGTATCAGGATGTGGTACCTCCTTTATGATTTCCTCATTAGCCAGTGTGATACTTGGTAGTATAACTGTAGGATAAACTACTTGAGTAGGTAATTTCCCCGGTATCAGGATGTGATGCCATGTTTGGATATCATCTTTCCAATGGAAACAGGTGGTTAATACCAATTTTTCAATAAAAAATAATATTTACTTATTTAGTAAGCAAGCATATTTATGTAAAAAACAATGAACCAAGCATATTAGTACCTGATCTCCATGGATCTGGTTTGATAGACTAGGAGTAGGTCAAAAGACTTCTTTTCTACATTACAGTATAGCGCAGATCAGCGACAGTGCTCTGACAGCTCAATCTTTATAAGATGATTATCGAGCCCCTTTAATGGAATGGACAAATTAGAAATGAAGTTGAGCATCACAAAAAATGTGAACTATCATTGCATAATATGGAGCGTCAATTAGGAGTATAGAGCAAGAAGCAGCCGGTTGTTTCGAATTTTCTAAATTATATTTTTTAATTTTTAAAAAAAATGTACAAACATTGAATATATTATTATTATTTTTAGAGTTGATTTTTCAAAAATAAAAAAATGCTGACTTAGAAAACTCAAAACATCCTAAATTTTTGTATTCCATAAGGTTTTCATATGAATAATTTAATAAGCATGATAAATCAAAATTTGGAGATGATTTGTTATACTTTTTGAGTTAAGCTCACGCTATCTTTACTCTCTCTCTTTATAAAAATCATTAAGCACAGTAAACTAACTCCAAACACGATAAAAATTAGTATTCTGCAAGATTATGATATAAAGATTTTATTGAGCTAATTAAATTGAAATTTCGAGCATGAAAAATTAAAATTTAGATTGGTAGCATTTTAAAATTTCCGAAGTGACATAATAGACAAACTCTCTCTCTCTCTCTCTCTCTCTCTCTCTCTATATATATATATATATATATATATATATGGTGAATGGAACTCTCTATTCCCTATTCCCTTGGTCCTACTAAGAAAGGTTTGGCACTGAATTTCATCGGAATTATTGTTATACATAGAACTAACCTCTAGGTACTTGTATGGCACCTTCTTATGTGATATGAGGAGGCCTTCAATATTGCCACCTCCAATTATCTTTATCCTACCATCCCTAGAATACCAAATACCAAAGGAAAACCAATAAGGGCCTGTTCGATTTAGTAGTTTTCATTTGGAAAAGCATGGTTTTAACTTCTAACATTTTATAACTCTGACGTGTTTGGTGGGTAATTGAGAATCCTTGCAAAGCCAGGTTTAAGCACAGATATCAAGAAAAATACAAGAGAAAATGAGTACAAAACCAGGTTTTGTAAAAATCAAGTCAGATTGGATTTTTTTCACTCTTTGGCTTCCTTTGTTTATAACTCTGCAAGCCACAGTCAAAAAACCACTCTAGCCATCTGAAATCAAAGAAATGAACGGGGACCTAACTGTTGTTTGTAGGAACCAAAAGAACGCCCTTCATAAAATCAATTTTTACATTTTATACTCACAAGGTGCCAATGGCTAGGAGACTTTGGATCGGGTCAAAAGCCATGGTTGATGCAGTGTAAGGTATACCATAGTGAACAGCAATCTGCACATCAATTTCAGTTGATTTTTGCTTGATGCATCATGACTGAAATGAACTCATGCTGCTTAAATTTGAAAAAGAAAAACAAAGAACACAGTATATAAGATTGTATGCATCCGTTGAGTTATGAAGTATAACTGGTCATACCAGATTACAATGCCAGATTGCAGTACTGCTTTTTGATTCTCTTAGGCACATTTTTTATGCTTAAGTAGAATTTGTGTACTATGCAATACTAGTACGATGCAATTGAATTTCTGACTTTAATCAAAATGCAATTAAAACCCTTGGACTCTTGGTATCCAGGATGCCAAAATTGAGGTTCATCTTCTATCCTACCAGTACAATACTTCAACAATTCTATCCTACCAGTACAATACTTCAACAAGTATATATACCAGTCACTATTCTGATGTTTAGTCCTTGCCTTCTCATGCCAGTACGATTGCACAACTTAAAAAATGCAGCTAAAGCTCAGAAGGAATCTCACAACAAGTTGAGATTTAACTAGAAAAGATTGTTCAGTAAGTCATCGCATCGAATAACTCTGATGTTCCGATCCTACGCAAATCTAAAGCAATGGAAGTTGTTAAATTGCAAGGTAAGAGGCATTAGGAAGTTTACCTTGTGAAGAGCTTTATCCAATAGGTTCTTTACAAACATGTCCAAGACCTCGGATTTCCCGAGAAATAGAGACGAAAACAAAACAACAAAAAAACAATTAGTAGGTATGACCCATTGAGCCTTAATTCAAAGGAAAAGGAAAATTGAGAAAAAATATCGTTTCTCCGAGGTATTTACCTGTAGCCTGTAGGCTGTAGTGAGGACCGGAGGAATGGAAGGAAGCAGATGACGTGTGGAGATCTAAGAGGTTGATTACTCCACAAACGGCTGAGATTGGATTTGGAATGGCGGATATTCTGTTTTGTTCAGGTCAACATGTTCCAGTCTAGTCAGATTTTTTTTTGGTAAATAAAATAAAAAAATAGAAAAATGATATGAGTTTGATTCGCTCTCAGATGTCAAGATCAAATTTTAATCTCGGTCTATGGACCGAGTTTAAAACTCGATCTCAAATAATTTATTTATATATTATCATACATTCAGTTTTGTCTTTCATCTTCCTCCAATCATTTTTTAAAATCGTCATCGTTACCGTTGCAAGAACTTTCAATTAAAAGTGTGTCTTTCGACCGATCCAATCCAGATCCGTATTTAGCATTTTTTTCTCATATATATTGTATGTTTTTATTTCTATTTGGACTATTATTTTTTACTATAAAATTAAAATACACTAAGAATATGGTTTATCGTTAATATTATAGAGACGACTATGTTGCTGAACAATGTGTATCACGAAGGTCAAATCATGAACACTTTAACCAGGTAGGTTACGATATTCGTGTCGTGTGCACATTTCTGCCGACGAAACAATCAGTATTCATGACTTGAAGAGATAGATTCATGTTAGTTTGAAACTGCTCCCTTGTCATTTCAACATTATCATTAGTGTGTGAATCAACACTGCCTCATCAGATTTTGGATGATCTTTTTATAGTTTATTTGGGATAGTTTTTGAGAAAATTTGAGGAATGATTAAAACAACAACTTTGTATCAATACACGGGTATAAAACACTAAAGTTAGTAGTTGAATCTGAACTAATATCCAGTTCTAACCTTATCTATGATCAATCTTGACTATCGATGCTGGATTTTTATCGAGGCGTATGCCGATAAACTATTTATGACATGTGCTTATGATGCGAGTAACAACTACTATCATTTGCATTTGCTATGGTAGTAGGCGAGGAAAGTACAGCAAACTGGAGTTGGTTCATGTAGTGGTTGCGTAAAGAAGTTGCTAGTCCTGGTAAAATTACCGTTATCTTAGATCAACATCTAGGTATAAAGGCAGTTTTTGAAAGACTAGATTTTGAATGGTAGGAATTAGCAAACGAGATTATTCATCATTTTTGTACTTAACATAGTGCACAAAATATGTATAAAGATTGTTATATAAAAAGAGTAAAGACTTTTTTTATACATGCTGCAAAACATAAGAAACTATGAAGGTGTGAGAAATTTATGAAAAAATTAACAACATTAAACCGACATTCCATAAGTACATAACAAATATATGAATCATTCAAGTAAATCTTCCAATAAATGTCGTATCTATGTCAACAGAATAAGTGTTCAACATAAGGACATGAAATAATAGAAACCGCAATAACTAAACCGCTGCATATGTTCCAACTGAACAAGTGTCAACCGGAAAATTTTATTATGAGGAGTTAACCCCAAATTAAGTGGCTGCATTACATGAAGAAATATGAGTATAACATCTAGACGAATGTCTCAATTGGTGGGGTACAATGATAAATAATGGTTTAAAATCACTGAACAACGTGTTTATGATCGCCAGACAATTTTTGATATGTGCTATCGTCGAGAACACGTGGCACAAATGTGTTGAGTGATTCTATAAAGTCACGAAACTGATAAAATATCACGGTGATAAAGGAAAACTTATGATGTCATACCACTAGATTGAGATATGGTATAAACAACTATAATGTTTACAATAAAAATGGGCTTATTAAAATAGTAATATTTTATACTTATATAATTTTTATATAACTTTAAAATTTAAGCAATAATTTTTAATTTTTATTTCAAATAATAGAGACAAAGAGGTGAAATAAAATATGATGTTGAATTAACTATAACGGGAATTGATAATTATTGGTGTTAGAAACCATAATTGACTGATATTCTATGCGATCACTTGCTTGTTATTTGTTCGTTCAGAATGCTGAATTACACTCAGTACGTTAGTCTCATATTATAGCATTTAGTATTATATTAACACATGGTCTGATCATTGACGTAGTTATGGTAATAAATGAGTTTGACCAATGTATAACGGTCCGATCATCATGTTAGATCCAGCAAAAATTAACAAAGGAAGAAGAATAAAGATACACATTTCAATGATTATGGATGAAATGAAGGGTCATATCAACAGACTACCAATTCGAAACCGAGCTCGCTCGAGTAGAGCATGATTTATATTATATGATGTAGTGTTTATGTTTTATTATTAGAATTATCATCACAATTTGATTTCAATTATTATTATAATATTTTAATTTTTTGATACTATTTTAAAATATTCTACTATCGTATTTATATTTTATATTATAAAACTTGGGTCGTGATTCATGCTACTTTTTAATACAAATAAACAAATAAACCTAAAAAAAATATCTGAAACTAAATTTGAAATTTGATCCTGACATCTAAGACTAAGTGTCAAACTCGGTCCAAACTACTACTACAAAGGTAGGTACGAGGTCCTCATACAATTTTCCTATTTCTTTTATTTTATTTACCAAAAAAAAATGCAATCTAGTTTTTGCGTCCGGACTCCGGACGGAGAAGGAAACGAGAAGTTTCAGTTCCATGACTCGGTATACCAGATGATGTAAGAAATTAAGAAATAAATATCTAAAAAAAGAGAAAAAAATATGGATACATTTGTTTGCTTCTGGATGATTATGTATTAATAATTTAATATTCATATAATTTAAATGTTAATTGATATTTTATCAAATGTCATAAATGTAGCATTTTGTAAATTCTAAATCATTCAATGAATGATAACACTTGCTTCAAACTTCATCATATTTCATTTATACGATACATATGATATACAAATACGTGCTAATAGTTGTCTTTTTGTGGTTGTGAAGATTTTTCTTAGTTCATTTGCTGTCAATAATTCCATTTTGATTTGTATTTCTAACTCGTTTAATCCAAGAGTTGTCTCTCAAAATACATTTTACAAATTTGGCCCATCCTAAAAACTTGTGAAAGTCGGAAAATATTTCTTCTAACAAAGCAGTTTCCTTCAGCTAAAAGAAGTGCATATATATATTTTGAAAAGAAAAGTACCAATTGGAATCTACAAGTTATATATGCCTTTGTTCCTTTACGAAAGCCAGCAAAAGTTCAAAACAAAAGAATATCAGCACATGGGTCTTGTGCCAAAGTAGCAGAATAGAGAAAACAGAAAGTGACTACAATTGATACATGCCTGGCAATAGTCAACAGGCTAAAAAAAAAAAGAAAACATTGGTAAAAATGAAAAATATTGCTAAAGACACTATAACCAGCATATATTAGTTGAAAGTATATGCATTTCAGTTTAAAACAAATGTGTATTCCGGAAAGTTTGGTATAGTTCAGCATTTCTAAGGCATACTTATTTTACTTCAAAGAAATGCTATTTATGTTTTGCAACTTTTTGGTGTTTGAATGAAATGCTCGTCAACTCGTGTTCTTTCCATTTGGAGATCGAATGACGTGGCATAAAATCAAAATAATTGTTATCCACATTAATAGAGCTGAAGCAAGATTTTGTAGGGGCCTGATGTAATTAATATTAAAGCATTAAGGTTTAAAAACTATAATTTATACTCATATTAGAGACGAACCAAACTAATAGATTATAAAGAGTTGATTAACCATGGTTAGAATTGAAGTTGCCCACTCGACCAATTTAAACAATAAAAGACCTTGGCAATTGACGACCCAGATAAACACAAAAATTTAACAAACCAAAATCGCAAAATTGTTCCCAATACATCCTTAGTGCATGGCGCCTCTCCGAAATTAAACTCAGAACCAAACCAAAATCGGACAGTAACCACTGTAGTAATTTCCGGAATACATCGTTACCCTACGAGTTCCATTGTTAGCGTCATTATGAGATTGAGATTATAATATTTACAAACAACAATGACAGTATTCTCCTTGAACATTACTGAGTAAATGATTTAACATAACAAAACATATGGTTTTCAATAGAGGCTGCATAACCGAGGCCTTGAACAAAATTGTTTCCCATTGGCTTTGACCACTGCCACAACTCCAGCTGCCAACCCAACCCAAAGCATTGAGGCCGGAAAATGTTGCATGTTCCGCCCAGCTGTCAGAGAGAATAACGTTAAGTTTCTTGGTAATTGTATAATTTAATTCTGTTTCATTTCAGAATAGGAAAATGAAGAACCTTGGTTTAAGCTGATTGTAGTAAGTGTGATGCCTCCTATAACGACGGCTGATGCAATTGGAAGATACTGCAGAGCAATTTCATCTCTTCAGTAGAAATAAAAATATGATTTTTGTACTTAAAATTTAACATGCCTCAATGTGCCCATTGATTGGCTTTTTTATTATCAAAAGAGTGGAGGGTCTATTTCGTGACCACCAAGTGTGCATCCATGGGTTTTTTTTTTTTTTTTTTTTTTTTTTTTTTTTTTTTTTTTTTTGGGGGGGGGGGGGGGGGGGGGGGGGGATCCCTCTTTTTTCCAAAAGTTTTGTTGTGAAGTGTCCAGGTCCTCTTTTGACATTCTCTCCCTCCTAATTGCATGCTAGGAAGGGGTTTGGATGATATTTTATGCACATTATTGTTTAACAGGAAATTCTGAGTTTTTTGATTGGTATGATGATATTGTTCATATACAGCAGGCATCACAATAACAATGGTTCACAATTCAGAAATAAAATTAACAAAAGGCACTTACTGATATGCTTTCTAAAACATTCAGCTGGAAAGGAGAGGGGCCACCCCTGCTGACATTAAACCGGCCACTTATTAGATCCAGTGCATCCTATTATTTGTGAAGAAAGATATATAAGTTCCATGGGTACTATTGCAAAATTCATAATGAATTATTTCTAGAGGAAATCTGTGACATTAAAAAATGTGTACCTGTCGAATGCCATCCTGAAAGTTATTCAAGTAATATCTCGAAAGAGCACTAATGCCATCCTTCACTAATCCAGAAAATGTTTGCCTTCCATATCTGTAACCCACAGTACTATCAGAAATCAATATAATAGAAAAGGCTATGCAGTGGGACTTAGCCCTGTAACATAAATGCACAACTTCATTAGCTTATTTATCTGAGGTCTTCTGCAATTCTTTAGGATTTTTGTGTGGCCTCGCCAAAAGAATCACATTTAGTACCTTACTAGGTCACCTTTCAGAGCATGAGAGCCTGCATATTCTAGGCTTATTTCATCTCCATGTTCCACCCATACTGCAAATATTTTATTAACCAAAAGTCAAAATGTGATTCTTTTTCTTGCATAACTTCAAAATAAATTCCACCCTAAGTGTAAACCAGCAGCTACATTATGGAGATCTCAACAAAAAGACAACAAAAGTTACCTGTCTTAAACATGTCATTAATATCATTATGTGTTGAAATGCTTTCATTTGAAGCAAGTAGCCCCAATTTCTGTAGCTGCATATCAAGCAACTTCCTAGCTACAAAACTCTTTACAACATAATAAATAAATCAATATGAAATTATAGTTGAGAAGCAAGATATACTGGACAACAAACCTAAGTTCTCCAAGAAAAGACTTAGCTAATGAACCTCCAATAGATTATTCTGCCCTTGTTATTTTCATAAGTCTAGACTGGTAAAAATCTAGCAAGGGTCACCATCTCTTTTTGGCTTAAGACCATAATTAAATGGAGTGTTAAACTACATGATACAAGCAGCAAACAAGAAGATCGAAGGAGTTAATTTCCAAAGGTTACTGCCATTACAAATATTTTCACGCTATTCACTTAAAATGAATTAAAAAATCCCAAAGAAAAAGAAAATAGGAAACCTGGGTTACATTAGTTCGATCAAGGCAATCTATGCAATTAGACCTGATAACACCTTTCTGTTCCATTAAGATTTCTCCTTCAGCATTCATGAGAAAATATCTGCTCAACTGGCCCGAATTTTAAATTAAAAGCATGCTAAATAAGAAAATATGCTTTTTTTACAAAAAGGTCGAATTCAAGATTACCCTTGCTTGTCAATGTCATCTTTAATTTGGTCACAGAGAAGTTGTACATTTTCAAAATTCCCTTTCCCACATGTGTTATGGAAGTCGAACGATACATATCTGTCAACAAAAGTATGCAGGAAAATTAAGGTAACTGCAATTACAACACCCACCAATATAATAACTACAAAAGAGAATTACTGTGAGAAGTTGCACCTGACATCTGACAACTTCTCCATCTCAACAGAATAGGCATGGCTGAGCTTTCCTTCATCACCATGCTAGAAAAAAATAAATTCACTGAATACTACTAAAAGCATGAGATCAAACGCTACTATTTAAGAAAAGATGATAATAAAAATAAATCTTACTTTGTCAGTTAAATCAACAGCCACTATTTCACCGTATCTTTGCATGAGATCATAAAAGTGCCTCTGTGCAACTTTAGACTACAACCAAGAATGGATGGAAAACAATGTCATGAGATAGCTTTCGATTTAAAAAGGTAAATTTTTGTAAGTTCAAATACTTGAGCATACCGCCTCAGCATGGTCAATTAAATTTAATTTAGGCTTGTAGCTTAAATCAACAATTTGCTCCCACAGGAGAGGGATTGAACCACGTATCTGCCACAAAAAAGTTTGGCAATTCCAAAAATACAAAGAAGTAAGATGAAGAGGTCCACAGTAACTTTTTTCTTTAGTTATATATATCTTATTTTTCTATTGCACCTGTAAGAATGACGATCTAAAGCTGTCAAAGTCCACAATCTGCTCAGATTCAACAAAGTTGGCAACAGCGCCCTCAAGATTTGCACCTCTTCTCCACATTCGTGTTCCTATAAACATCTCCAATAAAATTCAAGATATGCTTACCAGATCAGCAGAGAGATGCTCCATAATTATATAATCATGATATCATACCTAGACGCCGGTTGCATCTTCTTGAAATTAGTGTAAGCTTCACATTTGTATCTTTATGAGTAAATTGAATTGTCTGAAAATCTAAAGACAGTGTTAAGGATTAATTTAATGCAAGTTTAATGGTCATTACAATAACATAAATTAGCATTCTATACTGCTCTCATACTAGCCATAGAGCATAAGCCTAGAGTCATTTATCACATACAGATACAGTCATACTATTAGTAAAGGATACTTCCTTGTATCAAAGGAATAATGAATGGATCCAGCTGCAAAATAGATAAATTGAGTGTTAATTATAAATAAACAGATAAACAATTCAGAGTTGGAAGTAAAAAAAAATTGAAATCACTACCTTAGCCTCGATAAGTTCCTCCAACAAATTTCTGTTCCAAATAAATCGTGGATCAGCCTGAATAAAGAAATTAATCAAAAATGGTCTCTGAATTCTCACAACGTCAAAAATACGATGCATCATATATAAAAACTAACCTGTTTCCATAAGGGTTTACGAGTCCTCTCTTTACCTAATTGAGATGACCTCTGCAAACTAATAGTCAATCAAACAATCAACTCCTAAAATTAAAACCCTGAGCTGCCATATGCAAGTATCGATTTAGATACGTTAATGAGTGTATTTCAGGTCTTCAAGTTTATTGCTTTCACAATTGTTTTTCTCAATCTCATTTTGTATTTTTGTTAATGTAATACACAACCAAACATTATTAGTGGAATGAACCAAACACAATACTTGACCATAAGAATAAGAAGGACAATCTTACTTTATTGTCATGTCTCTATCATATGAAAAGTATAAGCCAGGCATCGCCTCCACGATTTTCAAGAGGGACATGAAGTATGCCTCATCTCTTTTCTACATAGGAACACATATATTTGATTACTGTTTCCAGAGACAAAATCACAAGCTTTTCTATCTGGTGATCTGATATGTTATACCTCTTGTGTGGTTAATTCCTTCAAAGCTTCATTACAATTCAAACATCTCATGGAGGCCACACCATAAATTGTTGACCCAAGATAAGTGCCAAGTTCCTTTCTAGAAGTTATAACAAGAATATAGGTCCCTACATTTGAAAAAAAAAAAGAATTGTACAAAACAGCTCTAGAGACATTAAGTACTAAACATAAGGGGTAAGGGGTAGTAAAAACCACAAATGATCATTGACTCCAAGATTAATTGCAAACCAGCCCCTATCCTAAGCAGTACTCCTTGGATTAGGATCTTTGCATTAAGAGAATATAAAGATACCTGCTAGCAGTCTTATGACCCCAGCTACTCCATATATTGTAGATATTTTTAACAGATTCTCTGGGCCTAGGTCACCTGAAATTAAAAGGGTCTCATCATCACGAGTTTGAGAAATAGACTTTTTCAAATAGTAATTTGAAGTTGTTACTTGTGATATCAAGGAAATATGCATTCAACATCTCAATAATTCGTACAGCAATGCTTATTGCTACCAAGTGAGGTAATACTTCAACTGGACTATTTCCACAGAGTGACTTGCTGAAGAATTTCAGAATAGATACACAAAACTGACTGGCAACAAAATATATACATTAAGGACCTCTAAACACACATGATAGAGGTCCGATACTGGTAGACGAATTTGTAAATTGGGATCACAAAATGGACCCGATAGTTGTTGTATAACCAAAATCGACTTCAGATTCAGGTCCAACCGAAATATCTACCACGAAAGCAATCCAGGCATAACGAATGCCATAAATTAGATTTGACAGAGCTAAACCTTGGAGAGGTTGAACAGCGCCGTGAAACCGATCGACGGAGAAACCATGACCAGCTGCGTTTGGATCGGTGGAGCGCACGACGTACTTGTTCGTGTACTCTCTTAGCTCCATCTCCGCGCAGCATAGGCCTCGTGGGACCACGCCATTCCCGCCTTCTCCACGGAGAAGAGGCTGCGCCTCTTCCGACATTTTCGAGCTTGGCTGCGTGCTAATATTAATTTTTTCGTTGGCCTTTTATTTTCCTCTTTTGTTTTTGTTGTATTTGCTGATGTATCTCTCCTGTAAGGTCGTGATTCGGGCTTGGCGCGTTGACAGGTCGGCGGCGGCGACGAGCGATTCAAGCGAAGAAAAGAGCGAGAGGTTGGCCCTCGCATCCTACGTTCAGCGCTGCGTGATGACAGTTTAGTTTGTCTTGAGATCCGTGCTATCAGATACAACTTGAGAAAAAGCTGAAACTTCTAATGGCCCACTTTTCAGGTACCTATGCATTACGACGGTTATCTTTATTAATTCAAATTATATATTTTATAGATATCTAATAATATCATAATGTAAATATATAAAAGAGTATTCCGCCAACATTAATATATTGTATAACTAAAAAATAAAATTACATTAAAATAATATTTAAATATTCTTCCATAGATACATCTCAAGCAGATGTTTGATACTCGTAAGTGAAAAGATATTTTAAATAGCCATATAAATTTTTAATATTCTCTCATTTTAAATTAAAAATATTTATTTACTGTTTTTAAATGTAATGAATGAATTGATAGGATGTAAAGTATAAAAAAGTTCTTTGAACTTGCATTAAACAAAAAAATGTTTAGACTAGATCCACTTGCTCTTGGCAAATAAGAACGAACATATCAAATTCATAAAAGATATTTCTTACATCTCGTGTCATGATGGTTGTATTTCTGATAAACATTCATGAGTATAATTTGTCCATGATCTCTACGCACAAGCAAGAACACTATTGATCTTTTTTCCTGTTTCTCCCCTGCACAAGCAATGAATATCATATTGCAGTGATACAGCACTGATTGCAACAAGCTAATTTTCTTAACAGGGAGAAAAGGACAAGTTCTAAATGATAGAATGGTACAATTGAGATATTTGCATAGGCGAGAAGCAGGTTCAGACTTCAGACTTGTTCCTTAATTTGCTACACAAGGACAAGAGGACTATCTATGACGTGCATTAAATATTTATTCTTAGATAATTAATTTCTGTAGTAATGACATACATCGATTCAAGTAAAAAATATATATTATAAAATGATAAGTATATTTTAATTTCAGAATCTTCTTTAAATGCACCATCTCTACTAGGTTAGAGTAAAATATATAATAATAATCTTTTGATTAAGTAAAATTTCTTAAAATAGAAGTTTGATCTAATATGCAAATTTACTAAATATCTCTCGGTATGTATCATCATTTAACTAATATTTTTTATGTCACAAGACAAGAAATACATGTTGGTTAACTGTATGATGAAAGACGGAAAGAAAAATCATTGTCTTATAAAATTTTCTATCGAGCCGGGATAGGTATTATAAAAAGAGACAAAAAAATCCATTATATGTTTTACGTCAAGCAATAGGTAGAGTAATTCCCAGGGTAGGAGTCAAAATAAGAAAATGACAAAAAAAGGGAAAAAAAACAGGAAAGACTTGTAAAATCCCTACTGGAATAACAATACGATAAGGAATATTACTTGCCATTCGTTGGTTAATAGAAGCATCCCGAAAGTGTTCGCTCTGTTTCATAGGTTGTATGTAGGTTTTCATCAACTTCTGAAACTTAAAAAATCCATAAAAAAGATCCTACACGAATTTAAAAAAAAAATTAAATTATCTATGGCAGATGTGGTAAGATAAAAAAGACATAAACTATCATCTTTCATTAGTATTCTTGTATATAAAATGTTAACTCAACTAGAAGTCCAACAGTACCTTTGAAAAAAATACATAAAGTAAACATGATTAATGTTTTCACTTACTTTGAGAAATAGTGATTATAAACTCTGAAAAATGTTTCCACTTACTATTTTCAGTAAAATAGTAAATATTTCAGTAGACAAGATTGTCTCGTATATTGCCATGAAATCATTATAATTGATCAATAATTTTCAGCTTTTATCTAATTTCAATTAAATGATGTCTTAACAGGTTCAGAGAGAAGCATACCATGTATAGGACATATGTACTATTAGCCTTAATTGCTGGAACATACAAGAGTACGTCAGATGCACTTTCACTTGAACTCTAAGGAGGTTGTCCATTCACATTATAAATTCTCTTCCCACTCCTTCATGGTTGGCAAGAACATAGTAAGCACCAAAAATTAAAAAATAATTTCACCTCTTAAGAGCATATACAGAAAGCAATTTCAGTTCTAGAAGATTTCCATCTAATTTTAATTGAGAAAAACTAAGATGAAAATGAAGGAAGGACCGACCTGATATTGCATCGAGCAATCGAGTCTTTAATAAGCTAGTCATCTAAGTTAAAAGACCGCTATGATGCAATTATGATAAGAATTAGGATTTATTCACCTTAAAATCTTTTTTAAGCAATTTCAAATTTATATTTCTTATTTTTCTTCTTTCGATAATTTATGCCTAGAGTTTGTAATTTATTTCTATTAATTAATAATAAATTTTCAAAGTCAGAATTAGTAGAGACTAAGTTTTGGACGAGTGTGGTGTCTAACACCTTTCATGTTGGTAATCAAGACACGAACCTATTATTGATGGGCTAAAATGCATAATCTAATAATATTTTCCATTCATTGACGGGTGGTGACTCCAAAAATAAAAATTAAAAATTAAAAAATACCTGAGTTGAGTCATTCAATTTTTATAGTAGACAGTAGTTACAATATGTAATTAATTTATGCAATAATGATGCAAATTAATTACCCTGTTAACAACATAAAGCTAGTTAGAAGAAATAAAAATTAACTTTACATAATGTGAAGAACAGAAACCTTAACGAGAAAATAGGTGATGAAGGAATGCTTGTTATAAGTTGATGGTGGGAAGAGATTTTAGCTAGTGATGAGAAGAAATTTTAGTTAATGATGAGAAGAGATCGATAATAGTTGATGAGAAGAGAAAAAGAAAAAAAAGTTGTGGCGGCAGGGAAGAATGAAAGAAATAGTATCCGTCTGTGAAAATTTAACTTTTAATCTGTCAAACCGTGAAAATTATTTAGCAATAATAATAATAAAATTTATAATTAAAATGATTTACGTGCTTAAACACATAACACAAATTATAATTAAAGGAAAACAAAATTGATTTTACGGATATGCATAATTATAAAACAATTATAACGTAAATAAACGTTCAAATAAAACCACACTAACCATATCAAATCAATAATGTAACAGTCGAAACGAATAATCGATCAATCCAAATTAGAAGTTAAGCAAATTTTAAATAACATAAGCCTAACACACTATCAAATTTGATCAAGTCGATGGTAATTTATACTGAACTAGTCGCGCTGAAGTTTTTCCCGACCCGGCCACAAACAATCCTGCCTTATTCACTCTCTCTCTTCAATAAATTTCCATCTCTCTTCCTCTCTCCACCTCACCCCACCGAGTATAATCCTCTCTCTCCCTCTTCTCTCTTGTCGTGGTCTGTCTCTTTGCATTAAACCCCCTAACTTCGCCCCTCTTAATTTTTTCGCCTTTTTCGTTTCCCCTCTCTCTGGCGAGCGAGATAGCCAACCCTCTTTCACCTCTCTCTCTCACTCTCTGTCATTGTTAAGTGACACCGGCCCTCACCTCACCCTATTACTTCCGTGACTTTGTCCCTGCAGAGCCTACCCACTCTCTAGCGCAGTCGCCGCCTTGACCTGCCCTACCCACCCCTGTCGCTTCGTGCGACTGTTGCCTATCTGCCTCTCTATAAAAGGCCCCCTCTGGTCCCTTCTTCCCTTCTTTTGTGCTTGCTCTCATGTGCTGAGATTAACTAATTGATAAGAACATATCTGTTGGTTTTCGGTTGGAACGTGTAGTAGTAAAAAAGAGGGGAGGTCGGAGCAGTGGTCGAGGTGGTGGTCCCCATATAGAGAAGGTGACCGAGCACCCTAACTCCTCTTTTTGTCCCTGACGTACCTTTGCTCACTTACTAGTAAACCTTGGTCGCCCCCTCTGTTGTCTGTTACTGTTGTAGTTATGGGTATTTAATTCTGTGATGGTTTGTTTTTAATTATTGTTGGTGTTCTGGCCTTGGTACACTGGTACCAAGTAGTACCAGTGATGTAAGGTCGAGTAGATTGTTGTCTTGACTGGTTGTTATTCTTGGTATGTTTGCCTTGTTCTTTGCTGGTGTACTTGACCGATCTATTGGGGGTTTTGTTATGTTGTCTTGGATGGGTTATGCTTGCTGGTACTGAGTTGGGAAATTTCTAATGTCATGCTATGATTTTGGTCTCTTATGTTGATGTGGTATGCCGCCTTGTTATGTTGTTTCCTGGTTGAGTTCCTCTAGTACTGGTATATGCCTCCTTGCTGCCTTTGTGTTGTTGCTGATTTGGCTGAACTATTGGTATGGGTGTTGGGTACAAC
Organism: Schoenoplectus tabernaemontani; assembly: GCA_037127355.1. NCBI lineage: Eukaryota > Viridiplantae > Streptophyta > Magnoliopsida > Poales > Cyperaceae > Schoenoplectus > Schoenoplectus tabernaemontani. Next base: position 26,779,430 of record CM073753.1, read on the forward strand.
CCTATTTGTTACTGCATGTCTGGTCTGTATTTGTTGGAGTTATACTATGGGTTTTGGTCCCCTCTCTATTTGGTATTGGCCTTGTGTCTCTGCGATGCCTATGCACACCCTTGTTTCCTCTGTTTGTCGCCTATGCTGGTAGCCTGTAATTACTGCTTGTGCTGATTTGCTTGTGTGGTTCTTGTTCTGTGGCTTGGCTATTGTTTGTCCTGTGTATTACCCTGTCGAAAACTATCTGTTGGTTTGGGCGACTGTTGGATTGCGCTAAAACGCTTAGGGACTAAATTTAAACTTAAGAAAATAAATGAAAGGGATGTAGAAAGATGGGCTTTTAGTTAGAAATTTGGGCATATAACCTAAAAAGCTAGATTTAAATGAATTCAAAATCTGTTGGGCCCATAATTGAACTCTTAATTAATTAAATTAGGATTAGTAAAATTATTTAAGACCCAACAATCTTAAAAGTCCCAAGATAATTAAAGGTGCTTAAATTAATAACGTGACTAATTAATTGGAAGCCGCCCCGAAAGGTTGGCGGTATCCATGGATAATAACTTAAACTTAAATATACGGTAAATGATTATATTCCCTGACTGTCTCCGTTACAGGTTGCCAGTGTACAGGCACAATTGGCACGGTAGTCAGCGTATGATCCCGTTCATTAAAACACCAACACATTATTAAAATGACAATGATTTCTTTAGTTAATTTAAATTCTTTTATTTTTCTTTTTCTTTTTCATGATTTTTCTTCAAGTTATTTTTCTAATTAATAAGGATGTAATATTAATATATATACTAAAATAATTCACCTAATTGTTGAGTATAATGAAAATAATGACTAGGATGTAATTAAAATATATTAAAATATATATTAATCAAATTTTCTATTTTTAAATAAATAAAAGAATATTAAAATATAATATTATATATAATATATAATATATATTAATCAATTTCTTATATAATATATAATATATGTAATCGATGTAATTGTAATTGTGATCAAAATGGAATCAATAAAAATAAATTAAATCATTAATCCTTTGTGCTTATGTTGTTATTGGGAATGTTATCGATTTATTGAATTTGAAATGTTGGATGACGTAACTAAATCGGTTAAAGGAAAACACAATAAAATTAATAAACAAAAAAAGGATCAATAATGCACACTTTACCTGATTATTAAAATGAATCAACGATATCTCGAAAAAATTCATAAGACGCGCATGAAAAGGATTAACAAAGCAAACACCATAAAAGTGAACGAAAACACATTAAGTGAATTTTCGACGCCTCTAAATACAGTAGAAATGCTGCCGAAATTTTTAATTAAAAGATGATAAAACCCGAACGTACGTAAATTAAAACACCGCTTTAATTAATTGTTAATCACGAACTAAATCACATAAAAACTAACAAATGCTCAATTTAAATTAATAATAGGTGATATAGTCGACTCGGATCCACTCATGGAGATCGAGGCCGATCCTGACCTCGTATACATAAGTGCTGATCCCGAGACGGACACTCTGCCTCCGGAGTAGAGCAACCCCGCGATCCTCATCAGCATTCTCAGGTACGGTTTCTTGGGATTTATTTTTTCTTCTTCAGAAATAGGAACCCAAACCGAAAATTCTTTTTAAAATAAATCTGAATTGCGGTATTTTTCTGACCAAAATTGATTAGAGACCAAATTTGAACTGTCATATGCATCCGATAAATTGACCAGCATTTTTGGGGCCTACCCGCATTCGCATGTCATATCATGTCATATTATATGTAGACAGGATAGGAGTAGGACTCGGAAAATAGTCCTGAGATAGGATTAGATAGAATTAAATAATCAAGTTATAGATTATAATCATTAGGAAAATATTATTACTATCATTAATTATTAATTAAGTCAGGTAGTTAATCATGCATTAAATGCATGGGAGTGCTGAGAGGCGGGCCGGGTAATTCTCAGTCTGAGGTTGTCTTGCATAACCAGATCGTTGTGGTTACGTACGGTGACCCATAGGCCCGTGGGACCCAGTGGGTACAGTGTAGGCTCCCATTTGTATATATTTTGTTTTGTTATTTTTACGGGATGCGGTCCTCTAACCCTTGGTTGGTACAATGTAGGCTCTTATTTGTTTCCGATTTATCAATTCACGGGTACTTATCTCTTTTTGACGATATGACAACTGAAAACATAATTTCTTAATCCTCTTTGTTTATTATATTATTATTATTATGTGAGGTAGATCATCAGATTCAGAATACCGAGTACGTGCTTTAAGCCGTCACTCTCTTAGGGTGTTATCGCCCCGGGAGGCCGAATTTTTCCCAGGGTATTCAGGGCATTGGCGCCCGCTTACTCGAAAATTCTAAGTTTGTATGTTGGGCCCGAATACGTGCCCGCTTAGGTAAATCAAAAGTCTAGGGCCCGATCATGTGCTCGCTTGTGGATGAACCGATGATCTACAACCGAGTTATATATATATATATATATATATATATATATATGTATGATATAATCACATTTAAAATTGGTTTTTATAACAAAGTCATTGCTAAATAAGTTTCAGAGTCGGTTTTTAAATAAACAACCAAAACATTTCTTTTAGAGTCGGTTCTAGCAAAAACCTATGCTAAAAATATGATATTTAGAGCCGATTTTTATAGTTTTGTACAAAAATTGATGCTAAAATAGAGTTACCAAACTAATCTTTATGAAAATTGGATCTAAATCATTTTTTCTTTATTTTCAGCAATTGCATCTTGAGTTCTCCACATTCTATATTTTTACTAAGTTATATTTTTTCATGAAAAGTTATGATAGATTATTTTACATTAATTGTTCTTTTTGATAATTGATATTTAACTGAATTCTCATAGCATATTTTCACTACATTTGTATTTAGCTTTCGACTTAGTTTGTGCATTCTCTCTTAATCACTCTTAAGTCAATTCTTATGTAATCTTTTAAGAACTTTGCTATTTCATAATCCAGTTTTTGTTAAGGGTGTCTAACTAGTGTGTGTTTACCCTAAAAAAAATTTAAGGGATAATTAAAAAAGAAAATTTGAAAATCAATCAGGCCTAGAGGCCCAGAATTCTCGAGGAAGATCCAGAGAGAGCCCAAGAAGTCGAGATGTCAGAAATGAATTTTACTCAAGTCCATAAGCCCAGGATTAGGGAGAAATTATTGAAATTGAGAATTCTCAGAAATTAAGAAAAGTGCCAAAGCCTGGGAACTCAGATCGAAAACCTCATCAAAATCTTAATTTTCAAAATAAAAATTTTATGAGAGAACTGAGTTCTCCATAAAATCTTGAGAATTTTCATATATTATTTGATATTTTTTTAAAATTATGAAAGTCGGGAAATTAAAAAAAGTCATCAATTAACATAATTAATTCAATTAAATGATCATTAAAGAATTAATTGATGCTTGATAAAGGGGAAAAATAAAGAGAAATTATCATAAATCTTGGCATGATTTATAGAATTTTTGGACAAAATTTGATGAATTTTTGGTGAATAAATCATTCAAAATAAATTTAACAACTTAAGATGATGTGAAAAATTCTAAATTGATTAAAAATGAGCATGATTTAATACATGAGCCAAAGTTCAATGGGCCACATTTCTGCAAATAACCTCTACGATTCACAGTAATGGTCATGTGCTGGGTGTAAGAGGAAGAGAGACAAGATTAAAAAAAGGTGTATATCTAACTCTATGGACTAAGGAGTTTTCATTGTCACGGCTCTTGTGAACCGAGTCCGCTCAAGTGAAAGGGTCAAATTCTTCTTCTCCCTCCTCTTTTCAATTCCTTTTCTTCCTGCCTCATTTCTTCCTTGATAATAGATCAAAAATGGGAATTTTATAACCAAACCAAGATAGCTAAATTGAGGCTCAAATTCGACCTGGTAACAATTATGTGGTATATTGGCACGTTCAGAAGAGTCTAGAACCCACGAAAATTACCTCTGCCAATTATGCCTTTGCACACCCGAGAAAAGGATAAAAATAGCATTGGATGCCTTCCAAGGATGCTGGGTGCCTTTGTAACTGAATGAACACGTGTAATATCATGGTTGGACGATGTTCTAACTGAAGGAATCTTTTGGAGCGTCGTTGGAATAGGATTATGCCTAAACTGTACTTCGGCTCAGCATACACTGCTTCTTCTCCCTATTTAAAGACGTCTAAGACAGCTATCTTCCCCCTGACCGAAAGAAACAAACACAACCCCCGGTCTCTCAATTCTCTAGCCCACCAGATACAAAACCTAGCCCAAATCTCTCTCTAATACACACAACAGAGCCCGAAATTGAGAGAAAGAAGAAACCTTCATAGAAAATCATAGCTTTCTCAAAGTCCCCTCTTTAGAAGTAACTCTCAATACACAAAGCCTATTCTCCTTTGAGGCCTTCTCTGATCTTAAACCATAACTGAGAAGAGAGAGAAACACTATTGTTGAAGCCATTAGGGATTAGATCTAGATAGAAACTAGCTATGTAATTCAATATCAGAAATTCAGCTGAGAGTATGTAAACTCTGATTTGATATAATAAAATCGGTCTTTTGTATAGCTGTGTTGATTATTTTTTTTTCCTTCTTGACGCCTTTGTGCTGATTCTCTATTGAACTAGTAAAAAAAAAAATCAATTTCTTCTATCTTTATTCTTATGTGATCTGTCTTTGCATAAAAAAAAAAGTAACTCAAAAGCTAATTAACTCCTTATAAGCTGGCTGAAGAGGAGTGAGGCTTCTGAAATTATTTGAACTTTATTTAAAGGATGCATTTGAGTGTTAAAGTTTAATTATTTTTTCGGTTTCAAATAATAGTATTTCTTCTTGCATTTGGTTTATATTTGCTATGTTCATGCATTGTTTAAACTCTCAAAACTAGTAGATGCATATTCTTTCTTTTAAAAGCAAATTTCTTTTCTGGTTTGAGATGTAACTTGTAAAATCATTTTATTCTTTCTTTTGGCTTGTAGGCAAAGCATCTAGAGCCTGAGAATTGGATATGTGATCAAGTTTATCTCTTTTGTTATATAAATATGAAAATAAAAATGCATTTTAAACTATTTCTTCTAACAGTAAAGTTTCTGCCTATTTCTTTCTAAAAAAATACTCTTTCTTTTCCTGACTTGTAGGCAATGCGTTTATAGTCTAAGAATCGAAATTATGTGATTAAACAAGCATTTCATTTCATAAGATCATAGGTTGAATACTTGTTATCTAATAGATTCTGTTAAAATGTATATACAGATCTTGATTTTATTGGATATATGTCTTTCTTTGATTCCTATAAATGCAAATAGTAAAAATAAGTCTTTATTTCGCCTCTTTTAGTTTGAACAGTGAAAGTTTTGATCTGAAATTATTTGAAAAGTCTATTCTTATCTTATGCTTTTATATAGACAGTGGACACTTTTCTCCTTTGCACTGCCCCAAATATTATATTAGATCTGAACACAAAGCGTGTTGGATCAAATAACTTGAATGCAAAGTGCATTGAGTTAAAAAAAAAATATATTTCGGATGCAAAGCACATTGAACTAAATGATAAAAACTGATTGCAAAGCGCAATGGTTCGTGTTAGATAAACCAGTTTTCATGGATTAAAATGTAAAGGAGTGCTATGATGGCAAAATCAGAAAATATATGGAGCTATGTGCATAAATTGATTTTTTTTTTTATCTCAGTGCAAAATAATAAACTCTTGAACCTCCACTAGACATATACAAAGCATAGGAAGAATGAGATCAGTATTTACAATACAAAGTTCATTAATGAGCTTATACTGGTATGCAAAGAGCAATAAAATAGTTAAAATCCAAATAAAATAGAAACAGATCAAAGTTTGTCCAAATGAGTTAAAAATTTCACAGCACCTTTAAAACATCAAAATAAACTTCTGTCTAAATTTTTAAATTTTTTTGAGCTTTATTCGATTTTCTACAAATTTACAAAATTTAGAATCTACAAAAACTGCATTTTTCTTTATTTCGGATTTTCATGTATTTTTCTGTTCATGGATAGATTACTACAGAAAACTGTCAAAACAATCTTAAATAAAAAACATCTCAATATAAAAATGGTTTATAATAAGTTTCTTTATTCATATATACAATTTATTTACATAGTCGATTAACAAAAATTATCAAAATGCCAAAAATACCCTCTGACCTTCCTTTTTTTTACTGACAGTAACAAACAAATTGAATAAACTATAGCAATCTATGAATTTGACATATCTATTTTATTTTATATTCTCATTCTCCATGAGAAGTAGAGTCTAACTGTAATTTTTGAGATAAAAATATAAATGTTTGAGTGTCCAAATGCCCTAATAACTCTTAACTGTCAATTAATTACAGTTTTGACTCTTTAGTCAAAGTCATCTAGAACTTAATTAAAATAACGTGGAATAAATAAGTTAAAAATAAAAGTTATTCTAAATAACCTATTATATTTTACTGTTACTTTGTCTCAGTATGTTCTTTAGGAAAGTTTGCATAAAAACCCAAAACTCTACTATTTTTGCATTTTCCCTTTGGATGCTACAAAAACCCTCATTTGAGTTGGACCATTCTATAAATATGACACATATATTTTATTTTATATTCTTAAACTCTATTGTAAATGATGCTTAATTGGAAATTTTGAGACAAAAATATTCATTTTAAACATTAAAAAAGCCAAAAAGGTTCTGACAGTAGTACTTTTCCAATTTCAGCCCCTTGACAAAGATTGATTTACATTCAACATTGCATTTTTGTTTAGGAATTTGGTTGTGATATTTATATGAATTTCCTAATCATGTTTCAAATGTGGTTCTCTTTTGAACTCCTTCACTGTCTATGCATATCTCATTGAAACTTCGAACCTTTCCAATGCTTCATTGAGGTACATGAATTTGAGAACCAAAACTAAATTGCATAGTGAGTGCAGGTTTGCACAATTGTTCTTTTGAATAAATATGAACTGCAACTGGTGATGAAATGAAAATTTACATGAGTTTGAAATTGTTCAAAAGGGACGTATATAACATACTCAACATGACAAGGAGATGTAACTTAAAAGTTGTATTGAAAGGATTAGTGAAGAAACACAAAGAACCACTGTTCATGCCGTAGGTGCCAAAGTTCGCAAAAGGGAGAATGATTCAAAAACGTATTCAAACAACAAATTAATTCATATACGATGGACGATTGTCTTCATAATGTTGAGATGACGCGATGAGAAATTTAGTTAATTCCCTGTAAAACTAGTACCGCTTCTTGATTGCAGCCTTGTCGGTACAGCACCTTCTCAACCTGTTCAGCGCTCATATAAATAATCTGACCTTATAGATGCTCAATCTATATCAAAACGATGCCAGAGGTATGTTCTGACTTCATTTTTTTTTTTGAGACAGCACCATAGATCATCAACGAAAAGAAATGGGTGGCCTCAGTTGAGAATGAAGAAGAAAGAGGGAAAGACAAAAAAAAGAGAAGTAGGCTTCTCCCTGTTGTGGCCCAGAGATGAAGAAGAGGAGAACTGCGGCCCAGAGATGAAAAAGAGGAGAAAGAAATTAGAACTCGGTCACGACTTGGCCCAGATCAAATATAATAAAATAAAACACTTAATCTTAGCCCCAAAAAAACTTTGTTAATAACATCAATAATTCTTGCTTAATCATTTGAAGTCAAGGAATCTGGCCATTGAAAGCTTTCTAGAATTCTAAATAAAAAATATTCAAAAATAAAATAAAATAAATTATAATAACTTGTAAGTATTTTCTTTCATGAATAAATCACTTCCTTATAAATTCAAATAATAAGTAAAATATAATAAAATAATTTTTCCTTCTTTTCTCAAATATACAAATAAAATAAAAAAAAGAGAAGGATAGTTTTCTTTTATAAGTATTTCATAAGGTATAAATAAATTCTACTATTCTAAAAATACAAAAAATAATAGTAATGAGACAAATTTTAATTCCTCTAAGAATAATAAAATACAATAGAATAAAATAAAAAAAATACTTTCTTTAATATAAATAGAGTATTGTTTTACTTTATAAAAGCCCATAAAAATAATCCACTTATATAAAATAAAATAAATAAATTTGTAGATGCTTTCTTCATTTTCTAGAAACTTTAACAAAATATAAACATGCAAATATAAATAAGTTTCAAAATATTTCTTTAATAAGTTCTTTTAAAAAAAAAAATTCTCAAATAAATAAATAAAAATTAGAGTTTAATTTTTTATTAACAAATAAAATTAATTCAAACAAAACTTGTTAAAATCATTTGATTGATAAAATATAATTTTAATTCACTTATATTTTCTTCAAATAAAAATATAAATAAATATTAGTTTCTTTTTAGAAATAAACTCTATATTCTTAAGAATAAAAAATAAAATAAAATAATAAATAAACATAAATTGTGAATATTCTTAAACTTCTCTTCTTATAAATAAAATAAAAATAAAATTCTATTTTCAAATATATAAAATAAATAAAAGTAAATCACAAATATTATTTTGTTGTTGTTAGCTTCTGTTACTCAATGTGACCTATTCGTTTCTTTTGTTTATATTATAATTTATTTCGTCTTAGAATCGAAAGTTCTTTGGGTTCAAAGATCAGGGCAATTAACAGTAATAGTTTGCGCTCACTGAAACAATAAAGTCCCCACAATCACTAAAAGCGTTTGGATGTATAATCCTAAATAAAAAATACATAAATATACATCCTAGGATGATACCTTGTCCTTGTTCCACTTCTTCACTCCACTCGCTTTTTCTAAGTGAGAGAAGCGCGAAAATGGAATGCACAGTGTGTAATTGTAGTTTTCATAAATACCATCTCATAGTACCTAAATTTATCAGTTTGTATTTATCTTATTATTCTTTTATTTATTTAATGAAATTTACTCAAAAAATAAGTATTTTTCTGTTGATTACGAATATCTTTATTTTAAAAAATGAATATTCACGAAAATTACAAAAAAATCCAAATTGTAGGCAATGCTCTGCCCATGGGGGGATTCGTTTTGTTCAAATCATCTAATAGATTTTTTTAGAGACGGTCTTAAACAAATGTTGTTTTTGCTAACGGATATTCATAAGAAACCATTAGTAAATGTTGTCCGACGATTTTTTTTACACTCTCTGACACGTTTTTGTAACGTTTTTTTATTCCAAACGTTATAAAATAGTTTAACTTATTTTCTAAAATGTCACTGCTCAATGTTAATAATGATTTTCACTAAAAACCATTAGTAAATTGGTGTTAGTAAAACCAAATAGAACAATTCTATTGTAGTGACTTGAAAATAAATACAATAATTTTTTTAGCGGGGGCACATCAGCGAGCAACGTCCTAAATTTTGTTCCTCAAATTCTAAAACAAAATAAATAAAGTATTTCGTGCCTCCTTAAATTCTAAAACGAAATGAAATAGAAAATCTTTCACGTTGATTTTAAACCAGAAAAAATATTGCATGTTATTCAATGTTGATCACACTAAAAACAAATATTATAACTAAATTTTATTTCCCGAATTTGGTTAAATGGTCATTACAAATGTCAATATCATTTTAATGCTTAGGTGAAGATAATTGGGAAAAAAGGGTGGGGATCCTTAACAACGGATGACTTGATAATTTTGATACTGGATCTTTAAATAATTATAGAAAATATTTAGAAGTAAAAAAAAGATTTATAGACATATTCTTGAACTTATAAAGTAATTGTGTTTAAAAACTTTATATAATTTAAGTGTCATCTATATTACATTAAAGACTATTAAAATTACATGAATTAAAATTCGTGTAGGTCCAAATTTAAAGGACTTTGATCAGACATCAAATAATTTTGTTTGCATTTAATTTGAAATACAATCAATTAATCAAACTATAAGTTGAAGATTGAAGATCAAGAAAGGCATGCATTTACATCAAACGGTATGGTAGTAATTTTTCGATTATACATTTGGTATTTATAATAGTTTCAAACCTAGAATATGTTCCTCCGTTCCCAAAACGTTAAAATAATGTAAAGGCGATGTGAAAAGAAAAGAAGGAAAGGCTTGCTGTTTCTTTTCTTGAAAATCTCCGTGCAAAGAAAAGCATCGAAGGTGCTTATCACCTCTGTATATATTCTTTCCCTCAGGTTTACAAAATATCTTCCTATATGGATAACAAAAAATGGCATGTAAACAGTATAAATTAATCCATTGGTCTTTAATTTAAGATGCCGGCTCCACTAGTCCACTAGCTGGTTTCAAGTAGGACGCCAAAACGATTTGTATTTTGTTTTTTTTTTTTTTTCTTATAAATGTAACTTGTCATTGAGTTAATACCTTACCTTGGTCAATTTAACTGGCAATCTATGGATGGCCCTCTGTTCGTATTAAAACCCATTCTTCGGCAATAACAAATTGGATATCTTCATTTTCATTTATCATTATATTTTATCTTATCTTATCTTACTTTTGCCAAAAAACTTGAACCTTTGTCTACAACTCTGTCTTTTCTGTCACCACAATAACGCTCCAAAAGAAAAGAATCAATACTCATGAGGCAACTTATTAATTCGGCTCCACAAGCTCCAAACTTGATTCTCTAAAAGCAAAATTTCTTCTCACGTGAATTATCCAGCTAACCTCTCACATGCACGCCTCCTAAATTTCTCGTGCCAATCCAAAAACCAGCAATTAACATATTTTGTAAATAACCCCTCAATAAATAGACACATCAAGCATTAGTTCACTCTTTTTATTCTCTCTCTTCCTTTCCATCAAATGGGTTGTACCAGATGGATTTTATCATCATTTCTAGTAATATTGCTGATCTTTGAGACAATTCTCAGCTCGAAAGCACTGGCTGTGGGCCTAGGGAAGCACCACAAAGGGTCGAAGAAACCTGTACCAGGTTTCACCACGAATCAACCGAGTTGTGACATCTTCACTGGTACTTGGGTGCGGGATGACACGTACCAGTCATACCAGCCATTGGGTTGTCCCATCATTGATCCTGAGTTTAACTGTCTGCTTTATGGTCGGTCCGATACCGACTACCTACGGTACCAATGGAAGCCCCTGAATTGTGACCTCCCAAAATTTGATGGACTCAATTTTCTGACAAAAATGAGAGGTAAGACTGTCATGTTTGTAGGTGACTCCCTTGGTAGAAACCAATGGGAATCATTGATTTGCATGGTACATGCTTCCGTACCACAATCTGCTACGCAGATGAGCAGTAGAGATCCTCTCTATACCTACAAGTTTTTGGTATGACTACATAATTACGTACTAGGATCATTAATACTTTCCCTTTGTTTGTTAAATTTGTACATCTAAAGACTTGGAGGCTGTGTGTGAATAGGATTATGGTGTAACATTATCATTCTACCGAGCACCATACCTGGTGGATATAGACATGGTACAAGGGAGGAGAGTGTTGATGCTGGATGACATATCAGCAAATGCAATTGCATGGAAAGGAGCAGATATATTGTCTTTCAATTCAGGCCACTGGTGGACGCATAAAGGATCGCTACAAGGGTAAACATTTTTTTCGTTTGCATAATACGTCTTAATTTACATCTTTTATTGATTAAGAATGCAAAAATAACATAATATTAATCTATATATGTGTAATATTCTCCTTAATACTGTGACAACGTTTGAAATTACATGTGAAAGTCGAAAGGAACGTTCACACATAAATATATAAATTGTCTAGGTTGAATAAATGAAGAATATTTGTCAAAACATTCCTCTATACGTACAGTGATAAATTAGTATATTTTTATCAATTGAATACAAACATAATAAAAATTTGGTATTTTTCGTAAAAATATGAATGTAGGTGGGATTACATGGGAGAGGGAGGCATGTATTACATGGACATGGATAGGCAGACTGCATTTCAGAAAGGATTAACCACTTGGGCTAATTGGGTTGACCTCAACATTGATCCCACCCGTACACGTGTCTTCTTTCAATCTATCTCCCCCACACATTACAAGTAATGTACCACTCTATAACTCTGTTAACTGCTGTCTCTCTCAACTGCCATGCACAAAATTGATAAGGGAAGAACAAAATAATTGGGGTATCCAATGCGGCCACCGCAATGTTATGAGCTGTTAGACATGAGCCGGATGCAGCGGCGGCAAAAACCTTTATTACAGGTTTGTCCAGTTATTCTGTGACTGGAGAGGAACTGACATTATCAGGACATGCGGTTATACTTAAACCTTTGGAAGTATGCGTAGCTTGTAGGCTGGGATGGGGTAAGATAGAGCTGTCCATTGAGATCATGAGATCAGCTCAGGCGCACACAATGACAAACTGTCACGAGAAGGATCATGGATCTCTTCCCATCTTGTTCTTTTCTTTTTTCTTATTCTTTCTTAGTCTCAACTTGCATAGCTAATTAAAGCTAATGCATTCGTCTTCATCTGGCATCCATACTGATCCCAAGTTCAACGGCTCAGATCAAATGTCTACAATTGGATTTGTACACTTGTGGGACCTCCACATTTGATTTTTTTTCTTTTTAATTACCTGATAAAGTTAACTAGATCCAAAAATGATCATTTTTTCTTTTAACAAACTTTTCACGCTAATTAACCTTTTTTTTTACTGAAAATGCAGTTCAAACGAGTGGGCCAGCCCAGCATCAAAGAATTGCTATGCCGAGAAGGTGCCGGTAAGCGGGTCGAATTACACCGGCCCTTACCCGATCCAGATGCAGGTCGTGAGATTCGTGCTCGGTGCAATGCATACACCGGTTAGCTTGCTAGACATCACAATGTTGTCAGCGCTGAGGAAAGATGCGCATCCGTCTATATACAGCGGTGATCTCACGCCGGCTCAAAGAACCGACCCGGATCACTCATCTGACTGCAGTCACTGGTGCTTGCCAGGTCTGCCTGACACATGGAACCAACTTTTCTATACCTTACTCTTTTCTTTTTAAAGGGAGCAGAAAATTTGAGAAATGTTGCCCGTTGCAACTTTGGTTGATTTGAATGAATTGTATCTGTATGTTTCGAGTTGTTTGGGATTTCTGTTTTCACCTTATTACCGTTGTATGATAGACGGTTAACTGATCCGGCCTGTAAAAGGTACACTTGGTTTCTTCATACAAAAGGTGCTGCAGAGCGTACCAGAAATCCCAAAATATTGCACTTGAGCTGAACCGGGCTTTTATGTATGCGCCTCTTTTCCAAGGAGCCAAGCTGTCCATTAGGCTTTCCCAAACGGATTGCCAATGATACCATAAGTTAAAAAAGCATACCTATAATTTTTTTTAAGATTTTTTTTTTGTATTTGTTTAAATATTCATGGTAAAAGTGTCAAAATTGCCAATGATCCCTTCCTTCCCCTGACTAAATTTCATCAAATCAATAATGTCGGCGATTCAAAATATTACTAGCGAGATCTCTGGTAGTGTATTAAAAACGGGACGGGTCGGGTCAGGGCGGGACGGGTTTGTACGGGTCGGCGGGTTTTGATGGGACGGGTCAACGGATTTTTACGGAATGGGTTAGGACGGATCCATTTTGGGAGGTTTGGCAGCGACCCGTCCTAGATCCGTCGGGTCGGACGGGTCGGCGGGTCGGGTCCAAGGGTGAGGCGGGTCGGGAACGGGACGGGTCGGCGGTTTTTTTTTTCAAAATTAAAAAATAACCCAATAAAATTCAAATAAATTATAAAAAATCTGAAAAATTCAAAAATAATTATTAAGAATATTAAAAATATATAACTATAATATATTTTGACAAAAAAAATTCATTTTTTCCGCATTTTTCTGTATTTTCTCGTATTTTTTTTTATTTTTTTTGAATTTCCCGGATTACCGGGTATTGGGTCGGGTTTGCACGGGTTTCTCGGGTCGGGTCGGGGGCGGGTTATCACGGGTTGGACGAGGTGGGTCGGGTCGGGACGGGTCCAAAACGGGTCGGGTCTAGCACGAATTTTTATCAAATTTTTTTATCCACGCCCGTGCTAGACTCGTTGGTTCTAACGGGTCACGGGTCTTACCGATTTACGCACGAGTCGGGTAGGAACGGATCGCGACCACGGGTCGAGTCTGACCCGGATGAGTTATTTTAACACTCTAATCTCTGTTACTTATTGCCCCATCCACCGACTAAATCAAGGTTTTGACCAATGTCAATGGAGTCGTTGCGACTGTCGCATGAAAAAAGCAGGAAAGGGAGGTTTTACCGAACCAAATCATCAGGCTTTAATGATTAAGTTGTGGGACTGACTTGATCCATCCAAAATTTGCCCTCAAATCAATGCCTACGTAGGTTTTAGGCCAATCAATAATAGCATCATACATGCCTGCTCCATATAATCGTCGGTAACATGCCTTAGTTTCAGGAACAAACAATCCTAATAGCTAGTATATATTTTGCGTCGGTTACATGTCTAAGTAGGTATTAGTCCAATCAATCATAGCATCATTGTCTACCAGTACACCATACGTAATTTTCCAACAATCTATATTTTGCTCTTGACATCACAATTGGGTGAATAGATTATTTCCAAAGTTGAAAATTCGGATGCAACAAATACAACAAACATCAACTCCTTAGAAATTAATATGGGACCGAAGATAGGGTTCACTATCCCAACTGCGTGCCTTGTGCAGTTGTGTTATGTATGTTAACTAATGACACACCTCTAATTGAATATGTATCATGATAGTCGCTTGCATCACAATTGGCAGGAGCCCAGTTGAATTTAAATAAACTAGTTTCGGTTGATATTTTTAATTAGAACAAAGTAATTAAATCTGACTCGCGCATGATTCTTTTTTTTTTGAAGCAGAGGGCGATTGCCCTACTGGTATTTCATTCAGCAATAAAAAGCGAATCTACAAGATTATGTACATATAAAGTAAAGAAAAAAGAGAAAGGAAAATAAAGAAAAAATGAACTAGCCTGCCTATTATTTAATAATAGGAATAATAAAACAAAAGAAAAAGAAAAAGAAAATGAGAAAAAGGAAATATTTAAAACACATTTCTGAAAGATTGTAATTATGACGGATATTTATCATTTAAAATAAAATTCTATTCTTAATAATATTACTAAGATTTAAAAATAATTATGATTATGTTATTGATTTGTCGTTCATAGCCATTCATCAAAATATTATTGTCATTCAACTGTTTTTTTTTGTTTTGAAAGGAAAAATGAGAGTCAATCTTTTAAATTTTATAAATATTTATAAAGGACTCTTCATCCGATTAATTTGGTTGATAGTGGACTTAATTACTTTTAAATTTGTTTATAATTTTATATTTCATATGTTAGATATTTAAATATTGAAAACTATATATACCAACATTTTTAATTATTTAATTTAAATATTTAATATAATCTAGTATTAATTACGATATTACTTTAAAAGTGAAAATATGAGGAAGAAGGAAAACGTAACGTACAAAAGTCAAAAGTCAAAACCTCCATTCTGGTGGGGGAAAGATGCAAATGCACATGCATCCAACAACTTTACACCACTCAAGGAACTATTTATTCGGAGAAAATCATATATGCCTAACTGCCTTGTCTTCTGCAGCTAAGACTACAATTAGTAAAGACCAAATAGCTAGACAGGATCAATAATGACAATACTGTATAATCACAATAACGATTGGAATAGCTAGGCACGTACTATACTATGAATTTATTGCTTCGGCCTCACTCCTAGTACATGACCCTACAAAATGCATCAAAATGCATTTTTCTTTCTTTTCTTTTCTTTTTTGTTTGTTTGCAACCCTTTACCTATTGACCTTTTCCTTATTAATTAGCCTCTAACGAACCTTCGTAGAGCAATAATGCTCTTCATATGCTACTTCACACTCTCTTCCTTGTTGTTCAATGAAGGCACAAAGGCGCAAACGCCCCGTCTCAATTGCCGTATCGATAATATGCGGCCTTGCATTTATCGGAATTATATTCATTGAAGATCTACGCATAGTCACCGGCATATCCATCATCAAGCTAAATGCTTCTAAGCTTCATGGCATATATAATTCTACTATGCTTCTTCGTAGAGGTATACTACGTTTTTTTTCCTCCGTTTTGGTATAATTCTGTGCTCAAGTTGACGTTAATTGAGCTAATTAATGAGTTAACACCTACAATTTGTGAT
This sequence comes from Schoenoplectus tabernaemontani, assembly GCA_037127355.1. Taxonomy (NCBI): domain Eukaryota; kingdom Viridiplantae; phylum Streptophyta; class Magnoliopsida; order Poales; family Cyperaceae; genus Schoenoplectus; species Schoenoplectus tabernaemontani. The sequence goes on from CM073753.1 coordinate 26,795,612, forward strand.
TCCTTCATCCTATTGTATTACATGCTTCATAGGAGGGCGACAGAGGAATCCATTAGAGGGAAAAGAGGAAGAACACAAGGTCATGTTTGATCCCAAACGGTGTAGCGTGACAGATGGCAAATGGGTTTTCAATGAATCAAAAAATTTGCCTTACTATGACACCACATGCCCATATATTGATAAACAAGTGAGCTGCATAAAGAATGGAAGGCCTGACAAGGAGTATTTGTATTGGGAGTGGGAACTTGATGATTGCACATTACCAAGGTGTAATTTCGTGCATTAACCTTTTAATCTATTAATATTATTACTGCGGAGTTTTCACTAGCTCATCTGAGGTCGTGTTTGTAAAATGATAGAGGAAAGTTTTATGAAATTTAATAGTGGGGATACAACGTTGGAAAAATGTAAATGATAATTCTTTAAGTCGAAGTATTCGGCCGAATGGAGAAATTCAAAGCCCATTTACAGCCTAGTACAAGCCCAAAATACAAGAAGACTCAAATTTAAGCAACAAACTCTTCGTTAACATATCCGTCTGAAAAACATTTGGTTGGTTGATTGTAGATTTGATGCAAAATCTATGCTTGGAAAGATTAGAGGAAAGAGGATGATGTTTGTCGGGGATTCATTGCAGCGAGCTCAATGGACTTCCTTTGTGTGTCTCCTGCATTCCGTCATACCAGCAACCAAGAGAGACATGCGTAATGAACATGGTATCTCTGTTTTTACTGCGACGGTACGCTCTTTGTTTTTACGTTATGTTTAAGTTAATATCTTAGATTGTGATATTGATTGCAAAAAATGTTATTTTTCTGTGATCAGGAGTACAATGCAACAATTGAGTTTTATTGGGCACCATTTCTGATTGAGTCGAACACTGATGGGGAAATAATTGCAGACCCAAATCGACGAATTTTGCATGTGGATGCAATTAAAAATCATGCACAAAATTGGATAGGGATTGATATTCTTGTGTTTGAGACCTATATTTGGTGGATGAGTGGACAGACGATTAAATCTTTGTGAGTTGAAAAAGCTTCAACATTTTTTTTTTCAGTTTTTCTCTTCTCGAATTATAGAAAACAAAAAAGGCTTATACGCCTGCACTAAAATGAAATCTTCTAGAATTCTTCTTCGATCTTGTTTAGATATCACTCGGTCGCAATCAATGTCTAACAGTGAGAATTTGGTTGAGGAAAATTTCTCATGGTCAGAAAGGTATTTACTAATGAGGGAGTGTGGAATGTATTTTGAAGTTTTATAGGGTGTTAAATGAGTAGTCGTTTATTCGCACTAAATAATTTTTCAATTTATTTATGAAGGTGGGGTTCTTTTGCAAATGGAGAAGAGGGGTTTGAAGAATTGGATAGGGCCGTTTCTTACAAGATTGGGCTCAAGACATGGGCCAACTGGATTGATTCTACATTGGACCCAAATAAAACAAAGATTTTCTTCACTACCATGTCCCCTACACACATGAGGTATAATACTTCGTTTCTTCGGTTTCCTTCATTTACTTTTTGTTATTTTCCCCTGTTTAATAGACGCCTTATGATGTTTTTTTCAAGTAAAATCTTATAAGGAAAAAACATCCTCTTATTTTTAGAAAGGAAAAAACATGTTATTTAAAAAGCATCTAAAAAACAGGAGTGCAGACTGGAACCACAATGAAAACATAAGGTGCTTCAATGAAACAAAGCCGGTACTGACGAAAGGCTACAGGGGCACTGGTGCTGATCAAAGTATGATGGAGATTATATCGACTGTGGTTGCGAGAATGAAAACTCCAGTCACATTTCTCAACGTGACGCAGCTCTCGGAGCACAGGATCGATGGGCACGTATCGGTCTACACCGAGTCGCAAGGAAAAGTCTTGACAGAAGAGCAAAAGGCGGACCCAGAACAGTATGTGGATTGCATCCATTGGTGCTTGCCAGGCGTACCTGATACATGGAATCAGCTTCTCTATGCTTATTTGTAAAATCCTTCTATAGGACTCCCCCTTTGGAAATGTACTTATTTATCCCAAAATTGGCGATAATTAAGTGTTAATATATTGATTAACGAAGAGAAGTTGTATGGATTTATATTTTTGCACTGACATTCATGTGGAACAAAAAAAACGATCAATTACTTGTTATCTCATAATTAGATGGGAATCATAGGATACCTACCAACAAATAAAGGGGAAAAAACTCTGATTGGAATTGGCCATTAAAACTTGAACGCATAGCCTAAAGCTAATCCCAAGTTCTTACAATTAATAATTAACGCACTTACCAGACTATTTCTTTCTCTCTCTTTTTTTTTTGTTGACTCGATCTGGATGATAAAAAATTGTGATGTCCGGTTCCTTCAGGGGATGAATCTATACACAAGAATTCGCCTATCCCAGAAACAAAAAGATCTGACTTAAGTGATCCTGTGTTAAAACCAAAATTAGCTAAAGGGATGGGATATGATTATTATGAGGAACTTGCGTGGCCCCATGATCTTTTATATGTTTTTTCCGGTAATATTTCAAGGTACTATTGCAATAATGTGTGTTTAGCAGTTTTAGAACTGATAAGAAATACTGAAGTGCATGGTTAGTCTAGTGGTCAAAAGCTTGGGCTGTTTTAAGGACGGGGTTCAAGCCCTCGAAAGCATTGTTAAAATACTTTTTAAGAGAGTTTTAATGAAAATGTTCAGAAACGTTAAAAAAACAAAAATTTCTTGATTTGATCAACTTGACGGTATAGAAAAACTCGAAAAGAAATATATGGATACTCTCAACTATTTAGGGAATGTATATATTATTAGCAGGGTTTCAGAACCCAACAGTTTCAATGAAGATTTTCTGATAAGAAAATTGTAAGAAACTATTCTGGTTCTGATGCGGTGTTAGTCAAGGGTCCATAACTGTTTGGACGTATGCGCAGAACTTGTATTGCATCAAAACCAAACCGATAAAAGTACAAACATATTAGATCTACTTGCTCAATATTTCTCACGTTTAAGTTTCAAACCACTCTATTGACTTTCCTGAAACAGGGGTAGTACATGGATAAATTTCATAAGGCTCTTGTCTAAGCCTACCTCGACACAGATTAACACGTATACACTATCTCATTCACACAATACAATTACAAGCCATGTTAAAACGTTATATTGAGATACAAAGGTTGCATATCCAGCGATGTTTGCATATAGATGCATAGAACCATATCCTCTATTTTCTTATTTATAGAATTAACTATAGAATCACTATCTCATCCCTCTCTCAAAGCCATAGTTATTACACACAGAGGTACGCAAACACAAAATTGACAGTATGGTTGCCATAACATGGAGAGCAGAAAGTCCAATCAGGTGCTAATGATAACTCCTTGAGTTGGTACATCAACTTTTTTTGCTTTCTTGTTCATCTCAGAAGCATTCTTTCCAGCTGAGAGAGAGGCCGGTACAGTGGTTTTTTCATAGGCTGAATCATGGACCCCAAGAGCAGCACGACCTGACGGGTCAAGATTGTTGGACCACTGTGCATCCCACTCTATTGCCTTGGCTGTGCTACATGCAATACTTGGCCCACCTGGCACAGTCAGCCTAGCAGAGTTCTGTGCCAACAAGTAACCTCAGTGTGTATTTTTTTTTGTCTTATCAGGGTGTAAAGGAATAAATTGAGACTTTTCAAGGATGTAATTGTAAATTACCTGAGGGAAAAACCTTTCAAAGATCATCCTGTAGTAGTACCCTTCCTTGGTGGTTGGTGTGTTGTGTGGGTAGATCCGTGCAGCATTTTGCATCATTCTATCAGTCACCTAAAATAACGTATCACGTGAGTTAGTAAATTCAATATTTATCGGACAAGATGTAACAATAAGAGCCCAACTAAAATTATACATGCAGAGCTGCATGGGCCTTGAGTCCATCAATCCAACTATAACCGACCCCATCACTGAACTGCTCCTTCTGTCTATAGAGGATATGCTGAAAATAATTAAAGAATATTAGTACATGTAACAATTAAGTCTAATTTGTTTTACAAAAATTAGAAAAAAAAAGACATTTAAGTAACTAAAAAGTAAACCTTTGGAAGGTAGGGGTTCTCCTCATCATCAAAGGCCTTCCTCAATACCCATTTCTCAATATGCCCTTGGTCAGGCTTTATCTGTAAAAAAAGATACATATGTTAAAATACATGACAATATACTACAAATTAAAGGAAACACATGTGGCACTTTTTCTCCATGGTGTAGAGAAGTTACCATCTTCCATTCAGGATCAATGCTCATAGCAACATTGATGAACTCCTTGTCAAGGAAAGGAACGCGCACTTCCAAGCCCCATGCTGATGTGGCCTTATTTGCACGTAAGCAATCATATAGGTGCAGTGCTTTGACCTGCAATTGCAATTCAACTTGTAAGAACCATTTAAACATATAAAAGATGAAAGATCTAAGAAGAATGCAAAATTTACAAAGTTAAATGTAGTACCTTGCGGCAAGTTTCTTGATGGAATTCTTCCTTATTAGGTGCCTTGTGGAAGTACAAGTACCCACCAAAGAGCTCATCAGAGCCTTCTCCAGATAAGACCATTTTTACCCCGAGGGATTTTATCTTTCTTGACATAAGAAACATTGGTGTGCTGGCTCTGATTGTTGTTACATCATAGGTCTCTACATGGTGTATCACATCCTCTATTGCATCAATACCATCCTATCAAAAATTTAGACGAGTTAACTGAGGCTCAGTTGTAGTAACGGTACATCTGTACCAGTCACTGGGAGTATCAGAATGTGCCATAATATACCTGAACAGTGAAACGGAATTCGTGATGGACGGTCCCCAAATAATTGGCAACCTCCCTACCAGCTTTCAAATCGGGTGAACCCTACAGAACAGGTAACATTTCTGAAAATTATTTGATGCTGATAATAATTACAGAGCTAAAAAGAACAAATTTGTTAAATAACTAACCTCTAAGCCGACACAGAAAGAGTGAAGCTGGGTGCCCCACTGCTCAGCCGCCTTAGTACCTGCCAGGTGGCGTGCAGTTACTGAAGCAACCAGAGATGAATCCAACCCACCAGAAAGCAGAACGCCAAAGGGTACATCCGTCATTAGCCTCTTAATCACAGCCTACACAACAGCAACCAAACATTAGAAAAGTAGTTTTGTACCATTTTACGATTATTAAGTCAAGGACATTATAAGATAGTATACATCTTCGAAAGCCTTTCTCAGAGCGAGAGGGTCGAATGGGGTTGATGGGATAGACTCGGAGTACCAAAGAGGATTGTACCATCTCTTAAACCCATGGTCCTTGCTAGAGTACAAGTGTCCAGGTGGGAATGCCTCAAAATGCTCACAGTCATCATTCAAACCTTTCATCTCAGATGAAATCCAAACTGAGCCTATTGTATAGAAAGGAAAAAAAATATATATTAAAATTCATTTGCTTATGCAATTAAATTTCAAATTTTAGATGTAAAGATTACCATCTAGACCCCAGCCAATGTACAGTGGAGTTACGCCAATTGCATCACGTGCAGCAATAAAGCTGTTGTCACGCTTATCGAGCAAAACGAAAGAAAAAACACCATCCAGCATGTCAATGAAATTCTCGCCATGTTCTTCATACTAAACAAACAAGCGGACATTTGTTATTTTTTATTAAATTTTTAATAGATCCATTGTTACAATATATATTTTTTCTTTTATTTGTCTTACAAGATGAGCAATGACTTCACAGTCACTGCCAGTTCTCAACTTATGATTGGTCAAGTTCTTCCTCAATTGCTCATGGTTGTATATCTCACCATTCACCTGTTAGAGATAAATTATATGAGATATCCACATTAAAAGAAAAGGGATAGTTTTAAACGGTAGCAATACGAACTTTTGTAAATTAAGTGCATTTACCGTGACAACAATGGATTTGTCTTCATTGTAGAGAGGCTGATCACCGGAGGCAGGGTCGATTATTGCAAGCCTTTGGTGGGTCAGGTAGTTGACACCATGTTGGTGAAGCCCACTCCAGTCAGGACCTCTGTGCTTCAACCTATTTTACAATTAAACATGATTAGCTAGCCAAATTATTAAATATTTTGACTAGATAGATCAATGTCAGTTTGCATCAATCTTGAATCTTTCTCAAATAGGAGCAGACAATCATTAGTGATTACCTTATTAAAATATGGCTAATTAAGATGCGTACAACCTAAAATACATGATCACTGGAACCGAAGGATTACAATTAAGTAAAAAGAATGTCATAATAAATTCCACGTGATCCTTTCAGATTCTTGAGGTCCACACCTAACCATAAAAAAAAGGGTCTAAAAGTCGTAATACCAAAAACTTTTTTGATTGTTAACTGCAGGAAGCAAATAAAAACGGACTAAACGAAATACTATTTGTGCATGCTACTAACTTAAACTGGCTGGTCAAAATTTAACCATCACCAGATGAAGTCATTAATTGGTGTACATGGATTTCTCATAGACATTTCTACGAACAAGTAGTGTGCATCTATCGGTAATTAGAACTAAAAGGGTAAAACGATAAGGTAATTGCCTGCGAGAGAGCTCGAGTACTCGAACCCTCTTGGCTTGCGAATCATCGGAGCAGTACAAAACAGCTAAAATCCCACACATTTTGATGAAGAAGGACTGAATTGCAAATAATTAACGACGTAATGTGGATAAAAAAGATATACTAAGGGGAAAAGGGTGAAATTTCTTTGTGGAATGTACTTGAACGGTGGTGATCGGTTTTGTACTGCCTCAAACGATTTTCCACGCCTATTTATAGCTGGTCGATCGGCTCCGTTTCCTCGCATCGATGCGCCTTCGTCACTTTGTCCTGATCCTCTGCAGGGACCGCACAGCAAACACCGGAAGCTATTGACACGTGTCTGATCGTTATTCGTTAGCTCGGCAGATCGGTATTATCCGTTTGAGATTCCGAATAAATGGTGACTCATTATGGGTCCCACTTGTAGGACTTTGCCCTTGCCGAACACGTGTTTATGGACCGAGGATGCAAAGCCAAGATTTTTGTTGTCTCCATGAACCCGGATCACAGCAGTAGATATTAAGGCTAGATTTTAAATGTTCGTGATTATAAAAATGCCGGGTGCAAGATGTTATTCCCCAGATACCCGAAAGCAGTGCGCCACGTTCAATTGGGACTTGGGACATGGGACCCAGTTAACATGGGTAAAAGTAAACACCTCTTATCATCTGAAGTTTAATTTAACCGGAGATGTCATCATTGAAGAAATTATTAATTTATTATGGAGTTGCATACTTGCATCAGCATGTGAGTTTTTGCGCGGAAAAAAGAATAGAAGATGAAAAAAAACAGGGACAAAAATTTCTCGCTTTGAGAATGAAATGAATGCTCCGTTAATTACCATAAATAAAATTATTTTTGGTGAGAACATATTTATCGATGCATTTAACGGATTAGTTTTCTTTTTATTTTAGTTTTAGACATCTTCAAATTCTATTATAAAGATGGAGACAGATGGATGCAGTGTTAGCCTCCTTTTATTTTCCCACACGGAGAGAGGACAGGATCTAATAGAAATTAAATTATTACTGCAATAATGTGGCATATACTGTGGAACTTTGTATATAGTATATACTAGCGGTGGATACCCTATGAACGAACAAGTTTTCTTTCACATGAATCTGTCCTTTTGGTTTTTTATCATTATTATGGTAGTTTTTGTCCTGATACGAAACTATAAATAATAATGATATGATGCCCCATGTTATGCTTCTAGACTTGACTCGTTGATGTGATGGATTAATAGTAAAAGATAAAGTTTACGGCTCTACATTTTAGATTTATATATAAAAATATGGAATGACAAGAGTATGCTTCTTATTTATTTAGATTCTTTTTTCTAAATGGCGTCTTAACTTTGATGGTAATTCTTAACAAAAATAATGAATGATAAATTTGTCACCGTTAAACATAGCATGAATAACATTTTATATCCTACAAAAGAATAGATGGCGGTGAATAACATATTATTTTAAAAAAAATATATGTACTGTTAACATAAATAATGTTAAACTTGAGCAAAATTTAAATACATGCATACATATCAATTGTTAAATGCGTGCATATCAATTGTTGAATACATACATATCAACTGTTAACATAGATAATGTTAAACTTAACCAATTGTTAAATACATACGTACATATCTTAAGCAAAATTTAACCGTTTTGGTAGAAATAAAAATTAAATTTAAAAGAAATGGTAAATAATTGCAAGGACAAAAAAATGTCAAATATCTATCATCACTAAAAATCAAATGTACAGTTTATATTTTTAACTTTATTTTATTGACAATATATTTAATTATCAAGCCCGTAATCATATGATGTTGGTAAGATCAAACTTTTAACGCCAAACACATTATTGAAGGCAGGGGACAAATATGGGGCTTCTTATATTTATTCAAATATAATATATAAAATGAGGTGCATTCTCCATTATTTGATACTTCTTGGTCCTGGATCCATGGATTTGGATAAGGATGAAGATCATATTAAATCGATCCGTTCCCTTCAAAGAAGTTTGTTGATTTATGCAACTTGATAATTGAGATAATATATCATCTCAAATGATTTATTTGCTATATGTACCCTGGAAAATTGGTTAGCTTCTCCATGTTTCTGACTGCAAAAGAACACCAGTTAAGGTTAAAATTTCAAATATACGAATGCTTCTCCATGTTTCTCACTGCAAAAGAACACCAATCAAATACTGCACCAAGCAATTATAATTTATCATGTTCGCTTGCTTATTGTCTGCAATTAATTACGAATTCTATTCCACTGGGTTGATTTTAATTTTGTTTTACTTTCTTAAAAAGATAGTTTTGCTTTTATTGCATGAACATTATTATTTCCGATCGATGGGTCCCAATGAATGTGATCTGACGTAAGTGCTTCCTCAATTTAATGGACAATATACCGCTTGTTTTGGCTTAAAAGGCTTAACGATTTCTTGAATAATTTCTTACAGGGCCGTTGATTGCAATATTGCTATATAACAAATTCATGTTTCAAACATCTTCAATTTTTATATGTAAAATATATTCCCGAACTTTTTAGATCGGTAACAAATAACGATTCCCAAAGGACTTATATTATTAATTAAAAGTTAGTAAATGATGGTGAACCAACTTTTAGTCTAGTGACAGAAATCGATATCCTTTGAGTTCAAGATTCGAATGAAAGTTCTTGATAGATATTAATAAAATTGAAGTCTTAACTTTCATCTTTCTTAAAAAATGATAAAGGATGGTAATTAACAATTTCTCATATCATACATTTGTTTACGATAGGTGAAATCGTTTGCCATTCATTTATTATTTAATATATTTTCTATATAGAAATGTTTTATTTCACCAAGAAATTTAAATTAATATTCCATTAGTACATAAAATGGTAAATAAAGTAAAAGAAAACAATAGACTTTGAAACTGCATGGAAAGATTTTAACTATCGTCATTAACTAATGAATTTTTTTAAAGTAGTAGGCGAAAAACTTATTATATAATTTTATTAAATTAAATTAAAAAAAGTTACAGATGATAAAGAAAGACGAAAAAAGAGGAGAAAAGATGAACGAAATACAAACATTTCCAGTAACATAAATAAAAAATAAAATAAAAAAAAAGAAAAAAAAAAAGAAAGAAAGAAAATGAAAGAGGATGACTTTGGTGCGTTCCTTCCATGATCGACATCTTTCGCGTCCTGACGCTGGAGCAGATATAAGGGGGACTCATCGCACGACACCACTCCGAGCAGCCACGTATGATCCATGAGATGACACAAGAGAGGTGGGAGGGAGAGGGGTGACCCAGTGTGGTGTAGGGGGGCACAAATTTGTTTATTGGTTGTTTGTCGACTATTAACCCGAAAGGGGAGGGAGGGAGAGGGGGATCCAGTGCGGTGGAGGTGATGTAGTGACAGTGGCAGATCTGGTGTAGTCGGTGATGTAGTGGAGATGATGACAATCGCAAAACCCTAGATCTGAACCGATCTTGAACCTAATGGTGGGGCAACCACCATCGCACGACGGTCCTGTGTTTAGGGCTGCAAACGAGTCGAGTCGAGCCGAGTTGGGCTTAACTCAAGCTTGGCTCATGCAAATTCGAGTCGAGTCGAGCCGAGCTCGTAAAACGGTTCGAGCTGAAAAACCTAGCTCAAACTCGGCTCGTTACTATTCGAGCTAGCTCGCGAGTTGGCTCACGAGTCAATACATGTGCGTTGACTCAATTTGATATTTAGATTTAATACATCTACAAACTATAAGGTTGGTATATCTAGAAGATTGGTATGAGAATTGCTAAAAAAATAGTATATCAATAAACTATTTTTTCAATGACATATTCGCTGCATTAATTTGAATGGATGGACCAACAAAAAACTATCGAGTCAGATATACAAATCTAATGGTGAGAGATGATGAGAGAGAGGAGTTATCGGATTAGAGTTCGGCAAAAAAAATATAAATTATTTTTTATTCGAGCTGAGTCGAGCCACAAGCCGAGTCGACCCCAACTCAAACTCGGCTCATTTAACTAGCGAGCGAGATTAGCTCGAGCACGATCCGAGCCCGAGCTGAGCCACGAGCCCGAGCTTTTTTGTGCAGCCCTACCTGTGTTGCGGTGTGGCTGCTCGTACCCTAACCCTGAGGCTGCTGCTTGTATTTCAGAGACCCAAGAAGAAAAAATAAGGGAGGAGCAGAATGTATTTCAGAGACCCAAGAAGAAAAAATAAGGGAGGAGCAAAAGAAAGAGGAGGTGAGGCAGAGAGAGAGAGGAGGAGAGGAGGGAAAAGGGTCGGGGAGGCGGGGAGGTGGACGGCGCCACCTCCCGTCTAGGGTTTCACTCGAGTTTTTTTTTTCCTTCGTGATCGCTTTTCACTTGGCTCTGTCTTCGTGATCGCTCTTTTAGGGTTAACTAATGAATTGTTACCGATAAACTTATCAAAAGATAATTTTTAACTTCTTATAAATAAAAATCATAAATAGTGTCGAGATGAAAAAGATGACATCCCATCTCATTGGTAGAGTTTGACGACAACTAGGGTTGTCCACAAGCTGAGCTAAGTCGAGACAAGCTAAAATCGAGCTGAACTGAAATCGAAATCGAGCTGAGCTGGAACCGAGCTAAGTTGGAACTGAACCGAGCCGAGCTGGAACCGAATTAAGCTTCAACTCCATACGAGTTCAATTATTATGATTTTTATGTTTATTTTAATTAATTATAAATAATTAAAATTAATATAACTAATATTTTATTAATTTTATAATAATTTTTTTAAAAAATAATATTTTTACATTATCATCATAACACATATTTTTCTTATTTTGTAAAGGTATATTAATTAATTTATTTATATTTTGCTGATTTTTAAATAGTAACGAGCTATTGACGAATCGAATTGAGAAGAGCTATTGAAAACAGTAACGAACTCGAACTCGAATTCGAACCGAGCTGATAACAAATCAAGCTGTACCATAAAAATATTGAGCCGAACTCGAACAAACCACGAATCGCAAACCGTGAGCTTTTTGTGCAGCCCTAATGGCAACCATCAAGTATTGGGAAGACAATGGTGTTTTCTGCCTCAATTTCAGCAGTTGGCCAACGATGGAACAAGTATGCGACTTTCGTGATTTCAATTTTTTTTAGAGTAGGATTCAGGATAATAGCAGGGGAAGGTTAATGTTGGCTCAATTCACATCTGCTGCCATAATAGAGTCTTTGACAGATGAGATTCACAAATTAAATATTAAAAAGTTTTCTTTATCGTTAAAATCTAAGTCGTTGTGATTAAAATTGTTCGTCTTGATTTAATGGAGCAAGTTGCCATAGTGAAATGGCAGCCGATTCCGATCCAATGTTAACTTTCTCTGTCTGAGATTTTGGTGTTGTGCTTCGGAGTAGAGTGGAAGTGAGTATGCTAAGAATCTAAGATGGAGGGAGAGGTAGCTACCGAAAGAAACAAAATGGTTTCTCTTCTATCCATTAAACAGGAATTTCTCCATCTCTTTTAGTGGCGGCTTGGCGACTTGGTGACTGGAGCTAGAGTGAGGATGATTTTAGACAATAAGACAAAGATGTGAAAATGAAATAGGTGAAGGAGACGGACATAGAGAAAATCAAATTTTCATTTCGGAAATTTATGATTAAATTAAAATTTAGAATATTATTAAGAAAAATAGATTAAAGGTTGTTTCTAATTGGAATTTTCTAAAAGACAGATATCTTGATGAAAATTAGTGTCAGTGATTGAAGTTTTAGATAAAAAAAAAGTTAAGTTACAAATGAGGGAATTATTTTGAAGAAAATTACCTGAATTATTTACATGATAGTTATATTTATATATTATGATATGATATGTTGTATTTGTTTGATACATGATGAATTGATTCACACTCGCTGTCATAGTCGCGATGACATATAATAGACGTTGTGCAATTATTTTCCCATTCCACCTTGTTAGTATTAGATCATTCAGATCCAATCCTATAATAAAGTAAATATGAGAATCCAAATAAATAATCCACGCAAATCAGCATTGGGTTAAACAATGACAAGCGCACAATTCAAACCATACAATTGTTGAATTGCCTACGCGAAGCATTTGGATAATATAGTTTATTTGGATAACATAGTTAATTAAACACAAAAGATACATTTTGATCCAATGACAAGTTGGTCTTCATTCGCTAATTCTACGAAGGGAAATAGCTAGTGTTCTGATCATCAACAGCTGTTATATATTGAAGAAGATTAAATCATTAAATTACGCACGTACATGCGTTTCATCTTTTGAAATGGATGAGTAGGTTCAGTTCTCTGGTTATCCAATGCTACGAAACTATTTGGGTTAGCGTTTCTAGTCCCTACAAAGTACAAATTTGAGCCATTTATTAAGATTGAGTATTTTATTAATTAATTCATGAATTCATATCATTTCTAGAAGGTTCGCTTTAATATATTCATATATATGACCTAACAATTCAAATATCCTATTAATTCGAATTTAATGATCTCGAGTTGAAAATCAACATTTCGTTTCCGAGTTAATTAAAGACGTTATTTTTCATGTGCAAAGCCGTAATCTCAAAGAAAAATAAGTTTCGGACTGAAAAATAATGTTGTGAATATGTAAAACTTCTATTTTTTTTCAAGAAAAATAAGTTTGAAGAATCAGTCTTTGGTCTAGCGGTAAAATCAACACTCTCTGTATAGGAGATTGTGGATTCAAAAACTGGATTAATTGGGAGTCTTAAGGACAATTATGAAATTTGAAAGTTTGACTCTTATTTTTTCGCTAAAAAAAAGTTTGTGCCTTTAGAGAAAAACTAAATAAGAAAAGGGAAAAAATAAAATAAAGAGGATGCATAATTTATTTAGGGTTGGCAAAAGAATTTGTGGCTTGTTCGTGACTCATTCGGAATCGACTCGCTATTGGCTCGCTTGTTAATGGACCGAGTTGTTAATGAGCCGGCTCGTTAACTCTTTAAATTAATAAGCCAAACTTAAGCTTTGGTCAGCTCGGCATGTTAGACTCATTTGACTCGTTAAACTATTAATATTTATTATTTATATATTTTTATTATGAATTTTAGTATTGTAAATAGTATATAGTATGATATGTACTTCAATTATTATATTAAATTGTGTGAAATATTTTATTGTCATTAGTTATTTCTATAATTTATATATAATTTTTAATATAAAATATTATTAACTATTAGATTAGTTTTAATGAGCCAATCTCAAGTCAAACCTTTTGATTCGAAAGTAATTAGCAAGCCAGCTTTGCTCGGCTCGTTAAGCTAATGAGCCAAGCGCAAACTTGACCCAGATCAGCTTGTTTACAACCCTAAATTTATTATACTTCACACTGTTAGGAAATAAGTGCTAAAAAATAAAGTATAAAATTAACTTGTTGCGTTTTAGAGGAAAAATAATAAGAAAAGGGAAAAAATGAAGTAAAGACAAGGCCTAATTTATTATACTTTATACCGTTAAGAAATAAGTGCTAAAAATATTATCTTTATTTAATTTATTTACTTAAAGTATTTTTCACTTCCGGTGATGAAATATTCGACGGATGTTCATCCTAACTGTGTTTAATTTATCCTGTACCATTCACTACAGAGCGTTCTCAGTTCTCAGTTCTCACACCTTTCAGCAAAAGAAGATCTTGACTGGGACTAAATTGTGCTCTCAAGTCATAAATAATCATAAATTTTCATTTTGCAGCTTGCTTCACGAAATTTGAGATAAAACGGATCAAATTACTTGTCAAAGTTCTCATTTGTTGAATTGGATTAGATTTATCTACCTTCATGATTAAATTATCTGTGGGATGATCTCCAGAATAATAACTACAGATGGCTGAAAACTATCAACGAAGTATACTGCGTAACTGCTTGTAAATATTTATGGTACTAGCACGAAATCCGTTAGGTGCGGAGTCTTTTAATTTAAAAAATATTTATATCTAACACTAATTTTATTACAAATAAGTAATATATTTTAGAGAAAATTGGTGTATAGCCTTCAAAATATTATAATTTAGATATTTTCCATCAAAACTTCAAATTTGATTATTTATCCATCGAAAATTCAAATAATTGATTATATCCCCATAAAACTTAATTTCTAAATAATATCTTACTATAAATTTTCAGAAAAAAGAATATTAAGATGAAGTTACACTTCTCTCTCGTTATGTCTTCTCCTACAGAGTTGCGGTAAACAGAGATTAAGTAGAAGAAAGTTTTTTGTGCTCAAATCATTTGCCATAATATCATTAATTAGTGCGTATATTTGTTGCTTCTGTAACTTTTCATTTTTTTTAACTAATATAAAAAATGAGAAGGTGGTGAAGCAAGAGAGGAGACTGAGGGACTTGATAAAGGTTATTTTTGTCTTTTTAGAATTTTATTTTTAAATTATTTATTAAAATAAATTTCAGTAGATATAACAATTATCTCAAGTTGTGATGGAAAATATTCAAATTTAAAGTTTTGATGGAGAAATATTCAAATTATAATTGTTGTACTAAACACCTTATTTAATTTGTCGATTTGCAAAATAACTTTTAATTTTACATTTGTTTTGTTTGAGTTTTGTATAGGGATTAAAATGTAAAATGGATTAGTGTACAAAAACCAAGACTAATGATGGGATACAAAAGATTAATCAAGACCGCATTAGCCTAGATTTAGTTAGACTCAAGCTGGGTTGAATTGGTTAGATAAATTGAGCTTAAACAAAAAAAAATACATCTGCCTAGTAAATCGTTATAACCGTTCAGTAACCATTATAACGGTTCATCTCAATACTAAAAAATATTCTAAGGCAGAAAAGTTCTCAAAGAGTCAGAGTATATCGTTGTGTAACGGTTCAGTAATCCTTGTAACGTTTTGACAAATCATTAACGATTGATCAAATCATTATAATGATTCAACTCAATCAGATTCAACAGCTATCATTTCTAAGCCGTTATAACGATTCCCAAATCGTTATAATGGTTCATGCCGAAAATAGTTTATTCATCTATTTCAGAAGATCTATTTATTTTAAAAAAAATCATCTCTCTCACTGATTTTTAAATAGATCCATCTAGCTAAATCATTTTTTCAAAGAGCGTACTAGTCATATACAAAGTGAGAAAGATAAGTTAAGAGAAAGAAACACTCAATTAGCTAAATCCTTATTTAAGTTCAATCTAGCTTCTCTCTATTCTCCTAACTTGATCATTCGTGATCTACTCTTCTTGTAAACTATTTTGAACTATAGTGCTTACCTTTCTTGAGTTGTAGTGCTCACTTTTCTTGAGTGTGTTGTCACTCATCTTTTGTTTTGAGTGTGTTGTCACTCATCTTTTTGTGTGTGTTGTCATTCTTGTTATCGATAGATTTGACAACTCATTTTTTATAAGGAACCAAGTTTTACAAGTATAAAATTATTTTTTTAGCATTTTGACTCAATCTCAATTGTTAGAGGTTGGAAATTCCGGAGACGTAGGCATTGTAAGCCGAACTCCGTTACATCTTGTGTTCTTATTTGATCTTTTCTTTTCTCTCATTTATTTGATTGCTATATTCTTATGAGAATTTAATCGAATTAAATTATCTTCCGCTGCCATTACAGTTAAACACTAAGTCCCAAATCAGCTTATACATTTCTATCTTAGATTTTTTACAATCTTGCACTATTTTAGCCTTAAATATCATCCACCCTAGGGCCATCAAAGATTTTGAAGAATCGATATCCTCTGTGGAGAAAAAAATCTACGCACTCTACGAATCTTTTCATCTGAACCATCCGATCAGTGATTGACACTCTTGATTTAATATTAATAATTTACGTGCATCAAAGATTATTTTTACACCTCATTATAGTTGTCTAGATTAAATCATATCGTCTAGATCAACTTGTAGAGTTCTCTGCAGGTAAAATCTCTTCAGAGGATGAGGATCTATATTTTGAAGGGTATATGACTGATTTTCTCTATATTTTATTTAGATATAATTTATGTCTAATCAATTACAAACTCTCAAATTTATAAATAAAATTAATTATTACTTAATAAAATATGATTTACAAAACATAATAATTTTTCATTTTTAAATAAAATTATATAGTAGATAGTTTTTTAATTAAAATAGTTGATTATTAATATATTTGATGATATTTTTTTAGACCTCTCATTATTATTATCAAATTAAAAATAAATGGAGCGAAAAATGACTGACATTGATTAAAATTTAAACCGTTAGTTTTTAAAAATATTTATCCATATCATTCGATATGGGGCATTTTGATTATTAAAAAAATGTTGAAAAGCTGAATATTAATGGACAAATCAGTAGATACTCTCTTTATAATATATATTTATGATATATTTAATGATGAGTTGATTTTTTATAACAGGGATTTCATTGAAATATTATAGACATGTAAAAAATAGAGTATAAATTTAGATTATTTTTATCTCGGTTGGAACCAATGCTTTTTTAGTTGATTATTAGATTTGACTGATTCTGAGTTCTAATGATCATATTCTTCTTTTTTTCGCTTCAAATCGACTTAGATCCGGATTCATATAGTAAGTTTAATAATACAAACCTTTAGATCCAATAGCTAGGATTAGACTCTACACACATATGGCACGTTTATACAACTTGTTTATGAACATTTGGGTCAAAACGGGTCCGGATCAAAAAATATATGATAAATTTATAAGGCTCAATTTGATATAATCATTGCTTTGAAACAGCGACCAACTCATATTCAATTATTATTATTTTAATTTGAAATCTTTGAACCATTGATTAATGAATTGCTGAGCGGATTGATAAAAAAATTGCTGATCGGTATTACGTGCAAATTAATTAAGTCCAAACTTCAAACCCGTTGAGATTTTTTAGGATGGATAATGGATCGGGCGCTATCACTTACGTAATCAATTAATATTATATGTGTTTTTTTTTAACTTTAATGTTGAAAGTTGCAAAGTCTAAATATGCAACATCAACAAGAAGTTGATAAAAAAATGTATTATATCGACAGAAAAAGGTTTTCGACAATCATTTTAGTGGTCAAGAAATTAAACCGAAACGTCATATATTTTTCAATTTCTGACTTACGCGCGATTTTCTTCCAAATCCAAACGAAAAATCTATCTTGATCCAATAATATAGATCTGTTTTCCTTGTCTCGACAATACAACAAATATCTCAAATGAGATTTTTTTTTCAATAAAAAGGAATCGAAGCAGATCAAGGTCTTTTTTACTTAATCGAGTTCGGACCTTGTAATTTCATCACTTTGTTGTTAATTTTGTGAGAAAAGAGAAATCGATATATATAAAATCTCTGATCAAGATAAATGTGAAGAGAGAAGAAGATTAAATGGGGGACGTGATGTGTTATCGATGAGGAACTTGAAAATTCTGCTATCTAAAGTACATATATAGTTATAATAAGATTTATCATCCTAATTTTACTCTGAAAAGAGAAGTATTTATTGAAGAAAACAAATTTAAGCACAATAAGATATTTTTTATAAAATATAATTCATTCAACTGATTAGATAATTTTGAACGAAATATTTTTTTGTTAAAAAAATGCTAAAAGCTCTACGGTTCAGAATATATATTCTGGTACATTTGAAATTTTGAATTCATAAAAAACGAAAAAAAGAAGTTTTAATTTAGGATATATTTTACACTTTAGGCACGTGAAATCCATTTTTTTTAAAAAAAGAGAGAAGATGAATGTAAGTCGTTAGGTAAATAACACATCAATCTGTTGGATCGGATTTAGCGAGGAATTTTGCATTAGACACCAAAAAACCATATTTTTTTTCAGATAAGAATTAATTAACAACGAGAAATATTTTCAATAATTGTACGGACCTAATTCTAGAGGAGTTGTGATAGAGATGTGAAGGCTGAATTTAGCAAGAGACGGAGTCCGGTCCCGTGCTTTTGTGGCGACGCTACAATGTTTTTGGCTAAAATGTCACCATCGTCCTTCTCTTGCATCCCAATAATTTACCTAATAAACTTGTATATACACTCATGTATACAGTATGCGTGTAATGTATATATATCAATGTACCAATTATCAATATCCCATACTTCCCAACTTTGCTTACATTATTGATTTTGATATCCAAAAGCGTCATTTTCAAGACAGCGGTGTTACATCATGAACTTAACATTAATTTCAAAACCCCAATTTGTACTGATGGCTCAGATGCGTTGAAACCTTCATTAGATGTGCTTATTTATCTGCACGCAAGTCTAGAACCGTCAATGAATATCCATAATCCAAAAGTACAATTCGAATTCGCACAAATGGATCCGCAAATGGATCCGCATGGATCCTCAAAATATATTCGTTAGTTTATTAGATCTGCATATGAATTCTAGAAAATAATTCATCTAATCAGGGGCGGATCCACCATATACCGGGGGAGCTGCCTCCCTGAATTTTGAAAAATAGTGTTTTTCGATAATTTGCCCCTCCCTGTAAATTTGTTTTGCCCCCCTAGATTGTCTGATTAATTTAATTGAGAAAAAAATATTTAATATCGTGCATAATAAAATAATTATATAAAAATATTAAAATATAAAGTTCTGTAGACGGAAACTTTCTTCATCAACTTGATTATATATTATTTCGAACTTTATTTTGTTGTTATTTTTAATATATAAAATGTTATTATTTTAATAATTTTTTTATTAGATAAGAATATATATTAAATTATTATTTTTTTATTTAGTACCCGATTAGTTAATGAATTTTAACCCGATAAGCTATTATAATCTGATAATTATTCTCCCGATTAAAATACTGCATCCGCCCATGCGTCTAATATAATGAATCCGCATTTAAATAGATTCGAATTCGATTCATTGACAGAGTCTGATATAGTAGGTACGTCCGGTTTGGTGGCACGGCACCGAAGCAGAGATGTGAACGTGATCCCCTGATGCTGATGGAGTGATGGTCATATCATATGCTCGTGTCGTATGATGCCAAAATGGAAATCGAAATGGACCGACAGTCCTTGTGTGGTGTGGAGGCTGAGGCTCTGATAGATAGATGTGCATCAATGTTGTTGTGTCGCTGTGGATGGAATCGCGCAATTCCAAATTTGGTGATGTCATGCTCATGCATTGCATTTGAGAGCGGATAGGTACAAAGGGTTTTAACCAAAAAAATTGGTTCAAAATCTCTGAAACCGTTGATTTTACATTAAGATTTGTACTTTTAATAAATTCTAAATTTAAAATTCATGATTTCAAATTTCAATAATTATTACGAATCTCGATGCAAAATCAACAACTCCAGAGAGTTTTGAACCAACTTTGTACCTCCCCCCACTTCCATTGCATTTGCATCTATGATATATATATATCTTTCTCTTTCTCTCTTTCGAGTTTCCATGGGGTGTGTTTGGACGGGGTAGAATAACATTGTTCTGAGAATAATAATATTGTTTTTGGATTAGTAATCATTCAAATATAAAATTAAAATCGAGAATAACAACAGAACAGTGTTAATCCGTTAACTCATAGAAAACGTTGGGTTAGCAAATTAACGTCTATGATGATAGTGAAATTAATTAAAAAAAATTTTATATTAGTATAGAGTAGTATTAAATAATAATAATTATTAAATAAAATATTAAAAAATAATTAATTATTTTAACTATTCTCTCCATTGTTATCAAGTTACCATCCAAATAACATTTTATTAATCCGAATAGTAAAAATTAACATTGTTCTCAAATTTCTAAGATATCACTAATCTCACACTATTCTCAACTACTAACCCAAACG
Organism: Schoenoplectus tabernaemontani; assembly: GCA_037127355.1. Classification (NCBI taxonomy): domain Eukaryota; kingdom Viridiplantae; phylum Streptophyta; class Magnoliopsida; order Poales; family Cyperaceae; genus Schoenoplectus; species Schoenoplectus tabernaemontani. Next base: position 26,816,014 of record CM073753.1, read on the forward strand.
GTTCTATTATTTCACTAATTCTTTCACCATCCAAACACACCAATCATGAATCCATCTATGAATTAATGGATTCAATTGAATCCGTCTCTGTTTGATCGTCTTTGGTCAAAGATGTCAGCTTTTAATCGCCCTTCCCCGGCCAACTTGTCTATAATCGGATTCTGACCGTCTCCGATTAGAATCCGATCCATTGACAGCCCTACGCAAGTCAATAAAGATAAAATGACTTTTTTACTTAGTCAAGACATCTGGAGTAAATTATACAATTTGAACTGTAAAAGACGAACTATTTTTGTGGCCGTCAAAGTTGAATGTTTTCCGTAAATCTTGCCCAAATTATAATATATATAACTGATACAATTAACAAAAACAGTTCGGTTAAAATTTAATTACACCCAAAAGAGAAGTGATAACTGATTCTAAATCGGACCGCCCAATTCATTCAAAGGGATTAGATCTTTCTAAAAAGAAACATCTACAAACCAAATCAAATCTGTCTGATCCACTCATTTCAAATTGCATAGCTCAAAATTATAATCGGAGGGCTTCAGTGCTAATTGGAATTATAGCGTATCAGATATGGATCCACACCTCAGTTGCAGCACATATTTACAGTGTTAGTATGTGTTAGGTAAAAATACTTTTCAAAAAAATATATTCTCTAATTTAAATTATCAAATATGTGTTTTGAAAAGTATTTTATATCTAGCACTGTATACAAATAAGGGTGTAAATGCACTCTATGCAAATAATGAGTACAAAACTCGGATGAAAAAAAAAGTTAAATCTTAAAACCAGTAATTATAATTAACTAAGAAGTTGTTTAAGGAATTTTTCTAAAAAAGAGTTCACTAAGAAGGATATGCATCAACTTACATAATTTTCTTATGGCAGTAAAGTGTCGTAGTTTTCAACCTTGGATTTGAAATACACGGTTCACATTTTTCTCTATAGAAGAAGTTTTTGTGGGTCATAATCATCATGACACAAAAAACTATGGCACCTTACTGTCATATAACAAAGTGCGACGCCAAATGTGAATTCTCACTAAGAAAGTGTCTTAATGAACAATTCAGAATAAAATGAACATGAAGAAATATTCATTTCTTATACTTATTGCTTCATATCTAATAGCCTAATTTTTTTACCAAAATACTCTCTATTAGGCATGTTCATCGGGCTTCACTCCAAAAAAAGTATAGCATATATAAATAACCATATATTTAAAATGAAAATTTTCTGTAAAATAATTTATTTTTGAAACTTTCGAATATATACATGTTTTTTATAATGCTAAAAATATATTTAATGATAGATACGTAATAATTGATTAAATAGAATACAAAGGGTTGTATTGGTTTAGTAATTAAATTGTACTTTAGAGATACTATATCATCTCTTTAAATGGAAAAAAAAATAATTTGAGTCATTTGATTAAGATAAATAAGAGAGAAACTAATTTAATGATGAAAATCATACATAATATAATTAAAAGTTTGGAGAGTTTACCCTCTTTCTTTCTTGATATAATATAATTTTTAGAATTAAATTTCTTAATTTTACTGCGTTGTCTGTATTATCCTGACGGGTGGCTTTAGCATGGGTGAAGAGACATCTTGATTCAACTTTAATTTTTGTCCCTAGCTAAACACAAATTACACCTAAAGTTGTTAAACATGAAAAAAAAATAATAAAATAGCTAATTCTATAATGGATCAGAATTTTGTATTAGAGTTGGAGATATTTCAAAATTTGGAATGTTGAAGTTAGATGCAATTAAATTGTAATTTTTAACTTACATGTGGATTGTGTGATATTTCACCCAAAGCTATATGTATTGTTTAAACTTTTACTAACTATCAACTGGATGTTCTTCTACCTTATCTAAATTTCGGAAGAAATCTTAATAATTGAATCCCCATGCCAGCAGCCATTATTATCGAGTTGTATATTAATTTATCCGACGTCATCTGAAGTAATACCTTGTCATTGAAGTTGCAAGAATTATAATTAAAAAGCGCAAATAGCGCTGAGAGAAGTCCACCAATATCCACCTCTAAACTCACGTATTATTTATCAACAAATATACATAAATATTAATTTATATATATATATAATTTAGACTTTAAAAATGAAAAATTGATTCATTGCAAGGAGATGATCCATGCTATGCATAGCACCATAGCCCAATCATAATAATAAAAATTTTGAAGGAAATAAACACTTCTTAAGAAATTGTGTTATCAATAAATATGCATGCATATTAACATTTAATAAGTTCGTAGTAATATATATTAAGTTAATATAACAATTAAATCATTAAAACATAAATATTATTTATGAGGTCACATGACTATTTACAGGTTCTATTTTTTTTTTCTCTTCTCTCTTTTCACTATCGTCCTTTCAATATTTAACTAACTAATTTCACTACCCAAAATTTTTTAAAAACGTCCATTTAGCACCGGTTAATTAGAAAACTAATTTAAAAAAATAGTAATATTACTGAAATTTTGATGACATATTCAAAAACTGTTATTAATAAAAAAATATTTCTAAAAATAAAGAAAAAGTTGGAAACCTTTGGTAACTCTTTAGAAACGGTTCTCAACAAAAACTATTTCTAAATAATCACCTTTATCGCCAGTTTCTACGAGATACATTTTATAAAGCAAACATTTAGATCTAATTTTCTATTAATAATCGGTTCTAAAAGAACCTTTAGAACCGGTTATTAGTAGAAGACTAACTCTAAAGAGTTCTAAAGTTTAATAATTTAGGGTTGTCATTATATATTTTTTATTTTTTTATGGTTGTGGCGTCCCTACTTACCTTTAAAAATTATTTCTAAAGATATGAGCAATAAGAATTCAAAAAAGTGACATCCACGGATTATAAACTCTTATCATATCCATCATTCATTTTCTACTTGTTCCAACACTTATGATTGAATACTCACAGATTATGACATCTCTATTTACCATTCTCCTCATGTACTTCATCTTCCCTCTTTCACTTTATTTTAAACCTCTAACAAAAATGGAGATGAAATTTGAAATCGATAATTGAAATTAGACTATCTCAACTTTAAATGATCATAACTTTTGATATGAAACTTCGATCAAGACGTTATACATGACCACAAAAAGATTGTGAGGAGATCTATAGATATAACGGCTATTACCACCATGACATTTTTTGGGGAAAAAACTCATCTGATGCCTCAAAAAAGTATTAGAAGTTCTTAATTCTTTTTTATTTTTTTGGATTTTTTCCCCAGATTTTTCTTAGAAATTATGTATATTTTCATATTATTTGAAAGGATATACAATCATTCTATTATTAAAATATATTTTATTAATTAATAATTTTGAACTGATGATTGAAACTCTTTAATCAAAATTTAAATCATAGAACTAATCGATCAGTACAGCCTATTATGACATGATGCTTGTTGAGATTTATTTAACTATCAAGAATAAACCAATTCAAAGAAATAAAATAATAAATCAGAACAATTGGAAGTGGTTCTGTTGTAACTGTCGAAATACAACACCTTTAGAACTAGTTTTTAATTAATAATTGGTTCTAAAGATATCTTTAGAGCTAGTTGTTAACAAAAATCGATTCTAAGTATCTTTTCAAATTCGTTTTCAGGAATACTTTTAGCGTCAGGTTTTAAAACTTTTGGCAACCCCTAACCTTAGAATCGTCGTACAACCGGTGCTAACTCTTTTATATAACAGATTTAAAATTTTTTTCTGATGGTATTTACTACGTAATATTTTATTCATTTCAAGAAACAAAAAGCTTCTGTAATAAAATTTTGATAATATATATTCTAATTTACAACACATTGTTATTAAAAATAACACGCAATTTTTTAGTTTATCAAATATTTTCTTAGTATAATATATAAATTCATATGCGACATTATCACATATACGGCTACAAATGAATTAATTTGATCGAACTCACTAGTGTTTGAGTTTAATTTGAAATTATTTTGAACTAAATTAAATTTAAACTAAATTGAACTTGAGCTACATCCAACCCAAACTGAAATCAAACTCTAAACGAACTCAATTATTTTAATTTTCACATTTATTTTTATATCATCATAAATAATTCGAGTTAAAATAATTAATATTTTATTAATTTTATACTAAAATTTAAAATATTAACTAATATTTCTTAATTTAATAATAAATTAATAATATCTTGCTAATTTTATAATAATATATTTATATTATTGACTAACTAGTTAAAAATATATGTAAATTACTACATATTGAACTATTATGAATGAAACTCCAACTAGTTCATTAAAAAAATATCGAAACAAACTCGAACAAACTAACAAAAAAGTCTAATTGAACGAACCGAACTCGAACTAAAATCAAATTGAACACCGAACAAATTATGAATTATGAATTTTTCTTGCAGCCTAATCACATAGATTTATGGAAAAGATAGCTCGTATTTTTTAAAAAGATCATATTAAGATCTTAATATGTTCATAGTATTTTTTTTAGAAGATAGTTCTCATCATTACATTTTGATTGAAATATCCCAAAAAATAGACTATAGATAAAAAAAAATCACTACAAGAATTACGATGTTTAGTAGTGATTTATTTCTGACGAGTGCACTGTAGTCTTAATTACAATGTTTAGTGACATTAAGGTTTGCATTTTATGAAAAAATTATTCACATTAATCTATCATATCAAAATATTTTTAATGGTTTTGTCATTCGTTTATGGTGAGATAATTTTAAAAAATAGGCTTAATGAAGCTTTTCAGCTATCGCTAAAATAAATAAAGTATATTGCTAACCATTTTATGCTAATCAACTGATAAAACATAGAAGTTTACTTATCATATATCATTAATTTATATGTTCCATATGAAAATTTGTTTATAATAATGTCAAATTTATATGTTCCATATATTTACATTAATTTATATGTTCCATATGTTTATAATAATTTTATCTTTAATAATATTAGTGTAGTATTTACAGGCTCTTGACGTCACATCAAGTAATATACAAACGTCATAATTTTTAATCTATACATAAATAAAATGACATATAACAAATTTAACGATTTTATTTTGATATTTCAGTTTAAAATTTGAGTTATAAATTTTTTTAAAAAGTAAAGACATAATTGAGACATTAAAAAAATTAAGGTATTTAAACCCTACTTAAAGATTATAAATTTAATTATGTGATACTAATCGTGCGGTAAAATGCAGAATTTTCTTTTTGACACAAATGCAAAAAAAAATAACATAACTCTTTTTTGAAATTTTACATATTTAAAATGAAAATATTTTTATTTTCATTTTATATGAATTAATAATTTCGAATATTACATTAGATGCAGCGGAGCCTGTACTCGAACTACGGAACTAGTATACTAAATCTACTGTTCCTCAATAAAGTTACATGACTTAGAGATTTTGAAGCTTAATTAATATACAGATCGTCGAGTTACTGATTATCTTATCATCTCCTTATAATTTAATATTTTTTGCCTCTATAGTTTTTAATATATTCGATTGAAATTATTGTACTGAACAAAATACGCCACAATTTTCTATGCTCATATTCATACACATATAAAACAAATTCTGTAGCAGATATCACTTACAAAATTTTTTTATTAAGTGGTACAAGGTAGTGTTTAAAAATAAAAAAACCCCGCAGGTCAGATTCGACCTGCCGTATCCGTGGCCGCGACTTAACCCGCCTCGATCCGTGACCTAATCCGTCAGACTCGTGATCCGTTAGAACCGGCGGGTTTAGAACGAGCGCGGACAAAAAAATTCAAAAAAAACCATGTTGGACCCGACCTGTTTTGGATCCATCCCGTCCCGACCCGACCCGACCCGCCCAACTCGTGAAAACCCGCCCCGACCCGACCCACTTTACCCGTCCGACCCATCTCCTTTAATTGTTAAACCCGACCATTTACTAGCCACAATTCAAAAAATTTAAAAAAATAAAAAATCAAAAAAATTCAAAAATAAATGAAAATTCACCATTCAAAATTTTTCATATAAATACCACCCTATTTCATCTCATATCCTCACACAAAACCAACCTCTCTCTTCTGAATTTTCCAAACCAAACTCTCTCTCTCGTTAATTCGTTATATATTAGCAATTCTCTAATTATGTTATTATAGTAATATAGTTATATTATTCAGAAAAAAATAAAAAATATTTATATTATTGTTATTTATTTATTATTATCAATTTATCATTCGTTATATATTATCTCTCGATAATTTATTTTAAAATTTCAACAATCTTCTGATTTCGACGAAAAAAATATTAGTTATCAACATGTACCCGTTGAACAACCATCATCCGGTGAATTTATGACAGAAGCGAATGGAGACTCAGATGATATTCCAGAAAATTATCTATGGTATATGAACTACAACTTCTAGATGGTATTTTTAAACTCTTTTAAATTATTTTTTTCTATTTTTAATATTTTTCTAGCATTTATATTATTTTTTTTATTTTTTTCAATATACATTAGTAACAAAAAAATTTAGAACCCCACCTATGTATTACATAGCCGGTTCCAAGCCCGAAATAAACGAGGAGAGTAACTTTATTTCTAACTCATTTATTTTAATGTTTTGTAATTTTTAATTTTTTTCTCAATATATTTTAAGTTATATCATTTTATTCGAATTCTTTAAGATTTTATTTTGAGTTTTTACTTAATTATTTTGATTCGTAAAAAATATGAAAAAATATTTTTGGTCAAGAATATAAATGATTATATATATTCGGATTTTTACAATTTTTGAGAATTTATTTGAAAATTTTTGATTACTTTTGAATTTAAAAAAATTATAGAAAAAAATAAAAATAATTTTTTAGTCAGGAATATAAATAGTTATATATTTTTAATAATTATTTTTGAATTTTTTTAAATTATTGAGCATTTATTTGAATTTTATTGGGTTATTTTTGAATTTTGGAATAAAAAAAATTCGTCGACCCGCCCACCGCCGGGTTTAAGACGGATCGTGTTCAAACCCCCCAAAATGAATCCGTGCTAACTCGTCCCGTAAAAATCCGTTGACCCGTCGCGTCAAAACTCGCCGACCTGTAGAAACCCGTCTCATCCCATCACGATCCGATCTGATCCGTTTTTAATACACTAGTACAAGGTACCATGTGGCAATAAAGTGGAGTTGCCGTTGGGTTGGTACTGGAAGTTTGGAAGGAAGCAGAAAAGTGACAAATCGAAGTTAATTATCAGGCCAGCTTTTTAATCGATTGCCACGGACTACGGATAACGACTTAAAAAATAAAAATAGAAATGATAAGAATAAACTATAAAGAGAAAGGATCAGGAAATAAAAACCTTCAAGCGGGCTTGCTGAAAATAAAGGGATAATTACATCACATATCACATGGGCTTCTGAACGTATTATAATAATTTTTGGTGTTGGGCCTTCTCTCTCTCTCTCTCTCTCTCCCTGAGAGATTTTATTTTGGATAACTTGAATTTCATATCTTGTTTCAGCAGTACAAAGGTGAGATGGGCCGAATGATAAGTTTACATAGTCATCAGGATTCATACACACTCAGCTCTTGATTCGCTTCAATGGACTGTGTTGTGTAGTGCAATAGAGAATGAAATTCTCCTCTCAACTAGATTGGCGTTTACTTCGAATTTTATATCATCCAGCAACGACCTAACCTGGATATAGAAATTCCGAATATACCCCACTCCTTGATATATACATGAGGCACGTTACATATGTGTTGTTTATAGTTAATCATTGAATACTGGCCCGCCCAAAAGAAACAAATATGTATGTTTTCCAAAAATTCAAACCAAAAAACAAGTTTGGTTTGTGTTAGTAATTCATGTTTCAACGTAGATTAAACGTGTATTATGTAACGCAGCACCAGAAAAAAAAATAATTTATGAGATTTGATCATATTCAAAACAATGTCCTGAAAGTGGCAAAGCTTTGTGTTTGGAAAAATAAATTTCCAATTGTACCGATAGAGAACTTAAATCTTCAACATCGCAAAAAAATATTTAACGAAAGATTTGTGGTTTGAAAAGCAAAGTCTATATTTTAGCTCATGATTTCAAATCACAATTAATGTACGTTTCTGACCCGTTTTTTCCATGTATAATTTGAAAACATGTTCTTTGTTAATAGTAAGGACAATATTTTGTCATAAATTGCAATTTCATAATTTCAATTCGACAATTTATTTTTCCAAATACAAAATTTTGTCGATGTCCTTGTTACTGGTTAAGAGGTCCTCAAAAGCAATTGTACAAAGAGACAGCCTAATCGTGGGCCCAATTAAATAATTGGGCTTAGATATGGCTCTATTTTAACCCACGAATAAGCTTTTAACCGTACACGTGTCCCCAATTCATGACCTCGTCTCAGAGTTCTGATACCTTGCCAATGTCACTTCTATTTTCTACATTTGAATTGAAAAGGTAAAAGTAATTAAATAGAAAATTACAGGGGTCATTGCCTGAGAAATAAAATGGAACCAAATAAATGTGGCTACTTTGAAAATGGAGATAAATAATAAAATCGTTTTCTTTGAAAACCTAATAATTTAAACTTGTAATTACCAAACTTTTATACATACCCACCAACTTAAAAATCATTTTTCACGGTCTTTTTTTTACTTTTCTGAACTCACATTCCACCACATTCTTGGAACTAATCCCCTCAGCTTCTCTACAATTTTCTGCATAGAATTTTGTAAATACCCTGATTTGGTTTGATTAATAAAATTTTAAAATATCCGAATTTTATGGCTCATCTTCCCCCTATTCTATGTATTAATAAAATATAGAGAGAGCTACGATTCCCTGGAGATTTTATTGGTTTGATTGCAGAGGAGCCTCCCCACCCCCCACCTCTAGAAAATAGCTGTTTAGCTAACAAGTTCAGTTAGAAAAGGAAGATTGCTCCCATTCTAAGAGAAAGGGAAATATCTCCATTCTTGACATTAAAAAAAAAAAACAAATTGAGTTTGCTTGGAAATGCTCCCTGATTTGGTACGATTGAAATGCCTTCTTGAGGACACAAATAATATTATAGACAAAAATGTATTTATATATGGTTTGGATTTAATGGCTTGCGTTGCGTCCACTTTATTAATTGGGAAAGCTACCTTACTTAATTTCATTAATTGATGTTACTATTCGCTGCTCCACTGAGCTTCTAAAAGAAATTAATTTGATCAGTTCCAAACCAGCACCAGGGTTTCTATCTATTACAATGGTTTTGTGCAAGATAAAATACCACTTTTGAAGGCTTTTTTTTTTTTTTTTTTTTGAGGAAAGTCAGAGCTCAGACCTTTTTTTTTTCTCATGGCGTTTCGAATCCGTGACAGTTTTGAAGCAATTGAGCAGTCACATGCATTGATACAACCTGAAAACAATACTTTGCACAATTCATCAGAATTTTTTTTATCTCCAATTGTGATTTAATTACCACTTGAAGCATTGTTTTAATTGGTTTTTAACTTTTGAAAGGCATGCAAATTGTACAACTCCCTCGCGGCCCCAATCAATTGCTCACATTTGAGAAGCATGAAAATAGATGGCAACAGATGGAGGCCAGTACCATTTTTGTCATATGGCACGAAAGATGTCGTAGAATTTTTACTCAGCAATTACATGACCTCATTGCCATGACGAGAGAGATCATGACAGAGTATAAGAATAGATTTACTTGGCACAACACAAGCAGATTAAAACCGAAACATACACAATGTAGACCATTACACATAAACTCTACCTTTTTGTTTTTGTTTTCTCATTGTAAATATGATCACTAAAGTGATCAGTTATTAATGAAACTTGAGGGTCAGATCCTCCTTTTTTTTCTCAAAAACAAAAAAAAAAAGACTTTTGAAAGACATGCGTTACATAATCAACATATTCATACAATTTCTTCGTTCCGGAGTAGTAATTAGGAGCTAGTATAACACAAATTGAAATCCAAAATTGTTACTTTTAACAGAGCATTTGTTGAGCATAGAAATACAAAGAGTAAAAGGGAGAATATGTTGGGGGGCTTCTGGGCAGGTGGCAATATTTTGGTACCTGTAGGGATGGTGAGGTCACGAGATTTAATTTGGTACCATGTGTCGCAATTGAAAAGGTTGGAAAACTAACCGATCATATATAACAAAAGATTAAACGTAATAGAGAGGTTATCATGTTTCCATCTGATATTATCAGATTGACCCATAATCGTGATTCTCCTGATAGAATAATATCAGGAAGAGCTATGAGGAACAAACAAATAGGTTGAAATTTCATACTAAGAGAAATATTCGGACATAAACCCACACTCCATTTTGAAAGAATAAATTGGAACGAAACATGTGGGCGACCTAAGTCGATTCTTTGAAGCAAAAATCATGGCCCTATTGGTCATTAAAAAGGACAAAAATTAATTTTCTAAAAGCTCTAATTGTGCTAAACCAAGCTATCCCATTAAAATACTGCCCTTAAGTTTTGCATGTTTTAAAGAATTATTGGGAACTATTCTTCTATCTGTATGCATCACAATTGAACGATAGAAAAATTATTCGATGCACCACATTACACTTCACAACATTGTTGATGTACTAGCACGCATGCAAGGGACATTAAAACAAATGACATGTTTAATTTTTAAGCTAATAACATATTTGACATCTGAGTGGACAGTGGTTGATACTTCATATTACGTTTAGGCTTCAATTATACGGAACGTCCCCGAATGAGAAGCGCTGAAATGAAATATTTTTTTAATGGGATGTTTTCCAAATGACAATTGATCGACTTCAGTTTGCTAAATCTAGAGACGGTGACGCTTTGTAAAGATGTCATTGTCAATGGTATCTTTTCATTTTTTTTATTTTTAAGTTATTTTTTTGAAAAATAAAAAATAATCAGCGCCACTGGAGTTCTGTTCTCCCAGCGAACGCAAATTCAAGTTTTCAAAATCATAAGGAAAATGATCAGCTAAACTTAAAAAAAAAAGACGTCACTGAAAATAACATTTTTGTTCAAACACATCAATTTCAGTGGTGCGTTTACAAAGCACCACTGAAAGTGATGGTACTGTCATTCGTATTTTTAAAATTGAAATTTAATCATTCTCATTATTAAAATTAAGATTATTTAAATAATTAAATGCAAAAATTACTGGAGATTCTTTCACTGACGTATGGGCTATGTGCATTTTTCTAAGGGATTTGGGCCTAAGAAGCGGCGTTATATTTCCAACCGTCAAGAAAAATAAAACTTATATATTCATACGTGTTAACTTTTACAGTCTTCATAATGGATTTTAGAAATGAAATTTAAAAAATATTAAAAATAGAGAACAATTATGGAATTAGTCTGAAAATTATACATTGATATTGTACACATTTCTTACAATTTGAATGTCAATTTGATATTTCATTAAAAACTTTAAATTATATAAAATTTACAACAATCTGAATTTATTATTTTTAATAGAATATCAAAAGATATCTAAATTACATAAATTTGAAACATAACCATTTTATAATTTCAATATAAATCTATAAATTATTTTCAGTTACAAGGATTTTTTTTCCAAACTTCAGAAATCATTATCAAGAATGTTAAGGTAATCATTACAAATGAATCATCGTCCACGAAATAATTATGCATATATTTTCTTAACAAATAATTATGCATCTATTTTTTTTTAATGAGGGCACAAACTGGTCTTGATATTTTTTTTTTGCTTTTCAAAAAATATCTTTTACGGAATTTAAAAGCCGCATCTCTATGTAAAAATTTAGATTATGATTCATTATGCATCTTGCCACCTTTTTTTTTTAATTTGAAAAGAGTTTGGGACATTGTACTCACGGGAGGCAGCATAAAATTTACGGAAGAACCTGAACTGGTAATTATTGTATATGAATCAAAGTAATGTATATAAATTATGACGGTACTAGTTCCTTAGGACCTTAGCACATGATTATTAAGTCAAAAGGATAGGTCGGTAGGATTTGGATTGGGAGATTAGTAATGGAATTATAATAACTTATTAAGTTAAAATTTATTAGCTAATTGGATACTAAATAAAAAAATAACAATACAAATTATATTTTTATTTAATAGAAAATTATCAGACACTAAATAAAAAAATTCAATAATACAACATACATTCTTATTTAATAAAAAACTATGAAATTAAATTCTTTTACATATTAAAGTTAACAAAAAAAATATAACTCAAAATAATATATAATTAAGTCGATGAAGAAATATTTCTTTTATATGATTTTATATTTTGAAACATTTGCATAGTATTTTCATTATTCACAATATTAAATAAATCTTTCTCAATAAAAATAATTAAATAATTTAGAAGATCATAAATTAGATTAGAATCAAATTAACAAAAAATTGATCAAAAATACTATTTTTTTTAAATTCTCACCTGACCCCAGAAATACTCTATATCCGCCACTGTTGTAGGCGTGTGTGTGTGTTCTAAAAGCAAAATTTTAAATTCTAAAACCAAGTAACCGGTCATTCTTGAATTTGTTACCAAGCACCGGACTAAGTTAAATTCAGATACGAGTTATCAATCTTATCCGGTAGGAGAAGGCATTGTTAATAGCACCGAACCGAGATAAATTCAAACGATACATTCAATTTTATTCGGAAGGTGAAGTCCATCAAACATTGTTGAATTGAAAGCGTTACAGATTAAATAAAATTTTGATGACTTTTAATAAACTGTTCAAAAATAATAAAATTATATAAAATTTAACACATTATAGATCAGTAAGCGAATATAACTATATTTTTTTTTTATTTTTAAGCTTTTTTGAATTTATTTAGAGTGTCATTATTATCAAAATTGTATACTTAAAGTACGCACTCTATTGTGATAATAAAAAAAATGTTGAAAAGTATAAAATAAGTATGAAAGTCTTTCTTCGACCAAGATCAAAATCCATCTTCTCAATATTACATATTTATAAAAAAAAATTAAATTCAGATTTTCAACTTGCAACATTCCACAAAAAATATTATATTAGCAATAAAAATAAAGTTAAACATGACTGGTACCTTAACATTTTTTCGGTTCTAACAAGTTGAAACTCGAAATGAAAATTAACGGGAAAAGAAGTTATTATATTTTATTCGGCGTTTGTTTCTTAGAACCTTCATTTATGCTATGATTTAGCAAATGCAATAAGCTTTTAGATAATTAAAGATGGTTAAAAAATAAACTCTATTAATATTAATTTTCTCATTAATTTAACCAAAGAAGATATGCCACAAAAGTTTGATGTATGCTACAACCATCTTGCTACATAATTATGGCATGAAATAAGTTGAACTTAATAAATTTCTGCTTGTTTTGTGAAATTTTGAGTTGTTATCAACACCTAAATGCAAAACAGTTCATCATAGAGGATCTGTGTAGCTAAATTTCTACTACAAAATCAGAAATAATTCACATCTTTTAATATTACCCGCGGTAATATACCTAAAATTTACACGCAAATCCAAATTAAAGTAGTTGCTATATCAAATTAATGAGAACAGTGTTCAAAATTAGGGGGAAAAAAGACTATGTTTGTGACCCTGAAAGCTATTTGTCGGAAAATTAGTTTTCAATCAGCATTCTTGTATTCTTTATTTTTCTTTTTGGTCTAATTAATTGTATTTTTTTCCTTTTGCTAAAGTAACTGTTAGATTGTCTTTGCTAAAGTATTTTAGGTGGAATAGCTGCCTAGCGGAATAGTGTCTGTCATGTCAAGTCCAAGTGACTTTTTTCTAGCAGTATTAGTTGGCCGATTAACATATGACCAGAAAAAAAAAGTTGCAAATCTATCAATTAAAACGAATTGCGCTCTGGTCGGATGCATGATTTTGATTAGGGGGTAATTATCGGATTATAATAGATTATCAGATTCAAACTCATTAACAAATCGGGTACTAAATAAAAAATTAATAATTTAATATATATTCTTACCTAATAAAAAATATTAAAATAATATCATTTTATATATTAAAAATAATAACAAAATAAAGCTCAAATTAATAGATAATCAATTTAATGAAGAAAGTTTTCATCTACGGACCATTATATTTTAATATCTTTGCATAATTATTTCATTATGATATTAAATATTTTTTCTTAATATAATTAATCAGACCATCCTGGAGGGAGGGGGCAAAAAAATTTTCGGGGGAAGGACAAATTAACGAAAACATTATCGAAAATCATTGTTTTTTAAAATTCAGAGGGACAGCTACGGATTGTCATTACCCATAGTACTGATACATGCACCTACCATCTAGGAACTCAACTGGTACGGTAACATAAAAAAATAGCAAAAACAAAACGAGTATCATATATTCATATTATTATTCCAATCAAAGCGTTAATTTGCCTTCTTATTACTCCAATGTGTGATCAATAATGACAAATGAAGATGGCACAGGGTTCATTCTTCAAAGGAACTGAGAAAGCAAAGGGACCGGAATAATTAATGCAGGAGGGCCTACTTTATTCTCCAAGAATAAGGCATCAAATGTCTAGTGATTAGATTAAATGGCAATTTGCATCGTTTAGCCTCCATTAGACTCGGAATCTCTACAATGGGGTATAATCAGCCACCCAATGCTGTTACTCACATAGTAACAACTTTACGATTCGGGAAACGTTCGGCGAGGTCAAAAATTCGACGTTCGGGTATAATACGGGTATAATTCGGAAATAGTTCGTTTCACATAATATAAATAAAATATATATTATATTGACAAAATATTAAAAATATATTAAAAAATATAAAATAATATATAAAATAATATATAATGTGTTTTTTTGCCGAATAATTCGCGAATAAAACGTTTTTTTTGAAAAAAAAAACGCACTGTATATCAAACTGACGAATTATTCGTGAAACATCCGGCTATGGGTGAAAAACGAATTATTCGCGAATGATGTTACTATGGTTACTCACTGGTATAGTGGTATGGTATCCGGTCACACAATACTTGCCTTTACAGGATGCTGTTTTCTGTACTGATTTTTTAATATAATAATTAGATTAATCATATTATTAATAATAATAATGGTAAAAATAAAATTTTAATAGTATGAATGGCAGTGTGTCCAGAGACGGATGTAGGATTTTGGTCAGGGGACAATTATCGGATTGTAATAGCTTATCGGGTTCAAACCCATTAACTAATTAGGTACTAAATAAAAAATTAATAATTTAATATATATTCTTACCTAATAAAAAATTATTAACATAATAATATTTTATATATTAAAAATAAAAATAAAATATAGTTCAAAGTAATAGATAATCAAGTTAATGAAAAAAAATTTCATCTACGTAACTTTATATTTTGATATCTTTATATAATTATTTCATTATGCATGATATTATTTTTTTTTCTAAATAAAAATAATCAAACAATCGGGGGGGGGGGCAAAAAAATTTTAGGGGAAGCAAATTATCGAAAAACACTATTTTTTAAAATCCAGGATGGCAGCTGTCCCCCTCTCCCGGACTCTCTTGGAACCGCCCCTGAGTGCGTCACTGTTAGTGATGCTTTTAAAGTGCGCCACTGACAGTGACGTCTTTTTATTTATTATTTTTTATGACTTTTTTAAAAAAGAGAAGCACGCCATTGGGAGTAATGAGATAATAAAAAAAAAGTCACTGGGAGTGGCGTCTTTCCAAATGTGTCAATCTCAGTGACACACTATTATTTTTAGTATTAATTTTTTCCATTATTATTATTAATAATATGATTAATCTAATTATTATATTATAAACTCAGTGCTGTTTCTGTGTTCCAAATGGGAAAAAATCTTATTATGCTTCACTTGCCAGTTGGATGCCATATACTTTGCATCTGCTGCAAACAATCTGGATTCAAGCCTCTTGTCTTTTTGGGAGCCATGACCTTCAGGCCCACATTAATTAGTGCCATTACCTTGCCAACTTCTCCTTCATTTAAAATGATGATGATGATGATGATGATACATAATATTGTATATTATTATTATTATTAACAAAAGAAAAAACAAAAAGAAGGGAGAAAATTATTGTCCATCACTGAGAGTTTTTTTTTTAATAATTGGTAGCAGATTTGAAGTATTTGTTCCACTTACAAAAATGTAATTTCGCATGGCATTTCTAGACATATACAATGATCTAGTTGAATGTAATAATGCAGGAAGGTCCGACGGCAAAATGTAAACTAATAAATGTGATAATCGTTGCCTCAGTTTAATTTATCATATTTCTGATTGCAGTTGTAAGGTTAGATGAATCTCGAATCTACTTAAAAAAAATATACGACTGCACCATAAATTTGTGTTCTCCATAACCGGATTTATTTAATGAAACAAGGGGAGGGATTACTTGACAATGGGTTATTTTATCAATCTTATCAATAAGACTCGAAATAAATTAAAAAAATAAAAAATAAAAATATAGAAATATCCTTCAACTTATAGCTTGATAGTGTTTGAAATTTATAATTTAGTTATCATTTGATGGTCTATCAAAACTATTAAATTATAATTATTGTAAATCATGTTGAATTTTTATAGTATTTGATGGACTACTATACGATAATTAAATTACATAAAATTTGAAACATACTTGATCTATAAGTTATAAAATATAGCTATAACATTTTTATTTTTAAGATTTTTTTTGAATTTATTTAGGTTGTCATTATCAAAATTGTCAAAATAATACATTATTGAGTGATCCATCCCCAAGAAATAAATGAGATCATATATTCGTTAGGGCACCTCTCAAAATCATTGAATTAATTACAAATGGTGAATTTAAGATGTTATTTTGTATTTAAGGTTTGAACTTTTTTATTTTTAAGATAAAAGATAAAATTCTTCAAATGAAAAACATTCATTTGTCAAAACTTTGTCACACAGAAAAAGAAAATCATAAAATTGAAATATGTCCAGTAAATCAAATTAAATGATTCAATTTTGTTATTTGAAGCCGATCCAACCATTTTAAAGATTAAACACACATATTTCTTTACTGAAAACTCTTGTAGTCAAATATATAGGGTTATATGAAGCCCTCAACAGTAAAATATTTTTTTGGTGTTGTTATTATCGCTTACGTCTTGGTTAACATTTTTTGTAAGTAAAATGTTATCACTTCACCTACTACTGTTGAAAAAGAGGAAAAGTACTACTAATAATTTTAGATCAGTCATATATCTGATAAGAAAAGTGCATGAGTGTGAGCATTTCTGACTGATTAAGTTTGAAATTGATTGAAGACAAACAATGCATAAATTTGAACATTGAAATGGTCTAAGCGCCTTTATTGCTCAAGTCAACCATACTGATAAATGATGAATTATTTATGGTTCATTCTCAAACTATTTATAACATTTTGTTCTATTCTAAAAATTTCAGAAATGTATTATTTGCAATTTTGCATTAAGAAACTTTCACTATGGTGATGATCGTAATCAGAGCTCAAAAGCATCAAATCAAAGGGTGCTTCTTTTCTTTTTATTTGCTTTTTGTCCATAGAAAAGTTCAATACCATATATATATGGTTAATTCTACCTCGTCTGTAACTGCAGATAATTAATCGAATAAAATAATGTAAATTGCCCACTGATTTGCTATGCATTGTCAAATAAATTTGAGATATCTTAGCTCCGCACAAATATTTGTATGGAACACATATTGAGGCGGAGAAAATTGATTCATTTTAATTAAATAGAGATATAATCGAAACTCGAGAGACAAACATGTCAGCAGTACCATACAGACCTTAGCAAGAAGTGAATGTAGCATCTTTTGTTATTAAGAGAAAGCAAACGAAAAAAAAATGACTCAAAAAATAAAGAATATCAACCTTAAACTCACCACTTCCCAGTTGCCAATTGCCATCTCAACAAGTGCCAGAAAGCTCCAGGTTAACTACTCCCCATCCTTCCTCTCATACATCTCTCTCTATTATCATACTCTTTCGTCACCAACCCATTTAAAATTATTAAGAAGACAAATAGCAATAAAGTTTGTTTGAATATAGACCCTTTATTTTATTGTATTTACAGATCTGAAACAATACTTGCAGTTTTAAGCATTGTAGTTGTTGTTATTGTAACTAAAATGCCAAACAATTAGAAAGTCGCGTTGATATTATTAAATTGGATATGGTGATATAAAAATCATTCAAAATTGTTACAATAAAAAATACTTAGTTATTTACAAGGGCATTTAGTATAAATGGCTTAATTTTCATAGAGAATATAATTATGCAATATATTTCCTTAATACAATTACAAACACACGGGTTCAAAATCCAAATGGGGTATTTTATGAATATTTATAAAATTTGAGAGTTTAGCTCTAATCTTTTTCATCAAAAAAATAAAATTACTTTTAAAAATAATAAACCTAAGTATTTGATGTTATTGCAATTACAATTTACTCATGGGGATCGATGCAAATGCCCCCATGCTAAAAAAAGTGAAAATGTAAGCCGTGATTTATTTATTCAAAAAAGTCCCCTGCCTTAACCTTACATGTTACTCTTTGACCCACCAAAACCTTCTTCCCATTCTCCTTTACATCAGCCCCATTAAATCAAAATCAAAACCAAACCAAATTCGAAGCAGATTAGGAGCCTTTACTCCAAAAGAAGGAAACCTCCTTCAACCACCCCCTTTACTTTCCTCTTCTTTTCTCCTTTTATTGTTACCTTACATCTCTATAATTCCCCCGCTCTCTCTCTCTCGACTCATATCAGAGTAATATACCAATCTGCCACTTCTGACATGGTGCAACAAAGGCGCAAGTCGGTTTTTTCCTCGGCGCCTTATGTTGTGAAGCAAGTGGCCTTAAACGCCGGGAGGAAAAACGGGGCAAATCTCTCACTAGCGGCTTTGGTCTTCTCAGTTTTTCTCTTTGCCACATTTTTATACAATGAAGATATCAAATCCTTAGCTGAGTATCCGTTTACTTCACACACAAGGTCGCACCGCCTTACTATTCAGGAAGAAGATCGCCGGGCAATTCAATTTCAAACCAATGATCTCCAGGGTACTGCTACCAAGCCACAAACCCGACAAACACAAGAGATGCTGCGAGTTGTCGATTTTGAGTCGGCGGATCATCACCCGGTGAGAAACAAGGTAGAAGAGGAGACTGTGGTGCAGATAGTTGAGCCTACACAATTGCCAGTACAAGAAGAAGTCAAAGGAGAGCCAGAGGAGGAAAAGAGAAAATTGGAGGTTGAACAGGATAACCATACATCAGACCAAGTCAAGGGAAATGAAGATGAGAAGAAAACTGATACTGAGACCGAACCAGAATCGGCCCGACTCGAAGAACGGCCAAAGGAAACTAAAGAATTGCCAAACGAAAATGACCGAGATGTTCAATTCCCATCGGTAAAGGAAACGGCAGCTGCGGCAATCAGAGCAGTTGCCGAGGAGACCAGGCAGGAACAGTCAACTAGATTTACCGAGATCAAACCAGAGGCAGAATCAGTACCAGACGTAGTCCAACAGGAAAATCCAAGACAAGAAATTCCGGCTCAGCCCGAAACCGAGGCTGATGAAAAGGCGGCTCAGGTGATTAGTCAAGTCGTAACACCTGAACGCCCCGTGCTCTACTTGCCTGAAACTTGTGACATGTATGATGGTCAATGGGTTTATGACAGTGAAAATTTCCCCATTTATAAAGAAAACGAATGCGAATTTCTCACCGAGCAGGTATACTATGTTTAAAATGATCGCAGAGAAAATTTTCCTTTTCCTTATCTATGTTCATTTTCTTGTTGAATTATGAGTGCTGACAAGAACATTGCTGTTGTTGTTTGACTATTTAGGTCACGTGCATGAGAAATGGGAGGAAGGACGACACCTACCAAAAATGGCGGTGGCAACCTCATGGCTGTGATCTTCCTAGGTAATTAAACTTTTAGTTAAGCGTACTCATTCACTAATTATTTAGATGAGTGGCTTTTAGGAGCACTGATTACGTACGAGTTTGGTATATTAATGGTGATTGTGTCGTGACTGGTGAAAAGGTTTGATGCGAGGTTGCTCTTGGAGAGATTGAGAGGGAAGAGGTTGATGTTCGTTGGAGATTCTCTGAACCGCAATCAATGGGAGTCCATGGTGTGTCTGGTGCAATCTGTCATCCCTCCTGGCAAAAAATCACTCACCAAATTTGTCAATGGTGGCTCTCTCAATGTTTTCCGAGCTGAGGTAAGTAATTAGAGCTTCATTTTTCTTACTAGTCACTAGCGTAAGGGTTTTTCTTAGTTCTGTGTTCTCAGCTTGCATGATTGCGTATTTGCGTTTGTTGGTTGATTTCAAATTTCTTAATTTATGGACTTAAAAAGGGTCAATACAGTACATTTTTTTCACCTGGAGACCGGTTTTATGACGGTTTGGAACTTGCCTTGAATTCACAGGCGTCAGCATGTCAGCATTCTTCGCTTAAATCATTTTTTCTTTTTCCTCAAAAGAACATTCAAAACTTTTTTATGTTGTAATAAATGTTCATATGCGTGGGGAATTGGGGATGTATACTTTGAACTTTTCAAGTTTCAATTTGTCAAATCTGGGCCCACAAACTAGGTTTGTTTGCTAGAAAATGATTGAATGTCCCAACCAATATCTCTAATTATCCTCATCAACTTTAAAAAATGAACCCTTAAAAAGTCAAATTGTTTGAGCAAGACGGTAGATGAAATAGGGGAGCTGTATCAGTATCTTTGTTTGTGTTACTTCCGAAAATAATATTGCAGTTTCTTTTTTTTTCATAGTTAAAACATGGTAACGTAATTTGAAGTAGCTATCACGTTACAACACAAAACCGTGTTACTAATATATAGTAGCATCTACAGTTTGACTTTTAATTAATTAACTAATGAGACTATCTTGATTTGTGCTAATATCTAACAGGAATATAACGCAACTGTGGAATTTTATTGGGCGCCATTTTTGGTTGAATCAAACTCTGATGACCCAAAAGTACATAGCATCCAACACCGTGTGATCATGCCAAAATCAATTAAAAAGCATGCAGTAAATTGGCTTGGAGTTGACTATCTAGTCTTCAACACCTATATTTGGTGGCTCAACAACGTGAATATGAACATCTTGTAAGTAAATCATGCACATGATCTCTGTTTGTTTTAATTTGAACTTTTTTTCCTACCAAAGCACCGATTTTAATTTTAAAACAGTTCTGTGAGTCAACTGATCCAATTGAAATATACCAACTAATTCTACATGTACAAATAAGTCTATTTAAAATTTTCAAGGTTTAATAAAATTATTCTTTGGGTTTTTAATTAATACCAGTGAAAATTCCTCTGCTTCACAGCTAACAATGTAAGACACCTCAGACATAACAAAAACCAACTGCATTGTAAAAAAAAAATATTTTTAAAAAAATTGTTCTGTTTCTGGCATAATAATTTCATTAATCATTCACTTGTTAAATTAAGCATCTAATATTTAGTTTGTTGGTGATTCTGGTGACGTAACAGGAGGGGTTCGTTTAGCAGAGGATCAACAAAGTACATAGAGGTGGACAGGCCGGTGGCATATAGGAGAGTGATGCATACGTGGGCACGATGGGTGGAGCGAAACATTAACCCCTCCAAGACCACCGTTTTCTTCATGGGCATGTCTCCCAACCACATCGCGTTAGTTCTCTCCTCTTCTCTTCTCTTCTCTTCTCTTTCTAAATTAATTTGTTTATGTTTTCCAAATGAAATATTGGTAGCTAATTGTTAGCTAGCAAATCTGGATGAATTAATATTTAGTTTCAAACCCCACCCTGCCTAAAAACATTAAAAAATAAATAAGGGCGTTGCTAATTAAAAGTGATAAGAAGTTCCTCGTTTATTAATTTGTGAGCAACTTATTTGATGATCGCAATTCTTGTACTTTAGTTGTTTGGCGTTGACTGATTAATTGGATGAATTGTCTTTTTGGTTCTGAGAAAAAAATTAATTGTCACATTAACCCCCTCATTAAACTAGTTTTTTATTCATTAATTAACCATAATCAAAATTTTACTTTGAGTGAAAATCATGTTCCTTATAATTAATGATGGAAATGACTTTTATATTTCTTTTTTATTTCTTTTTACACAATTGAAACAGTGGTTTTGAGAAATGTCTGTAAATTTGTTGGATTCCTGTAGTTCCTTGTTTTCTTCCACCAAGTTAATTTCCCTCTTCTAGACGCAGTTCAAACTTGTAATATCACGTCGCTACAGTAAACAAAGAAATTAAGTTAATATGGCTGTAATTAGGTCCAAAAATGTAGTTTGATATGAGGGGCCACAACCAGCTAAACCAATATTGGCATATTGTTCATTACTCAAAATAATATATTGGCATATTGTTCCCATTGCATAATTTGCAACGTGATTATTAGGTGAGCCTTCTAAGTTTCTTTGGAACTCATCTATGTTTATTCAGGGAAGTGCAACACAAGTTAGCTCCCCAGAGGATTGATTAGAAGATAATTCAACATAAAGATTTTAATTACTCCTGTTAGTTGTGCCACCTATATAGAGACGTTACTATTATCGTCAATGTACTTTATTTTAAAAAGAAAGCAACATAACAAAGCATTTGGTAATTAGTAGGCTTCAGCATCCATTTGGGCCCAACATATTTTTGACAAAGTACACAAACTAGCTCTTGACTCTTGTAATAACATGCCTCTTAAACATTTGTTTTCAAATTTTCTCTATTCTTTGACTATTCATATAATGCACGTGGCTCCCACTAACTCTCCACCGTTCATTGTTCTCACGAGCCACGCAGACAGCCACACCCAGCTCATAATTTGATACATTTATTATTAGATTGACAATTTGAAATTTCTAGCTTGAGTCCGTTGAGGTCCATACCGGAACTTATCATGGTGCAATGAAACGCCCACTTATAAAGCAAGATTCCCAAAAATTGATAAATTAGAAGCTCCCACCGACTCGAACTGAATTGTATTGTATGTATATAGTTTTGCCATTATTGATTGAATCGTAGGTATTCTGTAACGATGATTGCAATATCTATATCTGCATTTCACGCATGATTGCAATATTGAATATAATTTTAACATTATTAAATTTATATTGCATATTTAATTATATTGAATAACTCAATTATGTTTCTTTCAGACCGCAAGCGTGGGGCAATCCTAGAGGAATAAAATGTGCAATGGAAACCATGCCAGTGCTAAATTGGACACAACCATTAGAAGTAGGAACCGACTGGAGATTATATTGGGAGGCAAAAGAGACGGTACGATTGATGAGCCACGTACCAGTTCACTATGTAAATATAACAGGATTATCAGAATTTCGTAAAGATGCACATACATCAGTTCACACGTTACGACAAGGAAAATTGCTAACCCTAGAACAACAATCAAATCCACAAACTTTTGCAGATTGCATTCACTGGTGCCTTCCTGGTCTACCTGATATGTGGAATCTCTTTCTATATGCTCGCATCGTGTCAGCTCCTTGGCGAGACTGATATTTTATCTCAAAGGTACTGGTAATAATAATTCATCCTAAAAGAAGACGTAGGTACATACACAGGAACCGTCACTTCTGATCTTCAAAATTCTTTTGTTTTATTTTTTTGTAATTCAAAGAAGCTTCTTGGGCTCACAAAATCACAATTAGACATATGGTGGGTTACGTTCTTTTTCTTTTCCCTTTTTCTTTTTCAAAGCAGGCTCTGAAATAGTTTTTTCATTCTTTCTTTTCTTTTTCTTTTGGGTTTTTGGACAGTCAAAAGAGGAATATTTGCACATGCAAAGGAATTGTGTTAAAAGTTCTTATTTATTTCTTAAGAAGAGCAAATTGATGCATGTAAAAAAGAAAATGTTAATGCATATCTGTACATGAACTTTGAAAAACAAGTTGCGTGTAATTAAGAATTTCAAGGCATCAGTTGGTAAACCATCTTTATGAGCATAACGACCCCTTTCACCTTTATTGTTATTAGGATTCAATACATACGAAACTGTTAACTAAGAAGCTTGCTTCTTTTTTCTCAAAAAAAAAAAAAAAAAAGCTTGCTTCTTCCTATGCGCATTCTCAGATGTACTTTAACTAGCTTGATTCCTCACTTCACAATAGTCATTTTTTTTAATAAAAATAAGGTCGGGCAAAATTACTTTTATATTTGTAATAAAATATTAATATATTGTCTGTGTTTCGTTATGGATAGTTTCTATATTATAATTTTCATATCAAAATATAAAAATATCATCTTATTTCAATATAAAATATAATAACAAATAAAGCAAGAAGCAAATACAAATAAACAATTAGAACTCCAATAAT
Source organism: Schoenoplectus tabernaemontani (assembly GCA_037127355.1). Lineage (NCBI taxonomy): Eukaryota > Viridiplantae > Streptophyta > Magnoliopsida > Poales > Cyperaceae > Schoenoplectus > Schoenoplectus tabernaemontani. The sequence continues at coordinate 26,840,447 of CM073753.1, forward strand.
TTTATTGACCTCAACATATATATTTTTTTTAACTTAAATCTACACCACTTTCTTCCGCACTTTACCGGTGGCTTGTATTTATTTTTAGATACAAAAGTTTCATATGGACGAAAAAATTATGAACCACTCGTTTGTTGTGATATATTTGATACATGCAGTTAAATAAGAAAAGAAAAATATTTTAAATGCCTCTCCACGCTAAGGAATAAGCAGGACCATAAAATAACTAGTAGGTTTAATATTCATGTTACAAAAATGAAAAAAAAAATCCACGAAATATTTATATTTTCCTAAAATTTATGAATATTCTATCAGATTCTGATGGCCCACGCCTTAGTTCTTAGTTAAAAATATAATAACAGAATAATTCATATTTCACTACTTCTAAAATAAATTCATAAATAAATCATTAATTCACGAGTTTATTTGGGTTTTAGAATTTAACATTTTAATATATCTTTTATTTATATTATATTATTATATGGAATGAACTATTTCTAAAATATATCTGGAATTACAAACTTTTGACCTCACCAAATGTTTCCGAACTGTTGATTTGTTATTTTAACCATAATAACAAATTCGGAATTCAGAAATTATTCGGCGATGTCAAAAATTCATAATTCATGTATAATATGGGTATAATATAGGTATAATTTGGAAATATTTTATTTTATATAATATAAATAAAGTATATGTTATATTGTTAAAATTTAAAAAATATATTAAAAACTATAAAATTTTAATTAAAATAATATATAATGTGTTTTTTGCCGCATAATTTATGAATACAAGTTTTTTTGATCAAATGAGTTATATATTAAATTAACAAATAATTCGTGAAATATCCGATTATAGATAAAAAAAAATGAATAATTTGCGCACCTTGTGACTATAATTTTAACAAGTAATCGGAGCTGAAGATTGAAGACACCCAACGCAACAGCAATCCGATCACATAGAAACCTCGCTCAAGTGAGATACAGTGCCACACCACACGGGAGAGAGACATCAGACAATGCTTGCGCTTGCATGTGGTAAAATATCAGCTTCGTATAGTAGCTTTTAAGTTTTAACCATTCACAGCCTCACGAGTGCTCGGTAACAAGTAGTAATTATATTATTAACTTTGAAAGTTGGAGCAACAGAGATATTTCAAAAGGAACCGAATCTGCTGTGGACATCAAATTTTTATTAATATTAACAGATATGTTGCATCAATTATTATTCAACAGATGATGAGTTAAATTGATCATTATAGAATATGGACAAATAAATAAATAAGTATTAGTTTAGATATCAAGTTTACACTAAATATTTATTGAACAATAATTGATCCAACTCATTATCTATTGAATAATAATTAGTCAAATTCATCATCAATTGAATAATGATTGGTCAAACTCATTTGTTGATAGGAATTTACAACCTATATGTGAACAACAAACGGTTTGATTTCAACAACAACAAAAATTGAAAACAACATATTCGGTTCGATTACTACCCATATCATTCAATTAACTCTTCACAAATCAAGTTCGATTACTACCCATATCATTCAATTAACTCTTGACAAATCAAGTTTTCTCACTGTGGTCGTGCATGTGCAATATGTTGTTGATCTTATGAGACACAACCAATGACGTAGTCAGATTTTGATTTAGTAGTTCCCATAAAAAAAAAAAATTAATTTGCCGGATCTCTGCCCTTTTTTCACTATTGACCCTGAGTTTTGAGATCCTTGCTCTTTTTTCACTGGGTCCCTAATTTTTTTCTTAAATTTCAATGGGATCATGAGACCTCCAACTCACCATCTGACTCCGCCAGTGTACACAACCTATTTTTTTTCCTTTTAATGAAAAATAAGTGTGTTTGCCCTTATTTTGTTTATTATACCAAAAGTCATTGATACAGGAAAATTGAAATAAGAAAAAAAAACAGCTCAAAAGGATTGAGTCGCCATAAAAAAGAAAAACGAAAATTTGAGTTAGAAATTGAAGTACCAACATGTTTACAGCTCCAAAAAAACTAAATGAAATGAGTTAGAAATAAAATTTGAAGTTGAAATTGAACGCTTATTGACGCAGCCTCGTTTTGTGAAATTGCGTCCTCTCTACACTACTTTCTGAAATAAAGTTGTCTGTTTCGTGAATTAAGAAAGCATTATGATTCTCACACCTGCCGTCCTGTAAATCGACGGTTCATATCTATTAATTTATCCATTATAAATTTTATAATATTATAGAGGATAAATATTCTATTTTTTGCTACTTTTCTACTCGTTCAAATATAATCGAAGTACCAACCTTTGACCCATTAAGAAAAGATTATGTTTTTTACATGAGAGATCATAAATTCAAAATTCAGATAAAATTATTTATAAATTTTAAAATTTAAGAGTTTAACTCTTATCTTTCTTATCAAAAAGAAAAATGATTAGATATTTATACGATATGCTTCAGGGATTTCATTAGTTAAAATCAATAAGGAATGAGTTGATACATTATTCGGAATTTACATCTCTAAAATACTTCAAAGAATGAGGTTACTGCTATGTCAATCCGACGATCCAGATTCACGGGTGAGCCCCTCTTCCCAGCTCAGATATTTCCTAGTGTGAAAGGATATGTACAATGCATTAATTTGTATTGACAAATAATCAACAAATGTTCAGAACATGTTTAATTATCAAAATTCCATTCCTACTTTGCAGCGAAAATATTTATATTGTAGCTAGACATAGAAGTATGAATACATTTTTTTCTGAAAATTACAACTGGTACACATAATTTATTTTCATATATCGCCCAAATAAAATGCATGTTTTTTTTCTTTTCTTCGTTGGCGCACATTATATATATAAATCTCTAATATTTTAGCTGATGTGCTAAGCCTACTCGTTTTTTATCGTTTTGTCTCATTTCTTATATTTATACGACATGCGAATACGTTCGATTTTAAAAAAAAAATCTTATAATATTTGAATTGATCATTTATTTTTGAACAATTTTAATGTAAAATAAGAAAATATAATAAGATATTAATATAATTTTGAATATTTTACATGAAAAATATAATATAATTAATTTTATAGGCTTAATATGAAAAATATTTTAAAAAATAACGCGCATTATTGAATATGCGGATGTATACTTTTATGCATGCGGTATCGCACCGCATAAACATAAGAGAACCTCATATGCAGCTATACGGCCGCATTTTAAAACGATGGAGTAACCTCAGTTGAATGGAATTCATATTCCTCCACTTGCAAAAACCAACAAGCAAGCCAGCGCATGCATAAAGTCTGCATTGTTACCTGGCAGAGTGGCAACCAAGAACTTACAAAAAGATGGCAAAGGGAACTGTTTTGGGGCTGGGCCATGGAAAAGATTTCAATTAAAGAAATTAACAGAAATTTGCACATTAATTACTAACATTTTTCTCTGATATGTTACAATTTTTGGATTGATTTGTTCTAAGGCCACCAAACCGTTCAAAATTCAATTTTTTAACTAAATATTTATTGTATTTGTAACAAATTTGACCATCCTCAAAATTTTCATTCAATTTATAGATAACAAGATTCGCATTGTTCTGGCGGCCGAAATGGTGGCAGAATGACTATATTTGAATAAATTTAGTACATAAAAATTGTTGGTTATGGACGAATAAATCAATGTCAATTGATCAAATTGCAGATGAATTTCAGTATCCCGAAAAAAAAAGTATTTTTTTTAGGACGTGACTAACAGTATCCCAACGTAAATCCTCTAAAAATCTTCCGCAATGGACTTTTTATTTTGAAAAAAAAGTGTTGAAGCACGCACACATGTGTTTATTCTTCCGCCAAGCCAAACTCATCTGTGTAAAGCCAACGTGATAATTTCCGGAACGTCAAACCTATTATAGGTAATTACATCATTCAAGTATTTATAGATCTATTCTATGTATTTAAATAAATATTTTGGGTACTTAGATTTCTATTTCAGGATTATATGATTTACTTATATTAGATATTGAGATATGTGTCATGCATATTTAACTATCTATTCTAGGTATTTAGAAATATTATCTAGGTATTTAATTATATATTCTAGGTACTTATATTTGTGTTTTACTTATAAGTGATTTATTTAATTTACTTATTTAGATATTTAGATGTGTATCATGAGTATTTAGTTATTTTTTATAGATATTTAGATTTTTGTAGGATTATGTGATTTACTTATTTAGGTACTTAGATATGTGTTATAGCCTTATAGGTATTAGATATTTTTTAGATATTTAGATTTTTTATTTATGATTATCTGATTTACTTATTTATCTAATTAGATACTAATTTTGGATATTTAAATATCTTTTATAGGTATTTAGAATCCTTATTATAATTATTTAACTATCTGTATTATGTGATTTCTTTCAATTATTTATTGAATAACACAGAAAATAAAGTTAAACATCACAAAAATAATATTTTCTCAAAAGCATCAAGTAAACTTTAAAATAAATCTTTACACAACTTTGTCAGCCTCATAATATGTTCAACATCACAAATTTTTAATACCTAAAACACATATTTCGATATCACAAATTCCAAAGAAGAGAGAATTCAAAAACAAAACGTTAGACGTCATATCTAATTGAGGAAAAAATATATTATATTAAAATAATTATATATATGAGATGGCGAGCTTAATTAATACATATTTAATTACAGAAATGAACATCAATAGCATGAGAATTATCAGGATGATAGAGGCTTGGGGAATAAAAGATTATCTCATTTTTTTTAATGCTCTAAATAATTTGGTAAGAATTTTCAAACTAATTACTAATGCGCGTGGTGACTCAAATTCAAAATTTTTATTTTGGAAGTAATCCTAGCTTATATGCTATTAGTTGAGCAATTGCACCATTTACCGGTTATTATTTATTAACTTGAAAAAAAAATGGTACAAATATGCAAATTTAACCTGTATTCTGAAAAAAAAAATATTATTTGGTAAAAGTAATAAAGTGTATTTGCTTGATCTATAATAGGTTCTTTTATTATAATTTTTTTTTAATAAATTAGTTATATTATCATCGGTTTCATTACGAAATGAAAGAGATTCTAGAGTTCGATACAACAATCATTGCGAAACAAGGAGGTTCTAGAGTTTGATACCAGGCACAAATCGATATCATAGGTATAATTATACTAGTCAAGCTACAGTTCTGTACCACAATTAAGCCAGTACTATGTTTGGCAAATGAATAACATCACGTTATGTTTGGCAAATGAATAACATCACGTTAGATTTGGCTAGGGGTGTCAATGATATATTTTACTCATTTATTCGATTCCTACCGTATTCGATAAGATAGGTATAGGATAAAAAAATTCGTTAACTTATTTGATATGAGTTAGGATAAGAATTTTATTTCGTTATGTAAATGAGTAAGAGTATGGATAAAGGTCATTTCGTATCCGTTTGCCCTATAAAGTAAATCATTATGAAAATAACTTATATTATTTCCAATATAATTATCTCGTGTAATAATTTTTTTTGGTAAATAAATAAAAGAATAAGGAATTTATAAGAATACCCCGTAGTTGTGCGCTAATGACTAGTAGTTTCAAACTCGGTCCAGGCCATTAGTGCACAACTTCGGGGTATTCTTACTAATTTCTTATTTTTATTTTATTTATCAAAATAAAAAAAATTGTATGTTAGTTGTCCCATTTCTATGAGTTAATTACTATGAATTATAATTATTATCTTTTCTAAGTTTAACCATCTTATAAATTATAATGTTTGAATAATATTTAATAAAGTACTTCTTAAAATGATTGAATGAGATAATATTATATCTTATTTTAGACAAGATGTTATTTTTACTTTTAATATATTTTATTTTCTACTTAAAAAATTGACAAGAGATGCTTATTTTTTAATTTATTTAATTTGAAATGATTCAAGTTAGAATTGATTGTATAGTTATATTTTTATTTTATACTAGTAAAATAGACATGTATTTGTATGAACGGAATGAGTTCATATTTTTTTTTTAATAAATGATTATAAAACTAAGTAATATATTAGTATTATTTGTTAGCACCCGTTACCGTTTCATTAATCGTTTATTTTAACGGGTAAGGTATGGTATGGGTAAGTCTAATTTTAATGAGTAAAGTTAGGTATGGATAAAAGTAATTTAAAATGAGTATGATAATGAAAATACTTCCACCTGACTCATTCTGTACCCATTGACACTCCTAAATTTGGCAAACTGATACGCAAAAATTCAATTCTCAGATGATCGGCATCTTTCACTATCTTTTGTATTTATTATATCTAGCTATGTATAGGAGGCTAATATTTAATTACTAATTATATGAAATTGCTGATGTTTTGTTTTAGCTAAATAGCTATAATAATAGAGGTGCTCTCTATAAAAAATAGATACAAATTAACCTTTCAATGTTATAACACAATGATTATAATACAAATGAATAGAGAAATAATTCAAAATAATTTTATATATTTAATGATTTTATGTGTTGAAATGTGATTATAAATTATACATAACTCGAATAAAATGACTATTATTTTAATGCATTTGTGTTAATATTCTAACCCTATTAATGTTATAAAGATTCAAAAATATAATGATTATAATTTAAATGAACATGAGACATCAATCAGAATAACTTTGTATATTTTTGTTATTTTAATTATTGAAATGAGCCGACATATGATATAGAACTCGAATAAACTGTATATTATTTAATGCATTTGTGTTAATCTATTTATACTATTCTAGTTATAAAGATTTGAGTACACAACGATTAGAATATAAACGAAAAAACATCATACAAAACAAATTTGAGTAATTTGGTGATATTATGTGTTGAAATAGCATACATATGATATAAAATTAAAATAAACTAAAATTATTTTTAATGTATTTGTGTTAATTATTTAATCTTATTCACGTCATAAAGGCTTGAAAATATAATGATTATAATATAAATGAATAGTGAATATTATTCAAAATAATTTTGTATATTTTATTATTCTATGAGTTGAAATGAGGATATAAATGATACATAACTCGAATAAATTAAATATTTTTTTAATATATTTCTATTAATATTTCAACACTATATATGTCATAAAGGTTCAAGAATATAATTATCATAATGTAAAAAATAGGACATCATTCAAAATAAATTTATGTATTTTAGTTATTTTATGAGTTGAAATGAAGCTACAAATGAAATAAAACTCAAATAAAATTAATATTATTTTAATGCATTTCAATAAATATATTTCAGTGTTGTTCTAGTCATAAATGTTCAAAATATAATGATTTTAATGTAAATGAATATGAAACATCATTTAAAATAATTTATATTTTTTTATTATTTTATGATTTAAAATGAGGCTACAAATGATATAAAATTTTAATAAATTAAATATTATTTTAATGTATTTGTGTAAATCTTTCAGCGTTATTTGTGTCATAAAGGTTCAAGAACACAATGATTATAATATAAAGGAATAAGAGACATAATTCAAAATATTTTTGTGTATTTTTGTGAATTTACGTGTTCAAATGAGTTCACAAATAATACAAAACTCGAATAAACTAAATATCATTTTAATGCATTTATTTTAACCTTTCAATGTCATATGTATCATAAAGTTTGAAAATATAATGATTATAATATAAATGAATAGGAGACAATATTTAAAATAAATTTGTGTATTTTAGTAATTTTATGACTTGAAATAAGGCTACAAATAACACAAAACTCGAACAAAATGAATATTATTTTAATACATTTGTATTAATCTTTAAACGTTATTTATATCATAAACGTTTGAGAACGTAATAATTATAATATAAATCAATAAGAGACGTCATTAAAAATAACTTTTTATTTTGATTATTTTATGAGATGAAATGAGGTAAGAAATGATACAAAACTCGAATAAACTGAATATTGTTTGAATGCATTTATGTTAATCATTCAACGTTATTCATGTTTTAAAGGTTTGACAAAATAATAGGGATATCATTCAAAATAATATTTTATATTTTGGTTATTTCATGAGGTAAAATGAGGTGATAAATGATACAAAATTTAAATTAACTGAATACAGTTTCAATGCATTTATATCAATCGTTCAACGCTATTTGTGTCATAAATATTTATGAACGCTATTTGTGTCATAAAGGTTTATGAACACAACGATTATAATGAATATCGTTTTAATACATTGGTGATTTTTTCTGAAATGAGGCTACAAAATATACAAAACTCGAATAACTAAATATCATTTTAATATATTTGTGATTTCTTTAAAAGAATAAATGACAACATTTAAAATTACTTTATATTTTTTATTATTTTATAAATTGAAATGAGACTACAATGATACATGTTGTACTAAATATTTTCTTTGATTTGTAGATTTATAAAATAACCTTGAATTTTACATAGTTCATATTCTCAAAGAGAGATAATTGGAAGACTTGAAAATAAAATTTTTGAGTTTGAGTTAAAGGTTCAATCTTATGAGATTGTAAAATCTGAAAAAAAAATTATCAAATGCACTTAGGTGAATTTACAACATTAAAAGTGAAAGTGTAAACTTAAAAAACTGAAAATAGAACACTAAAATCCACATATACTTCAACAAGTATCATTTCAACGAATTTAGATAAGTATGTGGGTCAAAGACCTAGTAATAAATCGGGTCTTAGATATAAAAAATCATCATGACTTTTATGTGTCCTAAAAATAAAGAGAAACAAGTCAAAGGGTCAAATGCATAAATTGTGAAACTTAACAATGTTAATTTTTTTAAAAAGAATCACAATTATGCATTTCAATACAAGCAATTTGCTAAAAAGACTAATAAAGGAAAAAAAAATTTTTAAGATAATAATGTAACATTTTTAATCCTAATTGGTCAAACAAAATATATTTTAAAGAACCCGATGGGTGATTTTATGAGCTTAAAAATTAAAATATTTTTCAAAACAAAACTCAAAGGCATGAGCATAAGCATGTTGTTTCTCTAAATAAACTTGTTTCTAAAGAAAAATCTAAGATACAAACTCAAGCATTTAAAGAAAATTACCATAAAAATTTATCAAAGATGGTGAAAAGTCTCATATATGTGTATTTTATAATTATTATTGTCAAATTGATCATATCTCACTTGATTGCAAACTTAGGAAGGGAAACAACATCATAAATATTATTTAGATTTCTAAGATTAAAAATTAGAGATCTCATTGCTTAATTTCTCGTTCAATCATTATATGCCACATACATAGGAGGAATTAGCAAATTTTTAAATGAATGTATTTCAAATTATTCATATTTTTTAGAAGTATTTTAAATTTTTTTTTATACACGGTGCATATATTAAGAGGGAGATAAATTAAAATAATTGTTTTATTTGCACTATTTTGCTCGATTTCCAAAAAGATAGAGAAGTTTTTGGATGAAATTCACATATCATATGTTATATCAATACACCCATGCATATTTTACAAATCGACAAAAGGGGAGATTATTGTACTAAACACCTTCTTTGATTTGTCGATTTGCAAAATGACTTTGAATTTTATAATTTGCCTTGTTTGAGTTTTGTGAAGGGATTAAAATGCAAATTAGATTAGTATACAATACCAAGATAAATGATGGAATACAAGAGCTTAATCAAGACTGTATTAGGCCAAGGTTTAGTTAGACTCAAACTGAGTTGAATTGGTTAAGATAAATTGAGTTTAAACAACAAAGAAAAATACTTCTACCTAGCAAATCGTTATAACGGTTCAATAACCGTTATAACAGTTCATCTCAATACTCAAAAAATTCTAAGGCAGAAAAGTTCTCAAAGAGCCAAAGCGAATCATTGTGTAACGATTAAGCAATCGTTGCAACGGTTTGAAAATCATTAACGGTTGATCAAATCGTTATAACATTTCAGCTCAATCAGGTCCAATGACTATCATTTCTAAGCGGTTGTAACAATTTCCAAATCGTTATAACGGTTCATGTCAAAAATAGTTTCTTTATCTGTTTCGGAAGATCTATTTTAAAAGTTTCAACTCTCTCACTGATTAGTAACTGATCCAGCTAGCTAAATTATTTTTTCCCTGAGACCTTACTAGCTATATATAAAGTGAAAGAGATAAGCTCGAGAGATAGAAATACTTAATTAGTTAAATCTTTATTTAAACGCAATTTAGTTTCTCTCCATTCTCTCAACTTGATCATTTTTATCTACTCTCATTGTAAACTATTTTGAGTTGTAGTGTTCACCTTTCTTGAGTGTGTTGTCACTCATTTTTTATTTTTTAAGTGTGTTATCACTCATCTTTTATTTTTTGAGTGTGTTATCATTCTTTTGTTGTCGAAAGACTTGACAGCTCATTTTTATATAAGAAATTAATTCTACAAGCTTGCGCAGTCAATTGAATTAAACTTTGGTTCAAAACCTACACACGTCAATCACCGAATCTACTGAACTTTGCATCCCGTAACTAAATGAGTTCTCCTTGCCAATTAAATCCAATAGCCTGGGAGGAAGAAGTGTTTGAAGAAACTACTGGGAAGGATAAAAGAGATTATTAAACCCGACAAAGAAATCTATAGATGTGAACTAGACTAGACTCCGTGAGGAGCCAAACGGGCATATGGCCTTGCCATTTTACCTCTCTCCCCGTGTGACTAGGAATGCATGCTCAGTGACAACTTCTCAATTATCACTTCTACTATCCTCTTCCTCTCCGCACCGAAAACAAAACTATACCTCACGTCGTAGTGTAACACTGGTTACTTTACTGCTGGCTTACTTAAAATCAAGTTAGTTCGTAAATGATTAGGGGTACATTATTCAAAATAATTATGTATATATTGATGATTTTATGTGTTGAAATAATACTATAAATGATACAAATTTTAATAAATTGAATACAGTTTTAACGCATTTGTATTAATCATTATACGCTATTTGTATCATAAAACTTTGAGAATACAATGATTATAATATAAATGAATAGGAGACTCACTCAAAATAACTCTGTGTGTTTTTTATTATTTTATGAGTTAAAATGGGGATACAAATAATATTGCGAGTACTATTTTATTAAATTTGTGTCAATATTTAATCTTTATTTGCATCATAAAGGTACGAGAACACAATGATTGTAATGCAAATGCATAGGGACACCATGAAATACAAATTTGTATTTTTTTTGGTTATTTTATGAGTTAAAATGAGTCTACAAATGATACAAAACTCGAATAAAAAGAATACTATTTTAATGCATTACTGTTAATATTCAAAGGTTTTCATGTCAAAAATGTTTGAGAACGCAATGCTTATAATATAAACAAATAGGGGACAACATTGAAGATAACTCTATATATTTTGGTTATTTTATGTGTTTAAATGATCCAAAACTCATTTAGAATGAATATTATTTTAATGCATTTATATTTATCTTTCAATGTTATTCATGTCATAATGGTTGACGAACAAAATGATTATAATTCAAAATAATATTTTATATTTTGGTCATTTTATTAGGTAAAATTAGGCTACAAATGATACATAATTCCAATTAATTGAATACTATTTCAATTCATTTGTGTTAATCGTTTAATGCTATTTATATCATAAAGGTTTATGAACATAATAATTATAATGTAAATAAATAGGGAACATCATTCAAAATATATTTTATATTTTGGTGATTTTTTTTGCTAAAATGATACTACAAAATATACAAAAACTCAAATAAAGTGCATACCATTTTAATACATTTGTGATTTCTTTCAACATTATTCGCGTCAAAAAGGTTCGTGAACATAGTGATTATAATGGAAAAGAATAAATGACATCATTCAAAATTATTTTATATTTTTTGATTATTTTATAAGCTGAAATAAGGTTACAAATGATACAAACTCATTAAATTGAATATCATTTTATTACGTTTGTGTTAATATTTTAACACTATTATTTTCATAAAGATTTGAGAACACAATGATTATAATTTAAAAGAATAGGGATATCATTCAAAACAGTTTTGTATTTTTGATTATTTTTGTGTTGAAATGAGACTACAAATGACACAGAATCCGAATAAACAGAACACTATTTGAATACATTTGTGTTAATATTCATAGGTTATTTGTGTCAAGAAGATCCCTGAACACAATGATTATAATTTAAATAAATAGATAACATCATTCAAAATAACTTTATGTACTTTGATTTTTTTATGAGTTGAAATAAAACAACAAATGATACAAAATTTGAATAAACTTACTACATCAGAGTTAATCTTTTAGTGCTATTTATTTCACAAAAGTTTGAGAACACAATGAGTATAATGTAAGGGTTTGTTTGGCAAATAAAGGAATAGTTTTGGAAGAGTGAAAATTTTGGAAGAGTGATAGAATAGTGTATTTTTGGAAGAGTGATAGAAGAGTGGTATTCTTGACTATTCGGAAGAGAGAAAATATCGTTTGGCGCTTGTTAATCGAGAATAGTTAAAATATGGATAATTATGATACTAACAATAATAATGATGATAATAATAATAGTAAAATAATAATAATAATAATAATAATAATAATGATAATATAATAATAATAATAATAATAATAATAATGATAATATAATAATAATCATAATTCATAATCTTAATATAATAATAAAGTATAATTATAATTAAAATAACAATAATAATAGTAATAATAATAATGATAATAGTAATAATAATAATGATAAAATAATAATATAATAATAATAAATTATAATTATAATATAATCATAATATAATATAATAATAATAATAATGATAATATAATAATAATAATAATCATAATCCATAATCTTAATATAATAATATATTAATAATAATAAATTATAATTAAAATTAAAATAATAATAATAGTAATAATAATAATGATAATATAATAATAGATTATAATTATAATTATAATTATAATCATAATAATATAATAATATAATTAAAATTTATAATCATAATAATAATATAATAATAATATAATAATAATAAATAATTATAATTATAATAATATAATTATAATATAATATAATATAATATAATATAATAATAAATAATTATAATCATAATAATATAATAATAAAATAATAATATGTAATAATAATCATAGTCATAATCATAATTATAATCTAATAATATAATAATAAAATTATAATCATAATATAATAATATAATACTAAAATCATAATTATTATAATAATAAATAATAGTAAAATTAATCATGTAATAACAATCTAACAATGATATTAATATAATAATAATAATTATAATAATAATAATATATAATAATAAATAAATAATCATCATAATATTAATATAATAATAAATTATAATCATACTAATAATATAATAAGAAATCATAATTATAATTATAATCATGATATAATAATATAATATAACATAATCAAACAATAATCGCTATTCCGATGAGAGCTAATCTGGTATACCACATATAACTTGGTATACCGGATTAGCACTCTTCCGCACTCTTCTACTTATTCTAAAATTCGTTTGGCAAATTAATTCGTCGGAATAGCTTTTCTATTCCAAGTTTTTGCTATTCCATTGAGTGCCAAACACTCCCTAAATGAATATGAGATATCATTCAAAATAATTGTGTGTTTTTTGGTTATTTTATGAGTTAAAATATGGCTACAAATCAGAACTAGAATATACTGAATATTGTTTTAATATATTTCTATTAATTTTCCAATATTATTGATGACATAATGATTTATGAACACAACGATTATAATTTAAACGATACAAAATTGAAATAAACATATGCATTTGTATTAATCTTTTCACGCTATTCCTCCCAAAAGATTTTAGAACATAAGGATTATATTGTAAATGAATATGGAACATCATTCAAAATAAAATATTATATTTTGGTTATTTTATGAGTAGAAATAAGACTATAAATGATACAAAACTCAAATTAAATAAATATTTTTTAATGCATTTGTGTTGATCATTCAATATTATTTGTGTCATAAAGGTTTATAAACATAACGATTATAATATAAATGAATATGGATATCATTCAAAATAACTTAGAGAATGAACAATTTGTATGTGAAATATGTATTAAGACTAAAAGCCATAAAAAAATACTATTTTGATAGTGATAAAAAGAGCTTGGTTCCTTTTGACTTGGTTCATACTGAATGATTGTAGGTGGTTCCCCAATCGTCTCTAAATTAGGATGTAGGTGGTTTACAACTTTCTCCGATGATTGTACGTGCATGACATAAATTTATTTATTAAAAATCAAAGATGAGATAACAAATGTGTTTCAAACTTTTTTTCAAGATGGTACAAAATGAGTTTGAGAAAATAATTAAGATTTCGAGAAGTGATAATGACGATTATTTTTAATACAACTAAATAATGAACTCTTTTTTTCTTGAAAAGAAGGCTCATTTCCATTTCTTATAGATTTTAGCGGGAGCAAATATGAGACCTACATAATCTTTAGTTGAATAGTAAGGAAAACAATAAAATGAACAAACCAACTAGAGCTAGGTCAGCTGACCCAAAATCATAATATATACAGCTTTTATTAAAAAATCTTGGCTTCTGGCATGTACGTCTCTCTCTGATATAAAATAGTATACTTCTTTTATCAAATTGTGCATCATCAATTTACCATCAAGATATAATTAATTTGATTGCTTTCTTGAGACGACCGCGACTTAGCTGAATTGAATATTTCACAAAGGAGATTCTAGGTCGCTAGCTATGATCAATATTTCTTATTGTTTGTGTGTGTTGTGACTGTGCTATTGGTTGTTTAGTTAGACAAGTTAGTTATTGAGTTTGTGTTTGAAAAAGGATTGTCATTTGTCAGGGGTGATATCTCTGTCAAGTAGGGAAAGTAGTCCCCCGTACCATACTACGTACGCATAGACTTTTCTTTTTCAAAAATGGTACCAGTTGACGAGTGAATATCCTCTGCACGGGGCAGGTTATACAAAAGCTGAAGTGGGCAGAAATAACACAGTAGTTACAGTACATGCAGCATCAAGATTCCGACGGGGATGTTTTGTTAAATTGTCATCAAGTTGTATTTTGTCATTAGGACTTGTAATTTTTTTTTCTTTTCTTATAGAAAGATGAGAGTACTGGCTTTCAAATTTCTGATGCTTATAAAGACTTAAATCCATTATTTTTTTTTCTAAACCATTATAGGTAGCTATCACAGGACTTTTGTAATATTAAGGTTTCACTCAATGAAACTAACAGGTATACCTCTTTTTAGGAAAAAAGAAAAAAAATAAATTGTGTGCGCTTTACTGAAACTTCAACAAAATCATAGAAATTGCCAGCAAATTAAATGAATTAACATTTTTTAAAACTAACCTGCATATTTGATAGAAGATGGGTTTATTTAGTAACCTCATTTATGCCTATTTATTATATATTGCTAAAATTTTAAGGGGAGGCCGTGGTAAACAGTTATAAGCCGTGGAATACATTAAAAATAAATAGAACCCTGAGCAAGACATTCGCAAGTTCAAAACAAACAAAATTGAACAATGGCATCTTTCAAGGATGCAGACAAACTAATGTCCATCTTAAAGGAAGATTGTACCATTCTTACTCGGAATTTCTTTTCCCATTTTAGTTGTGCCCTTACTAAAAATAATCTTATGCTTACTAAAATTCATATACATATTCTCCATAGTTCCTTTTTTTGATTGATTTATCCTTGCACATCAAAAAGTAGCATCCCATTTTATGAAATTTAGTACAAAGTGTCAATGACACTAGTCACCTGCAAAGATCATGAATTTAATCATTAGCATAGAATCAGACATTTTTTAAAATTTTACTCTATTATCTTATACATGGAACCATTTGAAAAAATAATTATACCTTAGATTGTGACTGAATCAGTATTTTTCAAAGTCATCATTTGTCAATTTCTTCAGGTAACCTTGCATTACCCAAGTACACAAGTTGCATTTCTTCTCTCCATATCTATAATCCCATAATCAGAATGCAGTAGAATGATAAAAAAGAATGTGTTTGTGGAACTTAGATGATGAATATTTTTTACAGCAAAAGACGAACAACGTACCATATGACGAAATTCAATCCTAATACGAGGCACATTTGTTTTGTGAATATCGTTCCCATCAGGACCTCTGTGATAGTAGTTTCTACCAATCCAGTGTGACTGCGAAAATAAAATATAAATTCAGAAAATTCATCTCAAACAGAAATTAAAAAAAAAAGATTTGGGCAAGCCATAATAGTACCACCTTTCATAAATTCAATATATTAGACAATAATACCCTTTCCATGAATACCTTGCATGCATGAGAAAAGCCCGACTGGTAAACTGAGTTCCTAGCAATTTCACAGAGGTCACATGAACTCAGTTTCCATAACTGCAGTAGGAAATAAACAAAGGTTAACATCCAGTAACTGTACCAGCATCTTTTTGTTTTGGGGTTTCCTTTTTCTTGGTTTTTTGGATATATATTGCACATTTAGGAACAAACTGGGACATGCATCAAAATGAGACTTAGTCAGAGACCAAAAGTGGATAAATGGGGTTCAAATTGAAGATTCATTGCACCACTGCAGTTTAAATCTGCCACGGGTAAATTACAAAAAATAACATTGAGATTGAATACTCAATTATGAGGAAAATACACAAGAACTAGCTTAAGCAAAATAGTTGATTGGAGTCTTATAACCTGCAACAGAATTCCTGTATTTTTTTAACTTGACTTCTAAGTGAAGGCTTAACTGAAAAACTGTCTTTAATTACAGGAGGGAGGCAGGGGAGAATCATGGCAGCCTCTGTCAACCTTTTAAAAAAGAGGAAGAGAACATTACTGCAGCAGCAATGCTGTATTCTTCAACCAGGGGCTCTTTCGTCAGGTGAATTTGCAAGGGATCATCAGTAGAGAGAGAAACATTCAAGCCTCGCAGGAAGAAAGTCTGGAAAGGATTGCGATGGTAGTCCAGGAATAATGAGTTGTTACTTAGAGGAGACATCGCTAACCCAATCTATGCAGAAACAAAATAGCAAAAGAATCATTCCACAATAAATCAGAGGGAAATAGATTTAAAGATATAGCTAAATTAAAAGCTCAAACATATTATAAGAAACTGATTGTGTTTCTGCACCAACCTCAGTCTGAATATCGATATCATATTTCTCTGAACCCATACCCTCCCAACTCAGAATTCTCCTTTCTTTTTTGTTGTTTATTCTTGAAGTATATAGTTCTGGTGTGTTAATTTCCATCCTTTACTGTCCTCTTTTTAAACAAAAATGAGGGAGCACTAGAAGTAGGTGAAGAACCATGACTCTTTTCTTTCTTTTTGTGAGAGCAAAGGAGAGAGGATTAGCAGTGAATTTTATCTCCTAATTATATTCCCCCTCTCTTTATCAAGTTGTGTTTTACTAAAAGAAACTTGCCAATCAGTCATCAAACAAAGACATGGGTCAAATGGCAAAGAATATGTCTAACTTGAAAGGCAATTTTGGAAGAAAAGATTGGTCAGCAGGCCATGAATCTTCTAGGGTTATCCCATTAATCAAAAAAAGAGGAAGGTGGAGCAGGACTGCTTAAATTCAGCTAACTATATATTATAGGAAAACAATCAGGTGTCATACCCTCATTGATCATCAATACTGAGGTGGGAAATTCAGTGGTATTCCATACAGGTATCAAGTTTTGACTGTTTGGGTAATGGACTTGTACAGCAGTAGTCAATTCAAACTTTTCATTAACAGGAAGAGTATAAAAGAAATCTCTCTGTACCAAAAAGCTGCAGTATTACAAGTGCCACCTATCATGTAAATATAGTTCAATACAAAAAAATTGATAAATATGGTCACCTGAGCAAGATAGTACAGGTATTGAAGAACTGGAGACTTTCTTAAATTAATACCATGTGCAATATTATGAGCCATCAAAAATGTGGTCGCCAGGTGGTCAATATCTCCAGCCTATGCATAACCAAGTACTTCCATAAGTTTGTTTATCATAATTATCAATAAATTATTAGAAAAGTTACTGTTGTTTATTTACCTCTCCAGAATGTGGACGAAATTTGATAGTTGTCATGCCCTTTGACTCCCTCAGCTATCATCCAATATTTCACAATTAGAAATGAAAGATATAAAAAAAAATCAAGATTGTTTGTTTCGAAATACAATTTTACCAATCAGAACCTTGTTTAGTGTATAAAGGTTTGCATAACAATAGTAACCATAATACGCAAATGCTGGATTAAATTTATTGACCCACTGCTCAGGTGTCGGCATGTGCTTAGTTGGCCTCCTCTCTGGTTTGCTTTCATCATCCACCAGATCTAACCCAACCACCTTCATCAACAAACTATTAGCTTGTGAATTTACAGATGAAGAAAACATCTAACGCATACCTGTTTTAAGAAGACATGCAGTTGGGGATGTGAATCAGGGTCAACTGTGACTTCAAAAAGTGGAAGGAATATATTATCAAGGAAGTTTTGAAATGATGTGATTGTACCCATCTCCTTGTATACATTATATATCCTTGGTATCTGAAATTGTATAAGTTCTTACTAACCAGTAAATAAAAGTGAATGAAATCCATCTACAAAAGATGAAGTCAATTGTACCTGTATTAGCCAAACAACATTTTGACTGTATAGATTGTTGTTGACTATCCAACTGGCAAGCTGGTCCCACTCACTTTGTTTCCTTCCATATATTGAGATTCTATATTCAGCCATCTGAACCAATAGTTTTTCAAAATGCAAAGGAACAAGATAAGAATTTACCATTGCATTCTGTTTTCAGCAGAAAGAGGAAAAGGAATAAAGTATCACCTGATATTTACTGGCAACAAGCTCAGAAAAAACTTCCTTAGTCAACTCGGCAAGAAACCGACCTAGTGAAACAGAAGACAAGTTTAAGAAGAGAAAAAAAAAGATGGAAAAAATTAAACAAAAGGAAACTAATTAATGAGAACCACAACCTTGAATAAGATTATCTTGTTTAAGGAAAATCTCTCTGAGACGACTTTGGCCACATGGGTTATATTTTAGATTAAACTTGTCGAATCGGTGAAATGTGCTCTTGTCAGCATGCACATCTAACAAATCTACATTTAAGTCATACCTGAAACAGTTACAAGAAAATGAACAGGTTATGTAGCCTGTTGTGTTGTAGTAGTATAATAGACAAAAATAAAGAAATTAGAAGCAAAATTAAACATTACCCAGTTAAGTCCAAGCTTTCGAAGACCTCCTTCAGAATCAAATAGGTCCCATCTCGGAAAATTACAACCTGGAAAGTAAAACAAATAATGCTTTAAAATTAAATACGGGAAGGAGACTGAAAGAAAAAGGAAATGAGAGAACCTACCTCGTCAGGTTCTTTCCTCAATTTAGTTTTGATAAATCTTAGCAGATGCTTCTGATTCATGCATGCTGAGTGGTGCACATGTGTGTCAACCTTTCTTACATTGTAGAAGTCACGATGAGGTGCACTCTTCTGTGCAAGAAGTTCACGATCAGTATTCATCATCAGGTGTAGATTAAATTTCTGCCAAATAAAAATAAATAATTACAAAAACTATCATCTTAGTGAAGTACTGAAGTGCGATTATAAACCAATTCATCATTACTTGTTCTAGAAGAATCAATCGATTGTGGCACACAGTTCTGATGTTCCCATCAGCAATTACACGAAGAATGAAGTGTAAATCAGTGAAAAATGAGGTTGCATCGGCAACTGGATAAAGTCTCTCCTTTGCTGAAAAGAAATTATCAAAATGAATAGTGAGTCATATCAAATATACAGACAACCCTTCATAATATATATATATATATATATAGAGAGAGAGAGAGAGAGAGAGATCCACAAGCTTGAGATTGCTTGGAAGAAAAAAAGCATTTCAAGATTAAAAAAAACATAAGAAAGTGTGACCAACAAAAGAAAAAAAATCTAATTAATAGAGCATGGTCTAACCCATATCAATATGAAACAAATTCCAAATGCAGAATGATGTCACTCACATTCTTTATTTCGATACACATGAACAACACCATCAACCATCTTGAAGCAATGCTGCAACAAAACAAACAACACCATTAGAACCAGAAACAGAAGAAGCAATAGAGCACAAATAATAAGCGCACTTTGCTTACATCAGTCTTTGTCTCAGCTTCGTAGTCGAATGGGTTTGGATTCGGCTTAGGGGTACTAGGATCTGTTATGACTTCCTTCTCCCATGAAGCAATTTCTTCTCTAAATAGATACCTCTCACGCAACTCAAGGCATCTTTGAAGAACCCGGTACACCTCAATTTCATCTGGTGTCGGCATCTCTGAAATTAAATAACAATTAAAGCTTATTTATTACTACTTTTTGTTTTTTTACATTACATGCACATTATATATGATAAAGATAGGAACAAGGAAGTACCGGTTGGTGTTATGTTTACAGTGGCGGATCTAGGATTTTGATTAGGGGGGGCAATTATCGGATTGTAATGGTTTATCGGGTTCAAATCCATTAACTAATCGGGTACTAAATAAAAAAAATTAATAATTTAATATATATACTTTACTAATAAATTTTTTATTAAATAATAACATTTTATATATTAAAATAACAATAAAATAAAGCTCAAAGTAATAGATAATCAAGTTGATGAAGAAAATTTTCGACTAAGGAACTTTATATTTTGATATCTTTGCATAATTATTTCATTATGCACGGTATTAAATATTTTTTTCTCAATAAAAATAACCAGACAATTCAGGGGGGGGCAAAAAAAATTTCCAGGGGGGGGCACGTGCCGAAAACATTACCGAAAAGCACTATTTTTCAAAATCCAGGGGGTGCCCCCCCCTGGATCTAACTGGGTCCGCCCCTGTATGTTTATTATGGTAAAGGAGTCTTCTTCGGGTTTTCTACGAAGGATATCAGCTGCTACTGGGTCTAGTTGTATCCCGTGCAGATTGCTTGATTGGCTGTGGGTCCTGATCATGCTCTTTGATTTGGACTCTTTTAATTCAACACTTCCAATAACTGCATTAGCTGATTTTTCCTGAGCTGCTCCACTCCTCTTCCGATCTGTTTCTATTCCCTATTAGATATAGCCTTATACTTAATTGTTGTTCACAAATGTACTTCTTGCAAAATGCCAGATAGATATCAACAACTATCATTGGCAGTCAAAACTATGTGCATACTCCAATTCACTACTGTTGAAGAAAAAATAGCAAAACCAAATTGGTGCCAACAAAATATACAGAAGTATTTTGGAAAACATCAGATGGGAAACTAAAAGATGTGTAATGACTAAATTTTACCACATTGTCATTGGTGTGCATATAGGTATTGTTTTCATCAAACTTAGAGTCTTTCACAAAGTTCTCATCCTCATCAGATTCATTGAAGCTTGAACTCAGAGCTGGTGATTTAGGAGAGATTATTAGATTTGAGATGCTTTTGCTAGAGCTTGCACAGATACTCTGCCTACTCCCTGGTTTACAAAAGGAGTTTTGAAAAGAATTATCAGAACTTTGAAAAAAAAAAAGGATTATCAGCATAAAACATAAGGTCAAAAGCTAGAAAGCAGCAGCTAAAATTGACAGGCTTCAAACCAACTTAATGGATGCTGTAGCACTCAGTACAATACTAACTCAATAAAAGGACCTAACTAAAACAACAAATAATCAAAAACAAATACTGTGGTAACTCGGTGATTTTTATATCAGTGCAGTTTGTACTTGTATGAAGCATCTCAGTAACTAGACATTTGAGCTTTCCCCACGTGTTTGCAGACAGATATTACAATTGGGCCTCAATTACACGCAAAATCAGCGAAAAATGCAACTAAACGCACAAAGGCTTACTGGTACAATGTCGGCACCAGTAAACCACCCTCAATAATTAAATAGTAAATACACAATACATCTCCCCCTTATGCATCCTCACTAAGAGAAGTACTCGCAATAAGGTGCTTCAAGCCATACCTGGATGAATCAATTTAAGTCTAGGGAGACTCGAGGGTAAATTCTGGGACCGCGAGACTGCGGCATCCGCCTCCTCAGACCATTGCTCCTCCGCTTCCTCGTTGGTACCATCACCATCACCTGTACCGGTACTGCCTTCGATCAGCCGCTGGTACGACCTGTAGAGTCTCTTATTTTTGTCCTTTTTACGATCGATTGACTGTGTGAACTCGATCAGTTGAGAGAGTGTCTTATGGTGCATGTAGTACGCTGAGATGGCAGCGAAGGAGGCGCCAAGTAGCGCCGCCAAGGCCAGATGGATGGGGTACGAATCCATTATGGAAGTAGAAAGCACAGAGAGCAAGAAAGAGAGAATTCTGAGATTTTGTAACTTGTAGATATGAAAAGTGTGTGAGAGAGGGTTGTAAAATGTTCGTATAGAGAGAGCCAGAGAGGGTCTCGGGGAAGCGTAAGACTGTGTATCAATATTCAATAAAGACAAAAGTTCCTTTTTTTTGAGGAAAAACAAAACAAAATGTTGGAAGTGGACAGAGGACAGTCACAGTCAATTTATTGAGAGGGAAAAAGGCGTTGATAAACAACCCCGGCCTCCGACTCTTCAAGAAAGAAAGAAAGTCAATTTCTAGCCCCGTACTTTTGGTGTCGGTCAACGAGTCAGAGTTGAAATTAAAAATTATTAATTTTTATGTTCAGCTAAATATACAATTAGAGATAATAAATATCAGTAAATTAAAATTAGTATGATATATAAAAATTTTAATTGTCCATGAATATTGTATGTCACATCTAACATAATGGATATTTGAGAGATCAGAACAAATTCGCTCGAGTACTCATGTTTTGACAGTGCTATTAGGGCGGATCATGATTAGATGAATTCTAGAATGATAACAGATATTATTAAAAATCGATTAAGAGCAAACTTGGACATGTTAATCAACAAACAAGGGGTTCAGTTAAATAAAAGTTCCCTACAGTACAACCAAGTTATAATAAATTATGAAAAATAATGAAACTGACAATTGTAGACTTTTTTGGTAGTTAGGAGAGGTCATAGGAGATTCTTCCATCTCTGCTGGCGGCCATAAAATTTCATAAATGGCACCAAATAATTCATAGAGACGACACCCTCAACAAAGTTTGGTGTTAAAACTTACAATCATGTTAAATTGGCATTTGATCCCTGCATTGCGGCATGGTCTTACCTACAACCAGTCTTGACTATTGATGCTAGATTTTTATCGAGTCAGTGTGCCGGTAAACTATTTATGACATGTATTTTTGATGCGGAGTAACAACTACTACCACTTATATTTGTTGTGGTAGCGAACGAGGAAAGTATAGCTAACTGAGGTTGGTTCATGCAATGGTTGCGTAAAAAGATTATTGATCTTGATAAAATTATCGTTATCTCATATCAACATTTGAGTATAAGGATAATTTTTGAGAGACCGGATTTTGGATGGCATATATCAGCAGGCTAAGGTTGTTCACTATTTTTTTACACAATGTATTGCACAAAATGTGTACAACTGTCATATGAAAAGAGTAAAGACTCATTTCAAACAGGCTGTAATACATAAGAACATTAGATCGACATCTTATAAATACATAAGAAAGACATGAATCATTCAAGAAAATATCTCCTAATAAAT
This sequence comes from Schoenoplectus tabernaemontani, assembly GCA_037127355.1. NCBI lineage: Eukaryota > Viridiplantae > Streptophyta > Magnoliopsida > Poales > Cyperaceae > Schoenoplectus > Schoenoplectus tabernaemontani. The sequence continues at coordinate 26,864,215 of CM073753.1, forward strand.
ATTGCATCTGTGCCAATTGAACAAGTGTCTAACAGAAGTACACAAAATAATAGAAATCGTAATAATCAAACTGTTACATCTCTGCCAACTGAATAAGTGTCAGTCGAGGAATTTCGTTATGAGGAGTTAACTCAGATCAAGTGGCTGCATTGCATCAAGAAAGATGACACACCATCTAGGGTCTCAATCAATGTGATATAATGACAAATAATAGTTTAGAATCACTAAACAACGTGTTCAGGATCGCCAGATAACTTTCAGTATGTGCTATTATCGAGAACACGTTGCTCAAATATGTTGAGTGGTTTATAAGCGTCGAGAAGTTACAGCAGCTTAGGAAGTTCAAGGTTTGATGTTCTATCAAAAGGTCACGGAAGTGATAAAACATAGTGGTGATAAGGGAAGAACAACTATGATATTTACAATAGAAATGAACTTATTGAAACGGTAATATTCTACACTTATATAATTTTTATTTAACTTCAAATTTTAAGCAATAGTTTATGATTTTTTATTTCAAATAATAGGGACAAAAGGGTGAAATAAAATATGAGGTTGAATTAGATATGACGAGAATTGATAATTATTGGTGCTAGAAAACATAATTGACTGGCATTATGTGATCACTTGTTTGTCGTTTATTCGTTCAGAATACTGGATTACACCCAGTACGTTAGTCCATATTATAACATTCACTATTATATTAACACATGATTTGGTTATTGACGCAGTTATGATAACAAATGCGATTAGTCAATGTACAACAGTCTGATCATCAGAGTCAGATCCAGCAAAAAACAACAAAAAGAAGGAGAAGGAAGATACGTATTCCAATGGTTATGAATGAAATGGAGGGTCGTATCAACAGACTTCCAACTCGAGTCCGAGGACGTTCAAGCAGAACATGATTTATATTTAATGATGTAGTGTTTAAATTTTATTATTAGATTTGTCAGAACAATTTGATTCTAATTATTGTTGTAAAATATATTTTTTTACGCTATTTGAGAACAATCTGATGTAGTGTTTATGTTTCACATTATAATTCTCGGTCCATGCTTTGTGTTTGATTTTGACTATAAATAAATAATTAAACGTTTAAAAAAGAAAAAAAATATTTGGGATCGAGTGTAAAACTCGGTTCATGCTTTGTGATGATTTTTACTATAAATAAACAAGTAAATGTAAAAATATATATATTTACTTGGGACCGAGTTTGAAATTTGATCCCGGTACCTGAGATCGAGTTTCAAATTCGGTTTAGACTATTAAGGCAAAGAAAGAGTACTTGTACCATTTCCCTCATTTTTTATTTTTATTTACTAAAAATAAATTCTGTTTAAGTGTATTCCGGTTTCAAACAGAGAACCTGGGATTATTCTATTTCTCTTTTTTTCCTTTTTTGATAATCCTGACTGCCAATGTTTTTACATTTTTGTGCGGCACTGCGGCGTGCGCAGAGCTTGCAAGAAAAACGTCTGCACCAGTATTAACAAAAATGTTTCTGTTTTTGGAGTAATATTATTATTATTATTATTTTATTTTATCACTGGTTTTACTATATACTTAAATTATTTTCTTATGTTTTAACTTTTAAGATAAAGGATTCAGAAGAGCTTATTAATTTGAATTTTCGTAAAAAAATCTCAATCAGACACCGAATATGCAACATGTCATCATGTGACAGAAGACGACGACCTTTAGTCTCAAATAAATTGGAGACATCGGAAAGAAAGATAATGGAATGGAAAATAGAGGTGAGAGCGGAGAGAAGATTTCTAAACCTTCAAATCGGGGACCCGAAAATTTTGGCCGAAAATCAACACGCGAGTCTCCTCCCGAACCCGTTCACCCTTCTTCTCGCTCTCTCACCTTCTTCATTTTTCTATCAACGATCTGAAAAAACGCAAGGTGTAATCGATTTTTCTCCGCTTTGTCTTTCCCTTTCACTCCGTCACCCGCTCTTCCCTTCTCTGGAGCAAAGCCTTAGTCTCAAATAAATTGGAGACATCAAACAGACATAGGCATTAAAATAAAAAAATTCCTTTTATAAACTGTATGACCGTAATGTACAATAAAATGTTCTTTTGATAAGGACAAAGTTTCATATGGCCTACGGGCATTTCCTCAAAAAAAAAACAGGACAAAGTTTCATAATGATCGAAAAGTGACTGCAGACATTCAATTTTTTTATTTTTTTTATAACTACGTATGTATTATGAGGTATCAGGTGTCTTAATTTATATTGATTCAATTCTACCTCAAAATCTTTACGTCGATCAGGAAAAAATAACTGCGTATGATCGACATTTTTTTTTATTATTTTCCCTCTTTAGTCGTTACCCTTCTTTCTTGTCTTTTGACCCTCTCCTTTGTTGTTTGTCCTTCTCTTCTCTTCTCATCCTCTATCCACTATTTTTTTTTTTGGGCAAATATGAAAAATTGGAACACTTCCATTCAATATATTTTTGGGCAGTGGTGTCAATTTGACATAACTAAAATTAAATTAAACTATAATTTAGTTAAAAGACATAAAAGCTATGATTGATTAAATGACAAAAAAACACACTTTTTTTTGGCTAATATGAGCACATGGCATTCCAATATTTCATATCTTGATAACAATACAAAGTTATCTATTACTAAAGCTAACATTTGCCAAAAATTTTGCTTTCAATATATATTACGAAAAGGGTGGGGATTATTTGACAATGGGTTATTTTGTCAATCTTGACAATGAATTTTCAAATAAATATGAAAAAAATTTTAAAAATTATGGATATATATTTCTACTTATAGATTGACGGTGATTCAAATTTCATACAATTTCATTATCATTTGATACTCCATCAAAGACCATCAAAATTTTATACAATTTACAACGGTTATAATTTATCGGTCTTTGATGGAGTCAAATGATAATGAAATTGCATAAAATTTGTATCACCATCAATCATTAAGTAGAAAAACATATTCATAAAAAAATATTTTAAAATTAATTATATATTTAATTGAAAACCATTGTCAAGGTTATCAAAATAACTATTGTCAAGTGATCTCTTCCCTTACAAAAATGAAACAGATGGTATAATGTACCACATTTTTTCTTTTCAAAAAAAAATATACGTCAAGATGGAATTTGTAATGAAGTTCCCTCCTTATTTATAAACCTGTAAAAAATGAGAAGATAAAAAGAATAAATTATATATAAAGAATTCGGTTATAGTGCTATACATAGTACAGATCAGTCTTGTACTATGCATCGTTTTTTCGTTTTCAAAATATAAATGATTGATCCGAATCACTCAAAATAATTTTCATATGAAAAATTATTTTTTAAAATAGTTTGAAAATCACTTGATTTAATTATTATGAGCCATTCAAAAGAGCAGATTCTCAAACTATCTTAAAAATAATAAATTAATTAAAAAAAATACATATATCCGTGTCAATTAAATAACAAGAATGAGACACAAAACGTGTGTTATTTATTTGTAAGTATTGTCAATCTATCACTTCAATATTACGCTGGTCCTTCAAAGAATTTTTTTTATCATGTATCATCTTCTTATGTCAAGTATCTACCTTCGAAAGTTGACACGTCTTTCAAAATATAGCTCTTTTAATTGATACCAAGTGAGAGAAATATTTTTAGTAAGAAGGTAGGCCCTGAGATGAGAAACATATTTTAGTATAAAGTAGGATATATTTTTAGTATAAAATAGGATATGATATTTGATGAAGTACAAACTTGTCCAGAATAGGAAAATAGCGCTATTCTTTCAAATATTTCATAATGTCGGACATGATAATGATTTTGTATTATAAAATAAAGCCACTATTTTTTATTTTGCATTGATTTAAAATATTAGCAGTGTTAATAGTGGGGAATCTAAGAAAATATTAGCAAGTTGAAATTAATAGAACATAATAAATATTAGCATAAATGAGTTAGGTTATGGTATTATATATAGTACGGATTGTTCCGGTACTATGAATCAACTTTTTTGTTTTCAAAGCACAAATTGTTGATCCGAATCGTTCAACATAATTTTCATATATAAATCTAGTTATAAATCAAATTTTATATTTTTATTTTTTTCCTAAAAAAGATAGTTAGAAAAATACTTTATTTAATCATTATAAATTATCAAAAAGAAGTGATTTTTTTATTTTATATAAAAAAGTAAAAAATTCTAAATATATATATATATATATATATATATATATAATTTAGTCTATAACTAGATTTATGTATAGAAATCATTTGAATGGTTCAAATCGATCATTTGAACTTTAAAAACTAAAAATGATTTATAGCATGGGGCAATTCGTTTTATGCAAGTCTAACTCAACATAAATATAATATAATCTAATCTAAACAAATATTAAAGGGATTTGAAAAACCCAGTGGTGTACATACCTCTCGCACTGGATTGTAAGTAGGGGAAACAAAGAGGAAGGGAGGTGGTGAATATTTTGGAGTATTGTTGCGTACAGTCGTCAGTCAATGCGTGAGGGAGAGGAGACGAACAGTGCCAGTGTTTAGAATTATGGGGCCCGTTTGAATCGAAGACACGAACAGTATTTTACACTGTATGTACATTACTCTAGATGATGTGAATTCAAACAAAGGGAGCGAAGACAAAGAAAGAATTGGTTCAATTCGTTAATCTGTTTCCTGACGGTTATAGAATTTGAGGTGGAATTATTGTACTAAAAATTATGCATGATATTTGAATCCTCCATGTATATTTTAGAAATATGGATATTACAAAAATTATAGTCTTATTATTATGTTTATGTTATAAAAATTGTAATCGTGTTCTCTCAGATTCGATAATGATACAATTACCAGTAAAAGTGATTTTGTATTCGCTACCTTTTTCTTAAATGTAAATTCATTTTTACAGGACCATGTACCAAATTAACTTGAGATAGTTTTATGTCGTAGCAGTAATTGAGAATGTCGGCAGTTACTGGGGACATTTTTTTGTTTCTAAATCGTTCATTAACCAAAGTACATCATGTTGTCTAGTGTTTTTTTTTACATAAATTCAAATTTATATTAACACACGAGCACTTTACATGAATCCGGTGAAGGTGTGCCGGGAATAATTAATATAGAACATTACGTCATTACCCCTAGTAATATAGTGCGGTCCAAATGGAACACACAACATGCATTTGGTAGGAAGGATAACATTAAGAAATAAAAAGGGTAATGTCTCAAGTACTTTTTGGAGTGGAGACTAGTTACCTAAAGCAACATCACAAACTCATGGTAACATGAACCTTTCCCAACTCATGAAGCTAGTACTGAATATCTGAAATGGAGTTAGTAACATTCTAATTGGTTAGCTCTTTTAACTTCACACAATTATCTCTTTAACCTCACTTGTTTCATTTGCGCCAGCAGTCTAGTATTTTTGTATATGAGGTAGTGATGTTCAGAGAACTTGCTTTATTCTTTTTTAGGATACTGATTGAGATTTTACTAGTTGAATTAAATGCTCAATACAACATGATAAGCAACATCTCTTTTTTATCTGAGAATAATCGGTTTATTTGAAGAATGTCTCAAAAATGATAAATTCTCCACTCATAAAGTGTACCGGTGGTTAATACTTCAACTAGTTGGTTATGCATAACAAAATCTTGATAAAAGATAACTTAAGGAAGGGCTGGATGAATGAACTACATTGTACTATATGTGAGAATCAGGAATCAGTATCTCACTTATTTTTTACTTGTGTACCAAATAAATTTGATTTTGGATGGGTTAAGTCAAAATTATTTCACTAATGGCATTCAATAAAGAATATGCTTCATTTTGCATTGTCACTATCTCCTCTAATGCAAAAGAGCTTTCTAATTGCTCTTTGGGTTGTGTGTTGGTCCTTGTGGAAGCATAAAAATAATTTAGTATGCAATCTTTAGTAATACATCCATTAGAAATTTATTATGTCTGATCATATCTCTTGTTAATTATTGGTCATGAGGGTTTACTATTGTTTTGGTTCATAAGATGAAATAGTGGCTACCTAAAAATTTTGAGATGATTCCATTACAAATGGTGGCACTAGTTTTGCCATTGACCATGAGTTTTGTTGACAATCACTCTGAGGGGTGATGGCATTGGCATTCATTCTGTTCTATCTTTTATTTTTGCTTGATGACAGTTTTGTAATAAGTGTTAGTTGTTGCTATTGCTATGCTGGTTGTTTGCTTGTTTTCTATTATGTGCCGGTTGCAGGTTGAGGCTGGTATGAAAAGTTTAGTGGTACATCTAAATAGCTAGATGGTAGTTGGTTGATTTTCATTCAGAGAATATCAATGAGGATATGGAGGCTGAGATGCCATCAAGTAATCTCATTTCAAATACTATCGATATATATTAAAGGATTACTTAGGAGGCTCTATAAAGCGATAAAAACCCGAAACAATCTCTGATGGGTTTTAATCTGAGGGGTGTTTAGATGTTAATTGTTGATTTTGTTCCAAGTGGACGAACTGTGTATTTAATTTTCAATCAATGAAACAGACACTTATTTGTCATTTTAAAAAAATGATACATTTGTAGTTAGCATTAAAGAACATGAAAAATTAAACAAAATTGCTCCCTATTTGGTTGGGATCCAAATAACTTGTTATTTGAATTCTCTTTTATCCTTGTTATTCTTTCTTTAACAAATGGGTTCCATCACAAATTGGAGTTAAGTGAGGTCCCCTGTCAATGAAAGGTAACAAGGATAGTAAAGAATTTGAATAATAAGTGATTTGAATCCATTTGGTTGGTTGGATGTATATAAAAGTGCAACTTGGAAAAATAAAAATACAAATGAGGAGCAAGTCGGTTTTTCCTTCTTTCTTTTTCATGACCATAACGATTGTCTGATTGATTTTGGGTCTTCTAGAAGAAACTCGAGTGGGCTAATCAAGGCCATGAAACCACCAATTATTTGTTGATAGTAATTGGGGCCGAGTCATTGTAATTCATTTGTATATTTGGACTTTCCAGCAATAATTGGATTCAAAATGACACACACAGTATAAAGTGTGAGCGCTTGCGTTTTTGTTATTACTTATTAGAGTATGAAGTTGTGAACCCTTTTTTCTTTTCGCTTTTCTTTCTTGTTTCTTTCGGCCGTGTTGCCGAGTTGGGATGCAGGTTTTTACGCTCGGACCATCTGATCATCATCGGATGGTCCCTGATATTTCAAGAAAGACTGAATACGACCATGTAAAATAGTTTGTGCTAGAATCCCCCTCTTCATTGTTACTCTGTGGCTCATTCTTTTATACATCATAGTTTGTATTATATATATAAAATTAAAAGATTAAATTCTAATTATCGATCATGATTCATTTAAATACAGTAACTATCAAATAATATTTTTTATTTAAGAAAATATCTTTTATTTTGCAGTTTAATGCAATACAATAATGTTTGTATGTTACATAAAATACAGAATACAAAAACCATTCAAATAGTTGTCAATGAGAAAATAGAAAAACTCGCATATCATTTTTTTAATTTTTTTTAATTTTAAGTTATTTAAAATGGAAAGCAACATCCAGAGAAAATTTATTGAATACTAACCGTTGCAATGGCAACGGTGCAAACACACAAATTACGAGTCTAGTGAAATTATTCTTGTATGCTATATTTACTTTACAAAGCAGGTTCTCAAGATCAGTTGTCCTATTATTTTTTCCCCTAACTGAAAGATAGATTTTAAAATTTTATAATACATTTGGAGTTAGGAAAAGATAACAGAACAACTCATCTTAAAGATTACTTGGTGAGTTCTTAAAGTGATTGATTAATTATTTTATTGTAAAAACTTTAAAACTTGAATCTCGAAGATTACTTGATGTTTAAAACTTGAATCTCGAAGATTACTTGATGACGGATTCAAAAACTTTTATCGAATAATTAATTAAAAGGAAAAAAATTAGTAAGTGCATTTCTCAGTTTCAAGATGATTAATTAGAACAATGTGATTTATTAAGTAAGGATAGTGATATTATATGAAAATCTAAATTATCATTTAAAATATAAATATTTATGTGCTTAGTGAGGAAAGATAGAATATTGACTAAATTCAACCTGATGAAGAGGGGCAGGACAGGTAACTTACAGTGTCAATTTGTTCTGACATTGAGATTATTGATCATTTGTTTGTGGCATGCCCATATATAACTTGTATTTGGAATTGATTAGCTGCTCATAATAATTTTAATTTTTTGATATCTCATTAGATGATCTTTGGATGTTAGATGCAGTAATTCTCTTTAAACACGTTCATTTAGTTGAAATTATTAAAGGAGTTGTTCTGTGGACAGTATGATTAAAAACAAAATAGATTATGCTTCAACTCTGGTACACCAAAATCCATTAAGACAATTGGGATTCAAATTCTCAATTTTGTTCATTTTTGGTATAAAAATATTAATATTTTTTATGAATATTAAATATATGTTGCAACATGATGTACACCAACATCATTTACAGATTGGCACTCTAAGAGTGGATCAGGAGGAGAGGGTGCAATTTATTCCTTCAATTTATTTTTACAACATTAGAGCATCTTGAATGCTGAAATCATTTTTAAACTCTTAATTAAGCCACATTAAAAAGTTACTAATTATAATTAACTTTCTCCAACGCTAAAATTATGTGATGATAGTTTTTATATCACGTCTAACAACAATTGTAATAAAAATTTTGGGCTTATGTGCCTTCCATTTTCTCTCTAATATTAAATTAAAAGAGTTGTTAATCTGATATGACAATTAGAATTGAGTTGTTAAATTAAAAATTATAATTAAAGTTTTAAAATTAGAAATTGTTTCTTTAATACTAAAATAAAAAAAAAACAGTAAAATATAAAAATAAAAATTTAGTAGAAATATTCATACCCGGTCGTTGGCATCATTAGGAGTAAATTTCCTTGCTACGAAGGCGAGGGGAACTTTCGCTTTTAATAATTGCTAGTTATTGGTCTTCAGTCAATGTATATCCTAGAATCCGTATATCAACTCAAACGCGTTGTCTCAATCAATAATCAATATCGTCAAAGAATTCTTGGACGATGGAAGGATAAGTATAAGAATAATATTTTTTTAGTTATTTATAATTATATTTTTTATTTAATGATTGTGAATATTATAAGATTAGTGATATTTTGAGAAATATGAGAATTTAGATAATAATTATTATTTGGATGAGGTAGTGAATTTTTCATTGAGTTAGTAAATAAGAACGGTACTAAATTAAATTTTCATTGGGTTATGTTTCAAATAACTGTTATTTTTTTAAGTTAACACTTTACCAACCATTAACCAAACACACCTTAGAATCTTAGGACTGAATTCTGACGAAATTAATTAATTAATATATAAGAGTAGATATTCCTCGAGCTGACGCGTGTCCATGTAATCAGAGAGTTCAACCAAACGCAAGAAGCGCATAATACACACAGCTTGTGAACTCTTAAAAGTTTATTAATCAAATCATCATCAATAGGCTACGTCAATCAGACTCTAGACCGTAATTTTTTCAAATAAAAGTATAATAATTTTAACAATAAATATTATTTAATTTTAATTTTAATAATAAATATGACACAACAACTCAGTGTGACTGAAGTATTTGTACATGCTTATACTAAAACAATATAATTATGTAAAATTTATTTGTAATTTACTTGTTTTTGTGTTCAATCAATTGCGATTGCTATTCTCAGTCTTTCAATATTAAAATAAGGTCATGATTTGAAAGATTCTCCTCTGACCATATGTCTCCTATTTTCGAGTGAAGTCTTCTCAAGTCTCAACACTCCAAGTTGCGCGTTGAAAACAAAATTTCTCGTCTTGTTATCTTGGGATTTCACAGTGTTATCCAGTCAACAACTGCCACGAGTATATATATCTACTATGTAGTGAGCCCACATGTTTAATTTTACGTGGAACACCTGAAAACCTGAAAGTGTGGAAGTTGTCACGCCTTTGTTTTACCTGCTGGTCTTCGTCACGCAGAGCATAATCCTGCTCTTAGGTTTTTCGATGCTATTACAAGATTCAATTTTTTTGAACCTGAGATGTGTCCCGCCCTCCTCCTCCGTCCCTTCTATTTAGGCCACAAAATATTCATCTCCACCCTGATCCAAAATATTTTTCATTTCAAATTAGAATCCCCAACTAAATACATTAATCTTTCTCTTCTTCCTCTCTCTTTTCTTTCTTCTCCCCTTGGACTGAAAAACTTCATTGTTTGAGTTCATTTTTTTTTATAAAAATAGTCCTTTATTTTATATTTCTTTTAAATTTTGATTGTGTCTAATTCCCCATTCAATGAAGATAACACAAACACACCCCGATTGATCGAATCCGATGATTTTTATAATGTATAATTTTTCTTATTTTAATTTATCTCATTATACTTTGTTTAAGTCAATTTTGATTAAGTTTGAGCTAGAGTAGATAGTTTATTAGGGTCATAGATTTTTCTATCAAAAACTTGATTTATGGCTAATTAAATTTTGGGTTTGTATAATTAATTTTCGGGTACGGATAATTAATTTTTGGATATGAATAATTTAAGTATGCTAATTAATTTTGTGCATGCGTAGTTATTTTTTGATATAAATTATTATTTTTGGTTAGGTAATATAATTTCAATTCTTAAAATTATAAAATAATTATAGATGGGACCAGAAGAGTATCTGAATATATTATTTATTGAGTTGGAGAATCATAAATCGTACAAAAATATGATTGTCCCCAACAATATATTACAACCTAATATGCACCGACCCAGTAGAACTCTAAATTAAAGGACATGATTGGAATAATGTGAGATTGTCACATTGACAAAGCATTGGTAATTTGGTATATGCCCTTGTCGAAAGATGAAGGTCCGGAACAAATACATTTCACTTGTCTAGCTATATGCGAAATGACAGTGATGCTGAGGGATGTTAGTTTCACATGTCAATATACTCTTCACACCATACCATAGCAACAATATCTAGTATGTTAGTTTCACATGTCAATATACTCTTCACACCATACCATAGCAACAATATCTAGTATGTTAGTTTCACATGTCAATATATCGGGACACCATTAGCAACAATATCTAGTATGTTAGTTTCACATGTCAATATACTCTTCACACCATACCATAGCAACAATATCTATTATATTAAAATCAGGAGAGGTTAGGGCTAATTCGAGGCGGGTTAGGTGGGTTTGATCGGGATGGGTTAGAATGAGTAGATGGATTAGATGGGACGAACTAGGACGGATTAGTTTTGAGAGGGTGCGGATGCGATCCGTCTTAGAATCATGGGTCGGACGGGACGATGGAGCGGGTCAGGACGGGTTGAAGGTGGAGCCGGTCAGGACAGGTATTTTGGACCGTCATATTTTTTTTAAATTCAAAAACAACTCAAATAATTCAAATGAATTCTCATAAATTCTGAAAATCATAAAACAATTATTCAAAATATAAAATATAAACATTAATATTTTTGAGAATTTTTAATTTTTTAATTTTTTATAAACTCAAAAATTGGTTTTTTCCGATTTGGAGCGGGTAAAGGTAAACGAGTAAACATTGGGGTTTTTTTTTTCAAATTTAACGTTTTTCAAGGGGTTAGACAAGGCGGGACGGATCGGGTATGGTATTTTCGAGATGAGTTTTAGATAGTTTTTTTTTAAATTTGTCTACAATCCGTAGTAGATTATCCGGACACGAGTTATTACGAATTTTACCTCAAATCGGAATGAATCAAAATGTAAACATGAATTTGACGGATCAAATTTGACACATCCGATTTTTTTAAAAATACTAACTATACCGGATTTCAAAAGTAAAGATGTTCAGTTATCCTCTCAGATACTGCTCGAACGGCCTGAATGACATGAACATGACAACTCCTGCCACATAATCAGAAGTAGGTACTTCGAGACTTTGAGTACTCATGACATATATTCCTTGTCTATCAACTCAGCCACCTTGTCAACAAACCAGAATACTCGAGCTTTGGAGTCCCTCGCTAGAGTATTGAAGAGAGGACGGTCCGGCTAAAATTTCTTCGGGCCACAGATGAATACAGATCACGGGTTATGGGTGAGGAGAGATGGGACGAGACGGATTTGAGTGGTTAAAAATTAGAAAATTCTGATTCGATCCGTATTGAAACTCCGCGGATATGACCCTCACGGATTGGGACGGATAGACCAAGGGCCGGTTTGGGTGGAGCAGGTCGATTTTTTTCTTTTTGAATTTCACAAAAAAAATAAATAAACCGCTAAAAACTAAAAAAATCCCAAAAATTTCAGAAATTCCAAAAAAATTCTAAAATAATAATAATAAAAGTTAAAAAAATTAATTATAATTTTTTTAACTAAATCGGTTTTATTAATTCTAATTGTTTAAAAATAGAATAAAATTTAAAAAGTTTCAAATAATTATAAAAAAAATCAGAAAAATATAAAAAATAATCAAGGCCGAAAAAGTATATCATAATTTTTAAAATAATTAATTTAAAATAATTCGGTTTTATATATTTAATTATTAGAAAATTGAACAATATTAAAAAAATCAAGAGCGGGGCGGGTGAGAGCGTGACAGATATGATGTTTCTGTTTTCAAAAATTTAAGACCCGACCTTTGCTAGAACCGAATTTTGAATGGGTCCGGATGTACCCACAGGTCTACCCAAAGATGGTCTGAAACGGATGACGGACATGAATTTGCACGGAGTCTACCCGTTCAGATTTTTTTCAATTCTCTATCCCTCGCTCATCAGAAACCTGGTCAAATACCATTGTGACCGTTGATATTTTTTTACGCAACTTAAATTTATAACGTAAGTTTAATTTACGGTGTCAGGCGTTTTATTTTAATTTATAGCGTAAGTTTAATTTGTAGTTTCAGATATTATATTTAAATTTATAATATATCTTTATTTTGTAGCATAATTGTTAACGTAATACTCGCAATTATAACTAAATTATGTATGTACAAATAAAAAATATGAAATAATCTTTTATAAAATAGAATTAGTTACAAATATTTCACTAATATAATAAATCTAACAAAAAAATCAAATCAGAAAAAAAAATTGATCTGAACGGAATTTGGTACAACGTAGCTGGTTTGAATTTTTTTTTTCGGTGTAGCCGTCTAGGACCAATTACACAGAGGCCACACGAGGATATCCACGATCAAGTACACAAAGCACCTAGCATTCAAAAACCTCGAAAAATCTTTTCAAAACTCACAAATTTCTTTTTTCTTCTTCTTTTTCTATTAATAAAAAAGGCATCAATTGTTTGATGTTCACTTTAAAATAAAAATAAAGAATAAGGCACCTCCAAAGTTATGGACCGTTTGATACAGTTATGTTTCTTAATTAGAGCTTGATTTAGGAAACATAATGAAAGATAGTTACTATGAACATTTTTTAATCTATTTTTATGCACCCTACTTTATAATTTGGTCGTAATTATTTGTTAAAATGTTGAAAATGTTATCTACAAGAAATTATGAAAAAGGAAAATAAAAAGATATAAGACACTTTATTTCTCATATTTTGTAATGAAAGAACAAAAGAGTCTATTTTTTAGATTACTTTATTTCTCATATTATTACAATTTGCCTTTTAATTTAATACTTTAATATTTTTTGGGAATCTCTCGTCTTGACTTAATATCAACATAATACCGAAGAATCTGAATTCTCAATACTTGTCAGTTCAAATGTTGAGTATGCTAACAGAATTGGAAATTATTACAATTTAGAAGTAAAAATTTACATTAGGATTTTTCTAATAAAATTTCACATCTGGGGACTGGGAAGTTCATTGCTCTGCTCGGTGGTCCTAGTAACCCCAACATTTTAATTCTTATAAACTCCCTTCGTTTTATTGGCCCCACTCCCCAGTCAGTCGCCACCAATTGCTTACACAATTACACACATGACACACCGACGCACGGTTGTGAGTTGTCTGTAACTGATAGCGAGCCACATAAGAACCGATCCCATTCCAACGGCTAGTTGGAAGTAATTCCGCCGCCCAACGGTCACTTTAAAATGAACGGAGAGAGTTCTGAAAAGGGGTTAACGTTCGAGAGTCGAGAGTCGAGACCAATCTAATTTTTCATATTTTTTTAATCCTTCTCATTATTCTTATGTTTACATCCTTGGATGTTGGATCCCATGCAACAATGTCGGGTTGTCCAACGGTCGCCTCATTATTGACATAATCTTTGAATAAAATCAATCAGAACAAGTAATAAAAGAGGACCCACGCAACAGTTGCATAAATTGTGGATTTCAAATATGTTATTAGGATTGTTGGATCCAAAACTGATGGTCCCGATCTGTTCTAAGAGAGAGAGAGAGAGAGAGAGAAGATCAATCCAAACCGTTCAGTGTTACTCTTACAGTTTCGATCAGAATAATAAAATTCTACTATCACCGAAGAATCACACAATAAATTCGGACACTAAATTGTGCTTCTAATTGTCCGGTACCAAAACGAAAATAACTCTTTACTCTTTACATGTCCCCGTCGAGGATCTCATTCTATCGTCACATACAACTTTGTTCTTTTGCTTCAAAGACTGAGTCATACAAAAAGAAAATATCCATCTTAACATGTTGTTGACTAAGGCACCCACCCATTTAGTGCTTCTTTGGTATGTTGTACCCCGCTCTCTTTCTATCTAGAATCTAGATCGTTATTAAATTTTACTAATTTAGTAATTTTAATATTCAGCAGGTTTTTTACTTTTTAATATATATAATTATTAATTTTGAACTATTTTATCTTTCAAAATGCGAATTGGTTTATGATTGAATTAATCTAACATCTCAACTTCTGCATATTAAAAGTTGATTTTTTTTTTATAAATAAAGTTCATTTTTTAAAATTGATTTTTGTGTGATAAGAAAACTGAACTATACATGTGTGTTAAAACAATCTTTTATCATTGTGGCGCTACACAACTTTAGCCACGAATATTTTAGAGTTTATATGCATATTTTTTTGTAATTAAGGTGAAAAAAGAAATTATCAAAAGAGTTCCATCTTTTCTTACTGATATCTAATTTATTTTTTGCAAGATATTATTTTCTCTTATTAAACAATCATTTTACTAAATATATATAGAAATTTTTAATTTAGAAAATTTAAAATCCAGGTCACTTTGCTAATATTGACTCAATTGGTTGCTTCTGCTCAACTTCCCCAGCTTTGTCCCATTATCTATCCGTGTTTGTTAAGCTACTACTGAGGAACAACTTAAGTTGCTATGCTCTATAGGAGCGATATAAATACACTTTCATAAAAGCTACTCCCAGGTCTCAACAGATTATACAAGTGGAAAACAAAACAAGAGAAAGAACGAACAAAAATGACTTGCTCTGTCGCGATAGCGAATTCTCCAGTTTTCTCCCCTTCGAGGGTTCCTTTCTCGTGCAAGGCCTCCTCCGAAGCTCTAACCCTAGTTCTAACCGAGGCCTCTGCTTCTCCGGCGCCATCTTCACCGTCGTATCGAGCAGTATTGTCGAGTAACGGGTTCGGAGCGAGGCGAGGCGGGTCACTTTTGAAGAGGAAACGACCCGATCGGATCGATATACCTTTGCAAGATACGGCGTCTGTGGAACTGCTTGGATCGGATGGATGCAAGGAACTAGAGGAGGAGAGCGAGGGGTTCGCAGTCTATTGCAAGAGAGGGAAGAAGCGATTAGAGATGGAAGATAGATATATTGCGAAATTTGATCTGTGTGGCGATTCCAAAACGGTATGATTTGATATAGCTTCTGTTGATTTCTCTTTTTTTTAGTCCAATTAGTCGAGTATTTTTGTTCAGGGCTGTCAGTTAGAAAGTCTGAGCAGCTTAAGTAATTTCAGGATTCAATTAGATCTTAATTTAACGAATCTACTTATAAACAACATATACAGTTGTTGCCGTAACCTGATCAGAATCATTTGCGAGTTACGTGGTTGAAATTCACAAATAAGAATTTACAATTGAACTATTAAAGCCTATACAAATTAAAAACAAAAGGCACAGGGCAGACTACTGTGCTGTGCTAGCTAGGCCTGAGTCAAAAACCTAACACACTGAATGTTTTTGCTTTGAATATAATAGCGCTTTAACCTCATGGGGTTTATGTAATTTCAGGCATTTTTTGGTGTATTTGACGGCCACCATGGGAAAATAGCTGCTGAATTCACCTCTGTGAAAATGGGAGAACTAATATCAGAAGAAATTAAAAAACAAGATGAAGAATCCAGTGCTGCTGAAATAGAAGAGGCAATAAAAATTGGTTATATGAAAACTGATGAACAATTCTTAAGTGAAAACATCAGTGGGGGCACCTGTTGTGTTACTGCGCTAATTCGAAATGATCAGCTGTTCATTTCAAATGCTGGGGACTGCCGTGCAGTTTTGAGCAGAGAAGGAAAGGCTGAGGTAGTCACATCAGATCATAAGCCATGTAGAGAGGATGAAAGAGACCGAATTGAGAGCCTTGTAAGTTTTACAAACCAAACATTTTCTACTCCTTTAATATAATGCAAGCATAGTTACTCCACTTTTGCATTCCTTCTTGTACTTTGGTACTGAAGTTTGAAACTACCAATTCAGTTGTTGGGAGTAAGAAGAGGATCAAAGAATATCGGTGTTTATTTTAAGGCGTGCCTAAAGAACCATACATACTCACCCTTGTAGTTATCTTATTTGAAATCAACAACTCATGTTTTGTTTTCCTAATGTTTTCAGGGTGGATTTGTGCATTATTGCCATGGAACATGGAGGCTACAAGGCTCTCTTGCTGTCTCAAGAGGAATTGGAGACTCCCATTTCAAACAGTGGGTAATCCCTGAACCTGAGACTCAAACACTCAAAATTGGCTCGAAATCAGAATTTGTAATTTTGGCCTCAGATGGATTATGGGACAAAGTTACCAATCAGGAAGCAGTTGACATAGTGCGGCCCCTTCTCATTGAGAATAAGGCAAAAACCATCATACCTGCTTGTAGAAAGCTTGTTGAACTGTCAATTTCAAGGGGATCATCCGACGACATCAGTGTTATGATAGTCCAGCTCCAGCATTTTATTGCCTGACCTGATTATAATTACTTGAGTCTTGATTTTGGATCGACTAGCTACTGACAAGGGTACTGACTTGAGATGTTAATGTGGTTTCGCAAGTGGTCTTTTTGCATGCTTGCGATGTTTAGTAACTACACATAAAATTCCAGGTTTATGACCCGATATGATAGCAATTTGGGCTGTTAGATTGAGGGATATAGGGAGTTTGCTGATTCTTTCATTCTTTTTATCTAAACGATCTATGATTCTTTTAATTCTTCTTCATTCATTCTGTTAACTACACATTCTTTGGTTCATCGTCGGACTAATAAAACTTTTTTGTTGGATGATTTGAATGTTATAGTGATTTATAGTGATTATGAATGCTTATAATTGTTGTGATTAACTAATGAACCGTATATGCCATTTTGCTTCTGCACAAGAACAGCAAGGCCTCATTTTCTTTTACCACTTTTCATCATGGGTGGATAAGTTATTTTTACGTCCTAATTACAAATTTTGAGGTAATTTTATAGACTACTCAAATAACGATGGAGAGGCTCGGACTCCGTCATTATTTGCGAACATTAATCCAACGAGAATTTCACTGCACAAATTCAGACTAAAAGAAAGATCGAGACCTATAAGCTCAAAAGGAAAGAACCCGGATTTGACACGTACAGGATATTAAAATATTGTCAAGAAAAAAAAAGGGGAAAATAAGTTGTA
The DNA here is from genome assembly GCA_037127355.1 of Schoenoplectus tabernaemontani. Taxonomy (NCBI): domain Eukaryota; kingdom Viridiplantae; phylum Streptophyta; class Magnoliopsida; order Poales; family Cyperaceae; genus Schoenoplectus; species Schoenoplectus tabernaemontani. The sequence continues at coordinate 26,882,065 of CM073753.1, forward strand.
GTCATGCTTGCTATGTTGTACTATTTTAAATGAGAGCATGATATTATGAATTCCGAACCTTTGACTATGTCTACTGGACTGTGAATATATTAATATACTTTGTTATGCGGCGTTGGTAATACAATTATTTCTGATTATTCCAGGAGGTCATCATTGCTATAGCATGAGGGCAATAGACTAATGGTCAAGGCCTCAAGGGACGCGCAGAAGGAAGAGTCTTGTGTAGTGTACTCTATCTCTATGGGTGGGTCGTGGGCGTAAGTGTAACCGTGTAAAGCTGAATCGTCGGACGAAGGAACGGGCTACTTGTAGAATAGACCCGGCTTATTGGGCTGTTTTACAAAAGTCAAATTCTTGATCCAACCCAACTTCTCTTAGACAATCAAACTCAATCATCCATCAACACCCAGCTCACGAGACCACAGGACGAAATTAGAGATCATCTAAAGATGAAAAATATCACAAATAAAAAACAAATTCAAGCGAAATCTAAATTAAACCCGACTTGAATCGCATGGAATCTAGAAATACATTTATTGTTCTTCTTTTCTGTGTGTTAATATTAAGGATCAATTGGAGATCACTTGAGTTCAATGAAATGAAGAAACAAACTGCACTGCTCTCATTCGTTTACTGGCAACATTCTCACATTAGAATTCATTTTTTTTTGTCTTATCTTACAGTAAAATAGAATAGCAACTTCTATTTTCTGTTTTTTTAGCACTTTTATAATTAGATTTTTTCCGTTTCTCATTTACTATATAAGCAGCACACTTTGAATTGTAACAGAGAGAAATATAGAATGAAAATACAAGGAACTGTCAAATTAAAATAGTCTTTCATGATATCAGAGTCTTAAAAGGCTCAACCGACTTTTACCCCTCTTCCTTCTCCTCCTCCGGACAACACCTCCTCTACAGCCTTCTCTCCTCAACTAAATTATAATACTGTCATTCATCTCACTCTTCCAATTTTTACCAAATTAACCCACAATAATTATCTATCCTGGCAATCTCAAATGACTCCTATACTTCATGGACATGACCTCTATAAATATCTAATTAATAATCCCCCTCCAAGATCAACTCATACTTGGTTGGTTGTGATCTTCCTTATCGGAGTCACTCCTTACTCAGGTTGTCTCGTGCACCACCTCTTCTCATATTTGGTTGCACTTGCAAACCGCCTTCTCTGCTTCTTCTCGTGCTCGGCAGGCGAATCTCCGACGGCAACTCCAAACTACCACGAAAGGAGCCTCATCTTGTTCAGATATATAGCTGATGAGCTTGCATTTATCGGTTCGCCGGTTACTGATGCTGATCTCATCATGTTCACACTTACGGGGCTTGAATCTGACTACAACCTCTTTGTTGTAGCTGCCACCACTGCTTCTTGCAATGAGGCATTCACCTTCACCAAACTATATTCTCTCTTACTCACAAACGAAGCTCTCCTTCAGACACCTTCAACAACAGGTTCTTCTTCCTCCTTACCATCTAATCTCAATCCCTCCGCCTTTTAAGGAAATACTCACCAAAAAGGTAATTTTCGGCCACACAGTAAGCCATATAAACTTAGATCTGGATCTGGTTTTGGTTTTCGGGCACCACCCCCTTCTACAAACCCGAACCCAATTTTAGGTCCTAGATCCGTTAACCCTATAAGGTCCTTTCCACCCCACTTCAATTCCTCATCCTCTTTCGGCCCAACTGCCAAACAGAATCAAGCTTCCAACTACACTCCTTTTCGGCCCAGTAATCAAGCTTCCAACTACAACCCACAAACATGCTAAATCTGTTCAAAAAACCTTGCCAACCGGGATTGGTACCTTGACTCCGGTGGTACTCATCATGTAGCAAGTGATCTCAACAACTTATCAACTTTCATTCCTTATGAAGGTCTTGACTCACTCCATATTGGCAATTATACTGGTATGCAAATTCTTCACATTGACTCTTCCACTTTTACTTTTCATACTCACTCTATTGTCCTACATGACATCCTACATGTGCCATTATTCACCAAAAATCTTTTAAGTCTCTCCAAATTACTTCATGATATTTCAATCCTAATTGAGTTCTCAAACTAAAATTGTCATTATCCTTGTGTACATGGATGATATAATTATAATCGGATCCACCTCTGATTTAGGACTGACAAAAAAACTCATGGCTCATGGTTTACTCATGACTCGTTCGGGATCTGTTCGCTATTGGCTCGCTTGTTAATGGACCGAGTTGTTAACAAGCCGGTTCGTTAAGCTCGTTAAATTAATGAGCCGAGTTTGAGCTTATGCTGGCTCGGCTTGTTAGCTCGTTTAGCTCATTAAATTATTAATATTTATTATTTATATATTTTTATTATGGACTTTTAGTATAATAAATAGTTTATAATAGAATATGTACTTAAATTATTATATTAAATTATGTAAAATATTTTATCATTAGTTATTTTAATAATTTTATATAAATTTTAATATAAAATATCATAAAAAATATTATTAACTATTAAATTAGCCTTAATGAGTCTTAACGAGCCAGTTCGGTTAGCTCGTTAACTTAACGAGCCGATCTCAAGACTAAGCTTTTAGCTCGGAAGTAATTAACGAGCCGCTCGGCTTGGCTTGTTAAGCTAATGAGCTGAGCATGAGTTTGGCCCAGCTCGGCTCGGCTCAGCTCGTTTACAGCCCTACTATGATCTTCTTTTGTGTACGCATCCGGATATTACGTATATCAAAGAATGCTTGGTCGCTATCTTAGTAATCCTGGTATGAATCACTGAAAACAACCAAAATAGTACTAAGGTACTGGCAAAGAACGAAGAATCAGAATATTCTTTTGGCAAATATTTTTGACAAGCCTGACAACTAATTTAATATAAATTCATATAAAATCTATTTTGGAAACAAATTTGCAAACATATTCTCAAACATACCGATTGATTGTGCTTTAAATTTAAACCATTATAATTGTTATATAATTTTAATATGTTGATATATCGACGATCAGACAAGGTTGAGGTCATTGGGTATCCTGATTTTGACTTTGCGGGTTATGTGAATAGTTTAAAGTCAACATCTGATTATATTTTATGTTGACTGGAGGAGTGCAAAGCAAACCATGATTGCTTCTTCCACCATGACAGTTGAATTCATTACATATTTCGAGGCATCGAACCATGAAATATGGTTAAGGAACTTTATCACAGGGCTGAGTATTGTGGATACTATTAAGTTACCACTTAAGTTATATTATGATAATAGTTCAACAATGATGTATTCTAATAACAATAGGAGCTCGTCGAAATTCAAATATATCAACATTAAGTTCATTGTTGTGAAAGAGAGAGTTCATAGTGGACTTATAAGTATTTAGCATATTGGTACAACTTTCATGCTAGCAGATCCACTGACTAAGAGATTAATACACAAACAATTTCATGAGCATGTCGCTCATATGGGTATATATATTACAGAGGATTATTAGGTTGAGTGGGAGTTTATATTTATATTTTATGTTTTTATATATGTTACAGAGGATTATTAGGTTGAGTGTTAGTTTAGTTTCGCTTTATAAGATGAATACTACATAAATCCTTATAAATATGATTGATGAACGGAATTGGATGATGACACAAAAAGGTTAAGATAGCACCGTTAAGAGTACTTGTTTCAGGTATATATATATTTCAGATACATATAGCCTAAGTGGAGATTGTTAGAATTAATTATTATTAATTACAACAAATATGGGCTTATATGTAATAAATATATATTATATAATGGACTGTCAAATTATACTCGTTATGAAATGATCAAATTTTATATTATTAATCGTATTTAATATGTGTCATGAGAAGTGAACCCTTTAATATATAAATGCGTATTAATAACTTTATCATTTAGTAATGGTCTAAATTATATAAAATTTGATAATAATACAATTATACTATTGGTCCTTGGAGAACACAACTATAGATAGTTTTCGATTAAGCAGCGAACCCGTTAAGAGATGATTTAGATCTGATATGGACTGCTAAGAAATAACTGTTGGCTCAGTTATGGACGTCCATTATATAAAGAGAGACTATTGATTTTCGAAACCATTCCCTCATTCTCCATTTTTTGGCACATTTTCGTTTTCCAACAGAATCCAATTATTCTTTCAAGACAGAGTTTCAGAAGAGACAAAAACTATCTGTGCTGGTTGTCTCAGTCGCTCCATTAGATTAGTGGAAGATCACTAGAAGACTTAAAAGAATTTGATGATCAACGGATTATGTGTTTCTGAAAGATCGACAATATGTATTAAGATAATCTAATTTGTAATTAAGGGTTCATTAAAGGATCACGGCCTAAAAATTTTCTAACACTTAAAACATTACACTTTTTTCTTAGCATGGAGGTAAATTTGACATCTCAGGGTGTGTTTGGATGGTGAAAGGATTAGTGAAAGAATAACACTGTTTGAGTTAGTAGTTGAGAATAGTGTGAGATTAGTGATATCTCGGGAAATGTGAGAACAATGCTATTTTTTACTATTTCGGGTTAGTAAAATGTTGTTTGGATAGAAACTTGAGAACAGTGGATAGAATAGTTAAAATAATTAATTATATTTTAGTATTTTATTTAATAATTATTATTATTTAATACTACTCCATACTAATATAAAAGAAAAAAATAATTTATTATTATTTTCACTATCCTCATGGACGCTAATCCGCTAACCCAACGTTTTCTATGGGTTAGCAGATTAGCATTGTTCTACTGCTATTCTTGATTTCAATTTTGTGTTTGGATAGTTGCTAACCCGAGAATAGTACTGCTATTTTCAGAACAGTGTTATTCTACACCATCCAAACACACCCAAAAAGAATTAGTTTTATCTCAGCAAAGGTATAATCAGGATCTTCTCAAAAGGGCTCACATGCAAGACTCAAAACCAGTTGCTTCGCCCATGGTAGCAAATCAGCATCTTTCTAAACTTACAGGTGACATTTGTGATGGACCTTATTTTTACCATACAATTGTTGGAGGTTTGCAATATGTAACCATTATACGTCATGACATCGCCTTTGCGGTGAACAATGTAGCATAATTCATACATTATTCTACAAATGTGCATTGGACAGTGGTAAAGAGAATTCTTCGTTACCTCAATGGGACAATCTCGCATGGTATTAACGTTAACAAATCCAATTGTCTTAATCTCCCTGCATATAGTGATGCGGATTGGATCAGGTGTCCGGATGACCGGCACTCCACATCGGGCTATTGTATCTTCCTCAGTCTTAATTTCATTTCATGGAGCTCAAAAAATAGCAAACCGTCTCTCATTCTAGCATCGAGACTGAGTACCGTAGTCTTGCTCTAGTTAGTGCCGAAGTAATATGGTTGCAATATCTATTGGTCGAACTTCACTGTCCAGTTTCTCATGCTCCTACACTATGGTGTGACAATCTTGATGTCACCTTTCTTGCCTCCAATTTCATGTTCAATGCTCGTACCAAACACGACGATATAGAATACCATTTCATTCGAGACAGAGTTACATCTAAGACCTTGCAAGTTCAACTTCTTTCCTCTCAAGTTCAAATTGCTGATATACTGACAAAGGCGCTATCTACTCCCAGGTTTCTATTATTATAATCCAAGTTGACTGTGTGTAAAACCCCCATCAACTTGCACTGTGGGGGGGGGGGGGGAACAACTGGAGATCTCTTGAGTTCATTGAAATGGAGAAACAAGCTGCACTGCTCTCACTCGTTTACTGACATCATTCTCACATGAGAATTCGTTTTGTTATATTTTGTCTTATCTTACAGTAGAATAGAATAGTAGCTTCTGTTTTTTGTCTTTTAGCACTTTTGTAATTAGGGCTTTTTTCGTTTCTCATTTACTATATAAGCAACACACTCTTATAATTATAAGACAGAAATATAGAATGAAAGTATAAGGATCTGTTAAATCAAAATAGTCTTTCAGTTAAACTAACAATTTATTTTCAAGGAGAAAACATTATATGATGAATAAGACTCTTTTCTTTTAGTTATAAAATGAAAAAATATATTAACGTGACATCATGGCAGGGAAGCGGAGGCGCACTAAAACCCTGACACCCACCCCGTCCTTCTGTTATAATATGATATATTTCGGTGGAAGGAAGAGAGAATAATTTTGAAATTTTTTTCTATTCAAATTATATTTTCTATTTCTCTTACACTTTTTATCTTCTCTCTTGCTTGCTTACAACATAATACAAGTCTATTTATAGCCTTAGACATGACTCTTAAAATTCGTAATAAAAACATATAATAAAAACAGAATTCTAAACAGCACCATTTCAGCTGACCTATGTCCACTAAAATCGTCATAACTCTCTGTAGGGAACTCCAAACGATTTGAAATTTGAACCATTGGAAACTAGACTTCAGGAGGTTTCCATCCATAGGTCATACACGAACTTTCACATCCATTTGCCCCTTCAAATGCTGTAATTAATCAGTCTTAAAATTCTGCCAAAGTGCTGAAGCTAAAGAGTCTCCCTTTATTTCCTAATTTATTTAATTTTAATACTAAAATTAAGTTTATATTTCAACACCCCCTCTTAAACTTAATTTCTTTTTTATCCTTCATGTCAATCATCATTGAACTTCTTCATAACTCACAGCGAATAGCGACGTCACCCATTGATCTAGAAAATTTAAAAAATCAATCGTTATTTCATCTCATATGCCATCCAATTTGCCTGACTCTTCAGGTCATGTATATGTGAGATTCACACCCACACCGCGGCTCCACACCGTATTTTTCATGTGGTTCCACACCACATCTTCTCATGGTCTTCACACACTTCCAGCAAAATATCTCATAATGTTACTAGTTCTCTTATCCTGACACTTATTGCACAGGCTATCATGAGTCATTGCTCATGTCGGCTTCACTCACCGATTCTTCGAAGACCACTGGCAAAAATTTTATCACGTTTTTGTAACATTCACTACTTGATACATAGCTCTCATGATTGACAAGTTTTCCTTCTCTTTTTCTCTTACATTGTTTGTGTGCCTCGAGAGAACCAGCAAGCTCGTCGACTGTGAGCTTCGCAAGGTCCTTTGACTCTTCTATCACGCACACAACATTCTCAAAATTGCCGGTTAATGATCTCAAAATCTTCTTCAACATCTCGCCATTACGAATGAGTTGGTTCATCACGGCTTGTATACGCGTGATGTAGTCAGATACACTTTCTGACTCCTTCATCTTCATGCTCTCCAACTCGCCACGAAGAGTTTGGAGACGCACTTGCTTAACTCGGTCGGTTCCTTTGAACACTTTTTCTAAAATGTCCCATGCTTCTTTTGAAGTAGTTGCACCAGCAATCTTCTCAAAACCCGACTCATCAACGGCATGGAACAACATGTATAGTGCCGCCTTATCCTTCGATCGCGTCTCTTTCAACGCTTTATTTTGTTGGCTTGATTGCTCATTCTCCTCATAATATCCTTCTTGACCACAACCTCTACCACAGTGATCATTTCCTCGACTTCCACGGCAACACCTTCTACCTCGAAAAATTTGAGAATAGAGTACATTTTCGTCTTTGATTGACGCCTTGGTTTGAAGTGCTTGCTTGAGTTGAGTGTCTCATCCTTTTCGGGTTTCTTTTTTCTCTTCATATTTTTCTGACATCTCTCTTTTTTCTTTTTTTTCTTCTTCTTTTTCTTCGCCATGGTAGATCTCTCTTGATCAACTGAACCTAGCTTTGATACCAATTTGTTATAAAATGGTATATCTCGGTGGAAGGAAGAGAGAATAATTCTGAAATTTCTTTCTATTCAAACTATATTTTCTATTTCTCTTACACTTTTTTATCTTCTCTCTTGCTTGATTACAACAGAATATAAGTCTATTTATAGCCTTAGACATGACTCTTAAAATTCGTAATAAAAACATATAATAAAAACAGAATTCTAAACGGCATCCTTTCAACTGACACTTGTCCACTAAAATCGTCATAACTCTCTGTAGGGAACTCCAAACGATTTGGAATTTAAACCATTGGAAACTAGACTTCAAGAGCTTTCCATCCATAGGTCATACATGAAATTCCACATCTATTTGCCTCTTCAAATGCTGTAATTAATCAGTCTTAAAATTCTACCAAAATGCTGAAGCTAAAGAGTCTCCCTTTATTTCCTAATTTATTTAACTTTAATACTAAAATTAAGTTTATATTTCAACACCTTCGAGGGTCATGGCAGGGAGCATCACAGCCCTGACTCCAACAAATCAGTACTACAATAAACTATTAAATGTTAATCAGTACTACAATTAAACTACTTAGTATTAGCAAATCAGATTTGCTATCAGAATAGATTGATGTTGTTTTAGCAATAAGAACTTGCACCAATCTCTGTAGAAGTGAAATACTCGGATCAAGATATCAAAAAGAATAAAGTCATAATAATTAATGACACATGAAAATCATATATTGATTCAAGTTATGGTGCATGCATAATATAGTTTCAAATGTGCTATGCAATCTGTAGTCATTCAAATCATCTCTAAATTCATGCTCTGATGATAGGCGTTGGATTAGAATTAACGGAGTGACTCTGATAAAAAAATAAAATTTCCTCCTTTTTTTCATGTCCCTATCATTCTCTTCATCTCTCTCTTTCGCATTTTTCTCTTCCTCTTCTCTTCTCTGACGAAATTCAAAAGAGCAAAACCTAGATCATCGTTGTCGTCTCCATCCATCTCCGCCTCTAGCTGGTTCATCTCTCTCTTTGTCCACACAGCGATGCCGTGGAAATAAGGTATGCTGCCCTCTAGCAATTTCTCTTTGTTTGTATTAGTAGGCTCTCTTTTATTTGAGCTGCTTGTACTTCACAATTTTTCATTCCTCTCAATACCTAGTTGTTGATTCTAAAATTTATCTTGTTAAGCTGGATTGTGTTTGGTGAAAATATGAGTCCTGATCATACGACAAACAAAAACAACATTTATATTTTGTAATAAAAATAATTTTCTTTAAATTAAATCTTTGAAATTTATTGATCGTGTCTTATTCAAACTCTTTTTTGTGTTCTCTTTTCAAAAAAAGGAACATCTCCATGCTTACATGATTGATTTCATTGAGAATTGTTCTGAGAGGTTGTTCGATAAAGCTGCATTTTTTTTAAATTAGTTCGAAGAAAGATTGTCTTGAAGAAAAATCTCAAACGCAGCAGGAATTAGATGGAAGAGTTTGAAAAAAAAAACAGTAATTTGGTGGTAGAAGAAATCTTCCGAAAGAAATCCCAAAATTAACTCATATTCTCCACTCTTCTTCTTATTTTATTATTTTTTACTTTTCTTCTTTCAAAATAATGGCGTCCAACGTCTATGGAATAAAATAGAAGATGATTTCTTCCAAAATAATGATCTTTTATTTTATTCTAGAAGAAAACTGTGTTGTCAAATACTGTCTCAAGAATGAGCGTAGAGAATACATCATGAATTTTTTTTTCCCATATGTTGAGTATAACAAGACAAGTTGAGGAAGTCGAGGTTTATAAGAAGCACCTTGATGATGAACATGAGATCAAAATGCTCTCATAATCGTCATGATGGATGATGAGCTGTAAAAAGCCAAGAATAATTATGCAAAATACTGTGTACTTAATTATGAACAGGCTCAAAGAAATGGTTCAAGGGCAAGCTCATCATGAGAGGTACAAAGTGATCACGAATCTCATTTCTTGTAAGATGTAGGAAAATAATTTGATGATTATGTATGTGCTCAAAATGATGAGTATGATCGCGTAACTGAAGAGACTGAACTCTCTTATGAACAAATAATTAGTCATGGACCTTATTTTGAACTCTCTAAGACCTATTAGCTATTTTAAATTAGCTATTCGGAATTTAAAATGAAATATCACGTGATGACATAAATGGCCGGACAAAAATCTTCACGCCATGCTCATGATAAATATATTTTCAATTGAAATACAAATCGGAATATAAATCAGAGTACAAAACTAATGGACAGTTAGTCAATTCCTTATTAAATTTCGTTCAAAATATTTGTTGGGACCGACAAATTTGTCGGACCTACTAACTCATTCACCTGTCAATTTATTTGGAAATTGGAACCTTTGCTGCGGTGGTGGACTAGTGGTAGAGTTCCTTTTCTATCCATTCTAAGCCCGCTAAAATGACAAATTCATACGCTGGGTCCATTTAAAAGGGGAAACGGCTGCTTTGGCGCACGGGAGAAATACACGCACACTGACCTACGCCCCGGATTAAAGCAGCAACTGCGAAGCCCGTTCCAGAGTTTCCCACAAACGGATAAGAGTTTATACTCAAGTTTAATTTATAATATTATATAAATGTGTACATATTTATTAACATTTTAAAACAGATTTATATATTATTTTTATATTATTATCATATCATATTTTATGAAAATTGTGTATATCAATTTTTTGAATTAATTAATATATATATTTTTTTTATTTTATCAATTGACCGAGGATTTTTTCAATTTCATATTTATTTAGAGACATTAATGTTTTTATCATAATTAGAAGTTGGTATTTAATCGTTAAAGATATTATAATTTATATGATTTAATCATTATAGAATAATAACTAATTAATTAATTGAAAATTACGCTAAAAATATATTTTCTAAATGACATAATTGCTTCTAATAAATAATGCATATTTTTTAAAAACAAATTTAATTTTAAATAAAAATGAAAATAATTAATTAATGCATTATATTATTATATTTTATTTTTATATGAAAATATGTATGTACAAATATTAGTATAGAAATCATATTATTAAGTTTGGATAAAAAACTAATGAAATGATCAAATTTGAACAAATATCACAGTCCAATAATTAAGAAAATAATAAAGTTAAATATGACAGTTTAATAACTAAAAATAAAAAAATAAAAAAATAGTGATTATTATATATCTAAGACATATTGAAGTCACATCCGACAAATTTACCCACCACAAACCAATGAAACCAAGACGAGCGAAATGGAGACTGTAAGATAACTCACTAACACAAAATAACACCCCCTTCTCGCCCCTCCAGCCACCGCTTTCGCTCCCCTCCGCTCGAGATGGCATCGCCTCCCTCCGGCGATCGACGCCGGGGATCCATCCCGCCTTACGTGAAGGCTGTGTCGGGTTCTCTCGGCGGGATGATGGAGGCGTGCTGTCTCCAGCCGATCGATGTGATCAAGACCAGGCTCCAGCTCGATCGAACAGGGACCTACCGAGGGATAATCCACTGTGGTAACACCGTGGCGAGGACCGAAGGGATTAGAGCTCTCTGGAAGGGGCTTACGCCATTCGCCACCCACTTGACGCTCAAGTACACGCTCAGAATGGGATCGAATGCTGTTCTCCAATCGGCTTTCAAGGATCCAGTGACCGGGAACTTGTCAAATCAGGCACGGGTTGTGTCCGGTTTTGGAGCCGGTGTTCTCGAGGCGCTGCTAATTGTTACTCCTTTTGAGGTAATAGCTAGGTTTAGGTTATTTTTCTTTGTAGCCCGTTAATTATTTCGGCTATTAATTCAAGTTTTTAATCGGAAGGAAATGATGGTTTTGTTGAATATAACTGTGGCACGCTAGATTATTAGGAATCGTGAACAAGTTTTCTTGGTTTTATTTAAAGCTGAATCGTAAGTTGCAGTTGCATTATGAAACTCCTCCTTAGATCGAGACTTCAGAAAACAGCTTGTGTTCTACTTAACTAGGCATTTTAATATAATAATATCCCAAGTTGATAACCTCATAACCACGTACTTCATGGAGATTGATTCGAGATGCCTACATGTCTGTGTTATTAGCTGTAGTTTAATGTGATACTCCCCTTTCTAAGCAATTGTGTTCTTTTATTTTACTGATTCTCTTGCAAGTTAATACTTAATAGTGGCCAGGCACAGACTTTTTAGTTTTAGAACCATGCCAGCCACTCAATCTGGTCAAAGCTTTGTGCAGACCCTGATTGTTATACTTCTTCTGTTCTGCATCCAGAGTTTTGGGGTTTGAAATTAAATTAATTATTATTTGAAGGGGCCCTTAGTCAACCCTCTTTCCACAAATTAATAGTACTTGTATTTGACCATTTCATCATTATAAGAGGGGGAAGTTTGAAAGAAATTGAAATTTCATTTCTTTATCCCCTTTATACGCTATGCTAATTTAATTTATTGAAAGTTGGGCCCACGGGGTATAGTAAACACTATTAGCATCTGTATGATGCCTACATTTTCCTTTGTTAATGTTCTATTATGTCTTCCAGCATTCAAAATTTTGACTAATTACATAAAATTTATCAACATATTTATGATAACCTAGTTGGGTTTACAGTTCTAGCTCCACCTTTTCGGCTGAGCTTCTCCGCCCTAACGTTTTTTTCCATATTAATTGTGCCTACCACAACAACTATTAAGGATACCCCTTCCCGTTTTTCTGCTCAAGATTGACAGATGAAGCTGTAATATCAAATTTCTGTATTTTTTTTTGTTTGTGCTTCTTACTAGCAGTCTCTACTTTACTGTTGTGTGATGTTAATTGACTTTTTATTAAAAGAAAAAAAATCTGAAATTTATCTTTTTCTGTCCTTGTTACCACCACTCCATGCTCGCTGCTTCATAGCTGACGCTGTAGAGCCTTATAACAAATGCCTATTGCTTTATTAGCTAATAAAAAGCTTAAATCTCAATAATTGGTGAGAACACTAATGATGGTGCAATAGTAGATTTATTGGGTACTTGCATCCATGTGGTAACAGCAGTTAAAGTCGCTATAAAGGAAAAGCAGGACCAGCACTGAAGATTTGAGGTTTCAAATACTCAAATCTATTTGTAACATATCATATGATGTGAAATAGCAAGTTTTCTAAAAATAGCATTTTAATCCAAATTGCAGGTGGTGAAAATCAGACTTCAGCAACAGAAAGGTCTAAGCCCAGAACTTTTGCGCTACAAGAACCCAATTCATTGCGCTCAAACTATTGTTCGTGAAGAGGGACTCCGGGGACTCTGGTCTGGCGCATCACCAACTGTTATGCGGAACGGCACAAACCAGGCTGCGATGTTCACTGCCAAGAATGCCTTTGATGTGCTGCTGTGGCAGAAGCATGAAGGAGACAGTAAAATCCTCCAACCATGGCAATCAATGATCTCGGGTTTCTTGGCCGGTACTGTAGGACCAATTTGTACCGGCCCGTTTGATGTGGTGAAGACCAGACTCATGGCCCAAGGGAGGTCCCCTTCTGGAGAGTTGAAGTATAAAGGCCTGGTGCATGCTATCAGAACCATACATGCTGAGGAAGGTCTACTTGCCCTGTGGAGAGGATTACTTCCAAGGCTTATGAGGATACCACCAGGCCAGGCGATTATGTGGGCGGTGGCAGATCAGATTACTGGCTTATATGAGAGGAGATACTTCAAGGAGGCTTCTTTGTGACTGGAATACAAGAAATAGAAATAAAAAAAAATGGCAAAGTAGGGAATTTTGTTGCTGGTAACTTGCTCCCCCGGTTTTAGCCAAATTTAGGTGCAGAGTAATTTCCTTTTTTTTTTTACTTCATTTGGTGCTGTGAGCTGGAGTATTTTCCAACATCTTGATATTATTTTGGGTTCTGGAGCAATAAGCATTCCATGGAAATGGAGAAGGAAAATTCTTGTTCAGTTTGAAAATGTATTAAGACGCGGATGGCTTCTTACAATTATTTATTTCCCATGGCTTCGTCTTCTTTGTTTTCTTTCAGAAGGTTTTCTTCTCTCGTGTGTATTGATTAGGTTTGCTTGTGGAGAATAAAGTGTAGATTATATAAACTAGAATAGCAAACTGGTAATGAGTGAAATAGATGGATGATTATAATGAAGTGAAAAACAAATATTTTTTTTTATAAAGTGACGATAGACAACCCGTTTTCATTTCTTTTCAAAAGCAATACAAGAATTATATCAGTAAAAAAAAAGAACTAAAAACAGGTTGCGGTAGTACACAACTCGAGCAACAAAATAATTATAATATATGTATATAAAAATGCAATATATTCATACAAAAATATAGGTAGAATAAATGGTTATCCAAAAAAGTATAACAAACAATTAACTAGTGCATGAAAACCTAACAACTGCCCCATAATATTTTAAGAAAACCTTGTGCTTGCAACATATGAAGAATATAACCCCAATTAACAGAATCGAAAACTTTTTGAAAATCAAGTTTAAGTAATATACCCTTTTCGTTGGAAAGCTTTACAGAATGTAAAAGTTCATGTGTTGTAATAACCCCATATATTATAACGCGAAATTGCAAAAAAGCAGTCTGATTTCTATCAATAATCCTTTGTAAAACACTTTGAAATCTATTAGCCAATACCATTGTAATTATGTTATAACTACAATTTAGAAGACTTATACGGCTAAAAACTGTTTTTTTTTTCAGCTTTTGAAATTTTCAGGATAAGACATATTACTGCTCTATTAAGTTGAGTGATGTGAAGATTACCTTGATAAAAGTTAGTAAACATGTCTAATAGATAAAACTGATAAAAGAATAAAAGCACGCAAAATGGGCGGTTCGCCTTTCGGGACAAATTACAACCTGGGCCTTAGGCCCCACTGTTTTATTTCTTGAAGCGCGCGCTTCCGACGCAGGCTCAATTGTCTATTCCGAGCCTGTGTACGAGAGCCCATGTTAAACTTTTTGGGCCTAGTAATATAATTTGTACGTTACAGATTCGCCACTGCCAAATTTAACAAACACAGACGGAGACGGAGGCTCTGTGCACTCGGAGCAGTGAGATAGGGAGTAGAATTCCATCTTAGATGCAAAAGGCGAGTAATAATAAATACACTGCCTCGGTTGACACTGTTCTGGATAGCTTCTGTGCGACCTCTCTCCAAATGCAAATGCAACTGGTCAACATGCAATAAGTGTGAACGTAACCATGCAACATGAGGAGAGAGAGGATCCTGTTTGAGGCAGGCAACCGGACCACCTGATAAGTTTGTGGCTAGAGCGACACCACCGATCTGCTCGGGCCCACTCATCCGACTGCGAATCATTAAATCGTGGCCTGTTAACCCGATGCTTAGAGCGACTCCCTAGTGGGACCCTGCTCAGATTTTTATCACGACACGTCAACCGCCCAATATCAATATTTTCTTATTATCCGATAAAAGTGCTGCGGCGTTTAATAAGCGGAAGGAATCATTTCACAACCAGTTATCTTGATTGATAATTTATTGATGTGTTCTTCTACATCAATCCATAGTCATTTAAATTTTATGTAATTTAATTATCGTTTGATAGTCCATTAATTTAAGATTGAAAGGCATATCTATGTAATTTCATTATTATTTACTAGTCTATCAACGATCATTAAAATGTTATATAATTTACAACGGTTTTAATTTAACGGTTTTTGATGGAATATCAAATGATAATGAAATCATATAAAATTTGAATCATCATTAATTTATAAATAGAAGAATATATTTATAGATTTTTTTATTTTAAGATTTTTTCGTATTTATTTGAAGATTCATTGTCAAAATGGTCATCGTCAAGTGATGCCTTCCTTTTAACAAAAGTTCTCATATTTATGGAAAAGAGAAATCTGAATTCTATATCAAAATTTTGAGTACGAATTTTACAACAAACCCTGACATGGCATGTTCTCTTAGACGATCAAATACTAAAGTCAGTAATGGAGCTTCAGATGAAATAAAAAGAGAGCACTCAACAATTATAGTGGAGTATAAACTGTTTTTTATTGACAAACAAAAGAGGATACATCCATAACTAATATAATGATACTGTCATAATTTAGCACTAAAATGGCCTACTCCAAAAATTGTGTGCGGTCATAAAGCTACAATAATATCCTATATAGATGTATTTTTTGACCTTAACTAAACTAATAAGTCTCAATTAGAAGTTTAATAGATCCTAAATATTTGACCTGCCAAAATTAAGGCTTAATAAACAAGTTAACACAACTCCCATTAGTTAATTTCTCACTAATTATGTCTTTATGTGCAAATTAAACTAATTATTGATCTCAGTTGTCAAAATTAAGGTCTAATTAATTTTCCATTAATTACGTCTTTATGTACAAATTATATAGCACATACTGGTTTTGGACTATAAAAGATATTAAAACTTCATCAGAATCCTTGAAATTGAGCTTTTATTCTTTGAAAAAAAATAATATTTTTTTTGCTTAGATTTTATTATAAAACACTCAAGATATCCTCCCAAATTTGGACGATAATTTCAATTATCATATAAAAATATTAATATACAGCAAAGATAATTACTCTAAAAAGTACATTAGTTCTATGTAATTTACCAGATTGAAGGAGGACCATAGCACGGGCTTAATTAGGAATCAGGTTACGTTCGCAGTCTTTCGAATCAAAAAATTGATTCGAAGGGTTCACGAACCGTCGATTTTGTATCGAGATTCAAAACGATTATTGAAAGTCCGATTCTCAGATCTCAAAATTTGTTAAAAGTATAAATTTCAATACAGAATGGACGGTTCGCGAACCCTTCGAACCAATTTTTTGATTTAAAGGACTACCAACGTAACCCGGTCCCGCTTAACTAAGACCTAGAAGCTCCCCCACTGGCTGGCTAAAGTATATAATGGTAACATGAAACTAGTGTGCGATTGGATCGGCCCTTTTGGCAGCCGCAGTGTAGAGAGGGAGGCTATGGTTTTGACGCGGACTTCAACTTCGACGAGTCATTAAACATATGGCACTAGTTTCTACGTATTTGCAACATAATGTCTGCTTCGTCGTTGTACAGGGAGGGAGGTACAACCTCCCAAAAATACACGATTTCAACTTTTTTTGATAAAAAAAAAAACGATGACGTAAGCCAGGAGAAGGCATGTATTAATATAATTATTTTTACGAGGTGGAGAAGAGGCCATGTCAGTTTTTAGTAATAATAAGTTTTAGTAAATTAATATTATTAAAAATAAGAGTGAGAAATGTAAAATTTTAAATATACGAATGACAACGCGCATGCGCGCCAAAGCGGTCGCGCGCGTTTCATTATTTTTACCAAACGTGCCACTGGCAGTGGCGCGTTTCATTATTTTTACGAAACGCGTCACTATCAGTGGCGCGTTTGCTTCTTATATATACAAAATGCGCAGTCACTTGCGTGGGGTTTGGACGAAACACGCCACGATTAATGCATGTACGTTTCCTAAAAATAATGAAACGCACCACCGACGATGGCGCGTTTAAATCTCACGCCATGCCAAAATGGCGCGCTATCGTATATTTGAAATTTTACGTTTCTCACTCTTATTTTTTATAATATTAATTTAATAAAACTTATTATTACTAAAATCTGAGGCCATGCCAGTCCAATGCCAAAAGGCCCAAAACCCTGCTTAGTTCTTTCCCTTTTGTGGATATGAGAGCGAATGAGATAATATTGTTGCTGTGGTTGAAGCGTTGAAGTGCTGTGGCCTGTGGGTTCACTAATCACACATTGGAAAAGCGAGGACGGCGTTGGATCTTACGCTCTCCAATTGCTCGCATCGTTGTACTCTCAAGTCTCAACGATTATTGAAATGTTTTTGATCGAAAGAAAAAGAAAAAGAAAAAGAAAAAGAAATAAAAAGTAAAGAAAGGAGGATCCAATTTCCAGGTGACCAAGGGAGATGAACTGACCACACTACACTAGTGGCCGAAAGAAAACCTCA
The DNA here is from genome assembly GCA_037127355.1 of Schoenoplectus tabernaemontani. Lineage (NCBI taxonomy): Eukaryota > Viridiplantae > Streptophyta > Magnoliopsida > Poales > Cyperaceae > Schoenoplectus > Schoenoplectus tabernaemontani. The sequence continues at coordinate 26,899,833 of CM073753.1, forward strand.
GGATCCAGCGAATAATTCAAGTAGGCTCTGTTTTTGGGTGAGTGGGTTACAGATTACATCGCCAAAACATTCATTAGGCTCTCATTGGCAGTTGATTGCGGCGCGCGCACATTTAATGCTCTTTACATCGCCAAAACACCTCCATAGGACCCGTTGGCCGACAACTTCACCTCGTCTTGTTGCCTGCTGCCTGCTGCCTCTTGGGAAAGAGATGATAAGCCCTTTCTCAACTGGCTTCGGCAGTTGGGCTGCTTTAGCATTTCAAAAATCAAGTTGGATTTAACCATATATTGTAGATCGGACTGCATAAGATCGTAGAACATAAAATGGACTACTCATTTCAAAATTGATAATCATGATGCGTTTAGGACCATCCGATGAAATGCATATTATATACCGTAGATAATTATATTTGTTCACTGACAGAGTTTGCATTTATGAACTATGGGGGTTAATTATAAATTATTTTTACTAACAGAAATACGAGTGCCCATTTTAAATTTCTCAAAACTACGATAGTCAATATAAAGTGCTTATAACATTTCTGCAAAAAAATATATAAATATATATACGAGCGAGGCTATAATACAAATCAGTTGGTGCTACATAGCCATATATTCATTTTTTAAATCTAAAAACCTATCCAAATTATTCAACATAAAGAAAAATTTCCAGAAAAAAATTTCATTTTTTTTTTTTTATTTTTTTCAATAAAAAAATCACATATCGAAATGTTTCATAATATCTAAATCAGATGATTTCCGATTACACAAAAAAGTAAAACAATAAAAAATATAAATCTGATGCGCAAGTAAATTTATATAAAAATCATATTCATATTGAACTACTTGAATCGACTAGACTTTAGAAATAAAAGAATTGAATCCGTAATATGGACAGATCGAGAATCGTACTTACGCGTAGTGACATAACCTCACACAATCTATGAATAAAAAATTATCTCGATTGATCCCACGTCCCATTTTCCACGAGTCTATCCGCCCCCGGTACCGTAGTTATGAAATTCAATGGATCCGGATGGATCTAAATCTGCTACTATTCTTATCAATAGTAGGTCCTATTTTTGTATACTAATTTAAAAACTTCATCTACGCGCATCTCAAATCACGACAACTCTGTTTTAAAACAGTCCATATTTAAAAAAATTAAACTCAGTCAAACTTTTTTTTTCTCAGTTTTCAAAAATACCTCATATGACCCGTAAGGGTACTGTTCACGACCTATATGTGTATTGTTCTGCTGCGTTACGGTTTATATTTTGATCATAATTTATTCGTCTAAACTCCGATTTAAATGATCTAAGATCCATTGAAAGCTAAGAACAAATTCTATAAGATTATCACATTATCTTAGTCATTCTATGATAGTATATTATCATAATTTATTGTAATTTGCTGCTCATAATTTGTCTTGACTCTGTTCGCATTCAAATTCTTCTCAATTATTTATTACATTATTTTGCTCCAAAGTGTGAAACGATGTGTTCTAATATCAATTTAATCATCTCTTTAACGTGTATTTTTTTATGAAATATAAAAACTGACTGAGACAATCAAATCCAACAAAAGAAACAAAAAAACAACAAAAAGAAATATAAGTTTGAGAATTACATCTTGATTTTATGCACAATGGGAGATAAAATATAGATATAAATGCACTACACCAAATCCTCGCGAAGGACACATTTTGATATTTGGGATCAATATTGCAGAGTGATGTAGTGATCGATATAGATATAAGCCAAAGAATAAAAGCATGATGGGTGAAATGACGACATACATCTAACATTCTCTGTGACAAAAAAGTCCTAAATAAACTAAAAGATAAAATTTACAGTACGACGATTAGAGTTACAATGATATATGGTGTAAAATGTTGAGCTACAAAAAAACAATTCATCCAGAAGATGAGAGTAGCCAAAATACGGATGATGAGTTGGATATATGGCCATACAAGGAGAGATCGAATAAAAAAAATGATGATATACGGTGAAAGCTTAGCATAGCACCAATTCAAAAGAAACTAGTCCAACACCATTTGTGATGGTTTAGTCATATCCAACGAAGACCTTTTAAGGCACCGATACGTAGTGGTGTTCTAGGTTGTCCCGAAAACACAAGATGAGACAGAAGTCAATCAAGATTAACATGAAAGGAAGCAGTAAAAAGATATTTAAGAATGAAGTATATTTAAAGAGCTTGTTTTTTTATTGGAGTGTCTGGAAGACAGCGATCCACGTATAGCAGAACCATAATCTAGGAGTTAGAGTATAGACTTTAGGTAGATTCTAGGGTTTTGGGAATTTAAGATTTTTAGGATTTAGAAATATATTTCATAGTATAGATTTAGTGTGATCATTGTTATTAAGACTATTATTATTATTAACATTATCTTTGTAGTATTATTACTAGTGCTGTTAAAATTACTATAGATACTTGTATTATTAGTAGTACTATCATCATCATCATTTTTATTATTATCATAATTATTTTCATTATCATCATCATTATCTTTTATTTTCATTTGAGATATATGATCTCTATACTTTTAGATTGAATTTCATTTTTAGTCTACTCTAATTTATTTGGGATTAAAGGCTTTGTTATTGTTGTTGTAGTGGGGTCCTATTTTAAATCCAAAAAATAGAAAAAGAAAATCCTAAAAATAGAAAATAACTTATAGATATGTTCTTTTTATTTGTAGATTGATAGCCTATAGAATTTCATACAATTTCATTAATGTTTGATAGTTCATCAAAGATTATAAAATTTAATGGTTTTTCACTAATATTGACGATAATTTCAAACTAATGGTCCTTGATGACCAATAGACGTTAATAAAATTACATAAAATTTGACGAACTATCAATCTACAAGTAAAAAAATATATTTGTAAACTTTTTTATTTTTATTTTTTTATATTTTAAAATTAAAAGTAGGATCTATTATTATCCAAAAAAATAACAGATTTGAATCCGAATCCGGAAATTGTTAGTCGATTACCGATCAAATTAAACGTTTATCCCAGGTGGGCGCTCCTAGGACCAGGGGAGGCTCGCAGGGACAGTAGAGGAGAGGTGCACTTGCATTTAGCCATTTAAATAAAAAATGTTGCACTTGCACACAGAACCATGCCGGATGCTTCGTTATCTCTAGGTTGCAACGGATAGTAAAATATCTGATTTTATCCGTGATCCGATTTGAAAAATAATAAAAATTATCTGATTTATATTTATATCCGAAGAAATCCGTATCCGCATCCCTATCCGAAATTTTTTAACGGATATGGATACGATTTGGCTATTATCTATCTATAACTGTCTGTTAGCTATTATAAGTTAATATCCGACATTATCCAAAGATATCCGATCCGATATTATCCGATTTTATCCGAATACATATCCGAAAAAAATCTCATTATATATTTTTAATTATATTTTTTTACATACATTACAAATCTAACTAATTTTATATATAATTTGTGCTAATGTATCATACTTTTTAATAATTCATTGATACATTTGAATTATAATATAATGATAATTAATATTTAACTTTTATAATTAATATTTAATTTTATAATTAGTAATTTTATCAAAAAAAATATAAAATTATTTTTTAATGATATATATAATATTATTTTTACTTAATATCCGAAATATATCCGTATTTGTATATGTATCCGTCCGATATCCGATCCGTATCTGATATCCTTATCCAGGACTATCTGTATCTATAAAATTATAATGGATATAGATACGATAAGTACATTATCCGTCCATATGTGATTAGTTTGAAACCCTAGTTATGCCGTCCCTAAGCCAATTTGCAGTTGGCTCAGAAGGGCCAATCGATTCATTTTTAAAATTCGGAACCAGTATTTTCCTTCACAGAAATATTATATTACTTTGAATTATAATTGCTCTTGTATAGTCAACCTTTTGTTTTGACTTTATCAATATTGAGAATTTTATATCAAAAATGTTAGTTCTTTAATTTTTTATTTATGTCATATCATCTATTTTTCATCATTAATTTTATTTTTTATATTTATTTATCTTAATTAAATGACTCATATCATTTTCATTTAAATATATGCTATGATATCTCTAAGGTACAATTTAAATACTACAATACAACTCTTTACATTTTTTTAACGAATCATTATATAGTTAATTATATTATTTATCATTAAATATATTGTTAGTATTTTGAAAAAAATATTTATATTCAAAAATTTTCTAAAAAAGTTGCTTTAAAAAACAATTTTTATTTTAAATATCTGATTATTTATGTATGTTATATTTTTTTGGGATGAAATCGGATGACAACCCTATAATGAGTAAAGTTGGTATCTCAAGAAGTACATATTTTTATGTTTATATTGCTCAATAAACATTTTATATTAAAATTTGGCAGGATATATAAATTTATGTTTCAATTTTTTTAATATTTATTTCAGTTTTTGAAAATAATATATTTTTATGCAAATATGTATTATTATATTATTATTTCATAGTCAACTTAAAAAATCTGAAAAAATAAAAAGAAAAAAATTAAAGTAAAAATATAATATCCCACAAAGTGAAACAAAAATACATATTTGCATAAAAGGGTTGAATATCGTAAGAAGGGTTGAATTTTAGTTACAACAAAAATCAAAAGAAAATGTCATTATAATCAAACTTATTTATTACTTGCATTGAACAAAAGGTGGTAAGTAATTGATAAAAAAAATGACCAGCCAAAATTATTTACCGTTGCCGACCAATATTTTCTATCAAAACGATCGTGGCAATCATAACCAATTAACCATGTTCCATTATCCATCTGCCAATTTGCACTGGGCTCATGTGACATTACTTCTCCTTGTATATATCGTTATTTATCCAGTTACTCTTTAACAAGTTGGTCTCATGGGTCATTTAATTCTCCCAAGTCGTAGATGTATCAACAAGTTACTTCGTGTGACCCTGGCCCACTGTATATATAAAGCCATGCCGCCCGGTTTACAGAAGGAAGCAACGCCCGCCCCAAGATCTTTCAATTGGGACGATGTCTTGGTTCAATAGCTTTATTCATTATTAAATATTTTTAAGATACTTACTTTAAATTTTCTTTATTTTTTAAAATTCATGTCTTATTTGATCGTACGAATTACATAAATCGAGATAGATCCGATGAAAATTAGATCTACTCCCTCCCTCCCTCTTTTTTTTTTTTTTTGTGTTTGGATGATGAAAAAATTAATGTAAGAATAATTTTTTTTTGAGTTAGTGATTGAGAATAATATAGAGTTAGTGATATTTAGAAAAATATAAGAATTAAAATAATAGTTATTATTCTGATTAGTAAAATATTATTTAGATATGTTAGTGAAATTTTAGTAAGTAATAAAATAACATCTAACCCCAATTATTTCAAATAATAATTTTGTGTTTAAATATCACATACTAATACTACTCTGAATAATTACAATATTCGAATTAACACTAATCCGCGCCAACCAAACACACCGCCAGATGAGATTTTTTGACAATGTCTCGAGTCATGATATTTCTCTTCCCTTTGTCAAATATTTCTGCGGTTTCTGGGTTCACGGAGCTTGTCTGTTGTCTCCCTCCGTGCATGCTTTTTCTCAATTTTAAATTCAAATAATATTGGGATCGTTCTCTGTTCTTTGCCCAATCCAGACATCCAGTACTGTACTTGGAGCCTTGGAGGTGTTATATTATATTATATTATATTATATTATATTATATCCCAGAATATCTCCAAAGGATCAAAAGCAATAGCTTCAAAAGTGGGGATGATTAACCATGTCAAAAATTAGTGACTAGGAGTCCGGGAGGTGGTGGACTTGAATTTGACAAATGTCAAAAAAGGGTTGAATGGATCCTTTTACTTTTCTATCTTGAATCGTGTGATCGTGCCCCCTTATTCTGAATCATTATTAGACTTCAAAACTTAGAAAATGGAATCATTCAGTGGTGCGACTCTGCTCCACACGGGAAACAGAGCAACTGAGCAAGACCATTTCTTCACCTTGCATTAGGAATCAATTGACTTATGTGACGACAGTGTAGTGTAGATGGGATTCCCTCCAAAATATTTGCTTTTCTCTGCCATTTTTCTGCCATGTTCTTCCTTGTAAATATGATTGCCAATTATATATGGGAAGGGATCACTTCACAATGGTTATTTTAACAATCTTCATAATGGATTTTCAAATAAATATGATTTTTTTTTAAAAAAAACTTATGGATATTTCTTTTACTTATAGATTGATGGTGATTCAAATTTCAAATAATTTTATTTTTGTTTGATGGTCCATTAAAAATCATCAAATTATCAACAACAACAACAAAGTCTTTAATCTCAAATAAATTGAGATAGGCTAGAAATAAAACTCAATCTAAAAGCATAAGATTAAAATAACGTCAAATTATAACCATTGCAAATCATATAAAATTTTGATGGTTCTTAATGGAGTATCAAACAATAATAAAATTACATAAAATTTGAATCATCATCGATATATAAGTAGAAGAGCATATTCATAAAAAAAATATTTATTTAAAATCTATTATTAAAATTATGAAAATAACCTATTGTCAATTGATCACCGCCCATTATATATCGACGTTACTGTTTTTCAAGCTGTCAATTTTACAGTGGCATGTTATAGTTTCGGATATATGGATGGATAATGTCATGGAAGAACTTTAAGCTTTCAATTTTTGTACAAATTATTATTGTTATTATTTTGTTCTATAGTCATCCTTTCGAACTATATAATAACGGATATCTTCTAGCTGTTAAGACGGATGGTTTTTTTCTAGTACAAGATCAAATAATACTCTAGATGAATTCATTATTGTTTAAATATTTTTCTTAATCACGATACTTTGCTTTAAATAATTCTCTATTTAATAATAGTTAATTAGTTTTTCTACGCTTGCTATTTTTTCATGTGAAAACCTTTATCTATTTTAATTAGATATGATATATATTTTCTTCAAAAAATGAAATAAAGCACACG